>JADLZK010006897.1:0-1442148 GCA_015847255.1 Hyparrhenia diplandra
GGAGAGAAATGATGGAAAAATGTCGTGGCACGGAGGCCATGTCGAGTTTTCTTTATATTTAATTCTTTTGGTTTTTAGTACCGGGTGAAATGATTCATAATTTCATTAGATTTATACAACAATACTATATTGTTCATAATATATATGTTTGTGTTTTGAGATATAATTTTTATCATATATTTATTTGATTGATACAAAACAATAATATTCTAAATAAAAATAAAAAGTAATAATTTTTTAAAAATCTGACTATATATATCTAAAAGTAGTACACATTTTAGAATTAAAAAAGTAGTAACATACCAAGGCAAGAGAAGAAAAGAAAACGAAAACTCCATAGACGAGCCGCAACTCCAGTAGAGGCCACCATCAGCAACAGCAATTTCAGAATGGGCCTCAGCCCGTACGGCCCGCGCCCCCGTTCAGGCGTCGCTTTGCGATGCGGCGGGCGTGGGCCCCGTGATCCGATCCGAGAGAGACCGAGACGAAGCTTCCGCGAAGCAGCAACGGCTCCGCCTCCTCAAAACCGCCATCTCTCTCTCTCTCTTCCCCACCGCCCCACCTCGCCACGCATCTCCCATCTTCTCCACCAACGCCACGACGCAGCAATCCCACCATGCCCCCGCCTCTCCCGCCAGATCCGATCGAGCCGTGCGCGGCGCCGGCGCCGGCGATGGACGCGGCGCTGCCCGCCGCAGTCGTCGCCACCATCCTCTCCCGCCTCGACGTCCGCTCCCTGCTCCTCGCCGCCGCCGCCTGCCGCGGACTCCGCGCCTGCGCCTCCCACGCGCTCGCCTTCCTCCCCTCCTTCCACCTCCTCGTGCGTAGCTCACACGCCCTCTCCTCCTCGCTCTCCCCCGTTTTCGTCCCCACGAAACTGACGCGCTCCTTGTTTCCGTTTGATTTTTGGGTGATTTTTGAAGGAGGTGGCCCTGACGCACGAGCTGCTGCGCCTGCTGCTGCCGCCGAACTCGAGCCTGCGGAGCCTGCGCCTCGACTGCGCTCGCCTCGAGGACGCCGCCATCGCCTGCCTCGCGCGCCCGGGCCTGCACGAGCTCCTCCTCCTCAACTGCGACAATATCAGCGGCCGCCTGCTCTGCGAGCTCGGCACCACTTGCAGAGATCTCAGGTACATACATTCTCTCTTAGACTGGGTCGCCTGCTCGGCACATGACACCAGTGGCGAAGCTAGAGCGAAACGGAGGGGGGTGCGACTATAAAGAAGATAGAAAATATATTTACCAGAAAAAGAGAAGTCCAATAATATATTTTGACTTGGTGTAGCACAAACTAAATAATGTCAATACGATGATTTATTCTTCAATATGATGTCTTCTCCATGATTGAGCAGTCTATAAGAATAGAGTCTTATAGTGGGAATTCCAACGATGATAGATTCACTATATCTTGATCTTTTCATTGCAATGCTAATGACAAACTATTTGTGATCCCTGATATAGTCAACATGAGATGCAAATAGAAAACAAAATCAAAAGACTGGAAGTAGTAGAAGGTTTGATGTTTGATCTCTAAGTTTCCGGTCCTTTTTATCCTTTTCCACAATTTCTAGCACCTTGACTATTGTAGGAAACATGACAACCATACTTTTGAAAAACGATGCAAGGATGCCATCACTACTGTATGAAAAACGATGCAAGGATGCCATCGATTAAAACTTTTAGAAAAGTGGCACCGATTAAATTGGAACGGCCAAGCACGCCAGCACTACTGTATGAAAAACAACAGCAAATTAGAGCCTCCTATTTTTTTAATTTGCATCTAATAAAATAGATCAATCGAGAATGCCAGAATTAGGATGGACTGATCATTGATGGAATAGAAAAGGAATGAAGCGATCGAATTACCTTACAGGTTAGGGAGTTGGCGTTTGGGGTCTGCAGATCAAACGAAGAGATCCCACAGTCCCACGCTGGTCGTCGGCGGTCGGCGCCGGCGTCGCTCGTCGCGCTGCAGTCGCCACGATTCCACGAATACCAGGACTGACGAATACGTAGGGGAAGGCAGGGCGTTGGGCGGCGGTAGGGCAAACGACGCGAGACCTGGGCTATACACATGTAATGGATGTTACGCCGCTGTGCTGCTGACTTGCTGTATCGTAGGCAAAACTGCAATTCTTTCTGCAAAGGCTTGGGCTGGGGGACGCGTTCGCGGCCTGTTGGTGGCATACACGACATGTCGCGGCGGGGCTGTGGCCTGGCTGGGGGTGCAAGTTGCTGGTCCTAGGGGGCGTACATGGCAAATCTTGGACCGTAAGCGCTAATTTTTCCGAGGGGGGTGCGGCACCCACGGACTGTAACGCAGCTTTCGCCCCTGCATGACACTCGATCGTAGCCGCTTCTGTGGCAAACAATGGCATGACGCATATGGCATGGATCTGTATGCTATCTGAGGCTTGCTTGTGTCAATTGCAATGTCCCCTAGCGTCACTGTTTGCTTGTATAGCATCCGCTCTGTTTGAATTATTACTTCAGTTGTACGGTATGCTATTATGATACTGAATGCACGTTTTCCTACGGACGCAGGGTGCTTTCTCTCAACTCTCTTGGTGCACGTAGGGGTCTGGTGGTAAATTTCTCTGATCTACAGGAATTGCTCAACGGATGTTCTCAGCTAGAGGTAGGTTGCTACTTGCAAATGGTTCGATTTCATTCACTAATCACTAGCGTGCCCACTGATTGGCACAGTCATTTGGTTTCTTTATTACATGAATCGAAGAAAGCATGCTGGTCAACTCCTAGTGTTTGTAATTGTCCATTTAATAAACCGATAAAGTCAACTGATATAGAAAGTTTGTGGTACATACCATACCATGATTTGTATCTTGCTAAAGTATAATTATTACTACTTATTAAGATAAGATGGTAGTGCCATCCTCAGGATTTGTATGTGAGTCATTGATGAGCGACTGTGATCAGACTGTATTTCTACTAGCGCATACCTTACTGAATTTGAATTAGCCTGACATTTGTTCCAACCTTTTCAGAGTCTGAGATTGACACTTGATTTCTACTCAACTTTTGATGACCCCAACTTTGGTCGTGTATGGGCATCTGCTTCTGAAAGGCTGTCATCTCTTGAGATCGGTTATATTCCTATGACAATGTTACTAGAGCTTCTGGCAGCAGTTACGGAAGCACAACAATGCATGGATTATTATGTTAAAGCACCAGTTTTCTTTCCTAGCCTTCAAAAGTTATGCCTGGCTGTGGATTTCATAACTGACCATCTGATTGGTTCCATATCAGTTGCACTTCCGTCACTGACACATCTGGACCTGCAAGATGCACCAATTGTAGAGCCTAATTCGTCATCGGATCTCACCAATGCTGGTCTTCAGCAAATCAATCCACATGGTAAACTGAAGCATATTTCTCTCATGCGCAGCCAGGAATTCTTAGTAACATCCTTCCGCCGAGTGAATGATCTCGGGATCCTGTTGATGGCAGACAGGTGTTCAAATCTTGAAAGTGTATGTCTTGGTGGTTTCTCCCGTGTTACAGACACTGGTTTTAGGGCAATCATTCACTCTTGTTCTGGTCTTCATAAGCTTCGGGTATCCCATGGAAGCCATCTAACTGATCTGGTTTTCCATGACATTATAGCCACTTCTCTTTGCCTAACCCATGTGAGTCTGAGGTGGTGCAAACTCCTAACTAATGTTGGGATTGAGAGATTGTCGTGCAACAAGGATCTTAATGTATTGGATCTCAGGGACTGCCGCAGTTTGGGTGATGAAGCTGTCAGGGCTCTGAGCTGCCTTCCCAAGTTGCAGACTTTGACGTTGGATGGCACTGATATTAGCGATCAATCATTGAAATATCTGGGACTTGGAACATGTCCTCTAACTTCCTTGTCTCTGAGGGGTTGTCGGAAGCTTACAAATGATTGTATCGCCTTGTTATTTGCTGGCCTTGTGAAGCAGAGCCTACAGGTGTTAGATCTCTCCAGAATTCCAAGTATCACAAATGATGGTATCATGTTGTTAGCAAGGAGCAGAACTCCTCTTGTTGAGCTTCGAATGCGAGAAAATCCAAAAATCGGGGATGCTTCTGTGATGGCTCTTGCTTCCATGCAATTGGATGGTGGAACTTATGGCAGCAGCTTGCAGCTGCTGGATCTTTTTGACTGCGGTGGGATTACACCCCTTGCAACTCGTTGGTTTAAGAAACCATACTTACCTAGATTGCGGTGGCTGGGAATTACAGGTAGCTTAAATAGGGTTATGGTGGATGCACTGTCTCGAAGCCGGCCTTTCTTACATATGGCTAGTCGTGGTGAAGAATTAGGGACTATGCTCTGGGACACCTCCTCTGACTGGTATCGGCATAATGACGATGATCTTGATGAGCTTGAACAGTGGCTCTTGGAGGGTGAACCGGTTTCAGATGATGACACCATCATGGAAGAATAAGGAAACTGTTTGGTAGCTGTTGTCATGTGCCATAGTAGCTTAACCAAATACAGTACATCACCAAGCTCGAATCAGCTATGTATTGATCTGTTGTACCAGTAGTGAAGATATTCTCATTATATATACCATTCCTTGGGTTGCCATTCCGTGTGCATATGGCACTTAATGTTGTTCTATTCAGATTCTGGACGATCCATATGGACACATAATTTTTTTCTCTGTATTGAATTCTTAACTTGTTGACGCATGCTATCTGCAGGCGTTTGCAGTTTTTTGTCATGTTGTCCAGTTCTCGCGTGACCTTTGACGCATGCTGGAGCTGTGCTGATTATTCCAGGCGTTTAACTAGTGTGTTGTTTTTATCATGCTGATATTTCTACTCATACTTAGGCCCCGTTTGGTTTAGATTCTAGATTTTGAAAATCTAGATTCTGAATGGATTTCAAATCGGTGTTCATATGTATGGTGTCCTATGCTTTCTGGTGTAATTGAAATTCGGTCGCATGGTTACACTGATTGATCTCACTTGAATTCCGAAGATCTGATGATGCCTTTGGATTTCACATGGCAGCATCCAGCGTCTTATTGAAACACGAGAGAAATTCCTTGAGTTCCACCTTCAACCAAAAAGTTCTCATTTACTCCTACCTATCAACCACTGGAAAAGTTACATTTACATATCTTACATTGATGGATTTTCTTTCTTTTCCTATACGATTGAAACTTTATCCCAAAATCTCATGTTGCAAACGCCAAACATATCTCAAAATATTTCTTTCGCAGATTTTTCTTTCTTTTCCAAAAGAGAGGGCGACGCATGTTAGTACTATGCTGCGACGGCATCCGATTAATATTCTACGACGGCTAAAACCAGTGTGGGGCAGTGGGATTCCACCTATCCGTCTCATCAACCCGCTCCTTAGTCTTCAGCTTAGCTCCCCAGCGGCGGCGAGGCGATGGCGGCGCCTGTGACGGTGTATGGGCCGGTGATCTCACCGGCGGTGGCCCGCGTGGCGGCCTGCCTCCTGGAGAAGGACGTGCCGTTCCAGATCGAGCCGGTGGACATGTCCAAGGGCGAGCACAAGTCGCCGTCCTTCCTCAAGCTCCAGCCCTTCGGCCAGGTCCCTGCCTTCAAGGACCACCTCACAACCGTCTTTGGTACCTCCCTCTCCCAGTTCTTCTACTACTCTTGTTGCATCTCCAGTACTAGCACCTTTTGGGTTTTGTTTATGTAATGCTTCGTTGCATTAGTATTGCAAAAACACCTGCAAATTTCACATTTTTTTTTCTACCAAGTTCCTTTCGTGTTTCGTCAGCAAAGATGCAATAAGAGTACAGATCTGCAGTTACGTTCTCAAGCAGAAATGCATATTTTTTTGCAAAAGGCCAAATTGCACAAGCGTTAGGATATATTCTAGGACTTACCTGTGTATATGCATGCCTAGCTGGTAAAAGAAAACCGAAGAGATCTTAGATTGCCAATTTCTTTACTCTGTGTGTTCATCTTTGGCAGAGTCAAGGGCTATTTGCCGTTACATATGCGACCAGTATGTGGATCGTGGTAATCAGGCCCTCTTTGGCAAGAAAGAAGATGGTGCGGTTGGCCGCGCTGCCATTGAACAATGGATAGAGTCTGAAGGCCAGAGTTTTAACCCACCGAGCCTGGCTATTATCTTCCAGCTTGCATTTGCACCGATGATGGGCCGTGCCACTGACCTTGCTGTGGTTGAGCAGAATGAAGCCAAGCTTGCTAAGGTGCTCGATGTGTATGAACAACGGCTGGGGGAGAGCCAGTACTTTGCTGGTGATGAATTCTCCCTGGCCGACCTTGTGCACTTGCCCAATGCGGATTTCCTTGTGAACAGGACCAACAAGGCTGGGTTGATCACTGAGAGAAAGAATCTGGCTAGATGGTGGGATGATGTCTCGGCTCGTCCGGCATGGAAAAAGGTTACTGAGATGCAGAGTGTACCGAGGTCCTCTTAAGAGTCCTTTTTGTTTCCTTTTTTAGCATAGCATTTTATTTCATTGAGCAGCTTCTGAGGGCAATTAGTTGCATTCTCCTTGTTTTATCAAGTCCCTGTTTGCACTGTATCGTGTTCTTTTATCAGTCTTACTGTTGATCTATGTATGGTTGATTCTGTTCTTCTGGTCCTTCACTTTATCCATGTATCTGTAATTTTTATTCATATGGTTAAACATCCAGATAGTGAAGTACCCTTATTCCATTGCAAATGCACTGATTCAAGAGCTTGGTTTAGAATGCTTATGAATGGAGTCTATCTCATCTCTTGAACGTGCAACTACTTGATCAACATATTCTATATCTATGGATTACTCCAAATATGGAGTGAGTTATTGTAGTCACCTGTTGACATTGCACTGGTGAAATAAAACAATAAAATTATGATGACTGGAGCAAATCTATGAGCAAAGGACTGTATAGTTATGACTCATGGCAAACTGAAGGCATGGCTATTGGGCAATGGCTCTGGAGATGCATTAGAGATTTTTAAAGAATTTACTGATACTAAGCTGGTACCGCTGCAGGATGAAGATAAAAAATGGATTGTCCCACTTCATTTACTATCCCACCTGATACTATTATCTGTAGTATCATGCCAAAGAAAGAAAACAGCTCAGGATGCCATTTCATATTTTTTACTGGCATTGGTTCTGACAAATAAACTTTGTTCTTGTAACTTCTTTTGGTTAAAAAGACTAGAACTTCTGAAATACCTGATTTAAAGCATAAGAACACGCTGGCATGCTCTTTATTCTATTTAAAGCCTAAGCACATGTAGACATGTCCTTTGTTCTTAACTTGCATCCATTTAACATTTGGGTTCTATCTGACTCCTTACCAGGGACACTGCTTTTGCCCAAAATCTTATTCTTGTACCCTGACAGAAGCTACAAGATCCTCTTTATTGATGTTAGTTGATTCCATATCCTTTTTTATCTGAAGCCAATTCTCATGACATATGGTCATAGACCTTCTATGCATTGTGGAGTATCCCAAACTTCTGTTTTGTATATTGTATGTTTCATTGCAGTGCAGAAGTGAAAAATAAACAAGACTGTTTTATATGCATTGTTTTGCTGGTAGAGACAATATGATTGTTGCAAGCAAGAATCCATACCTTCCCCTTTGTCTTTACACTTTCCCTTTTCCATTTACTTGGTGTCAGGTAGCAAGGCAAGCATTTCGTCTTTCTTGTTTCTTAAATACCTGGTAGTGAGACATGTTGGCATCATCCCTCATTGTCATTTCACAGCTTGAGCTAGAGATAAAAGAAATCTAAGGGAAGCATGGCAGCAGGCTTGCAAGTGTTTGGCCAGCCAGCATCTACTGATGTTGCCAGGGTTCTGACATGCCTGTTTGAGAAGAAATTGGAATTTGAGCTTGTCCGCATTGATACATTTAAGACACACCACAAGCTTCCTGAGTTCATTAGGCTGCGGGTATGGCACTTGCATCAGTTTTTCTTTTCCTTTTTGTGCTTTGTTTCAATTCTCAAATAAGTTCAAAGTTGCACTTATCCCGTTTGTTATTTACAGGATCCGAATGGCCAAGTGACCTTCAAGCATGGCGACAAAACTCTTGTCGGTGAGTTACTGAGTATTGCATTGAGCACAAAATATTCTTGGTTTCATTTCCTATAGAGTATTGAAATGCAAACCTTAATTCTGTGCAGATTCAAGGGATATATGCCGATACGTTTGTAACCAGTTTCCAAATGAAGGAAACAAGGCCCTTTATGCATCTGGTGCTCTAGAACGAGCATCAATAGAACAGTGGATTCAGGCAGAAGCTCAAAGCTTTGGCCCTCCCAGCTCTGCACTTGTCTTTCAGCTGGCATTCCTTCCTCATCTCAGTCATTTGGGCATTCGTCAGGATCCTGCTGTTATTGCTGAAAATGAGGATAAACTAAAGCAGATCCTTGATGTTTATGACGAATTACTCTCCAAGAATGAGTACCTGGCTGGTGATGAATTCACCCTGGCTGACCTTTCTCACCTTCCAAACTCGCACTACCTTGTAAATACTGAAAGAGGAAGAAAGCTCTTCACTAACAAGAAGAATGTGGCAAAATGGTATGACAAACTCTCCAAGCGTGAGACATGGAAGCAGGTCGTCAAGATGCAGAGGGAACATCCTGGCGCATTTGAGTAATTGCTTAACTTCATGGGTTACGAGTCTATCTTGAATGGCTTCATCGTTTGCGTCCGTCTGGCTCTCAGTGTTGTTAGTGATCCATTGTTTCACCCATCAGTGTTGTCGTGTCAACCAAAATAATGTGAAGCCCTACTGTGATGTATTATCCTTTTGTTCTGAAACACATTTGTCTCCATGTATTGAAGGGTCTCTGATGAATAAAATTACTCCCTTGTCCTACATTTTTGGTGAATTATTGCCTATTTCTAAGCTCAATCTCTTACCTTGTCATGTATACTCAATACATATTTTTTACTAATGCTATCGAGAAATATAGTAGAAAGTCTATTCTGTCAGTTGGTATTCATTTGGTTTTGATAAATCAAATGGCTAGTTTGATGCACCTCTAATTAATTGCATGGCATAAAGTCAAGATTTGACACCTCTTGATGATTCAAAGTACATGAACAGTTTTGAAGTCGAATGTACTTGCAAGTTATCAAAGTACAGACTACAGAAAAGCACATAGTGTCTGCTTGACTAAAGGCCGTCAGTTAGCTTTTTGCTGATGTTAGCGGAACTTTGAGGCGTCCAAATCACCGAAACTCGCAGCCTTGTTGGGTGTGTCTGCATCTCATTTACTTAGAATCCTGCTGACTGCCAAGCCAAATTTTGAAACTGAAGTACTGGACCATAGTTGTTTGATAGTGCGCCTGAACTTTTTCATGGACAAATACATTTTTTTTAAAAAGGAAGACGTTAATGGATCTGAAAAATTATTGTGCAGTAATGGGTACCAGTGGCTTATCTAGTTTGTTTTTATTTTATTTCTGAAATCCAGATTAGTTCATTTAAATGAGTTTTAGATCTGACCCACTGAACTAGAAAAAAAAAAGAGGCATACCTATGCACACAGAATGATAAGGAGAGATGAAAGGTCTTGTGTTGTAAGTTCTAACAAAGAAGAATAAATTGGCTTACATCCTCAAAATTGTAGGAACCGGATGTTCTGGCATGTCTAATCTTTTTTTTCCCCAAAATTACAGCAAAAGCTTTATTTGTGTCCCATAATGATAGCAAAACCTACATTTCTCGCTGCCAAATGCAAACTAATAAAGAAGGTGAAATGCAGAAAAACAGGAATGACAACATGCCACCACCTCACCTACATGACAACGATCATAACAAAGAAAACCTAGCCGAAGTCCCCACAGCATTCGTCGACAAGAGCAACTCTGCAGACTACAACATCTACCAGGAGGGGATTTCCCACACTGATGTCTCTGCAGAGGACCTGACATCCACATATACCACCAACGCTGACCTAAAACTCAACACTAGCGGTTCAGTGAAGCCCCCTGGGTTAGGGAAGAGGTAGTCCTCACCACAATGCTTTAGTAAAAATGTGAGATACATTACCAAAAACATCGCCATTGTCCTAAATTTAACTATAGTAACTTTGACCAAGTTTATATAGAAGAATAAAAATAAATAGAACTTCAAACTACCTTAATTGGAATATTGGATACATTATGAAATGTATGCTTATAATACAGCTCTTTGATGGAGTAAATGTCAATTTTTATCTTTAAATTTGGTCAAAACTTGATATAGTTTGACTTAGAACAGATTTGGAACCCTTATATTTTAGGACAGAGGGAGTAAAGATCGAACCAATGCCATTGATAGTCTAGTACTGACATGAAAACATCATAGGGGATCAAGTTTTTGGAACATATCGTTACTGCAAGTCGAACAGAGATCTACCATCTTTACTTTTCTGCTGCCGATATATCGCTTTACCTGTTAACACGCAAAGGCATCTGGACGTACAGCTGAAGGAAAAACAAATGTTTCTAGGCCGGCGAAACCAGATCGATCGAATTCCTAGTCCCGTGTCTCACTGCAAATTGCATCTAGAACCTAGCTTTAGTTTGATGAAATAATTAAAGCCCAACATTACACATCGAGTTATATTCTTGTACCCCGACATAAGCCACCTGCTTCATCTTTGGCGCCAATTCCGTACGAAATCAAACGTAGGCGACCCCTTTCTTTGCAGTATTCAATTCCTCCGACAATCCCATAGATGGATCTTTCGTGTTGCTCACCCCGTTGCTAAAGGATCTCATGCATCATGAACGACGCCGCATGGTCGAGCCGATCGATCTATATCGTTTCTGCGCAATCTTTTTAATTTGTAGTTTGCTTCCTGGAGACATCGTGCGTGCGTGCGTGCATGGGCATGGTTGCTCGTTCCAAGCAAGCATCCTGACGCTCTTTACCTTTGGGGCGGATCGGGGGAGCTTTCTCTTTTCGCTGCCGTGCTGTAATCCTCGGCTGGCAAGGCAAGCATATTATCCACCTGCATAAATAGTCGGCGTCATCTTCATCCAGGCATCTCATCAGTGTCTGACTCACCCTGAGCAGGTCATTCAGCACTTTGCAGGTCATCCAATCCAACACATCGATCAGCAGCAATGGCGGCAGGTCTGCAGGTGTTCGGACAGCCGGCGTCCACCGACGTCGCGAGGGTGCTGACCTGCCTCTTCGAGAAGAACCTTGAGTTCGAACTCGTCCGCACCGACACCTTCAAGAAGTCGCACAAGCTCCCCGAGTTCATCAAGCTCAGAGTATGTATGCCTTGTCATGCTCTTGGCCTGTTGCGTTTTCTCTCTCAGTTCTTGCCTTCTTGGAATTGGAGATCGATCACTAGATGCTAGAGAAAAACTAAGCTGCTGTTGGGGGTGTGGCTCTGTAGGATCCTACTGGGCAGGTGACATTCAAGCACGGTGACAAAACAATCGTTGGTAAGAACTCAGAACAACTAAGAAATGAAATGCGTGGCGGCATTCAGATTCTGACATGTACATACGGCACGCATATATGGCAGATTCCAGGGCGATTTGCCGGTACCTGTGCACGCAGTTCCCGGAAGACGGGTACAAGAAGCTGTATGGGACGGGGTCACTGGAGCGGGCGTCCATCGAGCAGTGGCTGCAGGCGGAGGCGCAGAGCTTCGACGCGCCGAGCTCGGAGCTGGTGTTCCAGCTGGCGTTCGCGCCGCACCTCAAGGACGTGCGGACCGACGAGGCCCGCATCGCGGAGAACGAGAAGAAGCTGCACAACATGCTGGCCGTCTACGACGACATCCTCTCCAAGAACCAGTACCTCGCCGGCGACGACTTCACCCTCGCCGACCTCTCCCACCTCCCCAACTCCCACTACATCGTCAACTCCTCCGACAGGGGCAGGAAGCTCTTCACCGCCAGGAAGCACGTCGCCAGGTGGTACGACAAGATCTCCACCCGCGACTCGTGGAGGCAGGTCATCAAGATGCAGAGGGAGCACCCCGGCGCCTTCGAGTGATCGGCCGGCCGTTCTCTCGCTGCATGCATGCGCCGCGCGGCGTGTTACTCGCCGCCGGCCACCGGCTTCGTCGTCAGGCTTCATACCGTGATGTGGTTGTCGAGTTCGTCGTATCGTATTCGTACGTCCTGTGGGCTAAAATAACGTGAAGCCTGCCTGCCTGGCTGCCTACGGTGTCTCGTGTCTTCCTTCCGCTGCATATATACGCAGCGTCTTTTCTGGGTATTGTATTGTGATGTATTCAACAACTCCTTTTTGCAATATTGGTCAATTCAATAAAAACGTGTCCGGGCGTTTTTGCTCGTTCACACTACATTTATTTGGCTTCTCAAAATCAAACTGGAAATAGCACAACGCCTCGCATATATAGTCTTTTTTGAAAAGGCAGAATTGGCTGTGTATTTTGTTGGTTGATGCGTCTTTCTCACTCTTTACCACAAGACTCCAGTTTGGTGTAATTTCGCTCATGGAAACCACGGCCCGATTGAGGAGAGAGAATTGTAAAATGGCGGCCGGTGCCCTAGAGCCACATTTGGGTTCGGACCCAACCTAGTCTGATTCGGCCACCTTTAACCGGCCTGGACCCCGTCTCACTCTCTGCAACGGTCTCTCTCTCCTTCCCCGTCTCACTCTCTCCACCAGCGATTGCGGCGGCGGCGTTAGGATGGGCGGGCGGGCTTGTCGGGCGCGGTTAGGCGTGGTTGGGCGGGTTCACACGATGTAGAGGCCAGTTGAAGATGGCGATAGGTTCGACTGCTTCCTCCTTGACAGGCTCGCGTGGGGCGAAAGCCGCTGACCTTTGTGTCCTTTCTACGCAAGGCGATGACCGTTGTGGAGTTGACCTCTAGAACCCAAAACAACCCAGGCAAGTCGTTCTACACTTGCAGGAATCGGGATCGGGTGAGTTATTTGAATTTTGTGCTGGTCATTTTCAATTCTAGATCTAGGGTTCATCTTAATCTTGGGTTCATCTCAATCGTGTGTTCATTACCGTGAACAGTGCAACAACAAGTGTAGTTTCTTCATGTGGAAGCCATCGAGCGAAGGAAATAGCATTGATGTTGCATCAGTGATGGCTGACTTGACAACTTTGGAGAATTCTACGTCGAACCTGAGCAATGATGTATCTGCTCAGGTGTCAATACAATAATTGGACATCAAAGAGTGAAAAAGTGCATGAATGTGGCAAGTGTGATTATAGGAGTTGTGAGCTTTGTTGTCATGTGCATGTTATTGGATAATCAAGCATGAATTTTGCTTTGTAATGCCTTTGTCAAATGAATGAAGATCAATTATCTATCAATGACAAGTTATTGTACGACAATGCAATTATTGTATAATCAACTTGAATAAGGTCACGAACATACATCAAGTAATAACAACAAACTTAGCAACATTTGCTTTACTTAAAGTACATTACCAAGTTCAGTACAGGACCAATCCTCCAAGTGCATGTGCCAGGATACAATACCCAAATTCATACATTACAATACCATGTTCACTGCAATATAGTACATGGTTCAGTATATGACCAAGACATCATGTTCACCACAATATGGCATAGGATCCTCAAAAGCACGCAAAAGTTCACAAAATCACATAAGTCCATCATGTTTTAGCTTTTGTGTTGCTTGCAGCACCTAGACCTCCATCAACCTCTTCTTGTTCCTAGTGCTAGCACTCGGACTCACTGTTGAGGTAGCCAAGCTCCTAGTCATCGGTCGATGGCTAACTGCCCCTTGTTTGTCCTGCCTCTTTGTGACCGGGGAGTTTGGAACCCTGCAAGATGACATATGTTAACATGTAGTTCCTAAACCATAAGCAAAAATGAAGGTAATCAACGGATCACGTACCGCATAGCTTGTTTAGTAGTTGTAGGCTCAGCAGGAGTTGCCTTCTTCTTGTTTGGTTGTCTCCCCTTGGTGGAGGCCTTACTCTTCTTTTTGTTGGATGGTTCATCTGTGGTTTCTATAATCTCTACCACTTTTGGCTTGTATGTCCTCTTTTTCTTTGGTGGTGTAGGTGGTGGTGCATCAGGGTCGTCAACAGTTTCATTGCAAGTTTTTTGTAGGTGACCATATCCACCACATCTTTTACACATTCTCTTTCCTTTGCTGCTAGATCCACCTTCTTCAACTCCCACTATCCTTCTCTTCCTTGGTCTTCTTACAACATTGTCATTAGGCAATTTCATATCTAATGGCATACAATCATCATGAACAACATCGGCATCAAGAGTAGCATCAATAGAGGCTTTGGCATTAGAATCAGGCCATATTTTTGTCCTTGTGTCCCAAGGATGTGTGTCAACAACTTGGACAGTCAGTGGCAGCTTTCTACTGTCCTAATACATATCAAATGCATGTAGCATTGAACTATCAGAATTTATGCAAGCTGTCTCATCCTTGTTTTTGTCAAAGAATGTGACGTGCACTTCTTGATCCTGACCATGAACTATCTTCTCGACAAGAAATTTATGAAAATACATCCAATTGAATCTATCCTTATCAACCACATGCAACAAATTCTCAGTCACATGATAATCACCGAGCCCATCTAGTCGTTGCTCTACATAGGCAGGAACTCTAATCGCCAATCTACAGGCGCCGCCCGGATCCATCCTAAATCAACAAAAAAGGAACAAAAATGTCATCAAAACCTGTCTAACGCATCGGCAAACAATCGAAAGGATTAAGGGAGATGCAAATCTCACCCTTTTGCACTACACCACAACCCAATTGGACGTCTGACCAATGGTCGGTATAAATATCGAAATCGCGTTGGTCGGTCGGTCGGTATATCATAGTAACAGATGGTCGGTCGCTACATCTTATTATTTCATCAGACGGTCGGTCGCTATTTTTATTTGGCTTTGACGTTGGATGGACGGTCGGTAAAACATGTTAATAGGGTCGACGGTCGGTCGGTATATCGAATTGGGCTGTGGCGACAATTAGCCCAATACGTGCCTACAATTTTTGACGGGGTCCCACATGTAAGATGAATTGGCTCGAGTCTTTGGAAAACCTAACCCCAGCCTCCCAACAGCCGCCACTCCAATCCAGACTCCAGTCGCTCCCAAGATCAGGTTTCTCTCCAACCCGGAGTGGGCGGATGCCGGCAAAGAGCGCCTGGGTGCGTTTTTTACTGTAGCTCTCATCTCCCTCATCCCATCTCGATCTCCTTGATTCGATTCTCTCTCCATATTTCTTGTTCATCGATCGATAGAGGCTTCGCTGATCTATCGATTCATCTGGTTTCTCCTCCTTTCCCTTTCTTTGCCTTACCTTGGCTGGTCAAAGTTCATCGTCTACGTGTCCGCTTGCGTCGTCGAGTCGCCCGTCATCTCTACACTCCACTCGCTCATTGCGCACCGCTCATCCTCATGATCCGCGACGCCCTCGGCTCCTACCACGCCGGCTGCTTTGGTGCCTCTCGGCTTGCGGCCAGCAGCTTCTTTGCCGCTGGCGCCACCACTTGCTTGGTGCCTCTGCGCCCCGGCCCAACGCTTCTTTGCCGCTTCTTCGCTTGTTGCCGCTTCTTTGCCTGCGGGCCGCTTCTTCGCCGCTTCACGCTTCTTTGCTAGCTAGCTAAGCAAGCAAGGCAAGGGTAATTGGTTGTCTTGATCGATCCTTCCCTCGAGCAAATCCATTCAAGCAAATCCATCCAAGTTTTTCCAAGACAGGGAGGCTTCATCGGCTCTTCTACATCCAATTGGCGCAAGAGGCTTACTGCTCGGGGCGACTAAGGGGATCCCTGTAGTGGATCTGCCCGCCCTTGGCGGTGGTTTTTTGCCAAGTTGGAGTAGAAGAAAATTTTCTTTCAACATTGAACAAGAGGAAATCAAGGTTATTGAGGAATTGGTAAGTTGTTATGGAATTCTCATAGTTTGGAGGTGAATGAAGATTTTATGTCTCAATTGCCGGGGCTGTGCTCAGCCTGCGGCAGTCCATGAACTCTATTTACTAGCTGAACAACATCGTCCTGAGATTATTTTCTTGTCAGAAACAAAAGTGGATAAGCAAAGGTCTGAGAATTTGAGATTCAGGTTGGGTTTCCATAATGTTATTGGTGTTAGTTCTGAAGGGCTAAGTGGTGGTTTAGTCCTAATGTGGAAGAAAGGGACTATAATAAGAAGAAATACTTTAAACCCATCACACATTGATGTGTCTATAAGCAATGAGGATACTGGAATGCAGGAACGGAGATTCACTGGTTTTTATGGACAACCAAATAGGAGTCATAGGGAGGAATCATGGCATTTGTTAAGATTTCTTCGTAGTACTAGTCCCCTCCCTTGGTTGTGTGCAGGAGATTTTAATGAGGTCTTAATAGAGGAGGAACACTTTGGTGCAAAGGAGCGTGAGGAGTGGAGAATGGTGGGTTTTAGGGAGGCTGTCGAATATTGCGGTTTATTTGATCTGGGATACGTTGATTTACCATACACATGGGACAATAGACAGCAAGGTGAACGAAATGTTAAGGTCAGATTGGATAGGGGTTTGGCAAATGGAAAATTTCTAGACCGATTTCCTTTCACAGAAGTAACTCATATCCAAACAACAGAGTCAGATCATTGTGCTTTGTTGATTGACATTACAAATCAAGCAAGGATGGACCAGGGGAGAATATTTCGTATGTTTAGATATGAAAATATGTGGACTAGAGACCCAACTTATGAAGATCTAATTAATTCTAATTGGAGCTATGGTGCCAAAAATTTAGAAGGTGTAAGATCTTCTCTGATGCTGATGCAAAGATCTCTACAACATTGGAGTTATGAAGTTTTTTTGGTTACGTTTCGGGGTAATTTGAATAAGCTAAGGAAGGAGCTTGAGCAGTGCGTAAGAATTCTGGCGTCGAGGAACAACAAATGAAGAGAAAGTTTTAATGCAAAAGATTTACGAATTATCAACTCGAGAGGAAATAATGTTTAAACAAAGATCTCGAATTCAATGGTTGTCGGAAGGGGATAGGAATACATCTTTCTTTCATGCTAGATGCCGGGAGCGGGCTAGACAAAATAAGATAATTTATTTGAGGAAAGAAGATGGTACAGTTTGTCATCAACAAAAGGACTTAGAAAATGTGGCCATGGAATTTTACATGAGGCTTTTTTCGGCATAAGATTTTTTAAATCCAAATGAAGTGACCCAATTTGTGCAAAAAAAGTGACAGATGATATGAATCGAAGACTTTGTAGACCTTTTAATGCAGAGGAGGTAGAAAGAGCTTTATTCATGATGAAGGCTAATAAATCACCAGGACCTGATGGTTTTACAGCCGGCTTCTACCAAAAACATTGGCCTTTATTAAAGAATGACATATGCCAAGCAGTTTTGGATTTTTTGGGAGGAGGTGACTTACCAAAAGAGGTAAATAAAACAATATTAGTGTTAGCCCCAAAAATTAAATGACCTCGGGGAAATGGCACATTTTAGACCTATCTCGCTATGTAATGTGCTTTATAAAATATGTTCAAAGGTCTTGGCGAACAGGTTGAGAGAGATTTTGAATGATATCATATCTGAAGAACAAAGTGCCTTTGTTCCTGGAAGGTTGATTACTGATAATGTATTGATGGCTTATGAGTGTATTCATTATACGAAGAGGAAGAAAGGCAAGACAGGTTTTTTTGTGCTATAAAGTTAGACATGACAAAGGCTTATGATAGAGTAGAATGGGCTTATCTGAGAAGCATTATGATGAAGCTGGGATTTGCAGATTCTTGGATCTCACTTGTCATGAAGTGCGTCGAAACAGTAAGCTTCTCAATCAGGGTAAATGGTCATCTTTCGCAGTTTTTTACTCCATCCAGAGGTATTAGGCAGGGAGATCCTATATCTCCCTACCTTTTTCTTCTTTGTGCGGAAGGCTTAACTTGCTTGTTAAAATTTAACGGACCCCTTTTCTTGTCAAGAGGTATAAGGGTTGGAATACATACACCATGGATTTCTCACCGCTTTTCTTTGATGATTTGCATTATATTCTCCCGAGGCTTCAAGAAAGGGTGCGAGATAGACTAAATAATATTCTTGAAGCTTATAACAGGGGTTCGAGGACAATGTGTTAATAGATTGAAGTCCTTAATTTTTTTTTCAAGAAGAATTGTTCGAAGATACAAAAAGTGAAGTCACTCAAACTTTAAATATTCAAAAGGAAGCACTTGAGGAAAAATACTTGGGTTTACCTACGCAATTGGGCGGTCCACCACGGGGGCCTTTGAGAAGCTTACTACAAGAATCCACAACTTGGTAAATGGATGGAGTGAGAGGTATTTAAGCTCGGCGGCAAGAGAAGTTCTTATTAAGGCCGTAGCACAATCAATTCCTACATACTCTATGAGCTGTTTTGAGTTATCAAAAACTACTTGCAAGAAAATTACTTCGGCAGTAGCTCGGTACTGGTGGGGAGGTGATGGTGACAAAAGGAAAATGCACTGGAGGAAATGGTCAGAAATTACTCATGCGAAGAGAGGAGGAGGTATGGGATTTAGAGATTTGCATCTTTTCAACTTATCAATGCTAGGAAAACAAGGGTGGAGGCTTCTTACCAAACCCGACTCTCTATGCGCTCGTTTACTCAAGGGCAAATATTACCATGACTCATCTTTTTTGGATGCTAAAAGAAAACGTAATAGTTCCCATACATGGAAAGCAATTTTGAAGGGTAGACAAGTTTGGAGAAGGGTTTAATCAAACTTATTGGTGATGGTGCTTCTACAAATGTGTGGACAGTCGAGTGGATTCGGGTATTCCGGGTTTCAAACCTTTATATAAGAGACCGAAGCTACAATAGAGAAAGTTCGGGAACTCATCACTTCGGATGGTACAAGTTGGAATGAAGCAGTGTTGAACCAAAACTTTTTAAAGGCTGATGCAGAGGAAATCCAAAAAATTCCGCTTGGAAAATTACGGGGAGGATATGTGGGCATGGAGTGCGAGAGAAAAATGGCCTATACTCTGTCAAAAATGCATATAGATTAATAGCCTCCTCAAAGCGCATGTTGGATATGAACAAAACAAACTCTGCAAATTCTTGGTGAGTGACAATAATCTGTGTTGGAGAAGATTGTGGAAACTAAAGATTCCTCCAAAGGTGAAAGTATTTTGGTGGCGGGTGATGCATAATTTTATGCCTGTTAAAGCAAATTTAATGGAAAGACATATAGAACACGAAGGTACATGTCGATTTGTGGTGCTCAAAATGAAACGGTTTATCATGCTCTAGTTCGGTGTACCTTTGCTTTGCAATGTTACGGCATTCTTTCTATGAGCTTTTTAACATTAAATTGCCTAAAATGCATCCCGCAACATGGTCCTATGATCTTTTGGATAAATCTTTTTGCCCCGATGTAGATTGTGGACCTATTTTATGTGGTATGTGGGCAATCTGGACGACACAAATTAAAAGACGACATGGTGAGAAAAATATGAACCTGCTGCAGGTATGTAGATGGGCGAGGGAATTATCTACTGAGTTAATTGTTTCTGATAGCACTATGGCAGGGATGAAGAATGATGCACATGTTATTAAATGGAAGCCTCCTCCTACAGACTTTGTAAAAATCAATGTAGATGCTGCGTTTAAAGCAGAAAAACAACAAGGTGCAACTGGGATTATTGTTCGTGATGGAAATGGCCGTGTCATTGCGGCTAAATGCAGATGGTACGATTCAATTCCAAATACCCTTACCATTGAAGCATTTGCAGCACATGATGGGGCTGTATTGATGAACCTGCTAAATTACCCAAAGGTAATAATGGAAACTGACAATTTGGAGTTGCAGTCCCTATGGAGATGTAAAGAAAGTAGCAGGTCTTCTATTTTGCCCTGTTCTACTACAAATTCAAGAGTTTAGTTGGAAATGTATATCTTTTGATTTATCTCATGTCAAGAGAGAGGCAAATGTATTAGCTCATGAACTTGCTAGGTTTGCCTTTTGTTCTCGTTTAGATGTTACTTGGATGGATGATAGTTTACAATGTATACTCCCTAACATCCATCGTCTTTGTACTACCGAAGTTTAATGATGTAATATAAGCTCTTGTCTTTTAAAAAAAAAAAAAAAAAAAAAAAAATCCAGACTCCAGTCCCGCCGCCAACCCCTGCAACTCCCGTCCCCGTCCCCGTCGCGAGACCCCTGCAACTCCGTCGCGGTCTCCTGTCCCCGTCCCCGTCGAGCGCCCACCAGCCCCTACAAGCCCGTACGCCGGCGGCTCCCCAGTGCCCCCAGGCCGGCGGTTCCCCGACGCGCTGCTGAGGCCAGTGGTGCCCCGGCGGATCTCCTCTCCCCGGCGCGCCCCCGGCCGGCGGCTCTTCGGCGCGCTGCCGAGGCCGGTGGCTCAGCTTGGATCAACGTATGGCGTGGCTCCTCCAGAGGCGGCGCACTGGCACGCAGCTCCCACTAGGCGCTCATCCTCCCCCTCTTCAAATGGTAAAGAACCAACCAAATCTCTCCTGCCCACTCCTCCCGCGATTGCTTGCTGCTAGTACAACTGCATTGGGTGATATCCCTTGCTCCTGTCTCCGAGATCCAAACTCAGGTGGGTTGGATTCTGCTCAGTCCCCTTCGCTTGCTAAGATCCGTTTTCCGCCGGCTGGTCTTGGCCTGGATCTTGTGCGTTCCAACTGAATCGGCACTCAGTCCCCTTTGGTTTTCTTGCAGGATCGGCACTTGTTGCTTGCTCACCCAGTCCGTCAGCTTGCAGCTAAGCAGTCAGCAGTGCGTCCGATCCTTGTCGAAGTCTGAGTCTGGTCCTTGTCTGTACGTGTGTCCGCTCAAGCAACAGGTTGTCAGGTTCGAGAGTAACCCTCCAATGCTATGATTGTGAGTCCGTTCTTGCCTTTGAATCATTTGATTTTGATTGGTCAAGAATTTTATAGTGCTTGAGCAATGTACGCACCTTGCTGTAAATTCATGATGGATAATAATAATAGTCTGCAGCTTGCCTCATCATGCGATTTATGATTAGCCTAATCTATTCTATGCCATGTCACCTATGAATTTTAAAGTTAGTTTTATCTTTGAAGCATATCTGATGATATCAAATAGCGACAACAACATCTTTTTTTTGTTTTTGTTACACGACTTTAGAAAGGAAGTATTTCAAACCCTATGCCCGCTTGATTTAAGTGCAGTTTTATCGTGAGCTTATATGCCAGTGTAGCTTATTGTTGTTTCTTTTGGTCTGAAGCAGATGAATCATAAATGGTTCCTTTTTTTTGTCAGTTCAATACTTATTTCAAATCTATGGCATGTATATTTCAGTTCAATACAAAGTCAAATAGTCAAATTGGCACACACCCACATTACAGTGTAATTAAATGTAACTTATGTCTATCTACACATTTTTAAGTTTCCTACTTATCCTACTGTCAACATATATTTCTTTATTTTCTGGACATGAATTTAGATCCCCATCAGAGTACATTCTTTTAATTTGGTTGGATATCAGAGTTTATATTATGATTAGGGAATTGAACATTCATGTATGGTACAAGTTTGTTGCAAAAAAAAGCTATGTGTACATGTGGATTCTTGTAGATGATTATCTGAATATATTTGTTTATTTTTATCTTCGAACACATGTTTGCTGCCTTGTACAGAAGGGTTTCAAGCTAACACTTTGTTCAGCATGGCAGGGAATCAATAGCCAGAGCGCTTGGGAGACATTGGAGAAAATTCTTAAGTAGGTGCTACAGTCCTTGACACTTACAGTCTATTCAATTCAATGCTTTTGTGTAATTATATTAAGTTTATTTCTCGTTAATATTTCAGACTGTCAAAGTAAAGAGATGAACATGCAAATGACATGCCTCTTATTCAAGCCATGTCAATTGTGCTTGACATGAATCCACATCTCAAGTAAGTGGAACTTAGGATCCGCTTGATTGTTATGGGGATTTGACATGTCTTTTGATGACGTGCACTTACATTCATAGGTTGGAGGGCCTGGAATATGAAGCATTGCACTGGTGTATATTTAGACTGGAGGCATGATTAGTTACTGACATGGACACTATATATCTCTGAAGAATTAGATCAGGTATGCAATACAAAACATTCAACTACTCACATGTCCATACAGGATACGTTTGTTCTTTGCCAAAATTATTTCAAGCATCAATTTATTTGCCAAACCATATTTATCCACCGGTAATTGCAATTTTCTCGTGAAAGACAGTAGAACTATCTTGTTTGCACAACTGCACCAAATAAACTGCACTGTTAGGAATAAGTCAGGATGGTGTTCATGCATATATACAACACTATCTCGACGAATATGAACAAGGATTTTAATAGAAGCTTATAATGTGCCCCTAAAGGCTCATTTCCTGTATAAAATGTCTGAAAAGCAAGTCACATTGAACACATTTTAAGAGTAGGTGTAGAAAAACAGGTACTTCCTCCTATTTTCCCTGTCAGTTTGACTGGATCTGTTCAAGTTCTGCATTCTACATTTTGGCACCCTTTGATTTCCAGCACTATACTTGATACAATGTGAGACTCAAACTACTTTGCTTGCAGCATTGTTCAGAATTCTCATTCTTTTATATCTGCTACACCATATGATCTGTTCAGACCTGTTTTTCTATTTTGATGCTTATATATAATTAAACAAAATTATTGTTTTCTATCTTGTGCCATTTTCAAAGTGCTGTTGTACACATTATACTTGATAGAACAAATCTTCAATTTCAATCAGTGGTTGTGGATTTCTGTGGCACATTACCTTCAAAAGTAGTTGTGGATTTCTGTGGCACATTACAAGGGTGTGCGCCCTGCACTAGTTGGTTCAATATTTCCTTGTGTTTCCTTTGTTCATTGAGTTCTATGTTCCTTTGTTTTCTCAAGAATTATACAGGCATTTCAGCTTAGGTGTTTTCTTGGATTCAACTAAAATAGATGGTGTTTGCTAAGTAGGTTTGGATTTTTTTAGGATGAAAATTACAGAATGACTTATTGTTTGAGACTGAATGTTGCTAGCTGTTTGAATCCTGGATTCAACTCAAAATGATTTATGCTATTTTCATCGATATCAAGTTTCATGTTGTATTCATGATGGCTGTAAACAACTTTTATGTTTCAGGTGAGAGGTAATAGATAGAGGTAGCCTGATGCATGCAGCAAGTGGATGGACTGAAGTGCTAATGGCGACAACATTGATTAGCTAGCTAGAGATAAAAACTCTTGTAAGCACGTCCTAGTGATGAATCATTTGTAGAGAGTACCACCAAACCGTTGAGATGTAAGACAAATACTTATGGATATAATATAAGTGTTTGCTATGATGAGCTTTTGTGTTGTGACTATATTGTTTCAAAATGGAATTGTCAATTGAATGTTTAATAGATCGTATGATTAGTAATGATCATGAGATTAATGTATAAACATATAATATTATGCTGTAATTTCCTTTTATGTAGAGCGTTTGATGGTTGGTCGCTATATAATATATAGCGTCGGACCATTGGTCGCTATAAGTTTGTAATTGGCGTTGGACGGTCGGTCATTTGTATGTTTAACGTGACCGTTGAGCGTTCGGCCGGGTCGCTATAAATAAGTCGGTTGCTATAAACTTATAGCGGTTTATTTATGCATGGCGTATGTCGCTATAAGTCACCATCCGTAGCTCGCTATAGATAGGTTGTGGTATAGTGTTGGTAGCCATTTAAACTGAGGAGGCACCCTAGTTGGAGACTCAAGCCACTGCCTGTCCTTCCTTTTGGGGGACACCATCTTCTTGCTTGTGAGGGTACTCTAGATCCTCAGCCCCCAATGGCGGATGGCTATGCTTCAGGTGTCGGTGGCCGGTTAATGGAGTGGACGGCGACACCACGAGCAGTAGAGTCGACTTGAGTGGGTGATGGCGGCGGTGAGGGATTGGGGAAAGAGATAGAGTGGAGCGGAGGCGAGGGGGTGCGAAAGAGACGCGATTAGGAACCCTAACGATCGGGTCTAGGGTGGAAAGCCGGTTGTTAAAGCCGACCAAACCGGACCAGTTTGGGTCCGAACCCAAATGTGGCTTAGGGGCATTGGTCGTCATTTTGCAATTTTTCTCTCTCATTCACCAGCTCAAACCGGGCCGTAGTGTCGATTGGGCCAAGTTACACCAAACCTGGAGTGTCTATTGGCAAATAATGAGAAAGATTGTGTCCACCAGCTAATGTGGACCACTTTGGATGTCCCACAACCAATTCTACTTTTTTGAAAAAGGTCTTGCATATATAGTCTATTCATGGCCTGATTATAAAACATCAGTCCCTGTTTACCCCTATTTATACGATTTAAGTATACATAAAGCAATTTTTTTTACTTTAATTTAAACTATACTTTTGACCTTAGAATGTTAACGGGTCTAATTTTCTATTTTGTATTTTAATTTGAATTGTATTTTAATAAGTAAAAGAAGTCAGTTAATATATTAAGGCTATGTTTATACTGTGTATCAATGGCCAATCCGAGGCAAGTGTTCGGATTTACTATGACATAAGGATTAGGTGCCTAACGGCCATTGGTTATTCTGGAAAATTATTTCCTGACATAACAAAAAAAAATCTTTTTTATGTTTTAATTTGAGAATTTCACTTTCACACTGTTTGATGATTATTTTATCAAAATAATAATCATTTGTGACAAGGTGAATATATATAAGAATATGTTTATTCAACCCATATTATTGGCACGTAAATAGGCGTGCAAGGTTTACCGTGGCTGAGCTTGTGACACATAGGCCCCACCTCAGAGATATTTTTGCCAGTTTATAGTTCTCTTGACGAGGGCAAAATGCACGTCATGGTGCTCTGATCTGTGTACGTACGTACGTATAACATTTGCCCGGCTAGTTAGTTAGCTGGACGGATTATTAAACCATGAATGGAACATGCACGTACGTACGCAAGCCAAATACTTGAGATACGGATCTGTACTACGTGGCCTGGCTTGTTAATAGGGTTCAAGATACCTGGGAAGATACACACGTAGAGATGATGGACTTAGTTTAAATCCTAAACAGAGATACGGACTCCTTTCTTTACTTGGCCGAGGGGCAAACACAAGGCCTCTGACCTCCGGTCCCTATATAAGCCAGCACCCTGCCAACGTAGGGGCTCTCTCGGTGGTTATCTTGGCCAGCTTTTGGTTCTCACGTATACACGCAGCCACGCATACATACGCATCTGCCGCTGCACGCCACCGCCTGCAATTGCCGACGCCATGCTGCACATCGGCATCTAATCGCCGAGAAGCAAGCCGAAGCCAGCAAGTCAATCTCGCCGACGAGCTGCACGAAGAGCATACTCGACCACTCACCGATCCCTCACCGGCGCCCTGCTGCCTGTTTGCGAGCGTCGCCCTGTTTACCGTTGCCGGCCGTCATGCCTGGTAAGTTCTAGTTCTGATGCATCAGTATTCATCTAAGCAATATGATACGGCAGGAGTCCAAGCTACCGGCTCTTCCGATCTACTACTTCATCATGAAAAAGGCTCTGGCAGCTTGACAAACGTCAGAACCCTCGCCGCGCGAGGTCGTTGTCAAGTTGTCGATGATCATATGGCAAGAGTTCAAGTTGTCGGCTCTTCCGATCTATTGTGCATCATCCATCGTCATAACCCTCGCCGCTTTGGGTCCAACAGCTTGAAACGTTAGAACCTCGCCGCGCGAGGCTTCAAGTTGTCGATGGTCAATTAAGCCACCAAGAAGCAAACAAGCAAAGTCGGCGAGAAGCAAGCAAGCATGAGGTTTTGCCAGCATGCTGAGCCGCATATATACATCATGCCAACCAGTTCAGCTGTCACGTTGCTGGTGAGCTCCCAGTTCAGATACAAAAACTAGCAGCTCGACAACGTCAGAACCCTCGCCGCGCGAGGTCGTTGTCGAGTTGTTGATGATCAGTCTGAGTTACGAAGAAAATCAAGGCAGCACGAGATGGCAAGACTGTGCTCGTCGTCAATGGCAAGAAGGCCTGGAGGGTTCAGTGATCACGCATCCATGCGAAGGTCCATCTATATACACGGAGGCTGTCTGCTAGTTGCCCCATGACACATATACACATAGGCGGCCTGAGCTGCTTCTCCAGGAGGATGCCGTATCAGGATAGATGGCAGCACCTGCCATGCATACACCTCTCCATGATCATACAAGTTCCTGCAGTCCTACCGACGCTGTGCAAGTCTCGACGCAAGGCTTTGCTACATATCAAGTCTGATAAGCAGGCCAAGCAAGAAAATCTACGTGCACGCGGCGGGTTACTAAGTTTGTGCAAGTCAAAATCTGCTGGCTCTTCATCTTCGGCTCTCCCGTTTCCTACAACTTAACAACATCGGAAACCTCGCCGCGCGAGGCCATTGTCGAGTTGTTGATGATCAATCTGAGCCTGGCAACTTGACATCAGAACCCTCGCCGCGCGAGGACATTCAGTTGTTGGTGACAAAAGAGGAGACTAGATGGGCAAGACGCGGATCCCTGCTCGTCGCGATGACGAAATAATCAAGACACGCAAGACGGAGATCTTTTGTTCTTTGGTTCCCACGCATATATACACGCATACGCTGCTCTCTAACTTGCCGAGAAGCTGCACACATATGCACCAATGCCCAGCTGCTCTTCACACCAAGGCCCGAGCTTTTGTTCCATCGCTCACCGCTCCATGCATCAAGTGGACGCCCTGTTGCCTCTCACCGAGGAACGGCACATAGAAGCACCTCGACCTGCTGCGATCATATCGTCCGTGCAGGCTGTTACTTTTCTTGGTCAGCATCTAATTTGCCCTTGGCTTTATTTTTTCTACGATATTTTAATTTGATAGTGGAGAAGGTCGTATTTTGTCTTATAAGTAAAATCGAGTAAGTCGTTTCAGTTAATATAACACGCGAAGTAATGCAAGTGATGCCGGAGGCCGTCGATTTGATCTCAATGAAAGCATTATAATTGTGCGGATTTACCATCATACTACTGAACCATCATACGCCTAGTGCCAACGAGGCTAGACGGAATCTTGGCCGAGTGCCGACAAGGCGAATTGTCATTCCACCGACACGCCCCATTGAATGGAACGGATATGACAGGCGAAAGCAACTCACACACGTCCGTGTTAATGAAGGCAGGCATACATAGGCACCGACGAGGCGATAGTCATCCCCTTCATCAACAAATTCCGTTTAACTCCCGTGGCGTTGGCGATGTCACGACCAGCCCGCGACATAAAGCCACCCATAAAATTACTACGCCATATATCGCGATATGGCTGACTTAACACGATCAATCAAATACATGATGACCATCAAGCGCAGCTTAATCGGAGGTTTTCTCGCAAGCTCGCCTTGCGGAAATTATTTCGGGAATCGGGCGGACTCACGCAATTTTCCTACATAACGGAAAAAAAATCATGTATTTTGTATATTGAATTAATGAAATTTTAATTTGCATGAATTTACATTATTTTATACGGTTTTCGACCAAACACACACATGTGCTTCTACCTGTATAAGATATTGGCATTGTGACCAACAAGGAAATTTTAGCACGGTGACACTGGTACGGTGGAAATACTAACATAACAGAACTGAAATTCTAATGAGTTTTACCCTTATTTCAGCATGCCATGTCGTGTTATAGACTATTTTTACTTCAATTTAATGATATACAACTCTCTTGTACATAAAAAAAAAATGATGTGTCTAACTTTTTAATCGACTAAGATTCAACATTTTGAATCAATATGACCAAACAGTTATATGCACGTCAAATCAAAGACGTTCTTTATTTAGTTGTTCCTGATATATTTTTCCATTTGATTTCTCTATATCCTAGTGTGCACTTTCCTATTTATATTTCTTCAACATTTGAGCTAAAGAACTTGTAAGAATTGGCTATGTGCGATTGAAGAGACCAAATATTTTCCATTTTCAGAAAAAGTTAGTCTTGTTGTGTTTAATGCTATCCGCAATACACTTTCTCAAATCGATTATCTCGTCACAATTGATCCACTCCCACATAGTTCTAAAACCCCCAAAGTGCACACTAGCATAGATGGAACCTCAATGACTGTGTTTTCTGTTGAAGGCGGCTTATTGATGCAAATGTAAATTGGCATGGAAATGTGACCATCGACTGAGTTTAGGGAGGGGCCTTGGCATACTTGATCTCTGTCATTTTCTCAAGGGTCCTGTTGTGGGGACCACATCATGACCCCAAGAGGAGATGAGTTGGACCACTTAAAACTAGATTCAGCTTGATGATATTCTACA
This sequence comes from Hyparrhenia diplandra, assembly GCA_015847255.1. NCBI lineage: Eukaryota > Viridiplantae > Streptophyta > Magnoliopsida > Poales > Poaceae > Hyparrhenia > Hyparrhenia diplandra. The sequence continues at coordinate 28,213 of JADLZK010006897.1, forward strand.
CTAGAAAAATCATAAAGTACTTAACACAATGGACACCTTAGTTTTTTACCAACTCATAAAGAGTTTTACAACCTAGAGCCATTATATCAACTTGCCTATGCTAATTTATCAAAGTAATGGTCACACAAGTCAAACACAATGCGAACACTTAAATGCTTAAGGAAAAGAGCAAGTCAAGTGAGAGAAAAAGGCTAGAAATGAAGATTTGACACATGGTATCGGTTACCAAAGAAAAGGTGAACCCTTTGTGCATGTTGGATGTCCGCAAATGATATGCTCTACATCACCAAGCCTTACGCTGATCATTGTGTTGGGGCAAGACACAAAACCCATAGGCCATAGCCAACCAAGACAAGTTTTGTAAGTCACTAAGGCTCACCACTTCTCACAGGACACTTTTTGGTCGCTAAGTTGTTGTCCATTTTAGAGCTTTTCGATCAAGGAAGAGGTCTCGTCGCTAGAATACCAATAGGTCGATGTCCACGTGAAGGTCACAAATAACTCAATTGCACTGGCTCACCAAGGTTACAATGTCACAATAACCCAATTGCTCAAACACTAAGGGCCAACCCTCACAAAAATAGACAATGAGGTATATTCTACCCTTGGATGTGATCTTTATGCACTTGAGAGTTGAGATACTCGTGGGAACCCATATACCTGCTGGTGGTTTCAAAAAGATATATAGGGTACAAGGTGTTGACGCAAATTGGTGATCGCCCCAACACACTAGCAGGTCTTGGACGCCCCTCTAGGTTGCATACCTGCAAAAACAACAAGAACCACAGCGTAACCGGCCAAACCGATCTAGGGATCGAAGAGGCCGATGTAGAGCTCGGTTTCGGCTAAAACGGCCTCAGAACGCCCTCTGGAAAGATCAGTCGGGAGGACGCACATGAGGGATCTCCTAGGACCAGCAAGGCCGCCTAGGATGCCCACGAAATTCGTGGAGAAAAGTCACTGGACAACAAGGTAGAGGGGTTGGAGAAGAGAAATTAAGGTTTGAGGAGAGTTTTTGGGTAGATTGATCGATTGGATGTAGATGGGATCAAATCAGCCATGAACCTCTTATTATATAGAGGGGGTGGTCTTATCCCCTTAGGAAACCATATAGATGTGTTTCCAATCACCAAACCTTTCCAAACCGATTAAAAATCTAATCAGTTTAGGTCCCGAGGCTTAGCCAGATTTATCGCGCGCAACGCCGGACGCGTCCAGCGCGTGCCTCGGACGTGGCCACAGCCTCCAGACGCAGTCCAAAAAGGACTGCAGTCCTAGGAGTGTCGCGGACGCCCGACGGACGCCAAGGCGGGCCAGCGTTCGGTGCCCTTCGGACGCAGTCCAGAAAGGACTGTAACCCGGGGATACCACCGGACACTCGGGGTCGGACCGTCGGACGCTCGACGACCAGCGTCTGGCGCGTGGCCCTTCTCACGACTAGGCCGTCGGACCGTCCGAGGCCTTACCCTTGGACGCGCTTCGCCCCAGCTCCAACGTCCGGCGCACACTTCTTTCAGCTCGCCGTCTTCTTCGTCGAATCTTTTGATCTTTTGGCCTCATCACTGAACTCCAAACATGTCCATGGCCTCTTTGACACGTCTAGGTTATCGAAAGTATATAGGACACTTTTGGGTGCCAACACAAGGTCTTATCCTCTAACTATCATGGATAAACATATTTCCATGATCTGGTAGTAAGTGAGCCTAACTCAATTTGTTAGGATGGGAAGTGTGGTAATGTTAATGTACCCAAACCACCTCGGTTGATTTTTTTTTTTCTTTGATATAAATGTGAGACGCTAACAAGAAAAAAAAAAAACTTTATTTATCTTTTGCCTGCTCTGGTACTGTCTGTCAACCATCGCTACCTTCTTTTTTGTAAATATGTTTTTTTGCTGGTCCTTCAGCGCAAATGAGCCTGTAAAACTTTATTACCCCTATTGTTCTGAGTGAACTGTTGCACCACTAGCAATACGTGATCACAGTGTAGAGAGTCCTCATTTACGTGTTACGGAGTACTATTTACACCCTCTATGTCAAATTATGAATCACATTGACTTTTTTGGTTCATCTATTTTATTATGTAGATGTGTAGCAAAATGAGCCTGTAAAACTTTATTACCCCCATTTAAGTGTATTTCGTGGGAACCCCCATTTTATTATATATTTAGATGTGTAGCAAAATAGATATACTAAAAATGTCAAAGAGACCTATAATTTAGAGTAGAGGGAGTACTATATTCTTATTAAGTTTTACTTGGCGCTCTATTGTACAATCGATAAAAAAAAAAGCTGTAAAGAGGATAAAGGATGGTCTATGTACGAGGCTGGTTAATCTCCTTTTGCTTTCATTTTACATTACTGAGATCTGCTTGCAGCTCATGTTATGATTTTTTGTTCCGATGTGACATGGACATATTTTCTTGCATGTGCTCTAGTACTTAGCATATTTGATCATGTTAAACTAGCCCATATATGGTAGCATTACTGAAAGTGAAGCTTTTGCCGTTTTGCTTGATGCGTAGAAATAACAAATAGCAAATAACAACTTGTGATTTATGAACAAATCAAACAGCCAAAGCAGTTACAAGCCTAGTACATATCTATTTTCTGCACTCTTCTTTTTCTCCCCCTTTCCTAACAACAAAATAGTTAAATAATCTTGAGACCTTGATCATTTCTCACTCTTTTTAAAGCATTCATTTGTGCTGTTCTTTGATGAACACCCGAACCTGTATCCAGTGGTTGCCATAATGGCTTCATGTTTATGCCACACAAGACAATCTTCCAGCAGAGACGAGTGAGCCTTCTCTTTCTCTTTAACTGGCAGGCATCAAACGCTTTGCTCTTTATCTTCTTTCTCTTTCCCTTTGATTTGATTCGTCTTCTATCTTTAGATTTACCTCCTGCCAAGCAAGGCATTCTGTGCTACCCGCTTTGGCAACTATATAAGCACGCCCAAGCAATCCAATGGCCGCACACAGCCACGCCTGCATTGCATTGCATTTCAGTTCCCTTCCAGTTCAGCTGTCCATTGAGGTGAGTGAGTGAGATGGCGAGCGTGAAGGTTTTCGGGTCACCCACCTCGGCGGAGGTCGCCCGCGTGCTCATGTGCCTCTTCGAGAAGGAGGTGGAGTTCCAGCTGATCCGCGTCGACGCCTACCGCGGCACCAAGCGCATGCCCCAGTACCTCAAGCTGCAGCCGCACGGCGAGGCGCTCACCTTCGAGGACGAGAGCCTCACCCTCTCCGGTGAGCTAGCTAGCAACAAACCCACTGCAATGCATTGCTTGGTGCAGGTGCAGCATTGACATGCACCGGACGGCCGGTGAACCTTACCTTGGTGCAGATTCGAGGGGGATCCTGCGCCACATCTCCCACAAGTACGCGAAGCAGGGCAACCCGGACCTGATCGGCACGGGCGCTCTGGAGCGCGCGTCCATCGAGCAGTGGCTGCAGACGGAGGCGCAGAGCTTCGACTCGCCCAGCGCCGAGATGGTCTACAGCCTCGCGCTCCTGCCACCCAACCTGCCCAGGCAGCAGAACGACAACAACAACAACGGCACCGGGAACGGCAGGGACGTCGCCGTGGGCAGTAACGCGGACGCGTCGAGCGGCAAGCGCGGTGTGGCCGGATCGCAGCAGCAGCCGCCGCCGGCGAGCCAGCAGAACCTGCAGCAGTTGAGCCCGCAGAAGCAGGAGGAGATGCTGAAGCTGTTCGAGCAGAGGAAGAAGGACCTGGAGAAGCTGCTGGACATCTACGAGCAGCGGCTGGAGGAGGCCAATTTCCTGGCTGGCGACAACTTCACCATCGCCGACCTGTCGCACCTGCCCAACGCCGACCGCCTCGTCTCCGACCCGCGATCCCGCCGCATGTTCGAGTCCCGCAAGAACGTCAGCAGGTGGTGGCACGACGTCTCCAGCCGCGAAACCTGGCAGTACGTCAAGAGCCTGCAGCGCCCGCCGTCCACGTCCACCGACGCCGGCGCCAAGGACGGCCAGGGCCAGCAGCAGCACCTGCCGGGATACACCGACGGCAAGAGCCGCCAGCCGGTCCAGAACGAGCGCTACTTCTAGCCGTTGCCGTCCCTTCCCGCCGATGAACGAACAACCTGCGCCGCGGCCGGCCGCCGCCGTCCATCGACATGGTTCCTCTAGCTGTTCGTGTCGCTTTCATACGTCGTACGTGTCTGCTGCGTTTCAAGTTCCGTTCCGTTCCGTTCCAGGGGCCTACGAGTCCATTCTGCCTTTTGCTGATTTACCACAGCATGTGTTTTTGTTCGTCGTATAATAAAATGTAAGCCCCACAGCCCCCACCCCCTTTTGAATGAAATTCAACTTTCAGTGTCGTGTGAAATGTACTCATGTGTATGAATTTTGATCTTCCTGTTTTCCATGATCCAAATCAAACCAAAGTTCAAAATCAAACCAACATTTACAAAATGCAACAGTTACACATTTGCAAATGTCTCACACAAACAGTTCATCAATCGATCAAAAGAGCAAATGTCTCACACAAACAGTTGTTGATCATCTGGGACTCTTGTTGCCGATGGAGCATGCAGCCTCCTGGTGGTCAGCTCTGCAAGAGCTGCTCCTCCTGTTGTTCCGGTTTGGTCAGCATCCGCCGGGCTCGCACGCGCGCCTGCAGCCGCGCCATGACCTGCATGCAGTGGATGGCCACCTCCGCCTGCCGTCGCACGAACGCGCCCCGCGCCACCGCCTGAATCCTCACCAGGCTCTTGAGCGCCCTGAACGCCCGCCGCGCCTGCACGCAAACACAAGCAACTCTCAGTACACGCCGTCGCCGGAGCAAAGCGAGGGCCGTGATGTAACAGTAACTAGGCGCGATGCGCACCAGGTGGCCACGGAAGTAGGCCTGGATGGTGACCGCGGCCACGTCATCCCGGGAGAAGCCCTCCCTGCAGAGCAGCGCGTACTCATCGTTGGAGCACGTCTCCTCGTCGGCAGCCACCGCTGCCGTCTCCGCCTCCGCGAGGCTTTTGGTGTTGGTGTTGCCCGCGACGGCGCCCCGAAAGCGCGGCGTCGTCTGCGTTCCCGCCTGGCGAGCGGAGCGGAACCAGCGGCGCCGCCTGCCCAGCTTGGCGCTGCCCGGGCCCTGCTGCGCGGGGACGCGGACGCAGCGCGCGCGCTGCTGCGTCTGCGTGGCAAGGGTTCGCGGCGTCCTCGCGACACCGGCCGCGGGCCCCGGTCCTGCCGACGCGACGGGGAAGCAGCAGACCTGCCCGCGGCGCGGCGTGCGTGAGCGCACGCCGCAGAGGCGCCTGGCGGTGGGCGTCCTCGGCGTGCGCGCGACGCTGCTGCTGCTGCGACCACGGACGTCCCCGCCGCTGCAGCAGCTGATGAGGGCAGCCTCACGCTCAGATCGGCGTCGGCGCTGCTGCGGCTGCGGCGGCGGTCGGATGGTTCGCCGTGGACCGGCGACACGAGGCAGAACAAGCCCCTTGCTCTCTCCATGGTAGGTGTTGTTGCGGTGCAGCTGTAAGTAAGCGCGTCGACGACGACTACGGCTTGTGGCGATGGCCGGCTCGTCGGCGAGCGAGGTGGTGGCATAAATGGGAGTGGAAACGGAGCGATGTGCGCGCCTGTAAGTTTGCGATTGTCATGTCGGTTGCCTGTTTTTTATAAAATTTTGACACGAGTTTGCGTTTGTGATTGGATGACATCTTTGAATTTGAGTATAGTTTAACTTTATGTGTGTTCTTGCTGAAGCGACGATGAGAACGTGGCCGGATGGAACTTGGAAGCGATATCATATAGATATATACTTTATGCAGGTGTATCTTGGTTGAATGAGATTATCTTAATTTGGATAAACAATAGAGATTCAAGATCAAAGGTTTATTAACAGGGACGGATCGTTGATCAAGCTGAATAAATGAGTTTGATATGCAACAGAAGAACGTCGCAGAAGTGTTGTCATTTCAGACGTTTATGGATGCGCGTAGAGATATTTCATAATATATTGCGCGCCGATTCTTTACCACTACCTTGGTAAAATATACAGTGAATTGAAGGGTAAATGAATGCAATCTGAACGAACCGTGTTGCACGCCGATCTGGGGCTGGACGAGGTGTTTGTAGATGAAAATAGGTGCAGAAATAGGAAAACTTCCAGAAGTTGTGAGGAAAATAGTTTGCATATTACATAGACATATAAGATTTATAGAGGGAGTTATACATGCAGGTTATATTGCTTACATGCACCTCTCGTATATCTAAAATATATTGCTCTAAGATGTCCACTGAATCACAATTATACCATTAGAAGGTGTACAAAATGCACGTTAATTTAATCCATTGCGACAACTCAATTCCAATAGCACAATGACCAAATGCCATCCAATCCTGCAGTAGTTACATGTAGGTTGACCCATATCAAGTCGCAGCAATCAATATTAATCGTTTGGACCCCTACTTTTTTAGAGGGGTACTGCAAAAGGAATATAGAAAAAGCAAGTATAGGTACCTTGCTTTCGCCGATACATTTTAAAAGCTGTAACAGAAATAGATCCATACACCCTGCCACTTTTATAAGGAACAAAAGGTTAATATCTGATATGGCTGAACTTAGAGCAAAAATTCAGTCAATTGAAGCTAAATGAAGCAGCACCCATAAATTCAATTGGAATTAAATGCAAAGAATACAAATTATAATGACCATTTGCACAGGAACAAATACAAATTTGTGACAGTTCCAGTAAATCATAGGATATATGGACATATTGTAGTGACTGCATTTGACATATACTTCTGACATTCCTTTCATCTAGTTTGATTATATAGTAATGCATGGTGCAGTGATAAGCAAAGTGCCCCATTGCATACCAAGTTCTTTTTGGCTGTGCTTGCAGGCCAACTTTAAGTGGGACTGAAGTCTCCCATTTGTTGCAAGTTATTTTTTATGTGAGATATTTTGCAAGGAAATAGCATATGACCCGGTACTAATTAGAATGTATTTATCACTGAACTATTTAGCCAACCACAATTCATGTATATCCGAGGCAAGCAGAGAGGTTGATTTTTTTGACATTCGACTTTCCAAGTGGGGACGGTGACTGGAGCACCACCCTTGGTGTTGACACGTGCCATCCGAGTTCAGCTACCACTGCAAGCATTATAAGAGACAGCTTGTGTTTTATATTTAGCGCCATCTACCTCACACTAAGTCAAGCTTGTAGCGATGGAGTCGACTTCCAAATGTGGAGCGCACCCAATTGTCCCGACCTTGATGATGTAGTTGTTCCAATATCGTACCTCAAATCGATCATCATGGGCGGCTGGCTCTGAGCTCCAGTTGTGACGTGAAGTGGTTATTTTTTTCGATACCTTGAGTTCTTTACTGAACATTGGCAACCACCTCTTCAGCGTCTTCGCGACTGGTAACATGATAATCTTTTGTCCAATCCATATATCACCCTGAAAATAAACAAACATCTTTGCATAACTTCCAGATACAACAATATTGTCGAGGTAAACTATGTTAGAAACATCATGTTTCTTATTAGCAATCCAAAGGCAAGCAAACGAGACTCAAAAGCACAACCTATGTTAGAACTATGAAACTCTGAAACTGTACTCTAGATAATCCTAGAAAACATAATAATCAAAGAATAGATCCATGATCAATGCCAACTCTTCACAGAACAAACATATTAGACTATCCATGATCAACTCTAATGTTAGAAAACAACCAAAGGAAAATCTCGTTAGATTTTGAAGCTTACATACTGAATGCACATAAAACAAGGTCACACCTCTGTGACCAATATAGAGACTGAACCGAGTAAATTCTAGTAGAGTCGAAACAGGAAGATGCGAGAAGCTGACACAAAAATGCAGGCATATACCATATTAGTAGATGTTGTGAGGCAAGAGAAATGAAGAGTTGTGTAACTACAAAACAGGAACTTGGTGTGACCCTGAATGCAGGTGAAACCAATGCATATTAGTATGACGTACTATCTAAAACAATTCGAGCGTACTGTGTTGATGCCACCCAACCGATTAACCTGATCAGTTTAGAAAGAAGAAAACAGTGGTTGTAAGCCAACTTTAAGTGGGTAACCATTCATTGCCCACTTCTGATCAGTTTAGAAATAGGAAACAAACATCATTAGGCTTAGAACCAAAGTCTCCCATATGTTGCATGTTGTTGTTTTTTTTTTGCACAAATTATTTTGTAAAGAAATAGCATAGGAACCGACAGTAGTTAGAATGTATTGAACTGGACCATTTACCCAACCACCAATTCATTTTATCTTTCAGTGCCTCGTCTTACCTTTTAACAGATTTATCTCCAAGAGGCTCCAAGCAATGGAAGTTGAGCAGAACCTGGAAAGTTGAGAGATGAAGAAACCATGGAGCCGTGCTTGTATTGCAGCTTTTTCGTGGCCATGAAACACATCAACACTCTGCCAAGCAAAAGACTGGAAGACCAAATAAAAAACAGAAATCAGTAACACAGTGTACAAACTTGTTTTAGTTGAATCATATAATTGTATACTGGAGAAATGCAGAAACATTAGTATGCAAAAACGACAAGCAGAGTTCGAATTGTCAGGATAAATGTTCAATGTATTTCAGATTGCATCACTGCAAAATAAAATTCAGACTGCAACATCTTTCATCCCTAGAAATAAGTTCCTAGAAATTTAGACCGCCTCCCTAAAAACTGCAGCTTTCAGAGATGCACATGAAAACAACCATATGAAAGCACCACAAAACAATTCCAAAGTTACCCATAAGAGTGATCTTGTACGTCAGTAGCTCATGGAGATGTCATTGCCCCTAACAAACTGGTTTAAGGTATGATTCTTTTACATGATCTTATATTAAATAGACAGCTCAAAAGAAAAGTGAGATGCTAAACTGAAGTTTTTGTCAGGTGTTATTTTTTTTTGCCAGGTGATAGTTTTTCCTATAAGAAAATGGTAATATTCTTTCATAAAAGTGCAATCTTGCAAAAGGTATCTACAAATTGATTAGAACAGGGTGGACTACTGATACATCTGATAGAACAACATGCTACTTTGAGACGACCCAGTATACACATGGCACTACACCTTAATTGAATGAAACAATCACATGATTATTAGTACTATATATATGTAGTACATGTATCACATAGGCAAACAATTTTGAGCCTGACCTTTTTTTATAACCTGACCACCACCTTGACTGTGCAAACATCCTGACCACCATCTTGACTATGGAAATATAACAGCAGACCAAAAATAATCTGAAACAAAAGGGTAAAACCAATGCATATTCATTAACCAAGATACAGGAATCAAAGGAAAGAAGTAACCAAACTGACCAAGCATTTATCTGGTCTCCCAATTGCCATAAGGTAGGATACAAAAGATATGAAAAAGGAAAGAAGCCAAAAGTCAGAACAAATATTTTAAGTAGACACAACGTAATCCACCGAGGCCCCTTCGGTACAGTAGGAATTAAAGTTCTAATTCAGCCATTGAGTGAACACAGGAATTACTGAAAATGTCCATGAGGATTAGCATTAGCATTGGCCAGGGAGGACAAACATTGACCAATATAGCTATTAGCTATGTCACTTGCCTAGCATTAGCATTGAACCATTGAGGTATGTCAACCCCACTAAAGAGCAATGATCAAAAGTCAATTTGTCGAAAGCTAATTACCATGAGCAAGGAGATGAGCTAATCCTGAACAAATTTATAGAGTTTGTCTGACTTCAAAAATGAAATTTCAGTCTTTCGATCTATATCGAAATGAGGGCCAGGTTTAACCTTGCTAAATAACTTCATTGCCCAGCCTTCTAGAATGTTAAGGGGTTCTAAAACATGCAAAGAGCAAGGGCACTAACTCATGGATAAGATATAGTCAAACATCTATTTTGAAGAAAATAAAGATCGAAGGCGACCTTCTCGGATCCAATCATAACATAACCAATCTTTATTTTTAAGAAATGTGTATGACTTCAGCCGGAATAGGAAATGAGTTGCTTCCTCTTGATAATCATCGTAGGCTTACTTTATGTAATAGAAAAAGAGTTGCTTCCGAAACTAATCACATGTGTCACTGAGGTAGCAAAAAAACCCGAGTAATCTTATGAGAGATATTTAGATGGTTAAAAAAACAATAGGTATCTAGAGACCCCTGCTAACAGGTTGTGCCACACAAAAAAGTTTAATCTAGGTAGCAGCCACCTATCCAAAAGGATAAACATATTTTTTGAACCATGAATAATTTTAATGTAGGTACCAGCCACCCATCCAAAAGAACAACATATTTTTTTAAGGAAAATACATGCAGGTTCACTTACTGAAAGTGTTTTATTAGGGTTAACCTTTTCTTGTGCTCGGCTAGGACGTGTTGCCAACAGACCATATAACATAGTAAAGCATGAAGTTGGAAGGACACAAAGAAGAAAGAATGGAACTTACAAATGCGGATGTAATGAACCTAGCCCCAACCCCAGCCCCAGCCCCAAGTTCTGCCTGTACAAACCAAATGGGATGTTTTCCCAACACGTCCTGACTTCGGCTGCTGTACAAACTATCCTTCACCTTATCTCCTTTGACCACCATAATCATGGCAGCGTGGCCAAATAAATAACAAATCCAAAAAATTAACACTAATCAGTACAGTATAGCGGCAAATCGGAGGTCAAACAGTAAGCATAATCGAATATCGAGTTCATTTCAACTTTCATTACCTGGCATATAGTGAAGCTTCCTGCATGAATCTCAGCTCCATCATAACTGCAGCTAACAACAACCAAATTGCACAATAAGCAGCGTTCAACCCTACCCTAACCCTAGACAAATCGTGAGCGTCACCTGCGAGGGGGCTGCGTGGAGAGGAGATGGAGGGAGGGCCAGGGAAGGGCAGCCCGCGCCGCCGCTGCAGTGGCCGCCACCGGGGAGGAGGCTACCCACGCCGCCGCCGCAGCGCCCGCCGTCGCGCGCTGCGCGACCGCCCGCGCGCGCCACCACGCACGGGGGCAGCCAGCCTGGGCACCACGTCGCGGCCACCTCGAGAGAGAAGGGAGAGGGAAAGAGGGAGAAGGAGAGGGAAGATGGAGGCGGAGGGGCGGCCGGCGCGCACGGGAGAGACCGAGGGAGAGAGAGCGGGCGTGGGAGGGAGGAGAAGTTTTTTTTTTTTTTTTTTTGGCTGGAGGCCGCGGTATATATTTGTGGGAGAGAGGTGGGGTGTTTTTTGCAAAAGTTACAGGCGGGCGGGTAAAAGTAAAAACGCCACGAAATCGGAGTTTTCTCTTCTTCGGGCATATGATTTTGATAACACGAGGGGTAAAAAGTAAGAAAACCAAACTCTTTTACTGTTTAGCAAGGGCCTAGCTGGACTGGAATGCGATTCTAAAATAAAGAAAGGACCTAGATGAAATTACATTGTAGCCAATCAGCTGCCCTTGGATGAACTCACGGCGGATTCGGAGTCCTGGAATCAGTGATTTCGAGGAGACGTGGCGTAGCTGCCCTTGGAGAGACTCACGGCGGATTAGGAGTCCTGGAATAGGCGGGTGGACTGGAATGGAATCGAATGGACGCGCGGCCTCATCAACAGCCAAAAAAAAAAGTCTGGTTTGCTCTGCATGGTCTTGTTTATGAGCTTTGATGCGAGGCCCCCATTGGGCTGGCCGGCAAGGCAAGCGACACCAGTTTTATTTGGGCTTTGGCATTCTTGCCTCATCAAAAGAAAACGCATCGGCATCGTCTGTAGTCATCAGAAAAGAAAACGATGTTGTGTTATTTAACACTAGAAAAAGTGCTCGTGCGTTGCAACGGGAGTAATAATTTTAATCAGCTAAAAGCCTAAAACTATAAGAAAAATAGCATCAGAAAATACACAATCAAAATTCAATATAATATGAAACATCCAATTATTAAGTTGATTCTACATGAAAAGCAAACTGCCACTTGATAGAAATGTTAGTTTAGTTAACACGTGCTACACCTTTCTTCTACTCATAATTTTTCAGACCCTTCTTTCTATAGCTTTCCCTTCCTCAGTCGAAGATCTTTCAAGTCGACCCGTTCGGTATAGCTTCTCCTTTGGCTAAAACAACTATGGTTACGACTCTTTTGATAGAGTAGTTTATTTGATAAAGTAATTCTAGTTTGAGAATAATATTTGGTAAAATAAGTTCCGTACGGTAAAATGTATGTACATATAATACCCTTATTCTTTTGTTTTTCCTTTCTTATTTCCCCGTTTATTTATTTGTCCTAATTGTTTTATTATTTTTATTCCCATGACTCCATCTTATCCATTTCTCAAACCTCCTCCCACAGACCTGCGACATATGCGCCGCCGCCCGTTTCTCTCATCGGCTCCTGCACGGACTCTTGCAACATGCGCACCGCCGCCTCCTAACATAGCGACCTCCCCGCTGCCGCCTCCCAGCACAGCCTCCTCCCTGCTGCCTCCCAGCACTGCTCTCTCGCTGTCGTCGCCCGCCCGTCTCGCCTCAGCTTCTCCAAGCCCCGAGCTCCGGCGACCCTGGACCTGCTCGCCCTGGGTGGATTTGCGCCCGTCGTCCTTTGCCCAGGTGCATATCGCTCTCCACAAGGTGCCTAGGCCGATAATCCCTTGAAAAGCGTGATGGGAGCGGATGTCCGAGGTCGCAAGCTGTTGTTTTTATTTTCCCCAATAATTTCGTCTCTGCGCGGCGCGCGCATGTGTGGCTACGGTTGCTACCTCTCACGGGAGTGGAGGGTCTTTATTTCTATCTTTGCCTCTTCGTCGACCTATTAATTTGTCATCATATTTTCCTATTATCTCGTTCTGTTTCCGTGCATGATTTCCTTTTCTTCCTCCGTGACCGTAACATGGTATGGCAACGGGTAAAATCCGCGCGGATACTGACATCATAAACCCAGCCCCGCGAGACTATTTTTGTGCCCGTATCCGCGCCCGCCACCGCGCCGCTGGCAGCACTTTGCGCCCGCACCCGATATCCGCGGGCAAAACATGCCCGCGGGCATGCCCGCATACCCGCCAAAGGTATGGGAAGACGGCGACGAGATCCGGCGAGGGGAGGGCGCGTCAGCGCGCGGACGGACCAGGTGGCGAGGCAAAGACAACGGGGTGACCGGAGATCCACCGGGGACGGAGGCCCTTGCGCCTCTAGCTCGATGTGAGGAGGCCGACGTTGGAGTGGGGCGGCCGGCATCCGGGAGCGACAGTGGAGGCCTGGTGCTAATGCTAGGGAGTGGAGGAGAGGACCGTAGGAGCCGCATGCGTTGGATGTGGAGAAGGAGATGCATGCGAGTGAGTGAGGAGGAACCGCATGCTTGGGTGACGGCCCGACGAGTGGAGGAGGAGCTGCGGCGGCCGTGCTTGGTGGGCGGGATTGGGGCGCGACCACGTGAGCGGGAGGGGGGAGACCGCGAGATGCGGGAGCAGTGGCTCTTTGGGTGAACGGCGGCGCTGGGCCGACGGAAATTTAATGTAAAAGCTAACGGTGTTTTCCTAGTTCGGGAAGGGTTCGGGAAGGGAGGGAGGGGCGGGGCGGGGCAGAAATTTTCGGGTAGAAAACGGTGGCGAAAAAAAAAGATGAAAAAAAGATGTGGGACTGAAATTTTCTCTCTTTATTAGTAGGTTATAGATGTTAACGCTTACTCCCTCCGCCCCCTACTGCAAGTGTGTGACTCTAGAACTCAGAAAAATAAACGAAATTTAGTTTTTTTTTTTTTTGAGATTACACAGTACAACGCAGACGCTCAACACGCACGCACACTCACCCCTATGAACACACGTACGCAAACCCTACCCCTATGAGCACCTTCGAAGGACTGAGCCGGCAAATCTTGAAGTTCCGAAGTCACCATTGGCGCTTCGCTATCGACGGGGGACGTCGCCTACCACTTAATGCATAGCGTCGAAAAATCACGAAATAAATCCAGGATAAAGTGTCGCACCCAGGATTTGAACCCTGGGTGGGAGCCCCCTAACCAATGGCCTTTACCATTGAGCCATGAGCCCCTTGACAAAATTTAGTATTATTTAATTTAACGTCTTATTAAAAAACATAAGGATAACCCCGTTGGATTTTATGATCATACAAAAAATAGAGTGCGGGGGGGGTCGTTGCATTATTCGGGTCAAATGAAAGACCAAAAAATTATGAGATTAATCGGGGAAAAAGGAATACGTACTAAGACTTTATGATGATCTAACTTCGAGAATAAATAGAGTATATATGTTAAATACAAGCCCTATAATGAAAAGAAAAGAGAAAAATACCATTGTTGGACTTTTTTCGGACAAAGAAGAAGTATATATTAGATTATAGTTGAGTACATCGATCCGTTACATGCACTTTGGAATACATTAAGTATATCCAGATCCATCCTTGTCTAAATTGTACTCACACTCAACTCCAAACCTATATGATGGTTCATATAGATGACCGCACAGGCAAACTCTTGACAAACGACACGAGAACACGCTCGGCGAACGGCACGAGAACGGATGTCCAACGGACGGCCAACACCCCGTAGGTGGAATTGAGGAACTTCTTCTTTTTCGCCACCGAAGAATAAAGAAGACTGATCTGAAAACTATTCTCCCTAGTCCTCCATCGTGGCGGATCTAACCACGACAAAACGAAGAAGAGACCGGAGAAAATTATTCCATGGCAACGACATCATCTCGCCTCAATGTCATTTGCCGGAAACACAAATCTCCATGTCGTCATGGCGAGGAAGTTGTTGACGTTGATGTTGCCCTCATCTTCATCGAGTCGTCATGGAGAACACAGGTCCAACCTGTCTCTCTTCGCCCAGATTCGGGGGAGGAGAAGGAGGAGATAGATCCCCAACACCAAGAAACTTGACATGAAGAAATACTAAACCTAGACTCAATCGAGAGAAAACTTATTAAAAACGATGGATCCCCACTCCCTCCGACCTCCGGCTAGCCGGAGGAGGGAGGGAGGGAGACCAATGGTGGTGGAAACGAGAGGAGGGCGGCGGCGGCGGCCCCTCCCCTAGACCATTGTCTATTATGAATTGTTCGACGCTGATCTCTCTGATGAGGGAACCTCATCCCGTGTGTCTTACTCCCCCAAATCTTCCATCCATGACATCTCCTTCACTAACAACTTCATGTCGCCATCCAAACACCGTCCTCCAAACCGTGAACATCAAGCATCACATCCCCGTCGAACTTGATCTCACTAATTCCAATTATGCCGAGTGGAAGACTTTCTTCAAAACCTTTGTTGGCAAATTCAAACTCCGTTCCCATCTCACCACCCTCACCCAACACCGCCATTAACCGTCGTGATCCAGATTGGGTCACAATCGATCAATGCATTCACAGATGGCTCTACAATACAATCTCCAAGGATGTTCGCGCAATCTCCAAGAACTGAGTATCCATATGAAATATAATAGGGCCTGTCTAGGTAACAAGCGGTTGTTTTAGGCCCTTAAAACAATCGATTGCTTTGGCCATACACTTACACCACCGTGCTACTAAATTTACACTGATTTTTCATTGTCATTTATTAGATGGAGTGATGTAATTAGGAGATAATTAAGCTCACACGGAGGCACCGTCGGAGGCGACCTAGGGACGCAAGGGCGGTGTGAAAGGTCCCTTGTGGTTTTTGGTAATTGAGTGTCAACATTAGGTGAACTAATATGTGTGATTGAGATAATACACAGGAGATTAGTTCACATGTGGTGACGCAATGAAGGAGCTTTATTGCATATGAAACATGACATGGAGTCATGTGACCAAGGTGGTGAAGATCAAGACAAGGCTTGGCTTGATGGACCGGTTGCAAGTGTGAAGGGCAAGTCGAGGCGGTGAAGCGATGGACCGCAAGGCGGTGAAGCTTGGGCAAGACTTGGCGCCCGACGGACCCGGCTTAGCGGTGAAGAGCAAGTGAGGTCAAGATCGATGGACCAATAGTGTCACGTGATGATATGAAGTGGATCATATCATTTGGTGATCGTGTTGGTGCATGTGTTGCATCGGCACTTGGAGATGGAGCGGAATGGAAATGCGCAAGGCAAAGGTATAACCTATAGGGCATTTCATTTCGCCGGTCATTGGTGCTTAGAGAAGTTTATGACCGGGTTTAGGATAGATGGCCGTACTATCAAGAGGGGCAAACTTGTTTGCATATCGGTCATCTAGTGCCACTTGAGCGATCTAACTTTGCGATGTGTTAGGATCGAGTGGCGTGCTAAGAGCTAACCCGTCCTTTGAAATGATTGTGAAAATGCTAACACACATGCACATGGTGATGTACACTTGGTGGTGTTGGCACATTTGCAAAGGCGGCGGTGATTGCAAGGTTGAGTTGGGTTTGGGAACCGCTCATCCTCTGCCGAGCTTGCGAGGCGGGATTCGCGCTTTTCGAGAATGATATGCATATTTTCTATTTGCCGGATGCATCGTGGTGGTGAAATCATGCTTGTCCTCGTGCTCAAGTTGGAATACTTGTTGGATAGCATGTCGGCAAAGGCGACGGAGTTTCGCAGAAAAGGGCGGCCGGACGCCTTGGAGAAGCCGGCCGACGCCAGCGATGGACGGACGGTCCGGTCGATGGTTCGATCAGAATTCGAGAGCATGTTTTGGCGTCGCCGTCGGGAATCGGCCGGACGCACCACCGGAAGCTCTGACCGGACGCTCGAAATTGCCGTTGGCCGTGGGGCCAAGGGCGTTGTCCTTTGTGACCGGAAGCACTTGTTGGGTGTGGCCGGATTTGGACCGGACCCGCCGATGAGTCCGGTCGGTGCGTCCGGCCGACGGCGCCAGAAATGGATTTTTCCTCCCAACGGCTCTATTTGGCTTGGGGGCTATTTATACACCACATACCCGACTTGTTTGGTGCCGAGCACAGGCCTTGGTGGCTTGTGTTGTGGTGCTTGAGAGCCCTCCCACTCACTTGTGATTGATAGAGTTCATCAAATCAAAGTGAGGAGTGATTCTAGTGCATTCGCGTTGAGAGATCGCATTCGTGGCACTAGGTGATCGTGTTGCAAGCCGGTGTGCTTGTTGCTCTTGGAGGTTGCCACCTCCTAGACGGCTTGGTGGCAAGAGACTTCGTGAAGCACGCAACGGAGATTGTGCGGTGCTCGAAGGAGGATTTGTGAGAGGTTCGTGCTCACCTCGCGGGGGATCGCGAAGAGCGACACTACTAGGCGTGTCGGTGAGTACCTCCCTTGTGCGTGTGGTGGTGCCTTGAGAGGCTCACTTGAGAGTGGTGTCTTGCGGTGCCTTTGCGGGCGTGCCTTGAGGGGCAAGTGATCGGAGAATCACACCAGAAGAACCATCTAGGTGAAACACCAAAGGAACCCCCAAGGTGTTGGTCGACACAACGAGGAGTAGGGGAAGTTGGCAAGCTTCCCGATACCTCGGTAAAAAATCACCGGTGTCAACTTGTCTACTCTTCTCGGTGGTTTGCATTCTCCAAATCACAAGCTTTGTATTTACATTCATATATATCTTGTGCTTGTGCTTGTGGAGTAGCTCTTGCAATTACTAGCTTGTGTAGCTTGTTTAGTTGCATTGCTTAGTTTGTGTAACTAAGTAATTTGAGCCTTTGGGTTAGGCGTGTGTTGCCTTGTCCATTGTGCATCTAGTGAGCTTAGGTTTGGCTTTGTGCTTTTGCTCATTAGAATTGTGTAGGAGCTCACCCTTGTTTGAAGTACTAGTGCATAGGTTTGTGTGACCTTGCAATAGAAATGGTTAGGAGCTCAAGCTAGGCTTATCACCTCATTTGCTTTGTGTAGAATCTTTTGTGAGGTGATTTAGAGTCATAATAGCTAGAGGGGTGAAGTCTTGGCTAAACGAATAGTTTCAATTCCGCATTATATTTGTTTAGCCGGCGCAATTAGTTTTAGAAAGGACTATTCACCCCCCCTCTAGTCCCCATCTCGACCTTACACGGTGTCGGTTGGCCGGCATGAGGGCTCAGCCGGAGGCCGGCCTCGCGAGGGGATTATGCTTGTTGCAAACCTATAAAGACCCCCACTCCCACAATGTATGCAAACTTCTCCAATCTTCATGTAAAAATGTGCAAGTATTTTGCACAAAAAAACAGTAAAAGACGTCAACTCTGAAACAATAGTTGCTCAGTTACGAGGGAAAAACGATCATTTGATCTGGTTCTCCTTGCATATATAAGGAAATCGAAGCTAAGTTATGCCATGCATCTTCGTTATCCCGTCCCCTCTCCCTGTTTTCCGATAATGCAAGATTGCAAGTGTAGTAGTGGTGATGCAATGCAAGCATATGTGACACGTAAGAGTGAAGTCGTCGATCCTCGGATCAGCAACAGGTGAGGTCAAGTCAAGCGCAAGCTAGAGAAGATGAGAAGAGACGAAAACAAGAGTTGTGCTGGACCGCACGAACGCTAGAATAGTAGAATTCGTTTGACCGCGGCCCGGCAGACCGACAAGGAAAGCGACCCAAGATTGTCCGCGGCCGTGCTTTGCTTGTGTGCACCGGGATATGCGTGGCTTTGAGCCTGTGACCATGCCGTGGCCCTTCGGCGCAATTTCTGAATCGAATCAGCATTTTCCCTGGAGATGCTACACTAGCTGACTGTACTCGGACCCGGACCCAACTGTTTTGACACTAGTGTTGCCGGTGCTAGCTGGAAAGTACTCCTCTGTCTCTAAATGTTTGTCTCTAGAGAACCGTGTTTCCCTCACAAACACGTTTCTCAAGAGACGAACAAAAAAGAACGGAGGGAGTAAACTTTATGTGTGATGTTGCCTAGTGGTTGTTTGTGAATTTCAGCAATGACGTACGCACTAGTGCGCACTTGGAAACACTGCAAAAGAGGCCTAGGCACACTACTTTGACTGAATTCAACTTATTCACCCTATTCGCTTGAGCTTAATTATTAGTCTACCTTATCGGCCATGATACAATATTTTTATCTCACAACAAATTAATATCATCCGATTTATTATCCCACACCAACTATAACCAGTTTTAGACTCACATGTCATGTTGACTTAAACGTGAAATAGTGTATTTTGAGCATACTACTATTCAGTAGATGTGACCTGTTAGTAGCTGATTGATGAATAGACTCTTTGGGTTTTTCCTTTGTCTAGTCTAGTACTTCATTAATTATCAGTTTGATGAAGCACACTAGACGGGTAACAAAAAGATTGCTACTTCAATTATTAGATAAATAAATAGTATAAAACTTTTGTCCCATGGACGAGTATCACAAGATTGCAACTTTTGTCACATACACGTAGAAGTGACGTTTTGGAATTGTAATAATCAGTCGGTACAAACTTTGACTACAGGTTGCTTTTATTTGTGCAGATGAAATGTGTGGAGTGCTATGATAAGTTTGTTTAGCAAAATATTTTTTTGTAAACATATGCATTTGCTATATTTTAAATCCTGAGTGTGACACTTTATCCCTGGATTTATTTCAGAATTTTTCAGCGCTATGCATTTAGTGGTAGGCGACGTCCCTGTCGACAGCGAGGCGGCTGTAGTGACTTCGTGAATTTCAAGATTTGCCGGCTCAGTCCTTCGAAGGTGGTCATTGGGGTAGGATTTGCTTATGTGTGTTCATAGGTTTGAATGTGTGTGCGTGTTAGCGTCTGTGTTGTCTTGTGTAATTAAAAAAAAGTGTGTATATTACACAAAAATTTAAATAGTTGACTGTAGATGACTCCATAAAATTTAAATATGTATCGGCTCCCTATATAGGTCAGTTTGGGCATATCTATAAACTTCGAAGATATGCTTGAGTTGAACAGAACGATGTGTATTGGGTGACTTGGGTCCTTGGTCCACTATCTATATATATATAGAGCTGGATCTTCGAAGATAGGCAAAAGGGAGATGATGGTAAAACAACAGAAAAAGAATCTTTGGCACTAGATCTTCAGATATCATGAAGCTCACAGTCGTCAGAATCATGCATTATTGCCCCCTACAAGTATTATACGCGCCGTGAGCCTATGAACCAATGACAGGATCACGATGAATTTGTACTTTGAGCAAGCGAATGGGCTGGCATTATTAGCTGAATATATATAGGAGCCATAATTAGGTACTACTACAAGCTAGTTATATTTGCCTCAATCCAAAAAAAACCGTACTTTTTTAAACCTGCCTCAACAAAAGCCTTATTCCCTGATCATTAGCTCGAAAGCCATGCAACAAGACGACCTTTTTGGAGAAAAATTGGATAAAAAATAGAAGTGGGGCGTTATGTGTAAGAGCACCACGATGGAGTGGAGCAGTAGTCACCTGCGCATTGGCTTGTCTTAGTTTCAAAATCGCAGAGAAAGGATTCCAGCCTTTATTCGTATAAAAGTGGCCGATTAAATAGTTAGGTTCAGTACATATATAGCATTCTTTTTTTATATACACGAAGTGGGCTAGCTATGAATTTAAATTTGCTAGCAGTCGTCCTGCAAGTGTGCAGAAACAGGAAAGTTCGATTCGTCATTGGTGCCACGAAAGACTACACAAGATCGAATCAGGCTAGCCCTGCAAAGCATTTGGTCGCCCGAAAAAAAATGCTTTCGGATTTTGAGTCGTTTTTTAAAAAAAAAAGCCGTGTGTGCCGGAATCATATGCCCTCCTCTTTTTCGCGCTCGCGGCTTTTTGGCGGTTAGGGTTCTCCACTGGCGAATGGAGATCTCGTTGGTTGCACTTGCTTGCATGCAGCTGAGGACAAAATCATCGATCAGATCAGTAGTTGCGCATCCGGTCCTGATCCTGACATGGACGACTGAACAATGGATCAGGCCGGGTGACCAGAAGTAATGGCCGTGCACTTACTTGCACGATCACAGATTTGTTTTGTTTTTTCGTGGTATGCTCACATCTTTGATCGAACCAATTCCATCAGAATTTTGACCGCATGTTGATAGAGAGCGATCAAGAAATCTCGTAGGAGCTATTCTTTTTAGAAAATGTTCCCCATTTTATTTATAAAATTAAAAACATATATACATTTCTTACATCAGTCAAAGTTCTAGATGTTGTAAAAATGATTGTGCACGTTACGGTGAGAGACTAGATATGTGTTTCCCATCATATCTGTGATGCATTTCCATCACCCAAAAAAACATAGAGAAATTTATACAGGTCTGCATTAAAAAAAATGGGTTGGGGCTTCCACGACTTCAGTAAAAAACACACAAGCCGAGCAAAACAAGGTTTATAACCATGGGTGCTCCCCCCTACGCCTGTGTAAGTGATGAAGTTTAAATTTTCACCATATGCGTGGAACCTATATGCCCTAAATACATTTTTCCCCATTCAAGAATGGAGCCCCATTTCCATTCATTTCAACATGGAAATAGAACAACCAAATTTCACATAACAAGCAAGCAAGCAAATAAAAGTCTAGCTTAAGCAGTCTACCAACCGAATCCCGCTGAAGATTAGCCATTACGTACATATCATCAACAACCACACTTGGGTGGGCAAAAAGGTAGAACAGAGAAAAACCAAACTTTCTTCTCATCCTTTCCAGTTTGCCTTGTAGACATATCCCTTCTCAAGCAACATCACTGGTCTCGGTCGTTGCCTTGGTCATCATTGTGCTTAAGCCTCTTGGGTTTAGGTTGCCCACTGGGAAGGAGGAAGTCGGTTGCCGCCTTGAGCATGCTGGTTACACCAGTTTCCAGCATCCTTTGTTTGACATCTTCATAAAGAATTGTCTAGAAGTTCATTAGTGCCGCAACATGAAAAATTATCTCTATTGGGTTTTTTTTATAAGTTTCCCTTTGAAACAAGCCCTATTTTTGTTCTTCCAGGTTGCCCATCAAATTTCTGCAACACCCCAAACATGAGTCGATTTATCCCCGGCTAGCCATCTTTCATACCAAGTCCAACATTGCAAAATGGAAGTGGATATGTTATTAGCCCCTAGAATCTTTGCATTGACTCCCCAAATCACTTCTGCAAGAGAACAAGTGAAAAAGAGTGATCAACAGTTTCATCAGTTTGACAGAACTGACACATAGGATTTCTAGACCATTTTCTCTTAATCAAGTTGTCTTTAGTTTAAAGAACATCATTTGTCAGCAACCACATAAAAATCTTGATCTTTGGTGGAACTTTTCCTTTCCATATCAGGGCCAACATCAGATATATTTAGGCATTGTATAGTGATTTCACAGATAATTTTTTGTTTTTACCAAGTTACCAAATAATAGAATCGTCTATAGCTTGGAGATGGAATCTGTCGACACTCTATGATTTTGAGCGCATGATCGAAGTTCATCAGATATATTCGGTCAAAAAAAAAAGCATGCATCCCCTTCTATTTTATTCTAGCTTCACAACTTGCAAAAATAATGGAACAGCTTCGATGGGCTGTTCTGGGAGAGCTTCTCGCACCCGATCGACACAATCCTGTCCAGGATGCGGATCACCTTGGAGACGCTCGGGAGGGGACAGCGGCGACGAGTGGCTCCTGCGGGTGACCGTTGGGTGGAGACGGACGCCGGCGGTAGCGGCGGGCGACGTGCGGTGTGCAGGCGACCATTGGGTGGAGTCGGATGGGAAAGAAAATGGAAAAGTGGGGTGGGACCCACTGTATAGGTGTCCTGGATGTGGGGAGGCTGAGATTATAATTTGAAGAAACATGTAAAATAAGGTTTATCTAGGGGTTTTATTGGAGTTGTCATTTTATCTAAAACCCTAAAATTTAGGGTATGGGTCCAAATAGGGACCCCAGTCGAGATGCTTTTAAAAGGTTATTGTTGGCGTACAGTATGAGCGTGTGTTGCATGCATCCATATAGTGCACAAATAATTGTGCCCTAATAAACTATAACGAAATAAAGAAATATGAATAGTTGTTGCTTGGTAGTTGCGCGCGACAGCATTGATTCACATGATGCACACGCGCGCGCGGCTGCGTTGGACGAACGATAGCGGGCCTGTTTGGATACGCTTATCGCAGCTTATAAGCAAAATAAACGATTTAATCCCGCCAAACACCTCGCTTATCCTCTTGCGTTTTCGGATCGCCATCGCAGGAAAATCGACTCCACAACTGCGTTCTGAGAAGCGACCCTGGAGTCGCGTTACGAAAAGCGGACCTCCTCCCGCACCTGCCCATCTCGCTCCCGCACCTACCCCTGTCTCGCCTTGGCTGGATCTGGATCGGCGCACCACCGCACCACCGGGCTCCTCCCCTCCCATCGCGCCGACCTCCTCCCCTTCCCCTGCGCCGACCTCCTTCCCTCCACGACCCGCCCGGCGGGCCCTGCGATTCGCGCCGCCTCCGGCGTTATTGCCGCGACGCGAGGCGGCAGCCGCCGGCCGGACTACTCCGAGGTGTTCGGCGGAGTCACCGCGTCTGCTCCATCCCCTACCTCGACTGCCGCCCGGCCGTTCCCAGCGGAGGCGGCGCGGCGAAAATCTGACGGCAGATCTTCGGCGGTTCGACTTTGGGGACTTAGCGATGCCGTCACGAGGACATGCTTCTGGGGCGGAGTCCGTGGTGGAGCGCCGGGTGGCCTGCCTCTTGTGGCGTCAAGCAGCGCCGGGCTCCCGGGCGGCCAGCCTGCAGGCCATGGGGAGCTCGTTGTCGTCGCAGAGGTCCACGGGCGCACGGGATCCGGCTAGGAGATAAGGGGCAATCTGGTCTTTTTACACTCGGGGAGAATAATCCAACCCAAATAATCGGGAGAACCAAACACCACGCTTATTTGGGAATCAAATTCTCCACGTCGCGGTGTATCCGAAAAGCTTGCTCAGCTTATAAGCGAGTTTCAAAAACGGTTCCAAACAGGGCAGAACATCTCTGCAAGCTAGCGGCGGACAGCGAGAGCCATTGAGCCTATAAGCTAATAAATTTTCTGAGCTCATCAGCTTCAGCATGCTAAGCTGTGTGGCTGCATTGAATCATCCGATCCCCTCCCGCATCAATTTCTTTGGATGCTTTATTGCATGATTAGCTAAACAAGATTAGATAACATGTTGGCAATTATAAAAAATGTGCTTAATTGTTTCAACACAAACAACACTTTGGATCCTAGACAATTCTTCTTTTTTCTATATCCTCTATTAAAATTACATTGAAAAACAACACAAAAATTTTTATCTTAGGAGGAGTTTCAGGCAGCTTCCAAATGAACTTTTAGTGAAAAGGAAACCCTCAAAAGAAAATTTAGAAAAAATACAGAAAATACGAGACAAATGTCATTAAATCCTGGTATATAAATCAAGAAAATGCGAGCAATAAAATTGAGGAATTAAACCATTCGATCAGCCGAGATAGACTCAGTTTAGTTTCAAAAGAAAATAATTAGTGGCATATGATTCGTAGCTATAGCCACTGGACGTACTATGAGGGTCTCTAGATTCTAGCCGGGGCTGCGCCGGTGCGGTGCTGACATCTCATCAGTTTTCCAAACAGCAAGGCCGACGAGAAAAGACACTTGTTTTCTAGCTTCTCCTCAGGCGCGTGAAGAACCGTGGTGAGATTTGGTGACGCGGACGCACAGGCGCCACGACGACCTCGCGACTACCGCAAGCTACTCGCAGCCCGTCCATGGCTGTCTCCCGCGAGTTCGGCGGATTTGCCTGCACAAATGCGTGCCTTCCCCTAACGTCTAGCTAACCAGCCTCCAGCTCGTTTGACAGCAGCCGGAGTCGGCGTGCTTGCTTGGCCCCTAGCTCGCATTTGGCACGGTCTAGCCCTGGCCGAGCTCCAGAGCAGAGCTGGCCGGGGATGCCATGCCGCCGTTGGAACCCGGAGAGTTGTGATAGATCCGGCGACTAGCCGATCGAGATATTTCGCTGCGTGTCGCCGGCGTTCGGCGGGACGACACGTACGTCGGGCCTGCCTGTCCCCGCGTGCGTCCGAAGGAGTTAGGCGACGACAGTGGTGTGTGCGCGTCGAGCTTTTGCCAGGCAGGTCGTACTCGTATACGTCGTCTCTTTCAGCTTTCAGATGACGACGACGTCTGCGCTAGCTGAGGATGGTGGGGAGACAGGGAGAGGAGGGGGGAAAAAATATGGCATGGTGTCCTGTGCGCCAAAAGGGAATAAATGGCCGCCTTCCGGCTCGATCTCCCCCCAACAGGGGGGGCAGATACGCCCGGGATTTCTTGGCGATTGTCTTGTGTGTTTGGTGTGATGTGAGTCCGTCCATGCCCTGCACAGGTGTGTTTCGGTGTGGCGCTTGTCCTTGGAAAGGGATGTTTGCGTTAGGAAAACCGGCCGGAGCAAACTAACGCGCGCTTCACCAATGAAAGCAAACTGTCCTCTCCTCTCCTTAAAATACACTTTGGTCCTACCCATGCATGATGCATGGATTAGGTGCTGCTGATCTCGTATTTTAGAAAATACAAGTTTTATTCTGGTCAGTGCATAGTTACGCAAATTATCAATCTTTTTTTTTTTACAGGTCCAGCCTTCGGTATGTAAAAACGATGTCTTTAAAAGCTCAAAACCTCGATCTATACAGACTATACTATTCATTTATGCTGCTAGTGTGCAACTGTCTCTTACAGTGCTTAGGTGTCCTCGTAAGGCCTGACTTATTGGGGGTTTTTATGTCCTTCTAGCTTTTTTTTAAATTTTTTGAACGAATGTCTTTCTAGTTTTTGTTTAGATTGTTTTTCCCTTTTGTAAAAATGAGTTCAGTAGGGGTTTCCCCCTCCTGGTTTCCTCAAAAAAAAAAGTGGGTGGCCCCAAAAAATAAGATTATATATCTTTTTTGTTAAAGCCCAACCATTTTGTTGCAATTAATTAAATAGACCAAATGATTGGACTTGCTTCAGCATAAACTTGAGAGAGCACTAATTGCCTTCTATAGAGGATTTATTCTTACTTATTGGTTATTTTTAGGGCCACACATTAAAAAGCTTTTGGCCAGGGTTAGAGATTGCATCAATAGAGATCTTTGCCGAGCATGGGTGGTTGTCTTCTAATAGACTTTGTGTTTAATTTGGTGCATGAGTTTATTTCTTCATTTGTTTTATCTACTCTTCGAGAGCTTCTTTTCTCAGCCGGAGGGCTAGACTTGTAATAAGGGATGGTTAAGTGCATGACTTATGAAGAGGCCGGAGTAAAGGTTTCCTTTTTTTCAAACAAAAAACTTTTTGAAGATCGTACAACTGATCTGTAGCTACGTAATTTTGTAGCATAAAGTATTGTTGCATACTACGTTGCACGGATACTTCTGCTGGAACACGGCGTATCGCGTATCGGATCGTATCGATACCGATACACGCCCGATACTCGTCCGTCACATTATCGAGAAAGTATCCGAATTTTATTAATTTTGAAAAAATCCGATACTCGATCGATACGTATCGCTTCTTTGGATACGGCGTATCGATCTATCTTGATTCGCCCAACCCAAATAATAGCCCAATAACGGCCTATTTGTCCCGTCACCCTAGCCGACCTACCGCGATCGCGCCACACTCCACTCCCGCATCGCGCTGCCCGCCACTTGGCGGTGACACCGCAAGCCGCGCGACATCAGCTCGCCGCTCGCCGCCCGATGGCGACGAGCACCCGCCCCTCGGCCGCCGGGCGACGAGCACCGTCCCCTCGCTCCGTTTGTCCCGCTCGCCGTCCACGCATCGCTCCATTATCTCCCCTTCCCCATTCTCGATCTCCTCTTCTTCCTCTCCCCAATCTCAATCTAGTCTGAATTCTTCTTGCTTATGCGGTAGATGTGTCTCCCAATTTGAGCGGTGCTAGTGCAAGTGCTAGCGTAGGATCTGCAGCTTCTGAGAGGCAACAAACATCAAGGCTCCACTTTGGGATCATTTTACGTAAAACCAAGAGCTGGTGGAGGAAATACTATGTGGAGATGCAAGTATTGTCCAATGGAAAAACTGAATAGCTACGGTAGAGTTGAAGCTCATTTTATTGTTAATTGTTATCGGTTTTAATTTAGACCTGCATTATTATTATTTTTATTTTTTATTTTTAAATACTAAACGTATCCGCGTATCGGGTTTTTTGGGAAATTGGCGTATCGCGTATCGGATCGAATCGGATCGGATACCGATACACGTATCCGTATCCGTGCAACGTAGGTTGCATATGTACGTCCGGATATATTCAGCCTTGGAATTTAGAATTGGTATTAGCTAGCTCCAAATAACAACTTTTCAGTTCAATTATTTGGCCGATGCATGTTCTTTTGAACGAAGAAACTTGGTCGATGTAAATATTGTATACAGTACTAGTTTCAGCACAACTGCTCCATCACGCTGACTGATCATCCACATCCAGTGATGATGCGATCAAGTTATACAACTCATGCAGAAAAGACTATTGTACATTACACATATATTTTCAATCAATGAACAACATGTATCATGAGATGAGCCTAACCCATCATTTTGTTCCCATACCAACTGATGTGCGCGGAACTTATACATTTTCCATAGAAGTTGGACAGGCTGTTTGCTTCTATTCAAATATTCTGCATGGTTTGTGCATTGTTTAGGCACACTATATAATGTTGTGGTCTAGTACTCTAGTGCACTATTTAACTCAAAATTAATTTAACAACTGCTGTTATTTATTTCTGTAATGCTTCTCCCAGATTTTTTTTAAAAAAATAATTTCTTGTAGCAGAGTAAAATTGCAAGAGGAAAAGGCATAACAAACCAGGGCCCAGCGATGCATTTTTCAAATCTTTGCTTCCCAATGATTGAGTCATCTTTGCAAGCACCCTACCATGCCTGCGAATCTTCTCTCTCGGAAACTCCTATAAATACGGCCCCCTGCTGCAGCTCACACCGTACCACAGCACAAACGCAACGCAACGCAAGGCACCAGCTAGCAGCAAGCTGAGAGAGTGGCAATGGAGAGCTCAGTTGAGAGCTGGTGGGTGCTTCCCATGACCTTGATCCCCGCCGTCTCCGGCGAGCAACACGTGAACATGGCCACCCTAGCCACTAGCTTCGCCTACCTCGCCGTCTTCGCATGCCTTGCATGGGCGGGCGCGTCCTGCTCTACTGGGCTCACCCAGGCGGCCCTGCGTGGGGCAAGTACTGGAGGGCGAGAGGGAAGCCGTCTACGACGATCCCGGGGCCAAAGGGCCTCCCGGTCGTCGGCAGCCTCGGCCTCATGTCCGGGCTGGCGCACTGCTCGCTAGCCCACGAGGCGTCGCGCCGGCCGGGGCCAAGCGGCTCATGGCGCTGTCGCTCGGCCCCGTCCGCGCGGTCGTCACGTCCCACCCGGACGTGGCCAAGGAGATCCTCGACAACCCAGCGTTCGCCGACCGCCCACTTAACCACGCCGCGTACGGCCTCATGTTCCACCGCTCCATCGGCTTCGCCGAGCACGGCCCGTACTGGCGCGCGCTCCGGCGCGTCGCCGCAGGCCACCTCTTCGGCCCGAGGCAGGTCGAGGCCTTCGCGCCGTACCGCGCGGCCGTTGGGGAAGGGATCGTCGCGGCCCTACGCCGGAGCTCCGGCGGCGTCGTCCAGGTGCGCGGCCTCCTGCGCCGAGCGTCTCTCTACTACATCATGCGGTTCGTGTTCGGCAAGGAGTACGACGTGTCGCGCGCGGTGCCGGCGGCGTCCGGGAAGGAGGAGGTGGAGGAGCTGCTCGAGATGGTGCACGAAGGGTACGAGCTCCTGGGCATGGAGAACTGGTGCGACTACTTCCCGGGCCTCGCAGCTCTCGACCCGCAGGGCGTGGGCGCACGCTGCGCCGAGCTCATGCCGCGGGTGAACCGGTTCGTGCACGGCATCATCCAGGAGCGCCGTGCCAAGGCAATCGCCGGAGAAGACGCGCGTGACTTCGTTGACATCTTGCTCTCCTTGCAGGAGAGCGAGAGGCTCGCCGACGCCGACATAGCCGCTGTGCTCTGGGTAAGAACTCATGCACTTAACTAGACTGCCAACTTAACAACACAACGAATAAACACATCTAGTCGACTACTCCTACACCTTAAACTTATTATGCGAAGGGTTCAACCAGTATAAGAAAACAAGTTTGTTGAATTAAGGGCGTGGCAAATCATGCAATAGTTTTGCTCAGATCGTATCTTGAAAAAGAGTAGCGAAAGCTTTAAAAAATTACAGCAGTGCGTGTGCGTGCGTTCGTGCAAAAATTCTACCAACTTTTCATCTTTATTTCCAATTCTTTACATTTGTTTATCTTTAGAAAGGATCCCATAAACGGATGGCTAGCTTCACCACTAAGCACTGTACTGAAGTAATTAAGCTAGCTGCCCTTGTATTCATCAGGAGATGATCTTCAGAGGAACGGACGCCATGGCGGTGCTCATGGAGTGGACCCTAGCGCGCCTCGTCCTCCACCGCGACGTCAAGCCAAGGCGCACCGTGAGCTCGACAAGGTCGTCGGCGGGAACAGCCAGGTCGTCACCGAGTCAGCGGCGTTGTCTCTGCCTTACCTGCAGGCGCTGCTAAAGGAGGCTCTCCGGATGCACCCGCCGGGGCCCCTCCTGTCGTGGCGCCACAGGGCGATCTCCGACACGTACGTCGACGGCCACCTCGTCCCGGCGGGCACCACCGCCATGGTGAACCAGTGGGCCATCAGCCGTGACCCCGAGGTGTGGAACGCGCCGCTCGAGTTCCGGCCCGAGCGGTTCCTCCCCGGCGGCGAGGGCCAGGACGTGTCCGTGCTCGGCGCCGACGGCCGCCTCGTGCCGTTCGGGTCCGGCAGGAGGAGCTGCCCCGGCAAGTCCCTGGCCATGACCACCGTGACCTCGTGGATGGCCACGCTTCTGCACGAGTTCAGTGGCTGCCGGCGTCAGACGACACAGGCGCCGGCGTTGACCTCTCCGAGGTGCTCCGTCTGTCCTGTGAGATGGCAGTGCCGCTGGAGGTCCGCGTGCGCCCGAGGAGCAGCATGTGAGTGAAGTACCTGCCGATACCCATGACACCCCATTGTGTGCAATGTGTAGCAGTGACCTTCTGTTAGTAAACTGTGAATAAGCAGCTGGTGAGGACTGTTCACCAGCTCAGCTCAGTATTTGGTTCAGGGTTTCGACTTGCTTATGTATAATGTAGTGTGTGAGTGTGTGACCAGTGAGTATAAATTATATCCGCAAAAAGTGTACAAATCACAAAAGCTATCGAACAAAGATTGTGTGAAGTGTTATGGTATCATACTGATGGCATGTAATCTTCTGGACTGGTGACGACGAGTGCCGCTCGATTCAATTCTGCAGTGATCTTCTCTACACCTATTGACCTATACACCAATGTCACAATGTGTTATGGTATAGATGATGGCAAGGACATGGCCAAAGCACGATCCAATAGAGGTAGGTCGGCACACCACAGTTGACTCATCACTCATCAGGCCGTTCACAGGCTGCATCTACGCCGTAGGCACGGCCCTGTAAGGCTTGCTTGGGCCAACCGATCGACACGGCGAGCCCGCCAGGCATGCCCGAGTCCGCCCAAGCCCTCTGCCCCTGGGCGGATTAAGCATCCGCCGACCACCCCTATAATTCGGCCCTTTTAGCCTTTTTGGCCCATAGAAGCCCATCGGCCCGCCCTCTCCTCCCCTCCTCCTCCCGTCGTCTCCTTCCTCCTTGTGCCGACGCGGCGGCGACGCCACCGGGCGGTCGTGCTCCTCCCTCTTCCTCCTCCTCCCCCGCGCCCCACCGTGCCTTTAGGGTTCGGCGAGGGCCGTGGATTTAGGGTTCCGGCGAGCTCCCCGCCGCCTCCAAAACTTCCCGGCTATAGAATGCGGCCGGCTGGCGGCGGCGGTAATGTGCGATGGCGGTGGTGGCGGATCGGCGGGCGGTGAGAGAGGCGGCGGCGGCGCGGCGCCGCCGAGCCGGGCCGGGGCGGACCCATCCGGTGGGTATGGGTAGGCGGCGGGGCGGGGCGGAGGTTGCCGGAGTTGGAGGAGAAGGCGGCGGCGAAGCGGGCGGGGAGGGAAAGAAGGGGGAGCTGGCGGCGCTGGGGGCTCGCCCGGCTCCGGCGAGCCCTAGCGGCTCGCGACGGCGGGGCCGTGGACGGCGGGGCGGCGGGGGGGTGGCTGCGTCGCGGCACAGGCGGCTCTGCGCGCGAGGAGGAAGAAGGCCGCGTGGGCGGGCCGAGGCCCACCTATGGGCGGTCGGCGCGTCCTCCCTGGGTGGTGGTCGGCCGCTAACACGCCGCCCCGCTTTTGCCCGCCCCGCCCTTGCGCCTGCGCGGATCGGAGAAGAAGCGGCGCCCGCGCTTGCGCAAATTGAGACGAGACGGGATTTTGCCGGGGAGACGAATCATGACGAGGCGGCACTTGGAGAACAGGGAGACGTGCTCCGTTTTGTTAGCTGCATACAACAAGTAAGAGACTGTTCGGCTGATTTCGGCTTGTGCTTTCTTCGGCTTATTTCAGCTTATTCTTTCTCACAGACTATTAAATCAGCCGTCAGCCAAAATTAGCCGAACAGTAGTCGGGTATGAGGCGGTCCGCACTTATATTGCTCTATTTTTATCCTTTAAAAGTAATATATTCTATATTGGTCCTTCATATTTTCTTTTTATACCTATTTCTCCTGCATCCATCGTCTCTTGTATTTCATACTTTATATACCAACTACCAAAAAAATGGGGCCCACATTTCAGATTTTTTTTTTCTTTTTCTCTTTTCCTCACTGGTCACTCTCCCTCATCCCTGCCTCTTTATTTGTGCACAACGGACAGGCATTGATCTACGCTGTATTTAGCGTACGCCGAGTGGTACACTTGCATAGAGTAGCATTTAGAGGACACCGTTGCAACCCCTCTATCCGCTATCTAGTACTAAAGGACGGTTTTTACCGCCCCTAGTGTGGATAGTCTGAGTCGCGCTTGCACGTCGTGCTGAGGTATGTAGCGGCCTAGGCACAACCCGACCATCCAAGCCTAGCTATGGTTGAATTGGTTTAAATCACGGGCTCAAAGTGTGAAATGATAAAGAAACTCGAGTATGCATGATCATGTGGCAAGCGAATGTTAATTTGAAGGAGCTACTAGGTGCGGTTTTTTTTTTTTTTTTTAATTAGCGGCGTTCTTTTTTCCCAAGGTGGCAACCTAGCTAGCGACCGTGTCCATTTTATTTTAAAGCCAATCTCAATGGGGTTTCATGTAAGGTTTTATGCATATTTAGTAGGGTATCACATCAGCTTTTTGCATGAAACGGGATGACAGAGAAGAGAAAAGTTTCATCTTGGTGAAACTCTCTTGCGTTGTTTTCAACGCCTATGAAACCGTATGAAACTTGCATTGAGAACCTCTATTCGTTTCATCCGTGTGTTGCTCCATGGCCGAGAGAGAGAAATGGGAGAGGTTGTGGGGACGGTGGCGAAGCTAAGGCGACATTGGGGTCGGCGACACCGGCAGATTTTTGAAAAACAAAGGGAGAATTACTGTCGGGGACCTAAATATTGGGCCCCGAGACATTCTCCAAAGCTGTGAGAATCTGCCCGCCTGCCAAGGCCAAGTAAAACCCTAGCCCGCTATCATCCCGCACGGAGGGGCGGCCCGACGGACGATGGACCGAGCCATGGAGCCACGGCGGCTCACGGCGGCGGAATCGGCCTGGCGGATGGCCTCTGAGGCGGCCCACAAAGCGGCCCAAATGGAATCACCACGGCGTAAAGAGCTTATTACGCTCCACGAAGGACAAGGTCAGGACCCTCGCAAAACAACGAACCATGACGTTCCACATCGGACGGCGACCAAACCATGGCTCGGACTCGACCACGCATCCCGTTTCGTCCCGGGCTGGCCTAGCTCACCGCCCCGGGAGAAATCTCGCCGTCCGAGGGTGGCCTAGCTCACCACCCTCGGGCGCAAAAACTCCGCCTCGCCCGAGGGAGACCAGCTCTCCATCCTTCGGGTGAGGCAGCCCAACTAGCCCGTCTAGGGTCGCCGACCCTCGGGCGTGGGAGGTTCCGTCCGGAGGAAGGGAAACCGCCGCATTCAATGCGGTCGCCACGGCAGCCGACGGCGCCCGGTGCCATCGATTACGCCCGATCAAATCGAGCTGCCGAATCGTCTCCCCAACCCGACTGATGGGACGCAAAGGCTGAACCCGGTGACATGTTACGCCACCGGCACGAAAACCGGGATGATGACGTGCATTTCCCGAGCACCGTCAAAAACGCCACGATAGGCCGGACCCTCGGGCACGACACGCATAGCCGGCGACCTCACAGGGGACCGGCCCTCGCCATGCGGATTGTGAGGACGCCTCACGGGACCCTCGGGGGCCGCGCCGGGGGGCGGCGCGTCCACCATCGGATCGGGGACGCGTGTCTTCGTCAAGCGACATCCAAGCCGGCCCGACCCCTCGGCGGCGGCGCACATGCAACCGGTGCAGCCTCGGGGAATTAGCCACCTAGGTGTCCACCGGTGTAAACATTATCTCTCTCCTTCTCCTATAAAAGGGGGAGTAATGCCTCATTAGAGGGATTCGATTCGAGCCCGCTCAACTCCGATTCACACGGAGGAAAGCGCACACCACCACCACCATAACCACGATCGTGGGGCTTGAGACCAGCGTCTCTCCCCCGCGGCTGTAACCCCTCTTTGCAGGGGCTCACCTTTGAGCGAGGTAACACGAGCGGGACACACCCCCGGGCTGGGCGTAGGGCCCGTTGGCTGAACCGGGATAAACCGGCTGCGTCCGTGTCCATCTTGCGCTACGCCATCGAGGGAGGAGGCACACGGCTTATAAATTCTTTATTGCCGGCACCCGAGGCACCCACCGTTCCTCGAAACGCCGACAGTTGGCGCGCCAGGTAGGGGGCGCCGTGTGCAATCTGCATCTCCATCAGCCCTCATGGCGTTTCCGCCTTCGTTTCCACCGCCGCGAGCACACGAGCTCCCGCGCTGAACACCACCTTGTTCTTGAACGCCGGCATTTGTGGCGCTCGGCCACAACTACGAGATGATCCTTACGCCCGACGTACCGGTAGAAGGGAGGACAGCATCGCCCCGCCGCGGCGAGCCCATCATCACGGCCGCCGCGCGCGGGCAAGCGGACCCATCGGCGCACAAAGGCGGCGTCCAAGCAACGGATTCTGAATCCGTCGACATATCCCCGGCGCCGACTCGCGAAGGGCTCCAGGAACCCTAGGCCCCGGGAAATACCTTACCCGCCACTCGCTCGTGGTAGGGTACCCTGAAACCCTAATCGTCGGGAAAACGCCTCCGCTCCGGTCATCCTGGAGGGAGTCCCGTGAATCCTCGCCGGCTTGAAACCTCAGCCGAAGCCTTCGCCCGGGAGAGCACGAGCCAGACCACCCGTCGTTCCACGGAGCGTTATCCCATGGACATTCACTCGGAGCGCATCCTCCGGAGGACGCGGGGCGACCCCGTCATGCCCCCTCCGGGTTCAATCGGGACGGTCTCGGGGAATTTGAGGGACTCGCTCTACCGTCAGGAGAATCGAAACCTCCTCCGGGCGTTCGGCGCACCGTGCACCGGCGATGAAGGCGAGTACTATGACCCCACAGCGGGAATGCTTCAATGTCGAGGTCCCGCCCACAGGATGGCAGTTCAATCGGCGCGTCTCGGCGAAGATGACGCGGACGTACCGCCCACGGCGAGCTCCGGCGGGCCGGCGGCTCTGTCCCGGTCCATCCGTGGGCGCACGGCACCTCCGCCGCCAAACGCCCGGCCTACGAGATCTGCGGGGAACGGATCGGGCGGAGTCTGCCCGACTCCGGCGGCGGAGCAAAACATCCGGCGGGAGCGAGCTCAACGCGAGCGAGGCCCGAGGGGCACCTCAAGCTCACAATGGCGGCGGATGTGGCGGACCGGTGGAGTGCCTCCAATCCCCGGCATAGCGGCCCGTTCAGCAGAGCCGGCCTCAGCGTGGCGGCGGCCGCCATGCTTGGTACGAAATGCCCGAGCCCTCCACTACCGGGGTAGGCGCGATACGGGAAGGCCTCCGTCAACTCCTTGACAAGGCGGCGGTGCAACAGTAAAGAGTTCCGCTTCCGGGATCGGGCCGTGACATCACGGCGGCGGAGGAATCTGCGAAGTCGGCGGGGCTCCGTCCACCGGATCAGAGCCGAGCCCCGGCAAGGCCAGTCCGGGAGCGCTGGGCGACAACCGTTGCAACCACCCGGTCACGGGAACGCATAGAAGACCCGCCGCCGCGATCCTTAACGAGCGCCCCCGACCTCGGGGGCGAGATCGAGCGGCGGCCAGGCTCGCCATGAAGGTGGCTCGCCGGGGGGGGCGACAAGCGGGACGAGGCGCACAGGGCGGTCGAGTGGACCGAGGGCTCCACGATCCGCCGGGCCTCGAGGCCTTCACCGGGGGACATCGGGGAGGGCACCACTCCTGGCGTTTCAGGCCCCGAGCCATCTTGAAATACGGAAGAGACTCGTCCCGAGGTATGGCTGGACGACTATCGGCCGGCATGCCGGTTCGCAAGGGGCACCACGATGACAAAGTGATAATCAGAAATTTGCCCCTGTACCTCTCAGTCTGCGCGAGCTTGGGTGGAACACCTTCCACCCAACCTCATATCAAACCGGGCGGACTTGGTGAGAACCTTCCATGGTAACTTTCGGGGCACGTACCTACGCCCGGGTAACTCGTGGGATCTCGAAGCTGCCGACAAAAATCCGACGAATCCTGCGCGACTACATCGGCGCTTCTCCAAGCAGCGGACCGAGCTCCCTAATGTGACGGATTCGGACGTCATCGGGGCCTTCTTGGCCGGCACCACTTGCCGAGACCTCGTGAAGAAGCTGGGGCGCGGACTCCCACCGAGGCAAGCGAGCCGATGGACATCGCCACCAAGTTCGCCCGCCCGGTGGGAGAATTTGTCGGGGCTCTGTTCAATCGGGGCTCGGCAAGGGAAAGCGCAAGGAAGAGGAGCCCGAGGGATCGCAACCTCGGGAGAGCAAAAAAAAAAGAAGAAAGATAAGAGCCGCAAGGGCAAGGCCACGCCGCCCCAAGCGGACGATGAAGACATGGTGGCCGCGGTCGACCGCAAGGGGCCCCGACCCCCCGCCACAAGAAACCTTCGATGACATGCTCAAGCCATGCGAACCATAGCTACCCGGTCAAGCATACCCTCGGGGAGTGCAAGAGGGTACGCCAACATTTCGCCAAGCTCAAGGCCATCCCCGAGGGTGAAGAGGAAGAGGCTCCCGAGGGTGGCGCCAAGGGCAACGAGGAGTTCGAAGGTGAATAAGCGCTTCATGATCTTCGGCAGCACAAAGAACATGTCCGCGGCGGGCCAAGAAGGAGCGTCGGGAGGTCTATGCCCGCGGGCGGCAACCCGGCTGCGCAAGTGGTCGGACGAGGCCATCACCTTCGACCCGGTCGGATCACCCCAAGCACATCCCGAACCCGGGGGCTTATCCCGCGGTGGTGGATCCCATCATCGCCAACACTCGGCTCACCAAAGTCCTCATGGACGGAGGGAGCGACCTCAACCTCATCTACGAAGAGACCCTTGACCTCCTCGGGGTGGACAAGTCCAAGATCCGCCCTGGAGGGCCGGCATTCAATGGCGTCGTCCCGGCAAGCGGCTAAAGCCCCTCGGGCGAGATCAACTTACCGGTTTGCTTCGGTGACCCCTCAAACTTCAGGCAAGAGACTCTCACATTCGAGATCCTTGGGGTCCGCGGTACTTACCACGCACTCCTCGGGGCCCCGCTACGCCAAGTTCATGGCCGTTCCGAACTACACGTACCTCAAGCTCAAGATGCGGGGCCGAAGGGTGTCATCACGACTGGCCCTCGCACCATCATGCATACGAGTGCGGCGTGGAGGCGTGGAGTATGCCGAGGCACTCGCCATTGCCGAGGCACTCATCGCCCGATCGAAGAGAAGCTTTGACGAAATCACGATCGAGCATGAGGCCAAGCGCCGCGGCTGGGAGCTTCGAGCCCTCCTCGGGCACCAAGAAGATCCCACTCGATCCCAAGAACCCGAAGGAGAAGCACCCGACCATCGGCTCGGACTGGATCCGAAATAGGAAGCCGTGCTCGTCGACTTCCTCCGCGCGAATGCCAAGGCGTTTGCGTGGGGACCCTCGAACATGCCGGGCATACCGAGGGATGTTGCCGAGCACTCCCTAGACATCCGGCCGGGCTCAAAGCCGGTCATGCGGCGCTTGCGCCGCTTTTGATGACGCCAAGCGAAAGATCATCGGCGAGGAGATCCACAAGCTACCGGAGGCGGATTCATAAAAGAAGTATTCCCCGAGTGGTTAGCTAATCTGTATTAGTAGAGAAAAAGAATGGGAAATGGCGGATGTGTGTGGACTACACTAGTCTCAACAAAGCATGTCCGAAAGTTCCCTTTCCTTTGCCTCGAATCGACCAAATTGTCGACTCCCATTGCGGGATGTGAAACGTTGTCCTTTCTTGACGCCGTATTCGGTTATCACCGGATCAAAATGAAAGAGTCCGACCAGCTCGCGACCTCGTTCATAACACCCTTCGGGATGTATTGCTACCTCACCATGCCCTTGGCCGAGGAACACTGGGGCAACATACCCGGCGGTGCATACAAATCATCTTCGGGAACTCATTGGAAGGATCGTGGAGGCCTACGTCGGCGACATAG
Source organism: Hyparrhenia diplandra (assembly GCA_015847255.1). Lineage (NCBI taxonomy): Eukaryota > Viridiplantae > Streptophyta > Magnoliopsida > Poales > Poaceae > Hyparrhenia > Hyparrhenia diplandra. The sequence goes on from JADLZK010006897.1 coordinate 65,724, forward strand.
TGGTCAAATCCAAGAAAACGTCGGACCTCGTGGGTGACCTCGGGAAACCAACCGAGTGCCTAAACAAGAAGGGAGTCAAGCTCTACCCGAAAAATGCGTATTCGGGGTCCCCCGAGGGATGCTTTGGGTTTTATCGTCTCTCAACGAGGCATCGAAGCAAACCCAACCAAGGTTGAAGCGATCACCAAGATGGGTCCGATCCAAGATCTCAAGGGAGTACGAGAAGGTCATGGGCTGCCCTGGCTTCATTAAGCGAGGTTCATCTCACGCCTCGGGGAGAAGGGCCCGCCCCTCTACCGGCTCCTTCGCAAGTCCGAGCGCTTTGCACGGACCCCGAGGCCGAAGAGGCCCTCGGCAACCTCAAGAAGCTCCCGACAAACCCACCGGTCCTGGTACCGCCAAATCCGGGAGAAACCCTGCTCTTATACGTCACTGCCACTACCCAGGTGGTCAGCGCGGTGGTCGTAGTAGAGCGTCGGGAAGAGGGGCACACGTTGCCGCATAACGCGCCACGTTTACTTCATCGGTGAAGTGCTTTCCGACACCAAGACGAGGTATTCGCGGATCACGAGAAGCTATTATGCGCCATCGCATCGACACGAAAGAAAACCGCCACTACTTCCTCACGCACCCGGTTGTCGTGGTATCCTCGTTCCCCCTCGGGGAGATCCTCCAAAACCGAGGCCACGGGAAGAGTGGCGAAGTGGGCGGTGGAGCTCATGGGCGAAACTATATCATTCTGCCCGCAAGGCGATCAAATCCAGGTCCTAGCCGACTTTGTGGCCGAATGGACCGATACACGCCTACCCCCGCGCACCCATCCGGGCCGTCTGCTGGACCATGTATTTCGATGGATCCATGATGAAGGCAGCGCGGGGCTGGTTTGCTCTTTATCTCACCCCTCGGGGTTCACACAAGGTATGCCATCCGGCTGCATTTTCCCGCCTCCAACAATGTCGCTTAATACGAGGCGCCGGTCAACGGTCTCGGATCGCGGGCGGACCTCGGAATCCGGACGGTTGGAAACTAGGGGGATTCGCAGTTGGTCATCGAACAAGTCATGAAGGCCTCGGCGTGCCACGACCGAAGATGGAGGCGTATTGTCGGGAAGTGCGCAAATTGGAGGAAAAGTCTCATGGGCTTGAGCACAAGCATACGCCGAGACGCTACAACGAGGCCGCGGATGAACCGGCCAAGGCCTGAGGAGCAACCCGAGGTGCCGTTCCCGAACGTCCTCTCACCCGAGACCTCAATAAACCCTCGGTCAAGTACACCCCTCGGAAGTACCCTCGGGGGGCTCACGAGGGCGGCACACAACAAGCCACACCCGAAGCTATGGCGGTCGACCCAGTCCACGACTGGAGAAAACCGCCCGATGGAGCACCTCACCCGAGGAGAGCTACCCGAGGACAAGACCGAGGCTCGCCAGTTAGCCCGAATGGTGAAGTCCTTCACACCGATTGGAGAGAAAGGGGAACTCTACAAAGAGAGGAGCCTCGGGAGTATACATGCGATGCATACCCTCGGCTAAAGGCCAAGAATTGCTCGTTAACACCCACCGCGGGGGAATGCGGCCATCACGCCGCCCGAGGACTCTAGTCGGTAAAGTCTTGGGCAAGGCTTCTCTCGGCCCTAGGCGGTGTGAGACGCGAACCAAGTCGTGCGTACACGCAAGGAATGCCAATTCTACGCGCGCCAGACGCACCTCCGGCTCAAGCATCGCAAACCATACCTCTTACGTGGCCATTTGCGGTGTGGGGACTCGACATGATTGGGCCCTCGAAAAGGGCGCTCGGAGGACACACTCACGCCCTAGTCGCCATTGACAAGTTCTCCAAATGGATCGAAGCCCGAGCCGTGGTGAACCCTCACCACAGGGAAACGGTGAAATTCTTTACGAATATCATTTCCGTTTTGGAGTCCCGAACTCCATCATCACGACAACGGAACCAACTTCGTGGGGAAGAAATTCCTCGACTTTTGCGGCGACTATGGCATCCGAGTGGATACCTCGGCCGTAGCTCACCCGAAGACCAGCGGTCAAGTGGAGCGTGCCAACGGCATGATCCCGCAAGGGCTCAAGCCGAGGATCTTCAATCACTGAACCAATACGGGAAAAGATGGTACCAAGAGCTGCCGTCGGTTCTATGGAGCCTTCGAACAACGAAAAGCCGAGCCACGGGGTTCAACCCTTTCTTTCTAGTCTATGGGGTCGAGGCAATCTTGCCCACGGACATCGAATATAGGTCCCCGAGGCTGCGAGCCTACACGAGCAAGGCAACCGCCCAGCGAGGCAAGACTCCATTGACCAAGTTGATGAAGCCCGAGGCGTTGCGCTCACGCACTCGGCGAGATACCAACAAGCTGCGCGCAAGTATCACGCCAAGCTTACCGAAGCCTCGGGAGTTCTAAGTCAACGACCCGTGCTCGGCCGAAGACAGAACAACAAAGGGCGTCACAAACTCACGCCACCCAGGAAGGGCCTTATTTTATCGCCGAAATATTAAGGCCGGGACCTACAAGTTGAAGAACGAGAAGGGCGAAGTCTACTCCAACGCACGGAACATAGAACGACTACGTCGCTTCTACCCTTAAATTCCGCACTAGAAGTCAAACATCGGTGTTTTTTTTTTTCACTCAATAAAAGATCTACATCTTTTACGAAAAAAGTGCTTCTTGTGCAAACCTCAAGGGAGTCTTAGCCTCGTCCAGCACAAGACTAAAACTCCCTCGGGGGCTACATGGGGGAACCCCCTCGGGGGACCCCTCTTTTTTCAAAACTTTTTTTCCAAAAAAGTTTTCTCGCGCATACTCGAATTAATCGTTTAAGTTGCGAAGGTCGCGCACGCACAAATCCAAAGCAAGATAACCGAGGCAAACGGATCGCCCCTAGTGGCACCCGTATGGACTGCCCCAGTGGCGTCCACGGTTACTATCTCGTGGCGGAGAAAGCAAGCGACCCGGCCACACAATAAACGAGAGATTCGGGAACGCAACCTTAAAACATGAGTGCACCCGCCAAGGCCATAGACCTCGGGCGGCGCCATTGTTTATACACATCCATCTCACAAGCTCCAATCTTTTTATGCAAGGAAGGATCGGGGGGGCAAGGGAGGCCTCATCTACTTGCGCCTCACGGCCGGGCCGACGAGGAGGCTTCGACACGAGCAACGCCCTCGGCGGTTGCTTCTCCCGAGGGTGGCGTCGGACCCCTCGGCGCATCCTCCTTCGGACATGGCGTCCACCATCTCCGTGTCCGCCTCGTAGGTGGACTCTATGGGGAGTGCGGGGGGGACACACCTCGTCCTCAAACGCGAGGGACAGCGAGAGTCGCGGCGCCATCCACAAAGTTATATAGACTTTGGGTCTTGGCGGCATCGGCATCCCTCTCGGCGGGATCAACCTCCTCCTCGTCATCGGAGCCGAGGAAGAAGCCCTTCGCGACACCGTCCGGCGTCTTGGACTCCATCGGAAGTGGGAGCGAGACCACCGCCGGGCATGTGCGAATGCCGTTCGGAAGGCGCTCGGGCTCGGACCGAAGATAGCCGCCCACGGCGCTCAAGCGACTGCGAGCTGTGGGACCAACCTCTAGGTTGTCCGCCCCAAAGGGCGGACTAAGTCGACAGGGGCATCCTCCGGCTCAGGTATGACTTCGCTCTTGCTCCAGCCCACGGGCAAGCGTGGCGGCGTTGTCTCACGGCCTCGGTCCGGACCTTCTCCGCCTCGGCAACGTCGGCAAAGATGGCGTCAAGAAAAACGGAAGTAATCAAGAATGGAAAAGCTTACCGAGGATAAGGGCGCACCCGGCACCGGCCGCCCGGCCCAAAGATGGCGTTGTGCTCCCGGGCTCCACGACGAAGCCGCTCTTTCTCCTTCCCGAGGGTCTCGCCCTCGGACACCAACTTCGCCGATGCGAGTGTTCAAGGCGTCGCACATCTCCACCTGCCGTCGCCTCCTCCGGGACCGGTCCCGTTCGTCATGGGCCTCCTTCCGGAACCTGGAAGGGGACCGGGTCGAGCCTCCTCAAAATTGTGGCTCATCGAGCCATGTCACCGCCATCTTCTTTGGACTCGGACCTGGCCTTGATCGGCTCGGCCTCGGGGTCCGGCATTGGGACTCCTTTCCTCGGCGAGGGCAGCAAACCCGGGAGGTCTCGCTACGGGCCTCGATCAACTTCACCCGAGTTTGACCAAGGGCATTCCAGTTCGGGACGTTCGGCGAAGGAGCTCGGACTTCTCCCGGGCGGCGACGGGAGAATCAAGAACGACAATACTACTCATCAAGACGCAAGCACAAAGAACATGCAGGGGATGGCCATCAAGATACTTACCGTGTCGACTTCCGCGAGGCGGCCGGTTATGGTCTCCCCGATCCTCGCTAGGCCCTCGGCTCCACCGACGGATCTGCTCATGGGTCCTCCACTCCAAGACCTCGGGGCGATCATCGACAAGCGGCGGCGAGACCCCGGGCATTTCGCCTAGGGTCGAGGCGGACCGCCCAAGCGAGTCGGCTCGAGGGATACATCTCCCCCACCGCGGCTCCGCGGCTCCGGGAACCCGGACGATAGAAGTCGAGGGGCCCCCTGAGTGACCACGGGCACCGTCCTCGTCATGGCCGAAGACGACGCCGCCAAGGGCCGCCTCGAACCCGGACACGTGGAGCGGCGGGAAGTCGGGGTTGTACGGCTCGTGCACCCCAGGGTCGGGCTGAGCGTCGAACAAGCGGAGACTTGCGGCGTCTCCGCCGCGTCGAAGAGCTCCTCTTGCGAGAACTCCCGAACAAAGGGACCGCCTCCTCGGGGTGGGCGGCGGACGACCTCCTTCCGGCGGCGCCACTTGCTCGCACCGAGTTGGTGTCCCCGGGCGCGACCGAGCTCTCCGTGTTGATCACCATCGGCCGGGCAGCCAACCCACCATCGCCACCATGGGCTGTACCGCCTCGGGAGCGGCCTCGGCTCGGGTTTGGGGACCGACCCCACTTGGGGCTCGGGGCCGGCACCACAGAGGACTCGACGCAGGCCGCGAGGCATCTTGATCGGACGACCCCGCCTCTGGCCGGCGAAGGATTGTGCACTAGCCTTTAGGGCCTTCTTGGGGTGCGAAGCGAAAGCGGCCCCCGTTTCCTAAAGTCAAGCGCACGTCAAAAACAAGGCAACCATACGCCGTAAGAAAATCAAGATTGCAAAGGCGAAAGAAAACTCACGGGCCGAGGGATCGCCCTCGGCGTTGGACGAGGCTCGGGATGGCTGCGACCTCGGCGTCGCACTCGGCCGCCGCGCCGTCTCCCCCACGACGTTAAACGCATGGGGGCCGGATCGGGACGGGGTTCGCCGGCTCGCCCCCCGAACCCGCCGCGGGGCCGGGGGTACCCGCGGCGAGGCGTTGACTCCTCTCGCCGGGACTCACCCTCGTGACGCCGAGGTGCCTACATGGCCAACGCCAATGGTCCCGAGGACTCGGCGGAAGAGCCCTCGGGCGCACGGGTGTCGGCAGTCCCCGACGCCTCGGGCTCAGGCTCGGGCTCGTAACGAAGCCCGACTTCGGTCGGAGCCCCATGGCTCGGTCCATCCGGCCGCCATGTCGTCATCCGACGAGTTCACGCCAGAACCGGTCCTCGGATCCTCGTCCTAACCGGTGGTCGAGGTGTCGTGACTTCGCCCGCCTCTCGCTGCTCGGCCCGACGCTTCTCGCGAGCCACGTTTCTCTTCTTCTTCTCCTCCTTCAACGCCCGCGCCCGCCGCAGCTTCGTTCGAAACACGGTTCGCCGCCCGGCGTCGGCATCCAATGCCCGGACACAGCGGAGGGGAGTCGCGGTAGTTCAGACGGCCCCTGCAGAAGAAAGAGTGAGAACCGCCATGGCGACAATGCACCGAAGCAATGCAAGGACACCGAAGCCAAGAAGCACTTACTGTGTGGAGATATACCCTCGGCCGGGCGCATGGGGATCTCGGGGATATGTGTCGGGGTGTTGGACCCCAACGCATCCCTCACCCTCTTGGCCGGGCCATCGGTGGAAAGCGTAAGCCCGACATCCGGCACGCACCAAGACCGGCGGCCTCGGGGTCATCTTGCACATGAGCAAAGGGCGAGCCATCAACGGCAACACCCGACGCCGATGGAAAGCGGCGACCACGGCAGCAAAGATTCACGCCCTTCCCCGGAGCCGCGGGACCTTTCCGCCTTAGGCCCTCCAACCGATGATGATCCTCCGAGGGGGGACCCCAGTTCCACTTCTGCGGGCGATGCTTGAGGACACGCCCGGTGTACACGGGAAGCGCGTTCTCGTCGTTGCGGAGGTAGAACCACCGATCTTGCCACCCCTTGTTGGAGGAGGTGAGCTTGGAGACGATGTACCCATCAGCTCGGTTCGGCTTCGTCTGCTCCGAGCGGACTTGGAGCGCACAGCCTCCAACGCGCAGCGCCCTCCGTGGTTGGCCTCACGCGCAACCGAGGCGGTGGTAAGGTCCGCCTTGAAGAACCACAACCAAGAGGTCCCAATGCGGCTCGATCCCCAGGAATCCCTCACAAAGGGTGACGAAGATGGCGGCCTGGGAGATCGAGTTCGGGGGCAGATGATGAAGCTCGATTTCATAGTAGTGGAGGATCGCCCGAATGAACCGGCCTGCCGGCATACCGAAGCCGCGCCGGTGAAGATCCATCAAGCTCACCACGTAGCCATCAGGAGGGTTAGGCTCCTCCTCAGTCCAATCCGGAGCAATCCACTCCGGCCGCGCTTCATCGGTGCGGGGACGAAGAAGCCCTTCATCGACGAGACGCTGGAGCTTCTCCTCCGTCGCCGTCGTCCTCGGCCACGGCTCAGCATCGAGCACCTCCCTCGCGCCGTCACCGCTACCCGATCGCGCCATGGATGAAAGGGAGGCGAAGGATGGCAACCGCTAGCAACCCCGATCACACGAGCGCAAAGGCAAGTGAATCTCTCCCTTAATCTCTCCCACACTATCTCTCTATCTCCCGATTGCTGCAAAGAAGAAGGCAAGAAGGCGATGGCAAAGAGCAAAGGAGCAACTATCACGCCCGGCGCGACCCCCCATATTTATAGGGAAGGGAAGGCAAAACCGCCGCCGCCCGGGCAACCAAACCGACTCACGGAATGGACGGCCCACGATGGAACGGAAACCGCTCATCCAACGGCCGTCGTAGCGGTGGAACCGTCGGCGCATTAATGCACCTTGACGGAGCCCTCGATCTCCGCCCCGACAAGAAGACGTAAGGCCGCGCCCCATCGATCGCACCTTGCCGCGCCACCTCGGGCGAGGCGACTAGACGCCTCGTCTTCCGGTCGGGGTAAAACCGTCCGGCCACCCATATCCAGCGGGCGCCCGACCACGAGGGGCAAAAAAAGTCGGTCCGTTGACGGTTCCCGCCCCGGTGGAAACCAAACGAGCCTCGGCCGACACACCCTACGCCCGAGGTTGCCAAGCCGGGCCCACGAGGGGTTTCTGATCGCCTCGGGATAACCCGAGCCGGGGACGGGAGGGAAATGCACAACCAGCTATACCCGGGCCCCCAGGGCCTGGATTTCTGAACGTGTTTAAGGCCGCGGTCTTCGCTTATAGAGATGTCCCATCCGTGGGAGGCCCACAGGCCCTCGGGGGTTGGTCCGCCCAAACCCCGGGATCTGCTAAGCGGTCCGCAGGTTCTCATGGGGTGAATCCTGGATCACATAGCCGACCCTTGCTCCGGCAAGGGCACGGGCACCCCGCTTAAACAGACCCGCTACAACGCTCACCGGAGCACGACACATTCGGCTTACAGGGCATTGTGACGTGTCTCCCCTCCTTCTCCCTTTCGGGAGGGCGACAGAGGAGCGTATGATCAAAGTTGAGGAGGCCTGGGTCGACCTTTGCACATAAGCGCGGGCCTCGGCTGCCCACGCAAAATGAACAGACTCCGCACAAATAAGCGCAATTTAAGAGTCTGTTTCAGTCTTGCCAGCGTGCGAGATATAAAAGACCTCGAAGGAATCCGCCATTCCATTCGAGGCCTCGGGGGCTACACCTAGCAGGTCTTTCGCGCAAGACCCATTGTAGAGACAAACCACCTCGAGAAACAACAAGGCGACGGGAACGGCGGAACCCCCGGGCGAGTCCTCACTCGCTCGGGGGCTCGGGGGCTACTGTCGGGGACCTAAATATTGGGCCCCGAGACATTCTCCAAACTGTGAGAATCTGCCGGCCTGCCAAGGCCCAGTAAAACCTAGCCCGCTATCATCCCGCACGGAGGGACGGCCCAACGGACGATGGACCGAGCCATGGAGCCACGACGCTCACACGACGACGGAATCGGCCTACCGATGGCGGACGCCCACAAAGCGGCCCAAATGGAATCACCACGACGCAAAGAGCTTATTACGCCACGAAGGACAAGGTCAAGGACCTCCGCAAAACAACAAACCATGACGTTCCACGCCGACGAGCCAAACCATGGCTCGGACTCGACCACGCATCTCCCGTTGGCCCGAGGCCGGCCTAGCTCACCAACCCCGGAGAAATCTCCGCTTCGTCCGAGGGTGGCCTAGCTCACCACCCCGGGCGCAAAAACTCCGCCTTGCCGAGGGAGACCAGCTCTCCATCCTCGGGTGAGGCAGCCCAACTAGCCCATCTAGGGTCGCCGACCCTCGGGCGTGGGAGGTTCCGTCGGGAGGAAGGGAAACCGCCGCATTCAATGCGGTCGCACGGCAGGCGAGGCGCCGGTGCCATCAATTACGCCCAATCAAATCGAATCGCCAATCGTCTCCCAATCCGACCGATGGGACGCAAAGCTGAACGGTGACATGTTACGCCACCCACACGACGGAAACAGGATGACACTGTGCATTTCCCGCAGCACCGCCAAAACGCCACGATGGGCCGCACCCTCGGGCACGACACGCATAGCCGGCGACCTCTGGGACCGGCCCCTCGCCATGCGGATTGTGAGGACGCCTCACAGGACCCTCGGGGCCGCGCCGGGGGCGGCACGTCCACCATCGGATCGGGACGCGTGTCTTCGCTGCGACATCCAAGCCGGCGGCCGACCCCTCGGCGGCGCACATGCAACCGGTGCGGCCTGAATTAGCCACCTAGGTGTCCACCGGTGTAAACATTATCTCTCTCCTTCTCCTATAAAAGTGGGGAGTAATGCCTCATTAGAGAGGATTCGATTCGAGCCCGCTCAACTCCAGTTCACACGGAGGAAACTGCACACCACCACCACCATAACCACGATCGTGGGGGGGCTTGAGACCCGCGTCTCTCCCCGTGGCCGCCCTCAGAACCCCCTACCGCAGCTCACCTTTGAGCGAGGTAACACGAGTGTAGAAGAGTTATACCACAATGTCGAGGCTAGTCAATCCAATCACCAAGATGACACAATGAGATAACCAAATCGATGACAATCACCAAGGGACAACAAGTGACAAGTGGAGACAATGATTTATCCCGGTTCACTTGAGCACCCGCCAAGCCACGCTCCGCTGTGTCGACCTTCTCACGTGTGGGTCGGTGTGGAGCTCACTCCAAGCCAAATGCCTTTAGGCTTACCGCACCCAAAGCAAATGGGAGGTACTCACCGACACGAGCAATGTATTATCTTGCAATTGCCGTCCCGACGAGGATGCACGGTCCTCTCACAAATCACCGGAGGTGGCCAAGAACAATCACCAACTCTTGCCAACGCTCCACCAATCACCAAGCCGGCTAGGGGTGGTGCTCCCCAAGAGCAACAAGAAATCCACCGCCACAACGATCCTCAAGTGCCACTAGATGCAATGATCAAAGCAAATGCACTTGAATCACCTCAACTCACTAGAATGGATGCTCAAGCAAAAGAGTGAGGAGGAGGATGAGTGCTCAGCTCTAGAGATGTTAGGATTGATTCAAAATGACCAAGAGAGATCCTAGAGCCGGCCAAAGGGGTATAAATACCCCCACCATGAAATCCAACCGGGCTGGGGTGCAACCGCACAAATGGGTCACCGACCGACGCGACCGACCGGACTCACCAGCTGAGTCCGGCCTGGGTCCGGCCACAACCGACAACCCCAACCGGATCGCCGACCGAAGCTGCCGAGCGGTCCGGCCACGCCCAATCGGTGCTTCCGGCCAAGACCGAAGCTTCCGGCCGGTGCGCCCGGCCGCTTCCCGGCCGAACCCCCGAAAAATTGCTCTCGCCAGACGCGACACACCGGAAAGGCCCGGCCGATTTCCCCGAGCTTCCGGCCGAGAGTCCGGCCACCGGGTCCGGCCGACTCGAGCAGCCGAATTTTCAACTTCTCGCCGCCTTTGTTTCGACATGCTATCCACCAAGTGTACCAACTTGAGAACAAGGACTAGCATGTTTTTACGACCACGATGCATCCGCCAAGCAATAGAAAATAGACGTTTCATTTTCTCAAAACGCTGACCCCGCCCCGCAAGCTTCGGCCGGGAGGGTGAGCGGTACCCAAACCCATCTCAACCCCGCAACCATCACCGCTTCGCAAATGTGCCAACACCACCATGTGTACATCACCATGTGCTCGTGTGTTAGCATTTTCATAGTCAATTTCAAGGTTGGGTTAGCTCTCTAGGTTAGAATGCATGCAAATGATTTTGTACCTAGAGGCACATGAGGACCGATATGTACGATAGTTTTCCCCTCTTTATAGTACGGCTTATCGATCCTATAATCACTCACACCCTCTATGGTGTCTTGAGTGTAAAATCAAAATGGCCCTATGGATATACCTTTGCCTTGAGCCCATTTTGATCCACCATCCACTCTAAGTCATGCACTTGATCATCATTTGAATCATCTCGATCCATCCACCATGACCACCATGCATCGTCCCTTGGCTTGGCCAATCTCCAACTAAAAACAACACTTAGCATAGAGAGATTAGTCCTAAGGATGTCACTAATTAGCCAAAACCAATCTAGAGATCTTCACCGGTCCAACAGTGGGCTAAGCGACCTGGGCACGCGGGCCTACCCTGCACTCCATCGACGCCGTGAGGTTCCATGGGGCCTTTGGGGATGCCGTGGCCGTCCCCCAGGCGGGAGAACGTGCGCAAGATCCTTCCCCTGGTCGACGCGCCGCACGCTAGGGAAGAGTTGGAGGCTCCCTGACAAAGAACCACTCCGACGATGCCTACCACCTCCGATCCACCAGCCCCCGCAGCCGCCGCCACCGGGGATCTCCTCAGGGGAGCCCGCAGCCGTGCTCCACCGATGCTTCCGCCCAGACTTCCCCTCGGGGCCGATCACCCGCCCGCCGACGAGCCCGCCCTCGCCGGGCGACCAACCCTCCGCTCGCCCAAGATCACCGATGATGAGTGGGCTGTGACGACGTGCTCGCACCGAGGCGAAACATGAGAAGCGATCCACTTCCCGAGCGGACGGCGTTGTTGGTGGTGCTCGCCAGTTTGAGGAACGCCCGGCCCAGCGGCGCCTTGCACTCCAAGCATTCGAGCTAGCGAGCAAGCTCCGGACGCACTTTGACGACGATGTATCTTCCGGCAAGCGACAACGCTCAACGCGAGATCTTCCCCATGATGCGGCCCTGGTGCATGGGGCGGCACCGGTGGGGGAATCTCACCGGCGCCGTAGCCACGGGGACGATCCATCCACCCACCACGTCTAGCAGCTTGTTTAAGTTTTAGTACATCCGCATCGCCACCACCATTAAAGCCAGTGATTCTTCTAAGTGTGCTTTCGCTCACTACGATCAATTGTTTTAGCTAATGTGAGCGACGTAAAAAAACTCTAGCTTTCTTTTTAATAGAATAGGTGCCAATGGTACGGTTCAAAAAAAAAAAAGGCTGTGTTTAGAGCCCAAAGATTCCTCCAAAATTTCCCCCGCACACCCATCACATCCCATCACATCGAAGATTAAATACACCAAAAGACGCATGTCCGAGTACGAAATGTAGGTAAAAAATAAACTAATTACACAATTTAGATGTACATTGGCAGACGATTCTTTTGAGCCTATTTACGCCATGGTAGGATAATATTTACCACAAACAAACGAAACGTTATAGTATTTAAAGATCGCACAGCGCCAAATTTTCACTAGAATTCCCAAAGTTTGCCCAAACTTTTGGGATACCATGCAACAGTGTCGGTTCTCTCTCGATCGAATACAGTATAACTAATAATCATGAAGCTTGCAATGGTTCATAGCCAGGAAGGCCAAGACCAACCATGTGAACCTGCATTGATGCAGAGGTAAAAGTGGAAGGAATCTTCCCGTACCCCATTGCCATTGATGCAGAGGCAATGCAACCGTGTCCTCCGGGCCGGACACTGCACGGTGAGTGCCGTGTGGGGGCCGGCGACTTGACTGGTAGACGCGTCGCGAGCGACGCAGGCGACGCAGGTGGCCTGAGGCGAAGGCCATGCGCAACTGCTCGGTGAATTGCTTTACATGCCGTCAGATGCGGCCACCAACAAAGTTGGTGTGGAAATGACATGATTCATGAATGAAGCTTTATTAATAATTAATTAAACCATGCAAAGTCGATTGATATTATTGAGTATAGATTGTCCGTTCATTAAAGCACCAGCTGTGGAGGAAAAACCCATGTGAGCAACTCTCCATTTGCCCTGTCTCTCTGCTGTGGCAAGGTAACCGGGCTACAAGCAGTCCCCGTATATCCTAGTGTCGAAAGCATCGTTCATATCTACAAACTAAACCGAACCCTCTTTGACGGTATCTCCAGGGGCTTGAGTGAGTGAGTGGAACCTCCTTAACCGCGCGAACCATTGGCCTGCCTGCATCCATGTCCGCGGATGCTGCCGTCGTAACACGGGTGCGGACGTATACGTCGTGAGTGGAATTGAGCAGGACGTATACACTCTGCATTTGCTCACGACGGCCAGCCAAGTCATCAAGGTCCATGAACGTACCCAACTGGCCCACCCAGCGTACCAGCGGACCCTCCACGGCGGGCCAAGCACCAAAAAGGCCCAACTTGTTTTCGCCTTCCAGCAAGTAGTAGTAGAGTAGGCACAGAGCAGCAGCCCATCATCGCCTCTATCATTCTGAGTGAGCGAACGCATGAGTAGATCAGGGAGCCCAGGTGGATACGTGGTGGTACAGTTTCACTTGAATTGAAAACAGGGAAAGGAAACCTTGCACGTAGTACCATATATATATATAGGCTATATATTTAATTCATGGTTTTATGACGTACACACTGTATGATAGACAGTAAAATATAAAACTTTCTTAAAAAACCCCAGAAATTAGAATGCCCTAAGACTAAGAGCATGTCCATTCTTGCCACTTATTGTCCATGCATCAGACTGATCACGTATGTACTGATGAAGATCAGGTGCATTTGATCAGTCCTGCATGCATGACGAGTGCCATATGTATATATATATCTATACTCGTCGTCCACGACTTAGCTTATTTACGCAGTCGTCGTCACTGGTGGAATACGAATCACATGGTGCAGGATGAGGTCAGTTTTCTTGCCAGCGACCAACCATGAAGACTCCCCTTACATCCACGTCCTTGGGCTCCATTCCCTCAGGCAGCTTCCAGTCGAAGTGGTACCGAAGGCTCGCGAGCGCGAGATCCAAGTTGGACACTCCCAGGTTTATAGCCGGACAAACCCGACGGCCAGCTCCAAACGGCAGGTACTCGTAGTCCGTCCCCTTGTACGCCAGCTTGCTGTTCTCGAACCGCTCTGGCTTGAACTCCTCTAGATCATCCCAGTACTTGGGATCCCTGCAGATCGCCCACAAGTTGGTGAACACGACCGTGCCCTTCACTACCAGAATCCCTGAATTGCCTTGAGTGCCAAAAACCGCCAAGAAAAGGGGTAAAACCGCTTAAGAAAATGATCCTTGACCACAAACCGCCAAGCAAACGCACTCAAGAATAGAGCGCAAGGGAAACTAGTTTCCTTGGTGGTTTTGGCACTCAAGGATAATTTTCTTGGAGGCTAGCCGCCAAGGAAATCAAGACTGACTAAATTTGCCAAATGGTCAAGGAAATATTACAACCGCCAAGGAAATAAGTTTCCTTGAGAGTCGACAACAGTCAAGTAAATTAATTTTCTTGAGGGTCAACAACCTCCAAGGAAACAGTTGTACCGCCAAGGTAATTGTTGTTTCTTTTGGCTACTCTTCACTTCCAAGGAAATTATAGTTTTCCTTGACTGTCATTAACCGCCAATTAATTCTATTTCCTTGAAGGTCACCCCCAAGGAAATCTATATTGGCAATAAAAAAATAATTGCAATAATCAACACATTCTAATATTCATTCGCTATTCAATTGACACATGATGACATGCATATAAACATTACGGAGCCCAACCATTATATTGATATTAACATATCCATACAACAGTATTACAAGTGCATTTATCATTCGTCAGGACACATGAAGTCCATACAAGTCACTGATAGTTTCCAAAGTGGTAGGGGGTAATTACTTACCCCTGTGCCAAGCCCTCCCACCACACTATCTTTTGGTCCAAGTCATACATTTGTTGGTTGCATACCTACATTAGAAAAATAGAACAAAGAATCGATTATTAAGCATGTATGAAATCAACATGGCTCGGGTAAAAAAATACAATCAGCAAGGTTGTAAATTGTAACCATGTAAAATAAATTGATCCAGAAATCCCAAGAACATATCTTGATAAGCCTTACACAGCTTGATCATATATATGTTCACAGATTGCACGGCACAAGAACTGATTGTGCAAAAACTTGATCTATATTAAGACACAGCATGTAGCAATGACAACTATCTCAAGTGAACAGTTTCACTGCAGTCTGAATCTGATATATTTTAGAACCGACAGTGCAAGCAGATGTGAAAACGATTTTTAACAAACAAAAGTACATGTCAGTTCACTAAATGATTGAATCCATACATTATTCACTTAGATGATGAAAATACCTATCATTAGAATATACACTACTAGAACTCAGAGAGCAAAAATTAGGACATGTGCTTACAATTTCAAGTCATGCAGTACCACAGAAGCAAAAAATAGTAAGTGATATATACTTCCTACAAGCCCTCTGAACTAACAGCTGCTAATACAAAACCAGTACACATGCTTTGAGTAGGCTACTCACCACACAATACAAGGCTATTCAATTACCATCGTCGTTGTCCAAGTTGGTTGGCATGAGAGGAATCATCTCCAATTCCTGCCTACATCTAAAAAACATGACAAAAAAATGCAGATAAGTTATAAATCTGTAGTAAGGAAATCAAAAAATTCAGTGCTGCCTTTTCTAAAAAAAATTCAGTGCCGAAGCCAGATCCATATGTTTATCTCAACTACCTAATTAAGGAGATGCCAGCAGCACCTGGACAAATCTGAGGTTTAGCTCCTGGACAAATCTTGAACAAAGAGTATGCAGACACGCACCCTTTCTTTGGCGTCCTTCATTTTTGCCACCACTCACTTACGCATGGGGCCATGCTGAGGATGGGAACGCGCGAGTTTGGTTTTCGGGGGCGCCAAACATAGGCGGTGTTTGATTTGAGCTCCAGTGGGCTGGCTGCACTCGTGACATAGTTTTTTTCTAGGCTGCGTACTAGACAATGGACAATTATATGCATTTTTTTTAAAAATAATTATAAGCACTATTTGATTATTAGACACTCTTGTGAAGTAAACACTCTGATCCAACTATATTGGTGTACCTAAAATATTTTTTAAATAAAATAGACTACATATATGTCTCTTTGTAGTTATTTCACAAATTTAGGAATTGATTTACTATTTTCTATCGTTTAAATGAATTTCTATGTGCTTTTGCAAAATCACTACAACTTGGACTACACCTCCTATCTAACAAGTCCAAAAAGTAGAAAAAATCATATATGTAAGGATACATGTTATATTTGAGCTTTTATCCCAAAAATCGCTGAACAACGAAGTGTTTTGCTAAATATTACTCAAACTGCTATTTTTGTGACTCCGACCTAAAAAAATAAATAAATACCAGAAAGTGGTCTAAAAAATCTAAGAAGTGGTATGGGGTCATAGTATGGGTGTGTAAGCTTCTCATAAAAATTTTAAATCATTTTGACAAAGTGAGACTATATGTTGTTTACACATGGATACATCTCTCACATAGTTACGTAACTATGAGACTATGCCGTAGATTTATCCATTTGTGAATAATGTATGGTCCAACTTTGTTAATATGAGTTGAAAAAATTATAGCAACATAATACAACCGTGTAATGATCTCATGCCAAATTTTAGGATTTTTAGACACAATTAAGACATTATTGTTTTTTTTTTCAAGAAGAGTGGCCAAAATTTTATAAGCATTTCCTTGACCGCCAACCTCCAAGAAAATTCAATAACCCCCAAGAAAATGATAATTTACTTGATGGTTTATAGTAACACCCAAGAAAATGGAAATTTTCCTTGGCGGTTTAGAATAACAAATCAAGGAAATAGTAGTTTCCTTGACTGTTTACAATTACGCTGAAGGAAATAAGGTTAATGCAAACCGCCAAGGAAACACACATATTTCTTGGCGGTTTACATAAACGGCCAAGGAATATATGTTTCCTTGAGTGCGGTGTAGAACCGCCAAGGAAACTACCCTTTCCTTGGCGGTTTGATTTTAGCACTCAAGGAAATTTCTGGCCGCCAAGGCTATTCCATATTCCTGGTAGTGCTTGGGAACGTCATAGCCCATCACCTTGCATGTCTCGCGGCACAGCTGTGGAAGCAGCAGGGGCACCGGAGGGTGCAGCCTCATGGCTTCCTTCATCACCTGCTCCAGGTAGCTCAGCCCTCTGATGTCGTCTCCAGTGATCCGGCTCTTCCCTTTGAAGGCCTGCCGCACCTCAGCCTGCGCTTTGTCCATCACCTCTGGCAACCGGACTAGCTCCGTCATGCACCACTTGAGCACGTTCGGCAACGCCGCTGCCGGCGCCAAACATGTCCTAGAATTGTATGTATTAAAGATAGATATATAGATGCATATATGGAGAAGATCGATCGAGTTGAAGCTAGGTATATATGGTTGACACTTACAAACATCACTGCGACGATGGCCTCGTTGGTTAGCGGGATCGGCATGCTTTGCTCCTTCTGCAGCTTTAGCAGGATGTTGAGGAAGCCCTCGTGTCGCTCGTGGCCGTTGCTGCGCTCCATGGCTTCCTTTGGCATCCTGTATGAGGTGATCGAAGACGCGCTCGATCCTATGGCGGCAAGCGAGCGCCTTGCGCGGCGTGGTGCCAAGAGCCTGCATGAGCTTGGACGACAGGAAGAGGTCGGCGATGGTCATCGTGGACGTCGTCCGGACCCACCGAGTGCCGACCGACTCCCTCACGATGATGTCGTTGATGAACCTGGAGATCCCCTTGCTCAGGTTCACGGCGGCACCGGTGGACGCGGACGCGGCGAGGCTCGCCATGAACCGCCCACCTCCTCCTCGCGGATGCGCCGGAACGACTGCACCTGGACGTTGCTGAGCAGCTCCAGCATGCAGATCTTGCGGAGCTGGCACCACCACTCGCCGTAGGGCGCGAACGTGATGTTGTTGCCATTGAAGGTGAAGGCGGCGATGGTGGCGTTGCTGTACCTGTCGGCGAAGGCGAGGTCATGCATCTTGAGGACCGCCTGCGCCACCTCCGGCGACGACACCACCACCGCGGGCACCTCGCCGAGCCAGAGCATCATGAGAGGCCCGTATTTTGCGCCAGCCCGCGCGTTGCGCGGTAGAGGTTTGGGCTAGTGACAAGGTGGTGGAGGCTGCCGATCACCGGCAGTGTCCATGGCCCGGGCGGCAGGACAAGCTTTGGCTTGGTGACGAGCAGAGACTTGAGCTTGAGAGAAAGACCAGCAGCACCAACACGGACGCAGCCTGGAGCAGCTTGTCCTCCGTACTGGCTGATAGCTACTTTGTTCACTAGATGCAATTAATGCTAGTAGCTAGATTCGATCACTTGTCTGTGTCCGTGTTGGATCGACATAACACCCCCGGCCGTAGCTTACTTATAGTACCGATATGGGAACTGGTGGGAAGGTACAAAAAAAAAAAAAAAATGTCAAAGAATCGTGGCTTGACATTTTTTTTGATTTTAGACGAGGAGAATTATTGCTTTTCTTCATGTTGGGGAGGCCAAACCTTGGCCACCTCCCCCATTCGGCCTTAAGGCACCAATTAGGGCGAGACCGACCGCCATCATTCGGTGGCCCCCGGGGAGAAAGGGGCTCGACTAAGCGGGCGCCGGCCGTGCCGATAGCTCCGCTTTCGTTGAAAGGCAGACCGGGAGGACAAGACCGAAGTCAACACCTTTCGTAGCCCCTGGGGGGGCACGCTGCTCGGCCGAATGACGCCGCCGCACCGATGGCCCGTGATTTGGGCTGGGGAACGACCGGGTCGCGGAAGTATTCGGTAGCTCTTTGAAGTCGGTCGGCGCTGGTGCGGCGAGGTGCCGGCAACCCGAAGCCCGACCTTCGGGCCGCAAGTAGCCGAAAGGGGCGAGTTCGGTGGGCGAGCCAGAAGCAAGGATTCCATGGCCGAAAGTCGGGCTTTCGGGTCATGCTTGTGTTCTTCGTCTAACACGCGCTTCGTGGAGTGGGAGGCGAAAGGTGGGCCACAAGCGGAGTGGTTAGGAGCTGTGGAGCGTGAAAAGACCATGGAGCCCCTCGACCGTAAGGGAACATTCCGGATGCCGAGTAGGTAGAGGGGCAAAAAGGTCATGTAAAAGTCTACGTGACGGGTTATAAATAAGCCCCTACCCGGCGATGTAAGGGACGGAGATTTGATTAATGAGAAAGAGCTCCACATCTCCTTTCGGGTTGTGTGTTCCTAGTTCTATCGGTTTATTCTTCATTGTACCGGGGTGGCACGACTTTGGGCCACTCCAACATTGGCACCCACCGTGGTTATGCATGCAACCTATGGCCCCGAGAGGAAAGCGTAAGGCAACGGCCGAACCTATCCGCAAGACCAAAGCCATCGAGATCGCCACGCCCCGTAACGTAAAAACCAGAAGCAACCAAGACGTTGCAAACGGTCCGGGGCAATAATAGGGCCGGGACATCCGGCCGGGCTGGAACCAATCACTCAAGGGGAGGAGAACCCGTGAGGGGGGTCAGCCAAGAGCATGAACAGATGGACAACGACGTAGTCGAACGCGGCAGATCGATCAAACAAACCGAACGATAAGCAAGCAGAGCTAAGGGAGCCGAGGGCTTAGCGAGATGCCTTGCTTCAGCCAGAGGCGCCTAGGCGCAGAGAAAATTCGCCCGTGGAGCAGCCTCAAAGTTAGCGGAAATTGAGAAAGACAGCTCATTCTTGAAATCAATCAGATCCAAGAGCAAGCAAAGAAATGCAAGAGGGGGAGCGGAGGTCGAATCGTGGTACGACCGATCCCAATACCGCGGAAATACCGAAGGAGACTACGGGGCATCGATTTCACCTCACCTCTTTCGCGTAATTACAACAACATCCATGGCCACCGGATACAAGCCAAGGCTGCCACCCTTCAACGGCAAGACGCACTCGAGAAAGTTCATCGCTAACTATGAGGTAGCAAAGTATTCGGCCGAGGAGATTCGCAATATTTCTTGCGAAATCACTCATCATGGCGTAGAAGATATAGCGCATGAATGGTACGCGGGCATCCGCCCTTTGTCAATCAAAAGTCGGAGACAAAATTTCAAGGAGCAGCTTTGTCGCTAACCTTGAAGGTTTCAAAACCGTGAAGAAGTGTATGAGGGGGATTTCAAGCTAAAACAGAAGAAGGTGAGTCACTCACCCAAGACTTGGAGAAGATAATCCAGCTCCCGGCTCGACTCCCAATGTGTTAGATGAGGTGGTTATCGCAGCAAAGAATTGAGGGGATGGTTATCGGCCGCTGTGCCTCAACTCGATGCTGAAGAACCTAAATCGGTCAAAGAACTGCTCGAGCAAATCAAGAAGTTCGCCAAGTCCAAGAAGGGTCAAGAGAAGAAAGGCGTTTTTAAAAGACGAGAATCATCACGCCGAATCCAAAGATCGAACAATCACCAGCGATGGGGTAAAACCTTTTGTCCCAAACAAGGTCCAAGAAGATTCGCCCGCCAAGTGAAATGGCCATGGATCCGAACGCACATGATCGCCAGGACCGCACCACCTCAAATTTAATAGGGAGGTCGAGGAGCAAGAGGTAGAGGACATGGAAGGGGCAGAGGAGGCCCAAAAGTCCCTTATTGTTTCATCAACGGCGCAGGACGCCGCCACTTCAGAGACTATAAGTATGGCCAGCCTAGCAAAAGAGCAAAAAATCAAAAGACGAAAGCTCGCAGAGCAATCAAAACCCCAAAGCATGTTTTTCACAATTCAAGGGAGGCAAAGCGCCCAAAGGAATTTTGTTTCGCTATTTTCCAAGCCAACAGCTCGGTACCCCCCAAAGAACCCCAAAGAAATGTTAGCTACAACAACCGCAAAGACGCGAATACCTTTGAACTACACAGACTTTACTCGCTGTCGCAGCCTCGCCAGATTCGTGACTAACCGCCGCGTCTCACACCGGGCGACCGAGCACCAAAAAATTTAATGCCCGTGATCAAGCCCGAAAACAGCCTAAGAGAACAGATGTTGAACTCGGTGCTGCCAACCAATGGCCACATTTATGCAATCACAGGAGGATCCAACCTGGAACACGAAAGTAAGAGAGCCAGGAGAGATTATGAGAGGAGAGTTCATACGGTATCGCCGAGGCTGCCACTCAACAAAGCCAAAGATGGTCGACGGTCCCTATCACCTTCGATGAAAGTGATTTTTGGGTAAGAGATTACCCCCACACGGACGCCATCGCGAATGCTGAATGTGGCAGCTTCACCTTGCACAACATCCCGTGGATAATGGGAATTCGGCGACATCTTATTCATCAAAGCTTTCGAGAATATGGGTATGGATCAAGAACACTCAAACCACCGGAAACGCATTGTTCGGTAAGCCAGCCGAAAGAGGATAGACGCCATCGGAAGAATGATATACCGATAACATTTGGCAAAGTAGGCTTACCCGAACCGAGATAATCACATTCGACATAGTAAACATTGAGTACCCCTACACAGTGATATTCGGCAAAGGAGTGATAAGCAAGTTTGACGCAATCATCAAGCAAAGTTATCTATGCATGAAGATACCCTCCTCTTTCAAATACCATTATACCGGGGCGACGTGAAGCAAACCGCAAGATAGACACAAGACCCATCCTAGGGTATAGCATGATCAACGAAGTAGCAGTCACCAAAAAAGGAGAAAGCGTGGAAGAACAAGAGATCGAGCTCGATACCGAAAAACTCAGGGAGCCAAAGGTGGACATAGCCGAAGCCACCAAAAAGTTCCCGTTGTCCGACGCTTGTCCGCATTGTAAAAGTCATAGTGGGAGCGTAACTCAGCCCAGACTAAAAGGGCGTGTCTTGTCTCTTTTCTCGAATGAGAACAAAGATGTATTCGCATGGTCCGCTGAAGACCCGAAAGGGGTGAGCTGAAACTTAGCTTAGCATAGCCTCAACGCCGAGAAGACCGCAAGGCCGAAGAAGCGTAAATTGAGAAAGCTATTAGAAGAAAGAAGCGAAAGCAAATGGGCCGCAGGTATACAAAGGTTATCGGACGCCGAGTAATTAGACCGTCCAAGATCTCGGAATGGTTGGCAAATGTGGTCATGGTGCGTAAAAAAGACTACCGACAAAAACATCAAGAAGTGGCGAATGTGTGTGGACTTTATCGACCTAAACAAAGCTCGCCTCGAAAAGATCCATACCCTCTCCCCGTAATCGACACGTTAATCGACATCGCGGGCAAAGGTTATGAGAGGATGAGTCTCCTTGATTGTTTCTCCGGTTACCACCAGATCCGGATGAATCCGAGGACGAAGAAAAAACAGTTTCATCACACCGTGGTACATTCTCGCTTCGTGCAAATGCCGTAAGGCTTGTGAAATGCAGGTCCTACTTTCTCCAGAATGTCTGATGATGTTTCAGGGACCAGAAAAAGAAGAAGAACTCGGTGGCGTATGTGGATGATATAGTAGTAATCAGTAACAAAAAGGAATCGCACATTGCAGACCTAAAGGAGACTTTCGCAAACCTAAGGGGAAGTGGTTTGAGGTCAACCCTAAAAATGCATATTTGGCATCACAAAAAGGAAAGATGCCGGGATGTTTGGTTTTCGCCAGGCATCGAGGCAAACCTGCATAAAATAACGGCAATCATGAAGATGAAACCTCCTAGGAGCCGAAAAGGGAGTGCAGGGGTTAACCGGACGCCTCGTAGCTCTCAACAGTTCATTTCAATGTCATTTAAAAGGGCTTGCCTTTTTTCAAAGTGCTTAGAGAAAATACCGACCTCGAGTGGGGCCCCCGAACAAAGATAAAACTTTCGAGGACCTAAAGAGCTACCCCGACCGCCTAACCGCCATGTCTAAGCCTTCATCGAAAGCTACTTTATCATCGTTATACCTAGCAAAGATCTCCGGTTGCTTTAAGTGTTGTCCCGTGGAAGAAAAGGAACACGAAAATAGGCTCAAGCAGCTCCCGCCATTACGCCTCGAGGCGCGGCGCCAAGCTAAATTACATTCGAACTAGAGAAGATAGCATATACCGTGCTCATGGCATCTCGAAGCTCAAACACTACTTCCGTGCTCACAAGATCCCGGTGGTTTCATCTCAACCACTAGAACCTTTGTTCAGAAATAGTGAAGTAATCGGGAGAGAGGGGGAAATGGGCAGCCGAATTGAATGAATTCGTCATTGATTTTGAGCATAGAACAGCTATCGAGTCACAGGCAATAGCAGACTTCATAACCGATTGGACTCCGGCTGCGCACGATGGTCCGGTGGTCTTCAAGGAACCGCTATGGACGCCACCCATTGTGATGGGGCATGGTGTGACAAAGGCATAGGCATTTCGACAGCTAACGCTAACGCCAACGGCAGACCCTCCGCTCGCACGAAAGCAAGGCTACAATTTGCAAAGCAACCAACAACACAAAATTTAACACGGCGCTTGTATTGGCACTTCGCAAGTTGCGGGCCATGGGCATCAAAAGATGCATCATTTACACCGATTCTCCGGTGGTCAGCGGGCATTGCGAAAAAGAGTATACAGCAAAACAGCTAGTAGTGGCGCAATACTTGCGAGCAATCAGAGGAATGGAAAAGCATTTCACAGGATTTTCAATAAAATACATCTTGAGAACTGACAACCGAGAAGCGCATAAACCGCTAGGTCGCAGCCAGCCTGGGAATTCCAACCCCACCGGATGTATTCTATCAGATACTTTCGGTCAAGGCAATCAAGGAAGAAGAAGAGTCACCTAGGGCAATCCATGCCATAGCAAGTCACGACTGGAGAAGCCCAATTTTTGCCTTCTTGTCAGGCACCTACGAACCCAAAAGTAAACACGAACAATAGAGAATGGCATCAAGAACCAGACATTATTCAATCATTCGCGGACAACTCTACAAAGATGGAGTCGCCGCGACCGAAATTGAAATGCATTAGCACCAAAGAGGGAAGAAGTCGCTAGCCGAAATTCATGGAGGCATGTGTGGAGCGCACGGGTCCTCATGAAATAGCCCACAGAGCAATGAGACAGGGTTTCTACTGGCCAACGGCAGCCGAAGACGCCAAGTGCTTGGTAAAGACATGCGTGAACTGTCAGATGTTTGCCAAGAAGTAGAACGCCCGAGCAAACCGACCAAACCGATCGTTTCCAACATGGCCGCTACAGCGCTGGGGGTGGACATCATTGGACCACTTCCCACGGCACCAGGTAGCGTGAGATTCGCTGCAGTAGCACTCGAATACTTCACCAAGTGGATTTAAGCGAGGCCACTGTCAAGAATCACCTCGGGACACCGGGGTCGGGCTTCATCCGCAACAAATAGTCCTGGCCGCTTCGGTGTCCCGCAGTATATCACAAAGGATAACGGAAGCGCTTTGACTCTTACCGACCCGTAAGCTTCGTGAAGAGTTATCCATAAAGCTAACATTCGCTTCAAGCAGGTATCATCCTCAAAGCAATGGCGCTAGCCAAGAAGGCTTAATGGGCTCATATTCGCAGCTAAGATCAAAAGTCATTTTGGAACGCGAAAAAGGAAAGTGGGCCGCCAAAATGACCATCGCGGTATGGGGCCATAACATTTCCCGCTCAAGAGTTTACCGGATTTACTCCTTTTCGCTTGCTCTACGGAGAAGAAGCCATAACGCCGTGAAGAGTGAAGCTCGGCTCGCTCAAGACCGAAATTGTTTAAACAACCGAAATCCAAAGATACTTGGAAGCAGGTACTTCTGAATTTAGAAAGTTGCAAGCAACCAAGAACCTTGACAAGTACCACCAAGAGACGAAAAGCTGGCGGGACAAGAAACTCCTCCGAAAGAACATCTATGCAGGGGACCCGGTCTAGATTCGCGATGCGATAAGCAAGGAAAGTTGCAATCCCAATGGTACAGCCCGCTCATTGTATCAAGCGCCGCGGAAGCGGGGGTATTTTTGGCTCAAAATGAAGATGGAGAATAAACCACTCACACATGGAACGCTGGGACAACCTCCGCAGTTCTACGCGATGATGGCACATTCCCCCGAAATGGGAGTTGTAATTTCTTCTTACTTCCTTTTTTCCATTCGGTTTGTAACAATTAAATTTGAAAACTTTCGGGGGTTCGCGCTCTTTTTCCTCACAGGGGAGGCCCTCTTGGGGGTGTGAGGTTTTTTAACGAGGCAACCCTGTGTAATACTTTGTTCTCTTTAAGTTAAGCATTTTTCCACTAAACAGACGAGTCAACATCCCAAAACAAGGCACTTAACGGTAGCGCCTTTGATATATTCGCCAAAACATATCCGAAAAAGTTTGCGTAAGAAATCAGCAAACAACGGCCAAGGTGTTGAAAGTAAGAGGCCAAAGAAGGCCCCCAAGTCGAGCGAAGCAAAAAGGTCTTCCTCGAAGTTTCTTGAAGGGTGAAAACCCTACATCCTTGGGCAGAACAAAATGCTCCCCCGCTCTACTCAAAGGCAAAAGCCGAAGCCCCCGGCTAGGGAGGAAAATACCCTTTCAGCCTTCATAGAAAGCCGAATAGCTCCAAGCTGAAGGCAGCTATCATGCCCAGCTTTCTCCAAAAAGAACCGTACGCAAAAGGTCAACGGTTCAACAGGGTTCGCCTCCACAAAAAGGACACATCCCTTAAAAGGCGAACATAGGTCACCCTCAAAATCTTTTCATTAAATGCAATATCGCGCGCATTAACTACAGTGCGATACGCAAGCCATCAATGGCTATCACTAAAACCGTACAACGAAGTACATCGAAGCTACTATAAAAAACAGAACTCAAGGGAGCCCCTACTACCTTAGGTATCTAGGGCAGCAGCCAAAGGGCATCATCGCTAACAACAAGAGAGACTCCCCACGCGACTTTGGTCCGGTAGGAACGAGAGGTTTCGGGAATAGAGCCAGTGCATTTGGTCACTACAGACACCGAATCACATTCCGGTCTAGCATAGCTTTGCAGTTCAGTTGTGAGGGTCTAACTACCCAGACATCCACCAAAGAAAACTCTAGCTGAAGGATAGTTCTACCAGGCGCAGGCAAGTAGACCTAGCGAAGCAATGTCAAGATAGGTCCTGTGATTAACTAAGCCGAAAGCAGAGTGAACAATTTGTAAGGGGCTACGTGCACGCCACAGAGAGCAAATTGCCATCATCGAGCTTGGCAGATACAACACTGAAGCTTACGGCCGAAAGTACGGAGCGGAAAAGCCGAGGACCGGGACCCGGGTCAAATCAAATCACCTGACCTCGTATTCTAGCTCATACAAGTAATCTCCGGTAGGGTCGAAGCTCCCAGAATTTCAGCGCAGAGCCGAAACAGCAAGCCGGATGGACGCACCATCGATGTGTGACACCAAAAACGAGAAGCAGCGCAGCCGAAATACAAAGCTGCCGGTCAAATCAAATCAGCCGGCCTTATCTTCCAGCTCATGCAAGATCGCCCCGACACTCTAGCCAGTCGAAGAAAGGTCGCTGCAAACCCAGAAAAGCAGCGGTGCCAAGAAGGCCAAAAGTGAAGGGAAGAGTCTCCCGGTTGCAAGATATTGTTGAGCTTCTAGAACCAGAGCGGCAGCAATCGAATGAAAACTGCATGTAATACGTTAACACATGTAAACAAAAAAGATGATAATAAAAGCCCTCTGAAACCTACAACTTTCGGTAATTTCCATTCCTTAGCTTCGGCAAAATTTTTACCCAAACTCGGCCCAGAAAAACTTGCCGAGTAGTAAATTCCATATACTCACCGAAAAGCGCTACTTCCGGCATATATACATAACGCTATCTACGAGATTTCAAATTTGTTGACAACCGAAGACAACGGCCTTTCGGCACCAGCCCAACGTTTCGGCAATTACAAGAAGGGGGGGAGGGTGTTTCTAAAAAGAAAAATTAAAAGCTTGCAATCGCCGAAACCCCAACTTTCCTCACCGAAAAACGAAGTCAAAAAAGACCTCAACGAATGACCGATTTCCCACAAAAAAATAATTTCCTTAGAGAACAAGGGTCTACTCGCTGGAGATAGTCGGTATTACAATATCGGTACCAAGGAGCACTGAGCCCCTCGGTCATGTCCTCTATTTCCCTCTTTAGGCTCAAGCAAGATGCCTTTCACTAAATTGTTCTGCTCTCCAAAGGGACAAAGGTTTTCCAAAACGCCTGAATTTTCCTCGCTGCAAGCGGTAACCTTTTCGCATCGCGAAATAAAAACCCGCTCCATTCGGTCCGAAAGACTCGCGGAAATTGGCGCCACTAAGCACCGCTAACACCGAAAACCGCCTTTTTGACTTTTAGGGATGTTCTTCAACAAAGTTTGTGGCCCCTCCCTAGGAACCTGGCGCGCAAATCATCCGAATATCGCTTAATACAAATATCCCGACAAAGCCATTAAAAAGTATTTTACAACCGAAAGTTTAATCTCTCTTCAAAGCTACCGGATCCCCGCTGTCTTGAGGCCGAGAGTCCTGAGCAGCAGCAGCGCCGCCGAAGAAGGGCTGCCGAAGGTGGAGCCATTAGCCTCTCCTTTCGTTCCGGTGTCGCATATAGGCCCTCACCTTGGCCTTTATCTCCTCCTTCTCCCCGATCAACTGAAAATAAAACTTTTTGTGAAAGAGCTGAAAGCAAGAAAAAGCTTAAATTTAGTCCGAAAGTGGAGATACAAATGAAGAGAACCATACCCCCGGCAACAACAAGCAGCCCGGAATGGGCGAGGTCCCGACCACCCTTACACCAAAAGGCATTGTAAAATGCAAGCGCTGCCGAAGAAACGCCCCCCCGAGTCCGCCAATACCCGAAGGGTCGCTCTTCGCTGAACCTTGTCGAGGTGGTCACATCCGGCGGGCCATCTTTTGGTTGAACCTTGTCGAGGAGCCGAAAAGCCCGTAGCGCCTCAAAAGAGGCATACCCCTTCCGGCCTCGACCGCCCCCGAGGCCTTGAAGCTCCCCCCACAAGCCGTGAGGAGTCGACCAATCCCGACGGCAGGAGGGGAGGACTCGCCGTCGAACGAGGATAATAGGCTTTGATAAGCCCGAGCCCTAACTCGCACCTCACGCTCGATCCTAGTGATTATGGTGAATGACGAGTCCTTTTCGCCCGTAGCTCCCCTCCAAGTCCTGGATCTTCTTTTCGCCATCTCGCCCTCTTCTCGCCCTTCTTCCCCCCGCCGAGCTTGGTCACCTTGGCTTTTCGGCCTCAAGGGCCCGAGAGAAGATGAGGTCTCTAGCCCTTAGAAATGCTTTTGCAAGGTTCGCCAGCAAGTATCATGTGAAGCATAGCGCATAAGGCAGGACTAAGAATAAAATACCAAATCAAACCGAATCAACAACAAAACCGAAAGGCGCAAAAAGCTTACCCCCGCCGTGTAATAGTTCGTAATCTCAAGGATCTGTGGAGGGGTGAGCTTCAAGAGGTCCTTTTCGGTTTGGGGCCGAAAAACACCGAGGAGCACATTTCCCCAAACTCAAACCCTTTCTCATTAGGGAGAAAAGGCAATGAGCGGGGGTCCGCGATTAGCGACCACCCCCAGATCCGGCAGCCCCTAAAGAATGAGCAAGCCGGTAAGTCCTTTCTCTCCTTGGGCTCATCTCTTCGGCAAGCTTGAGCCCAATACACCATTGTCTCGCCAAAATCACTAGAATGAGACTCCAAGGAGAGAACCCCATGGCCGTAACACAAATACTACGAAAGCAATCTCGAGTCATCATGAACTCATGATAAAATCGCGACATACCCGTCCCATTTCGCCACGCCGCCGCCAAAAGCCGAAGAAGAGGGCGTTTCACCCGAGCATCCTTAGAACTTTTTCTCTTTTTTGTTCGAGGAGCGGCCCGTGGTGGGGCAATCGACTTCCGCGCTTCATCGGGCAAAAGTGTCGCCCACCGATAGCGTGGTTGTCATCCTTGAGAGGGTCGCGAAAGTGTCTTGACTCTTTTCGGGCCATCTCTTCAGAGTCGATGGAAATCACCGTGAAAAGAGGATTCGTGTGTCAAGAAACCCCTAAGAACAGCAAGAGCAAAACAAAAGCCCCAAAAATAAAATGACCGGGCGCTAACAAAGCGGCTACCATTTTCGACAGATCGAGCCTAAACATCGTGGTTTTCCCGAATGAAAGTTTTCGCCCGACGCTCGTGAATTTTGGCCAAAAGACGCCCTACCCTCATCATCACCGTTGTTGACACTTGTTATCATATAAATTTATTAATCAAATAAACATGAGAAAGGGGTATAAATCATAATAACAACCTAGAATAGGGGGGTCACTAACATATTTCCATCAGTTTTGGTAAAGTTGTGAATTGCGTGGACTAAACAGAAAAACACCGTAATTGTGGAGTCGCACGACACACGCGAACGTAACGCAATCCAACCCGAGAGAAGACCCTAGAAGGCACCGGACTAATCCCGACGCGGAACGAGACTTAGCAACCAAGAAACCATCATCTAGAAGACTCCGTAAGACACGACGGATTACGGCACCGTGGTGGGCCAGCCGGGCCGATCGCCCAATAATGGGGCCGATCGGGCCTCCCCCTTCGCCACGCCAGCCCCGTTTCCGTAAGCTTCCTCAACCGACTCTAAGACGCAATCTAATCCACCCGTTTAATGTCGGTTTGATCCGAGGGTGCTCGGTATGATCCCGAGATGTATCTAGGTCAAACCCTCGCACCTCCTCCGCTATATAAGGAGACCCCTAGACCCCCTTTCGCATCATCTAGTTCATAATCAAGTTCATCAACAACCGCTTCAAGATCCAAGTCATCAATCCCACGCCTAGAAACACCGCTTTAGGAAGAGTAGCAATCAAGATTAGATCTAGTAGGAAGGGAGAAATCCGGCCTCGATCGCCAAGGCCTACCAAGATCGTGCCTCGCTCTTGTAAGTTCTTCATTGTAAGTAGTCTTCAAGTTCCGCATTACACGTTCTTAATATGAATATCTTGATCATGTTTATATTCGAGATTATTTGTTCTAGTGTTTACTTTGATTACATGTTTAGCATAGTTGAATTACTATTATGTTCATGCATGGATTCGTGATAGCCATCTATTAATATTATGGGTGAGTGGTAGAGACGATGTAATCGTGGTGATTAGATCTTATTTACCGCGCTTGCACCCTATGTGCCGCGTCGCGGTGGTAGATCGTGGTGGTGACAAAGACCATTGAGTCCTTTGCAATCCATCCCCGTATGTAGGCCTAGCGGATGATATTATTCGGTTGTTCTAAGTTTCGCCTTAGTCTTCACGGATTCTCGCCCCTCATGTGTGGATTTAATTAGTCTTTTCTTCGATGATTGTTAGATGTATTGCACTAATCGTAGATCCTAACTTATAGTTTAGAGTTACATATTGAGTTTCTAATGCTAGCTAGCCTATGAATTGCTATCGCCCATTGTTTGACACTTTCCAAGATGCACACCGATATGACTTGGTTGAATCTATTTATTAGAACTTTTATCATTATCTTTACTATGAACTTTGATCCCTATTTTAAGTAATTGATAAACTTAATACTTAAGCATTGCTTATTTAAGAGAGATGATTAATGTTTAGATACACACATGCATAGTTAATTCATGATAATAGACTTTTTCCCTCGTGGTAGAATATAAATTCAATACCTAGTTCTTACTCCCCGTTAAAATGCTACAATGGTATATTCATATCTCAGGCGCTTATGATACCCGCTTATAATTGTTTATTTACTTATTGAGAAGTTTATCAAAGCATAGTACCTAATATGTTATTCTTTTGCATATTAGTAGTTTAACTATAGGGATGACAACCTTTTCAGATATGCTATGAACTGCAATGAATAATTTTCTTTTAGTTTTATCCAAGCAACATATCGATATTCATTTTTGACGCCATTGCTAGTGATAGGTTTATATCTGCTTTCTAGTTAGTGACGTTAGAAATACCAACAAGCATTTTTTGCGCCGCTGTCAGGGAAAGAAAGTCTTTAGCCAAATAAAATACAAATATAGGAATAACTTGCATGCATCTCTCTCACGCATTGTAAAGTATTAAATTTATCACTAATTGCTTAAAACAGTTTACCCTTGTTATTATTCTTTCTATCTATTTCGTGGTAATGTATGAATAGGAATCTTCCCCGAAAACTTCGCTTTCGATCCAAAAAAACTCTTGAAGGTGCAAGATCCAAGTTGAAGTCTCGACCCAAGATCGCCGCTTCGGAAGACTCCTCCATCGTCGGCGGCTTAACACCCGTGTTCAAGTAATGGCAAACAAGACCCTCCGCGAAGTATTTCCCGCGACCGACTCACGGCCAACATCCGCGACCGGGCCGACAAATGAGGTGGGAGACAAAGCTTTTGAGCTCAAGCCCGCACTCATCAACATGGTACAAGCTAGCCAATTCTGCGGAAAAGCCCATGAAGATGCCAATGCTCACCTACAAAACTTCCTAGAGACTGGGGGCACCTTCACTATCAAAGATGTCTCAAGTGATGCAATCCTACTTCGCCTATTCCCATTCTCACTCTTGGGACGAGTGGCAGCTGGTTCTACGCCAACAAAGACAAACTCACTACTTGACACTCGCTCTACGCCTTCTTGGCAAAGTTCTTCCCTATAGGCAAAACCAACGCCTTTACGGGGGAAAATCTCAAGTTTCCAAAGAAGAACACGATGAACTGTTCTGCAGGCGTGGGAACGCTTCCAAGACTACATCATCGAATGCCCACACCATGGAATGGAGAACCGCTACCATGCACCTTCTATCACGGGCTCAACAACAACACCCGCGGAAACCATGGACGCCGCCGGCCGGAGGTGCTTTCCCCGCCCCTTACACCGAGCCAAGCTAACGACCTTGTGGAGAAGATGGCATCAAACCAAGCTTGAATGAGGACCGGCCAACCCCGCAAGAGAGAGAGGGAATGCACCAAACCGAAAGAGGTAGACATGTCGTCCGCCAAAATGGACCTAATCATGAAGAAGCTCAAGCTCCCGAGAAGAAGGAAGTCATGCAACTCTTCGATTCTCGCATGACATGTGAAGAATGTGGCAACATCGACACTCGGGCAGCCACCGTCCCGAAGCCGAAGAGGACGCGGAACTACATCAACAACAACAACAACAAAAGATCGCCCCCCCGAACCAAGGATGGAATCAACAGAGACCCAACTACCAAGGTAACTACTCGTAACTATCAAGGTAATAACTCTTTTAATAATTTCCCCGCCTTTAAGAGAGTTAGTACAAAACCAAGGTAGACTCATGGATAATCCTTCTAAGAAGTTAGCTTCCAACGATAAAATGCTAGAAACCATTAGTGCTAAAATGGAAAGCTTTTCTTTCTCGCAATAAAGAACCAAAGATAGCTTTAATAAAATGATAGAATCTCGCTTATCTCACCGGCTTTATCTCGCTCCTATGCCTAACCTGTAAGATTCCGGGCCACGTAGGAAGAATTAGAATCGCAAATCTTGTCGATGTCTACTATGCGTATTCGCACCAAGGATGCACAAGAAGGACCTAAGTGGACCGACCGGGGCATGCCCGCCAAGAAGGGAGATCCGTGGAGACCGGGCCATCACCATTAGGATCGGGCGACCGCACCTACGACGCACTCGCGACTTTGGCTCAAGTGTCAACATCATGCCTAAGGTAAGCCTTGAGCCAGTTCAAATTTATTATACACAACCATGTGCCTACAACTTGCGAGATCGGGCCGCTATGCTACCCCGAGGGATCCCGAAGACGCTTTGTCTTTACGCCGGTAAACTCTACGTGGCCACCGACTTCGCGGGTCTTGGATACGGCAAAGGTAAGAACGCCTCGATCATTCGGGACGCCCGCCTTTTTGCGACCACCAAGGCCATCATCTACGCCGACACCGCCAAGATCGCCTTTCACCGCCAACAAACGTAGAGGGAGAGATTCAACCGCAAACACAAGACCCTAGCTCCCCCCTCGCTCCACCCGTATTCACTACCGCATTCTCGAAATACACGCAGACAAACCGCCGAGGAGAGGACAAGAAGAAGAAGCAAGAACAAGAAGAACCGCCAACCTCGACCACACGCGGAGCAAGTCTTGATGATCAATCAAGTTGCAAATGTAACGCAAGACTCGACACACTCCACCACCACTACGGTTAGACGACTCTCGAGTTCCATCAATCCACGCTCCATCAATCGCTGGAACTTCCAAGCAAAGTTGTCTGCGTGACACGGATCGGGTATCAACTTAATGTCAAAGGTAACGACAATTGATATATGGTAATCGCCTTTGTGCTCCACCTATGTAATGCTGCAGATGGGCGGACCAATCACACCGATTCCTAAGGTATTGCACCTAAACGCCCCCTCGCCAAGATCAAAGATCGCTATGTCCTCACCGACTTTTTAGTCATGGATATGGGAGAAGAAGAACAAGATCCTCCCATAGTACTTGGAAGACCGTTCTAAACAACACTACAAGAGCCATCATCTACATCGGGGCCGGGCGAGATCCACTTCAGTTTCAAGGTAAAAAGATACGTTGTTTCTTCAATACTTACACTAACAATGAACAGACCACCAAGAAAGACCAAGGGCCGAGGCGTCTCCCCGAGATTACAATGAAAGCCGGACTCAAAGATGGAGGACATTAAGAGGATGGAGAAGGACATCAAAGAAAAGTACACTCGCCTCCTACCCATTTTGAACTCAGACCGCCACACCGTAAAAGGTCTCCACCAAAGAAACAAACATGGAAAAAGAAAGAAGCTGCACCCACCAAGAAGAGCAACAAGAGTACGGAGACCACCGCCGGCATCATCAACCGAACAATCGACTTCCACGGGCTACGCCTACACCGCCATTGAGATCCTTGAAGGACCCCTACCAGGTACAACGTTCAAACGAGGGCCCATAGACGACTCTACGCCATGGGAGTAAGTGCTCTAAACTCTCGCCGAGAGGTAACTCGGTATTTATCTCAAGATATTTAATTTTCTCGCAAAGCATATTTTTTTAGCATAATTACTCTTTCTAAATCCGCATTTAAGAAAATCATAAAAATATGTTTGCTGCATTTGCATCAGTATCCTAAAGCCCCATGCAAGCACTCCCTTGCCGTGGTGGCATAAAAATAAATATAAAATATTGCACTCATATGTTTTTGCATTAGCATCCCTATTGCATAGAAAATTCTCAAAAAAATATGAGGGCACATGAAGGTCCACACCTTTTTATATAAAAATCCAAAAAGAAGTGAGCACATGAAGGCTCACACAACATCCTAGAATTTGTTCCTTCCGGTATGTGCGAAATTAATATTAATGGGGAGAACATTAAAGGAGACCCCAAAAGAGGAGCAAGCTTCAAGGATGAACAAAGGACTACTTCAAGATCAAGCTTGGGGAGAGCACCCCGTTTACCATGATAAGTATTATTATCTTATGTCTTAAATATTAGCTAGATATATATTTGCTTAGAGTTAATGAGTCTTAAATAAAAGTCTTAGTGTTAAAGAGTCAAATAAATGCTAGATTTTGCTAGATTGCTTTCTTTCTTTTTTTATGATCTTGATGATATATGCTAAGGAAATGATGAATAGTTACTCCGCCTTTAATTCCTCTTAAAAGTACTTACACTTTGGACTTAGATTCTCCCAAAACTTTAAATGCTTAATTTTGCTCTAAACCCAACACTGTGGGAAGCACATGCTTAATCCGAGTCTTAGCAATAAAGGATAAAGGTACATGAAAAGTTGAGTGTTGTCATTTTATCATATTCCTAGAGATACTTGATTCTGGTTTTTATCTTTGAAAATTATAAAATATTACATGATGAGTTCCTTAGCTATGACCCTTAAGAGTTTATCATTCGAGCATCAAGATCATCCCACTCCACTAAATATGCCGCTTCTAACCCGAAGAAGTACGCCTCCCCATATTCAATAAAGCCACTAGCCATAATTATAAAAATAAACTCTTGCAATTTTTGGATATGTCTCTCTCAGTGTCTTTGCTAAAAAGAGGTTGGGCTACATTCGAAAAAAAAAAAAAAAAGAAAAATAAATATTTAGAGAGAAAAGTGAGACGAGAGAGGGAGAGTAATGGACAAAAGTCATACTAGGCTAGAAGGGCCTACCTCCCTAAGTATATTTAGAGATGAATAATGGACACGTGTCCGAGGGTGAGTAGGGCCCACATCTCTAAGGAGAGAGAAAATGGACACAAGTCCTGGGCAAAGCCCACCTCTCCAAGAATGGATAGCCTGTGTCTTAGCAATTTTGAGAAAGAGAGATATAGTCCAAAATGCTTGAGAAGAAAAATACTAAAAGGCTAAAGGCTATCTACTACCTTTCATCCTCATCCACTTTACCACTATCATCCCACTATGTATGTTCCCTACATGTGTAACTCCACTACATACCATCTACTTAAGAGGGTCATACATAGGAATCTCTCGAAGTTTCTTTTGAAAAAATATTGCAAAATCCCGTGATGATAGTTGATCAAAGAACTTGAGACATGGTACTTAACTTGATTGTTTTATCTTGCTTATGATTCATGAAAAGGCTACGCCCCATGGTAAAATGTGTATGAGAGAGCAATCTGGTTAAGAGGAGAATTTATTTTCGATAAACACAAGATTTTCCGAGGTATGAAAGCATAGTAGCAACTCCCGATCCTACTATAGCATATAACTTTGCTAGGGACTAGCAAAGGGTAAGCTTGGGGAGTTTGTTGACACTTGTTATCATATAAATTTATTAATCAAATAAACATGAGAAAGGGGTATAAATCATAATAACAACCTAGAATAGGGGGTCACTAACATATTTCCATCGGTTTTGGTAAAGTTGTGGAATTGCGGGGACTAAACAGAAAAACACCGTAATTCGTGGAGCCGACACGACTCACGCAACGTAACGCAATCCAACTCCGAGAGAAGACCCTAGAAGGCACCGGACTAATCCCGACGTGAACGAGATTTAGCAACCAAGAAACCATCATCTAGAAGACTCCGTAAGACACAACGGATTACGGGCACCGGGGTGGGTTAGCCGGGCCGATCGCCCAATAATGGGGCCGATCGGCCTCCCCTTCGCCACGCCAGCCCCTCGTTTCCGTAAGCTTCCTCAACCGACTCTAAGACGCAATCTAATCCACCCGTTTAATGTCGGTTTGATCCGAGGGTGTCGATATGATCCCGAGATGTATCTAGGTCAAACCCCGGCACCTCCTCCGGGCTATATAAGGAGACCCCTAGACCCCCTTTCGAGATCATCTAGTTCATAATCAAGTTCATCAACAGCGCTTCAAGATCCAAGTCATCAATCCCACGCTCTAGAAACACCGCTTTAGGAAGAGTAGCAATCAAGATTAGATCTAGTAGGAATGGAGAAATCCGCTCCTCGATCGTCGGAGGCCGGCTCAAGATCGTGCCTCGTTCTTGTAAGTTCTTCATTGTAAGTAGTCTTCAAGTTCCGCAGACACGTTCTTAATATGAATATCTTGATCATGTTTATATTCGAGATTATTTGTTCTAGTGTTTACTTTGATTACATGTTTAGCATAGTTGAATTACTATTATGTTCATGCATGGATTCGTATAGCGCTCATCTATTAATATTATGGGTGAGTGGTAGAGACGATGTAATCGCGGGTGATTAGATCTTATTTACCTGCGCTTGCACCCTATGTGCCGGGTCGGTGTGGTAGATCGTGGTGGTGACAAGCACCATTGAGTCCTTTGCAATCCATCCCCCGTATGTAGGCCTAGCGGATGATATTATTCGGGTTGTTCTAAGTTTCGCCTTAGTCTTCACGGATTCTCGTCCTCATGTGTGGATTTAATTAGTCTTTCTTCGATGATTGTTAGATGTATTGCACTAATCGTAGATCCTAACTTATAGTTTAGAGTTACATATTGGAGTTTCTAATGCTAGCTAGCCTATGAATTGCTATCGCCCATTGTTTGACACTTTCCAAGATGCACACTGGATATGACTTGGTTGAATCTATTTATTAGAACTTTTATCATTATCTTTACTATGAACTTTGATCCCCTCGTTTTAAGTAATTGATAAACTTAATACTTAAGCATTGCTTACGAGAGATGATTAATGTTTAGATACACACATGCATAGTTAATTCATGATAATAGACTTCTTTCCCCCGTGGTAGAATATAAATTCAATACCCGGTTCTTACTCTGGTTAAAATGCTACAATGGTATATTCATATCTGCGGCGCTGCGGATACCCAGTTATAATTGTTTATTTACTTATTGAGAAGTTTATCAAAGCATAGTACTAATATGTTATTCTTTTGCATATTAGTAGTTTAACTATAGGGATGACAACCTTTTCTTTTATAGGATATGCTATGAACTGCAATGAATAATTTTCTTTTAGTTTTATCTCGAAGCAACATCGATATTCATTTTTGACGCCATTGCTAGTGATAGGTTTATATCTGTTTCTAGTTAGTGACGTTAGAAATACCAACAACCGCCTCTTTCGGACGCCACGATTAGCCAAGTGCTTCTTCTTCAAATTCTCGAGAGGAGCTGAATCTATAACGATTCGTCCACCCCCTCTCCCAAACTGACCCACGCCCGCAGCCCCGGGCCTCTTCTCGGGCGCTTTTGCCTTTTTAGCCTCGACGGGGCTAAGCCGATTGCCGTAGCAACTTTCATTGCATCAAAAACGCGATTGATCGCGTGATTTTTCTCCCAAAATCTGAAGTTTCATCTTGTGCTCCCCGGCACCATATGGACCCAAAGACGACATCGGTTTTGTTGTCGACAAAGTTAACAAACGCCTTTGTCCGAAGTGAAGCACCGAGGCCGACTAGCGACGCATCGGGGGCTGATTCGGTGTCGGATCAAATCGGCAACGAGGACTAAGAGGCCGAACGCCAAGTGCCACCCACTCTTCAGCCAGATCTCGGCTGGTCCGTTTTTCGGTTGTCTCAATAAAAGCCAACGTGGCCTCTGCGTCTCCCCGTCGGGCCGCCGTTGTACGCCGCCGCACTGAACCCCTCGCGACGGAGTCATTCTCGGGCCGACAAGCTCGCCGGTCCACGGCCAAACCAGTTCCGGTGGCCTCGCCTCGTCCTCAAAGACTGATTCGGGCATAAAACCGAAAATCGGTCCATCTCATCCATTTATTCCGAAAGGCCGCACTAAGTGAGCACACGCCTTCCGCGGATGAAAGTGTAAGCCCCAAAACCGTACAATGCATGGCTCCCCGGTTCGCCGATCCTGAATCCTATTCGGTCGGCGATGGCATTCGTAAAACTTGGCGAATGTATCCACGCAAGGGGGCTCGAAAGCATCTTCATGGCCATCACAAACATACCAAGACGGAAATGGAATCGAGGGCGCCGCGGTGTAGTGAAGGTTGAAGCGGTTAAGAACATCACCGATAAAACCGTCTCCTCGCAAGGTAACTGAAAAACCAGTCAAAAAAAAATCCTTAAACACCAAGGCCTCGTTGGGTTTCGGATTAGGGGTCCTTTCTTCACCAGGGGCACGGCATAACAACCGAGTCCTTCTGTCCATGTAACCCTTTTTGGACAAACTCATCGAGATCGTCCTCGCTAACACGAGAAAGGCGTGCCCAAGTAGAGACAATTCGGCCTCGAAGACGGCCCTTGGTTCTCTTCAGAGCCTTCGGGTTGAGTGAAGCTTGCGTCCTCAGAGCCTTCTAG
The DNA here is from genome assembly GCA_015847255.1 of Hyparrhenia diplandra. Taxonomy (NCBI): domain Eukaryota; kingdom Viridiplantae; phylum Streptophyta; class Magnoliopsida; order Poales; family Poaceae; genus Hyparrhenia; species Hyparrhenia diplandra. Next base: position 103,928 of record JADLZK010006897.1, read on the forward strand.
TTCAGCAAACTCATCCTCAGCAGCACCGATAGGCAGATTATCAACTTTCGGTGACCCATCAATGTCCACAATTTCGTCCCGATTGGCGTCCTCCATCATTCGGTCGGCAGCCCTAGCCGAATCACTCACAGTGTCTTCACTACTGGAAGAGAACACTTTCGGATCAACTGCTTTCGGTCCCTCGACCAACGTGCATCCGTCACTGATGAACGGGTACTTCGATGACTCGGCCGTAGACGAGCCAGAGCCCGAAGTAGAAGAACTCGACATCTAGCGAGTGAACCTAAAGTACAAAAAAGAAGAAAAGAAAAAGAACCGAAATAAAAAAACATGGGCTATATAAGAACAAGCATAGAAACCTATTCGGCGAGGGGATATACCTGAACCGAAAAGAGAAGAAGACCGAAAGTCTTCAGCGCCGAGCTCCGGAAGCCGATAGCGGGAAGCGGGGCGGGTGGATGAGCAAATGGTCTGGGTTAACCATCACCGTGCTAAGGCGGGGGAGTTTTATAGCGCTGGGGGGCTCGCGGACCGAGGAACGGACACGACGGTTCATCTCCCGGACACACGGCCCGAGGCGCGGGGGAAGCGGTGGCTTTTAGAATTCCTTGGCCTCGGACCCCGTGCCCAAAAAAAAAGACATGTGTAGTGTGTGTGTGTATATATATATAGGTATGATATGTATTACCACGGGGGGCTGATTAATATGTAGTCCCCGGCGCGCAGAATCACCGAGCCCGACGCAACCCACGGGCGTCCCCCTGCGACGCGGTCCGAGCCGACCACGGTGTTCCTCGCGGTGGTTCACGAGCGCTGCACACCGGTCTCCCTGTCTCCCGCACTCACCTTTATCTGTTTAGATCGTGGGAGGACCGGAGGGGACGCCCGATTGCCCGGCCTCGTCGCTCCGACGCACGAGCTCTCCTCCATTGCCGCCCGGAACCGCTTCTCAACCCAACCCCGCCGGCGCCCATCCTCAACCCGCCCCGCCGGGCCGCCCATCCCCAATCCATACCGGTCAACTAGGGTACGGGGGCTCGGGCGGCTCGTGGGCAGCGGCGGTTTTCCCTCGCTGCGTCAAGCACCTCGTACCTCCGTCTCTCTACGCCGGTCGGGCGCCGCTGATCAACGTCCCCTGCGTCGGCCGCCATCCTCAACTACCCCTGCCGAGGCCGTGATTTCGTGGTGATTGGCGGCTAGAGATCTAGTTGTGCGGGCAAGAGGGATGCCTTGGCGTGGTCAGTCCTTCACATGTACATATCCACATATTTTTTTTTCTTAAATCTTGGCTAAATCTGTGGATATAGAGTTGTGATTTTCTCACATGTTAATAATCTGACTCGAAATTTGTGTGGCGTTTGCAGGATCCACAGAGGGAGGCAATAGACACATTCACTGTAACGATGTATGATCATGTGCATGCTACGGGACAGATCAGCCCCGTAGCCATAATCCTGTATTGCCTCACATGATTTCTTTCCAAAGTTTCGTTTCATACATAGAGAGGGCATATTTGTTCTGTTTTTTTTTCCTGAGGTAAACATTTCACACTCATGCAGCTTCATTGTTTGGACCCGTGCAGGAGGCCAGGAGTGTATGCATAGTCGACATGCAAACCATGAACATGCAGAATTGATTTGAAGGTTCTCCAGGTTAATTAGTCCACACATGCTGGAGTCCAAGAGGCGAGCAGCTTGGAGGTTTGCTCCTGCATTCTTTCTTTGTTATCATGCTCTATCCATGTGTTTCTTTATTTGGTTTGACATATATTTAGCAACAATATTGCTGAATTTCGTATAGGCCATATCGAAAAAATAGGACTATATGTTGGCAAAGTTTTTCTTATGATATCAGCAATGAGGATCATATTCCAGGTTGCCCAATGATCATAGCATTTAGATTCTGTTATTTGTATTTGGTTAGGATATGTACGAGTTGGCATGGTCCTATGAAAGTCAGAATGGCTGCACAGACGCTGCGAATGGCTAATTCTCACTACAGATCCAAGAACAGAATACTATATGTTTCCAAAATCAAACCGAAGTGTATTGGAACATTCATCTGGCTTTGAGAAAATATATATGCATTTTAATTAGGATTATCGCATATATAAATGCAAACATGGCCTTCATTTATTTCTTAAACCTGCTACATAAATATTCAGAAATATTCTTTTCTGGCTGTGGTATTTGCTGAACTGACAATTGTTGTTTTTATGATTTCGGCAATGGGTACTGCAGTCAGGCTTGTCACACAAACTAATCATATATTTCTCTGGAGCAAAATATGATAATTGGTGTCTATATATGTTGGGTTTGATGTGCAATCAGTTTTATTTTACTTGGATTTAATTATGTCTTCCTTTTATGGGCAATAGAACCCCATGACCTGATTCAGTATGCTGGTTTTGTTGCTTTGCACTCATTAGTCATTACTTTATTTCTCTCTTCTCAGTTTATCTTCCTCAATTCTAGGCACAAGGAGCTCGCAGCTGGAGGTCAGTTTGGATCAGCTTCTAGCGTGAGCTCCCAAGGGCCAATGCATCGCTTGGATGGTCATGACAGTCATAGCCAATACCTGCATAGGGGCATCGTTGTCCATCAGCTGGGACCAGGGGATCTGATGCAGGCCACTTCAGATCCAGTAATTTCTCTGTTCACGCACTAATCTCGGTTGGCTTGCTAGGTTGGCTTTGTAGCTCGTCATTTCTGTGCTACTACTTGCAGGCAAGGTCAACTTAGCACTAATCTAATACTCCATCATGCTTTGTTGCATACACTCAATATTTTATATTGGCCTGATTGTTTTCTATGCTCTTTGTTGTTTTCTATGACGTGTCCAAGGAAATACTAGCATAAGCATGAGAATGCGTTAGTGAAATGTGTATTCCAGGTATGATAGAGAGAAACCCATCATACTAGCACTAAGGTTGAGTCTAGGTATAAATATTTTTTTTTTTGCTTTATGCTTGTATATTTTATTATCCTATACTTAAGTGTATGCAACAATAGTCACTTGATTTTGATTCATTTTTCAAGCTTATTGATGGCAATTGTAGCTATATATCATTGCATTGCATGTACCCTGTAGGTACAGTCTTGCTGCAATTTTTAATTTTTTATGGTCATCCATTCCGGGTCCGGCTAACATTGTTGTTGCCTTTATTATTGTTTCACTGGGTGGTATTCAGACAAATCATGTATTTCACTGGATTTTCTGAAAATAAATCGCTAATTTGGACTCGTTGTCCAGGTCTTGGGCTGCTTTTCATCAAGGGATTATGTTGTCTTCATCCTAGTGAACTGAGCAGAGCATGAGATTATCTCTTACTACTCCTAGATTACTGTACCAACTGTCTTTTCCAGGATTCCTCCCTGTTTATTGACACCCTTTATGTCCTGTAATTAGGAATCCTTGGTCATGTGTCCTGGTTCCATTTTTCATTATTATATAAAAATTTGAAACAATCTTGCACCAAGTTCTCATCATGTTTAATGGAACTATATCAAAACTCTCCTTCTATGTTGCCAATTAATTTTGTTCATGTAGTTTATAAAACTCATGCAACCCTTTCCTCCTGCTCGATGTTTTCTCAGGTCAAAGGAAGAGGAACCTTGAATGATTTCCACCCAAAATTCATTTTCCAAATTGTATGGTCGAATCTTTGTCTTGCCTTAATTGTTGTTCACCTTCTCTCTCTCTCTCGGTTTATCTCAACCATGCAATGGGACAATCATGATGTTTATTAAATTGAATTAAATTAAATTAAATTAATTTTCTATATCTGAGACTTTGGATCCACTAGCATCATTCTAACTTGCATGTCAATGCTTTGTATCATGTAAGTTATCCGACTAATGTTGCCGTAGCCTGACCTTATGCTTGGTAGTGCTCCCTGATAATGATCTTATTGGTCTAATTACTATTGCAGGATGTAGTTATTTTGCATTTAATCTTGTAACAAAAGCAGAAGCAGTGTTTAGAGGAAGTTTAAGTAGGCATCATTAGTCCGACCGATTTCAAAACACAGAATTGTGATAAGTTTCCTTATTGTTCATCTACTGCAGTGTAAAATTGTGACTCCTTTTCAACCTGTGAAGCTGGATATATCCCTGGTATCTATATGCAAGGCTAATGGACACTTTCGGAAGTTTTGGTGTTGAGTATGGATTTTTTCATCTCCAGTGTATCCAAAGTGGTCACTAGTAAGTCGGATCCAAGTACACATTATTTTGGTTTGCTTCAACTCTAGCCCCACCGAGCATTCTTTGGCTGAGAACAAGTTTGGACGCTCAAACGGATCATCACTGCTTGTAGTGGAGAACTTGTATTTAAAGATTCATGAAAAAGGTGTGCTTTGTGGTGTTTCTCGTTGTTGGACCATATTAGTTTGGTCCTATTATATTCCCATAATTTGGATGATGCTAATGTTTAGTCTTTTAGTACCATCTGCAAATTTCAATGCTTCCCTGGTACTTCTGTTCTATATTTATAGCTTACTACAGGTTGTGTAGAGGATTGACGAGGAGCCAGACCTTTTTTTTTCCAGTTTAGTTCGCATCTTATTACCTATTTTTTTTATCAAAAAAACAAAAAATCAGTCAACATTTGTGAGACTTGATCTTCTGTCCTGTTTCTCTAATATTTTTTTCTTATTTAATTTAATGAATTGCTAACCATATTGTTGTTTTATCTTCTACCTATTGCCCACTAGAGCATGCTTCAGTACAAATATGAAATACGTTCACCAGGAACAACAAGTCCTGATATACTGTTCTCTTTAGTTTTTGTGCCTTCTGAATAAAGAGCTGTAGATACTCACAACAGTGATTTGCTTCGAACTAGTGATTTCTCGGTCGACATACTAATCTCGTCTGGTCTTGGAGTTCAAAATATTTGTGCAGTTGGTTACAGGCACGAAAGGTAGACATAACACAAATCTAATACCTCCTCATGCTTTGTTGCATGCATTCAATACTTTTTTTTTTGGGACGGACTTTTTCCTCTGCTATTTGTTCTGTATTTCTCTATATCAGCCAGGTTTAGGGAGGTTGGTTTTGTCATTTTTCTCAAATTAGTTATTCTGTGTTTGGCCTGAACTTATACTATGCTATGATTAAGTTTTTTATGCCAAGCAACCCAAACTCAAAACAATAAGGATTTGTGTTAGAATTGATGAAAGCATTTATGGTTTGAAAGCAACACAAACTGTAGCAGTGTTTTTCTTTGAATCTGTCCAATTTGATCTTTAATGCTATACTGGGCTTAATCATCTATCTAATTTCATACTGAATGTTCAAACACTACATGTTTTTATGGTTTCAAATACATTTGAACTCATTAATTTAATCTGCATCCATGTAATTCTTCTATGAAAGCAAATACACTGTCATTTTGGTTCATGAGTTCTAGCCCGCCACCTTCCAGCTTATAGATGATTAGTTTTCCCTTCTCCCCAACTTTTTTGTTCTCTGTATACTGAAATGCATATAGGTTGTGGCATTATCCTAAAATCGATTTACATCCGGCCCTCTAGGTCCTCTTCTTTGTTGTTCTTTGTTATCATCCTTCAATCCTCTTCTCCATGCACTATACCTGTTGTTGACATTTTTTTGTCTCTGTATGGCCAAGTATTCCTTAGGTCATCCTCTACACCCTACCTGATGGATTGTTGATTCCTACGTGCCTATGCTGCCTCGCTGTTCAAACTTCATAGATGTGAGCTGTATGACTCTGTACTCCCTCCTAGTTGCTATCAGCTTGTAAAGTATACTTTTAGGGCCTCAATTTTTTTTTGGCTGGTAGCAGATGTCCATTTTCCGTACATCTGCTTATTTGCAATTGGCTTTTGTCAGGTAGCAACCTATACTAAGCATTTGAGTCTTTCATATAACAAACACTCCAACAAGCTATCTGTAAGTTGTGGATCCATCAAGTGAGCACCCCTCCATGCAGGTTGATTAGTCATTCTGTAGCCCTTTCGTCTAATGTACTTTATTTACATTTAGTATAAGGAAAATACTTTTTAGTTTCAATTTATTTTGAGGAACATATATGTTGTAAGCTAGCCTTACCTCTCGTAGGTCACTCATACAAATTTGGTGAGAATAGGCAGCTGAATGTAGGTTGCCATAGGCTTAATTGATCTATGATGTAGCTGACAATTATTTTCCTTCTCTTGGTTAATTGAAAACATGTTAAATTTACTTTTTCCAAAAAAAGAGTGTATAGTGGCCATTAGCATGCATTTCATCTGGATGAATATCACAGCAACACATGCGAGCTTTGCCTTTTTGCAAACTTACTATTCAAAACCACAACACCGCCTGGTTTAATGAGATAAACATATTTTCTACACATAGAATTTGTTGATGGTTTTTTTCTCATCTATTCACATGCAGCAGGGTCAAGAATTGGTGAATCCATCATTAGTTTGACACTGCCGGATGCTACTGCTACTGAGAGAGCACAAAATGTATCTGTGGGATTTCTTTCAAAAAAAAAATGTATCTGTGCGATGCTACTGCACCCAAGCTGGTCATGGAGCTCTAGGATGGACGTTGGATAAGATGGGGTTACGTGCACCTATCATGCTCCACCAGAGGTCTCGAAGTGTCTCTGCTTTTTGTTGTTAAAAAGAGAAATGTTGATGCTTTAGGGCAGATTCTTGTATTACTTTCATATATGATGTTATGGAGTGACCACAAATGTTTGTATTTTAGTTGTGAATTTGAGATTTCCAGTTTATCAAGGTAGAAAAAGAGAATTTTTTACAATTACGGATGGCATTACTTTACAAAAATGAAAACAAATTCTACTGGATGCTAAGTCGTTTACAATTCTTTGACGCACAATTTTCTGCAATATCAAATGTTTAGTCATTTCCTAAAGCTTGGTGAACGAAGAATAAAAATATCCAGGAAAAAAGGCATGGCAAAAGTTGCTAGAAATCACGGATATCGAAAGTTTTAGAAAATGGCAACAGAAAGAAATCGGCTACAAATAAAAAATTCGATCGGAAATTGCCGGAAACACACACAGGCACGTAAGAAAAAAAAAGCGGCTAGAAAAAAAAAAGGCTAAAAATAGCCACGGATTGGACGGCCAAGCGCGTGCTATCAGCTGGCGCAGGGGCAGGGATGCGGACGCTCGGACCGGGCAAGGGATGCGGACGCTCGAACTGCTGCGGGGCTGTCTCGGGCGGGGAGGGCTCGGGGACTAAATAAAAATCAGTCCCCTGGGGATTGATTAGTGCAGCCCTCTATATATATATATATATATATATATCTATACCTATACTAATAAAGAGAGAAAATTTCAGTCCCACCTCTTTTTCACCTCCTTTTCTGTTGGGCTTTTCACCGGGCTTTTCACTGTCCACCTATTTTCTGTCGCCTGCCCACTTTTTTTTTTTTTGTTTACGGGCTGTGCTATGATAATCGAAAGGCCAGCCAATCCCCATGATGACCAACGGAGGGCCCATAAAGGATACTGGCGAGATGAGCCCAGCACCAAGTCACAACAAGTCGTCATGATCGGGTGGTGCGGGAGATCGGAGCTATTTAGTCCCACCTCGAAAAACGAAAGTAGAGAGGCGGGTGGAGGCGAGTACAAGATGCAGGGGTGGGCTACCAGCTTGAACCATCTTTGAGCTTCGGGCCATTGACGCGACTTTTGGGGGTTATATATCGGTGCGTCAATTACTGGTTCAATTGTTCAAAACTATTTCCAAACCCCCTCTTTGGGAATAAACCTCGGAGAGGAGAAAAGCCCTTCAAATAAATATTAAAGTATTTTTTCTCTTTGTAATACTGCTTCGTTTGGAGCAAATTTGTTTGTAAATGGTGTGGCAGAGCTAATTTAAGTGGACACTCGAGCTTTGTTCTGGAAGCGCTGCGTTTATTTTATTTTGTTTTTCCTTTTTCAATAATGAAACTGAGTTGTAAGTTTTAATTAGAAAATCAATTTGTCATGGTATGTGAATCAGCCAAATCGGGCTGTCGGGATGATGGGCCGTCCGTGTGGCCTGGTGCATGTATCCAAAACGCATACGTCAAGCATCGATGAGAGGACACCTTGCGAGGACGCCGGCGACTCGGCTTTGTACACGGGGACGATGACGCAGGCGAACCAGAGCCTACGCTGGTGACGAAGCGCGCCGCCATGAGCGCGGCGAAGCTGCCGGCCTACCCGCCAGCGACATGGCGACGGTGCCGGCCACGATGAAGGCGTTGGCGAGCATGAGGTTGTGGCGGTGGCCCAGGTGGTCGGCCACATAGCCGGCGTCGAGGACGGACGCGAGCATGAAGACATTCATGGACACTGATAGCACCTCGACCTCGGCGTCTGTGAGCCCTACGTCCTCCCGCATGAATAGCTCCGCAACGCTCATCAGCGTCAGGTCTACATGGTGTAGATTCCATAAAACATCTACATGGATCGGAGAACTAGCTTGCGATCGACGAGCACACTGGGTCACGTACATGGTGGTAACAGAGGCGAGCGTGGCGCAGACGAATGGGAACCTATACTGTAGCCATGGAGCAGAGTCATAGTTGGAGAGTGGCGAGCAGCGCACCGTTGTGGTGACCTACACTACTTGGAGCAAATGTTTTGTCTTTACTTATTCTCACATATAAGACTCTTATTGTAAATTTTTAATAGCAATAATCCTAAATTTATTTGATTTAGATTTTGGTAAAAAAAGACTCCAATTAAATATAACAAAATAGGCTCCTCGCAAAAACAAAAGGCAAGTGTTGAATGAGCTCTGCGTGGTGCAGATTCCGTTTGTAAACGCACGGGCACTTTTCCTAGTATATATAAAAAAAGTGCTATACTACACCTCACCTATTACGTTACACCATGACACATCCAATAGACCGCAACCCAGCTGACCAAACAGCCGGCCCCGCATCCCGGGCGTCCGACCCGTCTCGCGCGCAGCGCGCTTCCTCCGGCACGCCCGACCGCACCCTGTGCCTCGATCCCTCCCCACGCGCCCCGCACCTTGTGGGTCTGGTCTACTACTACTGCGCAGTTGCAGATGTGCCGCCCGGTGAGGCTGTCAGTCTGTTACATGCGACCACACAACTGGGGTCACTACCGCCCACGCACTCCTGCTCTGTGCACCTGAACGAGTTTTGTTTTTAATATTCGACACCTACTGCATGTAATCATGCACGAATTGAACACACGTGCTAGGAGTCGCATGCAAGCATTTTAGATTTGGGTGTTCGGTATGCATGCATTTCTTTTAGAAACAATTCATGCATTTTTTTTAGTACTAGTACCATATTAGTATTTCTACATGTATCAGTATTTTCTAGCATGTGGAAGTAGTTTTCAGTAATAATCAGTATTCTGTTAATATCTTCGGTAATTTGCTAATACCTTTAAATAGTATTTGACTGGTATCTTACAATACACTAGTATAATGCCCGTCTTGCTTATTACGGCTTGATTTTAGAAATGCACATAAAAATCAGATGATTTTTTTAATAGTTCAACTTTACGCAATCAGATGACTATCAAAACATTCATTTGCACTGCTCTTCAAAAGGTCTACCAAGAATTCCATCCTCAATGAAATGTTAAAATACGGGGAGAATTTTGCATGTAAACCAAACATGTTCATTCAATTCTGTGCCCCACCCAAACCATTAGAATGACAACACAATTGTTGATACAAAATTAACAAATGAAAGGATACATAAATAACCTTCTAGTTTTTTCCGCACGTTACAGTTCAAATTGCACTTTCTTATGGCTGGGAGCCTTGCTCCCATTCCCAGTGCCCAGCGCAGCCTTGCTGCCACAGACATCATCCCACTATTGGAGCTTGGTGTTGATGGTTAGCAGACTTCTCCTTGAGGTATGCCACCATCAACCGTGAGCCTACCTGCGATGCTAAAAGTTTCTGAAAATAGAGTTCTTGCTTAAAATAGAAGCAATGTTATATTTTAGCGTTTTACCAAAACAACAAACAAGCCATTGCTGTGAGCCCATGCTAAACTCCCTTGTATTTTGAACTAAAGATGGCATGCTCAGATTGAAGATCTTCAGTTCAAAGAAAAAAGTTTTAGCCAGTTTATCCCAATCCTGACTTTCATGTATCAAAGCCTACAAACAGAATGTGATTCTTACTAAAATTTTAAGAAAACAAAGCTAACATGAACTGTAGGTACGTAAAAAGGGGGTCAGCAGTAGTTAGCGTCAACACCAAATTAAGCATTGTAGGGATGTTATTAATAAAAATTTCAAGATATGTTGATAGATTATTACCTGTGGCAGGTATACTACGAAGGCCATGCTATAGTACCAGGAAACGAAGGTTTGGCATTGACGTGAAGGCCAAAACAACAAAAGAAATTGGATCTGTATAAAACAAATCAGATGAGTACATTGCCCCAATCTCAAGTGCATATTTGAGTACCTGATGCGTAGTAATCAGTCAAGGTAATCTAGCATTGATCGTTTACCAGAAAACCCGATCTGCGGTGCTGAGATGATTGGCCTCGTCGTTGCCGGGGATGAGCAGCGTCGATCAGCGCCAGCGGTGGTCTGCATGGTAGATTTCAAATTACACAAAAATGAAAAACTTACTATAAATACTGAATGAATGAGGGCTATCATATATGATTTATTTCAGGTAGACGAAATCATGGATCCTGAAATTCTAATACTAATCTGAGAAGTCAACAATGATTTCGCCTATCCAATTTAATGGTGACAGATAAGATGATTGGAGCAATCACAAATCGTACCAACCTGCTGCTGCACCTCTCATCCTAATGTCGCAAAGCAACTGCAGACTTGACGTTGTCTGAACAACCAAGAAACAAGAGAAGAACACTACAGCTTAATTGAGAGTTGAAGCGATCAGAGTAGCTAGGTACTGCGCTGGAGCAAAGCGGTGGCTGTGCAAATGATATTCAGAGAAAAATCACGAAAATCATCTGAACAAAGCAGGCGAAGTAACTCAAGCTGCTGAAGAACATGTTTCTCACCGTGTCGTCGCCGTGCGTGCGGGTCCTGGGACTGGTCTGCAGATCCTGGACTGCGGCGCCCTACGTCGTTCCCCTCACGATCGCTGAGGCGCCCTCTGCCGTGTCCTCCACTTCCTGTGCCGCCGCCGACCTCTAGCCTCTGTGCCCCGGGCACTTGAAGCGATGAGATCTGGGAGATCGATCGTGGATGGATGGGGCAAGCCAAGGGACGCGAGCCTGGGAGAGTTCGTACATGAAGTAGATGAACAAATCAATCCGTGAGCATGAAGACGACGGCAAACCAGATAAATATGGATACGTGCCAGGAAGACGACAGCGCAGCCTATCCTTAGCCGCGCCCGGCAGCGAGAATTACGCGCTTCAGATCGCCGCAATTCCGGGGACGTTGGCGCCGTGATCCACGCGGGAGTGCACGAACATCTGGTACCAACTTCCGGCCAGCGACCTCCTGGAGCACGCTACGAACGCATGCTCCGCAAGACGTGTGGCCGCGTCGTTGATCGGCGTCGGTTTGATCGGGGGCGCGCCGTCGATCTCGTGGCGAGTCACGGGCAGTCGGCCGTCGATCTCGCGAACTGCGTGCCCGGGCAGTCCGCCGGTCTTCGAAGGCTGTGATTTGCCCGGTTTAATTTTATTTGTTTTTGCGGTGATTGTCGCGGTTCGAACGCAGGTCGCGATAACGATGCCGCTGAGCGATGACGTCCGACCATGCATCAAACTTTGAATCCTAGCCCTCCAATCAGGTGACATTGTTTCAGTAGACCGTTGATTTCGTGAGCCCTCAAGTGGAACATTATAGTAGAGATTGTCGGGATTTTTTTATTAGCTGGATACCATCGATATTCCAACTTTAGTAGTTACTAGTAACTTTAAGTATTTGTTAGTATTTTAAGTATTTTGTTTGTATCTTTCAAGTATTTTGTTCATGTCTTCTAGTATTCTTTTATCGTAATTTGGTACGGCCAGTACAATAGCTTCTAGTAGTTGCTATTACTCTTACGTAGTAGACAGTATCTTCAAATATTTTTATCACTATCTTTAGGTATCTCATCATTATTTTTGTCAGTACTTTGTTATTTCGTCAGTATTTTTGTCAGTACTTTGGTTTAGTCGATACTATCCTTCAATATGGTTGCTAGTACCTTTAAGTCGTTGTTAGTATCTTTAGGCATTTCATCAGTATTTTTTGAGTACTTTGGTATTTCATCAGCATTTTTTTCAATTACTTTGGAATAGCCGGTACTACCATTCAATTGTTGCTAGTACCTTTAAGTAGTTGTCGGTATCTTTAGGTATTTCATTAGTATCTTATCGGTACCTTCGTGTATTTTGTTAGTATTTGTCGGTACCAATCAGTAATAATAAGTGTTTGTAGAATTTCTAGCATCTTTAAGTAGCATTTTTTCATGGCGGTTGCCGAGTTTAGGGTTCATGGTGTTTCTTTGAAGTTTAGGGTTCATTACGGTTGCCGAAGTTTAGGGTTCATGGCCTTTGCCGAAGTTTAGGGTTCATGGTATTTGTCGAGTTTAGGGTTTTGAGGCGAGTGTCTTTTGAAAAGCATGCCCTCCTCCAAAGTAAGGTTTTTAGGAGATACTTTTAATGCCATGTGTCGAGTTTAGGGTTTATGGTGTTTTCTAGTATCTTTCAGTGGCATTCTTCATGGCGGGTTGCCGAAGTTTAGGGTTTATGGTGTTTGCTGAGTTTAGGGTCCATTTTTGACGAAGTTTAGGGGTCATGACGGTTGCCGAGTTTAGGGTTCATGGTGTTTGATGTTTGTTGAGTTTAGGGTTTATCGTGGTTGCCGAAGTTTAGGGTTCATGGCTGTTGCCGAGTTTAAGGTCCATATTTTTTGCCTAGTTTAGGGTTCATCGGGGTTGCCGAAGTTTAGGGTGCATTGCGTTTGCCGAAGTTTAGGGTTCATAGTGTTTGCTGAAGTTTAGGGTCCATTTTTTGACGAAGTTTAGGGGTCATGGCGGTTGCCAAGTTTAGGGTTCATGGCGTTTTGCCGAAGTTTAGGGTCCATTTTTTTTTTGTCGAGTTTAGGGTTCATGGTGTTTGCCGAGTTTGGGGTTCATTTTTTTGACGAGTTTAGGGGTCATGGCGGTTGCCGAGTTTAGTGTTCATGGTGTTTGCTGAGTTTAGGGTCTATTTTTTTGACGAGTTTAGGGTTCATGGCGGTTGCCGAGTTTATGGTTCATGGCGTTTGCTGAGTGTAGGGTCCATAATTTTTGCCGAGTTTAGGGTTCATCGTGGTTGCCGAAGTTTAGGGTTCATGGCGATTGCTGAGTTTAGGGTCCATATTTTTTTGCCGAGTTTAGGGTTCATCGTGGTTGCCGAGTTTAGGGTTCATGGCGGTTGACGAGTTTAGGGTTCATGGCGGTTGCCGAGTTTAGGGTTTATGGTGTTTGACAAGTTTAGGATTCGTTGATTTTCAGTATTTGTTAGTAATTATTAAGTTTAGGGTTTTGGGGTGAGTGTCTTTTCAAAAGCATGCCCCCCTCCCGTGCAAGGTTGCCGAGAGACACTTTTAATGATATTTTATTGAGTTTAGGGTTCATCGTGGTTGCCGAAGTTTAGGGTTCGTGGCGCTTGGCGATTTTAGGGTCCATATTTTTGTCGAAGTTTAGGGTTCATCATGGTTGCCGAAGTTTAGGGTTCATGGCGGTTGCCGAGATTAGGGTTTATGGCGGTTACCGAAGTTTAGGGTGCATTGGCGTTCTTTGCCGAAGTTTAGGGTTCATGGCGCTTGCCGAAGTTTAGGGTTTTTTGGGCTTGTCTTTTTTGAAAAGCATGCCCCCTCCCAAGCATGATTTTCATGAGACACTTTTAATGACATTTTGCCGAGTTTAGGGTTCATGACGTTTTCTTTGAGTATCCGTAAGTATTTTGTTAGTATTACTCCAGTAGTTGTTAGTGCCTCTAAGCATGTGTCAGTATCCGTAAGTATTTTGTCAGTATAGCTCCAGTAGTTGTTAGTGCCTTTAAATAATTGCCGATTTCTTCAATTATTTTATTATTAATCTTCAATTATTCACGACTTGGGCTCTGTCAGTATCTTGAAGTTTTTAGTTAGTATTTCTGTGAGTAGCTTGGTACAATTGGTACAGTAACTTCAGTAGTTGTCAGTACTATAAAGTATTTTGTCAGTATCTTTAAACATTTTGTCAGTATCTTCAAGTATTTTGTCAGTATCTTTAATTTTTTTTTGTCAGTATCTTCGCATACAAGTTCAGTATTTATAAGTATCATGTTAGTAGCTGTCAATACTTTGGTATAGCCGGTACTATAACTTAGTTGCTAATACCATTAAGTATTTGTCAGTAATTTTTGTCCATACTAATTTTTAAAAATGAATCAAATCAGTACAACGACTACTCTAGTTCTAAGTGGTTCCGTCAGTATCTTCAAAAATGTTTCTTGGATATCAAGTATTAAGTAGCATTATTTTTTTAATACTTTTCATGATACTCCATTGAGTAGTTGTCAGTACTAGTACAAGGAACGAAACAAAAAATTTATGGGTGTGTTTAACACCCAAAATTTGGTGCAAAAATTTTGGACGCATGTCACATCGAACATCAGAAGACGTTTCGTTTGTTAGTGGTAAATATTATCCTACCATGGCGTAACTAGGCTCATAAGAATCGCCTCGCAATGTACATCTAAACTGTGTAATTAGTTCATTTTTTTACCTATATTTCGTCTTCGATCCACGTGCCGGCATTTTAATGTGATTTAATCTTCTTTTGCATAGTGGAATTTGAAGGGAAAGTTGGGGTGCTAAACACACCCTATGATTCTCGCCTTCACATTGGCTCCTTTCGTTTCAGTAGCAGTGTTGAGCATCTTTCTTGTCAGTGTATTCACTGTTGAGCTTTTCAGTTTTGGACTCGTCCATCTCCCATCGCATACCAGGCGACAGCGACGACTCGTCCATCTCCCGTCGCATTCAGACATTGCCATCCCCATCCGCCACCACGATGCACCAGTCCAGTACCACCAGATGCAGCCGCAATCAACAGGCATTCAGTTATTCCATCATGGGGGATTGGGCGGGGTGCGTAGGACCAACAAGCTCCAGCAGGCAGGCAGCGCGGGGCCAGCGACCCCTCCGGGGCACTCGCGCGCTCGCGGCTTGCACCATGGACGGCAGGGGCACTCGCGCGTTCGCGGCGTGCGCCAGCGCAGGGGAACGCGGGCGGGGGCAGCGCCGCCGGTCGATCTGGGGAGTGCAGCAGGCGAGCTGCGCCGGCTGCCGCACCACTGGAAGCCCAGCAGGCGTGCTGCGCCGGCTGCCGCATGACTGGAGGCAGAGAAGGCCAACCAACACGTCCACTCCATCCGCGATGGCCGCCGGTGGGGAAAGTGTCGGCGCCGTTGCTGCTGTTGGCGATAGAAAGAGGGTCGCCCCCGTGGATGTGAGGCTCCCGCGGGCCGCGGCGGTTGGGGCGCAAGGTGAGGTAGTGGGGGCGGCGGGGAAGGGGGCTGTGCTGGGCCGGCGGGGGTAGGGGCTACCGGCAACGACGAGCTCCCTGATGGTGTCGGGGACGGACACGGAGGAAGCAAGGTGTCGGGTGGAGTCGGACGCGAGGATGGTTGCGGCTCCCGATGTGTTGGGGCGCATCGGAGTCGGACACAGATTCAGTACCTTACTCAAGGCAAGTCACGGCGTACCTTACCTTCAGCATGCAGCCACAGAAACTAGACAAGTCTCAGCCTTTAAGCATTTCAGACAATACATAACAGTTCATTGCATTTTCAAAGCTGATCCCGTGCATACAAATTAGTTAATCCAGCAGCTACTTATAAAAGCTTCCATCAACTACTACCAATAGTTGTTCCTCCTACTATATTTGGGCCGCAAAATATACACTTAGGCCGCAAAATACATAGTTAGCCCTGTCCAAAATACTATATTTGGGCCGCAAAATATACACTTAGGCCACAAAATACTTAGTCAGCCCTGTCCAGAATGAGCTAGAACAGATCTTGAAGGCTCAAAATTGCCATACTTGGAGCCGTTATGAGCTGAGTGAAACTGTCAATGACAGCATACTCCTGAAGCTCGCCTCCTTCTTTGGTCTGGCCATCATGTTCTCCTCCTCCTATTACTTGAGGCTCTGCACCACCTTTTCCCCTTTTTTGCTGCCAAAAAATTGTAAATAATTAGTAGTGGATGAGCAGCAACTTAAAGAAATGTCAATATTTATATTACAATGATGACATAGAAATGTTCAGATTGCAACTACAACATACTTTTTTTTCTTTCTTCTTTGCTGGTACAGTCGATTTGGCCGGTTTGCGCTTCACCTTACGCAACTTATCTAACCAAGTTCTCTTTCTCCTTAATTTCTTTGAAGGAACTTCCTTTTCTTCAGTTGTGCAGCACTAAGGGCATCTATTTCCTGCACATTTGGGTTAACATTTTCCTTGCCATCACATGGGTTTTCATTCATAACTCCAGTACATGCATTGAGTTTATCCTCCAACTGTGTACCAAGGCAATCAAGTCCATTGTCTAATAGCAAACAACATTCTGGAAAGCTAGCAGCTTTATATGCCAAATTCTGAAATTTATAGCATAGAGACTTGTACTGAAGTTGAGCTTTAAGTTTCGGGTTTTCTACCACATTTCTTCCTTCTCTATCTTGTATACTTCCATTGCGGGCTTCTCTAGTCCATCTCTTTAACACATAGTGTGTTGGCAATATCTTTACATTCATCAAATCAAGAACTTTCAGACCATGTGCGCACAATATTCCTGTCCTATTGAACATTCCACAACTACATGAAGCTGATTGGTTCAAAGGATTACCTGTCACTATGCGCTCATCCTCGAAACTCAGATCACCATGCAAACTCCCAATGGCAACAGCATATATGTTATCTCCATCCAACACTCTAGTGCATGCAGCCATAGACCTTTCATATTCACTTTGGAAAGCTTCAAATATAACCGGAGTGTAAATTTTGCTTGCTTGCACCAACATAGGTGTGCACATTAGTCTTCTTGGTATCCTTTTCCTTGCCTCAAATTCACATTCCAATTCCCTACTTCTTTTTTCTTCCACGGTCCTCTCGAAGTGCTTCAAAAATCGAACAATATCAAAATCTGATTTCAAATGGTTCTTTAATGCATTGTTGAAGCTCTCACTAAGTTGTGTACTTCTCACTCCCAAACTAAACACATCTCTCATATAACATTCAGCCCATTTTTCTTTCACCTTGTAGATACTATCTAACCAGGTTTGCTTCTTCACTTTAGATCTCATTGTGTCAAATGCTTGTTCAAATAATATCTTGTCCTCATACCCATACATACAAGCACTAAAATCAATAAGAATATTTGATTCTCCATCTTCCTGTTCACCCTGTTCTTCTCCAACCTCTTTTTCTTCTTCTTCCTCTTCTTCTTCCTGGCCCTTCACTTGAGATAAATGTTTGATGGCATTCTGCATTATATGAAATGTGCACAGCCCATGATATGATTCAGTGAATACATTCTGTATAGCTTTTCCCATAGCTGTGTCTTGATCTGTATAAATAGTTTTGGGCTGCTTGCCATTATGGGCTGCTAGAAACGTCTGAAAGAGCCATGTAAATGAGTCTTCAGTTTCATCAAAGAGAATTGCAAAGACACGAATATAGTTGTTTCTCTGAACTGATTGAGCCCAAGAAAAACACCAAACGGTCGATACTCTTTATTTGTGCCAAAAGTTGTGTCAAATGTCACAACATCACCAAAGTATGCATAATCAAGGATCATTTTTGCATCAGCCCAAAAATATTGGTTATATGCTCATTACAATCTAACCGCAAGGCATATTGGAATGATGGGTTCTCAGAGATCTTGTCATGAAAATATTTCAACATACTACCAGCTTGTCCAAAAGCCAACTCTCTCGTCGCTTGGTCTTCAAATAATTTTTGCGGTCACGACAAGTGTAGCTAAGGTTGAGGATCCACCAACTTGACGAATAGCCAACTCATGTGCAGCTTTTGGCCTCGATTCCGTAATCATCGCCGGTCTCAATTTCAAAAGCTTGCAATTCTGAAATCTTCCTTTGTGATGCCATCAAGTGTCGAAGTTTCGGCAAGTGAAGCAAGTGGTTGTGTTCAAGCATAAGGTCCGTGACTTCGTAATCTCCTTTCTCTCTATCCAATGAAAGAGTCATCCGAGCTTTGCAATTAGTTCTTGTTTCAGCTCTAAATCCTTTTCCTTCGATAACCTTCATTGGCACATACATATCCGCATGAAGTGACTTGATGATCAAATTTGCTTTTATTTGAGTACCTTTTTCTCACATCAAAGCCTGTATGGCCACCATAGTCCACCTGGAATAGCCAAGCCTCATCGGGATTTTCGAACCTCAAACCAATTTTAGGTACATTCTTATAAAACTTCGTCATCCCCTTCCACAACTCGGGATTCTAAACTTTGACGACTCGGATCCTATAATGAAATCAAAGAAATTAACCTTTCTTCGTAAAAATAAATCTAAATTTTGGAAGCATTCTTGTATATGACTACGCTCCATTTTGCATTAGTAAATAAAATACCAAAGAAAAGAAAACCCTTACCGAGATTTGGTGGTCGCCGCCAGCCAGGGGAATCGTCTCCCACGGCGCGCCGGGCAGCACCACTAATGGGCGGCGACACGTGAGGAGGCCGGGCGGGGTCACTGGATGCCGGTCCATTGGAGTGGAGGCGACGATCGAACGAGGTGGCCGACGGGCGACGAGCGAGGCCGCCAGGGCGATTTAGCGAGGCCAGCAGGTCGCTGGTCGCCGCGACGCGGCGGGAAGCGCCGCGGACGCGCGATTCAGCAGGGTCACGGCGCGCTGGTGGCGACGGCCACGGCAGGGCTGCGCGGGCGGCGGCGCGGGCGGGGGACGCCGGGCCCGGGCGTGGGACGGAGAGTCCGGCGCTGCCGCTGCGGGAATGTGGCCGCCGCTCCCGCTGGCCCCGTCCGTGAAAAAATTGGGTGCCTTTATATTTTAGTCGGAAGTGTTCCGAGCCATTGGATGTACTTGGACGGTGGATAAAGGGTCGCATGGTACGCCGTGACTTGCCTTGAGTAAGGTAATCGAATCGGTCCGTCGGTCAGGTGGGGTGGGATCGAGTTTGGTGGCGGGCTCGGGCTGGTTGGTGCCGTCTGGCGGGTGGGGTTGGATGTGTGTTGGTGTAGAATACTTATTCTACACCTATTTTTTTGTGAAGGTAGTGACAACAATAATACAAAGTAAGATAAGAAGCTTCGGGTCTCTTTTCGCTTCTAGGAGGGTGTTTCTTAGGGGCCGAGTCAGTTCTGGTGCCGAATGGGAACTGAAAGCCGAATCCCATTCGGCGCCAAGGGGCTACTGTTTTGGGGAGGCCAAACCTTGGCCACCTCCCCCCATTCGGCCTTAAGGCACCAATTAGGGCGAGACCGAATTCGCCATCATTCGGTGGCCCCTGGGGGAGAAAGGGGCTCGACTAAGCGGCGCCGGGCCGTGCCGATAGCTCGCCTTTCGGTTGAAAGGCGGCCGGAGGACAAGAACGAAGTCAACACCTTCTCGGTAGCCCCAAGGGGGGGGGGGGCACGCGGCTCGGCCGAATGACGCCATGTCGCACCGATGGCCCCGTATTTCGGTTGGGAAACGCACCGGTCGTGAAGTATTCGGTAGCTCTTTGGAAGTCGGTCAGCGCGGTGCGGCGAGGTGCTGGCAACCCGAAAACCCGACCTTTCGGGCCGCAAGTAGCCGAAAGGGGCGAGTTCGGTGGGCGAGCCAGGAAGCAAGGACTCCATGGCCGAAAAGTCGGGCTTTCGGTCATGCTTGTGTTCTTTCGTCTAACACGCGTTTCAGGTGGAGGGGAGGCGAAAGGTGGGCCCCAAGCGGAGTGGTTAGGAGCCATGAGCAGGAAAAGACCATGGTGCCCCTCGACCAGAAGGGAATATTCCGGGATGCTGAGTAGGTAGAGGGGCAAAAAGGTCATGTAAAAGTCTACGGACGGCTATAAATAAGGCCCTACCCGGGCGATGTAAGGGACGGAGATTTGATTAATGAGAAAGAGCTCCACATCTCCTTTCGGTTGTGTGTTCCTAGTTCTATCGGTTTATTCTTCATTGTACTCCGGGGGTGGCACGACTTTGGGCCACTCCAACACTTCATATGTGCTATAGCTAATAAACGAAAAAGTGACTATTTGTGTTTCTATTAAAAAACATATCTGTTCCTAATAAAATCGTATATACATGTTATATGTCAAATTGTAACTCTCGAGAGATCTATATACAACTGTGCACTTGAATCTTTTGATGTCAAAGTTTTTTTTATTATTATTATTGTCTTTCATTTCAAGTGTACTTCTCTACCATCAAACTACTCTTCTAAAAATATAATGCTAGATCCAATGCATCTGTGCTACTGCATATTGAAAATTAGATGAGACAGAAGAGTTGGATCTAAAACAGAAAATAGCCTGACCAATCAGATGCAGTCATGCATGTTTACTCAGAGTTGGATCTAAAACAGAAAATAGCCTGACCAATCAGATGAAGTCGTGCATGTATACTCTCTTGATCCAATTGCATATACGAACGGAGATCAGATTCGTCACCGGTCACACTACACCACAACACCATAAATAGCATCGCACGATCTGACCCTAAAAGTGGCATATAGCGTCAGATGGTTTGACTCTAAAGACATATAGCGTCAGACTTCAGTGACGCTGTAAGTCCTGACGCTAAAAATCTTTAGCGTCAGACCGGACTTATAGCGTCAGGCAACCTGTTGCGGTGAATAATTTTAGCGTCAGAGCATCCATGGCTATTCTTTAGCGTCAGAAACCATGTTAGCACATATATAGCGTCAGATCATCCAACAAACAATCCATTTATAGCGTCAGATTGTTCAACGGAACTATAAATAAGCAACAAAAAAAAATACAATTAGGTCTATATATAAGATACACGCATAAAGATTCAAGTTTATATTCCATCACATTAAGATACACACATACATTGCATGAAGGTCAATATATATATAACATGCAATCTTGTCTTGCACACTGTTTGGTTCATCCAAGTCAAGCACCAAAAGATTACATCCAATCCACATTGCAACAAGCAATACTAGTATTTTTGGATTAACATACTATGGTTTGTGCACAATCATTTCAAGTAGCTCAAAAACCAAAAGCCATGATAGCACATCCACTAGGTTGGAGAACCCTTTGTAGAACTTCTAGCCAAAGACCGCCTAGCAGCAATGATAGCACATCCACTAGGTTGGAGAACCCTTTCTAGAACTTCAAGCCAAAGACCGCCCGCACTTCCTGAAAAAAATATAACAACCATGCAATTAGACAAGTGAAGAAAAAATATATCAAGCTGGTGTGCAGTATAAGTTTGTAACAACCCAAGTGTAGACTTCCTTTAACATGCTGAGACACAATGCATATTGACAGAATTACAAAGAAGTCAAGCTAGGACAGACAATTATCTATCTCAATACAGAATATCATAATGAAGTGAAAAAAATTGTAGATCAATATAAACACAATCAGATTCATATCTCAAATATCAAATGCCATGACTAACTCAGTATTCACCTACTTTTATGTAACTGAACTTTATCTGATTCTTGGTGCTTATATACATAGTTTTGTGATACTCTATAGATGCAACAATTGGAACTACGACTAGCACTGTTGACATCAGTGTAACTGAACTTTTGCAGAAAGCAAGTGTTCAGGCCAGCTTCTATTATCTATTTCAATTTGAGAATAGGAGAAGGTGAGGCTGTTGTAAAAGCTAGCAGCTGCAAATCCAAGACAGAATATATTGAAAAACTAAAATTGCAGGTACATGATCCTAGATTTGGCAGCACATATATGATATAGTGAGCCAAGGAAGCCTAAGGAGTGGAGTTTAGAACACACTTGTGATATTTCAACCAAGGATAACTAGTGAGAATGGGTGGCTCACCTGGATTCAATTCTTGCAAAAACAGAGATAACTAGACTTGCACTGGATATTGTCAGGGAGAAACCTTTCTGCCAAAAATAGAGAGTAAAGTTCCTTGGTTAGACAGGCCTAAAAATCACAGAGTTGAGTAAGTACTGAAATTAGAAAATGAACAGCAGTACAGGCGACGCAAGAGCATATTGTTAAGCTACTCGGTTCGTTACAACAAAGCAGTAAATTGAATGAAACACTGTAGAGTCTTGCCATTGGCTAATTTCAATTTACAATAGATGCAAGAGCATACTGTTAAAATAAGCTTGCAGATAAACTGAAGGAATTAATCATGTGCAACAAGATTAAAATTTGGATTACAGCAGGTGCTAGGAGATATATTGATATATTCCTGTTCATGAAACAATATGTACATATTATCTCGATTTCTAGAAGTAATATCTTCAGGATATGTGTGTATGTGCTATCCAAAGTTTAATAGAAGGTGAAGGGCAAAGGTTCAGAGATACATTGATTCACCACATTCACAGATGCGTGCAGGGCTCTAAAAGAAGTATTTGAATGCTTACAATGGCAAACTGTATAGCAGAGTTGTATCCTTATTTTCTTGCTGTACTAGCACAAAAATACTTGGTGCATTTGGTTCTTGATCTTTGTATTGTCTCCTGAAAATCACATGCCGTAGAAAGCTTAGATACCATGGCAAGGATTAATAGTAACACAAATAAACAATACAATATTATATGCAAGGCAAGTGATGCACTTACAGAACTCAACTAACTTCGATTGTAATAAGCTGCCTGTTAGAGTGCAATGGTTTTTAATGTTTAGTTGCTTTAGTTACTGTCAAACTAGACAAATCTGCCTCCTTTTCAGGTTAGGAACAGTACAAATATCAGTAAGGAAGACAACAGCTAAACAAGCAAGGGTATTTAAATGTAGTTAGAATACGTCTAGCTTTTCTAACCCCTCTGCTCTCTACGGAACTGAAGCCTCCCATTATGTATAGCCAATTGAGAATTTGAAGAACAAGGATCCTCATCAACCAAGACTTGAGATACAGAACCTATGCAAAGGCTTGTCTGAACCTATGCAGCAACTGCCATCCAATTCAACTATAGATACGCTATAATCCTAGAAATTTGTGAGTTCAAGGACAACTAAAATATATACAGTTTGATGAGCATCTGAGTCCACCTGTAACACAAAGAAAAATCTAATATGCAACTCATCATGCAGGGACGCTCGATTCAAAGTTGTTCAGTACTTCAGCATTTGATGAGCAGTGACAGTGATGACAGACTGCTTCTTATTACAGGCGTCTCAACAATGCAATGCAATTTCAGGAGCCCTATATGCAGTACGTGTCAATTTCTGACAGAAAAATAAGAGTTCGTTCATCAACAATTTCAGTTGAAAAATAAGAGTGCAGTAAGAGCCATGGAGCACAATTTCAGGTTCCATCAGCGTAAACTAGGTGGTTCATCTATCCATAAAGTCTGAACTAGTAGACTTGCGCTCCAAACGCCGGTAAATAGGTGGTTCATCTATCCATATGCTCTGAATTGGCTCAACAAAATAATGAGACGACGCATGGCTACATACACAAGAACGGCAACAGGCTGGCCAGGGAATGAACAAGTGCAAAACAAGAAGCAAGGATAGGAGCTGGACGTACGTACGCACCTGGGACGTGAGTGAATTGACGGGATCTGCACGTCGGGGTATCGCCGCCGCCGCCACCGTGCCTTGCTCGAGCCTTCAGCCGCCGATGCGCGCCTGCCTCCCGCCCTGGTCGCAGCCGCCGATAGCATGGCAGCCAAATTAAATAGCATGGAAACACATGTATTCTGTAGAGAAATCCAAATCGAGGGTGATATACACGTATACACATTTTGAGTCAGCAGGTCTCATGATGTTACAGTCGAATTTGATAAACACGTATACACTGGACACGCCTCTAGATCTGCAAGGATCAATTCAGTACCTAATTTATTGAAGTCGTCACAAGTGTTGCAACTTCCAAGTGACTCTACGGCCTACGGATGTGGAGAAAAAAAGACACAACAGAGGAAGGCAGAGAGGACTTACCGTGCTGATGGCTCAGTGGAGACGGATCCACAATTAAGTCGACGCCTCCTCGCCAGGCCGCAACGTATGCTCGCCACCACCATCGGCCGCCGGGACTATGACCTCTGCACGCCGCCCGCCGCCGTCGGGGCTGCGACATCCATGCGACGCCCTCAGCCGCTGGAGCCGCGTCCTCTGCGCGTTGACCATGGCTGCCGGTGATGTGACCTCCACGCGCCGCATCCGGCGGCTCCCGGTCATCTCCGCCTTGGGATGGCACAGAGAGGTCCCACGTAGGAGATGCCACCCGCCGCTGCTCGCTCACGAAGGAGACGCCGCCCAGCCTATGCCTTCTCGCCGTGCCGCGGGCTCCCCCCTCTCTCGGTGCCGCGGGCTCCCCTTGGCCGTCTTCCCCGTCCCCGATGTGCGTGCCAGGCGCGCCGCCGGTATGTGTGGGGGAAGGAAGTGGTGCTACGGGAGATAGGTGAAAGAAGCTAGGGTTCGGGTATCCAGAGGAGACTGATATTTACTGGGTGAAGAGCAACGTGAGCTGTCCGATCAGATCAGACGGCTACGAGAGCCACGCTGTGGAGTGGGCCAAACAGGCCAAGGCGGAGCAAATGGAGAGTTGGGCCGAATATGACCTAGTTGGGCTGCTTATGGAGAAAGGCTTGTGATCTGGTGTTGGGCCTATTTTTTTAGCGTCAGACAGATAAATGCTATATCTAATTTTAGCGTCAGATCATCAATCGCTGAATTTAGATACCTATAGCGTCAGATGGTAAAACGCTAAATGAAGATTTGGCGTCAGATCTTCTCTTACTAATCTTTAGCGTCAGGTCATCCATCGATAAAAGAAAATTTTAGGGTCGGGCGTTCTGATGGTGATTCGGTGTTGTGGTGTAGTGTCACCTGTTCACTCATCGATGATAGATAGGGGCATGCATGGATAAAAATGAAGGCAAGCATGCATGCCTGCGGCCGCTGGCGCAGGTGGACGATGATCCACTTTTCGGCGTTGCCCGGCTTTCGCACGACGGCGTCGATGGCGATCGTACCGTCTTTGAACTCCTCGTCCGCCCAACGATCAAGCGTCTTTCTTCGCCTTGATCTTCTCCGTCGCCGCGGGGGCCCGTTCACGGCGTCGCCATCGCTTTTCTTGGCGAGCTTCAATTCAGACCAGCAGGAAGGTGAGGAGGCACGGCCGGGCCATCGACGCCGCCCCTCGGTTCTCGATGGCGCGTGCGATTCTACAACAACAGCGGGGCCAAGATAAAACACCGAGCGTCATCCGTGGCGGCGGTGGTGCACGGGGCCAACGCCAAAACATCGCGTCATGGTAGATGCCCGAAGATGCAAGCGGAGGCATAGGGCCATTGACTGTAGGTCTGGATCAGCTATGCCGTCCTCTACCTGTTTCTTCAACACCGATGATGAGGAAGGTTGTCCTCCACCTTTTCTTTGACTCCTGCTCGTGGTTGTCACTGTTGAGTGTAACATGGCATGTGGGCCTGCCTGGCTCCCCACAATGTCTATATATGTAAACGCTATTCATTCACAGTAATATTCATTGAGTATTCTCTAATTACAATTCTACATGGTACGAGGCGGTCGCATCTGCGGCTCTCGCTTCGCAACCTAACTCGCGCCGCCGTCGGTCCATCGGTCCATTGGTCCGATCCCCCGCTGCCATCGCCGTCGCGGGGCCTCTTTGCTCGCCGGCCCACCCTCCCCATCTCCCGCGGGCCGCGCGCCTCCCCCGCACCCGCGCGGCCGCGTCTACCCTGGCGCGACCTTCTTGCCCGGCGCCGTGCGCCGGCCGTAGCGATCTCCGTCCTCGACCGGATCATTGCGATCCGCCGCGCGCATTCCATCGCGCACCTGATGGTCCACGCCGCCCGCGACTACCTCGATTGCTCCGCGCGCCTTGCGATCTCCCGGTCTTCTTCAATCGCCATGCGAGTCCGAGGCGGATCGTCGGGGCCGCGGAGCGCGAAGCGCCCGCCGCCGAGACCCGACGCCGCGGGGAGGAGGCGGCTGCCGCTGAACTCGGCAGCGTCTGCGAGGCCAAATGCACGCCGCCGTCACGCCGCCGCCATCTCCGTCAACAACATCAAGGTGCTCGTGCCCTTGGTCTGGATCGCACCGCCGACAACTACAACCGGTGGCGGTCCATGTTCCTCATCGTCCTCGGCAAATATGCCCTCACGGATTATGTCCTCTCCGATGTCGTCCAACGAGGATCGGCCGGCGTGGAGTGCGGATGAACTGCACCGTGCTCACCTAGATCATCTTGTACCATCCATGCCGACCTTCAGCGGTCGACGATGAACCGCAAGCTGAACGCGCGCGGTGCCTGGCTCTACCTCTAGAATGAGTTTCTCGGCCCGGTAGCGAATCGCGCCCTCTTTGCTCGGCGGAGTTCCGCCTGCGAAACAGGGCTCGGCCTCCAAGACCGACTTCTGCCGCCGTCTTGAGGCGATGGCGGCTACCCTCGGCGACCTCGGCGATTGTTGGTATAAATTATATGCACACAATAAAGATAAAGATATCCAGAACGCACGGATAGAAATACCGTTGTAGCACTTCACCAACAAATGAACTCCCGGTTTTAAATATCGAACCCAAAGGAACAGTAGGTGAATATAACTAGCGTTTACCCAATTCACTTCACAATCACAGCACTTAGCTAGACTAGGAGATAACTTCTGGCTTTCTAATTCTAACCTCAATAAACCTCGACTTATTTATTCTATCGTGGACGCTAATTCTTAATAAAGTAAGACAAAATTACTTTACTAAGAACAGACAAAAGCCTACCGTTCACCTATTGGCGGGAAGTGGACTACAGAGGATTCAATAAAGCTATAAAGTCACCTTTATGATACTACCACTGATTCCAAGCCAAAAGGGGGCATTCACAAGTAAACGTAATCTAAGCACCATGCTTAAATTAAGAATTACTCCTCTAATCTAGAGCAACCAAGATCAGAGTACTCAAACAAGAGTTGCAAACTTGAAGAATAAAATAAACCAAAACTTACTTTAATTATGGAGTCGAATACCAGATAATCTCAGAATACAAGCTCCTCTCGCGAAAAGATTGATCCCGCAGAATACAAGAGAGAAGACCCGACAGGCCAGAAATCCTCCGAAGCACTCCTTACTAATCTCTCTATTTCTAATAAACTTTATTGCTAATCAAGATCCGTAGTAGCTAATCTAGAAGTGTCTAGCTCTAATCATGGAGATCTTGACTTCTCTAACCCTAGAATTCTAGTAGAGAACTAGAATGAATTCTACTAATGAATTAGGGTTTCAGGGGTAGCTCGCCCTTGCTTATATAGCCTCATAGGATGAATCTCGGCCCTTGGATCAAACCGACTTGATTGGACGGCTTAGATCCCTCCATAGGTCGGTTGTGAGAAGGTTCGAAGCGGGGACACGTGGCTCCACGTGGCGGGGGCGCGGCCGCACCTTTGTCGAGCCACTCGGCCCCACACCCAGCGAGGTGGGTCCCGGCTTGTGCGAGGTCTTCTTTTGTCTTCTAAGTCCCCGAAATTTCTACTAATCCCTCTGTTTCGGTCCTTTTCTCCCGGTTTCTCTATTTCCTCTCTTTTCTACTCTTTTCTGGATTTTCCACAGAAAGCGAGTGTGCACCAAAACTCGTGGAAATCATTAGAATTAATAATAATTTAGTAGCATTCATCCCATGATTGATAGCATATTTAATAAAAATATTTAGGTGTTATCCGCCATCAACAAGCTCCCCCACACTTAGGCTTTTACTGCGTCTCGATAAAAGGATGGTTTACTTTAGACTTAACTTTAGATCAAGACATCAAACATAAATGTTCCTTAATCTTTCCTGAACTGTGGGATTCAAAGTATCTACCACAAAACTTTAGGCGGTTGAGAAACAAAATATTGAAACAGACCACCTTCCCTGTCTTTAGTCAAGTCAACTGGAGTTTTTGTAATAGTTTTGGAAAGAAAACATAGCATACCTTCTCCTGTAAATGATACTCTCAATCACTCAATATATGTGGTATTTTTTTTTGGATCCTCACCAAAGGCAGTATAGTGCCTTTAATCATCTATCAGGGCTTATGTGGATTTTCAGGTAAGTCAAGGAATAGCATACTTACTTTGTATATATTGTCAAAATCAAAACTCAGATCTATGTAGGGTTCTTTCAAGAGGTGCAAAGTGTGTGGAATATAGTGGCTAAACTAATTCTACTATGCTCAAAGAAACTTGTCTCTCTTTTCGAACAAAGCATTTAAGAATAAGGACCATGGGCTATCTTTTTTTTCTTTTTTTTTTTTTTTATATACAGAGAGGTGGGCATCTAAGTACCCATTGTTTTAATTGCGGACACATCCATTTTTTTTCTCTCTCTTTATTTTTTTTTCTTTCAATACTTTATTTTTTGCATAGCCCATGCCTTTTCTTTTTATCGCAACAAACTTGAAGGTAGAGAGATATGAACAAAATGAGCACTTAATAAATTCTAAATATTTTTGTATCTATTCCCAGTGTAGGAACAAATTTTTTTGGATGGAAAGAAGCATGTTTGTGCGTACTTTCGAAGCCAGAAAGATATATATATGTGGGTGTACGTGCTCTTGATGAACCACACTACATAGGTCACAAGATTTGAAAATAATTCAACACAAAATAAGCAGCTTATGTGCTAGGCTCTTTAAATAATTTCTGAGTATATAAAGCTTTGGTAGGACATAGTAATTATCACACAGGAGAAGTGTAGCTATTAATTTTAAGCATTTAAAAATAAAAACTCTCCAAAGTAACAAGATGACAAGATTCAAGTTCTCATTATTCTGCCATATCATACTTCACAAGAATCACAACAACTTAAGTAAAATGGGGTCCCTAATAAATAAGTTCCCAACAGCAACAAGATTTTCACGAAACATTATGCAAGTCCATCACTTAACTAAAGTAAATCATATCTCAAATAAAGCATTAAGACAATTTAAACTGAAACAATCTATACATTAAATAAGTTAAGACTAAACAACACATAATTAAAGATTAAAAACATAAGAACAGTTCTAACAGAACAAAAATAAATCAAAACAATATTATAATAAATATAAGTATAAAGTAAAGAATGTTTAGAATATTGTAACCTGACTGTAGGCTATGTTGTTGCTACGTTCCTCCCTCACACTTGTTTCTTTAGCTCTTCTAAATTTTCTGCACAATATGTGGAGACAAACGCATATCAAACAAAAATAATAATAGTGAGATAAAAATTAAAAACTTTAAAGAAACACTTAAGACTCAAAAACACTTTATTCATTTATTTGACTCAACGACTGAATAACAAAACGACTCGGAACATAAAGACGCTCAAATTTGAGATTTATTTTATTCGCTCGCATCTATAGGATAACTAAGGCTTTTTTTAGACTAAGCCTATCATCTCGCATATCAGCTTTACAAACTCACTAAGGGTCTTAACTTGAGCATTGAGCTTCTGCACTTGCTCATAGACATTATGGACAATCTCAGCCTGAGTAGTACCAGTCTTTATCGCCATCTTGAGGGTGTCGTTAACCATAGTGACTCTCTTGTCAACCATAGCTACGGTCTTCCTGAAGCGCTTTGCTGGTTCTGATGGACCTTCAGGGGCTGCCCTCTTCTTGCTGTCTTGAGGAGGAGCTAAGAGAGGAGGTACGTATTTGATGTGACCATGCCAAGGCAATTAACATTCACCATTTGGTCAAGACATTCATTCAAGGTGAAAGCTAAACCAATTTCCAAATTGTTTAGATTTCGACCTACAAGGCTACTACTTGGCTTGTATGATTATAGATTCAAACACCTTGCTGTGATGATGGAAGATGAAGCTCGAGATGTTGTCATAACACTACTTGTCATTAAGCGGACGATTATTTGGACAACAAGTGTTAGAGTCGAGGATGACTCCTTTTAAGGGAGGGAAGATGATATGACCACGCCAACCACGGCGACCTCTCCGACCTCTTCGATCACTACATCAACCAAAGTCTTTAATAGACCGATTACAAAACTCCAATACAAGGTGCACGCGCTACTTTGTGAATTTCAATTAAATACTAATGAGAATTTTATGCTACCTAAGTCATGCATGTTTACATTGCTTAGGTTCACTAAAGAAGATGATGAGAACATGCCAAGGATAAACCAGAGAGAGGAACCACGTTCGAGCCGGTTCTGCATGATAGAACAGCCCGAAAGAATTTTTCATAACTTTTGACTCGCAAAAGCTATGAAGGCGAATGAGGACTTGTTGGAAAGCTCTTAAAGTCTAGTTTCCAATGCTTCTAACCCGACCAGTTTTGAGTTTCCATCAAGGCGTCCGACCAGTTTTAGTGCATGCTGCTCCACGAGTCAACAGTCTGCTTGAAGTCTCAATGTCCGTGCAAAACTGTACCAATCCGCGACTGGATGCGTTTGAAAGCTAATTTGATAAGCTTTCACACCATGTATCTCTTGTTTCATGAAGTGTTGTGGATTGGTATAGTTTTGCACGGACATTTAGACTTCAAGCAGACTGTTCACTCGCGGAGCAGCATGCACTAAAACTGATCGGACGCCTTGATGGAAACTCAAAACTGGTCGGGGTTAGAAGCATTGGAAACTAGACTTCAAGAGCTTTCCAACAAGTCCTCATTCGCCTTCATAGCTTTTGCGAGTCAAAAGTTATGATTGTTTCTTTCTGGCTGTTCTGTCACGCAGAACTGGCTCGAACATGGTTCCTCTCTGGTTTATCCTTGGCATGTTCTCATCATCTTCTTTAGTGAACCTAAGCAATGTAAACATGCACGACTTAGGTAGCATAAAATTCTCATTAGTATTAAAGACTTTGGTTGATGTAGTGATTGGAGAGGTCGCCAGAGGTCGGAGAGGTCGCCGTGGTTGGCGTGGTCATATCAGTATTGGACCTTGCCTGGTGGAGTGTATGTTCCCTCTAGAGCTGGCTGTGGAAGTGCCATCACATATCTTGTGCTGGACACTGTCTCCGGCGCCCTCCGTGAAGCTTGAGTAGGCCTTGCTGCCGGCCTCGCTGCTGGTCTTGCTCCCTCCTAGATAACGACGTTGCCTCCCCTCTGAGGTGGAATCTGAACAGGCTCACCTAGCCTAGCTTGACGGACTATCTGCCTAGCCATCTGAAGATGTTCATTATTTATCTGGAAGCGAGGGGCTTTAGCTGGTGTTCTTGGCATGAGGTCCGAGTCTTTTTGGTCAGCCATGGATAAAACTTTTAATTAAGGAGCCCTCTTAAAAGATGAGTAAGCTCCAAAGAGATGAGGATGAGAAGAACGAGATGGTCTGGGGTCGTATATAAAGTCTGGAGAATGGTCTGGTTTTCCTATAACTCGCGATACGGTACAAACCCATTAGTATAAATTTCTAGGATAAGAAAGATCAGAGAAAGATACGAGAAAAAGAGCGACGCGAATGGCCACGTGGTTAGCCGCTGCCCCACAGTGGGCCCGGTCGCATCCTGCCTTTTTTCTGCTACTTATTTACCCCGTATATGTCCTAAAAATTCATATTAATAATTTTAATTTGTTTTGGAAAATAAATCATGGCAAAATGCAAAAATCTAGACTATCGGCTATTGCAGAAGGAATATCAGGCTCAAGAAAAATTTTAAGACGATGACCATTTACCTTAAATAACGTACCTTCGCTGGTTTGTAGAGTTACCGCTCCATGCGATGACGAATTCACCGCCGTGAATGGTCCTTCCCACTTACTTTGAAGCTTTCCGTGCTCGAATAATTTCTCCCTAGAATTAAAAAGTAATACTTTATCTCCAGGAGCAAATTCCTTCTTCTTGATTCTCTTATCATGCCATCTTTTAGTTCTTTCTTTATAAATCTTTGAATTATGATAAGCTTTTTCTCGCCATTCTTCTAATTCTGATAGTTGCATTTTCCTCTTTTCTCCTATGGCTTCAAGATCCATGTTCCACCGCTTGATAGCCCAATGTGCCTTGAATTCTAATTCCACGTAGGTAGATGGCAAGTTTTTCTATAGACTAATTGGTATGGCGACATACCCAAAGGGTGTCTTGTATGCTGTTCTATATGCCCAAAGTGCTTCGGGTAGTCGATCTCTCCATACAGTTCCCATCTCGTTTACCATCTTACGTAATATATTCTTGATTTGTTTATTTGATGTCTGCTTGGCCACTTGTTTGAGGATGGTATGGTGTAGCAATGTTGTGTCTAATTCCATGCTTCCTTAGATACTCATGAAATTTCTTATCAGTGAAATGTGTTCCTCCATCACTTATCACCATCCTTGGAACACCAAATCTCAGAAATATTACTTCTTCAAACATCTTTCTTGAACTTTTTGAATTGGCCTTCTTGCATGGCATTGCTTCAACCCACTTGGAAACATAATCAACCGCCACCAAAATGTGCTCACAATTCTTTGATGGTGGGAAAGGACCCATATAGTCAATCCCCCACACGTCAAAGAGCTCGTCGGTAGGTTCTTGGTGAGAGGCATAGTGTCTCTCGAATTGATGTTGCCGTGCCTCCGAAAGCATTGCATCTTCTTATAAAATACTTAGTATCTTCATACATTGTTGGCCAAAAGAATCCACTTTGCCAGATCTTAGCATGAGTTTTGAATGCTCCATAGTGTCCTCCATATGGTGATGAGTGACATCTTTTAATGATTTGAATTCCTTCCTCCGCCGGTACACATCTCCTGAGTAAACCATCAGCACAAACTCAAGAGGTATGGCGGATCCCATATGTGTAGACGACTCTCATATATAAGTTTCTTCTTCTTGTTCTCCCCTGGAGGTATGTATCTGTAACCATAAAGTTAACAATATTTGCATACCGTGGGTGCGATCCGTGATCTTGAAGAGCATATCATCCCCGAGTGCATCATTGATTAAGTTCTGCGAATTCTCAAAATACATTCTAGATAAGTGATCTACAACAGAGTTTTTACTCCTTTTTTATCTTTTATTTCTAAATCAAACTCTTGGAGTAACAAAATCCATCTAATTAGTCGTGGTTTAGTATTTTTCTTAGTGAACAAATATTTCAAAGTAGCATGATCAGTATAAACAATAACCTTTGCTCCCACTAAATAAGATCTAAACTTATCTATAGCAAAAACAACTTGACAAGGAGCTCTTTTTTTCAGTAGTTGCATAATTAAGCTGAGCTCTTATCAAAGTTTTACTAGCATAAGCAATAGCATGATGTTTCTTATCCTTAGTTTGACCTAAGATTTGCTCCTACAAAGATAATCACTAGCATCATACAAAATTTCAAAAGGTAAAGACCAATCGGGGGTTGGATGATTGGTGCAGATATAAGGGCTTCTTTAAGAATATTAAAAGATTTCATGCAAGCTTCATTAAAATCAAAAGGAACATCCTTAGCTAGCAAACTGGTCAAAGGTTTAGCAATAAATGAAAAATCTTTAATAAAATGACGATAAAAACCACAATGACCAAGAAAACTATGAATGCCTTTAATATTAACAGGCGGAGGCAACTGTTCAATTACCTCTATTTTGGCCTTGTCTACTTCTATTCCTCTTTCGGACACTAAGTGTCCTAAAACTATTCCCTTCGAACCATAAAATGACACTTTTCCCAATTAAGGACCAACTATTTTTTCCTCACATCTTTTGTAAAACCCTATCTAAATTTTCAAGACAATCATCAAAAGTTTTGCCATATACGGAAAAATCATCCATAAAACTTCCATAATTTCTTCAATCATTTCAGAAAATATAGACATCATGCATCTTTAAAAAGAAGTTGGTGCATTACATAGCCCAAAAGACATTCTACGACAAGCATAAGTACCATAAGGACATCTAAAGGTGGTTTTACTTTGATCATTTGGATGGATGGGGATTTGATGATATCCAGAATAACCATCAAGGAAACAAAAGAAAGAGTGATTTGCTAACCTTTCTGACATCTCATCAATAAAGGGTAAAGGAAAATGGTCTTTCTTAGTTGCCTTGTTGAGTTTTCTATAGTCAATACACATCCTCCAACCAAGAACGGTTCTTTGGGGGATTAACTCATTCTTATCATTTCTAACAATGACATACCTCCTTTCATAGGTACAACTTGAACAGGGCTTACCCACTCACTATGCGACATAGGATAAATAATCCCGGCATGCAAAAGTTTTAAAACTTCCTTCTTTACTACCTCTCTCATCGCATTATTAAGCCTACGTTGGGGTTCTCTAGAAGGTGTTATATTAGGATCTATAGGAATGCGATTGGTGCAAAGAACTAGATTGATTCCTTTAAGGTCTTGGAGTGAATAGCCAAAAGCAGCTCGATGTCGTTCTAGGACAGTTATATAGGCGTAAAGATTCTTACGGAGATAACTTATTGCTTATAATGACTGCGGTATTCCTCATCATTATTCAAGAAAAGCATATCTAAGACCAGAAGGTAAAGGTTTAAGCTCTATAGGAGGTTTGGGAGTTTCTAGTAACTTATCTAGGGGTCCAGGATCGATTGCATCCTCATCCTCTTCTTCGATGAACAACTGGGTATCTTCTTCTAATTCAAATGGATCTTTAAAAGATACCTCCATTACTTTTTCTAAAGGCTCTAACTGAGGGGAAGACTCAAACTTAGAATTTAAAGCATGGTCATAAGATATAGAAAACTTAAGGTCTTTCGCAAAGCTAAAGTCTAGCTTTCCAGAGTTCTCCTTCAAAAAATTAACTTTCCTATAGGCTGACCTATCAAGACATCAAACTCTCTAATATCAAAAAACATAAAAACTCAATTGAACTTGTATTCCATTAACAATCATAGGCATAACATGCTAAATTCCCTAACTTGGAACAACATGTCCAAACAGGTTTTTCAAGCGTTTGTTAGTAGGAGATAAGATTATGTTGTCAACATAATCTTGCATAAAAAGAGCAGACATGATATTGACTCCTACCATAGGGTTATATAGGGCATCAAAAGGTCCTCTATTAAAGCGGCATCTAACGGGTATAAAAGGTGTGTCTAAACAAATAATATCGGGTGAAAGCTCGACTCTTCTACCCGGGTCAAAGACTAATTCTTTCAAAGTCTCTTTTAAGAACTTCTCTTCAGAAAGCTCTATCGTTAGAGACTGCCCAAAAGGTTTTCTTTCTACTTGATATTTTGAAGTGTTTTCAAAATCAGCAAAAAAGTTCTTCAAAATCAAGCATAAAATCCGAAAAGAGGAGTGTCCTCCTTTTCTTCTAGAGCTAGTTCGGGGTCTAAAAACAGCTATTGGTTGAGATGTTTCTAGTAAAGGATCTACTATTTCTGGCTCTTCTAACAACTTATCTTTTTCTTCAGAAGGCATTGTAGGATGCTTATAAGGATGGCTTTAGCATCTTCCGGGGTTTTGTGCATGAATGATCCTCTTGAGGCCGTGTTTAGACGTAAAACATAGTGTTTTTGGTTAAGGCCCATGAAAAAGTGTTGTAGAACCATGGGTTCAGGCAAAGAAAAGATTGGGACCAGAATTTAAGATCGACTCAAGTCTCTCCCAAGCTTTACCCAAAGATTTATTTTCTAATTGTTTAAAATTTAGGATTTCTAGACTAAGTTTGACAACCCCTGTGGACTGGGAAGAATTGTAAACAAAAATTAGAGCATAAAGCTTCCTAATCCCCTTGACTATCCCCTACACGATGACTACACCAATGTTTGGCTTCTCCTATCAAAGAAAAAGGAAAGAGCTTCCACTTGAGGGTTTCATCGGACATACCCTCTAAGTGTAGGCTAGCACAAACTTGTTCAAACTCAAGCAAATGGGAATAAGGATTTTCGTCACCAAAGAAAATATTTTCCTAAACTAATTTAATTAAATCGGGACATAACTTATAAACCAGAGGATAAAATAGGTTTATTAGACTCACTGGTTTAAGGTATGAGTCCGAAGGTGCTCCAAAACTGATATAAATATTTTTGTTCCATTTTTGAAATATAAAAACAAGAAATAAAGACTGAAAGTGAAGATTGAAAATAAATGCTAAAATTAAGAGACAATAAATGCTTTGAAAGATAAATACAGAAAGTAAAACTGAAAAGTAAATGCAATAAAGTAAACAACAATAAATGATAAATATATATATGATACAAGATTAAGGTAATACTCTAAGTTACTATCCAACAAAACTGCCGTTCCTCAAGAACGGTGCCGAAATGCTTGTTGGTATAAATTATATGCACACAATAAAGATAAAGATATCTCGCAAGCGCCTGAGATAAACATACCGTTGTAGCACTTCACCAAAAGATGAACTCCCCGATTTTAAATATCGAACCCAAAGGAACAAGAGGGTGAATATAACTAGCATTTACCCAATCCACTTCACAATCACATCACTTAAGAAACTAGCTAGACTAGGAGATAACTTCTAGCTTTCTAATTCTAACCTCGATAAACCTTGACTTATTTATTCTATCGTGGACGCTAATTCTTAATAAAGTAAGACAAAATTACTTTACTAAGAATAGACAAAAGCCTACCGTTCACCTGGCGGGAAGTGGACTATAAATGATTCAATAAAGCTATAAAGTCACCTTTATGATACTACTACTGATTCCAAGCCAAAAGGGGGCATTCACAAGTAAACACAATCTAAGCACCACGCTTAAATTAAAAATTACTCCTCTAATCTAGAGCAACCAAGATTAGAGTACTCAAACAAGAGTTGCAAACTTGAAGAATAAAATAAACCAAAACTTACTTTAATTATGAAGTCGAATACCAGATAACCTCATAATACAAGCTCCTCTCACGAAGAGATTGATCCCGTAGAATACAAGAGAGAAGATCCGACAGGCCGGAAATTCTCCGAAGCACTCCTTACTAATCTCTCTATTTCTAATAAACTTGATTACTAATCAAGATTCATAGTAGCTAATCTAGAAGTGTCTAGCTCTAATCATGGAGATCTTGACTTCTCTAACCCTAGAATTCTAGTAGAGAACTAGAATGAATTCTACCGATGAATTAGGGTTTCGGGGGTTGCTCGCCCTTGCTTATATAGCCTCATAGAATGAATCTCAGCCCTTGGATAAAACCGACTTGATTGGACGGCTTAGATCTACTCTATAGGTCGGTTGTGAGAAGGTTCCAGAAGCAGGACACGTGGCTCCACGTGGCCAGGCCGCGTGGCCCCACCTGCCAGGCCGCTCGGCCCCACACCCTGATAGGTGGGTCCCGGCTTGTGCGAGCTATCTTCTTTTGTCTTCTAAGTCCCCAAAATTTTTACTAATCCCTCTGTTTCGGTCCTTTTCTCTAGTTTCTCTATTTCCTCTCTTTTCTAATCTTTTCTGGATTTTCCCTGCAAAACTGAGTGTGCACCAAAACTCATGGAAATCATTAGAATTAATAATAATTTAGTAGCATTCATCCCATGATTGATAACATATTTAATAAAAATATTTAGGTGTTATCTACCATCACAGCGATCCCGATCCGATCAGGACCGTACCTAGTCCTCACTCTTCTTCGGGCTCGCGGCAAGTTCCGACCCATGGTCTCCAACCTCAAGATGCGGCAAGTTCCGACCCATGGTCTCCAACATCGCCGCCCGCACGGCAGATCATCTCCCCACTGGCCTCCTCTCGCGCCAAACGCTCGTCATTGCCCGTGCCCCCATCGGGCGGGGCCATGGCGGCACGGTGGCAACAGCCCACGGCGCCGGGGGCCTCGGGGGCCACGGCGGCCAACGTGGTCATGGCGGCAGCGCAGCGGGCGCCGCCGTGGCCGCGGCCGCAACCGGGCCTAGCAGCCATGGCCCGGCAGCGGCCCCGTCCCCGATGACCGTTCTACACCACGTGGGCCGGCTTTGTGCAGCTCTAGCCGTGTCCGCCCCCTCCCTCGGTCGCACCGAGGCCCCGACGGTGGCGTTCACTGTCGCACCATAGCTGCCCTTCCTCCCGCGGTGTAGTACGTGCGGCCGGCCGCACCTCGATCCTCCTCCGGGGTTTGGCTATGGAGGTCCGGGGCCGCCATCACTGCAGCCTGCAGTAGCAGCCCTAGACGCCCATGCAGGGCGCGTCCTGGGACCTGACCGCCCTCGTCCATAACTTCAACACCATGACCCTGACGCCTCCTCAACAGGGCGAGTGGTACGTCGACTCGGGCGCCGGTGCTCATATGGTCAACAATGCTGGTACTCTTTCTACTATTCACCCTCCTTTGTCATCTACTCCTTCATCGATCATTGTCGGTAACGGAGCTTCGCTTCCCATTACATCCACTAGGTCACATTCTTTTTTTCATCCGCACGACGTCCTCTTGTTCTTTCTAATGTTTTAGTGTCCCCCCCAACATTATTAAGAATTTGATTTACGTTCGTCGTTTCACCACCTGATAATAATTGTTCTATTGAGTTTGACCCATTTGGCCTCTCTGTGAAGGACCTTCAGACATGGAGCGTGATCGCCAGGTGCAATAGCATGGGTCACCTCTACCCTTTCTTCCCGACATCATCCAGCACCACAGCCCTCGCCGCCACCGCGTCCTCCACCTCGCTTTGGCATCGTCGTCTTGGTCATCTTGGACATGCGGCATTATCTAAACTTATTAGTTCCAATGCTATTTCATGTAATAAGCGTCACATTGATCATGTCTGTCACGCCTGTCAGCTAGGTCGCCATGTGCGCCTACCCTTTAGTGTGTCAAATTCCCGTGCCGCTCATCCTTTTGATTTAATACATTGTGATCTTTGGACATCTCCAGTTGTCAATGTGTCGGGATATAAATAGTATTTAGTGATTCTTGATGATTGCACTCACTACACCTGGACTTTTCCTCTCCGTCTTAAGTCTGATACTTTTAGGACCCTTTCTAACTTTTTCTCTTATGTGCGCACACAGTTCGACTCCACCATCAAGATAGTTCAGTGCGACAATGGCCGTGAGTTTGATCACTCCTCGGCCCGCACATTCTTCCTGACTCATGGAGTCATCCTCTGGTTGTCGTGCCCACATACATCCCAAATGGAATGGCGTCTTGAGCGCATCCTCCGTACGATAAACAACATCGTGCGGTCCCTTCTATTTTAGGCAAGTCTTCCTCCGGTCTATTGGGCCGACTCCCTCCACACCGCCACATATCTTCTTAATCGTCACCCCACTACCACCCTAGATGGCCGCACCCCACACCTCGCTCTTCATGGAACACAGCCCTCCTACGATCATCTTCGTGTTTTCAGCTGTGCTTGCTATCCCAACCTCTCATGCACAGCTCCACATAAATTATCTCCTTGTTCTACCTTGTGTGTTTTCCTTGGGTACTCATCGGATCATAAGGGCTATCGTTGCCTCGACCTCCATACCAATCAGATCATTGTCTCCCGTCACGTTATCTTTGACGAGACTTTGTTTCCTTTCTCCGAGATGTCCACCACCCCCCAGGACCCTCACACACTTGAGTTTTTGGACGACACTGATGATTCCTCTTCGCCTATTTGGCCAAGAGCTGTGACTCGTGAGTACTCCTCTTCTGGCGGCGGGCGCCCTCCCCACCGGTAATCGCTAGGTAGCGTTGCGCCCAGTGCATCGTCAGGCACTGGTGCCACCCAGTGCGCCCTTGGAGGGCGCCCTCTCCACCGGCCTGTCGGCATTTCTAGCTGCGCCTCTCGACCGCATCTCTGTTGTTGGCAGGCTGGCCGGACCCACCGCCGTACCACGTCGGACGCCCCGACGGCGGTGTTCTGTCTGTCGCCGCGGCATGCACACTCGTGGCAAGGACGGTTTTTGGCAACCTGTGGATTGCCTCAACCTCCACGCGACGCCTTCATCTCTGTCACCAGTGCCTTCGTCCGTCCGTGGAGCTCTTGCTGACCCGGCCTGGCGCCAGGCCATGCAGGCTGAGTTTGATGCCTTGCAGGAGAATGACACTTGGACATTGGTGCCTCGACCCTCTGGAGTCAACCTTGTCATCGGCAAGTGGATTTTTCATCACAAGTTCAAGTCCGACGGCTCTCTTGATCGCGACAAGGCTCGATGGGTCCTCCGCGGATTCACACAGTGCCCGGGCATTGATTATGATGAAACATTCAGTCCAGTTGTCAAGCCGATGAAACATTCAGTTGGTACTTGTTGAACTTCTTGGGGGTGGGGGGTTGGAAGCTCCTTTGGGCGGTGCCCCGGGAGTGGAATGGTGGGATGCGGCTAAGTGTAAAGGACACGGAATGGTAGGATACAAAGTGGTAACTGCATGTATTGATGATCACACCAACCGTCATACATGGGAGTCGACACTCCCTATTTATAGCCTCTCGAATACAGGGAATGTAGTTTTACATATCTGCCCTCGGTATATTCCCTAGATGCCGTAGGTCGATCTCTTTGGCGATCAGGGGCTTCATCGTCCTTGTCGCTGGGGCCATGGCTTCTCCATGTGTGTCCCGGGTTGTGGCATGAGGTACGGCAGGTGCCTTCTTGAGGGGGCTTCGCCTGCCCCACCGCCCTGGCAGGAACCTCCGCCTACCTTCTGGGTCTCCCGCTCCGCTGGTTCGTCAGAGGCAAGGCTCCTTAGGAAACTTCGCCTTCAGGGCTCGATCTCGGGAATTCTCCACCCCGGATGGTGAACGCCGCCCGGGAGGCAAAGGCCGATACCTCCGCTATTAACGGGGCATGGCCACCTGTGGTGCGGTGATCGTGACCTCCGCCAGCTGCGGCTGTCCTGTAAGTAAAACTTAGAAGGCAAGGTGACTTGTTGATTTTGCCAAGGACCGGCGTGATACCTCTGCCACTTGCTGGGACCATGTCCCAATAGTACTCACTTTGGCACAGTCTCGATCATGGCCGATTCACCAGCTCGATGTGAAGAATGCTTTTCTCCACGGCACCTTGACAGAGACAGCGTTTATTGCACGCGGTCGACCGGGTTTGTTGATTCGTCCAAGCCCAACCATGTGCATCGCCTGAACAAGTCACTCCACGGATTGAAGCAAGCCCCTTCGCCCGGCACCGACGCTTTGCCTCTCACATCATCTCCCTTGGGTTTGTTGAGGCCAAGTCTGACACGTCGCTGTTCGTCTATTGCCAAGGTGCAGATATGTCTATTCTTCTCCTTTATGCTGATGATATTGTTCTTACTGTATCTTCACCGAGCCTGCTCCATCGGATCATTGCTGCCCTCCGTCAGGAATTTTCCATGACAGATATGGGTCCTCTTCACCATTTTCTGGGCGTCAGCGTGCAACGCAGCAGGGACAACTTATTTCTTTCTTAGAAACAGTAATGCTAGACATTCTTGATCGTGCTGGTATGACGAATTGCAAGCCGAGCAGCACTCCTATGGACACTCACTCTAAGCTCTATGCTGAGGGCGCCTCAGTTGATGATCCCAGTCAGTACCACAGCCTTGCAGGGGCTCTTCAGTACCTCACCTTCACCAGACTCGATATTGCATACGCCATCCAGCAGGTCTGCTTGTACATGCATGATCCCCGGGAACCTCATATGGGCGCTCTGAAGCGCATTCTTCGGTACCTTCGGGGTACTTTGGATCTTGGTCTTCACCGCACAGGACCTCTCCGGCTGATCCGACTATCTACACCGATGCAGATTGGGCGGGCTATCCCGACAAGTGCAAATTCACGTTGAGTTATGCGGTGTTTCTCGAGGACAATCTTATCTCCGGGTCGTCTAAGCGTCAGCCTACAGTGTCCAAGTCCAGTGCAGAGGCGGAATATCGAGCTGTCACCAATGGAGTTGCAAAAGCCTACTGGCTGCGCCAGCTTCTGACAGAGCTTCGGTGTCCTCTCCGACGTGCTACAGTGGTCTACTGTGATAATGTTAGCTTGTTTATCTCTCCACCAACCCGGTTCAGCATCAGCGAAAGAAGCATATTGAGATCGATCTCCACCGTCCGAGAACGAGTCGCCCTCGGTGAAGTCCGCGTCCTGCACGTCCCCACTACGTCCCAGTACGCCGACATCTTCACCAAAGGCTTGTCGACGTCCGTGTTCACGGAGTTTAGGTCCAGTATCAATGTTCGCGGTGCTCCAAATTAGACTGTGGGGGAGTGTTGGAGTGTAACATGGCATGTAGGCCTTCCTGGCTCACCACAATGCCTATATATGTAGGAACGTGTGCTATGGAAACCAGCCGTGTGCAAACTATGGAAACTCCAATCAAGGCCACAAGATCCGGATCCAACGTGTGGGTTTTTTTCACTTAAACCCCCTACTTGTTGGGTTTAAATCTAACCCGTGCGTATCTAGGTGGGAGGGTTTAAGTGAAAAAAGCCCACCTATCTCCATGGACGTTGAATCCAAATCCTATGGCCTTGATTGCAGTTTCCATAGTTTGCACAACGTTCTGGTTTCCATAGCATACGTTCCCATATATGTAAACGCTATTCATTCACAGTAATATTCATTGAGTATTCCCTAATTACAATTCTACAGTCACCATTGGAGCCTCCTAGCGCACCCGCATCGCTCGTGCTCTGTTTCTACAGGGTATAGAGCCATGGAGGTGGTGATCGAAGCATGTGGACTCCCGTGGTCAGCTGGCTGGTTACGGCGACGCGAAGAACGCCTTGGCGGCGACATCTAGCCACTCGGATTGGGGTTATTTTTTTGGTGATGAGAAAAAGAAAACACGAGGAGCGGTGATGGTGGGCTAGGGGCGCTGTTTTACCGGCTTGGAGGGTGGGTACGGCGTGGGTATAGCGGGCGGGTAGGGTCGAGTGTTGGTGAGAAAAAAATCAAATGCAACACATCAGCAAGAGAGACAAGCGTCAATAATGTTTAAATGTTTACATGCTGGGCCCACTCGTCATGCAATGGTGGATGATTTTGATGCGTCCGATCTGTTCTTAATGAAGATCTAAGGGACTAAGGATCGATGTGGCTAGGATACATCAGGGTGACAGGGTATTCTCAATTCCTTCGCTCTTTTATAGTATAGATAGATAAATGACCCAATTTGTGTATTTTCTGTGATAATCTTGCAAAACAAATGAACTCATCAAAACTATTGAATTGGTTAGTGTAAACTCCTATTTCCAGGGTGTTTGGTGGTTTTATGCTAGCGTTGGTGGTATTTTATATGCAGTTGTTTACCGCCAATAGGGATCGATGGTGTGCGCCATTAGCGCTCCATTAATCGCTGAAAGAACTTGGGCCTTCCACATCTCGAAGTTGCTCTGCCCTAGCTTCTTGGTTGGCGGATAGCCGATCGAATGCATATCAGGCAGCGCGGAGGAGGAGACCATCGCTACGAAGGAGGTACTAGAATCGACTTGCTCTGATTACCAGGTCAAAATTAGGGTAACGTGATGCCCTCTCGGGCTCACGGCTTCGTGTTAATATAGGATGGAAAACGCCCCCATCGTGGCATTACAACTTGGGTTACAAGGCAACTTGAGTTGCAAGGAAACAAAGATTACAATCTAGTCTAATTCCTATACAAGTAACTTATCTATTAAGAAAACATACAACAAACATGTAACATGAAGCCTGGCCGAACATGTATCAAAAGTGTTCCAATACAGGAAGTTCATTAACCATTTGATACATAACAAGTAGTGTTTCCTGCCTTTCTTTTAAATTCGGCGTTTTCTAATGGGCATCCCCCTTGCCACAACAATTGCAATTGCAAACCCAATACCAAATCCTAGTCCAGCAAATAGCCATAACACAATGTCTACAGATTTCTTCTTGGAAACATGTGACGTTGCTGTTGTATTGCTGATACACTTTTTAGATAACGGAGCCCCACATAAGCCGTCATTTCCTAGAAATGAGCTGTTAGTGAATGTGAAGAAATGAGGCGATTGTGGTATACTTCCCACCAACTTGTTGTCAGACAGATTCAATGTCGTGAGGAAGTCCATCCATGCTAGCTCTTGTGGGATTTCACCA
The DNA here is from genome assembly GCA_015847255.1 of Hyparrhenia diplandra. Lineage (NCBI taxonomy): Eukaryota > Viridiplantae > Streptophyta > Magnoliopsida > Poales > Poaceae > Hyparrhenia > Hyparrhenia diplandra. The sequence continues at coordinate 147,883 of JADLZK010006897.1, forward strand.
GATAGCTCATTGAAAGACAGATCCAAAGCTTCCAACTGCCTCAAATGACCGAGCTGAGATGGAATAGGACCGGTGAGAGAGTTATGTGAAATGTTGAGGCCATGTAGCAAACCAAGTTTCCCGATAGCTGCATGGATGCTACCATGGAATGCATTATTGGAGAAATCAATAAATACGAGTGTTCTTAGTATCTCATGAAATCTCGTGTCATGTCCTTTATATGTGAATGCAGCACTATACTGATATGTAGATGTTCCTGCATTTGGAAGTTCGTGTTCCATGACCAGTGATTTATTTGGTTCTATAAATATCATCGACTTCAACTCCTGAAACCATTTCCCCTGGGGTAATGTACCAGTGAAGTTGTTTGATGATATATCAATTATTGTTGCACTTGGGAATGCACAATAAGTCTTGTCGTCTTCAATAGATTGTGCAAGCTGTCCGAAGAGTTTGTTGGATTTCAGGACAAGGACTCCGAGTCCACGAAGTCTACTCAACCAACATGGAAATGTGTCGGTAATCTGATTATTACCAACATCAAGGATCTCCAAGTTTGCACAAGCAATAAGAGATCTGGGCAGCTGCCCATCGATCCAGTTCCCACTGAAATCTATTGACACAAATGAGCAGCCTTCCTTGATGGTGTCTGGAAGCGTCCCTGTTAGGTTATTTTCATTTAAAGACAATGACTCCATCCCGTTGACATTTTCCATCAAACAAGAAGGGATTGATCCACTAAAGTTGTTGTAAGATAGATCGAGGATTTGTATACTGGTGCCTCCACAGAAGGAGGACGGAATTTTTCCAGACAAATTATTGCTCGTGGCCCTGAAGAGGGTTACATCAGTAAGATGGGAGCTAAAATTGGGAGGTACAGATGAGAACATGTTGTTTGAGTAATCCAGAATGTGTGCATAGTCTCGAGGTATAGGTATGTACCCCTCAAACATGTTGTTGTTAAGTGTAAATATTTCTACCTGTAGAGGAAGGAGATAAGAGGTATAGCCAACACTAGTTAGTTCGTTGTTTGAGAGGTCCAAATTGAAAAGAGAGTTCCATGTCTCCCATACCCACGATGGTATAGCACCGCGGATATTGTTGTACGAAAGGTCAACCCCATTGAGTTCATCTTGGTGCCTCAAGAAACTGGGGAATTTAGAAAGACTGCAACTCTCTAGACCTAAGAGTAGGATTTTGGGAAAGGATGCTAATGTAGAATTGTCTTCTCCATCGATTACAACAAGGTTATTGTCAGAGAGTTCCAACGCCTTAAGATTGGGCAGATGCGTGATAAAGTTGAGATCCAGGATGCCTGTGAAGTTGTTTAAATAAAGCATGAGAACTTCCATTTGAGTCAGGTTTGAGATATGATGAGATGGTATTCCACCTGAAAATTCACAGTCATACAACACGAAATCTTTCAAATTCCTCAATTCACCTATGAAAGAAGGTATAGGCCCTGATAAGCCACAGTGGTAGATCCGAAGCGACATCAAAGATGTCAGGTTTGCAACCCACGGTGGCATGGAACCTACTATTTCTAGTCCAGCAATCTCTAATGCAATCAAGGATTTGATTTTTCCTATTGACGAGGGTAGTTCTCCCGAAAAGCGCTTTGCACCAAGCCCCAACTTCTTCAAATGTATGAGGTTGCCAATTGAACATTGTATTGTACCAGAGAAATTCGTTCTGCCAACATTCAGGTTCTCCAAACTAGAACCGTTTAAGAAATTTGGCAAGTAACCAGAAATTCGAAGGTTTCCATAAAGATCAATACTCAGTAGTTTCTTATGTTGAAAGGTTGCAGGAGGTATCCATCCTTGAAGATTGTTATGTCTAAGATGGAGAGCAGTCAGATTGGATAAGTTGTTAAAGAAATCTTGGGATGGACCAGATAAAAGATTATGCTCTAGATTGATAACAGAAATTGAGTGCAAGGTAGAAAGCAAGCCACATACGGGACCTGAGAGTCGACAAAATGGCAAGCTAAGCACCAGAAGTTGAGGACAGTTTATGGCTAGGGCTTTGCACCATCGCGTCCTGCTGCTGGACAGGTCCACAAAGCCAAGGTGTAGTAGCCCTTTAAATTACTAAGGTTATGGATTAGGCCTTCAAAGTTCTGCTCTACAAGCCGTGTAGAATCTGAACTTATATGGAAGCTGGGAAAGAAACCATCATAGAATAGGTCAAGGATTTCATAGCTAGTAGAGAGGTCAAGGGATATAAGATTTGTCAGGCTTCCTATGCCCTTTGTTGGCAACTGGCCCGAGAAGCTAGAACTGGATAAGTTAAGGTAGGTGAGCTTGGTGAGGCGCTCAAACCCACTGGATGGTAGCAGTGACCCATTGAAGTCATTGTAGGCAAGGTTAAGGTACTCAAGAGAGGTCAAAGCAAAGAGTGCGGAGTCCAAACCTCCGGTCTCCAAACCGCGCTCTCCCAAGTCCAGGGAAGTGACGAGGCCATTGACTTGGGCACACCTGATGCCTGCCCAGCGGCAGCAGTCCGTGCCGGTCCTCCATGTCCGGAACGCAATGGTGGAGTAACTGGTGGTGGTGAAGGATCTTTTCAGCTGGAGTAGCGCTGATGCCTGGTCGGGGCGGCATGAGACCGTAGGCGTAGCAACCGTGCGTGTGGTTGCTGAAGAAGTGTGAAGCGAGAATAGGACGACTATCGAGAGGATTTCTAGGAGCCGAAGGAACACTACTTTCTGTGGCCCGTGATCGGCCATGGTGGCAGCTTGTTTTGTGTTTTAGCCTTGGCTCCTTCTACTTTTGCTGTGGCCTGTGAGTTTTTTTTGCCCTTACCGTGCCTTGGTATATATAGACACAACGGTAGTAGTTTGTTACCGAGTACGTACTGAATAGAATATTCAATATGGCAGTGGACTCATGATACCAACCAGTAACCACCACTGCCTGGCCCATGGATTCACATCCTTTCGTATGTAACACTCAATCCCATTCAACGGTTGCTTGTTTCTTTTTTTTTTTTTTTCATACATGGCTTGATTTTTATTAGTTAGCGCACTTGCCTAGAAGTTGACCCGGAGTCTTTTTTGTTAGATTAGCAAACATATTTTTGCATTGCAACGGAACATAGCTTGTTGCATAGTCCTTGAATGACTTGGTGTTTGAAGTTTTCTTGAAGGGAATAGGAGGGGTTGCCCTAAAACAAAGAGTACAAACAGACAACAGCTCGAAAAACGAAAAAGTCACTATGACTCCAAGTTGTCTGTGCTAACTTCAAGGTAATAAATACTCTTAGACTCGAGTAGAGTCTGCATTACAGTGCTTAATAGCCGAAACATGTCTTGGAGTTGGTTGCGTCATATCCCAAGTAAATTGGCAAGTCTAGCCGCGAACGTGCAGTATATTGATACTGACTGAATCGAGAATAAAGAAGTGAATACGGGATTATAGAAAGTGGCTAGAGAGAAAAAGTGAAAGCAGAAATTTTGACTCTTTAATATTACAAGAATTATAGAAAAGAAAAAAGATATAGATACAGATACACATTTCAATTAGAATCTATACGTGATTTTATTTTTGTTCTGTTTGTATTCTTCGTCATGGGACGAGTTTGTATCTTATCTGTATTGGGTTTGGATCTTTATATTAAACTAGGAAAGTGCCCGTGCGTTGCAACGGAATCTGCACCATGCAGAGCTCATTCAACACTTGCCTTTTGTTTTGCGAGGAGCCTATTTTGTTATATTTAATTGGAGTCTTTTTTTACCAAAATCTAAATCAAATAAATTTAGGATTATTGCTATTAAAAATTTACAATAAGAGTCTTATATGTGAGAATAAGTAAAGACAAAACATTTGCCCCAAGTAGTGTAGGTCACCACAACGGTGCGCTGCTCGCCACTCTCCAACTATGACTCTGGTCCATGGCTACAGTATAGGTTCCCATTCGTCTGCGCCACGCTCGCCTCTGTTACCACCATGTACGTGACCCAGTGTGCTCGTCGATCGCAAGCTAGTTCTCCGATCCATGTAGATGTTTTATGGAATCTACACCATGTAGACCTGACGCTGATGAGCGTTGCGGAGCTATTCATGCGGGAGGACGTAGGGCTCACAGACGCCGAGGTCGAGGTGCTATCAGTGTCCATGAATGTCTTCATGCTCGCGTCCGTCCTCGACGCCGGCTATGTGGCCGACCACCTGGGCCACCGCCACAACCTCATGCTCGCCAACGCCTTCATCGTGGCCGGCACCGTCGCCATGTCGCTGGCGGGTAGGCCGGCAGCTTCACCGCGCTCATGGCGGCGCGCTTCGTCACCAGCGTAGGCTCTGGTTCGCCTGCGTCATCGTCCCCGTGTACAAAGCCGAGTCGCCGGCGTCCTCGCAAGGTGTCCTCTCATCGATGCTTGACGTATGCGTTTTGGATACATGCACCAGGCCACACGGACGGCCCATCATCCCGACAGCCCGATTTGGCTGATTCACATACCATGACAAATTGATTTTCTAATTAAAACTTACAACTCAGTTTCATTATTGAAAAGGAAAAACAAAATAAAATAAACGCAGCGCTTCCAGAACAAAGCTCGAGTGTCCACTTAAATTAGCTCTGCCACACCATTTACAAACAAATTTGCTCCAAACGAAGCAGTATTACAAAGAGAAAAATACTTTAATATTTATTTGAAGGGCTTTTCTCCTCTCCGAGGTTTATTCCCAAAGAGGGGGTTTGGAAATAGTTTTGAACAATTGAACCAGTAATTGACGCACTTCGATATATAACCCCAAAAGCTGCGTCAATGGCCCAGGCTCAAAGATGGTTCAAGCTGGTAGCCCACCCCTGCATCTTGTACTCGCCTCCACCTGCCTCTCTACTTTCGTTTTTCGAGGTGGGACTAAATAGCTCCGATCTCCCGCACCACCTGATCATGACGACTTGTTGTGACTTGGTGCTGGGCTCATCTCGCGCTGTATCCTTTATGGGCCCTCCGTTGGTCATCATGGGGATTGGCTGGCCTTTCGATTATCATAGCACAGCCCGGTAAACAAAAAAAAAAAGTGGGCAGGCAGACAGAAAAATAGGTGGACAGGTGAAAAGCCCGGTGAAAAGCCCAACAGAAAAGGAGGTGAAAAAAGAGGTGGGACTGAAATTTTCTCTCTTTATTAGTAGGTATAGATTTGAGTTTTATACGGTTTCATTAGTTTGAGATTCCCACGTAACGGAATCGGAAGATGGGTTGAGTGATATCGCAGGATGTGACAGGCCAAGAACGGATGAAGAAAATGTGGCGCTAATTTTCATGGAGGATCGGACGATAATATACTAGCAAAACATGCCTGTACATTGCACCGGATGTATAATTTTGTGTGGTGTTTGTGCCAATCGTAAAGGTGTCCATGCGATGAGGTATTCATGCGGGCCGCAACAGTAATACTCGTGCATTGCACCAGGACGTACAATTTATTGCCTGGTACTCATGGCGATAGCAAATGTATTCATGTGCTACATGATGTATTTTTACTTATTTCATTAAATATCAAGGGCAACAATTAAATGTGTGTGCCATAAAGTATTAACCTCATATGAGACAAACCATGCGAGGCTACCAAATATGAAAAGCAAAGATCCACGCACGCCAACTCAGAACACGTACCAACTTGGGCTCCGCCCGATGAGAGGATATATAAAACTATAATGTATTTGCAAGAGAAAATATTAATGGGTATCTTAAATATAATAAAAAACAAAAAGTGTATATATTGGACACTGTGATAATTCATGTTAGTGAAAGTGCATGAAATTATTAAGCCATTTTCTTTCATTTTGAGAATTGCTGAAAAAAAAAAGAGTTTGAATGGTCTATTATGTCCTTGTTTTTTTTTTTTTTTTTTTCTTTCTACCTTTTCTAGTTCCATATTTTATTCCCACCCACGCGGCCACTGCCACACCACCAGACCACACAGCCCACCACCGCAGGCATGGACCTTATCCTCTCGGCCTCTTCCACCACCGCACCAGCACGCCAACCGCCGATGCGAAGTACAGTACCGCTCGATGACGTCGATGCTGTGGAAGAGCCCCGCACCGGAGGCCAAGAAGAGCAGTCGCGAGAGATCCACGGCGCCTGACGTCGTCGCTGCTGATCCACAAGCAGGTGCGCCCCCCGGGTGGCGGTCGGAGCTCCTCTTCCCGGCCCGCATCTCCATTGTGCCGTTTAGCCGATGTGATGTGCCGGCATTGCCTCGCCGGGGCAAATAGTGCACCTCTTGCTCTGCATCCTTGGTCCGCCGCCCTTTTTGCTCTCTTGGCTCGGCCAGGCGAATCTGGCTGGCTGCACAGGCTGCACAAGCGCACGGGGAAGGCAACGGTGTATGGATGATTTCGTCTCCGATCGATTCGTGGGGCGTACTGGAGGCAACCCTGTCTGATTTTGTCGAATTGATTGTTTCTCTGATTTCATATTCGACAAGTCATGTATGGATGAAGTAATTGATTTTGTGGTGATTGCTGCGGAGATCAGTATAAGAAACGATTTTGATTTGATGGGTTGTGGCGCCGATGCCCGTGGATATTTATATCTACTACTCCTATAAAGATAAACTCCACTAGGTATTTCTCTCAACACGCAAGCTATCCACATCAACAATCCACTAAAAGTTGCAATTATACCTAACTAAAGATATGTAATTAATAGTTCCTCTTCATCCATTAACATGAATTTAGTTGTCCACAATGATGTGTCAAACCATTCACCAAAATTAATTTAAGATAGTTTCATTAATATAACTATAGATAAAAAAGAGTCTATTTTTTTAAAATTATTTGTAATCCCCGCAAGAACGCGTGGTATTCACCTAGTTTATATATTCTGGATGATGTCCGATATAATCTAATGGCTGGAGCGTAGGTATTGTATTTGATTTTAGAAGGGATTCAGGAAATAGAAAACTGGGATGCCCGTGTATGAGTTGTTCTTGAACTTTGTTTCGAGCCTCCACTGGAAACGTGTAGGATTTGATTCGTGTAGTACAGGCGGAAAAAAAAGGCTTAAAACGCGTACAGGCGGAAAAAAAAGAGGCGACGGAAGAAAACGATGGTGGAAAAAAAAGGGTAAAAATTTTTCGCTTTATTAATAGGTATATATATAAATATAAAAACATAGCAAATGTGGCCATACATTGCAATGAAACACAATATGTATAAGAATCGAATTCCATATTATCGCTAGATGCAAGTTGTTCTAACACCTATGAATATGGGTCATGAATCCAAATCAAATACGAGATCTGGCAATATCTATACATATTTGGAATTGAACCATGTTTGGACACATGCACGAAGTATTAAATATAGACTAAAACATAACTAATTATATAGATTGTGACTAATTTGCAAAAGACATTTTTTTTAAGCCTAATTAGTTCATGATTTGACAATGTGGTCCTACATTAAATATATGCTAATAACGGATTAATTAGGCCTAATAAATTTTTGTGGTTTACTGCCTGTAATTTGTTTTTATTAGTAGATCGGAACACCCTATACGATCGACACGTGACATCCAATGTGACATCTCAAAACTTTTTTTTTTTGGCCTCTACAGGAGAGCACTGGGGAAAACACAATTGCAGCCATTAGCCCTTTCTTTTATAATACCTGCCTTTTGAGTTCGAGTGGTTTAGCTATGTAATATAACCTTTAAGCTGTAAACTGGATTCTTGCTTCTCCCTTCTATGATATATATCAGGGCTCCTGCTGATTATTCAAAAAAAAAAAAAAAAAAAAAACATATCAAAACTTTACATATGGATGTAAACACACCTACGACAAGCCATGTGACATGCGATGTGACACTCCAGAGTACAACCCACTTGACCCAACTAGTCATGCGCATATCGCCCTAGCTAAATCAAACGTGACGTGCTACCACATGCTGGTCCGTATCCAACGACACTGCTATCGGCCAGCTAAGGCAGACAGTGCTGCATGCCGTAGCGTGGAGGGTATTTCTACTGGCCAAACACGATGTAAGCTGGCAGTCGTCGGTGACCAATTTGTCACCAATTCGCTGTCAATCAGGCACTCTAGTCAGTCGTCGCTGATCAATACGATTATTACACGAACTATGTGGTGGACAGTCATTCTTCAGTTAGTCGTCCATGGGACATCTGTTTCGCTCCAAGATTCAACCAGCGGAGCTTTTGGAGACCTATGATCCACCTAGGAACTCGAGAGAAGATCAGTCCTTTTAGAACGAGGCTCTCGAGATTATGGAAAGGAGGTGAAAACAAGAGCAGGGCATCGGCTCCGACAGCTATAGAAAAAGACATCAGGAAAAACCGTTTGAGGTTACTTAGTTTCTCCAAGGAAAAAATCAGAGCATCCATCCATATATCTATGGGCGTATCACCATCCGTGCGTCTGGTCTGACGCCTCAAGAAGTTGTGCCTGTGGCAATCGAGGATCAACTCTTCCAGCTTGTTGAGTTAGCCGAGGCCCTTAATATTATCTAGAGCTTTACGCTAATAAAAATGACTCCAGAGTACGCAAAGATTTCATTCTCCCTATACCGTCCGGCAAACTTTGTGGCAACATGAGATGGGACAAGCGTGTCAATTCAACAACATCTGATGGAATGCCACAAATGTATATGTCGTGATCTATTTCGAGCCTCTCCAAATGTCGCATCCTGCGTAATTCAATGGGTAGCACAATGGAGCATTCAGGAATATACTTGCTTTCAATCTTCAAGTATCTCAGTTGAGACAATTGCCCAACACATGTGAGGTCCATTCTCTTCAGGTTCTCGTTAAATTCAAGGTAAAGCACCGAAGGGATTTAAGCTCCAACAACGGAGGCATCCATCTTGAGGTTCCAAATGAGACAAGAGAACGAATTTGTGATCAGCAGCAATTAGTGGCCACCTGCAATATGGTGTCATTATCATCTGCATCACCACTCAAGCTGACTGAGAGTCGATGAACCCTGTCTTGCCGTTCTACCACCACTTGTGCACTGTGCACAACACTTAGGAAATTATCTTCTTTGCACCTCTTTATGATTAGATCGAGCATCATATCATGTACTCTGTAGTAATAGTATTCTGGTCAAATCATGTTTCTATTGACAAGTTCATTGAAACAGCTCTCCGCTACATCCTTTACATCTTGCCCAGGATACTTGCTCGTCACAATACGTTCTGCTACCCATAAGTCAATCAAAGTCATCCTTTCTGATCTCGTAGTCCTCGGGATAAATGGCGAGATACGTAAAGCATGCTCTTAGACGATGAGGAAGGTGTTTATAGCTCAGGTCTAAGATATGCATCATGTCATCCAAGGAGTTTGTTGCAGATTACTATTGAGCGTTGTATGTAGTCCCAGTGCTCTTTTGGTTGGTCCGCTAATATGCTAGCCATAGTGACAACTGTAAGTGGTAAACCACCACACTTTTTTAGAATTTCGGATGAAATATGTGTGAACTGAGATGGGTAAGTATCTTCAAGTGCCAAAAGTTCTTCTAAAGAATAACTTTCTTGAGTCCAAGTCACTTAGTGGTTTCATATAATGAATCTGCCCATGGTCAATGCGACATGCCCGAGCCACACCTTCAATTCTTGTAGTCACAATAAGCCCGCTTTGTTGATTATTTTTTGGCAAAAGCACAACTAATGATATCCCAATGTTTCACTTCCCACAAATCATCAAGTACAATGAGGTACCTATAAACATATCCAAAAACTACACGGGTTAAATTAAAACGGAATAAAACATGTATTGCATTAATATATGCTACGGTCCCTAATTTTTAATTTGATGTAATAATGTTTGTACTCGTCGTACAAATATGCTACGATTGAAATACAAAAGGAAACTAATGTAGCTCTATTGAGCAAATTAATTATCATTCTAAATTATTCTTACTTTTACTAATTAGAAGCTCCAAAGAAGTTTTTACATTAACCCTTATGAGACATAGGTAATTCCTAAAATTCTTACAAAATTAGTAAGACACACTATAGAAAATATCATTGACAACAAGGACCATTGGATTATTACGTTTTCTAGAAAATTGCCCACCTCTTCTATATGGTCTAAAGTAATTCCTTAAGTATTGTTATGAATTACTTAATATGAAATTATTTAAAAATAATCCCAACATTTTTATCTAAATTAAGCACCTCCTCTATTATCTTTGTAATACCCTAATAAATATCTACATGCATCCATTAATGTAATACCTAAATAACTACATGCATCATCAGTTTTTATAAAAATATCCAAGAGTATTTCTATATATATGCTTCTAAATTACCGACTTCTATCACTATTAATATAGAAAAACTAAAAAGTAACCCCTAAATTTGTATCTAAATTACCCACCTCTACAATTTATAAAAAATAACCGAAAGTAACCCCCAAACATAAATGACCTAGGGCTTTATATATATATTCTTTGTTCAATACTTCTCAATAAGATAAACATTGGAAGTATTGATAAGTATTGGGTTAGAATGTTGAACACACATGGACGTGTAACAATAAGGGCACAATTAGGAATTAGGATCGAAAAATAATATACAATGTAAAGATAAGAGAACATCAATATAAGATGCTAATAATAGAACTTACTCGGTGATGGGGAGCATTCGGCAAGAAATGGGTATACGCAAGATTCGGCAAATACCGTGCGGTCGGCTATTTTGTGGCGATTCAAGTAAATATCCGTGCGGTGGGCTATCTCGAGAGGCTTTCGGAAACGAAGGATGGCAAATAAGTAGCCCGATTAGGAGAAGAAATCATGGTGACGAAGGCAACAAGGACTCCAAGAAGACTTGGAGCTAAAGTTATCCTATTTTTGGGTTTATTCTTTGTAAACGTAATCCTTTAGGACTCGTGGTCGGTCCGAGGTATAAATATAAACCCTCGGTCATTGTAATAGACTGTTCACAACCAAATACAATCAACCGCCCCGTGCCAACTTCGAGTCCCTTTGTCGTGTCGCCGAAGTTCTTCGAGAGGAATCATCGATCCGTCGACCTCCGTAAGTTTCGGCAACCTTCCTGCCGCCGGACCGAATGGCCGCGGCGGCGGCGTTTGCTTAGTAGCAAGTAGTCTCGTTTATCTCGATTTGGATGGCCGTGCGGCAAAGCGCCTCGCTTGGTAGCGGGAAGTCTTCGCTTATGCTTTGTTTATCTCGACCGAATAGCCGCGGCGGCAGTGTTTGCTTGATAGCTTAGCGAGGCAAGATAGTTATCAACTTTATTAGATTTGGCAAGATCTAGTAGATTCATTAAGTTACCACGTGTTGCATGTTCTTTATTTATATTTATATATTTGTAACACTTTATTGCCCAATCTAGATTGATAAGGCTCGGCTTCATATTCTTTTATGATCTACTTAGATCTATTTATGTTTTATGTTCATCTTGCCATCATAAGCGGATCGTGTGCTTTCAATAGCCGAGCTAGATCAATCTAGGTTGTCACGTGTTGCGGGTTCATGCATGTTAGGCGAGATAAGCCTTGACAGAACTTGGTATCGTCGGCGGATCACGGGTTTTTGGGTTGCTTTAGAGCTAGTCATCCGGTGGACTAGAATTCGATTCAATCGATAGGTTTGGTCACGTTTGCATGTTTGTTCCTTCTTCATGGATCCCGATTCGGCAAACTTGCCGAATACGGTTATGCTTTCACGAGTAGCAAGTATTTATAGATCTGTTTAGATACATGCATGCTTTTAGCTTTCTACTTCTCAACGTGGTGGCCGTGCGGCGGCGCCGGTTAGTTGTAGGGAGTGGTGTAGATTTTGAGTAACGTGGTGGCCGTGCGGCGGCGGCTGGTTACTTAGGTTTTATGCTTGATGGGTTTAGAGAAGCTAGACGTGCGGCAGACTAGCTGAATTATGCCTATGCATGCATTATTTCGATTAGATTTATGCTTACAAGTTACCTGCTCATATTTATCATGTTTGATTGGTTTTATTGGTCAATGTTATATGCTTTCAATGATACACAATGTTAATGATCAGTTTTTCACTTGTTCAAACATGTCTTCTTTACTTACATTCGGCAATCATGTTTCATATGCTTCACTTTATAATAACCGAATGCTTCATGAACATGTTGGCAGATAGCTTTCATAGCTATGTGTCATCGTAAAGTGGCTTCAGGGCCGTATATATGGGCTGCTGCGGTCACACGGCATGTTCCGACTTTTGTATCTAACAGTTCCATCCCTTGTTAGTTTCAGATTAAACCGACCGGCACGCTTCGATTCCAACCGCGGGCACCCGTTTGAAGCCACGCTTTCCCGGCTTGCTGTGTGTGAGGCACAGTGCGCCACATTTTGTGTCAACACGGGGGGTCAGTGACTAGTAAATTTAGCTACTGCGACCGTAAAGGGAGAAGGAAAGCGATCTTTTTTCGCTTTTAGAATAAATTTCAAGGTACTAGACTACTATAGCACAAAAAAAACTATCACGAAACAACACTTTTAGAAACTTGTTTCACCAAACCGCACTTCTATAGGTATAGGTAGAACAAAACTACACTTTTACATATGAACCAATTTCATAAAACTACACTCTTGTTAATGTTACTACATTGTTATGATCATTTTATATTGTAAAACCACACATCTTTAGAGCATTTAAAGTGTGGTTTTCCGGTACATAATATATGATGAATGTGTAGTTTTGCAATATGTTGTAGCTAGCAATATATATAATATAAGAGTGTATTTTCCTTTATTTGTACTCCTCTCTCACACTACCCCGGATCGGTACATCCTTTATAGGGTCCACACCCCCCTCCACGCCAAAAAATGAATCGGCGGAACCAACCCAAGAAGTGATGTGGGGTTCAAATCACGCCGGGTCAAAAACACCGCAATGATTTGAAGATAGACCGCCGGTTCACTATCCAAGCGGGCGGCGACCGTGATCGAACATCGCCGGGTGCCCCTTCGATCGGCAATATTTTTGATCCGGGCAATGCCGGTTCGGAAGTCAAACGGTAGCGTTGATATTGAGAACACTATCGGGCTTGAAAGAACCGACAATATTGAATGAAATAACACTTGTCGGGTTAGATTGTGCCGATAGTGTAGCGAAGTGTGTTGACGGTAGATAGCGTCTAAAATTAAGTATTTATTTTCCTACTAAATCATGCTTAAATAATATAAAATATTATTATTACTAATCAATTCCATGAGTTTTGGTGTATACTGCTTTTTGGGATGAACTCGAAAAGAGCGTAAAAAGGTTGAAAAGAAAGAAAATAGAGAATCGGAAGAAAAGAACCAAAACAAGGTGATTAGTATAAATTTCGGGGACCTAAATGACATAAGAAGACATCTCGCACAGTAGGGGCCCATTTTTGCTAACAAGTGGGGGCCACGTGGCCTGGCCCAATTGTGGGGCCGCGCGGCCTCCCCTCATGGAGACACGTGTCCTGCTTCTGAAACCTTCCCACAACCGACCTAAGGAGTAGATCTAAGCCATCCAATCAAGTCGGTTTGATCCAACGGTTCAGATTCATCCCTCAGGGCTATAAATAAAGAGGCAGACCACCCCCCTGAAACTGTAAGTCATTATCTTTATGTCAGAGCTTGAGAGCATAATTCCCATTAGCTACTACGGATATGATTAGCAATCAAGATTAGACTAGTTCTTAGAATTAGTCTATGACTAGAAATAGATTTGTTAACACTGGATTTTGGTAAGCCTGAAAGGATAACAGGTGGGCCAGTGCAAGATGTTAATAATAAATTCACTCGGCGATGAGGAGCATTCGGCAAAGGATGGATATGCGCAGCATTCGGCAAACGACCATGCGGTCGGCTATTTGTGGCGATTCGGCAAATGTCCGTGCGGTCAGCTATCTTGAGAATGCATTGATTCCATTCGGGAAGCGAAGGATGGCAAGTAAATAGCCGATCAAGAGAAGAAATCACAATGACGAGGGCGACAAGGACTCCGAGAAGACTTGGAGCTAAAGTTATCATATTTTTAGGTTTGTTCTTTGTAATCGTAACCTTTTAGGACTCGTGTCGGTCCAGGGTATAAATATAAGCCCTTGGTCATTGTAAAAAGACTGCTCACAACCAAATACAATCAACCGGCCCCGTGCCAACTGTTGGCATTTCTTAGCGCAATCACTAGAAACAGGTTCAGAACCCATCTCTAATAACGGCGCGAATGCGCGACGACATTCCTAAGTGAAACCACCATGTCGGTGATCACACTAGGAACATCAACGGTGATAGACCTTGCCATAATAGATATTCATCCGCAAGCGCACGGATCTATCATTGTAGCATTTCACCCGAAAGTATTCAGGGTATCGTTATTTATATTTTCCTAAAGGAAGGCATGGTGTAAAAGTCTCTAATTCGGACATGGTCAAGACAACATGAATGCATAAAAGATCAATGTTCATAATAGGGGTAAAATAGGATAAGTAATAGGATAGCTTGACACACACCCTCAAGCCAACCTCAAGGATAATGGTAAAAGAAAGAATAAAAGAATAAATCTAATATGGAGCAGGCATATCCTAGATAGTCATGTCAAGATAGCAGATACACACATGTTTTACTATCAGAGATTCTAAGTCAAGATAGCCAAGGTCTCTGCTGACTTACTTCGGGCACCGGCTTATACCTGGTCTGCCAGGCATCTCCGGCTTACGGCTCTACGCCAACCACGGACGTGGGGGAATGCTAAGGATGGACAGGGCTGCCACCACCTGCCGCCATGCCCTCAACCATACGCGGCCAAGGCAAACGAAGGCAGCCCCTAGCCTAAACACCACGTCCAAGTTATTGACTACATACTCTAGCGTGTACAAGGCTTACCCGTAAACGAGGTCCTTCTACTAGAGCAACCGCCATGAGGACGGACGACGAACCCGCAACCCAACATCAACCAAGACTAACTCAAAGTAGAACTCAACATATCAAATTAGCTCTTTGGTCTAAACATGTATGCATGATAGATTAAGCACAATGTTCTACATGACAAGATCATGATATAGAAACTATAGACTAGTTCATCCATCAAGATTATATAATAAGAACTTTGCTCTAATTCAAGAACACAACTATATTGATAAAATGAGAGCAAGAACAAAATGGAACTCTTGATATTATTCATACCGAAAGACTCAAGTTGTCCAAGCTCTCCAAGAAAGCTCATTGCCTTTCTCCTTTATTCTACTACTAACCTATAAAGAAAAAGAAGAAGAAGAAGAAGAAGTAGAGAGAAGGAGAATGGCTCTCTTGTGTGGTGTGTTGAGAGTGAGGGAGATGGTCTCCTTTTATAGTGAGAGGAGAGGGGTTCTTTGGAAAATGTCTCCTCCCCTCATTATGGCACAACCGACCAGGAAATGTCGGTTTGAAGGTTCACTTGACCTGGACACCACCTGCACCGACGTTCTTAGGAGTAATGTGACCGCCTCGCGAAAGATGGGCCCGGATGATGTCGTGGTCGGCGCGCCCGCGCCGACGAGCGCGCCCACGCCAAGAACTGGGCCGTTCAGGCTGAAATTTTGCTTGTGCGTCGGGCTCGTCATTAGCTTCATTTCGACGGGTGGTTTTCCGAAAACGGAGTTCGTATGTGAAAGTTATGCCCAAAATACTGAACCGATCTCCTGCAGCCCGGTATGATTTTATGTTGGACTTTGGGCCTGCACTTCTCAGACTTGTGTTGGGCGGTTTTCCACTGGACACGCTCGGCATCACCCTCCTGGTATTTGATATAACCATATTGTGCAAGGTGTGCTCGAGCGGTGCCGACCTTGGCGCGGGCGCGCCAGCCCTGGCTCGGTCTGGCCTCAGCTTTGGCTGGTGGGTCCGAGGTGTCAGGAGAAGTTGAGCCGGTGGGTTGCTTGGTCCGGTTGCATCGTGGTGGGCTTGTTTCCATTGGGATGAATGATGTGCTAAAGTACGCTTTCCCGAATGGCGCCTTTTGGTGTTCTTTCTCACTTGTTTTGGCTATAAATCCTGCAAGGTAGTAATTCTCCAATCCAAGTGGAAATAGATTAATAGCAAATGTATATGTGTGTAATAATGTTTAGTTCAACCCCTTTTTGGTAGAATGTTGATGGTAAAAATATGTCGTTAGTGACCGTCAACAACTCCCCCAAGCTTACCCTTTGCTCGTCCTCGAGCAATGATAAGGACTTGGTTGTTGATCAGGAGTTGCTTCTATGCCGATTATGTTTTAAAGATGCCATGCTTATAACAAAAATTTTCTACTAGAATTTGAATGAAATGGCATGTTTACCCACCCTTTATTACCTTTCGTCGTTGTGGGGCTTTTGAGCCGTCTCCAAATCTTGGGTGGTTGCAAGGTAGAACAGATCGACGGACTTGCTTATCTTTCATTCTTTTGAACGATTTGTCAATCCAGAGGTTTTGAAATATTTTGCAAAGAAAATAGTTCCTCAAATGATCTCTTGATCGCTCAAAATTTGTATGTGGTTGTTCCTCACCAAAGGCTTAGATTTGCCTTTCTTTTTGCCTACCCACTAGATAAGGCTTTTGTGGAGCTCGGGTAGGTAAAAGATTGGCATACTTGTGTCATGTCATGTTGCCTTAATCAAAGACAGGACCACATGGAGAAACTAGTCATAGACCTAGATCAAGATGTGCAAGTGTGTGGAATTTTTTTGTGTTTTGTACTCCGGATATGATGACTCTCTCTTGTTGGTGGAATTTTGAAGGAGGTATGGGCTACCTTTATATTTTTTTCTTTTCTTTTCTTTCTCTCTCTGTCTCTCTCTCTTTTTTCTTTTTTTTTTTTTCAACGAGTACTTGACTTCCTCTTCTTTATTGGGACACATGTCCATCTTTCTTTTCTTTTCTCTCTTTTGTTTAAGCATAGCCCATACTTCTCCTTTGGTAACAAGTATTTTTGTGAGATGTCATGATACAAATGAATGGAGTACTTTTTTTTTGTGGATGGAAGGGTGCATGTTGTGCGCAACTCTCAATGTAAGAGTCGGCGATTTATTTGTGGGTGTACGTGAATCTTGATCTTGGGCATATGAAAAGAATCTCAACATAGGTCACAACAATTTGACCTAGGCTCACCATGAAAACAAGTAGCATATGACTAAGGTTTTTCATGAATGATCATATCATCATGTCATATGGCTCTGGTGGGAAATGCATATCATTGAGGAACTTTTGAATTTTGATCTTTGAAAAGAAAACTCTGGATATCAGGTCACTCTAAGAATAATGTCATAGCAAAGTCCGTGTCACCATATCATAACTCGCAACAACCTAGATCGAGATAAGTTTTATGCAACCCACATGATTCGGGCTTTTCAAGGTGAAATAAAACTTAGCCACTAAACCCAAATCTTAGAGAAATTTAAGTTATAAACTAGGCACAGATAAAACATAAGACAGAGCAACTATTCATCATGTCAACAGGGTAGAACTAGACATTTCTACAACACATATATATGGAGTGGAATAAATCTCCTCTCTCTTTTCTTCCCCTCTTTTTTTATTATATCTCATCATTCTTATAAGATAAGAAAATAATTAAATGAAATGTGAGATACGAGTTACCTTTGTGGGAGTCCACCCAAAGCTAGCTTCTAATTTACCTTTGGCTAGGAACACTTGCTAGCTTGTGCACGCCGTGAATTGATGTCGTGATTGTTGGCGTGGTTGGAGACTCCCCCAAGCTTGTCTTTGTGATGTCATTGGAACAACCAAACTTGGGGTTTGAAAGGTTTATTATTTTTTTTTTATATTTTTTTATTTATATTATATTTTCTTTGGTTCACCAAACAAGTGTTGATCTCTATTGTCATCTCCGGGACTTACCTCATGAAGTTTAATTGGTTTTTGCGGGGGTTAGTCCATATGATCGACTAGACTCTACACTAGCACTTTGGTTCAATAATCGGACTCGACTCCATGTCTAATCTCGATTAAGGTAGACTTTTGACCTAAGCACCATGCTTAATTCAAAGAGCCTATGGAAGTATGATCACCAATTGTATGATCGATACTTCCAAACCAAAACATACCAATATAGAAAGAGGAAGCATGCAATGATAACAAGATTCATCCAATGGAGGTAAAGACATTGAAAGGTGAACAAAGGAATCTTTTTTTTTTTTTGCAAGGTAATGGAAATGATGAGATTGAAAGATTCTCATTACCTTGTTGTGACCCTCCCCAAGCTAGCTCAAAGCCAATATATTGGAATTGTACTTCATGCTTTTGGCTTTTCCTTCGCATACCCGAGTGTGTATGTCTTGACCGCGTATGAGGGCAGGAGTGTTGAGGCTTCTGCAGTAGTAGCTTGATGATCCATCTCGGGCGGGTCACGAGGCTCAGGTCATACAACTAGTGTATATAGACCATTTGCCATAGTGACGACAAAGCCGCAAGGCGGAGGTTCCTTCCTTCCTTTTTTTTTCAAATATATTCCTCTCTTTTTTTCTATCTTTTTTTTCTCTTTCTCTTATTATTTCTTTTTTTTTTCTATATATTTTTCTTTGACCTTTTTTTATATCTCTTTTTTTTTACTCTCTCTTTTTTTCAATCTCTCTTTTTTAGCAAGGTGAAGCCAACATCATCTTTTATTCTTTTTTTTTCTTTTTTTTTTTGATGATCCTCTTAGTGTGCGTGGAACTTGACGGTCTCACTATCTTCCCTCCCATACTTAGACTTTTGTGAAAAAGTCAAGTGTGCAAGGTCAGGGTCTCCTTTCGAGTGCATTCCTCCGCCCAAGAGCATCAAAGTTTTCTTGTTGATGTAGCCCCATGTTTTCAAGTGTCGCATGCCCCTTTGTTCTTCTTAGTCTTCACCTAAAATGGTTAGCGACAAGAATACCCGAATGTGCATTCTAACTTGAAAACATGTCCTTGCTTTTTATTTATAAGATAATTTTTTTGGATAAACCTATTATGTGCAATGATCGCTACACATGCATATTATCATGATCGCATTCAAATAGATTCCTTTAACCAACGCCTTCCACGGCAACGGCGCTTAAATGCTTGTTGGCATTTCTTAGCGCAATCACTAGAAACAGGCTTAGAACCCATCTCTAATAACGGCGTCAGAAATGCGCCGCTGACATTCCTAAGCGATACCACCATGTCGGTGATCACACTAGGAACATCAACAGTGATAGACCTTGCCATAATAGATATTCATCCGCAAGCGCACGGATCTATCATTGTAGCATTTCATCCGGGAAGTATTCGTGGTATTGTTATTTATATTTTCCCAAAGGAAGGCATAGTGTAAAAGTCTCTAATTCGGACATGGTCAAGACAACATGAATGCATAAAAGATCAATGTTCATAATAGGGGTAAAATAGGATAAGTAATAGGATAACTTGACACACACACTCAAGCTAACCTCAAGGATAAAGGTAAAAGAAAGAATAAAAGAATAAATCTAATATGGAGCAGGCATATCCTAGATAGTCATGTCAAGATAGCAGATACACACATGTTTTACTGTCAGAGATTCTAAGTCAAGATAGCCAAGGTAGTCTCTGCTGACTTACTTCGGGCACCGGCTTATACCTGGTATGCCAGGCACCTCCGCTACGGCTCTACGTCAACCACGGACGTGGGGGAATGCTAAGAACGGACAGGGCTGTCACCACCTACCGCCATCCCCTCAACCATACGCGGCCGAGGCAAACAAAGGCAGCCCCTAGCCTGAACACCACGTCCAAGCTATTGACTACATACTCTAACGTGTACAAGGCTTACTCGTAAATGAGGTCCTTCTACTAGAGCAACCGCCACGAGGATGGACGACGAACCCGCAACCCAACATCAACCAAGACTAACTCAAAGTAGAACTCAACATATCAAATTAGCTCTTTGGTCTAAACATGTATGCATGATAGATTAAGCACAATGTTCTACATGACAAGATCATGATATAGAAACTATAGACTAGTTCATCCATCAAGATTATATCATAAGAACTTTGCTCTAATTCAAGAACACAACTATATTGATAAATGAGAGCAAGAACAAAATGGAACTCTTGATATTATTCATACCGAAAGACTCAAGATGTCCAAGCTCTCCAAGAAAGCTCATTGCCTTTCTCCTTTATTCTACTACTAACCTATAAAAGAAAAAAGAAGAAGAAGAAGAAGTAGAGAGAAGGAGAATGGCTCTCTTGTGTGGTGTGTTGAGAGTGAGGGAGAGGGTCTCCTTTTATAGTGAGAGGAGAGGTGGATCTTTGGAAAATGTCTCCTCCCCTCATTATGGCACAACCGACTAGGAAACGTCGGTTTGAAGGTTCACTGGACCTAGACACCAGCTGCACCGACGTTCACAGGAGTAATGTGACCACCTCGCGAAAGATGGGCCGGATGACGTCGGGGCTGGCGCGCCGCGCCGACGAGCATGCCCATGCCAAGAACTGGGCCATTCGGGCTGAAATTTTGCGTGTGCGTCGGGCTCGTCGTTAGCTTCATTTCGACAGGTGGTTTTCCAAAAACGGAGTTCGTATGTGAAAGTTATGCCCAAAATACTGAACCGATCTCCTGCAGCCCGGTATGATTTTATGTTGGACTTTGGGCCTTCACTTCTCGAGACTTGTTCACAACCAAATACAATCAAACCGGCCCCGTGCCAACTTCAAGTCCCTTTGTCATGTCGTCGAGTTCTTCGAGGGGAGCCATCGATCCGTCGACCTCCGTAAGTTCCGGCAACCTTGTTACTTCAACTAAATGGCCATGCGGCAGGCGTTTGCTTAGTAACAAGTAGTCTCGTTTATCTCGACTGGATGGCCGTGCGGTAGGTGTCTGCTTGGTAGCGGGAAGTCTTCGCTTATGCTTTGTTTATCTCGACTGAATGGCCGTGCGGCAGGCGTTTGCTTGATAGCTCAGCGAGGCAAAATAGTTATCGGCTCTATTAGATTTGGCAAGATCTAGTAGATTCATTCAATTACCATGTGTTGCATATTCTTTTATTTATATTTATATACTTGTAACACTCTTTTGCCCAATCTAGATTGATAAGGCTCGGCTTTATATTCTTTTATGATCTACTTAGATCTCTTAATATTTTATGTTTATCTTACCGGTTGCAAGTAGATCATGTGTTTGCAATAGCTGAGCTAGATCAATCTAGGTTGCCACATGTTGCGGGTTCGGGCTCGTTAAACATAAGTAGACCTTGACAAAACTAGGTATCGTGTGGCAGATGCAGGTTTTTGGGTTGCTTTAGAGCTAGTCATCCGGTGGACTAGAATTCGATTCAATCTGATAGGTTTATCTATGTTTACTTGTTTATTCCTTCTTCATGGACCCCGATTCGACTAATTTGCCGAATACGGTTATGCTTTCACGAGTAGCGAGTATTTATAGATCTGTTTGATAATGCATGCTTTTAGCTTTCTACATCTCACGTGGTGGCCGTGGGGCAGGCGCTGGTTAGTCGTAGAAAGTGGTGTGAATTTGAGTAAGTGGTATCATGCGGTGGATTAGCTTGCTTAGCTTTATGCTAGACGGGTTTAAGATGGCTAGACGTGCGGCAGTCTAGTTGGATTAGGCCTATGCATGTTTTATTTAAATTAGATCTATATCTATGAGCTACCTATTTCATATCTATCATGTTTGATAGTTTTATTGGTCAATGCTGTATGATTTTGATGATATATAATATTGATGATCAGTTTCACTTGTTCAAACATGTCTTCTTTGTTCACGTTCGGCAATCGTGCTTTGTATGCTTCTATTTTCATAATAGCCGAATGCTTCATAAACATGTTGGCAGATAGCTTTCATAGCTATATGTCGTCGTAAAGTGCCTTGAGGGCCATATATATGGAACTGTCTGATCTCACCTGGCACATTCTAGCTTTTGTATCTAACTGTTTCGCCAGAAAAATCACTAAGGCGGATCTCTCTGTGTTTTGTGTGTCGTACTACTTAGTACAATTAAGCGTAGGCGTGCCAGTATACATCCGTATACAAATAAAGTAAATGTGCAATAAAACACAAGGGACAAAAGTTCAGGGAAATATCACTTTATTATTCATCACAGAATTACAAAGTACAATTTCCCACTTTAACATATATTTGCGCCGAGCCTCATCCGACAATCGGGGGATTGTGTGGCTTCGGTTCATGGGGCCTCGAGATGCCTCCAATTAATTACATCCGAGCATCGAGCCGCGGAATACCTCCGATTAAGCTATGCTGATGGTCATTGTCGTCGTCTCCGAATAAACAAGAGTTATCTCCCAAATATATGCATAAGCACAAATGAATGAAAATGGTGAAGTGCTAGAGCCTCGCCGGCCTCTAGCAAAAAGGTATCCGACCTCGTCGTGTGGATCCCATAATGAAGTCAAGTGTTCAGCCTCGTCGGTCACGAACAATGATTCCGGCCTCGTTGGTCGCGGAAAGGAACATCCCACCCTCGTCGGTCAGGGGAAGAAAATGACTTCATCTGGTTCACCGCCTTGACGGGTGCCGAAAGGTGGTTGATGACTATGAGACTTGTGCTCATGAGATACTCAGGAAATTTCTCTTGGCATGAATTTCTGAGATCATTAGCGTGACACTCAGTCAGCTCGCCGATTTATATATGCGCGTGAACTCCGGCGCTTCAACATGACTTAGAATATTTGCGGACGTTGCAGTCGGGTTTCGGGCCTGCCAGAGCCCGTGGCTTGCTTGGGCTGAGAAATCAATATTGGGCCACCAACAATGGGCCAAACAATAATATTCAGCTAGCTTGTAACTCATGTAAATGTACTTTGCCCACGTACGAACTTGTATGCATGGTAGTGTAGCTCTTTTACATGCTTTTCTGTTGTCCTACTTGCCGTATATGCTGCACGTGTATTACACAAGTATGTATACATGTATCTCTGCCTGCTACTGCTCAAGCCTTGCCGAGGTGGGCCATTGCCAGGCCGCACTACTCCGCCACCGCGGTAGTTCTGTTCTGGCCACTGCTGGATTCACGTCGGGCCATTGCCGGGCCGTACTGCTCTGCCACTGCCGTCGCTCCGGCGCCATTCCGGCCATCGCTAGACTCACTGCTGCCAAGCGCTGTGTTGAACCGAAGATTGCCGCCTTTGCTATGGCCGTGGCTCATCATGCCAATGCAGGAATGTGCCTGCACGTCATGTTCACCGGACTGCCTTCTCTGCTGAGCCGCTTTGCATGCTGCCGTGTACGTAGACGCCGGTGATCAGGAGTGTTGGCCGGGCTCTGCCCCCGTTGCCGATCTTGCCACTGCACGCAATTGTGGTGGATGTGTCATGTTGCCGATGCACATGTGCGCCGCTATGCCGATTCGCTGGGCTGCCGCCGTCATCGGGACGCCTTTGCGGCCACTGTAGGCGGCGTCATGACTCATTGCCCGATCGAGCCGCCGCCCGTCCGCCTTCACCGTCGGGCCGTAGTGCTGTGCACTAGTGGTCGCCCGCCCGGTGTGTGAAACGGGCGATCTCAGGTGGCCGCCGCCATCAAAATGGTTGCCGGCGCTGTCGGCGTTGATGTGCCGTGAGTCGCCGAGCCGCCGCACGCAAGTCTTCGTCGTCGGGTCTGGATCCGCCCGTGTTTGTTGCGGGGCTGGCACGCGCCGCCGCCTGGAAGAGATCAACGCCACGCGGCGCTGCTGGCTGGTCTAGTTGCCACGCTTCGCCGTAGGAGTCGTCGTTCCGCCCCGAGTGCCGCTTCGCCGCTGCGTGTGCTTGCCGTGGCCTCCGCCGTTCACCGCTACTGCCATCCAAAAAAAGAGGCGAGCATCATATAAATCTAAATATAAACAACCTCTCACCATCACCGTAGGCATGGGCGGGCTGTGGCATATATAACGTCGGCGATGAAGAAGGCCGGTGACGCGGGGGTTGTGTAGATGTTCGGCTCTCCGGAGACGTGGTTGACGATTTAGCCGGAGACGATGAAGCAGATTTTCGCTTGCCGATGACCTAGGGAGATTGTACATTTTATGCGGCCTATGGAGGAAACTTTTCTTTCCTTTTCTATTAGTAAAGCAAGGTTTACCCTTGACTTTATTAATGGGTAGAGCCACCCTTTACTATTCTTTATGAACACCCAACGGAAGGAATCATCCTCCAGACAAAAAGGGGAAGTTTTGATAGCCAATTTAGAATCACTCCAATCCCAAGATTTAGCTATCAATCCCATAAGCATCATCTAAACTTAAGTTTTTGCTATTATAACTTTAGGGAAGAACTTCCAGCTTCATAAGAGACCTCTTGAGCATTTATAGTCTAGATTGTCTTAAGGAAGAGTCTCTTAGAAAGCTTTCTTATTCTTATAAAGGACATTAGGAAGAGCTAAAGGATGGCATGTCTAATGCCATAGAAGGAGAACAAAGCTACCTAGAAGCCACTCGTATCTTCTCTCCTTCTATACTGAGATTAGATAACTTACTTAAATCCATCTCTAATCCCATCCTTGACCCCAATGAATCCTAATCTTTTTGAGTCCCCCAATGATCCTAGAACTCCCAATCTTAGAAATCATGAAGGATCTAGGGAAGACCAGAAAAGAACAATATCAATGCCTGGAGAACATCAATGAGCATGGAAGCTACTTCATAAACACTTCATCAAATCCATGCTCATTTAAGCAAACTCCTACATCATTTGCTCTCTCTAAACTTGCTACATATGACACCTCCAACCTCCTCCTGCTAGCTATTACGAAAGACTTAGAAAAGATGGTTGTAGATGCATATGTTTATCATAAATATTGCATATCTAGTTGGTAAAAATAGAGATTGCTTGATAACATGAATTTTCACTTTTTACTTGTCATAGAATATTCCTTCGGGTATTTTCGTCACTAACTCTTCTAGGTTTGGAGCAAAAGGACGAAGGATGACGATTATAAGGTAAGTCCAATCAATTATTATGCAACATTGAACTACATTCTTAGAAACATCTTTTGTCAGGTTGCTACATTAACTTGGTTGTTCTTACTTTTATAATATGTTCATGTTGCTAAACATTATTTATGCTTTCTCATTTCTATTTAAATAAATCTCTTTTATACCTTCATGCTACATGTTATGCGTCATAGTATGCTAAGGAATATCTTCATACACCATTTAAATTAGGCATGGTGCTTAGTTTAATCTATTTTTCTGAATTAAATTAGACAAGGTTGAATGCTTTATCTCTATAAGTTTGAATGCTTTCACAAATGCTATAATATGAATCAAACTTAAGATGGAATATTAAATCAATCCTTTAGAAAAAGTAATGGTGAATAAATATTCTATGCTCATTAATTAATTAAACTTCTTTATAACATAGAAAGTGACATTTAGCCCTATGACAACGATATTGTTGTTATTACTTGTATATTCCTTTGGGTATGTCTTTGTCTACTAATGTTGCAGAAATAAATAAGAAAAGCAAGAAGGTCCAAACACATGTTAAAAGAAGAACATAAAGGTGGCTTGCGAGAAGGACAAAGAAGAAGTGGAACATAGAAGACAAGCTATTCATGAACAAGATACATTATAAGCCAATCAAGAGAGAAGGAAAGAACTGCCACAAGGTATTACGGTACATTCATGCTCAATAATAAAGGTAACATCTCAAGGTAAGTTATTATTTATAAAGTCTCTCTTCTATTATGCTATGCATAGAGTTAAACATATTTGAGTTACAACCTTGATTAATTCATCTGATTAATTCAACATGCTAGCTCTTTAATTGTTCCTACTACCACTCTTTTGACCTCATAGTCCTAATCATATAATCTTAAAATTTGTTGCACACTTTACTTTGGGAAGGAGATAGTTATAATCATGAAATTATTTTACATTAATAAACAACCCTTCCATGAGTTAAGCCATTTAATCTTTTCTATTAAAATGTTTTAAATGCAACATTCATTGTTTATCTTTTTAAATCCTGTCACCCATGTCATGATTACGTAGAGTATATGAAACATTAACTTTATCTTGCTCTATGTGCCTAAGGTTCAAGAAGAATGAATAAAGTTATGGTTACGTTGGTGTTTTTCCACCAACCAGAGCCCATGCACTTGATCTCTACTTTGTCTTTGTAAACAGGACATACTTCATGCAAAGCTTGAGGGAGACTATCCCTTAAATTCTACAAGTAAAATGTCCTAGATCTATGAACATGTGCACTAAGCAAGATGTTGCCGACTTCTATTACTAAAGCTTCACTTCGAGGTGTTGGACAATTAATGAACATAGATGATAAACGTGAGGAGTAAATAAGGTAAGAAGTCTTGATTCAGTGGACTTAAAACACTGAATCCTCTCGGAAGGTAACTTCAAGTAATTATCTATATTTAATTTCTGATTATTACATATTTACTTTCTCACATTGCATAAGTATTTCTTCTTTAGCATGTTTACTTTATCACATATATACGCATTAGAAAAGAAAATAAATAAGTTTCATGCATGTCATCAATTAAAAACTTCGAAGCCCCATGTGAATAGATATTTCTTGTGGAGGCATAAAAATAAATTTGCATTCATTTATCTAGTTGTTTTATAATTTGCTGCATGCATATAAATAAGAAGATACAAAAATAGTTATCTTGGTTTAAATTTCTATTGAAACTTAATCTTTAATATTTAATCTATAGTTATTAAGAAGCTCTAGATAATTAAAGCTTAAAAAATCTAGCTTTGCTAAGGCTTAACGAGTTTCACGAGCTTTGTTGTCTATTTGAGTTTCATCAGCGGGAATTATGAGATCCGACAAAAGAAGGCGTTCGACCACTTGATGGAGCATTTCTTCAACAGTCATCATCATCAATGCTCCACCAAGGAAGAATGACATTACCCCCATTTGTCTACCTTATTACAAGCAGAAGGACATCAAGTACCTCTGCTTCAAATCTAGCTTGGGGAGAACACCCCTAGGTTATCGAGATAAGTATTCCTTACTATGCATTATTTATTATTAAGCTTTATATGATTGCTTTATGCTTTATTAAAAAGAAATAAAAAGATGCATAACTATAGAAACTAAAGTATAGTCTTAATATATTTTTATTAGAGTATGAATTTTTAGTGTGGAAATAAATAAATAAATAAATAGAGTATACAAATGCTTGCTTTTAAGAATTTGAATGAATTTGCTTTGGAAATGATGAATAGTTGCTCTGCTCTAATTCCTTTTAAGTACCTTGATTTTAAATTGAAATTCCTATGATGTTTTCAGATACACTTGTTTTGATCTAAGATTTGCTCTAAACCTGAACTTGTGGGTAGCATATACTTGATCTAAGTCTAGGTAATTGAGGGATATGATATGAGAGAGTCTCGAGCTGTTGTTTATCTTGTCCTTAGTGAAACTATATTTACGGAGATTTATCTTTTGAAAATTTAAAATTTTACATGATGAGCTCTTATTTGGCAAAGTGCTAAATTCCTACCAAAGCCATATTTGATATTTGGATTAGGAAAACTTTCCAATTACATATTTTTTGCTTGCTTTGAGTTGAGTAGATCAAGCTTTTTTGATACTGTGAGAGTTCAGTCATGAAAAATCAAGATTTATCCACACACCATCCACATATATCCGTATGCATTGTTCTCACATCGGGAATAGTTGCAATATCATTATTTCTTATTCCAAATCCACTTGAAATTGTTTTATTCTTACACGGGAATAAACAACCCAAATAAACTATAGGAAGCCCCTAAATATTTACTCCAAATATTCTTATTGTTATCTCTCAATAGTTTGTCATTAGAAAGAGATTTGGGTCCTTTGCTAAAAAAAAAAGTGAGAGTGAAAAAAGGACAAGTGTCCACTATGAAAACAATGGGTACTTAGATGCCCGCCTCTACGAAAAAAAAAAAAAAAAAGAAAAAAAAAAGAAAGAAAAAAGAAAGCATGCAGCCCAAGTTCTCTCAAAATTTCTAAGTTTCAAGAGAGATGTATTCTTTGAGGGAGTAAAAGTAGAATTAGTTTTAGCCACCAAATATACACCTATCTATCATATTCCATACACATGCATTTCTTGATTTGATTGGCTAAACTCTCTATGGATCCATTGTTTGACTTACAATATATTCTTTACAAGTATGCTATATTATTTAAGAGTGCCACTCCTATGAGCTCCACATAAGCCTTATTTAGAAAGTGAGTTGAGAGAAGGCTTAATATATTCTGTCTTGTTCCACAAAAATACTACATATTTAAGAGAGAAGGCATTACACTCTTATTACCTAGCAAGGATCCATAAATACCACATCTTGAGAGATTGAGAGTGCCATTCAATACAAAGCTCGAGTTTTATTTTGAAAACTTAAAAAAACTCTAGAATATTGGTTGATCGAAGACTTGAGACATAGGGCTTGACTTGATTGTTTTGTCTTTCAATTACTCAAGACCCAAGTGAAAGTTAAAGCTCCATAGTTTAAGGTAATATGGGTGAGTTTGAAGTCGGAATGATTGTTATCGATCAGGAGTAGAGTTTTTGTTTAAAAGCATGTGTACTTCTTAAGAATAAAAGCATTGAAGCAACTCTGATCCAAGTTAACTAAACAAGTTTTGCTAAGAGACTAGCAAAGGGTAAGCTTGGGGGAGCTTGTTGATAGTAGATAACATCTAAAATTAACTATTTATTTTCCTACTAAATCATGATTAAATAATATAAAAAGATTATTATTACTAATCAATTCCATGAGTTTTGGTGTATACTCTATTTTTGCGGGATGAACTCGAAAAGAGCGAAAAAAAGGCTAAAAAGAAAGAAAATAGAGAATCGAAAGAAAAGGACCAAAACAAGGTGATTAGTATAAATTTCAGGGACCTAAAGGACATAAAAAGATAGCTCGCACAAGCCGGGGCCCACCTGCTGACAAGTGGGGCCGGGTGGCCTGGCTTGTGGTGCCGTGCGGCCTCCCCTCATGGAGACACGTGTCCTAACCTTCCCACAACCGACCTAAGAAGTAGATCTAAGCCATCCAATCAAGTCGGTTTGATCCAACGGTTCAGATTCATCCCTCAAAGCTATAATAAAGAGGCAGACCACCCCCCTAAAACCCAAAGTCATTATCTTCATGTCAGAGCTTGAGAGCATAATTCCCATTAGCTACTATAGATATGATTAGCAATCAAGATTAGACTAGTTCTTAGAATTAGTCTATGATTAGAAATAGATTAGATCTAGTAATGAGTGGATTAGAGGAGCCCTGGCCTGTCAGTGTTTCTCTGATGTATTCTGCGGGATCAAGTTCGTCACGAGAAGAACTTGCTCCTGAGATTCTCTTGTGAGTTAACTTCTTATTAAAGTAAGCATTGGTTTATATTGTTCTTCTTGTTTATAACTCTTTTTTGAGTACTTTAATCTTGGTGATTTCTTGATTAAGGGAGTAATTCTTAGTGTAAGCGTGGTGCTTAGACTAGGGTTATTTGTGAATGCCCCCTCTTGCCCGGAATCGGTGGTAGTATCGTAAAGGTGACTTTTATAGGTTTATTGAATCCTCTGTGAGCCCACCTCTCGTCAATAGGCGAATGATAGACTTTTAATACGTTCTTAGTAAAAAGTAATTTTGTCTTACTTTGTTAAGAGTTAGCGTCCTAGATAGAACAATATGAAACAAGGTTTATGGAGGTTTGAATTAGATACACTTGAGGAGTCTCCTTTATCTCGCTAGTTTCTTAAGTATCTTGATTGTGAAGTTGGGTTAAGTTAGATCTTAGTTATATTCACCTCTTGTTCCTTTGGGTTCGATATTAAAAACAGGGAGTTCATCTTTTGGTGAAGTGCTACAATAGTATTTCTATCCGTGTGCTTGTATATATTTTATCTTTATTGTGTGCATATAATAAATACCAACAAAGTGACAACACTGTCGGTTTGTTTTTGAACCTGAGTGTTATTTACATTAACACTTGTCGGTTGATTTTAACCCGGCGGCGTTATTTCGGGTTGACAACGTCGTTTGGTTAATGCGGCCCGATAGTGTTGTTTGTGTCATCGATGATGGCTTTGAATTCAAACCGGCGGTGTTTGGTGTAATAACACTACTGGGTTTGTTTGTCATTGCTTGTCGGACCCATGTTAACTTAGGCATTTTTGTTTAGAATTTTTGTAATTTTAAATTTATTCATGGAATTGAGTTCTTTTTAAATCCCTAAACGCAACATACATTAATATCGACAAAACATTACGAGGGGTTTAACGGTTACATACAACAAACTACACCTAATATTCTAGGAAACTAAGACTACGACATCAACTTAAAAATTAGAAAAACAATGACAATAGCCATAAATGAAAGCATGACATCTTTCAAAGGCACTACACCACAACAGAATCACCATCGAGCGTCGACACTAAAATTTTTCTTTATCGATGGATGATCGACGCTAAAGATTACTAAGAGGCGATCGACGCTAAATCCATATTTAGCGATGTCTTTGTCGACGCTATAGATATCTAGATTTAGCGTCCTTACGTGCGACCCTAAAACTATTTTACGGCATCGCTCTATCGGACGCCAAATCTATATGGCCCCACATTCTTTTAGGTTTCATGATTTGTGTACATGGATTAGTTCAAGTGTTGCTGATTTTTGTCGTACGCAGCATGGACTACACTATCTGGCTGATTTTTTTGGCGTACGCAGCATGGCCAATAATGTTTCATGTTTTTTTAGCTATGTAATTGCAATAAACAATTATTAAACCATGTGTGATTATTTAATCTTAATTGTGATACTTGGATCAAATTCTTATGCCATGCTTATACAAGCAAAATATGTCTCCATACTAATTAATTCTTAGAATTTTAGACAACTTTACAATATTACTATTTTTTTTTTGTGTCGGAGCACCAAAATATTGTAGGAGCTTGAGCAACGTTCAACAAAACAAATTAATTTTTCATGGATTTTTAGATGTGAACTCGAATAGAGCATGTCTTCTTAGATATATATTTTTTATAATATTTGGACATTGTTAGATAGGACGTGCAGTTATTTTTTTAAAAGCGTGTAGCGTTAGATATAATTTTGGTATATATCTAGAAATACATAATAAAAAGGAAAACAAAGATAATACAAATACAAATTGAGCTACGTTACTACGCTGGCCCATCTACTACATTTGGCCCATTTAGTTGGATGGAGCAACCACCATCGGATCTTGATGAACGCACCAGATCAGCCATGTACACTCTATCACGTATAAATGCTCCTGAAACCCTAGTCCATCCTCAATGCTATCTCACGCCCACGCCCACGCCCACGCCCCACTCTCCATCTCCTACAGCCGCTCCTGACGCCGCCGCCCCGTCCCTCACCTCTCTTCATTGGACTCATTCCCTCGCCATGCTGGGATCCGGGGCGCCTCATCACTCACGACCTAGGCGGCGGCGCGGAGGACGGCGCAGAGCCCCAAGGCCCCTCAGGCGGCAGATCAGGGTGCCGGCAGCTATGACTGGGCGGTGGTGGCGGAATGGGGCCGCCGGCCACGCCGGGAAGGGCAACACAGTCCGGCAGCATGGGACCCCCTACACTGCTGCACGTTGGATGTGCTCCCTCGGACGCGCTGGATTGAGGAGGACTCACTGCATCTGGTTGTTGTCGGCCCAAGGTGAGCTTTCTAATTTCTGCTACTAGCTATGGCTTCTGTATATTCTAGTGGACAGATTTGTTATTGCTTAAATGGGCCAAATCTACTAGAGTACACGTGCCATGGAAATTGAATGTGCTCTCTGCATTCTAGGTGTTGCTTAGTCGATTTGGCATATGGAAAAAAATGAATACATGTTCATGCAGAGCTTCATTGTGTGATCCAGATTTATTGTAGGAAATATAGGAGTCCCCTTAAATTTTGCGGAGTCATGTTGCTTTGTTAGATGTAAACAAATAGGACACTGATAACGTTGTTCACTTTGACTGTGACTCATTTACTTCAAGTGCAGATTGGGCAATGCAGCAGTTTGTGAGAACATATTTTTTCCAGTCATCTAATGCATAGTTTGGCAAATTCGTTTTTTTTTGCAGCCAACAAACATGAACTGTTATTAAGAGTTTATAGCATTAATAAAAGAGATTATAGCGTAGGCGGTATTCCTTACCATTCCCATAGAAAGCATGCATGTTCTTATTTGTAAAGGATGTGTTTACTGAACTGCACAAAATATGAATGAATATTCTTGAAAGTTTATTTCCCAATAACAAATGTGATAGGCCTAGTTAGTTCCCTGTAAGTTTTTTAATGGAAATTATTGATGTTGTGGTTAACCCTACACATTAGTTTAGATCAATTAGTTTTTTTAAAAAATGAAACATAACTTTAGCTGATCGTGGAATTTAGAGCACAAGCATCTGATGCTAACATATATGTGCACAAGACTAGTTAAGAAGCAAGGTTAACTAAAGCCATTCATTATCTATCTAAATTGTACTATCTTGTATAATGTTTGGGTTCCTCTTTAATTGTTTTAATTCATTTTAGGTCCAACAAAGCACTTTAATTAGGAGTATTTATCACCATCTATAATTAGCTTCTCACTGCTTGGCATTCTTTGTAGCGCTATGCAGTAGCATCTGCTGCAAAATACTTTAAAGTGGAAAAATGTGATGCACAAGCAAGCAGTTGCAGCCCCCTGCGAAGAAGTGCAGCCAAGCAGGTTGATTCTCTTGGTTAGGACAATTTTATATTAACATTTGCACGGTGGAGCAGTATGAAGGCATAACTAGGAGCTGTTACGGTGCTTTTAAATTATTGTGTTCATTGGCTTTTCATAAGACCTTTTTTTGTCGTTCATGCAGTTCACATCAATGGAATTAGCAGGGGTACGAATATGAGGCCTTCAAGTTTTCCATAAGGTACCAAGCTGCCTACACATGATTTTTGATCCATAAGGCCTTCAAGAGAGCTTGCTGCCCCCTAGGCTAGTATGAAGCCCGATCGGCAATTAACATGACTACTGCACCAAAAAATGATATCCTCTCTTGCTTTGCAAATGGACTATGTCATGTAGTATTCGTTTGCCCTGTTAGTGTATAATTTTTGACAATAGTGAAACTGAAAGGCAAATGTTTATGTTGGGCAAGTTACTACTTAGCTACCTTCTTTTTTTGTGACTTACTTAGCTACCCTTGTGCAACCCATTTTAGCTACTAGGGGCTGTTATGGTACCTTTTCATTAAGTGCTCATTGGCTTGATTACAAGTTCATAGGACATAGCAGACCGATGCAATATGCAACTAGGAGTTGTTATGGTACTTTTCCGTTAAGTGTTTATTGGCTTTTCATAAGGATGAACTTTCTTTGTGGATTAACAGAGGTGGAGGAGCAGATATGAACTCACTAGAAGGGCTGGAACTTAGGTGAGCACACATTCTGAACTTGAGCTGATAAGTTGTATTGCAGTGGAAGAGAGCTTACTATTAAGGATAGAAGGATCAGTATACTAGACCACTAGAGGGCATTAATGGCTTTAGCTTTAACTTCTCTACAACTAGGGTTTTGTTTGTCTAAATAAGAGCAGAGCTGCTCTTTCAGACTGAGTGCTTGATGAAGCTTGAAGATGAAGCAAAACGCATATTTGCTCACATTTATTCTTCTTTTCTTGTAGCTCATTTGTGACCAGCAATGCAAATAGCCTTTGCTTTGAGGAGAATTAGTAATCTGTCTATCTGAAGCAAATTGTGCCCTTCGGTTATGAGAGTATAGAATGGTCAGTTACATGAAATTAAATTGCCAGCAGTATGTGAGATGCATGCTCTTGTTACTATAATGGATCCTTTCTGTTTTCTAGGCCGCCACCGCCGCTTACCATATCAAGCCACATTACTTGATTTGCTTGGTATTCAGGCAATGGATCTGGTTGACCCAGCCCAATGATAGCATAGCTACTCAAACTCCCCACCCACTTGACCCTGCCCTGGCCTTTTGAGCTCGAGCTTGCCATTCCAGAGATGATCGAGGTATGTCTTCTTCTTAAGGCCAAGTCAAGAAAATTCTGCCATGTGGTGTCTGATTACCTGCATTGCTCATATACTATTGTCTGATTCTTTTGGTATACTTCTGCTGCCTTACCTGCATTGCTCATATACTGTTGTCTGATTATGTGGTGTCCTGTGCCTAGGTCTGTCTACAAGCAAAGGTGGGCACCAACCTTCTGATTGATAATTGTCTACCAACATCACAAGGTAATTAGTTGATGGTGCAGTGATCATTCCCCATTTTTTTCTAGTTTTCATTAGTATGATTTAGACACAATCTTTATGCACAAGGATCATACATATTTTAGATGTCTAAGAAATAATTTTAGTCTGCTTTTGTTTGTTATTTGTGTGGTCAGAGAATAAGGTTGATTATGTTTTGACCCTGTTGCCTGCAAACCTGAGATGAATATTTGAGTCGACAATCATGATTCCATCACATGTTTCTATTTTTCCTATTTTGTGCACTTCTGGAAAGTAAAGAAAAGCATGCATAATAATATAATCTTGAGAATTATTATACATGCACCTATGCTAGCTCAATATTTTGACCATTGCAACTCACTGTATGTAAATTTCATTCTTATTATGCAGATTGCAGAGGGATGTGCTCTGTTGTTAGCAACCATTGATTTTTTTTTTTTTAGTTTGTAGAAATGATTGTGTTCGCAAAACCTTAGTATCTCAAACACAAAAACTATAGCCTTTTGAGATGTGCATTCATGTAATCTTTTGGGGCCTGACCTTTGTTGGAAAATAAAACCGTGTGCAAGACAATGTATTGGTATATATGTATATGAGTTGACCTTCATGTGATGTATGTGTGTGTGTTTATGTGATGGATCTTATGTTTGAAGCTGGGTATCATTTGTGCTACTTTCTAATTGTTTTTTTTATTTTTGCATATTTATGTAGTCTGTCGGACAATCTGGCGCTATAAATGCTTTGTCCGTTGGATGATCTGACGCTATATGTATGCTAACAGAGCATCTGACGCTAAAGAAGAGCAATGCATGGTCTGACGCTAAAAAATGCACGGCAACAGACTATCTGACGCTATAGGTTTGGGCTGACGCTAAAGAGTTTTAGCGTCTGCACTTACAGCGTCAGCTGAAGTCTGACGCTATATATGTTCTCGGGTCGAGATCATCGGCGCTATATATAACTTACAGCGTCGGACCATCAAGGGTATTTGGGGTGTTGTGGTGTAGTGAGGCCAAGGAGCTATTCTCCTAATCTTCATATCTATGGGGAGTGGTTTCTCTTCAATCTCCAGGGCTGGTTGACGGCCATAGTTTGCACCATAGTAGGCCCTGAAAGCTTTAGCTTCGGTGTTGTATTTTTTGAAACAATTACCAGGGTAGCCATTGATTTGAGCACAGCAATCTTCCCAGGTTTAATAGATCCCCGGCACGTGACCAACACGCACTACATACCACGACATGGTTGCCTATACATGTAACCAAATTAGGATGTTAATGCTATGTCATATTTCAACATCTGTCTCATAACAATCACACTTTGAGCACTAGTATGTCTTCAATCATGTTGTAAATGACCATAATGTTTTAAGCTAATTTGTTCACCATAAAGCGTTTGCTACTAAGGATCTGAACCGTTTGAAAGAAAAATCTAAATTGGAGCACTAGTATGTCTTCAATCATACTAGTTTTCCACACGGGCATTTCAACGAACACCTCAAGGGCATTGACCAACGCATTCACCGAGATTCCGTATGGTTCACGCGCTCCTATCTTGTCTCGGCAGTGCGAGATGTAGGCATCGAAGAAGGAAGACGAGGGAGCGGACGGGGGCGTTGCTCAGGGGATTCGAGGAGGACGCAGGTCACGGCGCGGTACGGCATCGGGCATTGAAGAGGAGGACGGCGTGAGGCTGCGACGGCGGTGCGGTGGGGCGGCGGTCCTCCGTCGGCGTGGAGGAAGACCAAGGGGGCGAGGCAAGGCTAGGACAACGGCGAATTAGTTCTCATTCTCATAGGCAAAAACTCGAACACCTAAAGAGCTAATTAGTTCTCACTGTGTAGGGGCGCAGGACGCCGGCGCGGTGTTGGGGACACCGGAGTGGTGGAGCGCAGCGTCGGAAAACGCCGTCATGCCTCGATTCCACTGGCGCGGGACTCCCGGGGATGCGCGAACGTCGGAGACGAAGAAGACAATGGCGGGGGCAGCGTAGGGCTGCGTCGTGGGTGGCGGTGGTGCTTCTTCAGTGGTGCTGGTGGGGAACGAATGGCGCGGGGTTAAAATGACTTCGGAAAATTTCACCCCGTGCCATCCTATATATATCGTCGACGCTGGTTCTCTTTCGGCGCTGGTGGGGACGAATGGTCCCGGGTTTAAATGACCTAGGAAAATTTCACCCCGTGCGCACACATATCTATAGTTAATCACTGCTGGTTGCCTAGTACCGGCAGCGGTGTTATAGTAAAGTTCTTCTTAGGGTCTTTATTTCAGCCCGGCGGTGATAAGGGGCTGTTGCCACCTACCACGGCATACGTTGGCCACTCAATCCACCTACCACCGCACTCGGTGGCCACTCAATCCACCTACCACCGGCTATAAAAACAGTCCCGCGCCGAGAGCCATTGGTGCAGCTGCATGTATGGCCAACCGTGTGCCGAGTGATCTCTTCTGTTATTTGCTCATTTTTCTATACACATATATGGCCTCTATTTAGGAGAAAGCCCTCGACATATATATTTTATTATGGGTAGGCAGTGTATATAGCATGTACAAGAAGGGTGTTTTTGAAGATGAAGCTACAACGTTGCTTACAGAAGCTGGGTGTGATGCTCGTGCAACACTATTGTTACATGGACTTCTAGAAGATGGAAAGCAGGAGTCGAGCAGCATGCAGTTCTGTGCTTCCTCGCTGGGAGATGAGAGGCAGGATGTCTCTCCCATCTGTCGTCCCCTATCCGGGGCCTCTGCTGACACGGAGAGGCATCGATTCTTCACAGAGATCTCCCATCCGCCGTACTTTGAGAAAGCATGACGGGTAGCACCGAAACCACCTCTGGCATAGGTGCTAGAATGGTGTTTTTGACGTGGTTATTTTATAATGTGTTTGTACACTTTGATTATTGTACCGTTGAACTAGCAATTCAGAAAAATGTCTTTTTATCGTAATTTTTCATAAGGTTTTTGTTATTGTATATTAGATCTATTATGAGGAGAGCTTATGTTAAATGAACTTCAAACCTAGCGCCTCTAATTCATGCCATGAGATACAAATGTTAATCCTAAGAGTGCAATTTATAAAAATTCAAATTTATAAAAAAGTACCAAACCAACTCCGAAAAATCTCAAACTTCCTAGTTGCTTCACACGTAGCATGTGCAAGCACGAGAAAAATTTTGAGACGATCACGACACCAAAATGAAGATGACCCCTTTGGAAGCTTATGAATCTAGGTATGTAGTCATAGTTCGATGCGAGGGGATCATGTACCTTCGTGAAGCATGTGTAATCCCACAATGTCGAAATGGCATGAAACTTTTTCTACAACCATGTACACCCAAATTATGACCCGACACAAGATCTTAGGTTTTTTTTGATCAATATTTTTATTATTACATTTTTACGTCGTGCTAAACGGGGTTAAAGGAGGTTAGTTACATCTTGAAAACACATGAATTTTGCACCGACCTCCACGGTGATTTGCCTCCTAGGGCACATGAGACCATGTCAAACATTTTAGCACCATTCGGCTTTTTTCGTGGGTGCCCCGGTTCATCCTACAACAACTTGGTGGCGTCGCTTGAAATTCAATTTAAGCGAAAAAAAGTACCAAACCAACTCCGAAAAATCTCAAACTTCTGGTTTGCTCCACACGTTGCATGTGCAAGCACGAAAAAAAAGTTTAAGACCCGTCGACACCGAAATGAAGATGACCCTTTGGAAGCTTATGAATCTAGGTATGTAGTCATGGTTCGATAAAGGGAATCATGTACCTTCGTGAACCATGTGCAATCCCACAATGTCGAAATGGCTTGAAACTTTTTCTATAACCATGTACACCCAAATTATGACCCCACAAAAGATCTTAGGTTTTACGATCAATATTTTTATTATTATATTTTCCGTCGTGCTAAATGGGGTAAAAAGAGGTTAGTTACATCTTGAAAACACATGATTTGCACCGAACTCCACTGTCATCTGCCTCCTAGGGCACATGAGACCATGTCGAAAATTTTATCACCATTAGGCTCTTTTCGTGGGTGCCCCGGTTCATGCTATAATAACTTCGGTGGCGTCGCCTTGAAATTCAATTTAACTAAAAAAAGTACCAAACCAACTCGAAAAATCTCAAACTTCCTGGTTGCTCCACACGTTGCATGTGCGAGCCTAAGAAAAAGTTTGAGACGGGATCTGACTACCGAAATGAAGATATCCTTTGGAAGCTTATGAATCTAGGTATGTAGTCATGGTTCGATGAAGGGGATCATGTACCTTCGTGAAGCATGTGTATTCCCACAATGTCGAAATGGCTTGAAACTTTTTTTACAACCATGTACACTCAAATTATGACCCCACACAAGATCTTAGGTTTTTCGATCAATATTTTTATTATTATATTTTTCGATTTGTGCTAAGCGGGATAAAAGGAGGTTAGTTACATCATGAAAACACGTGAATTTTGCACCGACCTCCACAGTGATTTGCCTCCTAGGGCACATGAGACCATGTCAAAAATTTTAGCACCATTCCGTCTCTTTTAGGTGGGTGCCCCGGTTCATCCTATAATAACTTCGGTAGCGTCTCGCGAAATTCAATTTAAGCGAAAAAGTACCAAACCAACTCGAAAAAAATCTCAAACTTCACAGTTTGCTCCACACATTGCATGTGCAAGCACGAGAAAAAGTTTGAGACCCGTCTGACACCGAAATGAAGATGACCCTTTGGAAGCTTATGAATCTTGGTATGTAGTCATGGTTCGATGAAGGGGATCATGTACCTTCGTGAAGCATTTGTAATCCCACAATATCGAAATGGCTTGAAACTTTTTCTATAACCATGTACACCCAAATTATGACCTCACACAAGATCTTAGGTTTTTTCGATCAATATTTTTATTATTATATTTTTACGTAGGTGCTAAGCGGGATAAAAGGAGGTTAGTTACATCATGAAAACACGTGAATTTTGCACCGACCTCCAAAGTGAGCTGCCACCTAGGGCACATGAGACCATGTCGAAAACTTTAGCACCATTACGGCTCTTTTAGGTAGGTGCCCCGGTTCATCCTATAATAACTCGGTAGCGTCTCGTAGAAATTCAATTTAACTGAAAAAAGTACCAAACCAACTCCGAAAAATCTCAAACTTCCTGGTTGCTCCACACGTTGCATGTGCAAGCCTGAGAAAAAGTTTGAGACCGATATGACACCGAAATGAAGATGACCCACTGGAAGCTTATGAATCTATGTATGTAGTCATGGTTCGATGAAGGGGATCATGTACCTTCGTGAAGCATGCATGTGTAATCCCACAATGTCAAAATGGCTTGAAACTTTTTCTACAATCATGTACACCCAAATTATATCCCCCACACAAGATCTTAGGTTTTTTTCGATCAATATTTTCATTATTATATTTTTACGTCGTGCTAAGCGGGATAAAAAGGAGGTTAGTTACATCATGAAAACAAAAGAATTTTGCATCGACCTCCACATTGATCAGGTAGAAAAAAAGAGAGTAGATTTTGTGAGAAGTGAGTGATAGTCAGTGTGCTGGTTGTAGACTTATTTGTGTTGTGGGGTGCGTTTATTTATACTATAAGGAAGTGACATCACTATCGGTTTCTCAATTGAAGCAGAGCCGGTGAAGTCACTTTCAGCTTTGCCGATAACTCTAGTGATGCCGGCGGTGATATAACAATCCTTGTCGGTTTAGCAGGCATACTTAAACATAGGACTTCTGCATGCATGCTTGTGTGTAATTTTGGCATGCATGCTTGCAGCGATTAATTTTGGGATATATATAGTTATATTGACCACAGCATATATATCGGTTCCAAAGATTATCTTTGCCCTAACAGTGCAGAGCAAAGCTGTGGATCCACAAGAGACAGCATGATTGGACTTCAGAGCACAGAACAATAGATTGATATGATCTTCTCTGGAGGATGCCATGTCTCTTATGAAATGTAAATCCAGAGTCCACTCCGGAGCACATAGGACCGGATGGCTCTGTCAATCTCACAGTAGTTCTAACCTTCAGTGTTGCTTAATCTTGAAAGACTCTTCTAGCACCTCTTGTGTGAACCATTTTGGTGGACTAAGATGCATAAGAACGATATCTGTACGTGGAGGGCTTTCTCCCGAGAGAGGCCATATATATGTGGAAAGTAGCAAAGAAGATCGAGGGCGCGGCGGGCAACTAAATCAAAAGCAATGTATGAGGAGAGTAGCAAGAAAGAGGACCAAGAAGGCTGGGCAAATAAGCTACGACCAGAGGTGCAAAACAAAGCGCCGTACTATCCATTTTTATAGGCTAGATGCCGTGGTTGAGGTCGTGGCCGTGGTATAGAGAACATGGCGGCGGTGCTCTTGGCGTGGTGCGGTGGTGGTGGGAGCTTTCGCCCGTTGAAAATGTGTAATTATTGCCGGGTTTTGGTTGTAACCCGGCAGTGATATGGATGATCACTACCGAATAGTTGGCACCGCGGTGATCTCGGAGGAGATCAATGCCGGTTGTGAAACTACACCCGGCAGTCTTATGCCTGACATTGATATAACCTGTCGACGCTACAACAGGTGCACAACCTTTTCTCATCGAAAGCAGAGACACTATTGGTTGGTTTAAGTGGAACAGGATAGTGAATACTAGAGCTGTAGCGATTCTCCATGGCGCCTTGATCGTGACCTATCAGCGAGCTCTCACGAGGCCATGACCTATCGCGAACACCACGGCGGCGACCTTTCGCGCCTATACCTACATACTAACCGTGATAGCTATACGTTGTATCCGTTGGGCGGTGCATTTTATATGCTAAAATGAAAATTGATATTGTATTGAAGTTCAAATTTATCAAAAAAGTCTAAAAAGACTTGGCAGGCGGGCATCGAACAGGGTTGGTTGAACTCTAATGCCTTAACGCTGAGATAGAGGAGTGATTTCAATAAATCAATTTTAACTAATATATTTATTTTTTCACCGTATTGTTAATCACTATCGGTTTATGTGTGGGCCCGACGGTGATCAATGAAGGTGGAGCTGCGTGTCGGCCGCCATGGAAACGCACCCGAAATTGAGCCTTGGCCGTCCACGGGGAAGCGTAGTGCCGGCCGAGGAATTCCAAGGGGCCATTGGAAAGCGCAACCGGTGATCGTGCAAATTCCAAGCGGTTGCGTTGATGGCGTCGTTCGTGGGGAAGTGAACAACCGGCTTACTCACTATTAATTTAAGCACACCCTCGATCATGGCGCTCTCTAATCCCTTCGGTACTACAATCCGGGCACACTTTCAAAGCAATCAAGAACACCATGGCTGCCTCAGGCTCAAGATCGAACAAGCGCACCATGCAGGAGTTCGAAGCGGCGGCGGCCGACCCCGAGGTCCAAGCGGCGTCCGATGATGATGTCGAGGACAACTACGTCGCCCCCCTCCCCCAAGCCGGACCCCATTGATGTTACGGCGGACTGGTTTGGAGGTGGCGGCCAATTGTCCCGACCGTCACATGCAAGAGATCATCGAGGGCGAGTTCACCCTTGAGGCGTCTCAAGCATGCCTTATGGCGGCTCAAGTCATTTGGCGGATGGCCATGGCCTTCTTCAAAGGTGGAAAACCTGCGGATGAAAAGGCCAATCACTACGCCCCGAAGTGGCGCGGTTGGCGATGTCCTCATCAAGGGGTTATTGGCCAAGAAGGGCGGACGCCGGCTAGGAGGCCAAGGAGGAGGAGGAGGGAGGAGGACTAGGCGCCGCCCGGTCCTTTTATCAATTATAAATATATTTTGTATTTTCTTTTTGATTTTATGTTTTAATATATATTATAACAATATATGAAGTATATATATATATATATATATATATATATATATATATTAATATTGTGTGTTGCTCCCTACATCCCCAAATTCTGTTTCGTTTCGAGTTCACGGCGATTACAATTAAATACATGCAAAAGCAGTTGGTATTTTAATATCTATGTGGTAGTTAAAATAAATATCGTTTAAAGTTGATTTCGAATCTAAACTTGGCGAGGAGGTCTTTGCTTGAGGCGACGCATCTCTAGGTGAATCTGCCCTTGGTGGAGAAGGCCAACTTCTACGCCATGCGGATCGACTCCACGGTCGATATCCTCGCTCGGGGGGATACGGCCAAGTTTGGGGAGGAGATGGAGGAGGAGGCCGCCAGGAAGTCGGCCGCTAGGAAGTCGGCCGCCAGGAAGTCGGCCAGGCGGGCGGCCAAGAAGGCCAAGAAGGCGGACTAGGCCGCTTTCTTTTTATTTTTATCAATTGTCTTGTATATTTATGTATTTGTAAGATGCTATATATTATCTTCCAATGAATCAGTCGTTTGTTAATCTGATGCGTGTCAATCTTCTTTTTCTATCGTTTGTTACTGTACCTTGGTCTTCAAATCGCTATCGGTTCTTATTTCAGAGACATTTGTGATGCGTGTCCATCAAGATCACACCCAGGGAAGGATTCAACCTGGTAGTGATGTAAATCTTCACTGCCGGAATTTGTCGAGTCTATGGATTTTCTGATTTTTCCCACGCCTGAACGGTTTATCACTGCTGGTGGACTAGACTCCGGCAGTGATGCCGGCGGCAGTGATGTGCGAATCTGTAGTAGTGTCATAAAAATGATGAATGAGGACACTAACCATAATTGCTAGAAAATCTTAAGGTAGAGGTAAATATGTATCGACACAAGATCAAATTAAAATTATTTGTCCCACCCCATATTCGAATCTTTATTTGTGCTTGTTGTTACAAATTAAACGTTTCATGCACCATCTTTAGTAACCATATAGCTAATTTGGTTTCACTGAAAAGCTGTGAACAAAGGGTTAGATTTAGCTAGAGAGGTAATGTAAGTTGCTTTGTTAATTAAGGGTGAACTTGTTACAATTAAAATATTCATTCTTTGCATATGAGAACAAATGAGTACCTCTTATCATTTAGGTATTCTCTCAAAGTGTCGATTAGCTCTTGAACTTCCAAGCATGAGAAGGTGGAGACAACCCAAGTTTTTGAACACACGCTCTTGAGTAGGCT
Source organism: Hyparrhenia diplandra (assembly GCA_015847255.1). Lineage (NCBI taxonomy): Eukaryota > Viridiplantae > Streptophyta > Magnoliopsida > Poales > Poaceae > Hyparrhenia > Hyparrhenia diplandra. The sequence goes on from JADLZK010006897.1 coordinate 191,062, forward strand.
TGGTACGCGTCGGCTTCGTGAGAAACCGGCACAAATTCCTTGCTATTGAAATGCCCTTTGACTTCATGATATACCTCAGCGGGCAAGCGTGGTCTTTCCTAAACCTCCAAAACCTACTATTGACATCACCTTTAGCTGTTCCTCTTCATCCTCAACCCATTTGGTAAGTTCTTCCTCTTCATCCTCAACGAGAAGCCGGCCTTCCTTTGGGCTGAATTTGGAACATACTCAACAAACTCCACCTTGAGACAAATTCCTCTTGTAGCATCAATTAACACCTTCATCTGAACATAACAAAGAAAAATATTTCTGGCACCACATAGCCTCTTGGGCTAATCAACTAAACCAACTAAGCTTGAGCATAGCTCAAACTTAACGAGGAACGAGCTTAGTCATCATATAAGCGGGATTATCATGAGTACGATCTTGCATACCTTCAGCTTACCATCATCGATCACATCACGGACAAAATGATACTTGATATCAATGTGCTTAGTTCTCTTATGGAGCATCTAATCTTTAGTAAGGTAAATGGCACTCTGACTATCACAGAACAAATTAATACAAGAATCAACTCCACACGGTGCGCGGTGTACAAATCTTTTCGGCCAAATCAATTTCTTGCACGCCAAAGCAACAGCCATGTATTACGCCTCAGTAGTAGACAAAGCAACAAGGCTGTAAAGTAGCCCTCTAACTCACGGACAAAGCGCCAGCGGTGAACACATAACCGAGTAAGTGGCCTTTTCTGTCGGATCAGCGGCATAATCGAATCTACATAACCACTAAGTCCCTTCTCGGTTCTCCCAAGCTGCAAACAAGAATCTCTGCGGCTGTGCCTGCGAGGTACCTGAAAATCCACTGAACAGCCCTCCAATGTTCTTTACCAGGATTAGACATATATCTACTAACCAAACTTATAGAATATGATAAATGCGGGCGAGAGCAAACCATGGCATACATCAAAGACCCAACGGCACTAGCATATGGAACTCTTGACATGTACTCAATTTACGCATACGTACTAGGACCTTTGTGCGGTGATAATTTCAAGTGAGGTGCAATAGGAGTACTAACGAGACTTTGCATGATGCATGTTGAAACGTTGAAGAACTTTCTTAATATAATTCTGGCGACTAAGAAATAGCAAACCAGATTTTTACGTCTTTAGTAATTTCCATGCCTAGGATTTTCTTAGCGGCACCAAGATCTTTCATATCAAACTCACTACTCAACAATTTCTTCAATTTAGTGATTTCAACATTATTCTTGGCGGCAATCAACATATCATCAACGGATAACTTGATAGATATATAGGTGATCCATTAACATGCTTCATGTAAACACAACTATCATATTTAGACCTCTTAAAACCATGCGACCGCTTCGCTCCGGCCACGCCTCCGGCTTTGAATGGGCCTCCGCCGCTCCGGCAGTGCCGGCCTTCCTTTGGGCTGAATTTGGAACATACTCAACGGGATCCCCATTCCCCTCCCGGTAGCAACCATAGATCTCCAATGTTGCCGAAGATGAGGGACACTGTTGACGCGAATTAGGGTTCGCACCAAACACACTAGGATGGGTCTTAGATGCCCCAAGAGGTTGCAAACAACCTATGAACAGCGAGAACCGCAGCGTGATCGATAAGAATGATCAAGAGATCGCTAGAGCCGATGTAGAGCTCGATTTCGGACCGAAACGACCTCGGAATGCCCTCAGGAAAGATCCGTCGGGAGGGGCGCACATGAGGGGTTGCCCTAGGATCGCCAAGGCCACCTAGAACGCCGACGAAATTCAAGGAGAACGCCGCTAAACGGACGGGGGTAGAGGGGTTGAGGGAGAGAAAATTAGGGTTTGGTAGTTGTGTTTGATCGATTGGATGTAGATGGGATCAAATCGGCCATGAACCTCTTATTATATAGAGGGGGGTGGTCTTATCCCTTAGGAAGCCGTCAAAGAGCGTCCCAAATCACGAAAACCTGCCAAAACCCGATCCGAAACGTGACGGTTCGAGACAAGTCGTGCTCCCTACGCGTAGGCGCCGGGCGCCCAAAACAAATGCACCGGGCCGCGGTCCACGACGCCTGCGGCATGAATCACCGCCCGGACGCGGCGTCGGGCGGCGGAGGGCCAGCGTCCGGCGCTCCCGGACGCGGTCGGTGAGAAGGCCGCAACTTCGCGGCGGCACCGCCGGGCGCCCGAGACCCGACCCGGCTGGGCGCGCTTGGGCGGCGTCAGGCGCATCCTCCCGCCACGGCACGCGCCGTCGGATCGTCAGGAAAACCAAAATTTGTCTCACTCCAAACCGACCTAAAATGAGGAATCTATGAATTAAACAAGCCATGCATGTGATTTTGGAAAAGGAAAACAGAAAAAGAAAAGGGCTGGCCGGTAGGCCCCACCGTCGGCGATACGAAGCGGGGCGGCGGCGCCGGCCGCATGGAAGGCGGCGGATCTCCGCCCGTCGGTGGGTCTCCGGTGAAACCGAGGGGGTATCTGGGTTCGTATCGTCGAGATCTATCGACCTGCACCAAAATCGGCGAGAAATGATCGTTAGCGGGGTCGACGGCGAGGGCGGCGGGCGGCGCGCGGCGCACGGTGGACTCGCCGTTTCCGTTGATGACGAAGGGAGCTGGGGCGCGTTCGAGCTGCAGCACACCCGGGGAAAGCCGATGTACACCGGGCGAGGATGGTTGCGTGGCTACGAGCCCGACGGCGTGCATGCCGGCGGCGGCCCGCGGTATAGCGGCGGCGGCGTTCTTGTCCAGCGGCGAGGGCGCGAGTTCGATTCTTCTTGGCACGAGGTTCTACCGTCACATAGAGCGCGAGCGTAGGTTAGTTCACGGAAGAGAGCCATAGATGGCCCACGGCGAGCACGCCGCGCGGCGGCGGCCATGGCGGCGGCGATGGCGGTGGCGACGCGTTCGAGCTCGGACCAAGAGCGGCTCAACGGCTGGGGCACTACCTGCGCGACTTCAAGGCGAACATGGTACATGCGGTGTTGAGGCGGGAAAGGGCGGGGACACGTTGGCGCGGAGGGCCCGGGGGTCGCCGGCGTTCCGGCGGCGGCGGCGATGAAAAGTGGCCGAGTTGGCCCCTTTTCTTGCTCGGTTTTGGCGATGGGCTGGACGAGGAGGTGCGGGACGGTGGCGGGCTCAGCTGGCTCGGCCAGGCGGAGCTGGGGTGGTGTGGTGTTGCTCAACGGTGGCGACGTCAATGGCGTCGGTGGCGTGTTCTTCTTCTTCGCGGTCGCTATGCTTGCGTGAGGGTAGGGGAGAGGGAGAGGGTGGAGTGCGGACGCAAGGGAGCCCGTTCCCCCTCAAGAAGGCACCGGCGGCGGGCAGGTTTGGCGGAGCAGTGAGCCGCGTGGCGTCTTGTGATCGACGCGGTGGCGGGGGTGTGACGGTGGCGACCACGGTGTCAAAGGCGGCGGGGCGGCGGCGTCACTAAAGACGATCCTAAACCCTAATCGAGCTATTTGACCCTGTGCATCAAGATACGTGTAGAATTAGCAAAAACTCCAATTGAACGAAATGTTCCACACAAAATTCTAAGCGTTTCATGTATAGAAAGTTTTGTCTAGTTTGGCTTGGGTTTGAATCTACGGCAGTCAAAGCATCATCACTCAAAAAGTCAAACCGACCTCAAATTCAAATGAATTTCAAACTGGTTTCGGCTTTTGACCAAGCTCCAGCCATTATCATGGATTGAGCTCCACACAACATATCTTCTACAACAAATTTGCCACACTTCTCCTTTTGGGTGCACACACATGCAAGCATGCTAGCTAGGACTTTTCGAAGGGTTTACAAAATTACTCTCGAAGGTCAAACAAGGTCAAACAAAGTCAAACTACTTTTATAAAACCTAATTAGGAAACATGACCAACCTCAACCTTGCTCTAACACATTGTTGGTATTTGTTAACTACGAGAGAGAAATAGATCCGCAAGCGCCACGGATGTCAGTGAGCATTTCACGGGGAAAGGGTTTTTAAATATCGAATCCACGAGGAAGATATGATAGGCGGTTCAAATGATTAAAGGCAGTGATAGAATACTAATGAGATTTTGTAGTAGTTAGCATATACTTAAACAAGGTAAGCCAATAATAAATAGTAATAAGGTAAATGAGGCAAAGGAGAGGCACACACGTGGTGAGTATAGCATAAGATTAATTCCTAGTTAGATTAGGATTGGATTTATGACAAAGGGGCAGTTCTTAGGTAGCATACAAAGACTCTACTAAATGTTTAGGCAGGCATAGCATAAGATCATATATATATCAAAACCATAGATAAGAATGTGCACCCGAAGATTACTTAAGAAAATCGGGAGCGAAACAAGATAATCCCAAGAACCATTATCGACTAGTCTTACATAGGGGGATGGATTGCAAAGGACTCAATAGTCTTTGTCACCACTACGATCTACCACCGCGACCCGGCATATAAGGTGAATCCGCAAGTAAATTATATCTAAGCACCATGCTTACATACTTTCTACTACCTAGCATACTCGAAGTAATACACTAGGAGCTCTACGAATAAAAGCGCGTTGAATTATTATGAATAATGATCATATCAAATATGCTATGACTAGAATAAAGTAAAAATAGAATAATTGCATGCATAGTAATGAAATAGCACAAAGGTGTATGAGAACAATAATAATATTGATCCATAGTGTAACTTCTTGATCGAGCAGGGCGAGATGCTCTCTCTTCTCTAAACTCGACTTTCTATCTAAACTAGGCTCTAGATCTATATATAGAAGCGGCAATTAACTATCCTATCTCTTGGTGTCTCCTCTTCTTCTCTGCCTTGGCTTCAACTTGATCTTCTACTTGATGATGACTTGAGGCTTGAGATCCGATTATGATGATGAGGCGAGGGGATTAGGGGTATATATATGGGTCTTCTTATGTCTCTTCGGCCGCGGGCAATGTGGTACTAATCTTCGTGCTTAACGGCGCCCTCGGATCAAACCGACATCAAGCGACCGGTTTTAGATTGCGTCTTAGAGGCGGTGGAGGAAGGTTAGGAGAGGCGGGGATGACTTGGCGGCCAAGCCGGGCCGATCGGCCCGAGTGGGTCCCACTGCGGGCCTTGATGCGTCGTGGCTTACGGAGTCTTCTAGATGATGTTTTCTTCGGTGTCAAGTTTCGTCCATGTCGGGAGTAATCAGGAGCCTTCTAGGGTCTTTCTCGGAGTTGGATTGCGTTACGTCGCGTAGTAAATGCGGCTCGCGAATTACAGTGTTTTTCTGTTTAGTCCTGCAAATCACAACTTTACGAAACTCATGGAAATCATTAGTTTAAACCCCTAATAAGGTTATCTAATTATATTTTAGTCTTTTTTCCATGTTTAGTTGACGATTAAAAATATCGTTAACAAGTGTCAACACACATCCTATAAACATCATTAAAGATAAATAAAGATTAAACAACCAATTATATGAAGGCATTTCATACATAAAATGACATGGCAAACCATCTCAAGCAACTTAAATACATTTAATCAAGCAAATGACATGTATCATTTCATGTGCATAAATGCATATGACTAAATGATGATTATGCTCATGAAATGCAGATGCTAATGACATGCTTAAAACCAGGGTGTTACAAATCTACCCCCTTAAGAAAATCTCGTCCAGAGATTTGGTAGTCTTGACCGTTTGCTAAGAAACATAGGATAAACTTGGCGAAGATACTCCTCGTTCTCCCGGTAGCGTCATTCTCTCCATGATTAGTCCATAGAATCTTTTATAACTTCACAACCTTGTTCACGAGTCACTCTTTCTTTGGTGTCTAAGATTTTATTTGGCTCTTCAAAATAAGTAAAGTCGGTATCCACTTTTAAGCGTTTGGTATATGTTCTTGAGGCACTCTCAAACATTTCTTCAAATGAGATACATGAAAGACACTAAAGACTAATCTCAACTCTTGAGCTAATTGTAGTTGATAAGCAACTTTTCCTTTTCTTGCAACAATACGATAAGGACCTAGAAACCTAGGTGCTAACTTTCTTTTAACTCCAAAGCGTTGCACTCTCTTCATTGGTGATACCTTGAGATATACAAAATCACCAACTCTGAATTCCAAAGGTTTACTACGCTTGTCACCATAGCTTTTCTGACGAGCTTGAGCAGCGGCCATGTGTTGTTGCACTGTCCTAACCTTCTGTTCAGCATCATCAACGAAGTCGATGCCGTAATAAGTTCTATCTCCAGTTTCTACCCAATTCATAGGTGTTCTACACTTTCTACCATACAAGGCCTCAAATGGTGCCATCTTGATACTTGCCTGATAACTGTTATTGTAAGAGAACTCTGCAAGTGGTAACCACTTATCCCATGGGCCTTTAGAAGATAAAACACATGCTCTCAACATGTCCTCTAGAATTTGATTCACCCGTTCGATTTGTCCAGTTGTTTGCGGGTGGTATGCTGGGTGATAGACTAGTTTTGTGTCTAAGGCTTTTGTAAACACTCCAAAAATCTATCGGTCCATTGAGATCCTCGGTCGGGGCGCTATACTTTTGGGTACACCATGTAGACGAACTAAGCGTGAAATGTAGATCTACGCATCTTGATGATGAGGTTCATAGCTAATATTGATTGGGATAAAATGTGCAACTTAAGTTAGTCTATCCACGTGTTACAATTGAAGAAATATTGACAATACTAGAAGAACGTATTCAAGCCGGAGAAATTCAAGTCAACATCAATCGACTTATGTTACTCAAAAAAAAAAAAAAAAACATCAATCGACTTATTTGGAGAGCAGTTCAAGTTTTGGATGACGAAGAAAGAGCGGCTTGTAACAAGATTATGGAGTTGTACAAAGCTATTGGGAGTAACCATAGGGAGAAAGATGTTGTAGTGAGTAGAAAAGTATCTTCGTGAGACTTATCCCATGTTTTTTTTTCAAACAAGTGCTTAGTAACACCAAATCTCGGGACGAGATTTCTTTAAGGGGAAGATTTGTAACACCACTGGTGTTAATCATGTCATTAGCATATGCATTTCATACCATAAACATCATTAGCATACATGCATCTATCATTTATATCATGTTTTGCTTCTAATTGCATGTGATGCTTGGTCATGTCATTTCATGTATGAAATGCTTGCATAATTAGATGTTTACTCTTTATTTATTCTTAGTAATGTTTATAGGATGTTTTAGAGCAAGGTCGATGTTGGTCATGTTTCTTAATTATGTTTTATAATGATAGTTTGACTTGGTTTGACTGATTTGACCATGAAAGTGAATTGTCTTGTTTTGCTTAAAAGTCCTAGCTAGGGTTTATGCATGTGTGTGCACCCTTCATGAAAAGTGTAGCTAACTTCTTGTAGAACAAAAGTCATCACATGCTTGTTTCATGAAAGTGGGTGGATCATGTTCGAAAAGTCGAAAATTGTTTGGTTTGAGCATGAATTTAGGGTTTACTTTGACCCCGGAGTAGTTTAGCCCGGCCGTCGTAGTTTCAAATCTAGGCGAGTTTGGAGAAAGTTTGTATATATGAAATGCTCAGAATTTTATGAGGAACATTTTGTTCAATTAGAGTTTTCGCTGAATCTGCGGGATCTCGATGCGAGGCCAAAAACAGATCAAATTAGGGTTAAAATTTGGTCTTTAGGGATGCCGGTTTTTCCGTCTCTGTTGACCCGGCCGGCCACCGTTGTCCACGACATGCCGCCCGCGCGCCGCGTGGCGTGCCCACCTGCCATCCCTGCCCGCGCCCATCCTTTGGGGAGCAGGCCGCGCCCGCACGCCACTCCTGCGCCCTCTCCCACTCCCCTTCCCTTTTGCGCAAGCAAGCGGCGGCGGCAGCGGCCGACCGCCATGGCCGTCAACGGCGCGCCCGCCGTTCCTTGCTCACCACCGCGCTGCAGCCCTCAAAAACTCGCCAAGAGCTCGCCACCTCGCTCTCTACCTCCGCAAGCAAACCGCGGCTCGAGCCAACGCGAAGGAGGCCGGAACACTCGGTTTTCGCCGCCGCCGTCTCGCGGGGCGCCGCGCGCCGCGACCTCACCGCGGTCGTGCTCGTCGAGCCTTCCGATCCACCCAAGCATGCCTTTTTGATTCGCCCGGCGTCGACGCTCGAGCACCACGGATCGAGCCGCCCGACCCCGCCGGCGGAACGCGGCTGCTCCGCCCATGAACGCGCCACCGTAGCCGGCATGCACGCCGTCGAACACCGCCGCTTCGCGATCCACGGCCACCAACCCATGGATCCGGCCCGCCTTGACCCTGTGAAGCCCATGCTCGCCTCGCCCGGCCGCCTCGTCGCCGGAAACGGGCGAGAGCGCCACCATCTGGCGCGCCGCCGTCGCCGCCGCTCGCCGTCGACCGTGCCACGCGTTCGTTTCGAGTGCGGGCTTTGGCCTGTCGATCGATCCGCCTCGTCGAGTAGGTCACGCTAGTGCCCTTGGTTCATCGGGGAAAGTCACCGGCGGCGAACCCCGTCGACCCGCGCCGCTCCCCATTACGAGTCACCGACACGCGGGCCCCACCTGTCAGCCCAATATCCTTTATATTTTCTATTTTCCAGAATTCCTTGCATGACTTGTTGAAGTTGTTGTCCTATCCTATTTAGAGGTCTAGGTTATAAATGCTCATTATGGTGATTGCGGTGAAGCGGTGATTCCGGTCACTTGAGGAAATGTTGTGAACAATCACATGCGTGATTGTCAAAGCTGCTTGGCTGATAAACCGGTTAATAAAACATGTGGGATTGGATGGATATTGTGGTCTTTCCACGATCGATTAAGGACTTATCCTTTGTCGGCCGTGGTCGGAAGTTGAACGTACTGTTCATATAGTAGGCTCCGCGGGGTCGTGAGCAAGCTTCGTGGGAATGTTAGGGGGCGGCTTTGCACGCTGTATCGCTCCTCCTTTGGCGTGGTAGGTTGGGATTGATTGGGCGCAAGCGAGTGCGCCGCAGTGTCGTCTTCGTTCTTTGCACTCACTTGGTGGCCCGGAAGGAGGGGGTAGCCGGCGGGACCGAGACATACGTCCCCTAACATCCACGGGAGTGATTGGGTGCGATCATGGCGTGGACACTGGTTTATGACGGGGTATTCGCCCGGCCCTGGTTTGTAATCGATTCGAATCGCCATCTCTCCCGGGCGGTGAGAACCCGGGATGCTTCCAGCGACATCGTAGTTTAATATCACAATACATGTTATATTTATCATGCCGCTGTTGATTAAATATTGATCAAGTTACTTATGCTATTATTTATATTCGAGCATATGTCTTTAACCTTGACTATACAGGACTTATGGTTATGTATAAATAACTAACCTTTTAACTTGGAAGAATTCAAGTAGTATGTGTAGGCTCACTAATCAACCTTATTTTACGAAATTAAATGTGAGTCGGCCCGGCTCGGATAAAGCCAAGCATAATCCTTGGAGTCTTTTCCTTATTTTTACGGGTTTGACGGGTAAGTCTTGCGGAGTACAATTGAGTACTCACGGGTTTATTTCCCAGCATTTGCGGGTGACTCCGTTTCGCATGTTCCTAGCCGGTTGTGTGTTCTTTGTCGTTGAAGAATAATGCCTAGGGCATGGCGGTCTCCATATTTTCCCTGTCTCGTGCTATTACGGGGTTGACATTATGTTGGCACTATCTTATTTTTTATTTCCATTTGTACAACTAATTGGTTTTCGAAAACTATTGCTTCCACACTCTGAAATACTTTGTAAATAAATGTGTACATCGCACTTTGATTATAATATATTTGAATTTGCTTTGAGATACTGCGGTTTGAACTCATCGAGCTCAATGATCTTGGTTGTGTTGTTGATGAGTTTGAAATCACTTTCGGGAGATTTCGAATACCGGGTTTATATGGACTCAAGTGTAGGCTGCGATTGCTTGGTAATTGTGAATTATACTTGATTTCTCCGATTTTTGTGAATCGGCTTGAGAGAAGGGCAAGTCACTTGTTTATTCTCGGGTGGCCCACAGAATTTCAGCAGCCACCACCTCTTTATTCTCATCGTCGGACGAAGAATAATCGTCCACCGCATGCACATTAGTACGATGAGATTTATAACTACTTTCTCGAGAATCTTTCAAGCGCGATTCAACCGAAACGGCTCTCTCAATCAAGTAAGGCAAGCTAGTAAATTGAATATGCTCTAGTTTATCTTTAATCTTATGATGCAAACCATTGAAGCATATATCAATAAGATCACGCTCGAAATCATTAAGTGAAAGCATCGGTTTTTAATCTCTTTACAACGTCTAAAGAATTCAATCACGAGACTCACTATGCCCTTGTCTAACCGATGTCAAATGTGAAAGTCTAGTTTCTTGGACTCCATCATAAAAGTGAGCATGAAATTTTCTTCTAATTGAGCCCAAGAACCAATGGTACATGATGGCAAAGTAAGTAAACCCCGGGAAAATGTAGTGCGGTAAGTGATAAAAAGGAAATTACGACATTTCATATAATCAAAAGCACATCCTTCACCTAATTTGGACTAAATACAAGCTAACATGCTCCATGGTAGACTTATTATCATTACCACTGAATTTACGAAAATCGGGTACCTTCCATCTGGTGGGTTTCTCATGTAGTCATAGTGTGGAGGGTACGGTTTGTTGTAGGTGCCTCTAGAGGATTTAATTGGACACCTAAGCTTTCCTATAATAATTTATTTAAATCTTCCTTTAGCCGATTCGCGCATCGGTCATATCGGGAGGAGAGCGATTAGGAGCTGAAGTTTCATTGCCTAGAGCAGGAATTTGACTAGGTGACTTCGGTGGGTTAGGTAATATGGTGTTGCCCCCCAAATTCCTAGTGTTTTGCTGCCTATTAACAGTTTGCTGGTTACGATCCGACATTTCAGCAAGAGAGACAAGTTGTTTGTAATTAGCTGTTGTCTCCTTACTTATAGAACCGGTTTTATCGGCTTCTTCAGGAGCCGATTGGGCCGATTTACCTTTATTATAGGCAGAGTACCATGCTTGATTCTCATAAAAGTTAGGAGGCATGCCAAACTCATGATCACCATCAATTTCTTCTATTTTAAGCGATTTACCTTCTAACTTATCAAATCTAGCCATAATCATGCCAACAGCAGAATTAAAATTTGAATCTATAGCTTTCTTATGGCCATCAAGCATAGCAGCATAATCAGCGTGTTGAGGGTAAGAATCATCATATCTAGGTTGGCCTCAATCTATTACCTCAACATCGGAAGCATCGGCGGCCCGTAGGTTCGTTGATGACCGGTTCTTTTAAGAGCTCGACCCGATCATGGCGGTCCTTGATGCATTTGTCGTCGAGCGGCGTGGCGGCCTCCATCTTCTCTTGTAGCTTAGCTTTAAGCTCATCGGGGGAAGCTCGTCCACGAGGCGGGGTGGATGATGTTGCCCTCATGGACCTCACCAGCCTTACTCGCCTCCTTGTTTGGCATGACGTCGGAATCAAGATCAAAACGTAATTTACGCCTTGTTTTCCCCAGCGGAGTCGCCAAAAAGTGTGTTGACGCGAATTAGGGTTCGAACCAAACACACTAGGATGGGTCTTAGACGCCCCAAGAGGTTGCAAACAACCTATGAGCAGCGAGAACCGCAGCGTGATCGACAAGAACGATCAAGAGATCGCTAGAGCCGATGTAGAGCTCGGTTTCGACGAAGCGACCTTAAAGCGCCCTCGGAAAGATCCGTCGGGGGAGGACGCACGTGAGGGTTGCCCTAGGATCGGCAAGGCCACCTAGAACGCCCGATGAAATTCACGGAGAACGTCGCCGAACAACAGGGTAGAGGGGTTGAGGAGAGAAAATTAGGGTTTGATAGTTGTGTTTGATCGATTGGATGTAGATGGGATCAAATCGGCCATGAACCTCTTATTATATAGAGGGGGGTGGTCTTATCCCCTTAGGAAACCATCCAAAGACATCCCCAAATCATCAAAACCTGCCAAAACCCGATCTGAAACGTGACCGGTTCGGACAAGTCGGCGCTCTAGCGGCGTAGGCGCCGGGCGCCCAAAACAAATGCACGGGACAGCGTCCGCGCAGCGAGCGGCCAGCGGTCCAACACGCCCTGCAGCATGAATCACCGCGGGCGGCGTCGGACGGAGAGAGCCAGCGTCCGGCGCTCCCGGACGCGGTCTAGAGAAAACGCAACTTCGCGGACCGCGCGGACGCGCCCAAAGCGCGTCGGCATCAACCCGCCACGCACGCGCCCGTCGGATCGTCGGCGTCACTCCGTCGGGCGCCTTTCGCGCAACCCACGGCGTCCGGCGCGTGTAGGATTCCGTCCCGTCGTTTTCTTTGCCAAATTCTTCGATCTCTGGAAATTTACCGCGCCTTGGTCAAAGCCAATTTTGCATCACCAAAAATCAGGTCTGGCCATTTTTGGGTGTCAACGAACACCTCGATCGCTGGCCGGACAATTTGATTCCCTGAACCCAGACTTGGTTCATCTGAAACTCAGGGTCCTCCTGCACTAGTACACGTTGACCTGCAAGCACGTGAAGGACGGAATCCTCTGGGCGATGACCAGGCTTCTGGAGCTGCAGGACGTCGGTTGCGTGAGGCGCGATCGAGGGTAGCTCATAGACTACGGGGAACTCATCTATTTCACTTTGTTAACTGGAAGAGTAGTGGTGAGCCCTGCAGGCGGCGGCAGTGAGATTACAAGGACAGCGGTGAGCTCTTGCAGATCAGGGGCCAACAGGACCCTGAACCTAAAGTACCCTTATTTACTTATATACTATAAAAGAGCGAAAAGAATTGAGAATTGACGGTCACCATGGTGTATCCTACCCACCTTGATCTTTGTCCGTTAGATCTTCATTAAAAACAGATCGGACGCATCTAAATCATCTACCGTGACCTAACAAGTGGCCCCGGCCTGTAAACTTGTAAACATTGACGCGTAAACATTGACGCATATTTCTCTTTTAGAGCCTTAATCTCTTTTTTTTTCACCGGCGAATTATTACCCGTGCGTGTACCCGCTCGCCTTCGACAGGAGTTCCGAAGCAGCGTGACTCCTCGCCATCGCCTTTGAAAGTCGGACGCGAACGCCCTCTATGACTCTATCGTCTTGCCGTCGCGCCCAGCCGCCGCTCCATCGCCCTCCCGTACAACCCCGCTGCCGCTGTGGATGTGTACAGCGCCACGGACTCAGCATGAACGTGGCTGACGTTGTGCGTCACGATGTAGGGCTCGCTGTTGGAGTTTTTGGAGACGTACAAAGAGCGCCGGCCTTGTGCGAACTTGCCGACGGCATAGCCATACGATGATTACGCGCCCTTCATCGGCGATGAGCATGACCAGGTCCGCCTACCCATTGGCCTCCCCCATGCTGTGTGGAACCGAGCACCAACCGTTCTGTGTCTTCTTAGGTCTACAGGAAGCGTCCGACGATCCCGGCGCCGACCGCCCGTGGGAGACCTCAAGTCGTCCAAGGACCCAGCTTTCATGCTCCGCATCTGAGGCTTTGGCAAACACCTCGGGCCTTGCTTCGATTGTTTTGCCACCATGCCATTCTGTCACATTGTGTGATATTTTCTTTCCTGCTGTTTTGAACTGATTTCTGTTTGATGCTCACATAAAACTTGATGTTCGATCGATCATGATGCATCACTTCAACCTGTGCTAGCATTGGGTACGATGATCTGAGGAAACGACGGTGTTGTCCCTTGTATAAGTGCCATTCTAACTGATGAGATCTATTAGGGGAGACAAGAATATGATTAAGCTGGAAAGCAAAATTTCCATCGGATGATCGAGAAGGTACTACTAATCACGGTCATGATGACCATAGAAGTTGCACACTCTGTCCAAAATGATTATAATCCTTGTTTTTCAATGTCTAAATTTTAAGTTTAACCAAATTTGTAGGAAATACTAATACTATTAATATTTATGATATATAATCATGAAGCGTGTTTTTATTTATAGTAAATATAAATGTAAATACTATTTAGATGCTTTTCTGCATAGAAAACATGTTTTCATACTCAGCGCTAGATGATGGTTTTTGTGTAGTTGACCATTTTCCAGCCTTCGTGCTAATGATCAGAAGCATGTATGGGTGTGGCCAGTTAGGTGGCAATGCAAGGTTCTTTCTGTACGGGATCACGGGGTGCTACCACTACAAATTGACACAAGCAGGTGCGACATCGGCGTTTTTTTTTTTCTTTCTTGGCTGTTGATACATATTATTGCTGTCCTGAGATATAAATGTCTGTTGCTTTTCCTGCAGTCTTGAAATAAAGGGTTCTATTCTTTAATATTGCTGTCCTGAGATATGAATATCTGTTGCTTTTCTTACAGTCTTGAAATAATTGGTTCTATTCTTTAAACATGATTAAGATAGTTTGAAAGAGGCATGGGTGGTCGTTAAACATAGAGCTTTCAATTGGGATTCTTATGTTCTTGGATTGCAGTGAATACTCTTTGCTTTACTCTTCAATACTGGTACGCTGCTGCTGAAGAATTAGTACTGCATATGCAGCTAGGCTGTGGCTACCTCGGATCATGGTCGTCGGGCTTTTAAATCTCCACTGTTGCATGTGTGTGCATTATTTGTTCTCATTGCTATCTAAATATTTTTGTTGACATGTGTAAATTATTTGAATTCCCTTAGAGATTGGTTCTAATGAAATTTTAGATAATTATTTACTATGCTCACAAGACATAATTGATTTTCTGGAATCAATAGCCATTTATTCGATTTTCTATAGTTTGAGGAAAAAGCATTGTAGGCGTTGAGACAGTCTATTTTGAGATGCAATTTTATTTTGGGTGGATCATGTTGATCTCAAATGTTAGCCTCAAGTTTATCTGGTGGATTGCCTCTTTTCAAATTTAGCCTCAAATCTTTTGATGTACTTCACGATATACAATTATATGTGTCATGCATAGCTAAGGCCTCCGACGGAGACTTGCCTATTACAATGTTGGCTAGGCAAAGGGTGCCGTCATTGAACAATGTCACAAACAAAGACAGTGCACGTATACCTGCTACCATATTGGATTAGTTTAGTAGCAAATTACTAGAAAAAAGATATCTATGTACATAATTCAGATGAACTGAGATGACAAATTTACAAAGAGAGGAGATGAACAGGAAACAACGTGAACAACGGGCAAGGAACAAGGTCCAACCGGATAATCTAAATGGCATCATTAGTGCAAAGTCGTCTACGTTGGTAGCATATGCTACACAACTCCAAGATCTTGTAAGCAAATCAGACACCAACAAACCAACAAACATCAGGTATTACATTAATTAAGAAATGCTGCATTGGGTGTTCAATTTATTATTTGTTCATGCCTAATGTCTAAGAATTTTATAGGTAATACTAATTACTCCAATTAATATTAGGAGTGTTCAATTTATATGTTGATGTGTAATTTCTAATAATCAATTCACACGCATGTAATTAAGACATGTTGTATTGGGAGTTCCATTTATGTGTTCATGTGTAATGTCTAAGAATCATTTATGCAGATAATATATTGGACAAGCAGGATAATATACCACCAAATGCACACGGGGATCATAGCCATGTTTGTATTGCCAAAACAACCATAAGAGGCACAGGTATACTTTGAGTTTACTGTGTAATAGTAATATTCTTTATTTCTACCCATCTATAGTTATAAAATATATAAGAGATGGCTTTGTAACAGGATTTTTCATTCATTACAATATATAACGCTTATCAATAAATTATTGCAAACTTTAGTATGTATTTAATATATTATTATAAAAGCTCAATTATATTATTTTTATTATAATTATAAAATATAACTATTTAGCATGTGCGTGTCGCACGTGCATATTTACTAGTTTATAATAGATTACAATAATTCTTTTCTGTTCAAGATCAATGGTTCAAAAAAAATCCGATGAGGGTAGTGCCTTAAGCTTTGGGGAAGGTTAACTGTTTTAAATTCTTGTCTCAGTAACCTCCCAATTTATCCTATGTCTATGTTTTGGCTACCTCTGTCAGTCATAAACAAAATGGATAAAGCTAGAAAATGTTTTTTTAGCGGCAGGGTGGCAATGTTAAGAGAAAATACCATCTTGTGAAATGGTCTATCATTACCAAAATCAAGAGTAAAGGGGCTTGGTGATTTAAGAAGAATGAACATAAGTTTACTCTGTAAGTGGTGGTGGAAAGTGGAACATGGCAGTGGAATCTAGAATGATATTATTAACAAGAAGTACATGAAAAAAAAGGGATGGTGCCTTATTGACTAGGAACTAGAAAAAATCTCCAGTTTGGAATGATCTCCTTAAGATTAGACAAATACTGTATATCTTAAAGGGAGATCCATGAATGGGTGATGGAAAAAAATACTAGCTTCTGGCATGACAAATGTTGTGGACTTGTCTCCTTGGCAGACAAGTTCCCAGATTTGTATGAAATCAACGATGAACAAAACTGTTCAGTTGCTGAAATAAAACAGAAGAATTGGAGATTGTCTTTCAGCAGATAGCTCTATGAGGATTTACAGAACCAATTAAAAGGTTATACGATATCACCTTTCGGTGTGATATTAACAATGAAAAAGATAAATCCAAATGGGCGTGGGAAAAATCTGGCATTTTTTCTGTTAAATCAGTTCATAAACACCTTAGCAGTCACAAGAAAATTTGGAAGGCTAAACTCCCCCTTAAGATCAAGATTTTTATGTGGTTAATTAACTATAATGCCATACTCACTAAAGATAATCTCGTTAGGCGAAAATGGAAAGGTTCCCCTAGATGTGCTTTTTGTATTGAGAATGAAAGCATTAACCATTTGTTCTTTGATTGCACCTCTGCCAAATACATATGGAGCCTGTTGGCTCATTCTTTTGGGGTCAATTATAGACCTTCCAACCTAGAACAAGATTGGATTTGGGCTCATAGAATTTTACCCCAATCCCATGAGATGCATGCCATAGGGTTGGCTGCAGTTTTATGGGCAATTTGGAGAATGAGAAACTTAGTATGCTTTGAGAAAAAAAAGAGTTCAATCTCCTACAAAGATTGTTTGTTTAATCTGCTCCTTCCTTACATATTGGGCAAGCTTGCTTCGTAAGATTTGAAGGAACATGTCACAGCCCAAGGCGGTGCGGCGAATGCATGAGCCATCGGCCCGGGAAGGGAGGGCGGCGGGGGAGCAGCCCCTCCGGGCGCACGGGGCGGGGCCGCCGCCGACTTCCCATAATTATTTCAATAATTAGGAATTTAGAGTATTTTAGGAATAAAGAATATTTGAATCTGATTAGGAAAAGAAACCATGGTTTGGAAAGAGGTATTCTAATCTATAAGGAAACCTCCTAGGATTGCTTGGATTACAAGTCCACTAGGGACTATAAATATAGGGAGGATGTAATCATTGAAATTAAGAGAAGAAATAAACAAATTTTACCCTAATCCCTCTCCCTCTCTCTCTCACGCTACGCCCGCCTTTTTGCCGCTCACCGCCCGCCGCCACCTCCTCCTCGCGCCAAGACGCCCCTCACGGCCAGCGGAGCTTGGCATAGTTGTGACCCGATGATCGGGTGGCCAAAGGCGCCCGAGGTGGTCAAGTCGACGGCGCTCTTCTTCCCAAGCGGCAACAACCAAAAATGATCGGGGAGAACCGGTGATCCCCTTCGGGGATGAAAAGTCTTCGTGAAGGCGTTTTTGCGATTAATGGAGTCATGTTGCTGAATGTCAAGTTGTGTAATCGAATTTCGCTGCTTTCATAGCGGTCACTAGAACTGTTGGGTTGTCTGCAGTAGTATATGTAACACCCGGTTTTAAGGACAAAACCAAGTATACACCATATGTGAGCCCTGGAAGTCAAATCTCACATATAGTTTACAAATAAAGGGTAGTATCAAATCAACAATGCTTAATATATAACAAACATAATATAAAGAGCATAACCTCAGCTAGCAGACAGCGGAAAGACACTCCGATTCTCGGGTGTAGACTCCACAGGGACCGACTGACTGGTTGATCACAAGCCTAAACTTCACCTGAGGTGAGGGGGAATAGCAAGAGTGAGTCCATGTCGAACTCAACAAGAATAGCAAGGCAATATCTACCCCAAAACTCATGATCATTATAACATAAATAATGAATAGCATAAAACGATAAATCATGAACAATTTAACAAACAAAAAGTGTTATTCTGTAGATGTCTCCAAGGCCGTTCATGACCGCGAACACGGCTGTTATAACAGTTTATACTCTGCGCAGAGGTGTACACTTTCACTACGGGTCATGGTTTTCCATTGCATGGGTTCTCGACTCCCATACACTGAAAACCCATATAAAGCCTCTCAAAAGTTTATCTAATTAGTGTTGGCCACTAGGTTTCGAGCCCCCGTGGCGGTAGAGCCCCCCCCCTTCTAATGGCAAAATGACGCGCAGCCTATACACATTAAATGACGAAGCCGCACTACAACCAATCAAGACTCCCCCTTTTGTGCTTTTAGGGGAACCACCACCAATTAGTCAGGGACTTTTGATCAACTAGAGCTAGAGCCATATGACCCCCATAGTTATCTTTGTATATCCCGGATGATCACAAAGCAGATAAGTTATAGACCATGTTGTCAACAATTCATATTTAACGTTCAGTGCATAAACATTAAACAAGTCATAAGATCATGGTTTAAAGCTAGCATATCCCAAAACTATACTTGCCTTAATAAAAGATCCTTCTTCAAGTCCAATTCTTCAAAAGAACTCCTTGATCGCCAACATGTTTCAGATCACCACGGCAAGCTCACCGTCTCTACTTGATTCCAATCAACAACACACAACCATATAGGACCAATCATGCATAACAAACAATGCTACAATTAGAACAGTACACCAACAGTGGAAAAACAAGTTGAAAAGCTTATAAAACTAATCTACACGTTGCTACGATCACACAGACGTAAAGATCACCAAAAACGGAGCTAGAAGGGGGAAGATACGCATTTTACAAGTTTGTTGTTAATAAAATAATAAATTAAATACAAAATGATTTTGATGGAAAGGAAAAGACACACGGCAACATTAACTAGAGATCATTACCGAGATAAACATGAAGGATATAGCGAAATTGATTTGTCGATGGAGTATATGGCACCAAAGGATTAAACATTGGAGATGTATTTTGAGTAGTATTATCTGGAATTATTTTTATAAAGGAAAACGGACATCATTCTGATGTCATCAAACAAGCTAGAATTGATTATCAAAGGAACGGTAATTAAGATAAAGGAGGATGAAAGCTCACCTAAGGATTACTGAACAACGATGGAAGCATGCATAGTACTTTCAAAATGCAACGATGGCTCAAGATAGTTAAATGGATATACATGTGTATTTGCAATGTATTTTTGGATTTATTCCTGTAAAGGAAAACGGCCACAAATGAGTCATGATGTCATCATGGTGTCATCAAAGCTAAAAGTGATGTCAGCAAGCTAAGCAAGGAGGCCATGGCCGGTGTGCAGTTCGTGTTTTCCTGTCAAAGATGGCAACTACGTATATGGAACTGAAAACAAAGCAGAAAGCAAGATCGGGTTGCATAGATAAGTGCTCACCATCAATCCATCAGCCGGCGAAGTGCAGCACTGACGAGCTCGATTTGGACAAGATCGAGGAAGGTGATTCACGTAGAAAGATCGGACCTCCTTGGCATGGTTCGGTAGCCATATGTGCATCTGCTCGCAGAAGCAGCTGACAGAGTCTTGCCCGCAGAAAAGGAAGACGTCACGGTGACGAAGAATTCAGCGACGGCCTTGATAACGAAGCTTGGCCGACGGAACGGCGAAGTCGAACTCGAGATGACAATCGGCAAGAACCAGCAAGGACCAGCGAGGTTTACCGAACGAGCCCAAGGAAGAAGCAGAGAGGTAAAAGGCTTGACTTCACCATTACATTGCAAAGGTCGGCAGAAACTTACAGGGACGAAGGAGCGGCGCCAGACGCATGAGAGCAAGCTTGGCATGCGGCTCACGTTCGAGTTGAAACGGCAGAACAATGGAACCGAGCTCGACGGCTTCATCTAGAGTTTCAGGCGGCTGCTGCTCGAGATAAGGCGGCGTCTAGCAGCTAGGGTTGGGAAAAACGTAGAGCGACGCTATGGCTTGATTATATACGCGCTGGACACGCGATAGCAAGGGAAAGAAAACCGGGATACGTGGGATTTGGCTACGGCGGTTGCCCAGACAAGTCCGGGTCGAAGAAGACTCGGAGGAGACGACGCTGGCATATGGCGGTGCAATACGATGGGTCTAGGTGTCAACCCAACATGGGAGGAAAGGAGAGGGCACCTGCACTGGATAGAAGGGCCACGGCACTGGGCCGAATTGGCAACATGAGCATGCGGCTTCACAAGGAGATGGCCACGGCTGGAAAAAGTGATGAAGAAAATAATTCTTTTCCTTTTATTTTGAACAAATTTTCCAAAGGGTTTTAAAACGTTTTTCAGATTTAACCAAAACCACACGTCACAAAAATAACTATGCATCAGCATGAATGCTCAATCATGTTCCTAGGCCCTATGATACATTTTAATTTAATGAAAAATATTCTTTGACCTATGTTTCATGACCACAAAAATACATAAATAAATCGTTTTTATTCTATTTTTAAAAACGCAAAATTTAGGGTGTTACAGTATAGCTCCTCATAGTCGTGTCTTTCCAGCTTGTGCTCCCTGGGTGGGCAAAGTCTGGGAAGCTCATTTATCATAGTACGTGTTTGTCTTGGATTTGGATTAAAAACTTTGTAATTTTGTTGCTCCAAGTAATGAAATTCGGTTTATTGTTGTGGAAAAAGAAAGAAAAAAAATTTAGATGAAGCAGTGCCATTCGGGCCGCAATATTACATCGTTGTCCGAAGGTAACATAAAAGGTAACAACAGAGTACGTTTAAATATTACACGCGGCGAGTAGAGTGAAGTAAAGTATACAGTACAATAATAATAGTTATGAATAAGGGTTGACGATGAGTGTAACAACAGTAACATATATATTGTTTTTTGGATGGGAGTATGACATTGTTTGGTTCCCTGGACTTTTTGGAGTTGGGATTAAAAAAACCTCCTTTAGCCCCTATAAAAACAAAACAGGGGAGGGACTTTTTAGAAATTTTTACTAAAAGTCACTAGAAGCATCTCCTTGAGAATACACTAGTAACGAAATTCTTATACGTGGCGGGCGTTTTTTTTTTTACGTGGCGGGTACACAGCCGCCCGTCGCCTTGGTAAGGTCACGGTTAATCGTGGCCATTACGTGGCGGGCGGCGGCCGTACCCGCTATGGTAAATATCATTAACCGTGGCGGGCAACTTAACATGTCCACCACGGTTAATGGCTTTTTGCGTGGCGGTCGGCGTAAAGTGCCGCCACAGTTAATCCATTTACCGTGGCGGGCACATTATGTTGCCCCGCCTCGTATTAATTTTTAAAAAATAAAATAAAATGCCCATAGATATGATATATATATAAACATATATACATCGATCCATAAATATCCATACATATATATACATCGATCCATACGTATCCATAAGTCGAACAAGTGCAATGAGTTAGTCCATACATATCCAACAAGTGCGAGCTACATCCATACATACATATATATACATCGATCCATACATAATGTCCTTAAGTTAACATGTGCGAGCTACAAGGCGACTGGATGAAGGTAGTCCTGAAAGCCGCAAGTTGGTGCTCCATTTCCTTAGGTTCTCGAACTCCGGAAGCAGCCCCAACTCACTGTCCTCCAAAAAGAAAGGTTGTCCTTCATGCACGCATTGGTCTAGGAGAAACTTACATATGTCTCCCTACTGTTCTTTTGAATCTGTTACGATCGGTTGTCTTTTCCACCGCCACGTACCATTGCTTGAGTCCACGCTTGAGCTGTCGGTAGCTGTTGCTGTACTTTTACGCATGCCCTCGGTACTCACAGACGAAGAAATCACACAAGTTTGTTCCATATGGTTGCTTGTGGCTTTGCACACAATAAAGCAATGTTAGTAGTAATATAGAAACAAATGAGACGGTCGTAGTAAGAAAAATAGGTTTGATATACGCACTGGGGAAATCTCGCCTGATTTTGAGTCTATTTTTATTGCGATGCTTACACTTCTCGGATCTTCGATCATAGCAGTCCGGATCCTTCAAGTACTCCTTGTAAGCGTATGCGAAATGCACTATTGTCAGCGATGATATTCGACTCTAGTAATTGAATAAACGGTTCATCACTTACAATTTCAAGCAGCTTTCAAAGTGCTTGTAGCCTTTTGGGTTTGAGTTACGCGGTGAGTCAAAGATCACGGCCCTGCCGTCACGAGGATAGATCATAAAACAAATCCAATGTCCTGATTTTGCCGGCCCGTATTGGTGAGCCGCCAGGATACATCGATACCCATTTTGCTTGACCTTTTTCATTGTTGATATTATGTACTACGATAAGGCCAACTTGTTTTCGTTGAGCTCCTTTTTTCCATACCTGGTCTCTACGCCTCGCCGTCAACTCCACCATATCCGGATGGTCCTTTAATTTTGGGTAACCGACGATCTGTCTCTCACAAATGTGCATTGGAGAGAGATAAATAATACCTGAGCCAACCTTGATGCTTACATTGGACATCAACCTATAAGGACATGTGGTCGTGGCATAAGTACTCTTGACAAAGAATCTATACGGATGCAAGGGACATGTGGAAGTCAAATTTCACTTACAGAGCAAACAAGGTTACTTGGGCGATGTCAAGGTCCTCTCGACGTAGTAGTCTAGCCATGTCATGGAAATCTACGACGAACTGTGCATCACTCTCCAAGTGGAAGTACTCCGCAGGAAGAAAGACAGAGAAGCTACGCAAGCCACATTTTGCGCACTCTACGTAGTGGTCGGGGCATTCGTCCGAGATGGGAAACAAATGCATTGGTGATTTTGGCCTGGAAAAGCGGGGCTACAAATGTTAGGTTGTGAAAAGAAGTAGCTATATTATAGCTCGTTGTTAGCATACCTTTCAAACTCAATCGTGTATAGGGGCCTCTCGGGTGAGGCCTGCTTGTTGGGTACGGCCTCCTCTTCATCGAATAAAGGCTTCTTCGGTGGTGGAGGGCATTCGCTAGTTTGAGCGAGGGATGGTCGCGGTGTCCTATGCTCAGCTGCTTTCTCCTTCCCCAGTGCCTGAGGTGTCAGCGGTTGGAGGCCTCGAGTGTAAATGGTTGTCTTGTCCCCTAGTGTCTCCTCCTCAGGAGAGAGAAAGCTTATATTTCTCTACAGCGAGAGCAAGGACTATAATCAGCCTCTGTTGATTTATCTCACGGTATCTTTTCGCTAGGGCAACAAACTTTCTCACTTCATCAAAGTATACGTCATCCACCCTCTTCATCCCGTACATCCATTCGGCTCAGCGCCTCTCCATATCTGTCTGTCTGCTCTCCATAAATGTTAAATGGCATTATGTAGTACTCAAGGTGAAAAAAAGAGAGGAAGAGGATGGGTGTCGTGGTTGAATGCCACGGTCACAGTAATCGACTGGCTAGTGTGTGCAACAATGGCCTAACTCTAGAGACAATGACAAGCGATGTATACTGGTTTGGGGCAATCGGGCACCCTAGTCCAGTCGGAGTCACTATCCGAGCTCAAACACTCATAGAGGGGTGGCTACAAGCTTGGTCGAGAGAGGGAATGAGCTCCCAGGTCTCTGTGATATGTGTGTTGCGCGGGTCGATCAAGATCCCGATGATCCCTCCCAATGGCCAAGGCGCCCCTTTTATAGTCCAAGGGGCACGTACAGGGGTGCCAAGGGAGGAGATCTAAGATAAGGGGTAAAATGTAAATGTATAGATGACAGTGCACGCCGTTACGTCAGGCGCGTGTGCGCCGTTCCCTATGTCTACGTAGTCTGCTCCCCTATCTAGCTCGGTGTAGGGGAGGTCGGTGTAGGGATCTCGATGTCCGGGGCCCGTTTGGGCGAGCTCGGGAGCTCGCGGGTGCCGTAACGGTAGCCGGCGTGCCTGTTTACGCTCTGATCGAGTGTTACGGCCAGGGATGCATCCCGTCGGGTGTCGTCGCACGCCTTCTGCATTGCGCCGCCTCGACACTGCGCGGCGCCGCGATCTTTGTTGCGCCATTTGTCGGTGGCAACGGAATCCGGCGCGGCGTGACGGAATGTGTGGGAAGGGAGAGCTCGGGGGGCATGATCTCCTTTGCCGCGGTGCTTGGCCGAGCTCGAGCTCGACTCCCGTTGGCTGTTCCGTCGTGGGTCGTCCGACCCCGTGTCATGGCTATGGGATCCGTAGCACGCCTATGGTACTCGAAAGTACCTCGGCCTAGAGATCGTAGGCGATATCCGATCTCTGCGCAGATATTGTCTTTGAGCCGTGATGATTAGCTTGTAGGCGCTAGATCCGCTGCCCCGAGCTCGAGCTCATAAGAGTCAGAGGAGGTCGCTTGGCCCTTCGAGGCCCGGAGCTCGAGGCAGTAGCCGGCATTTGTTAGTGGGCCTTATCGTTGTTCTCGGGCGGGCCCGCGGGATTTGGACGAGCTCGGGACCGTCTCGGCTTAGTGCTAGTAGCTCAAGCTCGTTCGAGGCGCGAGCTCGAGCTCACGTCGAGGGCGGAGATTCACCACAAGCCCGGAGTTCATGGTGAGATGGAGAAACTTCGCCCGAGCTCGCAGAGCTCATGGCGAGGTGGAGTTTTAGAGCTTACTTGGGGTGGAGTCGGAGCTCGGGCAATCTCTACGTGGCCCAACTTGATCATGGGATGCGTCGACTCTTTTGTTATGCTTGATCGCCGGATCGGTTCCCGAGTTGGGGATCTTGATTTAGTCCCCGACCGAAGCCCCCGAGCGTTTGGGGAGTTGTTTTGCTTCCTCAAGCGCTCTTCGTTGAGTCCGTGATGTCCGTCTGCGGGGTGGTGCACGCGAGCGCACCCGCCGGGTGTAGCCCCCAAGGCTCCTCGAGAACGGTGTGTTCTCGGGGAGGCTTGTAATTTTTGTTCGTTTTCGTCCTTTCCCATTCTTCCCTGTGTTATGGGGTGGGGTGAGCTCGCGCCCAATCTTGCCCGTTGGCCGAGATCGGGTGCCCGGTGAGCTGCTAGCGGGTAATTCGAGTGAGGCCCGAGCTCGTCACTCGTTCGTTCGATCGGTGGTGGATCGGCCTCGCATTCCGTGAGCTCGACCACATATTTCCTCGAGATCATGTCTCGAGTTCATGACGTCTTTTCCCGAGGAAGAGACGAGAGGTCGGCGCGTCGCTATCGGCAACTCGAAGCGAGTTCGAAGAGACTGCGGCGTTCGGAGCTCGCAAGCACGAAGTCGCTTGGACTTCTCTTCTTTCTACCCCTCGCTCTAGGGGGACGGAGCGGCCGTCGAACCCTCATTGGGCCGGCCTTCGAACTCCCGGCCCCGAATTGCGGCGAGCTCGCTGCTGCGCCGTTTGTCAGAAGAATTACCGTTGTAATTTCTTGCTGTTGGGATAACGGCTGCTGCGTCGTGGGGACATGGCCACGGCGTTTTAGGAGGAGTTAAAGGCGTCGTGGGAGGCCGTTCCGGTCACCCATCTCCACGTCACCCCGTTTTCTCCCGGCTATAAATTGACAGGATAAGGGGGGTGAGGGTTTTTTACCTTTCCTCGTGCTTTCTCTGCCGCCGCCATCTTCTCTGCTTCCCGCTCCTATCACCCCTTCTGCTGCCGACAACCTAGGAGAGCCCTGCCATCGCTGTCACCCTGCTTGTGACCCAGAGAGGCAGAGAAGGAGAGAGGAGATGGCCTCGTGGGCACCGTCGACGGTGACTAGGGCGGTGCCCGAGAACTTGGCCGCCGGCGGAGCATCCCCAGCGCTCACCGACGCGGAAGAATGGAAGGTGCCGGCGTTGGAGGACAACGTGCCCAACCCCCCGCGGGGTACATCGTGTCCTTCACCACCTTCCATGAGCGGGGATTTGGCGTCCCTGCCGGCGACTTCATCCGCCGACTCCTGGTCCGTTGGGGCATCGAGCTCCAACATCTCGTGCCCAACGGACTACTCCATGTTGCCGCCTTCATCTTCCTGTGCGAGGGGTGGCTTGGCATCGAGCCAAACTGGGAGCTCTTCAAACACTTCTTCTATATCAAGATCCAGTATCTCCGGCCACGGGGAAGGCGGCGGCTCGATCGGTCGGCGGCGCTCCGTTCTCGCGAGGGGCATGAAGGCGCCAGTTCTTGAAGGTCGAGGTCCCGACCTCCGTCGGCGTGGCACGGAGGTTGGTTCTACCTCAAGAACGGCGTCGACCTTCCGCCGCCGGAGTTCACGGGGCGGGTGTTCGAGGAGCCGCCCGAGACCTCAGCGGAGACGGCCGGCAAGATCTTGAAGCCCTTACTCGCAGCGGTTGAGAGGATCAAGGTCCTCTCGTGATGTCGGGCCGATGGAGCCGCTCATCATTGCGGCATGGTTATACGGGGGGTCATCCCCTGTAGGCGGGCGCTCGAGTGTGGGGAGATGACGGGCGGAGAAGGAGCCGTTCGAGGGGGCCCGATCATGGCGCCGCGTCTCGTGGGCGGCGGCGTCGTCGGCGCTGGGTCCGGCACGTGACCGGGTCTTCGGCCGGAGCTTCACGGGAGCGCGAAGTCAATCCCCAATCGCAGCCCCATTCCGCAACAAGGGATCTCGGTGAGCTCACCGTCGCTCTTCCTTCTTTATCGCCCTCGCTTTTTCATCGACTTCTTTGTCGACCTTGCGATCTGGTGGGCGTTATCGACCTCCCGCCAAGCGTCCGCTGCGCACATGGATCCCGTGGACCGTGCGCGCTGGTGGGCGTCTCTCAGGTAGCGTCCGGCGGTGGGGGCGGGATCTTGACCACAACGGCGTGCGGGTGGTCGAGAACCCCCGTCGCTACCGCGACATCGAGGCGGGCTGCCTCGAGATGTCGGCTCGGCCTAACACCATGATGTCGGGCGGGATTCGCCCAACCGGGCGGCCAGGAGGTGACCTCATCTTCGGCCGCGACCTCCGGCGGCGCCCCTCCGCCTCCCTCGGCCTAAGGCGGGGAACTCGACATGTAGTCATGGCTAGGGGCAAGCCGGCAGGACACCCGCAGCCCCCGAAGAAGAGGCACCAAGGCGATAGGTGAGCTCGCATCTTCTCCCGGGCCGTGTCGCTACTTCTGTTCCTTTCTCGACGTTGAGTCCGTCTTGGATCTATCATTTGTCGGGGCCGCCGCTCCTCTTACAGTAAACCCCCTCAAGTGCCCAAGGACGGAGGAGACGCGAGAGCTCGGCGGCGATCCTAGTGGTGTTCACCAACATCCTGCCTCCGATGCTTCCTTGGTGCACGGAGGCGGGGGGAGGTCGGGAGGATGTCGCCAAGATGGGCCCGGCGGGAGGGCGCTTTGTGTTCGGCCCTCGAGCCCCCGAGCTCGGGCGGCGGTACCAGGCCTCCCGAGCTCTAGGATGCTACGGCGAGCGACTCCGGCGCCCGAGGTCGAGGAGCATGGCGGAGGTCCCGTTGGTCGACGTGCGATGTCGCGGGCGGCGAGCCCGCCGATGACGCGGTGTCGATGCCGACGGACCCCGCTTATCGAGGGTGTGAACCCACCGACCCGGTGAGGCGGGAGTGTCGGGGGAGCTCGATCAAGCCGCGGCGGCGAGGCGCATCGATGTCGTCGCCGAGGTAGCGGCGAGCTGCCGCCGACCCCGCTCGGGACTCCGCGGACCCGCCGGGCAGAGCCCGAGGTCGGGGCTCTTACCGTCGCCACCATGTCGGGACTTCCCGGCCCTGCCCGAGCATGATGTTGCGGTCAGCATCACGGAGCTGTCACTTCCTTGATCGATGATGGCGATGACGCGAAGCGTTCTTCCGCGGGAGCTCATCGGCAAGGCGGCTGCGTGAGGGAATCTCCGCAGGGCTTTGGAGGTGAGTGCTCGGTCGGCGCTTTTCTTGTTCGTTGTTTAGGGTGTATCTTCTAATGTCATGTCGTCCCGCCTCTCTAGAGCCTATCGTCATTCGGGCGCATCGTGACGACGCGGTGGCCGCCGGCGATGCTCCTCGAACGAGCTCCTCAAGAAGGGCCGGCCATTTGTGGACCCGGCTCGAAATTCTTTGGCGATGGCGGAGTCCTGCGAGACCGCGGCCAGGGCGGCCGTGGAGGTCCTCGCCGAGGTTGGACGAGGTCGCGGCAAGGCGGCCCGTGAGGCGGAGGAAAAGGTGACCGCCGCGTGGGAGGGGGCGGAGGCGCCTCAGCGAGGAGCGGTCGGCGCACCGCCAAGAGCTCGAGAGGGAGCGGAAGGAGCGAGCGTCTCCGCCGCCTTCGGGCGAGGAGGGAAGTCAAAGCGGCCGCCGGCGTCGGGGCCACCTCATGAAAGGCGACAAGGAGGAGGCGGAGTTCCTAAGCGAGAGGGAGGACGAGCTCAGTAAGCTTTCTCCCTATCTTTGTTACCTTGTTTCCTTTTTCTTCGGGCTCTCGAGGTTGAGGGTTGATCCGGTCCTCGCTTAGTTTACGATAGGGAGACAACTGGAGGGCGGCCGTTGGTCCGTAGGCGCGAGGTTTGCGTACTGCGGGAGAAGAATCACGTGCTCCAAAGAATCGAGAGAGCAATCTCCCGGCCACCCTCGTGGGTAAGCGAGAGGTCGGCTGTCTTCTTCTTGAGTTGTCGGGTTTCGCGCGATTGTCCTTTTCTCTTATTGCGAGTTGGAGGAGTGGCACCAAGTCAAGGACCGGCAACTCAAGGACCTGCGCCGCCGGGTGGACGAGCAGGAGCACGAGTTGCAAGGGATGGACCGCGAGCTAAGGAACAAAGACGCTGAGCTAAAGCGGCCGGTCCCGTGAGCTCGACGCGGGGAGGATGAGCTCGTCGGGGGTTCGCGAGGAGCTTGGCGGTCGCCCATGCTACTCGTGGAGGGCGCGGAGCGTGAGAAGGACGAGATCATCCTCGACATTTAGGCGGTCTGTGATGACCTCGGTGTCGGGCCTGCGGCGGAGCTGGCGCGTCGGGTCCTCCTTATCCCGGAGACGGTGAGGGAGCAAGCTCGGGGTGTCGCCCACAATGTGACGAGCGTCGTCCTCGCCCACTATCCCTCCATTGATCGAGAGGTCATCAAGCTCGGCTGGCCGAAGGTCAAGCCCGAGGAGCTCCTTGAGGAGGTGGTGGAGACCGCAGAGAGGCCACCGGGCCGAGGAGCTATCGACGAGCTCTTCGAGCTCGCGGTGGAGGAGCTCGGGTTCTTGGTCGTGCCTGCTGTCGGGGGAAGAAGAGGTTGAGGTCGGATCTGCAGAGGAAGAGGCACCGGTGGTACCTGCAGAAGAGCGTGCTCCTGTGGAGTAGATTAGCAGGCCGAAGTGTGGCCTCTTTGTACAAATCATGAAGTCCCGAGGTCAGGCAGAATGTAATATAACTCAAATCATCTTAATCTATATATATAAAGAGGTCGTTTTCTTTTCACGCTTATGTGCTTTGTTAAACTCATTCGAATCCGAGTTCATTCCTTTGGTAGAACGAATAGCGGGCCTTTTCATGCGGCCGCGGGCGCTGGGAGGTCGTTTGGCGATCGTGCAATGTCTTCGGCGACCCGCGAACTCGATCGTTTAACCATCGCGCATAAGGTTGGAAAAGAAACGACGGCGGGCCGGTAGCTCGAGCTCGACCGACGACGAGCTCGTCAGCTTGTCTTAGGAATTTTCTTGAAAAAACGAGTTTGTGAAGACGCGGGGTGTGCATGCCGTCCACTGTAGCCCCCGAGCAAGGGCGGGCCTTTGCCGGAAAGCAGTAGGGCGGCCGTTGCTCTCGACCGAGAAAGTTCGAATGCTTGCACAAATTTTGGCATCGAATCGTAGCGTGCTTTTTTATTCAAACTCGTAGAAATGATTTATAAGGTACATCTAAGGGTAAAAGCGACGTAGCTGTTCGATGTTCCAAGCGTTGATGAGCTCGCAGCCCTTGGCATCCTTGATCTTGTATGAGCCTGGTCGTAGGACTCGGGTGATGGTGAACGGGCCCTCCCAGGGAAACGAGAGCTTGTGTCGGTCCTTCGTGCTTTGGAACTCATCGCAGTATTTGGTCACCGATCTTTGAAGGCTCGACCTCGCATACATGGCGTCGTGGTAGCGGCGGAGTGACCGGCTGGTACTTGGCCAAGTGTAGGAGTGCGACTCGCGAGCTTCTTCGAGCTGATCTCGCTACGTCCTCGAAAGTGACGCCCTGGTTGCCGTCGTTGTTGTATGCTCGAACTCCGAGGGCGCCGTACTCGAGGTCGGTGGGGAGCATGGCCTCGGATCCGAAGACGAGGAAGAAGGGTGTGCATCCCTGTGGCCCCGCCGGCGTCGTCCTGAGGCTCCATATGATGGTGGGGAGCTCGGCGAGCCACCGACTGCCGAACTTTTTGAGCCGCTTGAAGATGCGCGGCTTGAGACCCTGCAAGATCATACCGGTTGCTCGTTCGACCTGCCCGTTGGTCTCGGGTGGCCGACCGCTGCCCGGGCCGACTCAGATCTTTGTTGTCATCACGAAGTCAAGGAAGATCTCGCCCCGTGAAGTTGGTCCCGTTGTCGGTGATGATCGAAGTTCGACGCCGGGCGGCGTGGATGATGCCGGTGAAGAACTTGATCGTCTCGCGTGACCTGCGGCGCGAGATGGGCATGACCTCGATCCATTTGGTGAACTTGTCGATGGCGACGAGCAAGTGAGTGTAGCCCCGAGCGATCCGCGTGAACAGCCCCACCATGTCGAGACCCCATACCGCGAAGGGCCAAGTGACGAGGGATCGTTTGGAGGGCCTGGGCGGGGAAGTGGGTTTGCTTGGCGAAGAACCGGCATCCCTTACAGCGGCGCACGACCGGGTTGACGTCGGTGACGGCCGTCGGCCGCATGGTGCCCGTGACTCCGGGCGTGGATCTCCCTTACGAGCTCCTATCCTTTCGAACGCGACGCCAGCGCGAGTACCCCAACGCGCTACGCCGGTAGAGCTCATGCTCGATGATAACGTAGTACTTGGCGCGGCGAGCGATGCACCTTGCCTCCTCTTTCTCGGCGGCCTGCCGTCCTGAGCCGCCCGGGATGGGAAACCGCTAGTCGGGCTTTGGGGCCTCGGGCTCTAGGATGGCGAGGACCTCCATCCGCGACATCGACTTTCATCGGTGAGCTCGAGCTCGAGGAAGGTTCGCCTTTATCGGGGATGGCACAAAGGGTATCTTGGCGGGTCATCGCTGCGAGCTCGAGGTCTCACCCTCAAGTCGAATCAAGGGGAGGTATGCGGTCGTGGGCGAACACACCGGGGAGGCACCTGTTTCCGATCCGTGCGCGAAGCTTGGCGAGGGCGTCTGGCGTCGCCGTTATGATCGCGGGGACATGCTTGAGCTCGAGACCGTCGAAGTGCTCTTCGAGCTCACGCCACCGTTGATCAGAACCAACTACAAATTAAACACCGTCAACATACACCAAAACAAACTAGAGATAGGGTTTATAAACTAACAAATTCCATAGTTTTGGTGTATATTTGGCTTTGCAGGTACAACTCAAGGATATGTGCACTTTGGGCCAAAATACAAAGAAAGGAAGAATAAAAACAATAAATAGAAAAAGGCCCAAAGGAGCCAAATGGCAAGCCAAGCCAACTTACCTCGGTTGGGTCACAAACTCAGGCTTCAACACCGACACCAAGCCCAACACAACGAAAAAGGACGCCACGCCAAGTTTGGGCTGATTTGGGCCCGACAAGGGTGCGACCGCACCATTCTTACGGCGGTGGGGCGGGCCTTCGCGAGGCGGTTCCTTTACTCCGCGGAACGTCGGTGGCGGTGTTGTCCAGGTGCGTTGAACCGTGAAACCGCCTCTCCTTGGTCGGTTTGGCCATAATGGAGGGAGGAGGCACATTTCCAAAGACACCCCTCCACTCAAGCTATAAAAGGAGGACCTCTACTCTCTCCCATAACACACAATACACCTCAAGGAGCTACAAGCACAAGAGAAGCAAGAGAGAGAGTTTTTCTACCTCTATCCCCATTCTAATTCTAGAGTGAGAGAGAGGGGAAGGCTAGAAGGAGACTTGGCTCCTTCTACCGGAGTTGTGGAGTGCCCCGGTGTTCCGCGGTTCCTAGGAGGAGGGAGTGCCGGATTTGTCGATACCCGCCTCGCTTGTACCTCTACAATCTACTTACGCTTTGGTAAGATAGGTTGTGTTCCTCTTTCGGTTATTACTTTTAAGCATATTATCTTAGCCGTTATAATCTTGCGGGATTGATAGTCGTTCCTTCGGGGCGGTACTCTAGTAGAAGGACCGGGGACAGGTAAGCCTTGATATCACACTAGAGTAGTAATCATCGATTGCAAACGTGGTGTTTGGACTAGTGGTTTCCTATCTTTTGTGGCGCATCCTACGGTTGATGGGGTAGGTGGTCTGGGTCGTGATGCCTTGTCCGTCCTTTGTAATCCCCACGTTCGGGTGTGGCGCGGTGCAATTACCGGTCTCCATCATCGGTTTAGCGATCGGTGCGAAGTAAGGGAGATAACGGGACAGTGATCCCCTGCCTAAAAGTGTCAACCCATAAAGATACCTCATTCCTCTTAGAAGCTTAGCCTTGCCTAGGGTAGACAAAGATCGAAAGCCCTCTACACGGCCGTCCCCGAGAAAATACGATACCACGAATACCACACGGGTGAAGTGCTACAACGGTCTTTCCCGTGTGCTTGCGGACTTTCTTTGCTTTTCGCTAAGAAACACCAACAAGCATTTTTGGCGCCGTTGCGAGGGGACGGTTGTCATAGTTGTATTTCGAGACCTAGTCGACCCGTGTGCCTTGTAGTCTCCAAGAAAAATACAAAAAACATTTTATTTTTACCCATGGAGCAACCTACCCCCGCAAACCTTTTTCGCTCCTAAGGGCGAGCTCTTAGAACCACGCCAATCCTCGAAGCCAATCATAGCTTCGGACTATGAGCTCCGCTTTACGGCTTTATAGCCATGGTTCAGGCCCAAGCCTTTTCGGGCTTGGAATATGAAAAACCCATATCATCACCTAAGGGAGTTTGAGCAGCTACATTGCATGCCTAACAATTGCGGGCATGACACATGATACATTGCGGTGGAAATCTGTTTCCGTTCTCTCTCATTGAGAGAGCGAAACAATGGTACACCCACAACGTAGGGTTGGTAAAAGGAGAATGGGAAGAAGCTGCAGAATAGATTTTTGTCTCGCGTTCTATCCTTTGTCCGAATCGTGGCCCCCGCGACAAGAGGTACTCAACTTCCGACAAATAGAGGGTGAAACCATAGGTGCAGCCTGGGACGGTTTTTCCACTCTTACCGATCCGGCCCGGATCTATCCATCCCAAACCATGTGCTTTTATTACGGCATTTTTGGCTAGGCTTGGATAGAGCAACTGCCCTACTGCTTGACACAACTGCCGGAGGGTCATTTTCACATAAAACCCCAGCGGAAGGAGATGTTCTTCTAAACCGTATTCTTGAGAATACTCCCCCGCTAGAACCCATCCGTGTAGAACCCAAGCATATCCTAGAGGAAGTCTCTTCGGCCAAAGCCAAACCCGACACACCTCTAGAGAAACCCTCGCCTGAACCAAAACCAAAGAAAGAAGAGCGCATGTTAGGATCTCGTTTTTCGAGGCCAATCTTACGGAAAAATTCGGTAAAAGCCTCGAAATTACGAATGCTTGGAAGAAACCACTGTCCTGTCATCCCTAATGAACCCCTTGACGAACTTTTTTCTCAAGGAATCCATTAAGGAGATGACTGCTATCATGAGCTTAGAGTGGTTGCAAGAGGGGGGACGGATCGTGCGAAGAAATTTGGATACCTTGTCCCTTTACACCTCTCTTTTGTAGACATCAAAGGGAATTGGTGGAGGTCATGTATAACCCTATGGTAGGTGTAAACATCATGTCCAAAAACTATGCACAATGCCTCGTAGGAGAGCCTTTCATAACCCATACCTTTCGGACATTGCGCCACGCCTCGAACCATCTTAGAATCTTAGAGATTATACATGACCAAGTTCTTGACATAAGGATGTCAAATTTTCTTTGGACTTTCATATTTTTGATGTCCAAGATTTTGACATCCTAATCGGGCATCCCTTGAAAAGATTCTTGATCTATCAAAATCCGGGGATTTAGATGTCAAGTTGGGGAGAAATTCATTTTTTGATTCCAGTCACACGAGCTAAAAACTCAGTGACAGACCCTCTCCACAATGAAGACATGCCCGAGGAGGTCATGGGAGTCATGCTCTATGATAACCTTGAGACAGACCTAGAACTTGATGCCCAATTCTTCATAGAAGAAGAGGACGACTCAGGGGAAACCATAGAGCTTCCTCAAGAGGAAGAGCCGACTCGGCCTCGGTTGAGCTTAAATTCCTCGCCCCTGGCCTCACGTCATGTCTTCCTAAACGGCGACACACAAACTCCGGTTATCATTAGTGATAAACTTAGTGACCGAGGAGACGTCCCAACTCATCGCCGTCTTAGAGAAGCATAGATCGGTCTTTGGGTATTCTTTGCAAGACCAAAAAGGGGTAAGCCCAACACTTTGCACACATCGCATACCTATTGACCCTTCCAGTACCCCATCACGTGAACCCCGAGAAGGCTCAATAATGCGATGCGTGAAGTCGTGAAGAAGGAAGTTCTCAAACTTCTTCACGCAGGGATAATTTATCCCGTACCACATAGCGATTAGGTTAGCCGGGTCCAAGTGGTCCCTAAAAAGGGAGGAATGACGGTCGTTGAGAACTCAAAGAACGAGCTCATTCCACAAAGATAAGTCATGGGGTGGAGAATGTGCATCGACTATAGAAAACTTAACAAGGCAACTAAGAAAGATCACTTCCGCTTCCATTCATTGATGAAATGTTGGAAGCGGTTAGCGAAACATTCTTTCTTTTGTTTCCTTGACGGGTATTCGGCTATCACCCGGATCCCGATCCACCCCGATGACCAAAAGCAAGACCACATTCACATGCCCATCACGGAACCTATGCGTATCGTAGAATGTCATTTGGGAACGTGTAATGCACGCTTCTTTCCGGTGTATGATGTCTATCTTCTCGGACATGATTGAAGAGATCCCGAAGTCTTCATGGGCGATTTCTCCGTCTATGGTAAGACTTTTTCGGCAGTTTGTCGAAAGAATTAAGGCAGGGGTCTTGCAATGATGCCAAGAAAAGGACACGGTGCTTAATTGGGAAAAGTGCCATTTCATGGTGCAGGGAAGGCATCGTTCTTGGACACTTAGTGTAATGAGAGGGGGATTGAGGTAGACGAGCTAAGATAGATGTTATCGAAAAGCTACCTCCCCCCCTGAACGTCAAAGGAATCGCAGCCTTCCTAGGTCATGCGGGGTTCTACAGGAGGTTCATAAAAGATTTTTCACAAATCTCTAGACCCCTCACGAACACGCTAGCTAAGGATGCACCTTTTGACTTCACGAGATGAGTGCAAGCACGCTTTCAAAACCCTTAAGAAAGCACTCATCTCGGCTCCGATCATCCAACCCCGGATTGGTCGTTTTGCCGTTTGAAATCATGTGCGATGCTAGCGACTATGCCGTTGGTGCGGTCTTAGGCCAAACCAAGGATAAGAAGCAGACATGCAATCGCATATGCTAGCAAGACTCTAACGAGAGCCCGTTGAACTACGCTACCACGAAAAAAGAGCTCCTCGCGGTAGTCTTTGCTATAGAGAAGTTTTGCTCTTACTTAGTGGGTGCAAAGATAATTGTTTACACCGACCACGCTGCCCTTAAGCATCTTCTCACTAAGAAAGACGCGAAACCTTGTTTGATCCGCCGGATTCTTACGCTCCAAGAATTCGATCTAGAAATAAAAGATAAAAAGGGAGTAGAGAATACATTTGCTTGGATCATTTGTCGCGTATGCGGGTAACTAACATGCAGGAACTACCAATCAATGATTACAGCGGCGACATGCTACTAAAGGTGACGGACACCAACCCATGGTACACAAACATTGTCAACTTCATGGTTACTGGGTTATGTACCCCCAGGGGAGGACCGACGAAAGCTCCAAGTAGAGAAGCGGCGTCACCTTTGGGACAACCCGTATCACATGCAGGGGTGTGCGAGATGGCTTGCTAAGAAGATGCGTACCAAGGGGCGTAAGAGATGCAAATCATAGAAAAATGCCATGCATCACCTTATGCCCGGCCACTCGGAGTATTCCGCACTCAAGCCAAAATCTGGCAGTGCGGGTTCTTCTGGCCAACAATGTACGCCGACACGAAGGAGTTCATCAAAAGATGCTATAGCTGCCAGAAGACTGGAGGTATAACAGACTCGTGGACGCAATGCCCCTACACTACAACCTTCAAATAGAAATATTTGATGTGTGGGGCATTGACTACATGGGACCATTCCCAAAGTCCAAGCGTGCGAGCAGTATATCTTGGTGGCGATGGATTACGTGTCGAAGTGGGTAGAAGCATTACCATGCGGAGCTGCAGACGCGCCAAACATGCTCTAAGATGTTCGGTGAAGTGATTTTCCCCATTTTGGAATGCCTCGCATGGTAATAAGTGACGGAGGATCACACTTCAAGGACAAGGCATTCTAACATTCTCGAAAAGAACTTGGCGCCGAGCACAACATAGCTACCCCTTATCATCCGCAAACCAAATGGCGGGCCGAAACATCAAATAAGCAAATAAAGAACATCCCGCAGTAAGGCGGTCAACGAGATGGGGAAGGGCTGGAAAAATAAGCTACCCGATGCTCTTTGGGCTTATCGGACAAAGATACAAAGCCCCCATCGGCATGTCACCCTATCACCGGTATATGGCAAAAAACGCCACTTACCGGTTGAGTTGGAACATCGAGCTCATTGGGCCATCAAGAGATGGAATATGGACGTCAAACTCGCCGGAAAGAATCGACAAAAGCAAATTTCTCGAACTTGAAGAATGGCGAGAAAAAGGCGTACCATAGTTCAAAGCTCTACAAAGAGCGCATGAAGAGATGGCATGATCAGCGCATAAAGATGAAAGAATTCACGAGGGTGATATAAGGTACTCTTATTCAACTCCCGGGTGAAACTATTTGGCGAAGGAAAGTTGAGGAGCAAGTGGAAAGGACCATACAAAATATCAATACCTCGTCACACACGGTGCAATCACAATCCAAGACGACGCAGTAAAATACACAAGGTAAATGGTCAACGCCTCAAACTTTTCTTTGAACCATCATCCGATCTTAACCAAGAGCTCGATAGAATAGACTTTTATTTTAAAAAAGATTTATAAATCATCGGCATGCAAAAAAAAAGAAAAAAAGAACATTTCTCTTTTATTTTTAATTATTTATAAATTCAATAAAGTTTGTCTTTGGAAAATTGTGCATGTCTCCACTTGTTTTTGTCCTTTGTGCAAAAAGAAAACAAAAAGACAAGTACAAAAACAAGTGTGGGGAGGGCGCGCGCGTCTCTCACAAGTCAAAGGTAAGCAAAGTAAATTATATCATTTTACACTTTTGACTTGTGACATACTTTCTTCTCCCCTTATGATTAAACATGATGCTAAACCTGAACAAAGTTGGCAAAACTCCATCTCTAGTCTACCAATTGATACATGATGTGCATACATTTTATTCCTCGCCAAAAAGCCATACTTTGTTGAGCAACTACCGTTAGGGACCCCATGCTTATCTAAATAATTGATCTTTGAGATATGGTAGAATGACTTGCCACTTGCTCTCTTATGCAATGAGACTTGGTTTTATTTCAAAAAAAAAAAAATCAAATAAAGCATGCTCCCGGTTTGATTTAGATAAATTCCTACCAAAGCCCGAATAATGACATGAATATCCACTATAGCTACTACCTCTTGTATTGAGTTTTGTCGGGCTCGTGATCTCGTTGAGAGAAGCTCATACTCCCAAGATCTAAAAAAACACATACACCCACATATACACGCCAATTCTCACACCGAGAATTGCGCACAACATGCACCCTTTACCATCCATCAAATAAATACTCCATCCATTTACATTTACCATGATCATCTCCTGTTTATCGAAAAGTATCATGCGAAAGAGAATACAAGCTCTACGAAAAAGTATGAAAAAAATGGACAAAATGTCTCGAATAAAGCGAGCGAGGAAGTCGATTACTTCGTCAAAAAAAAAAAAAAGAGAGAAAAAAAAAAAGTAACTTGTATTTCTCCAAAAGCATACAAAAATAAAAAGAGAGATCATGAGACAAGGAGTAACCACGAAAATACCACAAATATTTCCACACACATTTGCACATTTTGATCTAGGAGTATGGCACTTCCCTCCAATGATCAGGAGCTTGACCCGACAATACATACAGAGGTACGTATGCAACACTCCACTCAAAGATCCACAAAACCCTACAAAAAAGATAGGATGAGTGAGAGCGAAGAGTGCTTTGGCAAGGAAACACAAATGAGTGACTATGTGAGAATCAACCATGGAGCATTGCTATTTTATCTTCAAAAATTCAAAATCAACCAAGTCTTTGCACATGAGAAGTAGCAAGGAGAAATGAAATTCATCTTTGTTCCATTGCTCAATTGTTCAAGATAACTTGGTAGCCACTTTTGAATGCTCACAAAGCGTGTGAGGCCCGAATAACTTGTATGCGGGTCTACATCTTGGAGATTGAACCACTTTAGTCCCTCGTGCCTTCACTTGAGGACGAGTAAAGGGCTAAGTGTGGGGAGTTTGTTGAAGGTAACCAACTACAAATTAAACACCGTCAACATACACCAAAACAACCTAGAGATAGGGTTTATAAACTAACAAATTCTATAGTTTTGGTGTATATTTGGCTTTGCGTGTACAACTCAAGGATATGTGCACTTTGGGCCAAAATACAAATAGAAAGGAAGAATAAAAACAATAAATAGAAAAAGGCCCAAAGGAGCCAAATGGCAAGCCAAGCCAACTTACCTCGGTTGGGTCACAAACTCAAAGCTTCAACACCGACACCAAGCCCAACACAACGAAAAGGACGCCACGCCAAGTTTGGGCGATTTGGGCCCGACACTGGCCGGTGGGCCAGGCCTTCGCGAGGCGGTTCCTTTACTCCGAGGAACGTCGGTGGCGGTGTTGTCCAGGTGCGTTGAACCATGAAACCACCTCTCCTTGGTCGGTTTGGCCATAATGGAGGGAGGAGGCACATTTCCAAAGACACCCCTCCACTCAAGCTATAAAAGGAGGACCTCTACTCTCTCCCATAACACACAATACACCTCAAGGAGCTACAAGCACAAGAGAAGCAAGAGAGAGAGAGTTTTCTACCTCTATCCCCATTCTAATTCTAGAGAGTGAGAGAGGGAAGGCTAGAAGGAGACTTGGCTCCTTCTACCCGGGAGTTGTCTGAGTGCCCCGGTGTTCCGCGGTTCCTAGGAGGTCGGAGTGCCGGATTTGTCGATACCCGCCCGCGCTTGTACCTCTACAATCTACTTACTCTTTGGTAAGACAGGTTGTGTTCCTCTTTCGGTTATTACTTTTAAGCATATTATCTTAGCCGTTATAATCTTGCGGGATTGATAGTCGTTCCTTCGGGGCGGTACTCTAGTAGAAGGACCCCGGGGACGGGTAAGCCTTGATATCACACTAGAGTAGTAATCATCGGTGCAAACGTGGTGTTTGGACTAGTGGTTTCCTATCTTTTGTGGCGCATCCTATGGTTGAGGGGTAGGTGGTCGGGTCGTGACGGCCCTTGTCCGTCCTTTGTAATCCCCCCACGTTCGGGTGTGGCGCAAGGTGCAATTGCCGGTCTCCATCCCGGTTTGGGCGATTGCCTGGTGCGAAAGTAAGGAGATAACGGACGAGTGATCCCCGCCCCGAAAGGGTCAACCCATAAAGATACCTCATTCCTCTTAGAAGCTTAGCCTTGCCTAGGGTAGACACGCATCGTAAAGCCCTCTACACGGCCGCCCCCGAGAAAATACGATACCCACGAATACCACGGGTGAAGTGCTACAACGGTCTTTCCGGTGCGCTTGCGGACTTTGTCGCTTTCGCTAAGAAACACCAACACACACCTTTCGACAATACACTATCATCTTGGGGTTGACGCGGCCGCCTCCTTCATGACTTCGTTGGTGACGAGCTCCTGAGTCTCCTCGACCTAGAGTCGTTTGACGCCGAGCTTGGTAGCGACGCGTAGCCCATTTACCAAGGCCTCGTGATTCGGCGACGTTGTTGGATGCGGTGAAGTGAAGGCGGATCGAGTACCGCGCGCGACGTTGTGCGGTGAGATGAAGACCAGCCCAGCCCCCGCGCCGTACTTCTTCACGGAGCCGTCGAAGTAGAGGACCCAATACTCATCGTTGATCGGCTTAGGCGGCGCATCTCGGCCCACTGCCACAAAGTCGGGAGCACTTGGGACTTGGCGCCCCTTGGCATGTACGAGATGTCGATCCCATGAGCTCGATGCCCCACTTGGCAATGCGCCCCGTGGCCTCGGGTTACTGGGATGACTTCGCCAAGAGGGAACTTGGAGACAACGATTGATTGGGCAGCGCCGAAGTAGTGGCGGAGCTTGCACCGCGTGATCGCCAGGCGAGGCAAGTTTCTCGAGTCGTGGATACCGGGTCTTGGTGTCGGAGAGGACCTCACTGATGAAGTAGATGGGACGTTGCACGCGGAGTGCGTGTCCCTCCTCCTCGCCGACTACGAGCACCGAGCTCACGACCGCGAGGTCGCCGCGATGTAGAGCAACATGGGCTCGTCCGGCGCTAGCGGTGTGAGCACCGGTGGGTTGGCGAGGAGTTCCTTCAGAGAGTCGAGAGCAGCCTGTGCCTCGCTGGTCCAGGTAAAGCACTCCAACTTCTTCAGGAGTTTGTACAGTGGGAGACTCCGCTCCCCGAGCCATGCTATGAACCGACTTAGCGCGGCGAGGCATCCCGTGAGCCGTTGCACGCCCTTGACATTCCCCGATGGGACCCATGTTCCCGATAGCCTCGATTTTTCGGGGTTAGCTTCGATGCCGTGCTCAGACATGACGAAGCCGAGGAGTTTCCCTCGAGGGACCCCGAAGATGCATTTCTCAGGATTGAGCTTTTACGCCGAACTCGCGGAGTTCCGCCAAAGACCTCGTTCAAGGTCGGGGATGAGCTCGCCCATGCGTTTTGTCTTGACTACGATGTCGCCGACGTATGCCTCAACGCGCTTTCCGAGAAGCTCCTTTGAAGACTTTTCGCATACACCTCTCGAAGGTGGCGCCGGGCGTTTTTCAGCCCGAAAGGCATGGTCACGTTGCGTAACGCGCCAAAGGGAGTGATGAAGGAGGTGGCGAGCTGATCGAGCTCGTTCATCGTGATCCGTGGTAGCCGGAGTAAGCGTCAAGAAAACAGCGCCTCGCACCCGGGGAGGTGGAGTCAACGATTTGGTCGATCGCGCCGCAAAGGAAACAGATCCTTTGGGCATGCCTTGTTGAGACTCGTATAATCAACACACATTCTCCATTTCCCATTTTTCATCTTAACTAGTATAGGGTTGGCTATCCACTCGGGATGAAGCACTTCCTTAACAAAGCCCGCCGCTAAGAGCTTATTTATCTCCTCGGGCGATTGCCTCGCCGCCGCCGTTGTCGGCCGAGCCATCAAGCCCACCGCCGAGAGCCGGGTTTGATGTTTAAGGAGTGCTCGGCGCCTTCCCGGTATGCCGGGCATGTCCAGGGTTTCCACGTAACACGCCGAGGTTCGGCTTGCAGAGGAAGTCGACGAGCTCGCTTTCCTATTTAGGAGTGAGCTCGGTACCGACACGAATGGTATGCCCCTCCTCATCCACCGCCACCGCCTTGGCGTCCCTGGTCCGGCTCGAAGGAGCCCGCCGCCTCCCCGAGCTCGGCCGGATGAGCTCGCCGCCTTGCCGTGTTGGCCGGATGAGCTCGCCGCCTTCTTGAGCTTGTTGGAGTCCTCCGCTGGACCCACGCAAGCAGCGCCGGGGGTGAGCTTCCGGACTTGATGATGGCGTCGGGCAGATCGCACGGCCTCCCTTGTCGCAGCTTGAAGGCGCCGAAGGTGGAGTTGACGGTGATCACGCCCCTTGGGCCCCGGGATCTTGAGTCAGTACGTGGAGCTGGGAACGCCATGAACTTCACGTAGCATGGCCGCCCAACGCCGCTGCGGTACGTTTCTCAAGGGGAGCACCTCGAAGGTGAGCTTCCTTTGCGGAAGTTGTTCGGCAAGCCGAATGTAACGGGAGGTCGATGCGTCCTGGGACCGCCCGCTTGCCCAAGACGACCGTGAATGGGATCCGCCGATGGCCTGAGGCGAGCTCACGGACTCCGAGGGCGCCAAGGGTGTCAACGCAGAGGAGGCTGAGGCCGCCGCCTCCATCCATGAGCACCTTGCCGAGGCGCTTGGTGCCGACGATCAGGTCGACGACGAGCCGGAACCTCCCGGGTTGGGGCG
Organism: Hyparrhenia diplandra; assembly: GCA_015847255.1. Lineage (NCBI taxonomy): Eukaryota > Viridiplantae > Streptophyta > Magnoliopsida > Poales > Poaceae > Hyparrhenia > Hyparrhenia diplandra. The sequence goes on from JADLZK010006897.1 coordinate 233,444, forward strand.
GATGTGCATCGGTGGTCGGTCTTGTCGGGTGATAGGCGCTCCGACCACTTGAGGTAGGAGGGGGCGGCCGGGCTTGGTGAAGAGGACCTTGCACCGCGTGAGCTTCCGGGCGGCGCTTTGACCGTATGCGGAGGGTCCCTCCGAAGACGACGTTGACGGCGTCGTCCTCGGCAGACGCCCTTGTCGCCGCCCGCTCACCAGCCTCGTCGTGGTCACGCTTGTCACCGCGCCCGCCTTAGGGTGCCGGCCACGAACTTCTTCAGAGATTGCACTCCTTCAACTTGTGCTTGACCAGGTCCCTCGTGGTTGGGGGCAGGCCGCTTGAGCATCTTCTTGAAGTAGTCCCGGGCGTTCGGCCGGCCGCCCTACCGCCGCCCCTTCCTCTTGTCGGCCATCGCCATGAAGTCATCCTCATTTCTTGCGGGGCGCTTGTTCTGTTCTTCTTCTTGAGCATGATGCGGACCCGCCGGGCGTCCTCGTCTCGCGACCTTGTCCTTGCCCTTCCGGAGGAAGAGCTATGCGGGACGGCGAAGATGGCCTCCTCCTCTCCCGGGGCGTGGTTCGTGGCGAGGTCAGTAGCACCTTGACGGTCTTGGGCTTGCGGACGCCGAGTCGCTGGATAAGGGTCTCGCATGTCAGGCCAAGGTGAATGCGGTGATGACCTCGCGCCGGTGGCGTCGGTGACCTGCGTAACTTGGAGAAGCGCCCGATGTAGTCGCAAGAAAGCCTCCCCTTTCTTCGCTTGCACCGCCGGAGGTCCCACGTGTTGCTAGGCCGAGTAGGTGCCTTGAAGTTGCCGACGAAGATCCAGGTGGAGCTCACGCCCGCCGCTGATCCGCCCAAATGGTAGATGCTCCGCCACGAGCGAAGCGGTGTCGGGCAGGAAATGGGGGAGGCTGGGCGCGGATGATGAAGAGGTCGCTCGCCCTCCGCACGGGACGCGAGGCGGTAGTCCTCGAGCCACACACCGGGGTCCGTCTCCCCCTGTACTTCGACCGAGGCCGGAGCTCTGAAGCGCGGGAAATGCGTGTCATGGATCCGGAGCCGAACACCCGGGCGCCTCGCGTGGGAGTCGGGCCCGCCACGAGCCCCATCTCAAGCTTCGGGGATGGGCGACGCCACGAGCTTCGGGTGGCGGCGCGCCGGGGTCTCCTTGCCTCGGGGTCGGGCTCCGGCCGCGGTCCTCCCGGGCTGTCATAGCGGCCCCTCATTGGCGTTCTTAACGCAATCACTAAGAATAAATATTATCCTTAATGATAACATCAAGAGAGCGTCAGTGATAGATAAATTGAATATTTCAAGGGTCAACCCGCAAAGCGCACGGATCTATCATCGTAGCATTTCACCCGGGAGTATTCGGTATCGTTCATTTATATTTTCCCATGGGAAGGCAGGTTTAGATTTAATATGATGATGATAGCCCACAATGTATGTATGGATAGCCACTAATCATGTAGGGGGTAAGTGACAATAATATTGGAGATAGTGGTGACACACACACTTCTTGAGCACTAGAAGGAATAAATAGGAAATAACAAGAAAGGGAAAATCTATGTTGAGTTGGCTATTCTAATATCGCCAATGCGTCCGGACTATAGTCTACATATGTCATTCATGGTTCATTGCGTAGATGGGCTAAAGTGATGAGGAGATACTGGGCCGGTATATGCCACCCGGTGACACTTGATAAGACTCCAACTCGACACCCGGACGTGGAGGAGTGCGAAGGACCGAACAGAGTCGTCACCATCGCGCCGCCTACCTCACTACCGTGGGATGCCTAGGCATTTCCCGTGATGATTCTCTATAGACCTAAGCACCACGCTTACGTTTATAGAAAACTACCTAAACCCCCTAGGTACCCCGACCCTACGGATCGACATGGCAAGAGTAAAGGTAAACCCGAAGGTACACCAGACCATCACCCGAGCTTAGTTCTACTACGTTCCAAGAACGATATATGATTCAATTAGCCTAAAGTTAGTCATGTTAATTATCACATCATACTAACTATACTCTAGTTGGCACAATATGAATATAACATGAGGATAACTATACTCTAGTTCATATGCATTGCGATATAAATAATAAGACTTGAATAAAGGAAAGAACTTCATAGTAAATTACCAAAAGATCCTTCCAAGGAGACAAGCCCTCCTTGAAGCTTTGCCTAACTCGAATCCTACTACTAAACTAATGAAGTGGAGAGAGTAGAGCTCAAGGTGAGGATGTAACAATGTGTAATGTGTTGTGTGTGAGTGTATTACAAGTGAGGGGGTGCCTCTCTTTATATAGTGGAGAGGAGGAGTGAATGGAGGGCTCTCCTTGCTTCGAGGTCTTCTTGGCGGAACGAAACTTTGCACCGCATGCAACCGGCGTGAAGACCGGTCCCAAACCGCGAGAGAAAGAGCGGCAAATTTTGGCAAAAATTTGCACCGCCGCCTACATGCGCCGGGCCCCTCGAAGCCGGGCCTCCCCGCCCCGGCCTTCTCCCCGCTAGCGCTGCTTTTGTCCTTCAAATGTTGGGCCTATGATGGTGCATGGGGCCAACCCAGCGCGGGGTTTGGTCCTCTTGATTGATCCACTCCTTGGCGTCTTTTATTCAATACGCTTTCTAATTTATTTGGCGACTTTGTACTGCTTTCCACTCTTATACCCGCAAAACATAATTTCTCTGAATACAAGTGGAACTAGGTTAGAAGTAAAAGGTATATGTAACATAAGTTTGCTCCTTTCTCATGAATTGGATAAAGGTTGGCGGTATAATATACTCGATAATGACCGCCAACACCCCCCCTCCTCGCTATAGGAGCGCTGGGCGGTCGTCCTTGGCCGATCGTCGTGGTGGTCCCACGGCTCGGTGCACGGTTGCCCTCCTCCGAGCCTCCCGCCCACCATCACCGCGCGTCGAGCATGTCCCGCGACGCGCGGTTGTCGCCGACGCCGCCGGCGTGCATGGACTCGTGGGGGAGTCGTCGCGCTGGCCTCCGGGTTCGAGGAGGCCTCGTGCTCCGCCCCGAGCCGGTGGTGCGATGCCGAGCTCACTTGCCGCCTGGCGGCCCGCCGATGAGGGACCGCAGCCGCCGCGGACGCCCGGCCTCGGGACCCTTCGGGCTTGGGGAGGAGCATGGAGGCTGCCGCAAGGCTCGGCTGGTCGCCGACGTAAGATCGGCGGGAGATTGCCCGTGATCATCCTCGATGCGCGACGAAGCCTCCCGCCCCCGGAGCCTCGAACTCGCATCGCCCTTCCTTGGCGAGGGAGCGCTTCTTTCTGCGCGATCTCGCGCCCGGCTTCCTCGAAGCCATTGAGGCGGTCGCTGACCGCGGTGGCGCGCCGCCGTGGACGCGGCGCATCCCATTCTCGGTGCGCCGGGTGTGCTCGTTTCATCCGTGGATGATTTCCACCGCGCCGCCGGGAGTCGGGCACATGAAGCACCTGGCGAGAGGGGTGTCGGCCCCCGCACTCATGCCTCGCTGCGCCGAGGTCGAGGCCGGCCACCCCGAGCCCGTTGCTCCCAGGGCGGGCGCAGACCCAGCCGCCTGGCCGGGTACACCTTCGGCTGTAGGTGACGAGGAACTCGGTGGCGGAGAACGGCTTTGTCCCGCAAGTCGCAGGACGATTATTGGCGATGGAGAAGGTGGCGGCCGCTGAAGAGCTCCCGGAGACGGCTTAGCCCCGTGATGCGGGAGCAGGCTCGCGAATGTCGGGCGAAGAAGGTCCGCCGCCGCCACATGCGGATCGCCAGCCGCGGAAGTCGATCCACCGAGCGAGCCAACACGTAGTCGGTCGCGCCGCGGATCACCGTGGAGCGGGCGCGGGCCCCCGGGGGCGCGGGAAGGTGGCCTCGAACACGATCCCCAGAGCTGGTGTCTGAAAGTCCAACGCCCCGGCGCACGGTGCGCCGCTGAAATCTGCGGAAGGAGCCATCGAAGTGGTGATCAAGCCACACTAGCGCTCCCCCCTTACCGCGCGCCAACCGGCCGTGGTCTAATACCACGATCACGCATCGATCCGCTAGTGTGTGCACGACATGGCCTAACCCGCAGACAATGACAAGCGATGTATACCGGTTCGGGGCAATCGGGCACCCTAGTCTAGTCGGAGTCACTATCCGAGCTCAAACACTCTTAGAGGGGTGGCTACAAGCTTGGTCGAGAGGGAATGAGCTCCCTGTGTCTCCGCGGATACGTGTGTTGCGCGGGTCAATCAAGATCCCGGGCGATCCCTCCCAACGCCAAGACGCCCCTTTCATAGTCCAAGGGGCACGCATGGGGTGCCAAGGGAGGAGATCTAAGATAAGGGGTAAAATGTAAATGTACGATGACTGCACGCCATTTGCGCTGCGGCGCTGCGCTTCCCCTACGGTCGTAGTCTACTCCCCTATCTAGCTCGGTATAGGGAGGTCGGTGTAGGGATCTCGATGTCCGGGCCCATCCGGGGCGAGCTCGGAGCTCAGGGTGCCGTGAACGGTAGCCGGCGTGCTGTTTACACTCTGATCGAGTGTTACGGCTAGGGATGCATCCCGTCGGCTGTCAGCACGCTTCTGCGCCGCCGACATCGGCATACGCCCGACGCCGTGGCGCCGCTTGTCGTGGCGTCGGGAATCCGTGTGAGGCGTGACGGAATGTGTGGACAGGAGAGCTCGAGGGGCACGATCTCCTTTGCCCGTGGTGCTTGGCCGAGCTCGAGCTTGACTCCCGATGGCTGTTCCTGTCGTGGGTCGTCAGACGGCGTGTCGTGGCTATGGGATCCGTAGCACATCTATGGAACTCGAGTACCTCTGGCCTGGAGATCGTAGGCCTGATATCCGATCTCCTGCAGATATTGTGCTGTAGCCATGATGATTAGCATGTAGGCGCCTAGATCCGCTTCCGCCCGAGCCTCGAGCTCATATGAGTCGGAGGAGGTCGTTGGCCCTTCGAGGCCCGGGAGCTTGAGGCCGAGGCCAAGCATTTGTTAGTGGGCCTTATCGTTGTTCTCGGGCGGGCCCGCGGGATTTGACGAGCTCGGGCCGCCCCGCTTAGTGCTGGTAGCTCAAGCTCGTCGAGGCACGAGCTCCGGAGCTCACGCCGAGGCGGAGATTCACCACGAGCCCCGGAGTTCGTGGCGAGATGGAGAAACTTCGCCCAGAGCTCGAGCTCGTGGGAGGCGGGGTTTTAGAGCTTACTTGGGGTGGAGTCGAGCTCGGGCAATCTCTACGTGGCCCAACTTGATCATGGGCGCGTCGACTCTTTGTTATGCTTGATCGCCGGATCGGTTCCGAGTTGGGGATCCTTGATTTAGTCCCGACAATGGGAGTAGAGAAATATAAGCTTTCTCTCTCCTCCATGAACATGGATCTAGATCTAGATCTAGAGGGGATCAAAAAGATGAAAAAAGAGATTAAGGGAGGATTAGAGAGCCTTTATGTACCCTTTGGGTGTGTTTTCCTTCCCCAAATCCAAGCTCAAACTCCCAATTCAAAAATTTGGTCAATTTTTAGGGCAAAGCCTCTCCCCCCACAAGTTGGAAGAGGAAGACCCGTGGAGAAGAAGAGTGGGGTTGGCGGCCGCATTTATATTGCTGGGATTAACCGCGTGGCGGGCGCTTTTAACCAGCCCGCCACATAAAATCATCATTTACCGCGGGCGGGCGCTGACGCGCCCGCCACTAATCAATTTACCGCGGCTGGCGATTCTACGCGCCCGCCATGGTTAATCGGCTATCTTCCGTGGTGGTGGGCGTAAAGGCGCCCGCCACGGTTAATCGACAACCGCGGACAGCGGCGGGCGGCTGGGCGGCCGCGCCGTTGGGATTACCGCGGGCGGGCAACCGTGTGCCCGCCACGTAAAGATTCCGTGCATCACGCAAAAATCATTTCGCTTTCTAGTGATATTTTTAAAGTCCCTATGACTAAAAAAGAAGTCACAGGAGTAATTAACCAAACAAGGCCTATATAAGGATGTCTTCACGCACATCGGAAACCGAAATACCGCAGCGCGGCGTGTTGTGGTTGAATGCATGGAACTAGATCACACTCCTTCCGCCCCGCACGCGCACACAGATCAATACAGTGGTAATTAGTTCATCATCGCCATTTTTTTTTATTTTTGAAAAGCAATCAGCAGAGGATCGAGAAGGTTAATTCTTTCACCAAAGACGCACTAGTACCGATTCGATTTTGCGGAGGGGGCGAGATCTTTTTCCGTGGCGGGCACAATTTGCACCCGCCACGAAATGATCCGCCTCGCCACGGCTGGGGCAGCACTCTCACGTGGCGGGCGCCTGCAAGATGAACTTAACCGTGGCGTGGCGCCGCAACGCGCCCGCCACGCAAAATGTATTAAGCGTGGCGGGCGCGTTGCGGCGCCCGCCACACGCCCTCCATGTTTTTGCGTGGTGGGCATATTAAGGCGCCCGCCATGCAAAAGGCCCGACGCTTATAAAATCGCACGGGCGCCCCTCCTTCTTCCTCCACGGATCTTCCTCTTCCAACTTGGGGGGGTGGGGGAGGTTTTGACCCAAATTTTGACAAAATCTTTGATTTGGGACTTTTGGCTTTGATTTGGGGGAGAGAAGACACTAATTGGTCGGTAAAGCCCCTTTTCATCTTTCTTTTCCCTCTTTTTCATCACCCTCTACATCTAGATCCATGGAGAGAGAGAAAAGCGCCTTTCTCTAGATCTAGATCTATGGTGGAACTTCTTCTTTTTTTCGGTTTGAGTACTATGTAGCGACACTTAGCTTTTGGAAGAGCGGGGAGGAGACAGGATGGAGAGACGCCGAGCCCCTTTGGATGTATGAGATGAAGAGGGTTGATGGCGTATACTACGATGAGGTGAAGAAGTTTGTTGCTCGAGCGTAAGCGACCTGGCGAATAATTCAACGAGCACGATTATACGTCCTTGTGCAAAATGCAAGAATCAAAAGCGTTCAATGACACCGTGAGTGCGATCTCACCTAATCATGCATGGCCGTCAATGACTATTTGGTGCGGACTTTTCACGGTGAAGAAGTTCCACCCTTCGATCCACCGGTCGATCCGATTACCCGAGCGGTCCCCGGCGATCCAAAGCATCGAATGTCCACCGGCCGATCCGAAGGGGTTTAGGGTTTAGGGTTTAGGGTTGGAGAACTTCAAAGAGATGAAGCGCAAAAGCAATTGATCCGCTTTACAAAGACAATCAAGGAAGGGTTGCACGGCGCTAAGTTTTAACTTTGAATTTTCGATGTTGAAGTCTCGTCATGGCGAGTCCCGACACTAGCTTCAATGAGCTCGTAAGTTACACCGCCACCATGTATCCAACGCCTAACAAGGTTCTGCTAGTACGTATCGTGCTAAGAAGTTGATCCGGCGATGGCGATGAAAGTCAAGAAGTTCGATGCACCGCCCCAACCATCAGATCCTATATCGGGCGTCGGTCACGAGAATTTGACCGGTTGTCGCTTTTGTGGCGCTAGTCGATACAAGCGGAATGTCGGATGTCGCGTGGGCGATGAGCTCGATGAGGAAGCGGGGCGGGCGAAAAAAAGAAGAAGGGGCGAAGAAAACCAATGCGGCGCGAAGAAGATCATGTCAACGCGGGGCGAGGAAGAGGAAGGTTACGCGCAGAGGAAACGTCAGCGCTGTCAATGTGGTACCTTCCGGTCATCGATGCGCTGCGGAGCTCTCTATGGGAACCCCGAGGATGCTAAGCACATGACACGGCATGCATCTAGCGATCGTGTAAAGGATGACGGAAGCTACGGCACCCTTCGGATGCTAGCGATTGGCAAGACTTCGACACCGCCTACACTGTTGATATTTCTAACACGATCCTAATTAGGAAGGCGAGAGAAATATATATGGGATATCTATCTAATCATGTTAGCTTGGATATGGGATTAACCTCATGATCCAATAAAGCGAGGTTTAGGCGGTGTTAGTAGTGGGATGTAACTTAGCCACATTATCCATAGTGGAATTAATCTCACGAGGATATGAACTCAAGGTATACCACTCATTTCTAGGCATTACCTATACACTAGTCTGTCACCCTAGCAATAACGCTCAAAGAAATGCGGGGCATGGTATTTATAGATTGGCCTTGATAAAAGATTGAACATGATATACGCAGCGCACGAGATAGAAATACCAATTGTAGCATTTCACGGGGAGTAATCCGGGTATCGTATTTATATTTTACCACGAGGAAGGGAGTCTATGGAAAGGTAGAGAGATAAGAACTATCTAATGATTTTATAATATAATTTCTTTATGAGATCATTCACTTTACAATATTATAATGCAGAGTAGCCATGAGCATCGAACATAACTCAACAGGATAAGTCCAAGATAAAGATAAATAATATAATGATAATTGTCCAAGTCTAAGATTAACCTATGCCACTAATATCATACAAGTAATTAGCATGTTATAAATTAGACTAGAATGAATATTCCTAAGATACTCTTAATTAATATACATCTATGAATACTATAATTAGTGCAATACATTTAGCTATCATGGCAAGATTAGATTACTTCTATACATGGCAAGCATTACCAAAGACAAGCAAGGGCGAAACTTGTTCATCTTCGTAATTAAAAAGCTCGGCGTGTCCTACATTCGGAGGGTGGACTCAACAGGCTGTCACCCCAGCGATCTACCACACGACCCGGAATGTAGGGTGCAATTGCGAGATAAACGTTGTATAAACACCACGTTTACACATTGCTTATCACCCAAATTGAATACAAAGAGAAGTCTCAAGAACAATCCTTGCTACTTCTTGACTATATCGGGAACTCAAGATGAACTTGATCTTCAACTAGAACTAGTTATGTAGCTAATCTACTTCTAGTATGAACTAGAGCTTGGGTCTAGACTTGACTTTTTGGACTTGGATGAATATGATTGATAATGAAATTGTTATCACCCCTCCTCGGTAAATTTGGTCTTCTTATATAGTACTTGGCGATGAACATCAACCCTTGGATCAAACCGACCTTCAACAACGGTGTAGATACAACCTCAAGGTCGGTGGTAAACCGACATAAAATGTGAGGTTGATTGGGTGACCCCACCGGCGGCCGGCCTACTTAACCTTGGCGGCGCTAGGGTGGAGTGCCACCCGGCTTCCGTCTTCTCTCGGTGTCCTCCGGTATCTTCTAGAATGTTTTAGTCCACTTTTCAGGTTGATTTACTTCACGGATAAGTTTGGTCTTCAATTGTCTTGTAATTGTCTTGAGTATTACGGAACCTTCTCCATTATTCTCTGCATTTTCCTATCAAGTCCCCGGAAAGTCACGAGAATACCAAAACTCGTGGAATTATGTTAGTTAGACCCCTAGACTTTTGTTTAGTCTTTGACTTGAGCCCTTTATTCATGTTAAATAATGTAAAATTTTATGATATAACAAGTGTCAACACTACGACGACTTTGCGAGGAGCCGAGGAACGTTAGGTTCGCATTGAGTACCGATGGAATGAACCCATTCGGTGACTGGCGGCCGCAGACAAAGACGTGGCGATCGTCCTCACCATGTACAATCTACCTCCACATCTTTGTCAAAAGCGAGAGGTATGTTTTGCTCACCATGCTCATATCACGGACCGGCAGCCCTAAGAGCGATATAGATGTGTTCCCGAGCCGTTCATGGAGGAGATGCAGTCTTTGTTTGATGATGGGGTGAGGATGGTTGATGCGCACGCAAGCGAAGTTCACTCTTCGTGCCATCATCTTTGTCACCATCGATTACGATTACCCCTTTTTTTTCATTATCGGGGGCAGATTAAAGGGAAGACGCTGTGTAGCTTGCATCGAAGAAACCTGCTCCACTTACGAAGGGATCCACCAAAAGCGTGTACATGGAACACGAGGCGCTTTCCTCTGCGGTAAGCATAGGTACGAGAGATGCAAAATGAATATATACTTTGACAACAAGGGCGAAGTCAAAACCTCGGCCAAGACCGACTAGTTATGGTCGAAGGTGTTTGACATGGTGAAGGACTTGGAGTGCGAGTTTGGAAAGAAGAAGAAGAAGAAAGGCGATGATGGGGAAGGCGGCACCTCCAAGACAACGAAGCGAAAAGAGGGATAAATTGGAGGAAGAAGCGCCTCCGGCCGTTCCTTTCAAGAAGTCAATTTTCTTCAAGTATCTAAAAATCTTTGGAAGATACTGCATACACCCCATGCGATCGATCGGATGCACCTTGAAAAAATGTCTTCGAAAGCACGATCGGTCTCGATGGATATCAAGACCAAGGCGAAGGATGGTGTGAAGTCGTCGTCGGGATCTTGTTGACATGGGCATCCGACCAGGAAATTCACGCTACACGGCTTCGAGCGGTAAAGTCCAACTCCAGTGCGGCCTACAACCTAACGAGAGATGAGAAGTTGGCTATGTGCCGGTTGATTCGGGGTATCAAGGTACCGGCGGGTTTCTCTTCCAACATCAAGAGTCCGGTATCCATGAAAGACCTCACAATGACGAACTTCAACGGCGCCGCGATGCTCACATCATCTTGGCGGTGTTCCTTCCAATTGTGATCAAAGCTATTCGTCCAAAATACGTGAAGATGGTGGTCACAAGGTTGTCATACTTCTTTAACCAAATCACCCGGAAGGTAATTGCCAAAGCAGATGCACTGCTTGGCACAAAGAGTTCATCGCGGAAACAATGTGCCGATAGAGATGTGTTTCCCACCGTCGTTCTTCGACATTATGCCACACGATGATGCACATGGTTGATCGAGATAGAACGGTGGGACCCGTGTACCACAGCGATGTGGACCAGCGGCGACTAATGTCTACCCTCTATCGATTCAATCATAACGCGCTTACCGAGAGGGCTCTATGATCGAGGCATACACAAGCGGGAGGCCGTGAATTGGTGTATGAAGTACATAAAAGATGGGAGGGCTATTGGGCTTCGGTGCATCAACATGAAGGAAGAACCTCCCGGGGATGGGGTGCGTGGGCGAAAAAGCACGCACCGACATACATAGAGAAAAAGTGCTAGGCGCTCACTACGGCATCCTTCATCAATTGGTGATCATGGACACATACGTTAAAAAGCACCTCAAAGAGCTCCGCCGTGCAAGTAGGAAGCGCAAGAACTGTCGAAGGATTGGGCAGAGAAGGAACACAAGAACAGTTTCCTCCGGTGGCTCCAAAGCGAGAACATTCCCCCGGGAGATGATGCGCGAGACCGTGAAGAAGCTTGTGTCGGGCCCGTCCATGCAGGTCACCACGTGGCAAGGGTATGATGTCAACGGGTACAGGTTCCACACAAAAGTGAAGGACAAGAAGAGTGCATCACGAACGGCGGTGTTCGATATGAGGCGGGAACAGCGTGGCGGGGAGAAGATGACATGCTTCGCACACAAGTCGAAGAAATATGGGAACTTGACTATGGCGGTAACCTACAGGTAACCATTTTTCGTTGCGATGGGTCAAGCACAGGGCAGTTCTAGTGGGCGATTTTGGGCTAACCACCGTGAACCTTCAAAGTGTGCGGTACAAAGATGATCGGTGGGTACTTGCATCGGATGTCGCACAAGTAGCCTACTACATGAACGCGGAGAACATAAATAGACATATTATCATGGCGAGAAAGCGGCGGATTGTGGGGAGCCGTGGGGTCGAGTCCCGAAACATACAACAACTATGATGAGTTTCACCTCTTTCTGATTTTTCCAAAAAGATTAAGGCTTTGGAGGACGAGAATCAATCCCGATGGCGAGAAGAAGACCACCAATGCACGGCACCAAAATGATATGTAGTTGCGGTTATTCTGATGTAAAACAAGTAGTCCAAAAACAAATATCTCACCGCGAGTTTGAGGAAACTACGAGGGGAGACTAGTGATTTTTGAACTACACATTTGTAACACTTTCTCGTATGCAAAAATGACCTATATATGAAATATAGATCTTGATGAGTTATGAACTTTCGTATTCATGACTTTTTGAATCTTGGCCGTCTGGGGCTTCTAGTACTTCAGCAGTTCCCAAAGCGGAGCCTCGTATAGCCCGTGTAAGGGTAGAAGGAAACGCGTACGAGGAGGAAGATGATCCTAATTTCAACCCGAGGGACGGCACGAAGCAAGAAGCGTCGGGTTAAGGAAGTACAGCTGAACGAGCTGCCACCGCTCCCTCCACAAGTAGCTCAAAGCAACAACCCCCCTACGTCCCACGGCCACCTCTTGAGGCAAAGCAAAGGGAGACAAGCCGAGGCGGAGAAGGGGAGACCATGGGAGGCACAAGAAGATCGATGAGGTCCTTGTCATTCAAGAGTTGGGGCCGCGAGGCGAGCCACCGCTGCCCACTAAAGTCGCCCATGAACAAAGCACTCAAGTCTCGTGTTTCGTGAAAGATAAGGTCTCCATTCTTTGGGAAGACTGGAAAGCCGCCCCCGACACCGACAAGTTACGGGTGTGGGCGAGATGCGAAACGGTTCGGTTCCGCAAAGGCGCCAATATGAAAAAGGTGGAGCAAAGCATGTTTACTTCCTCGCAGGAAGAAGCTTCCGAAGGCGGAAGTATAGGCTCAACGCAGACTTTTCTGAAGAAAGGACGCCTACCCTTCAAACAAATACACCATGATCTCGAAGAAGTATGGGAAGAGTTACGCAAAAGGCTAAACACGCCCGAAGCAAAGGCGAAGAGTGAGAAGTTCACGAGAGCTAGCCAAAACGGAACAAAAGCGCCCCACTACATGGGCAATATTGGGTGCGCAGGACACAAGCCGGCGTGGCGGGCGGGAAGAAAGGAGAAGACGGGGAAGGCTGGGGAGCCGGATCCGTACGAGGGATGTGATGAAAGGACCCGGGACTTCCTCTACGGGCACAAGCCCAGAAGAGGAGGCCCAAGCCCGGATGAAGGAGGTCGAGAAGAAGGTCATAGAGGCCCTTTGCGGCTAAGAACACCGGGAGCCTCGAGATTCGTCGGGGACACGATGCAATCGACGTTGGCCTTTGGAAAACCCCGAGCATCACGGCCGCGTTCGTGGCATGAGCTCCGGGGGAAGAGTTGGGCGACGGTGGGCTCGTGGCGGTCGGATCTTTGCCTCGCATCACATGAGGCGAGAGGTACAAGGAGGGTTTGAGACGGGAAGGCGTGATGAGGCCTTGCGGCAAATGATCACCCAGTCCATCAAAGAGGCTCTCACGAGCAACGACCCCCCCGGATGGTCGAAGTCCGGAACAGATGTTCGCAATCTTTGGTATGCGATTGCCCACCCCCCGGCACCTCTGCAGTTGACCAAGCGGGGAACCCCGTGGATGATATCACTAAAGAGACACGGTGCGTATTGTTGGTACCTGTCGGCGAGGTTGGGCAAGAAGAAGGCAAGTGGCCGAGGGGGTGGTATTTCCTCCCGGATCTTGCAGAGAGCACGAAGCGCACAAGATCCCTCCGTAATGTCTTTGAAGTCAACATCGGGTGCGTGGCGCCCGAGAAAATGAAGACGGGGAGCTGGACTATCCCGCTCATAATGAGGTCAAGACTCTAGGAACCGCTCACGTGTTACAGCGTCTTTGTGGCCGAAGGTGGACATTGAGCTCAAGATGTTGAAATTGACTTCACCGCCCGGTTCACCAAAGAAGACAAAGCGGACCCGAGTACGCAACGGACCCCTATGTGGAGGCAACGGCCCTCCTCATGGTTCCAATACCCCCCGCTAAGGACCCCGCACTGACGAGCCTAGGGAGCCGACACCTCAGAGCCGGCACCCGAGGAGCCTAAGGAGCCGGCACTGAGGAGCCGGCACCGAGGAGCCGGCACTGAGGAGGCGGCACCGAGGAGCCAAGAGACTTGAGGAGCCGGCACATGAGGGGCACCCGACATTCGAGGAAGCAATCGGGCGAAAAACACAAAGGCTGTGTCCCGAGGAGAGAGTAGGGAACGAGACACCCATCTACACTCAAGGCCACCAATGGACAACACCTCAAGCGCCGGGAAGCAGAAAGAGCCTGGACCTAGCAAATGCCCTCCACCACCGAAGAAGCCCCCGCCGAAACAACTTAAAGGTATGCCCAACCGAAACAACGAGTTGTAATGGACTATTAGCTACTTCTTTTCGCAACCCTAGCTAACATTTGTACCGCCGCTTTTGCAGGCCAAAATCCCCACCTCATGTCGGGTTTGTCTCGGACGAATGCCCCGCTCGTTCGAGTTTGGGAAGTTCATGATACCAAAGGCCCGGCTCATCGATGCCGAGGGACCGGGAGACTCGAAGGTTCCATGCGTGGTACATAGAGTGCGCAGCGTGGATTGCATAGCTTCGGTGTCCTTCTTCGTAAGGAGTGCTTCCACTACCACACCGATGTCAGTTCTTGGTTGAATTCGAAGACATGTCGAGACTACTTCGTCGACGGGACATTGACGCGTTGCCCAAGTCACCTTGTTTGCTATATAAGCGCAATTTTACTTGCACATGTCCCTTGCATCCGTATATAGATTCTTTGTTTCAAAGGTACCTATGCCACGACCACATGTCCTTGTAGGTTGAGCGCCGATGCGAGCCGGTTAAAGAATGGTATTATTTACCTCTCTCCATCGCACATTAATGAGAGACGAGATCATCGGTTTTAATCTAAGAAAGGACCATCCCGACTTGGTGAACTTGACAGGCGAGAAAAGGCGAGAAGATGCGGGATAAAACGCATAAGAGCTAAGAAGTTGGAAGTAGCGAGCACGTCATATCAAGCGAAAAAGGTCAAGCCACATGGGTATCGATGTATTCGCGCCTTACCAATACGGAATAGGAACCGTAGGACATTGGATATGTTTCATGATCTTTCCTCGGGGACGGGAGGGCCATTGTCTTTGACTCACTACAAGGCTCAAACCCACACGACTACCGACAATTCGAAAAAAATCTTGAGATTGTAAGTGATCGATGAACTCCTTATTCAATTACTAGAGTCGAATATCATATATCGTTGACAATGTAGTGCATTTCATACAGCGCTTACAAGCACTACTTGAAGGATCCGGACTCTTTGGGATCGACGGTCCGAGAAGTGTAAGGAGCGCAATGGAGATACACTCAAAATCAGGCGAGATTTCCTAGTACGTAAATGAAACATAGTTTTTCTTAGTGCGACTACCTAGCTATTGCTTCGATATTACTAATAACACTTGGGTTTATTGTGTGCGGTGCCTCAAACAACCATACGGATCAAACTTGTGTGGATTCTTAGATACGTGAGTTCCTCGAGGGCTGCAAAGGTACAAATCTAGCTACCGACGGCTCAAGGACTCAAGGAACAAGTTCACGGGGGTACTACAAAAAGGCAACCGAGCGAGATGCGGTTGAGGTGCCTGATAGCAGACATCCGCAAGTTTGTTCTAGACATGGTAGTTCATGAAGGCCGGCCCGTACTTCAATGTGGACAAAGTGAGGGGATGTTTCGAGTTTGCGCCGCTAAAGAGATGGGAAGAGCTAGAGCTTAAGGACTATCTTCATCCGATCAACATATAGCTCGCGGTTTTTGTATGGATGTTGTAATTAACTAGTACTTGTTGGATATGAACAAATGGATCGATCGGTGAAACTTGTATATATATATGGATACGTCTGAGAATCGATGTATATATATGTATATGATATATATTTGAGTATCTGTCTTTCTTATATATATGTGTATGGATTGATAGATGTGTGTGTATATATATATATATATTTTATTTTTTTAAAAAAAAAATTCAAGCCGTGGCGGGCAACATAAGCCGCCCGCCACGCATAATAGACTTAACCGTGGCGGGCGGCTTATGTTGCCCGCCACGGATAACATTGTTTTGCGTGGCGGGCGCGTTATGTTGCCCACCACGGCTTGATTTTTATGCGTGGCGGCACGGCCGCCCGCCACGCTTTGAAGGCCATGATTAACCGTGACCTTTTCGTTGGTGACGGGCAGCCTTGCCCGCCACGCAAAAACGCCCGCCACAAAAAAGATTTTCGGTACTAGTGACGGCTGCTAGCATCTTGGATAGAATTATATATAGGAATGTAGAAAACGTAAGCACGAACGAGAAGGTAGAAAATTTTTTTACCTAACGCGGTATGTATCAGTGGTGAATACCGGCCGAGATGGGAGCACGTCGGCGGTATCCCGAACACGCTCTTGATCAGCGCAGCATCAGCCTCGTGTTCTGTAACGATCTCGATTTTCCACGAAGGGAAAAATACACAGAATCGAATAATAATGTGATAGTCCCACAAGGTCATTCCATCACATTATCATTTACACGGTGATATCACGGTCATACATCGTAAGATTACAAGTTTACATGGATTTACATCTCTTGGGGACTCACCTATTACAAAGGTAAACCTAGCGGAAGCGTAACTTCGAGGATCTCGAGTAGATGTGACACGTCGTCGAAAGTGAAGGCTCCTCCTTCACGGGCTTCATCGAGAGTTGGCGTAGAGATCGGAAGTAGTCTTCATCTTCTTCGAACCAAACTTGAGCGTAGGAACGAGACCACATAATCCTTCTAATCTCTTGCAAGTCAAGTACCGCGCACACCGCCAGAGATGTGCAGGCCATGGTCAGCACCGATGAGCTTTGGTGGAAAATAGAAAATAAAGGGATCTGGCGATCCTAATAATTTGGCTGTGGTTTGCATCCTTAGCGCATGCGAATACCAACAAGTAGTAATAATATTATTAGTTCATCAAGTTTTAATTTCATCTCATCCACACACGTTCTTCCCAATCCATCACCATCACCACACACATCTCACCACACACTCTCACTCGGGCGGCAAGGACAGCTCCCACCCGTCCTTGCCTAATCGGCTCACAACCACACGGGCTCGCGCGGCCGTAAGAGAAAACCAAGGGGAGAATAGAAGGACTCCTCTCACTACTCGAGTGAAGCATAAAATCAATAGGATAAACCCTAGAAGACCGGGGCAGTCCGGGCTTGAAAGTCGGCGCACACCCATAGGCGATCCAGCTCGAAAGGCGGGCGCACACTGTAGGCGATCCGGGCTCGAAAGCGACACACACACCGTAGGCGATCCGAGCCTAAAGTCGGGGGCCATGCCCGAAGGCGGGACTACACGTATAGATTTACAACTCGTAGAGCGTATACATAAGACCACAAGATCACCATCATCAGTGGAGCACAACCACCTAGGCCGATAACGGATGCCTCCTAACTAGTACGATGCCATCGCCACACTCACGTACAGGACACCCCGAGTACCACCGACAAGTCGAGGCTGGGGGGAGGCAACACCTGGCCAACAAGTGGTGCTGCCGACTAGGACGGAACGGGAATGCTGCATCCGTCTCCACCCACCCTAATCACCTCACAAACCTAGCAAAGAATGGCACCGCCTAACTAGAAGGGGAATTCCGCACCCCGCCCTAACAGGACAAGTGGTGAGTACCATGTTTCCCACGATCCCGGTTCTCACGATACATCAGTCCTTAGGTAGGACCAGACAGGACATCTTCTCTTAGGGGCCAGCACCCCGTGCCTCAACGGCACCTCCAATCTAGGGCTTCATCCCACAAAGACACTCCACCCCGGAACCACCTCAGGGAAAGCACCATGTACCCGCCATAGGTATCTCTCAAAGCAGGGGGTGCCGGGGATGCACCCACTCGGCAAGACTTGTCCTCGTGACTCATCGTGTATTCCGTGCGGGGTCGACACAACCCTCACCACACACCCAAGACACACGCAGCACTCTCCCCAGTTATTATCACATTTTACCATTTAATTTCCTCATCCATCATGGCTCATAAGTAAATATTGGAGCAAGTGCAAGCAAGCAGGGAGGTATATATAAAAGTCTTGGCCTTGAAGGCCGGGTAATCAGGTGAAGGGGTTTCAATCAAGGCATTCAAGGCTCAGGCGTAAGCATGCATGATATATACTAGCAAAGGAGTAAAAGTAAAGCGCTAGCGTAACTACTTGCAGTGTCTAATAGGATTCTCTAAAGTAAGGTACTGCCATGACACTTGCGATGTCGAGGTAGTAGTGGTACAAGTCTCGATAGTTGGTGTAGTCGATCACGATCTGCTCCTCCTGGATCAACTTGATCATCTTCTTTCCGAGAGAGCAACCACGAGGGGACAAGCATAACAAAATTTACCTAGGAATAGTACCCCAAGCATTACAAAAACATAGTATGAGGGTTACTAACGTGTAGGGCTTGTTCCTACGACCGCATGAGCGCAAGAACGGCCAAGAACGGAGCTACGGTTAAAGTGTTATGGGCTTTTGGAATTTAGTGGCATTTTGGTAAATAAAAGGGTATTTCATAAATACCTTCAACTTCAGGGACTAAAATATAATTTATTTGGACACATAAATTGCTTTATAAAAGTTTAGAATTAATTTTGCATATCCAATATTTTCTAAATTGTTCTAGTGGTTAGGACACTACATTAAAGAAATGTAACATCATTAATCATTTTTATTCATCATTTTAGTAGAACAAAAACAAAAGCATTTTGTATTTATTTTTATCCACCTAAACAGGTTAGTGATCTTATTACTCGAATAATAACATCTTTAATCATATTATTAAACAAAACTTTTAAACACATTCTTAAAACAATTAGCCATTTTTCTTTTTTGCTTGTCGTGACCTAAACAAAATTAATGATAGTCATCAGGGGCTAGCACGTAGGGTTACGTAGACTCACAGTGAAGGGTTGTAATGGCAAGATGAAGATGTATTTTGAGTTGTATTTCTGGATTTATTTTCTTAAAGAAAAACGGCCATAAAACATGAACATGTCATGCTGATGTCATCAAGCTAGCTATTACGTCATCAGTATCGGATAGGGGAAAAGCAGAGCGCGCCCAGCTGCTTGATGCGTGCGGTCGCTGATCGTGGCGTTGTGCATGTGTGCGCGCGATGAGAGGAGCACAGGGGATGGAGAGGCTCACCACGATCACGATTGTGGACTGCTCGGCGGCCGAGGTGGCGAGCGCTGATGACGTCGCGGCTCTGGACGTCGGGTCTCCTGGCTCGGCAGCACTAGTCGGTGAGATAGGTGCTCGGTCGTGGCCGCGGAGACGCACGGCCGACGGATGAGGAACGCCGACGTCGCGTGGTTGCAGCTTCGGCGACGAAGAAGGGTGGACGCAGGGGTGCTGACGAGAGGTCCTCATGGTGACATGGCGATGTCGTGGCTGCACGGGCACGTCGTGGTGCACGCGGGGTCGTGGGTGCTGGACGATGTTGACGGCGAGGCCGAGGTCGACGCCATGGGAACAGCGGACCTTGGCGAGGTGCTGGATGCGCCCGGCGATGAGGCTCGTGGGCGCTGAGACGTGCTGCGCCGAGGCCGACCTGGGGCTGGCGCGTGACCGAGGTCACCAGTGACGCCGCGCAGCCGGAGCGAGGTCGAAGTGCTCGGCGCCGCGAGGGAGACGGTGCTGCCGCGGGCGGCGCCGCCGCTGACGCAGGACTGCACGGCGCCGAGGCTTGGAAGGTCGGGTCGTCTAGCGCACCGCGAATGGCACGGATCGTCGGGCTCGGCGGTGCGGCCGCGGGCGCATCATGGCGGGGGACAGCGGTGGCCGATCTGGCGGCGTGGCAGAGCAGAGGATGCGGCGGCGAAGTTCGAGGGAGACGACTATGGCGGCGCTGCGGTGTGGGGAAGTGTTGACACCCAAAAATGGCTTGGTCTAAGACATGGTAAAATTCCGACTTAGCCAAATTTTCGAGGAAGAACAAACAGGCTTCTCTCGGAAGTGGCGGACGCTGGCGACCGGACCGTCGGTCATTCTTCGCGGCGTCCGATCAAGGCGTCCGTCGCGTGCGCGTGTGACGCGATTTCAGAGTTTTGGACTTGACCGGACGCTAGTGACCGAGCGTCGGTCATGTTCGTGCGTCCGGTCGCGTCCGGTCCGAGAGTCCGTCGGCCATGCGCGTCTTCGGGCGCGTTTGAGCTTTCTGGAATCGACCGGATGCTAGTGACCGGGCGTCGGTCAAGACCGCCCCGTCCGGTCAACCCGTGGACGGACGTGTCCGCACGATCGAACCGATCTCTTTCCTAATCATGTTTGGGTCGGTTTTTGAGATTGGAAACGCGTCAAGGCGGTTTCCAAAAAGGATAAGACCACCCTCCTCTATATAATAAAGAGGTTCATGGCGATTTGATCCCATCTACATCCAATCGAAACCAACACATCCTCAAACCCTAATCTCTCTCTCCGATCCTCTACATGCTGTTCATCACTTGATCCGACGACCAAGGATGGCGCCCTAGGCTTACCGGCCGACCTAGGGCAACCCGACGGCGTCCCTTGCCTCGGGGGTCCCTCCCGGCGAGAGCTTCGGCGGCTTCTTTGCCGATTTGCTCGAAACTAGCCGTTCTTCGTCCGCGTAAGCACGATTGCTTATCCTTTGCTGGTTTGCTTGTAAACTCGCCGCTCTTCACCACGAAAGTGTGTTGTTTATCCTGCTGTACTCGTTGGTCCATCGTGAGCGTCTAGTGTGTTGGGGCGAACCTAATTTGCGTCAACGGGGGAAGAGATCGGTCGCGGGTGGCGGTGTATTGAGGATGCGAGGCTCCTAGGTATAGGAGGGGTGGAAGGGCCTGGTCGAGGTCTCGCCAATGCCGGTCATGGCACTTGGCTCGGACGGACCTTGGCGAGGCAAACGGATCGGAACTGGCCATGGTCAAGTGGACGCGGCTTCGATTCCGGCGTTGCCGGTGTCGCGGTGGAGCAGTGGGCCCGTGTCGCGGTCCTAAAGCGTGCGGAATTAGCCTTGTGTTGTGCATGGATGCTTGCCTGCCCAAACTAAGCATTCAGCACAAGCTGCATGCAAGATAGAATACGTGATTCACGTATTAAGCAGAAGGAGCACAAGTGCATGCACATTTGTGTAAAAATACATTTGAGAAAGAAAGGTGAGCTGGTTTGAAGAATAATAGGACCTGGATTTCCCTATTATAATATGATTCAAAGAATTTAAGAGAGGGATCAAAAGGATTTGAGGGCGATTTGAAAAGGATCGAAGAAGCATGGCGTGACTCCAAAAAAATTATTAGGAGAATTTTTGGAGAGAGAGAGAATTAGCCACGGGTTTGTGTACTCCGACACCAAACCCTAGATTAACTAAGAAGCCCCGACAAACTTCTACAAACAGCACTACATGCAACAGTTTATTTATAAATTGTTCTTAGTTTGAGCTAGCAACTACATGATTCACACATTGCAGGAAAAATTTCAAAAAGTTCGTATTTTTGGCTTCTCAAAAATCCGGGATGTTACATGTTCTCTCTGGTAGTAGCTCCTGCGACTTGCCACTAGTACAGTGATTTTCTGGAGGCCCTCGAGGTGCTGGAGCCCTTCAGGCGTAGCCCTGTCCCAGTCGTCAATATTGATTTCCATGATGAGGTGTCCTAGGTTGCGCATTGCCCCGGCCTCAAATGTCACGGAGGATATCCCATCACAGTTGAACATAAACCACTTGACAAGAGTGAATAATCCTCCTATCACGATCCTTGTGACGGGATATGTACAATCCACAGGTTGAGTCCGATGAGGGAGGGTAGAATCCCAATGATACCAATGTCATCCTGGATTATTTGCTTCGGCTCCAAGGGACAACTCCTTGAGGCAACGCAAATGGCCGATCCACCTAGGAATAGTGGTGAAGGACCATTCCTTCAGTCCAAGCTGCTCAAGGCTACCCGCAAAAGGAGGGGAAAGCGAGCTCGGCGCGATCGGGGCGAGTGGGCAACTCTACCAAATGGCGTCACCTCAATCGATCCGAGCTTATCAAGTTTCTCCGAAGAAATACGCAGAGCGGGACATCCATATCGGCCCCGACACCGCAAATCATTCAAAGCCGGGCCAAACGAGACAGCTCGACAAATTTTGTCGGCTTCGCCCGAGCCCAATGATTTGTGATCCACATGGAAGCCATACAAAGTGTGCGATTGTTTCATGCCATCAATCCCACGAGGCAGTCCCATACCACCATTCCATGGAAAACGTAGATGGGATAACCGCGGCAAATCGACAAATTCAAATGCAATCCTATTTAGTCCAAAAATCAGCGAGATAAATCTAAAGTCTCCAAAAGCCGTAGACCCTTTATCGAGTTGTTAGCCGTGGTTCTCTTTGTGAATTATTCTGCCCTAAAGCATTAAATATCTCGAGATGGCACAACCGGTTGATGATACTAAAAAGGTGCATGGGGACCAAAATCGGGGGTACCCCAACTCAGCGATAATTCGCGGCCACGGGCCCATCGGCGGCCTGGCTGAACCGGCAATCAATCTTGTGCCAAAGACGCGAGACTCGCCCATGAGCTAACTCCGCCTCGGCGAGCTCCGAGGCTAGACGCCCAAACTCCGCCTCGAGCGAGCTCCGAGCCCGCGAGCTAGCTCCGCCCGCACGAGCTCCAAGCCTACGAGCTGATTCCCGCCTCGTCCCGAACTCGAAGGCGGAAGGCCAAATCTCCGTCTCGAACGAGCTCTAAGCCACGCCCCCAAGCTCGCAGGGACCACGAGCTTCGTGAGACTACCCGAGCTCACCCGAGCCTCGCGGTCCCCACCAAAGGACATCGCCCGAGCTCATACGAGCTCGCCGGGTCCACCAAGCCCGCAACCTCGCGCAGACTTCGCGCCCGTCCCCCGACTTCGTGCGGGCTCGAGCTCTGAGAGCTTAAGAGCTCGGCAAATACGCGGTGTCGACTACGCCACCACGCGACCTTCGATCTCAACGAGGATCGGGAAAGTCAATCTGCAGTTCCTTGGCTAGAAGCACTCAAGCACCATTGTCGTGCGTCTTTGCCGCGCAAGATAGCCGCGCGCCGCCGCCGACAGCGGATGCGACTTGACCGTTGGGATGCCGAGCCCGCTCCCGCCAACCACAAGGCGACAAAGGCAAATGATGGCTTTGGCAAAGCGTCGCGCAACAGCGGCCGCCCGCACGCCTCCGGCAAGGCCGGGAGCTGCCGCCGCTCCCGGTCGGCCCGAGATGTAGGCACGCGGCAGCGGGACGCACGCCCGATCAACGACGAGACTTCACCTTGCGGACACTCGATTACGGTGTTATCGGGGCACGTCGGCCTCGCCAACATAGGGCGAATAGCTCGCGAGCTCGTCAAGGCATCCGCGAGCTTCGCTCGGCGGCCGACGGATTCCGTTCTGGCCGACGGCAGCCTACCGAGGAGGGCGGCAACGACATGACAAGTGCAGCTCGCTAGCTGTGGCACGCGCACGCCCCTCTCTTTTGTTTTCCTTCTTTCTCCTCCTTCACCCGGTGGCCCCTCATGTACATCCCTTGCTACTATAAAAGGGACCCCTTGGCCACCGGGAGGAGGGGGAAGCGAGATCAAGCAATCTTTGGCACTCAACACACACACGCCGCTCTCGATATTGGCGCTTGCCTCAATCACAGAGCCTTGGGAGCTCGCTCCCTCTCGACTTTCTTGTAGCCACCCCTCTACGAGCCCCGAGCTCGGATATAGTCACCCCGACCGGACTAGGGCACCGATTTGCCTGAACCAGTATATACTTGTTGTGTCTTGTCCCTTGAGCTAAGCCATCGTAGCCCCACACGAGCCACTCGGATTACTGTGACCGTGGTTTAGAACCACGACAGTTGGTGCGCCGGGTAGGCGCTCGTGTGACAAACGGCCACCGCTCGATGGCTCCATCCACCGTCTCGCCCGGCGTCCGGGGCACCGATCCGATTCGGGGACGTCGCCCTTCGCCGGCACCGCCCCGAGGACCCCGTTGGGGCCACCTTCCCTCAATTTGGTGCATGATACGTCGGCACCTCGGCGGGTGCATGATGCGGCCGACCGTCGGCCGGGCATTTGTTGACACTGTCATAGCATAATATTAATAGTCAACTAAACATGAAATAAGGGCTTAAAATGATTATCAACATAGACTAGGGGCTTTACTAACATAATTCCATGAGCTTTGGTGATTTATATCTTTACAGGGATTAAACAGATAAAAGCAGGTAAAACCCCAGAGTTTGCATCCCATACAATGAAGAGACGTGACCGTGAGGCAACTCAATCCGAAAAGTGGACTAAAACATTCTAGAAGACACCGTAAGACACCGGGAGGAAGGAGAACGCACCAGACCACGAGTCCACGGGCGATCACCGCCTCGATCGGCAATCGCCGGGGATGGGTCCACCTCGTCGGCCTCGGCCGGAGGTCGGTTTCTAACCGACATTAAGGTTGAATCTACGCCATTGCTCAAGGTCGGTTTGATCCAAGGGCCATCGTTCATCGCCAAGGGCTATATAACCAGACCCCCTGCCCCTAGGGTGAAACCCTAATTCATTATTATTCATTATCAATAGGCTGAGACCCTGAGTCTCCCCCTAGGTCTAGACAGAAATAAATCTAGAAGAGCTAGCATGCAAGAGGGGATTAGATCTCATTAGATCTAGTCTTTAGAACAAGAGAGATAGAGAGAGGGAAGGGACCCGGAGGAGGTGCCGACTGTGCCGGTGCCACCTCCACAACTTGTACCTCGGTGGAAGTTAACCTACACTTGGAGTTACTCACGGTAATCTACTTCTTCTTTTTAGTAAGTAACATTGTTTATATTGTTCTTATTGGTCTGCGAGTCTCTTTTGAGTACTTTAATCTGGCGCCTAGATTAGAGTAATATTCATAGTGCAAGCGTGGTGTTTGGACTCGGGTATCTCGTTAGATGCACCCAACCTTCCGGAGTGTGGTAGTTCGTGGTAGTGACAATACCAATGATTCCTTTGGATTCCACCTCCCGTTGGATAGGCCAAGTAGGACCACCCTTGTGATAGGGGTTAGCATTTCCTAATGTCTTTCCCCTGAGTCATGTCCCCATAAGACAATATCAACATAGCTTACCAAGATAAGAACTAGATATCTTAGTAATCCTCTCTGCTATCTCAACCTTCTTAAGTCTTGTGCTACTCTTTGGGTTAAGATTAGATCGTAGTCTCCCTCACCCGTTTCCCCTCGTGGATTCGATATTAAAACCCTCTCGGGTGAAGTGCTCACCGGTATCCATTAAACTGCGGATTATACAAATTATAAATATTTACGTAGGCTTATCAAATACCAACAAGCATTTCTCGGGCGCCGTTCTTCGGGGAAACTTGATTCTTTGAGTTGACTTCGAATCTACCTTATCCTTGTATCATATTCTTTATTCTTTTATTCTTTTATCCCTTCTATTCTTTTCTTTCCCTTTTCATTATGGATTCCACGCCTATCTATAGATATCATCTACCTACGGGTGCTAGCTTAGAGCCACCACAATCTTCAAAGCTAATCTGTCACGGCTATGAGCTGCCCCGGACTTTATAAACATGGTTCGAAATTATCCTTCGGGGAGAAGGTGATGCCAACCCGTTCTCGCACCTATGAGAATTTTATCATATCGTGGATGCCTACGCGACGCGCGGTATGTCGGATGAAACCTTACAATGGAAGGCCTTTCCGTTCTCTTTAACGGGAAGCACTAAACATTGGTATAATCGGGATTTGTAGGAAACGTACATGGAGATTGGGGAACCTTGTGTGAAGAATTCGGTTAAAATTCTTTCCCTTCACCAAAGTGGTTAGCCTTCGACTACAAGTCTTAAAATTCAAACAATTAAAAGAAGAATCCCTTGGTGCAGCACGGGGATCGTTTCAACGATCTCCTTATCATTGGCCCACACCTTGAAATTGAAGGTTATGTGCTTCTTCAACACTTTTATATAGGCCTTGACAAGGAATCTAGAGAAACCCTAAATGCCTCCTCGAATGGAGCTTTTATACGTCTAGCTGCTAGCAAAGCGTGGGCTACCCTTGACTGTATTAGTGGACATCCCACTTGGGCTAGCAATCGTTATAAAATCTTCGAGGAAGAGAAGGAATCACCCTCCGATCAAGGAGAGGAAACTACGATAGCTAATTAGCAACAATTCCAATCCCAAGATCTAGCTATCCATCACGAACCATCAACATCCCAAAATCCCCAAAGGAAGAAGAAATTCTACCTTTGGAAGACCCTTATGAACCTACCCTTAGTGATTTTGGGAGAATGATAAATTCTCATCCATACAAGGGATCTCCAAGTGACTATAATTCAGATTCTTTTAAGGAGAAGTCTCTTATTGAATATGTTTATCATTTCAAAAGACATTGGGAAGAACCCAAGGATGGCATGTCTGATCATGCCATAGAAGGAGAGCAAAGCTATCTAGAAGACAATCTTATCTTTTCCCCTTCTATGCCTAGACAAGATGATTTATTTGAACCTATCTCTAAACCCATCCTTGACCCTAATGAATCCACATATGCTTCCTTCTTTGAGACTCATGATGACCCTAGAAATTTACCACAACAGCCTAAGCATAGGAATCATCAAGACCACCAAGAAGACCCACAACAATGGCTTGAGAGTGTTAATAACCTATGTGCCACGGCCATTGATTGGACGGATGAGATCTTAGATATTATTAGCCTAAGAGACACCAACCCAAGAGATCCCTTAGACAACCATGATAGATTCACCTTGGAGTTGGAAAAGGAAGACAACATCAGTGAGTATGAGAGCTGCTTCATAGACACTTCATCTAGTCCATGTTCACATGATCACCTTCCTGAATCACCTAGTCTCTCTATCACTATCACACACGAGATCTTCAACCCCCTTACTTTCTCTCCTCCTATAGATTTTGAAAGGGTGGTTGTAGATGCATACATCTATAATAAATATTCTAGATCTCATTGGCATAAAATCTTGAGGTAGATTGATGTTGGAAGGAAACCACTTCATCATCATAAATCACAATTCAATGGTTTCCCAAGGACGAGCTTGCTATCCTTAAACAAGCACTTCTTGAGAAATAACATGAATGTTTACCTTATTGCTATAATACCCTTGTGAAATAAACATAGAAATATGAATGAAGAAATATTCCTTCGGGTATTTTTATCGCTAACCATTTCAGGTCTAGAGCAAGAAGAACGAAGGATGACAATGTAAGGTATGTCCAACCAATTATTGTGAAACATGAAATCACATGCATAGAAATATTCCTTGCCACGTTGCTACACTATCTTGGTTGCCTCTACCTTTTGAGACATGCTCAATCTGCTAAACAACTATTGTCATGCTTTTTATCTCTCTCTGTTTGAGTAAATCTCTATAATGCCTTCATGCTCTTGTTTGTCTACTTTAGTATGCTCAGGTTTGGAATAAGTTCATACATCTCTTAAATAAAGCATGGTGCCTAGTTTAGGAAGTGTGATCTTACCTCCAAAGGCCTTTTAAATTAAGCGTGGTGCTTAGGTTAGAACGCCTTCCTTAATTGAATTAGACATGGAGTCTAGTTTGGTTATTAAACTAAAAATTGCTTGTGTAGACATTGGTATATTTTGTTGGACTAACCCCCTGCAGAGAAAAAGACAAAAAGAAGAAACTTTCAACTAAGCTTGGGGAGGTCACGAGATGAACTCACGGTGAGAAGAAGCAAGATACAACAAACCTTTTACAAGGAGGACACGCTCGTACATAGAAGAACCTTATGGAATAAAGAGAAAGAAGACAAGTTAGGAAAAGCTACACAAGAGGCCAAATAAGGAAAGTTTCAAGCAGAAGGAAAGCACCACCACAAGTTGCTAAGGTGCCATTATGCTCCAATAATAAAGGTAACATCTTGAGGTGAGTTGTCAATAAATAAGCTTTCCCTTAATTATGGCGTGTTCATAAATAAAGAACCAAACATGTTAGAATAACACCCCTGGCTTATGCAACTTCTTTAGCTCAACATGTTTTGTTTCTTTAGCTTTCCTAACACCACCCTCTTGATCTCCTAAGTCCTAATCATACTAGCAAAAATATTGCAACATTCATGTTCCATCTTTTGATCTTATCACCCTTGTTGTAAGAAAATGAAATACATAAACATTAACTTCATCTTGTTTAATGTGCTTGAGGTTTTAGAGAAGAATGAATTTTTGGTTTTGTTGGTGTTTTCCCACCAACAGAGCCCATGCACTTGATCTCTACCTTGTCTTTTTGCAAGCGGGGACACACTTTGAGCAAAATGTGGAGGAGTCCATCACTCCCCCCAAAATTCTACAAGTAAATGTTCGATCCCACCAAGCATGCACACAAAACAAGAGGTTGCCAACCCCACCATCAAATTTTCACTTCATAATGTTGGACCAAAGAAAAGAACATGGGTGACAAAATCTACTGAGAATCACCATCTTAGGAGATGCATTTGTTAAGATCGGATGACACGCCTAAGGAGTGAACAAGGTAAGTAGTCCTGTTGAGGAGGACTTAAAACATTGAACCCTCGCCGAAAGGTAACTCGGTAATTATCCATATTTAATTCCTAGCATTGCATATCATATTTATCTTTTTGCATCTTGCATTAGCGTATTTACTTCTTTTGCATAATCATTTTCCTTTAGTATATTTAATTTTACGCATTAACATTGCATTGAAAAACCTTAAAGCCCCATGTGAATAATATTGTGGTGTGTAACAACCCATAAAGATATTCACCGTGGGGGCATAAAAAATAATTATTTATTCATCTAGTTGCATTTGCATCATAGTTCTTTGCATGCATAAATTTATAAAACTCCAAAAATATTTTTTCCTTTGAAGTTTTTCATCTCTAGACACATGGAGCTAATGTGGCTAACCCCTAATGCTTAATCAAGTTCCACTAGCTTTGTTGTCTATTTGAGTTCAGCAGATTCGAAGGGAGAGAGACCCGATAGGTCGACATCATCATCACCATCTACCTCAACTTCCTCATCATCAACAATCCTACACTTCAATCCGGCTTTGGGGAGAGCACCCCAGATTATCCCGATAAGTATCTCTACTCTACTATATTATTATTAGCTAAACATTTGGTTTGTTTGGTTTGCTAAAGAGCTTGCTAGGAGTCTTGTTTTATAAAAGTTTAGTTGTTTAAAGAGTCTTTGCTAGAGTTTGGGAATAAATAAATAGGAGTGTACTAGAGGTTTGCGTTTCCACCAACATAAAATAAACTCTAAAAGCTAATTCTCATGCATGGAAATGATGAATAGTTGCTCGCCGTAATTCCTTTTCGCATTACCTAGCTTTCAAGCTTAATTTCTCTTGAGCCGTAAATACAAAATTGCTTTGACTTGAGACTTACTCACGAACACGAAACCTGTGGGTTGCAAATTGCTTGCTCTAAAGTCTAGGTAATTGACGGATATGATATATGAGAGTCGAGAGCTGCTATTGATCTTACTCCTAGTGATACTAGATTTACGGAGATTTATTTTGAAAATTTAAAAGTGCACATGATAAGTTCTGTGTGACAAGAGTGTTGAACCTCCTACCACGACTATATATACATGCCCTCTAGATTAGGAAAACCTTTTGACATATATATAGGATGCTTGCTTTGCATTGAGTTTGTTCAATCTTTGTCGACCCTTAGAAACTTGTCATGCTGATCATGTACACTCCACCACCATTCCATATCACTACATTTTCATTCCACTCCACTCCACTCGACTCCATTCATGCATATGCTATTTTCACCCTAGAAGTACGCATCCACCACTACACCACCATATACACCCATTATGCATCCACTATATCCACTAAAAATGTTCTACTCCTATCCCGGGATAGAGCAACAAAAAAAATATTCCCTACACCCTTCCACTCGTTCATATCCGGTAATATCCTACAAAGCTCATTACTCTTGTCTATCTCTCAAAAGTTATTGCAAAAGAGATTTGGGTTGTATTACGAAAAAAAGAAGAATAAAAGGAGAGTTAAAAAAATGGACAAGTGTCCGTTGAAAAACAATGGGTACTTAGATGCTCGCCTCTCCATAATATATATATATATATATGGTAAATTTTTTCTACACCCTAGGTGTAGTTACACCCATGTGTATATCTCAAGATTTATGGTATATATGACCGAACGAAGTGCATGTGGATGAAGTATATGATCATACTAGATCATCTATGGTGGTATATACGTTAAGTATGCATTCATACTTTGAGTATATGGATATACTTTTTTTATATACGGCCGGTAGTGGCATTTTATGTAATATATTAAAAAAATATGGGTTCCATCAAAATTTTTTCGCGTAGTAAGATCTAGAGTATCTTAATATGAGTATCTAAACATACTCAAACCAATAAACAAGTATGAACACATACACAATGTGGTTTTTAAATATGGGTGTAACTACACCGGGTGTATAGAAAGTGCACCCTATATATATATATATATATATATATATATATGGCTTTTCCCTTCATCCATGAGATACACCTCATTGCATTCATTGCATTCCCTACCATCACTTATCACCATATTCATTCCACCATACACATGCATCATTTGATCGGTATGACTCGTGACTTTGGATCCATTGCTTGAACTTACAATATATGCTTAGTAAGTAGATGTAGTTTTCTCCCACCTATGAGCTGCAGATATAAGCCTTAGATATGAGGTGAGAGAGAAGAAGGCATAGTGTCCTCTTGCCTTAGCCAAAAATACCACATATTATGAGAGAAAGGCAAAACAACCTTGTTTGCCTTAGTGACGATCCACAAATACCACAAATGAGAGACTTGAGAGGGTCATACCGGGAACTTTGAGTTTTATTTTGAAAACTTGCAAAAACTCGAAGCACAGTTGAACAAAAGAGTTTGAGATATGGTGCTTGACTTGATTGTTCTATCTTTCAATTGCCCAAGATCCCAAGAAAAAAGCTATAAGCTACATGGTTAAAGGTAATATGGGTAAGTTGAAAGTTGAAAAAGTTTATTCTTATCTGGAGAAATTTTGTTTGAAAGCATGTGTACTTTGGAGGCGTGAAAGCGTTGTAGCAACTCGATCCATTGCTAAGTTTGGCTTTGCTAGGGACTAGCAAAGGGTAAGCTAAGGGGAGATTGTTGACACTGTTATAGCATAATATTAATAGTCAACTAAACATGAAATAAGGGCTTAAAATGATTATCAACATAGACTAGGGGCTTTACTAACATAATTCCATGAGCTTTGGTGATTTATATCTTTTGAGGGGATTAAAGCGGATAAAAGCGGTAAAAACCCGAGTTTGCATCCCATACAATGAAGAGACGCGTGACCGTGTGGCAACTCAATCCGAAAAAGTGGACTAAAACATTCTAGAAGACACGAGAAGACACCGGGAGGAAGGAGAACGCATCAGGACCGCGAGTCCCTGGCGATCGCCGCCTCGATCTGGCGATCGCTAGGATGGGTCCACTGTCGCCTCGGCTTGGGAGGTCGGTTTCTAACCGACATTAAGGTTGAATCTACGCCATTGCTCAAGGTCGGTTTGATCCAAGGGCCATCGTTCATTGCCAAGGGCTATATAGCGGACCCCCTTTGGTGGGTGAAACCCTAATTCATTATTATTCATTATCAATAGGCCGAGACCCCGAGTCTCCCCTAGGTCTAGACATAAATAGATCTAGAAGAGCTAGCATGCAAGAGGGGATTAGATCTCATTAGATCTAGTCCTAAGAACAAGAGAGATAGAGAGGGGAGGGGACAGGAGGAGGTCTTTGGCTTTGTTGGTGCTACCTCCACAACTTGTACCTCGGTGGAAGTTAACCTACACTTGGAGTTACTACGGTAATCTACTTCTTCTTTTAGTAAGTAACATTGTTTATATTGTTCTTATTGGTCTGCGAGTCTCTTTTGAGTACTTTAATCTGGCGCCTAGATTAGAGTAATATTCATAGTGCAAGCGTGGTGTTTGGACTCGGGTATCTCGTTAGATGCACCCTACCTTCCGGAGTGTGGTAGTTCGTGGTAGTGACGTTACCATTGATTCCTTTGGATTCCACCTCCCGTTGGATAGGCCAAGTAGGACCACCCTTGTGGTAGGGGGTTAGCATTTCCTAATGTCTTTCCCCTGAGTCATGTCCCCATAAGACAATATCAACATAGCTTACCAAGATAAGAACTAGATATCTTAGTAATCCTCTCTGCTATCTCAACCTTCTTAAGTCTTGTGCTACTGCGGGTTAAGATTAGATCGTAGTCTTCCTCACCCGTTTCCCTATGGATTCGATATTAAAACCCTCTCGGGTGAAGTGCTCACCGTATCCGTTCGATTACGGATTATACAAATTGTAAATATTTACGTAGGCTTATCAAATACCAACACACGCTCAGTAGGGATTCGACTTCAGCCACGAGTCTCGTCTCGTCTTTGCTGCGGTGGATCGCTTCTTCGTCGCCATTTCGACTCTACTCCCCGACATCCGGGCTCGAGCCGACCCGGGGAGCTCTTCCTTTGACATCACCTTCTCCGTCGCCAACATCGTCCTGCGGCTATTTGGATGGGAACCAACTGTCTGCCCGAGAGGAGT
The DNA here is from genome assembly GCA_015847255.1 of Hyparrhenia diplandra. NCBI lineage: Eukaryota > Viridiplantae > Streptophyta > Magnoliopsida > Poales > Poaceae > Hyparrhenia > Hyparrhenia diplandra. The sequence goes on from JADLZK010006897.1 coordinate 265,778, forward strand.
TCATGGGGGCCTATGCCAAGATGTACCCGACGGGCAGCCCGATCCGCCACACCCCGTACAACGAGCTCGAGGCGGTCGGCACCGGGGCTCGGGGCGGCCATGGGCGGCTGAGCACCGCGGGCGTGGACCCGGCTCGGCCGGTGCTTCATGTGACATCTCCGGCGGGCACGTGGAGCGTTAGCGAGGGCACCCCCCAGCGGCGCCACACGAGCACTCTAGCGCGGATGCCGTACACCTCCCATGGGACGCCGCGTCCCAAACGGGTGGCGCCTAGCTCCGGGGAGCTCGACGAGTTCCGGCGATGACATCGGCGGCGGAAAGGGGGCTCCCTCGCCGAAGAGGGCGCGACCAGCTTCGAGGGCTCGAGCTCGAGGCGGCTCATCACCGCGCCGTCGACGCGGCGAGGAGGTGACCTCCCACCCGTCTTTGGCGAGGCGTCCCGAACCTCGCAGCCACTTCTATGCTCCTCGCCATTGCCCGAGCCCGAGGCCGCGAGGCGAAGAGGGTCTGGCGGCCGAGGCGCTCTCTGAGCACGCCGGTCCGAAGGCGGTGAGCGCTCGGCATCTCGTCGAAGGCACCAGTAGTGAGCACGAGGCGTCCTCCCGGGGCCCGCCCGTGACGACGCCCCACACGTCCACGTGTGCCCGGCGAATGGCGAGCAAGCGGCGCATAGGACACGCCACCGCCGGCGGTGTGGCGAGGCCGGAGGCGGTGACTAAACCCCGAGCAACGAGGTCATCACGCGGCCGATGTCGGCGCCGCGGCGGGCCGCCGTCCGCTCCCTCCTGATGGGAGGCGGGGAGGTCGCCACGGCGAAGGAGGACGCGACAGCGAGCCCGACTCGGACGGGAGGAGGCCCGGGTGTGTTGGTCTCGGGTCCACGATGCCCGTTCCCTGCGCCCGAGCTCCACCTTCGCTGTGCGACAGCGAGAACGACGGCGGCGTGTGGCTCGAGGACTACCGCGCCCCTTGTCATGCGGCCCGGAGTGAGAAGCGACCTCTTCATCCCTCCCTACCTCCCTCATTGCCTCGCAGATTCGCCCGGCTCGTGGTGCGACTTTTTGCCGCGGGACGGAGTCAGCGGCGCTGGCACGACCTCCGCAAACATCTTCGTCGGCAACTTCAGGGGACCTACACCCGGCCCAAAGAATGTGGGATCTCCGTAGGCCGCAAAGCGAAGAAGGGCGAGAGCTGCGTGACTACATCCGACGCTTCTCCAAGCTGCAACGACCTCATCGACGCCACCGACGCGGAGATCATCCGCGGCGTTCACCTTCGGCACCACACCCTCATCCGCGTGCTCGGCGTCCACAAGCCCAAGGCCCGTCAAGGAGCTCCTCGACCTCGCCACCAACCACAGGGAAGGGCAAGGACAAGGAAAAGGCCGCGGGCGAGGCCAGAGGGCTGCGTCGTGCTCAAGAAGAAGAACAAGAACAAGCGCGTCGCGATGACAACCTCGCAGCGGTGGCCGACAAGAAGAAGGGAGGCGCAAGCGGCCAAGCCGAACCCCCCCAAAGGACTACTTCAAGAAGCTTCTCGGCCCCTGCCCCAACCACGAGGGACGGTCAAGCACAAGATGAAGGGCGCAACCTCATGAAAAGGTTTGTGAGCGGTACTCGGCGGGTTGAGGCACGGCGGCGACCGGGGGCGGCGACAAGGCGGGGAGACGGGCGGTGGCGATGGCGCCTACCTCGAGGGCGGCATGGTCAGCGTGGTCTTGAGGCTGTCCCGCGCGGGTCGGTCCAGCGCGGCAGGCTCACTCGCCGCAAGGTCCTCTTCAAGCTTGGCCACCCCATCATACCTCAAGTGGTCGGACGCGGCCATCACCTTCGACAAGTCCGACCACCCCGTGCACATCCCGCGCCGAGAGGTTCCGGCACAAATCGTCAACCCGATCGTCGGCGGCAAATAGTGCCCCGTAAAGGTGCTTATGGTTGGAGCGCCGGCCCTCAACCTCCTCTACGTCGACACTCGGCGCTGAAGATCCCACAGGCTCGCCTCCGGCCTTCTAGCCCGGATCCCATCCACTCGGTGCGTGCCGAGGGGAAGCAGCGGTCCCTCTCGGCGCGCATCAACCTCCAGTCACCGCCGGCACCCGAGCAACTTCCGCAATGAGGTGCTCTTCGAGGTCCTCCCTTCAGGGAGCGCGTATCACGCTGTTGGGGCCGGCCGTGCGGCTACGCAAGTTCATGGCCGTGCCTAACTACATGTACCTCAAGCTCAAGATCCCGGGTCAAAGGGCGTGATCACGTCAACTCCACCTTCGACGCGCGTTCCACTCACGACAACAAGTCCGTGCACACCGACGCCATCATCGAGTCCGAAGCTCGCCCTGAGATGCTCGGCGGTGGTCGGGCCATGGAGGACTCAGCGAGGTCAGAAGGCCTCAGCTCGCTTGGCCCGAGCTCGCAGCCCGGCGGGCACCTTTGGCCGGACCAGATGCCAAGGCGGTCGCTGTGGGTGGGAGTGAGCGCACCGTTCACATCGGGCGGTCTTTCTCTCCTAAATAGAAAGCGAGCTCGCCCGAGCTTCCTCCGCGAACCTCGGCGTGTTCGCGTGGAAACCCTCCGGATGCCCGGCATACCGAGGGGAAGTCACCGAGCACTCCTTCTTGAATATCAAGCCCGGCTCTCGGCCGTTGAAGCAGCGCGGCTCGACGGCGGCGGACGGCGGCGGCGGTGCAATCGCGAGGAGATAGATAAGCTCTTAGCGGCCGGCTTTATCAAGGAGGTGTATCATCCCAGTGGATAGCCAACCCCGTACTAGTTAAGAAGAAGAATGGGAAATGGAGAATGTGTGTTGATTACACGAGCCCCAACAAGGCATGCCCAAAGGATGCAGTTTCCTTTACCGCGCATCGACCAAATTGTTGATTCCACCTCGGGCGAAACGCCTCTTTTTTCTTGACGCTTACTCCGGCTACCACCGGATCGCGATGAACGAGCTCGATTAGCTTGCCACCTCCTTCATCACTCTGTTTGGCGCATTCATTTACATGACGATGCCCTTTGGGTTGAAAAATGCGGTGCCACCTTCCAAAGGTGCATGCAAAAGGTCTTCAAAGAGCTCCTCGGAAAGTTCGTCGAAGCGTATGTCGATGACATCGTAGTCAAGACAAAGCGCACGCAGGCGAGCTCGTTTCCGACCTCGAGCAAGTCTTCCGCAAGCTCCGTGAGTTTGGGGTCAAGCTCAACCCCGAGAAATGTGTTTTCGGGATCCCAAGGGGAAAACTCCTCGGCTTTGTCGTGTCCGAGCGTGGCATCGAGGCCAACCAAAAAAAAATTGCCGCTATCAAGAACATAGGGCCCATCAAGAATTTCAAAGGCGTACAGCGGCTCACGAGATGCCTTGCTGCTCTTAGGCTGGTTCATCGTATGGCTCAGAGAACGGAGTCTTCCGCTGTACAAGCTCTTGAAGAAATCAGAGCGCTTTGTTTAGACCGACGAGGCCTGAGACGGTGACTCTCGATTCCCGAAAGAGTTCTTGGCCAACGCACCCATGCCGACCGCACCGACACCAAACGAGCCCATCTTTGCTTTACATCGGCCGCGACCTCGCAGGTCATGAGCTTGGTACTCGTGATCGGCGCGAGGGAGGAGGGACACACACTCCGTGTGCAACGCCCCGTCTACTTCATTAGTGAGGTCCTCTCGACACAAAGACCCGGTACACGCGAGATCCGAGGCTCGCGTACGCCTGGCGGACACGCGGCGCAAGCTCGCCACCGCCTACGGCGCATCCGGTCACCGTCGTCTCTAGGTACCGCTTGGCGAGGTCATCCGCAGCCCCGAGGCCACGGACGTATCACCAAGTGGGCCATCGAGTGATGGGCTGACATCTCTGACGCGAGAGAAGCCATCAAGTCCGGTCCTTCCGACTACGCCGAGTGGGATCGAGACTCAACCGCCCCCGGACAACGAGGAGTATTGGGCCATGTACTTTGACTTTCGGGAAAGAAGTAGTGGCGCCCGGGGCTGGGCTGGTCTTCAAGGTCTCCCTGCGGTAACGTGCGCGCATGAGGTACTCGATTCGCCTCCATTTCCCTTAAGGCCCAACACCGTCGCCGAGTATGAGGCTCTCGTGAACGGATTTGCGCGCCGCAACCGAGCTCGGCATCCACCGGCTCGAAGTCGAGGGCGACTTCCGCTGTCGCCAACCAAGTCATGAAGAAGGGATCGCCTCAACCCAAAGATGACCGCGTCTTTGCCGAAAGGTGCAAGAGCTCGAGGAGCAATTCCACGGCTCGAGCTCAACCACATCTCCCGCCAAGATACAATGGTGACGCCGGCGCCCCGCCAAGCTCACGCCGGATCGGAAGCAAGTACCTCGAGGGGTATTCGCCCCACGATCCTTTTAGCCGCCCTCGATTCGACTCGAGGGCGAGACGTCATTGAGAGCTCGAGCCGCATGAAAACCCGAAAGCAAGACCCCTCGACCTCCCCCGTGAGGTCGGACTCCGATTGAAGGTCAACGTGGGCGAGACAGAGTCCTGCCATCCTGTGAGCCAAGGGTCCCCAAGCCCGTTGGCGGATCCCCATCTTGATTGGCTCAAGGAAGGCAAGTTGCCTCTCGGGCAAAAGGAAGCTCGGCGCCTTGCTCGCCGTGCCAAGTCCTTCGCCCTCATCGGCGAGCTCTGACGCAGCCGCCTTTGGGATCCTCGTGGTCACGTTCGAGGAAGGCGAGGAGCTCGTAAAAAGAGATCCACGCCGAGATTGCGGCCACCACACGGCCCCGCGAGCTCAAAGGTCGAGAAAGGCTTTCGGCAAGGCTTCACCGGCGGCCCGACGTCGCGAACGCCAACAAGGTCGTCGGCGCTTTGTGGAGAGGATGGTTCTTCGCGCCCGGACGCACCTCCGGCGCAAGCTCTCCAGGGACGATCCCAATCACCGGCCCGCCGCCGTGCGGGGTCTCAACATGGTGGGACCTTCGGGGAGGTCGCCGGGGGCTACACCCACTTGCTCATCGCCATCGACAAAGTTCACCAAGTGGATCGAGGTGATGCCCATCACTCGAACTCGGTTCAAGGAGATGATCAAGTTCTTCACCCGGCGTCATCCATCGGTTTGGGGTCCCAAACTCCATCATCACCGACAATCCGGCACCAACTTTTTGAGGAAATGTTCCTCGACCTGCGATGACAATGGCATTCGAGTGGATTGGCGGCGTCGGTCACCCCAAGACCAAGGCGGTCGAGTGAGCTAACTAAGATGATCCTACAAGGTCTAAAAGCGGCGCGTCTTCTTTGCGGCGGCAAGTATGGCGACAGGTGGCTTGCAAGCTCCCCGCCGTCATATGGAGCCTACGGACCACACGGTAGGGCCACGGGGTGCACGCCTTTTTTCCTCGTCTTCGGATCCGAGGCGTCGCGCGCCCACCGACCCTGCGGCGCACCCGAGTTCGTGCATACAGCGGCGGCGGTAACCGGGCATCACTCGGGGCCAGCGGTGGATCAGCTTCGATGAGGCCAGCGATATAAGCGCCCTCCACTTCGGCCAAGTATCGCAGGTCTCTTCGCCCGTTACCACGACCACCACGTGAGGTCGAGCATTGGCGCTTGCGGCGACTTAGTACTCGGCGAGCACGAGCACCGAAGGACCGCCAAGCTCTCCGCCGCCGTGGGAGGGCCCATTCACCATCGACCAAGTCCTCACGACCGGGCTCGTACAAGATCAAGGATGCCGGGGCCCAGTTCTCTCCAGCGCTGGAACATCGAGCGGCTACATCGCTTTTACCCTTGATTGTACTTAGTAAATTACCACTATGAGTTTGAATAAAGGCACTTCTCGATTCGATGCAAATTTTGTGCAAACATTCAAACTCTCTCGTCTCGATCATAAAGCAGCGGCCGACCTCGCGCCCGGTGAGGCCAGCCCCCTTTCGGGGGCTCTGAGGGGGGGGGGCGCGCGCCCGCATTTTAGCGAACTCTTTTTTCTCATTTGGCGACCTGAGCTCCGATCCGCGATCGCGAGCTCGTCAAGTCGCGCGTCCGACCCGCTCGGACCTCGCTCGTCTCTCTTTCCTCGACTTATGCGGATTATCGTTTACCTAAATTGAGATCGCCGTCGTAAGGCATGGCGCGGCGCCAATCGACCTCGTGCCCCGTGCCCGGCGAATCCGCGGCCCGCCACTCGTTCTATCGAAGCACGAGCTCGAACTTAGGGATTCAACAAAGCGCACAAAAGGGGAAAGAAGGCGAACTCTTTATAACTTAAACGATCCATTAAGTTGTATTTACACTTTGCCCCGACCTCGGGGACTTTAAAGTTTATACAAGCAAAGAGGCCATGCCTCGATCTACTAATCTGCTCTTCTCGGCGCGTTCTCCTCTGAGGTGCGGCCAGATTTGCTTCTTCGTCGGCCTCTCGAAGAACCCGAGCTCCTCTCGTCGGTGGTCGAAGAGCTCGCTAGCGACCTCCTTGGCATTGGCCTCCGCGACCCACCGGGTTCGGGGACGCTCCTGGCCGGCCCTTTGCAACAACGACGGTGTCAAGGTGGGGTAGTGCGCGAGCACCACGCCCATCACCTTTTGCACGACCCGTTGAGCCATCTCTCTCAACCCCCGGATGAAAAGATCGCCCCGGCCGGCTCCCGCGCCCGGCACCGAGCTCGTCGCACATGGCGGGACATCGAGAACGAGAGATTGTCCCGATCCCGCCTTTGGGCCGCGCGTCCTTTCGGCCTCCTCCGCAGCGCTGCGAAGGGCATCAAGCTTTTGGCCGCTGGGCCTTCAACCCCTCTCCTTCTCCTCCGGCTCGAGGCGCCCTCTGCTGCCGTTTGCGTCACCAGTGCCGGCTTTAGCATTTGCGCTGTGCGAGGAGGTGTCGGGCGTCGAAGTCACACGCTTGTCTCGCGGCTTCGATCCTCCCAGCGACTTCTCCTTCTCGGGCCGCAACCAAAGGACAAAATCGTTGTGAATTTTCGACAAAGGAAAGGCGAGGACCATCCACTTTACACGCAAAGAGCGGAGTATATGTCCTCGTTGGTCTCGAAGCCGAGTAATTCACCGCTCGAGCTCTCTCCCGCTCCGCCTCCAAGGCCCAAAACCGAACACACAACTCGGCGGCCGCGGTCGTAGACTAGGCAACGCGCAACTATCAACTCTCTACTCAAGAAAGAAAAAATCAAGTAAGCAAGGGCCCGGAAAGGTACTTACGGGTGAGCTCACCTGGTCCGCGCTCCTCGAGCATCTTCTCTCGGCGGTCTCCTTCTCCCGCTTAAAGGGAGTTGGCTTCATTTCGGCGGCCGAGCGCCGAGTTCCTTGCCATCTAGTGCTCGCGGAGCTTCGGCGAGGTCCCCCTCCGATTTCTGGCGTTGCGGCGGTGGGCGGCGTCGGCCTCCCTCCAGCGTTTGGTCACCGCCTCCACGGCGGCCATGCGAGGGCAGCCTTCGCCGTCCACGAGCTTCGCGGGCCGCCCGCATCTCGAGCTCGCCGACGGAGCGTCCTTATCCATGAACTTCCGAGCCCGATCTTGGAAGGACCTTGTCTGGCGAGGGCTCTCCCGGTTGCACCGAGCCCTCGGCCTGGCGGGCGAGCTACTCGAGTGCTCCCCGAGCAAAGGCCATGTCCTCGCAGCCCCCTAGCGACGTCAAGCTCTAGAAAAGAAGAAATCGTGAGGGTCCGAGCGACCAAGACACACATATCGAGCAATCATACAAAAACTACTTACCGCCAAGGTGTTTTGGAGACTCCAGCGGCCGGCCGCCCACGAGCGAGCTTTCGGCGGCATCGTCCGCACCCGGCCGTCGGCCGGCCAAGGCGGCGCCATCTCGCCTCGGTGACGACAGGGGCCTCGTTCGCACCTCCTCCACCGGTCCTCCCTCCGGATGTCCTAGGATGATCGCACCTGGCGCCGGCTATGCCCGCGTCGGCAAAGCATCGTCGGCAACATGGACCCCTTGGAGCTCCTTGGCGACTCAACTTGGCCGTGGCAGCGGTGGTGGCATGCCACGGGCGATGGGGCGAGGCTTCGGGCTGGCCGCACGCTATCCTCCGCCACCTACTCCGCTGGGCGGGCTGCCCGAATGACCAGGAGGGCCCGGTTCCTCGACCCTACCCGACGTAGGGACCGCCGAAGAGCTCGTCGTCCCTCCGCCTCCACTCGCCTTGAGCTCCGGCGCCTCGGCTTGAGGCCCGGAGGCCCGTGCACCTCCAATGTCACGACACGGGTCACTCGGGCCTTAGCGTGCCTCGCTCCCTCCCCATTGGCTCGCCCCCGGGCGCCCCGCCCTCCCCAGCTCCGGACACCGTCGAAGGAGGCATCCACGGGAGAAGACGGGTGAAGGAGGAGATGGGGAGCCGGCGAACGCCTCGGTCCGAGGCCTCTTCGTCGGATGCGGGATGAGAGGGCGGCCACCACCGCCACCGCAAAAACAACGTAATCGGATCGGTGAAATTCAAACGAGCTCGGATAAAGAATAAGCCATGACTTACAGGGCCGCGACGCGCCTCTTCCCTGGCGCCTTCTTGAGCTCCGGTGCCGCCCCCTCGTGCGGGGATCCGTCGCCGCGGCCGGCCGTGAGGCTTCCCCGACCCGGTCGGGACCGCCGCGGAACTCGAGCTCTTGGCCGAGCGGGCGCTACCCCGCTCGAGGCCGAGGTCGAAGATGCCAAAGCTCCCCGGCTCGCGGCCGCTACGTCCGCGACGAACTCGTCGAGGTCCCCGAGGAGGGCTGACACCACGAATGGGTTCTCGACCTCCACACGTCGTCATTTGTCGGTCGACGAGCTCCCGCGTTGGACGCCGCCGCTGGGAGCGCCCATCACCGCCGTGGCTGCGGCCTCTCGGGAGTGGTGGGCGAGAGATGGGAGGTCGATATTCCCCACCTACACAACAAGGTCGCGACGAATGAAACACGGGGACGAGCTCTACCAAACCATAAGAAGAGAAGGGGAACGGGAACTCACCCGGTTGGCTCATCGCCGAAGAGGACAGGGGCACCGGGAACGCGTTGTCTCCCGTTGGGAGCTTGAAGTCAAACCCGGTGACGTCCCGCACCCAGGCCTCGACCTCATCTCGAGGGCGGGGCAGAGCCGTCGCGGTCCCTACGAACGGCACCCTATCCAGTGTCATCCCCATAGCCGAAGTTGGTGCTTTGCATCGGGGAATACCCCCGGGCGACCCTGCGGTTATCAGCCGGCTCGTGAGTCGGTGTCGTAGAAGCACCTTGACTCGATTCGCCCGCGGGCGACCCGGCAAGCGTCGGCCGGGCGGTCTGCCCTCCGGCCCACCGCGAGGTGTGGAAGACATGACCCGTGAATGCCGGGCACCCGCTTTCGGGATGGTTCTTGAGGTAGAACCACTCCCGGTGCCATGCGTCGTTGTTTGAAGGAACCTTGACCGCCGGGAACCGCCATCCCCGCCTCAAGCTGGACCATCGTCGGACCAACCGGCCCGGGGGTCTTCGCACCGTTAGCTACGGATCTTGATGGTGAAGTAGTACTTGAACACCTCCCGGTTGGCCTCGATCGAGCCACCCGCAGAGAGTGACGAAGGCCACGATGTGCGGCAGCGTTCGTGAGGTGCGGAGCTCGGGCCCCAGCGGTGAAGAAGACGGCGGAGGAAGTCATCGGCGGGGGACCATGAACCCCACTGTGGAAGGCCACGAGTGAGACGGCACGTTGCCGGCCGGTGGGGCACCACGTCGTCTCCCGGAGCCCGCCACTCCTCCACCGTCGGCGGTGGAAGTGCTCCCCGCACCGCTGAGCCTCCAACACCGCGCGGGTCACCGTCGAGCGTTCCTAGGAGCTCATCTTGCCTTCCCCATGTGCACCCTCTCCCGAGATGAGATCGACCGCGATCCCTTCTCTCTCTCCCTTTCCTCGGCGTAGAGGATGCGGCGGCGGGGCTCTCCCCTAACTCGAGCGGCAGGGGAAGGGATGGGAGAGTGAGATTTGGAAGCGGCGGCGGGCGGGGGCAAAAAGGGGAAGGTAAGAAATTCCCCTCCTCTCTCCCTGTCAATTTATAACCGCGAGGGGAAGGGCGATCACGATTGATGGGCGATTGGGAACGGCCTCCCACGCGCGCCTTAACTCCCCGAAACCGCCAAAAAGACGCATTACACGTCCCCACGGCGTGGCGGTTTTGGATTTGAACCGGCGGATACCGCAACGGTCACTTTCCCCACGGGCGGCGCTGGACGAGCTCTCCACGGCCCTTGGGCGGGGTTGAAGGCCGGCCCACTCTCGGGGTCCGATGGCGCCTGACCGCTTCAGCGAGGGGCACATCGAGGAGCGGCCCAAGCGGCTTATGCCCGCGAGCTCGAACGCCCGCGAGGGCTCCACGATTTGCGTTCGAGTCTCGGGGTGGTGCGACCGCCTCAAATTTCCTCCCCGAGGAGGGAGGCATCGAGCCCTCGAGATGCGATCTCGAGAATGTGAGAGGTCGAGCCCTCGAAAAAATGAGGTCGATCCACCGGTGATCGGGCGAACGAGTTCGCCGCGGCGAGCTCGGGCCTCACTCGAACTACCCACGAGCAGCTCATCGAGCATCCGATCTCGGCCACCGAGGCAAGACAGGACACGAGCTCTCCCCACCCCTCGTCATAGGGAAGAATAGGTAGAAACAAAAATGAAAAATCATTCAAGCCTCCACGAGAACGTACTGTTCTCGCCGAGCCTCGGGGGCTACACGCCGGGTGCGCTCACGCGCACCTCGACCACGACCTCAAATTGGGCGCTTGAGGAAGAATCCATCTCCCCCAAATGGTTTCGGGGGCTACCGTCGGGGACCAAAATCAAGGGTACCCCAACTCAAGCGATAATCGCGGCGGCCGGGCCCAACGACGGCCTGGCCCAACCGGCAATCAATCTCATGCCCCGACGAGACTCGGCCCCATGAGCTAACTCCGCCTCGGCGAGCACACGGTTTGGACACCCAAACTCCGCCTCGAGCGAGCTCAGGAGCTGCGAGCTAGCTCCACCTCGCCACGAGCTCCAAGCTTGCGAGCTGATTCCGCCTCGTATGAACTCGAAGGCCGGAAGGCCAAATCTCCGTCTCGAGCGAGCTCTAAGCCACGCCCCAAGCTCGTTAGACCACGAGCTTGTGAGACTCCCCGAGCTCACCCGAGCTCACGGTCCCCACCAAAGGACATCACCGGAGCTCATACAAGCCGGGCGGGTCCAAGCCGAGCTCCGCAACCTCGGCAGACTAAACGCCCGTCCCCGACTCGTGCGGGGCACGAGCTCGGAGAGCTAAAGAGCTCGGCAAGCTACGCGGTGTCAGACTCGCCACCACGCCTGACCCCTGATCTCAACGAGTGATCGGGGAAAGTCTAATCTGCAGTTCCTTGGCTAGAAGCACTCAAGCACCATAGGCGTGCGTATTGGCAAGATAGCTGCAGAGCCACCGCCTGGCGGCCGCTGGATGCGACTTGACCGTTGGGATGCCGAGCCCGCCCCGCCAACCACAAGATGACAAAGGCAATGATGGCTTTGGCAAAGCGTGCGCGCTATCGACGCCGCACGCCTCGGCTTGCGCTCTGTCGAGGCCGCTGCCGCCTCCCGGTCGGCGAGATGCAGCACGGGCGTAGAACCGACGCACGCGCTGATCAACGCGGGACTTCACCTTGCCCCGGACACTCGATTACGGTGTCATCGGGGCACGCCGACTGCCAACATAGGGCGAATAGCTCGCGAGCTCATCCGGCACGCGCGAGCTCGCCGGCGGCGGATTCCGTTGCGGCCGAGGGCAGCCTACCGAGGAGGGCGGCAACGGCGTGACAAGTGCAGCTCGCTAGGCGTGGCACGCGCAGACGCCTCCCTCTCTTTTGTTTTCCTTCTTTCTCCTCCTTCACCCGGTGGCCCCTCATGTACATCCCTTGCTACTATAAAAGGGACCCCTTGGCCACCGGGAGGAGGGGGAAGCGAGATCAAGAAATCTTTAGCACTCAACACACACACGCCGCTCTCGATATTGGCGCTTGCCTCAATCACAGAGACTTGGGAGCTCGCTCCCTCTCTCGACTTGCTTGTAGCCACCCCTCTACGAGCCCCGAGCTCGGATATAGTCACCCCAGCCGGACTAGGGCACCGATTTGCTCGAACCGGTATACTTTGCCGTGTCTTGTCCCTTGAGCTAAGCCATCATAGCCCCACACGAGCCACTCAGATTACTGTGACCGTGATTTAGAACCACGACAAGGTCCATTTCAATCTCAGTCCCACCAAAGGAAAGGTGTAATACCCGCACAAACTTGAACTCCGGGAACATAGGTATCCACCACTTTTATTTGTCCTCTCAATATGGTAAGAGAACGTAGATGTGAAAGGTTCCCAACACTGGTCTTAGCCATTCTACTATCCTCTACGCCTTTCAAGTCGAGCGGTGAGTCGACGAATAACCTTGTCTTGCCTTCTTTTGCCACCTCATGCGGATCATTTACCAAAATGAGAAAATTATCTTCCTTGCACTTCCGTAGAATAAGGTCTACCATCATATCATGTACTCTACAACGTGGCATGAATTCTTCATCTCCATAGGAAAAAGGTTGGATCATACTCCTGTTAACTAGCTCGTTGAAATAGCTCTTTGCAATATCCCAAACATTTAACCCAACACAGTTACTCACAAACCCTTACGCCACCCATCGTCGACTAACTCGAGCCTTCTAATTTCTTGATCTTGGGTAAGTACCAAGGTACAAAAGCACGCCTTTAGGTGAAGAGGCAGATGCTTGTAGCTGAGATCCAAGATATACATCATCTTTTCATGGTCAATGTTTGATTCAGTTCTAGGGCTAACACGATGCGGATGTACTCCCATGCCTCCTTAGTTTTGTTTGTTGGGAAGCAAGAATACCAGCTATAGTTATAATTGCAAGTGGTAGGCTACCACACCTCTTCAAGACTATACATGAAACCTCCTCGAATTCGGATGGGCAATCATCTTGAGATCCAAATATTACGGTAAAGAATAATTTTCTTGAATCTGCCTCACTTAGGGGCTTCATACTATGAATGATTCGCTGGTGCCGCATGCATCTTTTTGCCACCTTATCATCCCGTGTAGTTATCATGAGTCTACTACAAGAGTTATTTTTGTGGGAAAGCACATTGAATGGCATCCCATGCTTCTATTTCCCACAAATCATCAACTACAATGAAGTATATGCACACAAATATTTCACAGATGTGCTAATTATCATTTCAAATTAGTAAATAAATACATCGTCATATGCGCGGTACAGTGGTATATTAATTAGCTAGAGATGGGAATACAGATTTACATTAGATTATTTAAGGATGACTATATATCTGCTAGCCGTTGTTTAACAAAAGAAATGTTAGTACAAAATAGGTTGTATTGGTTGTATATATAAAAAAAAAACACTCCAAGGCTGGTCATACTTTTTTAAGTTTGACATGGTTTGAAAAATATTAGCAATATTGTATCTCCAGATAAGTTATTATCTTAAAAAAATCTCCAGATAGGTTTATTATGAAAATATATTGAGCGATCTATCTAATGATATTAATTATGTACCAAAAGTATTAATATTTTCTCATACATATTTGTTCAAAGTATTAAAAAAAATTGACACCTATATGGGACAGAGAGAGTAGGTTTAATTTGTTTTCTACAAGGGAGGTTGAAGATTACTAAACATTACTAACCCCTCATTCCGAGATATATGTCCCTTAGTTTTGTTTTAAACCACGCATCTAGAAAATCAAATGAGTTTTCCAAGATATATGTCATTTTGTTTTGTTTTCAATCATCTACAAAATCAAATGAGATGTGTTGGTAGTGTGTATTTAGTATTGTGCATCTCATATGTTTTTTATAAACTTGCATTAGTCAAAGTTGGAGAAGACTTTATTTGACTTATGAATAAACTAAAGTGACCTACATTTTTTAAACCAAGGGAGATTACAATTTTATAACCAGAGGATATTGTCCATACTAAATATTGGAAAGTTAACAAATGCTCTTCAATCTTAAAACAAGACAAATATAGTCTTAGGCCAACCTAAGTAGAGGACCAATGCAAATATCGGCCACAAAATTTATTGAATAATATAGGTAACCCATGTTCTGATTTTCCTTCATGTATCGTACCCATAATTGTGGAGAATTTTGGTAAAAAACTAAGATATTTACATGTTAATTTAAATATGAATGAATCAGCTGATTTTGTTTACACAAAATGAGATGATAAAAGCATTATAACCAAGTACCTCTTATCCTGTAAGTGTTTTTTGAGGGCGTCGACTAGGTCTTGCTCCACAAAGTAGTCATGAGAATATTGTTGTAGTCCAAGTTGAAACAGTATTCTCTTTAGTAGCTTGGTAATGTCGGTTTTCGGGAAACACACACAAGTGCCATGCAATTGAATTGCCCTTCCACTTGACGATACACCTCATTGGCAAGCGTGGTCTTGCCCAAACCTCCAAATCCTACTATTGACATAATTTTGAGCTGTTGCTCTTCATCATTAACCCATTTAGAAAGCTCTTCTTTTGGTTTTCAAGGCCCACAAGGTTTGTTGAATCTTTGGAGAGTGCGAGACAGCCGAGGATCGACAACCATTGGGGTTGTACTAGAGAAGCACACATCAAGCTTGTACCTCTCTCTTCGTTGACTTGTTTGGATCACATGAGTCTTGATCTTCTTAATCTGATTGGCTATGCGATAGCGATCCTTCATATTTCTCATAAAGCCAGAAGCTTTCTGGAGGAGCCCTACCTTGTCGTTGGCCTCACCAACACGGTGCATGAAGTCGTCAATACAATCTTCGATGTCGTAGGACATTTCTATTATATCCTTCCTCCACGCCTTGGCCTGCGAATCAAGTTTGTCAGCAGCATCCATTTTCTCCAATAGAGCTTCCATGGCACTGAGCTCATCCTAAGGAAAGACACCTCCTTCCGAAGACCCTTGATCTTCTTGTACTCATTGCCCATGAGGGTGCTGAGCTTTTCCAAGACTGGTTTCAACACTCCCATTTGAAACGCTCACCGCAATACCGGTAGCTGCCATATCTCTATCTAAGCTCCACTTGGATCTCCAACTATTCTCTTAATTATCCAGTACTTTGGTCCTGCAGGTGGTGGGTCTTGGTGATGGCTCTTACTGTTCTTTCTTCCTGTATGTAAAAAACGGGAGTGGTTGATTGTCAGAAATGGATCTCATGGCCCTTACTGTTCTTTCTCCTGCATGTAAAAAACGGGAGTGGTTGATTGTCAGAAATGGATCTGTTAATGTTTCATATGCCCCCTAGAGATATGTATTCTCTCAGTTCGAAATTGTAAATTATTTTGGTTCCTCCAGTTATATTTTTTTACTTGAATACATAAAAGGTTTGTACATTTTGTATTTAAGAAGAAGAGTTTGTTTTACATCACGCCAGACCGCGTCTTGGGGAGGAAATAGATTTACATTAAGCTTTGCCTCCCCTACTGGAGATGCATGCCGATCTCTAGGTACATTGATTTTGTTATGCCCGATATGCACTGTATCTAATTACATAGTAAAAGCTATGTATTTAGAAAAAGACAAAAATGACTTATTAGAGTTTGGAATGGAGTATTTAATTAGGAGCTGAAGACGGACCAGAGCAGATTAGCAGCCTGTGTGAAGTGCATCCAGTATGCAGAAACAAAATAAAACCAGGCAACAGGGAACAACTAATATAAACTAGGTGTATTCACTATTCACATCTAGAGGAAGAGGGGAGCGTAAGAACAGAACTGAAAGAAGAAACTGGTAGGAAAGTCTACTGATTAACAGGAGAAACCCAACAAGGACACCGAGTGAGAGGAACGAATGAATAAGCCCATCGACTCACCTTATCCTGTGCTTGTTCAACTGTACTGTGTCACGTGAGAGCTACAGAGAGTTGGATCGGTGTTGAATGGCAGATCATTCGACGACAACACACTCAGCAAAGTATGTACTGCATCATGTCTCTTGAGTAGGTGTACATGCAACACAAAGGAAAATAAAGTGACGCAGGCACAATCAATAGCTGCAATTCAAAAGAGGAATAAGCGAATGAAGATGACGAAATCTGTATCTTTATTGACTGATAAGAGATGAATTCGAGAAGCTTACCAAACTGCAAGGGTATTTTGTAAGGCAAAGGCAGAGGAGCACGGGTTGAAGATCCAAGAAGCACAGGTCGTTCCTAGTGAAGTATCCTCCTCTCTCCTGCTCATGTCGACATCACTTGAGTTGAGCAGCGAGAAATAAAACGAAATCTTTCTGGGGATATGATGTGTACATGTAGCTCAGCCTAATGATATACAGGATTCACCAATATTTTCACGGCAACCCAGTGCCCAACCTTTCATAGCCAGTAAGACCAACCAGTAAAAAATAATCGATCGAGAGGGCAGCTAATCTGTATGGAATGAACCAAGACGACATTGTAATAATGGACAATGAGATGTGCAGCTTCTTAATGAAATACACGTGAAGTCGTGTTCTAGAGAAAGACAATGAGATGTGCAGGTACGCTTGGTTTGAACAAGAGCTATTGAGACGATACATGGTGCAGATCGAGCTGACGTACCTGTGCCTCTTCCTCGATTAAGATGCTGTATCCTGCATTATCAGAACTCAGAGTGGCAGCACAGTCCTCCTTGGACACGCTTTTGATGATCTGCTTCCTCACTCCTCCAATCCGGCCCTCTGTTCGCAGTTTGGTCCTGCAAACAAAATGAAGGTTGTCAGGTTGGCGTATGTGTCCGAAATCGATGGAGATGTGCAAGTACGCTTTCACCAGCCTATTATGTTAGAAATGAACAAAGATTTTGTAAAAAAAAAACAAACAATTAAGGCGGTGTTTAGATCCCAAAAGTTGGTGCAAAATTTTGAAGGAATGTCACATCGAGCACTGTAGCACGTTTCGTTTGTTTGTGGTAAATATTATCCTACCATAGGGTAACTAGGCTCAAAAGAATCGTCTCGCAATGTACATCTAAACTGTGCAATTATTTTAATTTTTTACCTATATTTAGTACTCGATACATGTGCCGGTATTTTGATGTGATGGGGAATCTTCTTTTTGCATAGTGGAATTTGGGGAGGAATTTGAGGCTCTAAACACCGCCTAAATGTAAATAATTTTTATTAGTCGAAGTTACGTCTCAAGAGATTTTGGTCTGTTAAGAGCACGGGTTAACGGACTAGTAAAATTGTAACGGCAGGAGTACTGAATGTGGGCGTGTTACCTCAAAAAAAAAAAAGTTGTGCAGGCAGGAGACAACTCCTTTTTTATACAATAATTAAGAGTAAGAAAGAGAAAAACAGGATCTCCTAACCTACGAAGCAGATGAACAAATCTAACATGTGCAAAGAGTAAGGTACCCGAAGACAACGTTTCAGCCTCCCAAGGTGTGGTGCCGCACAGCATGAGTATGTTAGTATGCTGTGCGGTTGGAGTGAACTAGAGTGACGAAAATCATAAAAAATCAACCGATGGGTAGCCAGAAGTCCAGAATAACGGAAAGGAAAACCATAAGTTGAGTTGGAGTGAACTGAACTGCTGAAGTACCTGATGGCAGATGATTCAACGATAACACAATTCAGTATGCGTTCGTGCTGAGTTTTCGCTCCTGATGATGGGGTCGATCTGTTTAGTTAGCTGTCCAACAGAAAGCAAAATAAAACGATGCACAACCAATAAACGGAAATCAGGCAAAAGCGAATGAAGATGACGAAATCTGTAACTTTATTGACTAATAACTGATGAATTTCGAGCAGCTTACCAAGCTGCAAGGGTGTGGTGATCTGATGGACTGATGCAGAGAGACAGAGAAGCAGGATGAAGATCCAAGGAGCAGTTCCTTCCTTCCAACCAACACTGCCGGCCAAGAGTTTGCAATGACCAGAGCCCTTCTCCAGCTCAACCTCATTCAAGCCAGAAAGACCAACCAAGTAAACCGGAGGCTGAGCCCATTGAATTATTACCAGCTGGAAGGAATCTTCCTGTACCGCACCGATGCCGGTGACTACTGTAAGGCACAGCTGCTGATGGGGGCCGGCGACTTGACCGTAGACGCCAGGATCTACTCCGTATGGCTGTGGCGTCCTGTCCTCCGCTCCAGGCCGCGGCCTTCTGGTCGGCTCCATGCATCATTACCTTGTGCTTTGGACACACATAAATTGTAATATGGGCTGTGTTTAGATGTTAAAAAGTGGGTGAATAGTGAAGCTGAAAAGCACTGCACCATTTTTTGTTAGTATATGATAATTATTGTCCTAGCATGGGCTAACTAGGCTCAAAAGATTTGTCTCGTAAAGTATAACCAAACTATGCAATTAGTTGTTTTGTTTACCTATATTTAATACTCCATGCATGCGTCAAAAGATTCAATGTGACCGAGAATCTTGAAAACTTTTGGGGAACTAAACACAGCCATGAACAAGGAGCTGTCAGCTGTGTACAGGTATACTATACTAAAACGAGGCTCACTGAAAGTTTTATTTGCATTTAACATTTTGAATGGTATTGTAACACTTTTAACAAAAGATAGAGGGAAGCAAATGAAACACTCTCGACACCAACTTTATGGGGCTGTTTGGTTGCCCTGCTCCCCTCGTACATGCATCTCGGGATGCAGTGGACTCAGTTGGTAGCTGGCGCCCCCGGAGCCCGGGCTCCCTCGTGCATTTTCGGCCCTTAAGTTTTGCCTGCCGCTCGAGGAACGCCCAAATCGGCCGTTCCTCGTCATCCTGGCTCTCCGCGTGCGGCCTCCTGCTTCGCCCGTGCTCCCGCCTTTGCATCTCAGCGTGCTCCGGCGATGGCGCGGAAATCACTGGTCACCGCCCTCGTTCCCCCGTCACCGCCCTCGTTCCGCCATTCGCCGCCCTATATATCCTCCTTCCCGCCTCCTCCCTCTCTTCTTCTTCTTGTCGCTCCCGGTCGTCGTCTTGGGTGGGTTTTCCTCTCTTCTCTCTCGATTTGCCGGTGTTCTTGATTCGCGGTTTCTTAATCCTTCCCTTCTCTCTCGATCTGAATCAGGTCTCGTGGATCCGCCCCCTCACTCCAAGCAAGTAAGTTTTCCCCATCTTTTTTTTCATGATTTCTCTGCGATTTCTAACCCTAGCTCACCCATTTGTTCTTGATGTGGATGCAGGCTCACCAGATCTGGTTTCTTTGTTTTTTGTGGTAAGTACCCGTGTTCTTGGGGTTTGTTTTTGTTTCTTGTTGTAAAAATCCGTTCTTTGCTATGCTAATCATCTTCTTCTTGCTTTGTTTGATTTGTAGATCCGAGTCCCCCGATTCGGTGTTGGGACTTTGGTGGTGCTGCCGCTTGTTGACGTGGGTATTTTGCACATCTAATCCCCCTCTCCTCTTCCCCTAATCTGTTTTTGTGCGATAGTAAATGTTGCGGTCTTGGATTGAGATGCATGTTGCCATTAAATGAGCTATTGTCCATAGTCCGTGATGATGAAAATGAATTCTGAAGTTGTTG
This sequence comes from Hyparrhenia diplandra, assembly GCA_015847255.1. Classification (NCBI taxonomy): domain Eukaryota; kingdom Viridiplantae; phylum Streptophyta; class Magnoliopsida; order Poales; family Poaceae; genus Hyparrhenia; species Hyparrhenia diplandra. Next base: position 285,197 of record JADLZK010006897.1, read on the forward strand.
TCCATGGTCTATGATGATGATTTTTATTAGTCCGGAAATGTTGTCCTTGGTCTATGATGATGAAAGTTACTTGTCCGAGCTGTTGTCCTTGGTCTATGATGATGAAAGTTACTTGTCCGAAGCCATTTGCCCTTAGTCGTGATGATGAATGTTGTGCGAATCGATGCATTGTGCTCTTTGCTGGCCCAAATCCCTTATTTTTTCTAGATGGACATGGAACAAAGGAGGCGCCTTTTGATTGCTAGAATTTTGGTGCTCTTATCACCGCTATGTATGCTCTGTTGAGTGCTAGGCTTAGAATGCTTAGGTCCGAGAGGCCTCAAATCGCTTATGGTCCAATGAGTGTCGAGGGGATGAGGAGAGGCAAAGAAACCTGAACCTAATGTACAACTACAATGACATAGAGTGTGTTGCCATGCTTAGGATGAGAAGGGCTCCCTTTTTCAGTTTGTGCACCTTGCTTAGGGATAGAAAAACTACTTGCCGACAACATTAACTCTTGTGTTGAAGAGCAAGTTGCTATGTTTTCTTCACATTGTTGGTCATAACCAACGATTTAGAGTTGTTAAGCAAAACTGGAGAAGGTCTATAGAGACAGTCCACCGCCATTTCAAAGATGTTTTGTATGCAATTGGAGAGCTTAGGGGTGACATGATTCGAGCACCAAGTAATGACACCCCAGTTAAGATCAAGAATGATCCACAGATGGTATCCTTACTTTAAGGTAATTTAGTTGGGTTGTATCTCATTTGGGATGTCTCGTGTTGCATTAGGACTTGTCAATTTACTATGGAATTTTGTATGCCATGTGTTGACACTTGTTATATCATAAAATTTTAAATTATTTAACATGAATTAAGGGCTCAAGTCAAAGACTAAACATAAGTCTAGGGGTCTAATTAACATAATTTCACGAAGTTTTGGTATTCGTGACTTTCCAGGGGACTTGATAGGAAAATGCAGAGAATAATGGAGAAGGTTCTAGAATACTCAAGACAATTACAAGGTGATTAAAGACCAAACTTATCCGTGAAGCAAATCAACCCGAAAAGTGGACTAAAACATTCTAGAAGATACCGAGGACACCGTGAGAAGACGGAAGCCGAGGTGGCACTCCACCGGGCGGCCGCCCAATTAGCCAAGTAGGGGCCGCGGGTGGGTCACCCAATCAGCCTCACATTTGTATGTCGGTTTACCACCGACCTTGAGGTTGTATCTCCACGCCATTGTTGAAGGTCGGTTTGATCCAAGGGTTGATGTTCATCGCCAAGTACTATATAAGAAGACCAGATGATGACCGAGGTCGAAAAACAATTTCATTATCAATCATATTCATCCAAGTCCGGCCAAGTCTAGACCTAAGCTCTAGTTCATACTAGAAGTAGATTAGCTACATAACTAGTTCTAGTTGAAGATCAAGTTCATCTTGAGTTCACGATAGTCAAGAAGTAGCAAGGATTGTTCTTGAGACTTCTCTCTTGTATTCAATCTGTAAGTTCTCTTATATTTAGAATACAATTGTTATGGCTTTGATCTTTTATAATTATTATATTCTTGTTGCTATGTGTTTATGCTTACTATGATTATATATTTAGTTTAGTAAGATTGCTTTTTTATATTTTATGCATGGAATTGTATAGCACTCATATAGATGATCACTATTTGGGTGATAAGCAATGTGTAAACGTGGTGTTTATACAACGTTTATTCGCAATTGCACCCTACATTCTCGGGTCGTGTGGTAGATCCGGGCGTGGCAATGACCTCGTTGAGTCCTTTTGGAGTCCACCCTCCGAATGTAGGACACGTCGAGCTTTTAATTACGAAGATGAACAAGTTTCGTCCTTGCTTGTCTTTGGTAATGCTTGCCATGTATAGAAGTGATCTAATCTTGCCATGATAGCTAGATGTATTGCACTAATTATAGTATTCATAGATGTATATTAATTAAGAGTATCTTAGGAATATTCATTCTAGTCTAATTTATAACATGCTAATTACTTGTATGATATTAGTGGCATAGGTTAATCCTAGACTTGGACAATTATCATTATATTATTTATCTTTATCTTGGACTTATCCTGTTGAGTTATGTTCGATGCTCATGGCTACTCGCATTATAATATTGTAAAGTGAATGATCTCATAAATAAATCATAATATAAATCATTAGATAGTTCTTATCTCTCTACCTTTCTATAGACTCCCTTCCTTGTGGTAAAATATAAATACGATACCGGATTACTCCCGGTGAAGTGCTACAATTGGTATTTCTATCCGTGCGCTTGCAGATATCATGTTCAATCTTTTATCAAGGCCAATCTATAAATACCATGCCCCGCATTTCTTTAAGCGTTATTGCTAGGGTGAGACTAGTGTATAGATAATGCCTAGAAATGAGTGGTATACCTTGAGTTCATATCCTGGTGAGATTAATTCCACTATGGATAATGTGGCTAAGCTACATCCCACTATTAACACCGCTTAACTTCGCTTTATTGAATCATGAGGTTAATCCCATATCCAAGCTAACATGATTAGATAGATATCCCATATATATTTCTCTCGCCTTCCTAATTAGGATCGTGTTAGAAATAATAACAAGCATTTAAAGCTGGCGTTCGGGAAGGCGTAGTCTATCCAGAAACACATTTTCAAAATTTTCAAAAGATGTTGTTTCCAAAACTTCAAAAAAATTTTTTCTAGTGTTTCTTTCCGGCTATTTTTTAGTTTGGGAGGGTATTAGCCAAAACTTAGACAGAGTTATTCCTAATTAAGTTGGTATTATTTCGACTTACTAGTTAGAAAGGGTGCTAGCCGAAAATCCTATAAACACATCACATAAGGAAACAAGAGAGATCACTTTACATCACCTAATGCATTGAGAACCCATTATCACATACTCAAACAAAGGTTCAACCCTCGTTTTCTATTCTTTTTTATCTTTTTGGGGGGAGTTGTATGAATAGAAACCTTCCGAAAAATTTTATTGAAGATCCCGAGAAATTAATCAGGCAGGCAAAAGCAAATCTTAGACAAACTCCAGCTCCTACATTACCATCATCATCATCATCATCATCCGAGACACCAAAGTCTACCGAATTGGAAGTAAATCAAGTTACTAGAAATTTGACATCCGAATTTGAAGCTATGGCAACCAAGACACTTCGTGAATTTTCAGCTCCTACCACGGACAATATTCTTGTTGTTGGACCGGAGGTAGAGATTGGAGATAAAGGCTTTGAACTTAAGCCGGGGCTCATTAATATGGTGCAATCAGGTCAATTTTGTGGAAAGGCACATGAAGATGCTAGTGCTCATCTCCAACACTTTCTCGGAGATCTCGCGGCACATTCACTATGAAGGATGTATCCAAGGATGCAATCTTGCTTCGATTTTTTCCATTCTCACTCTTGGGAAGAGCTAAGCAATGGTTTTATGCTACAAAAGATAAGAATACAACATGGGATATATGTTCCACAGCCTTTCTAGCAAAGTTCTTTCCGATTGGCAAGACAAATGCCTTGAGGGGAAGATATCAAATTTTCAACAACAAAGATGACGAATCGGTCCCTCGAAGCATCGGGCGTTTTTCAAGAATATATTTGAGAATGTCCACACCATGGGATGGAGAAGTGGTACATTAACGCGGACTTTCTATCATGGGCTTATTCCCGGTGCTCGTGAAACTATGGATGCCGCACTGGTGGTGCTTTCTTATCACTTACAATTACAAAAGCTACTGAGCTTGTAGAGAAGATGGCTTCCAACCAAGGTTGGAGTGAAGAACGTCAAACTTCGCAAGAGGGAATGCACCGGCTTAAAGAAGTAGATATGCTATACGCTAAAATGGATCTTATTATGAAGAAGCTAGAAGATAGAGAATCTCAAACCAAGGCAAAGTGATGCAAATCCAAGACTCATGCATGACATGTGAAGAATGTGGAAACTTAGGCCACTTTGGAAAGAATTGTCCAGAGATCATGGAGGATATTAATTTCATCAATAACAACAATAACAATTTCCGTCCTCGCGATAATCAAGGTTGGAACCAACAGAGGCCCAATTATCGAGTAATTATCAAGGCAATTACCAAGGTAACAATCAAGGTAACAATTTCAATACTTATCAACCTTCTTTGAGAGATCCGGTTGTTAACCAAGGAAAAACTATGGAGAATCGTCAAGAAAGATAGCAACTAATGATAAAGCTCTTGAACTTATCAATACTGCCTAGAAAGTTTTTCTTGCCTATCAAGAATCAAAGACAGTTTTTTAATAAAATGATAGAATCTCATTTCTCAATTATCTGCTCCACTAACCACACCAGAAAGATTCCGACAGTAGGAAGAATTAGAAACCGCAAATCTTGTCGATATCTATAATGCGTGTCGTTACTATAGAGAGACCTCGGGGAGTTGTTGGTTAGATGACTCAATGCCATCTAAAAAGGAAGATCCGGAAGACCGGTCATTACAATCAAAATTGGACACCTCACATTCAACAATGCTCTCTCGTGATTTTGGCTCAAGCGTTAATATTATACCCAAGGTAATTTATGAGAAGCTTTATAGTGAACCACTTTGGAAAACAAATATGTGCTTGCGGCTTGCGAGATCAATCAATTTGTTATCCCGAGGGGATTCTTGAAGATGTATATGTGGGAATCGAAATTCTTATGTCCCAAGCAGACTTCGCGGTTGTAGATCTTTGGAAGAAATGAAAGAGCACCAATCATACTCGGGAAGACCATTCTTGTGCTCGGCTAAAGCTATTATTTATGCGTGATAGTGCGAAGATTATTTTCAATATTAAAGGGAAGAAAGAGAAATTCACTTTCAAGGATAAGGTACACACTTCTATTACTTATCCTCAAGGTAATAGTCATTATATTCTAGAACGTAAGATGGAACCTTATAATCGAGAATAGAAGGAGGAATCGGAATCGTAACAAGAACAAGATGGCACGACCTACAAAGGTAATGGTAGTGAATAAAATCAAATCTTATAATGAACATTTATTGCGGTCTCCAATGCTACGTCAAGAAGATGATCCGGTACACCTACTATTCATTGCTCTATTAATCGATTGGAATTTTTATAATATATATTGCGATCTTTGGATCTGGAATTAATCTAATGGCAAAGGTTACATATGAATTATTATTTGGAAAATTGCCGTTGCAACCAACATATGTGCAAATGCAGAGATGCAGACCAATCTTATAGAGTTCCCGAAGGAATTGCAAAAGATGTGCCGCTTAAGATTATGGATCACTATGTTCTCACCGACTTTGTAGTCATGGACATGGGAAAGGAAGAAGATCCTCCAATAGTGCTTGGGAGACCGTTCCTCAACACTACACGTGCAATCATCTACATCCATACAGAGAGATACATTTCCAATTTCCTAAAGAAAAAGGTGCGAAGTTTACTTTAATAGTTACAATGAATATACAAATCCTGGGGAGAAGCGTGACGGCTCGTCGCCGTCATAGTAGAAGATGGATTAAGAATCAAGAAGATGAAAAGGTATATGAAGAAATCAAGTCTCCGACACTTGAAACATCTATAGAGAAGACAGAATCAACTACTCCTTAAAAGAAGAATACTAAATCATCCAAAAGATGGAGGAAGAAGAAGACATCTCCCGTAACATCATCGAAGATACTATAGAATCATCGGCACCACCGATTGTGACAACCGATATACCATGGGAGTAAAGAACAGAACTTGAAGTCTTGTTAGGAGGACTCAAAATGCTAAATCCTCACTACAAGGTAAGTAGGTAAGTTATTCATATTTTAATTTATTACATTGTATTATTTATTTATATCATATTTATCTTTTCAATATTTCATATATGCATTTAAAAATAACAAAAATATTTTATCTTTTTTGTTTTGAGAAAAACCTTTAAGCCCCATGCTAGTATCCCCGAGGTTAAATATCTCTAGGCTACTTTCTTTGTGGTGCCATAAAAAAATTAAAAATAGTTTGTTTATGCATAAATCTTTATCTTGCAAATAAAATAAAATAAAATAAATGATAAATAAAATCAAAGTATATATATCCCGTGCAACTTAAGCAAAGTGGTTAATCTCTAATGCTTAATCAAGTTCCACTAGTTTTGTTGTCTATTTGAGATTTACTGATTAGAAGAAGAGGAAAGATATCCGACACCATACCGATGTCAACTACCTCAATCTCTCTCCATCATTGAAGATTACACTCCAATCTAGCTTGGGGAGTGCAACCCCTGTTGACACTTGTTATCATATAAATTTATTAATCAAATAAACATGAGAAAGGGGTATAAATCATAATAACAACCTAGAATAGGGGTCACTAACATATTTCCATCGGTTTGGTAAAGTTGTGAATTGCGGGGACTAAACAGAAAACACTGAATGGCGAGCCATACGACTACGCGGACGCTAACGCAATCCAACTCCGAGAAAGACTCTAGAAGGCTCCGGATTAATCCCGGCGTGGACCAAACTTGACACCGAAGAAAACATCATCTAGAAGACTCCGAAGCCACGACGATCGCGGGGCCCGTGGCGGGGACCACCACCCGGGCCGATCGCTCCAATAGCGAGGCCGATCGGGCCGCCTTGGCCGCCAAGCAAGCCCCGTTTCCGTAAGCTTCTCCAACCGCCCCGAGATGCAATCTAATCCGGTCGATTTGATGTCGGTTTGATCCGAGGGTGTCGGTTAAGCATGAAGATTAGTACCACATTGCTGCTGAAGTGAAGAGACATAAGAAGACCGCTATATAAGCAAGCCCCCGTGCCCCCGGCTTCAATCATCTCGGATCATCTCCTCATTAGCTATCGACGTGAGCAAAAACTAGGGTTTCATATTAGAAGAGAGAGAGGTCCCTCTAGTTGTCTAGTTCATCTAGTTCTAGTTCTAGTTCTAGTTCTTCTAGTTCATCTAGTTGTAAGATCAAGAAGAGAGGCGAGGAGAAAGTTTGGAGATCCGGACCTGTCGGATCTTCATCATCATTGTACTTCGCCGCAACAAGTTCGTCTTCAAAGAATCTCCGTGTTCTTTATTTATTATTTCTATTTATTCTATTTAATTACTTTCAGTTCTTACTTTTACTATATTTACTTTGGATCTCCGCCGTATTGAGTGCTTTAGTTATCATATGTGGCTAGAGTAGTAATCGATAGTGTAGACGTGGTGTCTAGACTAGAGTTTACCCGAAGTTTGCGCTCAATCCCACGGTTAGTTGTGGTAGCCCTGGGGGTGACAGCCCTGTCAGGTCTTTTGTATTCCACCACGTTGGGTTGGTGATTCGTAGAGCTTTTTGGCGGCCTTTCTCCCGATCACCCCTTCCCAGTCTTTTTTGAGGATCGGGACGGTACCGCTGTTCGACGTAAGTAAAGTAAAGTAAGCCATTGATTATTTAGATCTCATTAGAATACTTAGAAAACTTAACCCTCTCTTCTCACATCATCACCATTATTATCTTAGGGACGTTCTAAACCTTTCTAGTACACTTCACGTTCCCCGTGGAAAATCGATACTACGGAATACTCCCGGGTGAAAGCTACATCGGTATCCGTAAGCGCTTGCGGATTTCTCTACACAAGCGTTAATAAATACCAACACCCCCAGTTATCCGGATAAGTAATATCTATCTATAATTATATATATATATATTTTGCTAGCTAATTAAGTTTGTTAAGAGTCTAGTTTGTTTTGTTAAGAGGCTAGTAGTTTGAATAATATTTTTGTTTGAGTGTGAATAAAAGATTGAAGAGAGAGTACACACTAAAAGTTTACTTTTGCTCAAACTAAAAGGAACCTAAAAATCTGTCAACAAGGAGATGATGAATAGTTGCTCGTTATTATACTTTTCTAGTACCTAGCTTTCAAGCTTAATTTCTCTCGAGATCCATTTGCAAAATGCTTGCTCTAAAGTCTAGGTAATTGACGGATATGATATAAGATAGTCCGAGCTGCTATTTGATCTTACTCTTAGTGACACTAGATTCTGGAGATTTATATTTAAAAAGTGCACATGATAAGTTCTTATATGACAAGAGTGTGAACCTCCTACCACGACCATATATACATGCTATTTAGATTAGGAAAACCTTTTTATATATAGGTCGCTTGCTTTTGCATTAAGTTTGTTCAATCTGTGTTGACCCTTAGAAACTTATCATCTTTGATCATGCACACTCCATTTTATTCCACTATATCCACTTTACTTATCCACCATATATATATCACTATCACTTCACACTAGCCATCAAAAATGTTCTATTCTTTTTTGGGAGAGAACAACCAAAAAAAATATTTCCTACCCATTCATTTGCTAGCCAATATCTTACAAAAGCTCCATTGCATTTATTTATCTCTCACAAATGTAGACTATTCTTTAAAAAAAAAAAAAAGGGAGATGAAAAATGGATAAAAGTCCTACAAAGAGTAGAGCCTACCTCCCTAAGAAAAAAGAAAGAAAAAAATAGAGATGAAAAATGAACAAGTGTTCGAGGGCGAGTAGAGCCCACATCTCTAAAAAATAAAGATGAATAATGGACAAGTGTCCGAGGGTGAGTAGAACCCACATCTTTATAAGAGAGGAAATAATAGACAAAAGTCTAGGACCAGCAGAGTCCACCTCTCTAAAGAAAAAAAAGCTACGGCCAATTCTCTACAAAAATTCAAAAAAGAGAGATAATTCCTTAAGGAGCATAAGTAAGATATTCCTTATCTATTTATTCTATTATATTCTATATTCTATCACCATACACATGCACCACTTGATCGGTGTGATTTGTAACTTTGGATCCATTGCTTGAATTTACAATATATGTAAGTAAGTTTAGTTTTCTCCTACCTATGAATTTCAAATATAAGCTTTAGATATAGGATGAGAGAAAAGAAAGTATAAAGTGTTATTGCCTAAAGCCAAAAATATTATTTTATAAGAGATAAACAATGTTATTTTATCACCTAAGAGAGGATCCATAGTTATCATAATTGAGAGACTAGAGAGTGTCACACCGAGAATTTTGAGTTTTATTTTGAAAATCAACAAAAACTCGGAAGGACAGATTGATCAAAAGAGTTTGAAATATAGTGTTCGACTTGACTATTCTATCTTTCAATTGCTCATGATTGAAGAAAAAGTTATAAGTTCCAAAAGTAAAATGTATATGAGTAAATTGAAGATTTGAAAAGTTTTATTTATCTAAGAGAGAAATTTTGTTTGAAAGCATGTGTACTTTTAAGGTGTGATAGCGTAGTAGCAACTCGATCCAAGTTTAATTTAATATTGTTTTGTGCCTTGCTAAGAGACTAGCAAGAGGTAAGCTTGGGGAGCTTGTTGACACTTGTTATATCATAAAATTTTAAATTATTTAACATGAATTAAGGGCTCAAGTCAAAGACTAAACATAAGTCTAGGGGTCTAATTAACATAATTCCACGAGTTTTTGGTATTACGTGACTTTCCGGGGACTTGATAGGAAAAATGCAGAGAATAATGGAGAAGGTTCTAGAATACTCAAGACAATTACAAGGTGATTAAAGACCAAACTTATCCGTGAAGCAAATCAACCCGAAAAAGTGGACTAAAACATTCTAGAAGATACCGGAGGACACCGAGGAGAAGACGGGGAAGGAGGTGGCACTCCACCCCGGGCGGCCGATTACAAGTAGGCCGGCCGCGGTGGGGTCACCCAATCAGCCTCACATTTGTATGTCGGTTTACCACCCGACCTTGAGGTTGTATCTACGCCGTTGTTGAAGGTCGGTTTGATCCAAGGGTTGATGTTCATCGCCAAGTACTATATAAGAAGACCGGATGACCCCGAGGGTGAAAACAATTTCATTATCAATCATATTCATCCAAGTCCACCAAAGTCTAGACCTAAGCTCTAGTTCATACTAGAAGTAGATTAGCTACATAACTAGTTCTAGTTGAAGATCAAGTTCATCTTGAGTTCCCGATAGTCAAGAAGTAGCAAGGATTGTTCTTGAGACTTCTCTCTTGTATTCAATCTGTAAGTTCTCTTATATTTAGAATACAATTGTTATGGCTTTGATCTTTATAATTATTATATTCTTGTTGCTATGTGTTTATGCTTACTATGATTATATATTTAGTTTAGTAAGATTGCTTTATATTTTATGCATGGAATTGTATAGCACTCATATAGATGATCACTATTTGGGTGATAAGCAATGTGTAAACGTGGTGTTTATACAACGTTTATCTGCAATTGCACCCTACATTTCGGGTCGTGGTGGTAGATCCGTGGCGTGACAGCCCTGTTGAGTCCTTTGGAGTCCACCCTCCGAATGTAGGACACGTCGAGCTTTTTAATTACGAAGATGAACAAGTTTAGATCCTTGCTTGTCTTTGGTAATGCTTGCCATGTATAGAAGTGATCTAATCTTGCCATGATAGCTAGATGTATTGCACTAATTATAGTATTCATAGATGTATATTAATTAAGAGTATCTTAGGAATATTCATTCTAGTCTAATTTATAACATGCTAATTACTTGTATGATATTAGTGGCATAGGTTAATCCTAGACTTGGACAATTATCATTATATTATTTATCTTTATCTTGGACTTATCCTGTTGAGTTATGTTCGATGCTCATGGCTACTCTGCATTATAATATTGTAAAGTGAATGATCTCATAAATAAATCATAATATAAATCATTAGATAGTTCTTATCTCTACCTTTCTATAGACTCCCTTCCTTGTGGTAAAATATAAATACGATACGGATTACTCCCGGTGAAGTGCTACAATTGGTATTTCTATACGTAAACTTGCAGATATCATGTTCAATCTTTTATCAAGGCCAATCTATAAATACCATGCCCCCGCATTTTCTTTGAGCGTTATTGCTAGGGTGACAGACTAGTGTATAGATAATGCCTAGAAATGAGTGGTATACCTTGAGTTCATATCCCGGTGAGATTAATTCCACTATGGATAATGTGGCTAAGCTACATCCCACTATTAACACCGCTTAACTTCGCTTTATTGGATCATGAGGTTAATCCCATATCCAAGCTAACATGATTAGATAGATATCCCATATATATTTCTCTCGCCTTCCTAATTAGGATCGTGTTAGAAATATCAACACCATGTAGGACTGTATTGGGGCCATTGATGGAACTCATGTCTTTGCAAAAGTTCCACTCAAGATGCAAGCTGCATTTAGGGGTAGAAAGAATGCCCCCCACTCAAAATGTTTTAGCCGCAGATTAGCTTTGACCTCAAATTCACATATGTGTCGGGCTGGTTGGGAGGGGTCACACATGATGCCACAATTTTGGGTGATGCATTGCGAGAACTGATGGGTTAAGGGTTTCACCAGGTAAATAAAACACATATATACACATAACATGTACATTTAAGTGCATAGTGTTGAAACTAATTCACATACACATTTCTTTTTTAGGCAAATTCTACTTAGTAGATCTTTGGATATGCTTGTCGACCTCGGTTCCTTCCACCATATCGAGGTACTAGGTACCATTTGAAAGAATATGGGAATAGGAACTTCCCAACAACCCCTAAGGAGTCTGTTCAATTTGAGGCACTCTAGTTTGAGAGTGATTTGTTGAAAGGGCTTTTGGTTGTTTGAAGAACAGCTTTTCGCATAGTTGACACCAACAAGCAATTTCACCCCTACAAGACACAAATCAAGTTAGTGCTTGCATGTTGCATATTGCACAATTGGATCCTTAGTTTTGGGGTAGATGAGGTCTTCCCCTGAAGAGTTCTCCCGGGTTCCAAGGGAAACCAACACTCACCCCTCCCGGTATTGAGGACAATGCAGCTTGGTTCTTGAAAAGGGATGAGTGGGGTCGAGCACATGTGGGCAAATAGGGGCCTTTCAAGGATCTAGGACATTTGTTTGTATCTTTTTATTTATTGAGGAATAATTTGTAAGCTGTTTGGGCAGCAGCAATGATGACTTGTATTGTATGCTACTCCATTATTTCGAGACCTTGGGCAATGGCAATCTTTGTTTTATTATATTTGATGCTACACTAAATCGAGACCTTGGGCAATGGCGGTGATGCTTTATTATATTTGATGCTACACTAAAATCGAGACCTTGGGCAATGGCAATGATGTATTGATGCTTCTATTTTGTTTTTTTTGGCCAATGATGCATCTAGGGGTAGTTGATTTATTGATGATTACCTCATATTGGTTGATGGCCCATTTGGCCGGGGATCTTTGCTAGATGCTTGATTTGTTCATTCTATCATTAAGGTTGAGGCCATGTCGACTTATGATACTGCTAGATGCTTGATTTGTTCATTCTATCATTAAGGTTGAAGCCATGGGCTTATGATACTGCAAGAAGTGTCTGATATTTAGATTCCATCATATATGCTGAGGCCATACATTTTTATTCTCCCTTATTTCCCCTGCAATATCTTTGTCCCTACACCGAGGCAATAGACATATGTGATGATTTAATATATTTGATGGTACACACTTAAACCGAGGCAAAGTACATGTCTTTGTGATGATTTAATATATTTGATGCTACACTTAAACCGAGGCAATGGACATGTCTTTGTGATGATTTAATATATTTGATGCTACACTTAAACCGAGGCAATGGACATGTCTTTGTGATTATTCCTTTTCTTTTATGCAACTCTTGAACCGAGGCAAATGACACATGTCTTTGTGATGATTTTTTTTTCTAAAACCGAGGCAACTTACCCGAACTAGGCTATGGCCGATAGCAAGATGATTCCCGATGAGGTTGTGTTCCCCGGTCCATTTGGGGTTGGAGTTGATCTTTGGGTTAGGGGCAGGTGATGAGGTTGTGGAAGTTGGGGTTGGGGCCGATCTTTGGTTTCATACCGGTGCTTTCAGATTCATGTAGCACGAGAGAGGTCCCTTCTTAGGTGGGGTGAGCCCATGTCCGCCTTCATGCTCAAGCTGGATGTGCCCGCTCATTAGCACTGGGGTTAGGACTGACAAGGGGTTCAAAGAGGTGCACTGAACAAAGTGGCAAAAAGCACCGCAGGAGTTTTGTGGCAATGAGGTTAGTGGTACTCGGGTGTATAACCACATGAGGAAGTGGAGGCAGAGGTGGGTGAAGCTTTGCCCAAGCCGAGGGATCCGAGTGGAGCACGAGTGGGATGAAGACAAGCGCATGATAGTGCTTGGGAGGAGCACTACAATGGCCATACCAAGGTAATCTTGTTTCAGCTTGTATTTCAAACTTGTATACCATGCTTGTTTTCAGCTTCAATTTCATTGATGTCATGATTCTAACTTGTTTTACATTTTTTCATGTTGCGGGACCACCCCAATGATGCCTACCTGCTGAACAAGCCCATCCAGAACTACAAAGAGATGGTGGTGATCTTTGGGAATGGCCAGGCAACAAGCAAATGGGCTATGGGCAGCAATGAGGCACTTGGTGTTCCCTCGGCGTGGTGAGAGCTCCATGAAGACCGAGGCACCGAGATGACCAGCGGTGACAAAGCCCACCCATCCGACCTGACCAAGGGTGAGATTCAATCTGGTGGCAAGAGGAAGAGGTCCTTCTTTGGGAGAAGAAGATGTGGTTGTGCTTGGCGGCATGTCTGAGGCTGTCAAAGATGTTGCTTACGCTATTAGGGAGACCAAGGTTGAGGACTGCCACCCCGACCAGTATCTTTGCCATCATGTTCTCATCCCGGGCTTCACCGAGGAAGCACTCATGTTTGCTTATGGCAACCTCTTTGGAGAACAAGGCTCGGGCACTTCCTTTGTGCAGTGGTCTGACCCCCATAGGGTGCTGTGGCTGAGGACTCACTTGGCCAAGCACTACTACATCTGAGGTGCCTTGGTGGTTTGGGTTGATCTCTTTTGTGCAGCTCAGGTGTCTGCTTATGATGTGCGATCTTTGGAGGCTTTTTGTGCAGATTGGTGGTACTTTAGGACTAACTTGCTACAGGTGGTGGATGTGTAGTGGGTTGACCTACTCTTTTGTGCAGTTGATTTGATCCTGCATTCTTACATACTTACACTAACATATAGTTAGTGCCTTATTAGATGACCAGCACTACCTAGATCAACCTAGATGTGGACTTAATTCAGTCTGGTGGCAATCTGACCATGTGTCCATTGCCTGATGTGAACCTGGTGGTTCAGAACTTGATATTATTCCCGAGCACATGTCTAGTGCCAGTGATGTTCAATTTCATATTTCTAAGCACTTGTCTGTTGCCTGTGATGTTCTTTTCTCTTATTCCTGAGCACATATCTGTTGCCCGTGATGTTTTTCATATTGGTTTGAGCACTTGTCCATTGCCTGTGATGGTTTTCATTGAACTGAGCACATGTCCATTTGCCAATGATGCTGTTACATTGATCTGAGCACATGTCCTATGCCTGTGATGATTTTTTCTTAAATCTGAGCACATGTCATTGCCTATGATGATATTTGTGTAGGGATGGCTTGGTATGTTGTTCACTGTGGGAGGGTGCCTGGTGTGTACTCCAGTTGGGCAGTGGCTCATGCTCAAGTGGATGGATACCCAGGGAATTGTTACAAGAAGTACAACACAGAGCTTGAGGCTAGGCTGGCATTCTATGGTCCTGAACATATCCATGCAGAGGTGGTGGAACCTGACAATCATCCTCTTCTAGAACCTGTTCAAGTTGATGATTTTCATTTGTCTAGATTTGCCATGTGGCATGCAGTTTTTAAAATTGTAATAGTGGTAGTTATTGTCTTGCTAGTTGGGTTCCTCATTTGGAAATTCATGTAAACTGCATGTGTGTGCGTGGGTGGTAAGAATACCACAGTCATGCAAGAGGTGCATGGAACTCTGAACATGCAACCAACCAAACAACTATGCTTGCATCTCGAATTTGAATCTGGGCATACATGTATCAAACCAAACACCATCTCGTCCAAACCAGACTCTAGAGATGCAGGAGACCAAACAAGGCCTCATGCATGGCGCTGGCCAGGCCAAAGGCAGCCAAGCTCCCCTGGAGCTGGCCTGGTTCCGATGTGAAGGGAACCAAACACGCCCTATATGTGCATTTAGCTCAGACTAATGATTCACCACGTTATATCATGCACCGGTACAGGCTCTCTCGCATACACAGACTAACCTTTCATATAGCACCAAGACCAACCATGTGAACCTCCAATGCACAGTAGTGCAATGATGCATAGGTAAGTGGAAGGAATCTTCCCGTACCCCATTGTCATTGATGCAGAGGCAATCGTGTCCTCCCGGCCGGCCACTATTACAGGGCAGAGCTGCGAGCACACACAGCTAGGCGTAGCAGCATGTGCTCTGCGCTGCATGCTCCGCCGGGCGCCGGTGAGTGCCGTGTGGGGGCCGGCGACTTGACTTGGAAGACGCGAGCGACGATGGTGTCCTGGTCTCCAGCGGTGTGCAGGCCTCGGGCCTTTTGTTGGTCGCCTCCATTATTGCCTGACGCCTGAGGCGAAGGCCGTGCGCAACTGCTTGGTGAATGGTGAGGTCTTTCGTTGCTTCGTAATGTAATGGCATGAGGATCAACTGAACAAAGCAGGACAGATGAAGTTTACTCAAAAACAGTTCAAACCTGCTTTACATGCCATCCACACCACCTTTTGTGTTCAATAATGCAATGTGTGGCGCACAGGCAAGCACGCGTTTCTAAATAGTGTCTCGGAGTACGGCGAACGAGGGAGTCGGCCACCAAAGTCCTAAAGTCCAGATCAGCCACAGTGTTGTGACTCAGCCCAAAGCTGCCAAAACAACGCGTACATAGTACTATCGTAGAGTACCAGCGTAAGTGCACTCGCCTCGAGAGCGTAAGTTGCTACAAGTCCCGGATCTAGTGTCAAATGCACCGTCCATATCTGCAACATATACAGAACCCTCTTTGACAATATCTGCATAGGCCTGATTGACCCTGTTGGTTGATCGGCTTAGAAAGAGCGCCTCACCTTGAGGTAGCGCGGTGGCAGTGACCGGGACCCATTGGCCTGCATATCCATGTCCGCCTTGAAGATGTCCAGCTTGCGAGTGTAAGTGGACGGATCAAATGGAGGCACTTGCAACCGGTGCCTCACCATGAGCAATGCCACATGACTTGACAAGACGCCTGGTCGTCACGATGTAGTCCTTGGGTTCATAGGGCCCTCATCATGGACGATCGGTCACACAACCATCCTCACCATCATGACGTCATAGTCATCGTCGTCCGTCGTTGTTTCCGGGTGCGGACGTACGTCGTGTGTGGAATTAAGCAGAAGCAGGTCACGACGGCCACAGCCAAGTTATCAAGGTCCATGAACGTACCCAACTGGCCCACCAGAGTGCAGACCCAGCGGACCAGCGGGCCCTCCAACTTTTTTTTTTTTTTTTTTTGACAGACAAACAACTTGTATTATTAGCAGCAAATTGCTGCAATAGGACAGTACAGATCAAACCATGCATCCTGCAGCGCAAGTTTGAGGTTGCATCTGCTGGAATGACTATCGTTGTTACATTGTACAACAAATTGCCCAGTGCTACCTAAAGGATGTCTGAAAGCTCTATTAGCTAGATAATGGGCCTTGATGTTAAGCTGCCTTTCTAGTTTGATGACCTGAACTCCTCTGCCAGTGGTGTTGTTTATGAACCGTTGTGTA
Organism: Hyparrhenia diplandra; assembly: GCA_015847255.1. NCBI lineage: Eukaryota > Viridiplantae > Streptophyta > Magnoliopsida > Poales > Poaceae > Hyparrhenia > Hyparrhenia diplandra. Next base: position 301,849 of record JADLZK010006897.1, read on the forward strand.
AACGGTTTAATTCTCCATTCCGGGGTCGTCCAAGTTGATGCCTGTGAGGAAATCTGCTAGAACTTGATTATCTGTGAAGAATGCAATCTGCCCTGTAAAAATTGTGGTAGCGATTTCAGCTGCAAGGGAAAGAGCTGCAGCTTCCGCCATTAGAACTGAGTTGCAGTTTTGGAGCTGGGCCTGAATGTAAAGCTTGCTGGCATTCAGCCTGTCTTCAATATAGATTCCTAGCCCTGCTTTCCGTGGTTGTAGTCGTTCATCATCCGGCTCAAGCGAGGCATCAGTGAAACACCTGACACCTATGGTAGAAGATGAGAGCCTGCAAGAATAACAATTAAGAATGTTTCCAGAAGATTGTTGCTGCTGCACTCCAGGAGGCTCCGCACTGATTGTAGATGATTGATGACGTATGTCGCCTGCCATAACATGTTCTCTTATTTGAGTTGTACCTGCAAAATAAGTATGGTTGGTGTAGAGAATGTTGTCATGCATAGAGTTTGGAGCGTTATTATTTCCCTGAATTTGTTTTCCTTGCTGTGAAAGAGTAGTAGTGGCCACTTTAATGTCTGCAATGACCGCATGATGAACCTGCAGAATCGACCACTTTTTCTGTTTAAAGCGAAGGTCATTTCTGGCTTTCCAGATATACCAAAGAGTAGTCACAAATCTGTGCAAACATGCATCAGAGATCGAAGCATTTATGATGTGCTGCAGCGTTTCTTGAACACCTTCCTGCTCATAGGGGAGGAAAGAAGATCTGAAGGAAGGGTTAGCTGAAAACCAAACTGCTCTTGCAAAGTCACAATGGAAAAATAAGTGGGAGTCATTTTCATCTTTCCCACAATAAGTGCAATTTTTATCAATATGTTTGGACAGCCTGGCTCCTCTTTGCCCTGTTGTCAAAGCGTTCCTCATTAGCCTCCATATGAAAGTTTTGATGTTAGGAGGAATGATGTTGAGTTTCCAAACTCTTTGGAGGATGAAGAGGGCTCCTGCTGAAACACTCCTTGGTCCTTGATTAGGAAGTTGAACCTGCACTTGATTGTTAAGGAATCTAAAAGCATCCCTTGTTGTACAGTCACCTTTGGAAGAATGTAACCACTTAATAGTGTCATTAGACGTGGAAGGAACTGTAATAGTATTTTTAATACAAGTTGCTGCAGTATTGTCAAAAATCTCATCAATTAAGTTGAAGTTCCAAGATAAGTTGTCTGTATTACGAAGATCGGAGATAATATCAGGGAGCTTAGTAGCTGTTACAGGCAGATTTAAATGATTGTGGATTTCTTTCCAAACAGAGCACCAAGGGGTAGACCAAATACTAGAGTTACCTTTTTTGAATTTGAAGGGTACAGTTTGTGATTAGCAAATCTTTAACTTTCATGATAGAGGACCAGAAGGCAGATCTAGTTTGAGTATTACTAGCACACCAGAAACTAGTATCGGGATAGTATTTGGATTTAAGAATATTGGAGAGGAAAACATTCTTACCCGTTGCTATTTTCCATGCAGCATTTAGAATCAAGCTTCTATTCACCAATTGCAAATCCCTAACTCCAAGTCCTCCTTCTTTCTTAGGCCTACATATGTCTTTCCAACTCCTGAAATGAAATGAGGATGTACTATTTTCTTCCTGCACTCCTGACCACCAAAATCTTTTTTGATAATAGACGTTATTTTTTCAATAAATTTTTTAGAGAATAAAATAATGGTCATGTAATAGATAGGGATAGAGGATAGAATAGAATTGATGTAAGTCAATCTCCCAGCATGGTTTAGTTTATTTGCTTTTAGATTAGTAAGCTTAGCTTTGAATTTGGTAAGGATGAAATTGTATGCCTTGTTTCTATCATTATGATTGAAAATCAGAGGATGGCCCAGGTAAATGGTATTAGGAGTTAAATCAGCAACTGGGAAAACACTTTATACCTCAGACTTACTATAATTATCAACATTTTTACTAAAGAGGATTGATGATTTATCCAGATTTTGTGTCTGTCCTGAGGCTCTACAGAAATCATAAAGGGTTGATTTGATCTTGGTTGCCTCTTCCCTTGTTGCTTGCCCACAAATAATAAGATCATCTGTGAAAAGGAGCGAGTGTATTTTTGACAGTTTGGACCTAAAGTGATACCTTGAAGATCATGGTTAGTGGCTTGTTGTTGTAACCTTATTGAAAGCTCATTGACTGCAATAATAAATAAATAGGGAGAGAGAGGACAATCTTGTCTGATACCTCTACTTGGACAGAAAGAAGGGGTAGGTTCTCCATTGATAATAACAGACATATTTGAAGTTGATATACACTTGTAAATAAGATTGACAAAATGATCATTTGAAACCCTGTCTTTTTAAGAGCATGAACAATAAATATCCATTCAATTCTGTCAAAGGCCTTTGCTAGATCAATTTTGAGGAAAAAAGCCTTTTGTTTCCAACTTTTCAGATTAAAACTATGAACAATTTCCTGAGCAATAATGATGTTAGAAGCAATGTGTCTACCTTGAATAAAAGCAGCTTGAGAGGGATGGATGATATGAGGAAGATGCTGCTTGATTCTTTCAGCCAAAGTTTTGGAGATAATTTTGTAAGCCACATTACACAAACTGATGGATCTATAATCTTTAGGAGATTGCGGCGTTTTAATCTTAGGAATCAAGGCAATGTGAGTTTTATTGATGTCAATGGGCATAGCCGCAGTACGATAGAAAGACTGAACTAGATTAACAACATCATTACCTGTCCATTCCCAGGATGATTTGTAGAAACCTGCACTTAATCCATCCGGACCTGGGGAAGCATTGCTTCTCATGTTCTTGATTGTTGAGAGAATCTCCTGCTCATCAGGTATGGAGTTGGTGAAGAAGTCATCTTCTGACACCTGTAATTCATCTAATTGAATCTGCCAAATCTGATCATCATAAGTATCCCTGCATTCACATCTAAAAATCTCTTTTGAAATAATTATTAGCAGTTTGAGCAAGTTGATCAGGGGAAGTAGAAATAGAGCCATCAGGATTAACTAAATGGGTGATAGTGTTTCTTCTAGCTCTCTTTTATGATAGAACGATGAAAAAAACTAGTATTCCTGTCACCCTCAGTAGACCAATTCTTCTTGAACCTTTGTCTATGGTACGCCTCCTCTTTAGCAAGAATATCTTCATGTTGGGAAATTAAATGCATCTGAAGGTCTAGGTTCTGCAAATGAGGAGGCTGCATTTGAAGAGAAAGAATTTGATCTTCAATAGATTTCAGCAAGTCAGAATTCTTTGGTTTGGAACGCTGCCAATTGCAGAGATCTTTAGCAAGATAGAAAGTTTTTTTCCTGGAAGGGCCTGTTGGAGGATCTTTGCCAACTGTTTTTTGCTACCTGCTCATAATCCTCGGTTAAAAGCCACCAATTTTCAAATTTGAAAAGCCTAGGTTTCTTCCTCCTTTTAAAGTTTATGATAGCCAGAATAGGAGCATGGTCACTTTTCATCATCGGCAAGTGATAAACAGTTGTATTAGAAAAGAGAGCACACCATTCAGCATTAGCAAAGAATCTATCAAGACGTTCATAAACAGGATTAGAGTTAAAACGCTTGTTAGACAAGCATAATGCTGTTCATATCCCCCATACATATAACGGGCAAGTCCGAATAGGAGTTGACAAAATTACGAACGTGCTCCCAGATCCACCAAGTTCTAAGGTGATCAGGGTCACCATACACACAAACTAAACCAAAGTTTTTACCAATATTCTTCAAACAGCATGAAGCGAAAATAAAAAGTGACTTGATCCTACGACTTCCACATCAATATCATTGCCGGTAAGAAGCCAAAGCCCACCGGATTGACCTTCAGCCGGGACAACATAAGCTTTGTGGACATTGAAATGATTAATTAAAGCTGTAGAAGTTACCTTTGAATTTCTGGTTTCAGAGATAAATATTACCTGCGCGCTCGTAGAAGCGATGAGACGGGCGAGATGAAGCATTTTGGGACTGCGGAGAGTCCCGCCCGAACCCTGGCAATTCCATGATAGAAGACTCATTGTAGTCGTGACGTTGCCTCTGTCATTACCGTTGCCATTGCTAATGCCAATGTTGGAGGTGGTGGCGGCCGCCTGGATGAGGTTGTGCTGCATTGCAGCTGGGGGCGAGAGCAAGAGAGCAGTTGCAGCAGCTGCCTCCTGCTGTTGCTGAGGGTGGAACAAGTCCGCAGCTGAATCAGTGGCGTGAGGTGAGCAAGTCGTGGTGGCCTCGACGGGAGAAGGACTGAGCAGATCCGGAGGAGTTGTGGGTGGAGGAGGATCAGGAGGAACATCCTCCATGGGTGAAGGAAGCTGAACTGCGGGATTGCTGTTGGACATGCCAGGAGGAGGCAAAAGGATACGAGCAGCTGTGAGAAAGAAATTGGAACCAGAAAAAAACATGGCAGACCGCGCGGCCTTGCGAGCGACGAAAGTTGGAACAGCTGGGTGCGATGTCGAGGTCGAGGTCGAGAACGAGAGACCGGGCTGCAAGGCGGAGCTGCGGGGCTACAGCAGCCACGGCAGGCGCGAGTTGCAAGGAAACTAAAAAACGGGGACAGAACGGCGATGACACAGGAGCGGTGTGCATTAATGGCGAGAGGCGAGCGCGATGAGGCAGAGAGCAAAGGGGCGTGGGGACTGGGGAACAGAGGTGGCCTGGGGAAGGAGCCGTCCGCTATGGCGGGCACCACGGCAAAATCACAGCAGGGCCATAGTAGCACCAAGCAACAACGACTAAGGCGACGGAGCACAGACAACCAACGACGAAGACTGAGAGCAAGGAGGGGCGGCAGGGAAGACGGCGCAATAGTGATTCCTGCAAGGATGAAACCACCGGAGACGACGAACTTGACCAGGCTAGAACAATGACAGGAAAAGGAGAGAACAGGGGGAACAAAATGGCAAGAACTCGGCAAATAGGAGCTCGATGGAGAAACTGACTGGACAGGAGGATAGATCAAGCAAGCAGCTAACAGATCCACTAGGTAGGAGGACGAACAAGCATCAGATGAATGAGATCGATAAGGGGATTGAAGAACAACCGCTACAGGAGCACAGGTACTGGCATTCGCCAAACTTCCACGAGGGGACTCCAAACTCAAGGTTTTGGCTTCCAAGCAACCAGGCCCAACTTGTTTTCGACTTCCAGCAGCAGGTAGGCACAGAGAGCAGCAGCCCATCATCGCCTCTGTCATTCATTCTAGATTCCCTCCCTTAACTGTCACGAAAGTTAAAAGTTTACTTTTTCTCCATCAACTCTAAAACAAAGACAAATCACCTCCCTCAACTTTTCAAACCATGCAAATTACCTCCCTCGGCGGTTTGGAAGACGGATTTGCTACAGTAACCGCGGTTTGCTACAGTTACAGCGGGTTTGCTGCAGTAACAGTGACTTTTTGCCTTTTCCTTTCTTTTAAAAAAATTCGGTTGAATCTTTGAAAAAAATATAATAAATCATAGAAAAATTATAAAATAGAAAATCTAATTTTGTTAGACTCCACATAAGTAGATCTACACATAAAATATATAATATGGTATGCTTTTAGTCCAACAAAATAATTATAGAAGTTGCAGCTACAAATTATTTTAATTAATTACACAAAAGCATAGATCTAAAGCTACTAACAAAAATTTTGTACTAAAGCATACTATATTATATATTCTCTGTGTAGGCATGCGCATGTGGAGTCTAACAAAATTAGATTTTCTATTTTATGATTTTTTTCGTGATTTAGTATAATTTTTTTTAAAGATTCAAACAAATAAATATAAAAAGAAAAAGACAAAACCTTCGTAGCAAAAACTTTGTACTAAAGCATATCATATTATATATTCCTTTGTGTAAATCTAATCATGTAGAGTCCAACAAAATTGATTTTTTTATTTTATGATTTACTATGATTTTTCAAAGATTCAACCGGAATCTTAAAAAAGAAAAGGCAAAGTCAATGTTCTTTGTAGCAAAACCCGCTGTTATCTGAAGCAAACCGTGGTCCTTTGTAGCAAATCCGCCTTCGAAACCGCTCGAGAGAGGTAATTTGTATGGTTTGAAAAGTTGAGGGAGGTGATTTGTTCGGTTTTTGGAGTTGAGGGAGAAAAAGTGAACTTTCGTGATAGTTGGGGAGGGAATGCAGACTTTTTCCTTCATTCTAAGCGGGTTGCGGGGAGGAGCAAATTAAAGCCCAGCCTCCTCAACCATGGAGTCCACTGGCTGCGGGGCCCAATGCTTTAGTAGGAAAGCGCAGTTTAGCTACCGGGTCGTCAATGGACCCAATAGCCAAGACAAAGTTCGAACGACTTCGCGGGCGTGCAGCGTGGCGTCTTTGGCCGTGCCTATGCAGACGATATTTTCTGAGACGGACGGTGGAGACACCCGTGTCTGTGTAAATCTATACCTGCTAATAATCTATATCTATACCTACTAATCTATACCTATTAATAAAGAGATAAAATTTCTTGTCCCTTTTTTTTTTCTGCCTGCCTCCACCTCTTCTTTTCTTCTGTCCTTCGGCGTAGAGTCCTAACTAGGCACATAACACACACATAGGGGCAGCCATGGTGCGGAGAGTCCGATAGAGTTGGATCGAGTCAGATCAGAGCTGTATCACCTATATATCTCGATCGAAGGACCCTTTTGTCCACGCAAAAAAATTTCGTTCTCATCACGCAAGCAAGTAGCTACTTTAACTCTGGTCGTACCTACAGATATACGTACGCAGGGTCTCGAGCACATGGCCGGCCTCAACGGTGCGTGGATCGGAGGGCAGCACGAGATCGAGGGCTCTGGTGCTGCACCAGGAGGACGAGACACGACGACGACGTTCGTGTCCAAAAGCATCAACCCCGGCCACAATTCCAGGGTCAAGCACACGGAGGCCTCGACACTGCCTGGAGGGCGGCGCCACAAGAAGAGGGCGTTGGAGGTGCACCTGCACGACGAGGAGGAGGACGACGACGACGAGTACTGGGAGAAGGAGGCGACGTTCGTGGCAGGAACGGATGGAGCCTACAACAGTCTGGATATGCTCAAGAGGATCGACCTCGGCTACAATATGGGTGTGAGCTCGCCTCTTATACGCGCCGTGCAATTTGAGGAGGAACGTGGTGTTGCCTGTCGCCATCGCCACAGCAGCCTATTTGCCGCCATGATGCGGGACATGCAGGCCGATGTATACCGCCAGTAGTGGTTTATCTATCTATAATCTATCCTTACTATATTACATCTAGCAAAAATACCCATGTGTTGCCACGGGCTATATAACTTTATAGTCTGATCACTTGGACAATATGTAACTTGAGGATTTATTCAATAATTGCAGGTTATTCCTCATCTTAAAACCAAACTTTATAACATGTCTAGCTTCTACTTAAACTTGTACGGACGTAGAACACTTTGATATTTATCCAATAAAAAAAGTATAAGATCTCAGCAGGAACGAAATGACTCTATACATATATAAAATTTATTGTTATTTAGAATATCAAATTTGTATAATTAGATTTGTTATTATGAGATATCTTTATAGCATAAATATCTATTTATTCTAACAAACATTAATATTTTATCTTTATATTTGATCAAACTTTAAATATTTAAAAATTGTATTTTTAGCCAAAGTAGTATTGTATTATCTTTGAGTACATAAGTTTTCTAGAATGAACGCAAGAAAGTTAATAAGATATTCGGCGACCGGGCAACGCCAAAACGGGAAAAAAAAGGAAGGCAGAAATTTTCTCTAATAGGAGGTGAAAGAAAAGGAGGTGAAAAAGTGGCATAAATTGTCTCTCTTAACCCGTTGCAACGCACGGACATTTTTGCTAGTAAAAGAAAAACAACAAATACACCGGCTGAGCGTCCCGCCACGCACGGGAGATGAAGCAGGGACATATATCATCGTGCCAGGCCGGACATCAGAATCGTGTTGAGGAAAGAAGCGACAGTGCCGATTTTGATGGCGATTAGTTGGATATATAAAGTCGCCGCGGGAGAGGAGAGAAGAACGTCGTGGTATGCATGGGAACACTATTCTTGGGCAAGAACAGCCGGACAGGGGAGCCATGCATGGATCGGAGGAGCAGGGCATGCCCAGCCAGCGCCGGATCTCCAGACGGCTCAGGTACAGTCGCTAGATCCTCAGTGCAGCTTTCAGGGCGTGTAGGAAAGCAGAGCTCCATCTCACCATCTTGCAAGGCTGCTGAGTCATCCCATAACCTGGCTTCTTCGATGGTATAGCACGAGCAGCACTCGGGCCGGTCAGCAGATGCCTATATACTCTTAGCAATAACATCTCCTTACCACTACACCACACAATCACTTATACTTACAGAAAGGATTATATCTTTTAACATTAATATTTGATAATATTATATTGAATATTTGGCTACTAAATCAACTCAAATGAAAAAAAAATCAAATCTTGTGAAGCACCACACCTTGGAACTTGGATTGTTTGCAAAAATAAAAATTGAATATCAGAATATGTAAATTTAAAATAAATAGTTTTTGAGACGCTAAGAAACTTAAGGTCAAAAAGTTATTGTCCCAACACATGTAGATCTGGCTAGCCACTATAAATCTGGTATTAACTATGCAAATATTCAAGGTGGTTGAGAAATTCAAAATCATGAAATTCAAACTCTATGAACTAAATAAAACAAGTATTTGGGAATCAACAACTTTCAACTACAAAGTTGTAGATTGAATTGACAAATAAAATTGTTGGGATAGTCCATGTCAATATACAAGGTTGTCAGTGAAAATTTGAAATTTTACAATGTGAGAACTTAAAACAACATTTTGGACTGCAATTTCAAATCAAGAACATATGAGTGAGAGTTACGTGATGTAAAGTTATCTTCTAAATTTATATAGAAAATTATAATTTTATTTTAGATGCAACTATTTCTAGAGATGAGCATCTTAAGATGTATGCTCTGAAAATGGATTTTTAGGGATCAACGCGCAGATGGTTGCCTCTGTTAACAATGATTTTTCAGAGACGGACATCTTAAGATACCCACCTATGAAAACTGATAATAGAGACGAACGTCCTAAGGCAACCACCTTATTTATAGATGATTAATATAGCCAGCTAGCTTAGACGTCCGCCTCTGTAAATCAATTTTCAGATGATATCATATTTTTGAGTGTCCTTCAAATATGTTGTCTCCTAAATCATTTCTAGAGGTAGCCTAATCCCCTACAATAAAAACTTATCTTCTATAATTGTTTTTATAGTAGTAAATATTATTATAATTCCTTCTAACTTATTTATTATAATATTATGCTAAATATGAGCATGAGTTATCACTATGCCACAACACCAAAACACCATTAGAACATCGACGCTAAATATTTTTTTTTCAGGGACAGATAATCCGACGCTAAACATACTTAGAGACGTTCGACGCGAAAACTAACATTTACCGATGTTCCGCCTCGACGCTATACATATCCGACTTCAGCATCTAATCATCGACGCGAAAAATATATCTGAGAGACACGCTGTCGGACGCTGAAAATATTTGGACCCCACGAGTCAAGCCCCGCCACTTACTGGCGCCCTAGATTACATTGGGCTCCCGCCTAATTTTTTCATTGGCCAGCGTCAAATTTTGTTGGCCCTTGAAATTTTGGCCAGCGTTGGAATGAAACCCTAGTCAATCCACCCTTCCCACCCGCTCCACCCACAACCGGACACGCCGCCCACCCACACCCGACACACACACACACACACACAGGGCACGCCCGGCGCCAACCCCATCCCGACGGCCGGCACCCAACCCCATCCCGACGCCGGCCGGCCTTCCTCTCCACCCCAACGCCGCGGCCATCCTCTCCCGACGCCGCCCATCTCTCCCACCCCGACGTCGCCCATCCCCGCTACTCCCTTCCACGCCCGACATCCCCGCTGCTCCCTTCCACGCCGACACCGCACCCCAGTTCACCCCGACGCCGACACTCTCCTACTCCAGCGCCGCCCATCCTCCCACCCCGCCGTGCCCCAGCTCCCTACCCACCCCGACGCCGAAGAGCCATGCCCGGTCCCGCACCACCCTTCCGCCTCGAGACCGGAGGATTTGGACGGAGGAAGCCTCGCCACCTTCGTCCTCCATGCTGGTGGAGGCCTGCAGATGCGGATCCCCACCCGGCAACCAGCAGATGCGGATCCCCACCCCGGCAGCCAGCAGTGGCGTGCTTTCGGGTCCCTCTCCGTGGTGGCAGCCAGCACATCTCCCACGCCGGCATCCTTTCGTCAATGGATCCACGGCGCAGATCTCGCCACACCAATCGAAGCTCCAGCGCCCTCCGACATCGATGCCGCGTAGCCAGCCTTGTAAGTACATGGCGGCTCCCTTTCCTTACCGGTCCCAAACTTGCCATCTTTGTCGAGCTGCTTTGAATTGAACAAATGGCATCCATGGGTATTAGCATGTGTTGGCTTGGTTCTTATTGATGTGCACGTGGATTGCTCCTAGTACAAGTGTTGAAGAACACTAGTTCTTGTCTTCTAGGCTTTAAAGTTTCCAGTGTTCTGATGTGTAGATCTGACAGAAGTTAATGTTCAGAGTGAATGGTAGCGGCAAGGGATCTATTGAGGAAAAAAGTTGTTTGATACTAATAAGAAAAGAACGAGTCTTTAAGTTTCCAGTGTTGCTGATGGTAATCCTCAACTTGCCATGGATGTTAGAAAGGCATAGATACAATATAGTCTTAGATTTGTCCTGTTTTAAAGATATTATTTAGCTCCCAAAATGACATGGTAATCCTCTACATGTTCTACCAGTCTACCTTATTGCAAAAGATATTATTTAGCTCTCATATTTTTCCCGGTTTAAATTTGAAAAATATGTCAAGATTTGTAATCCAATAATTATTATCAGTTCCATGCATATATATATCTTGATCTGGGATGCATGCTGGACCAAGTTTCATCATTTATAAAATCTGTAGTTGTCTATTGATCTATTGAGCAGGATGTCGTGGTTGGGTTTGAGGCTATAAAGGGACAATTTGTACTCAGAAAGCGCTAGCTATTTGCTTATCTATTGGAACTTTTTGAAAAGTGGGTTCAAATGTACCTTGTATTCTGCACATATAATAAGTTAGCTTAGAAATATTAATAGTCCAGTGTTTCAAATTGCCTATAGATCATGTTACCTCTCAGATTTAGTTGTAGTCACCCTATATATATATACTTAAAGTTTGATGCTTGCAGGACTGCAGGTATCTATGTTGGTTGCTGACTGGTGATAAACCACTCTAGCAAGGTAAAGATTTTTAATAAATCTCTAACTTGTGTACATGTACCATTATTTTTTAGGATCTATTATTGATTTTTAAATGCTGCCATGCTCAGGTTATTCACATCTTGTAATCTTGAAACGAGGAGGCCTTGTACTTTAATAGATGGTAGCTTGCATATTGGTCTGCTTGCTGCAGTAGCTCATGCTGAATCAACAAATGCCACCCTTATCACTTGTCCTTTAAAATATTAATGGCAGTTTGATCAGATGCATATGGACCCCACCAAGTCTTTTGGATCCTTCGACATAGCATTAATATAACAGTTTGTTCCTTCAGTTTATTTCTCTGAAACAAATGTGTTTAGGCATAGTTCACTGCTAAAAGTAATTACTACTCTAGAAATTCCTGCTCTTTGTATGTGGTAGATAACTATATGACATTGAAGTCAACAAACTAAGCTTAAATGTCAACTGTAAATGTAAATTAAATGACACCAATTAGTTTGTTTTTCACCTAATTTACATGTGTATATTTTCTTTAGCGGCAGGTCTCAATGGCTAACGGTAGTTAATACTTGAGAGTTTACATATTTAATACATTATCAAAATCATTCAACATAGTCTGCTAATTCCTAAGTTTTTATCTGCAGCCATAACTTGGAAGACTGAGGACACATGGGGAAGGAAGACGGCGTGGAAGGAAGACTGCGAGCGCACTCCCCGCCGGTCCCCGGTGTCCCTCCTCGCCTTTGGTCGCCGGCCTTCCCCTTCCGTCGGCCCCTCGCCTCCCCGATGGCCAGCTGCTCGTCTGCTCCCCGTCGGCTGCTCCCCCCCCCCGTGCGAGTAGTTTTGCGACTGTTGCCGCCGGTCGCTCCCCTTCTCCGCTAGCGGCTGGCCGCCTGATGCCTGCTCCGACCGGCCGCTCCTCTCTAGCGCAGCTGCTGCTCATGCGGGTAAGCACTAGCTGAACGACGACATCTATCTATATTTGTATAGGCCATTGGAAGTTTAGAAAATGGGTTCAAGCTTTGGCTGGAATTAGCTGAGATGGGAATCAGTAGCTAAAATGCAAAGATTTATGTATATAACAGAACAGCATATTGCACTTGTATTTTTTTCTGCCGAGAGTTGATGGACCAACTACCACATAATTGGGTTCATGTCATTTCTTCTGAAGGTGCCATGGCACTTGATGGGTTAGCTACCACACTAGTGGACAAACTCCATTCAGTTGTTACTAAAATAGACTTTCTGATTTATGCTACTAACTTGATGGGTTAGCTACCACACTGAACTGACATATAGTCTATTTGTTCTCACTGACATACTTGAGGTACATTCTGATTTGGTGAATTATCTTATTGCAGCCTTAGAATTGTATTTGTAGTTTGCTTGCAGCTCATTTACCAGACTACAACTAGACCATTCTGAACATGTTATGTTCCTACAAATATTGATTTACTATATATATGCAGCAAACATGAATAAAACTCCGGCTTCCATTTTTCATGGTACATCTCTGTCATTCTTAAAGCAGTCATATATTGCTACCTGTATTGATCTAAGAAAATAGCTCTCTGAATTACTGTTGTTTTATGTTGACATCATGTGCAATTTCGATCCTCAGTTGAAAAAGTTTTTCAACTGCCTGCATTGTTACTTTCTTTGTAAGCTGAACAAGGAAGGATAGTTACTCCTTTATCACTCAAACCGTTGAAGCAATGGCATGTATTATTGTCCATGTGTTCTATTTATTCAATTTCTATGTGATCTTTCCTGCTTCCCATAGCTTACTGTTGTATGTTTGTGTCTTGGAATCCACCTAGGTAATGAAACTTAGTTCATAGTGAGATCATTTAACTTATAAGTCAAGACTTTGGTGTGATTATATCCATGTAGCCCTTCTTCAGACTTTGCACATATATGTCGTTACATTGGACATACAAGGAGATTGAGAACAAAAGTGGGGAAAAGGATTCTTCTTCCTTACACATATTGCTATTTTTGTTAACTAGAAAGAATCCATTTTGTTGTTATCAGAGGTGCCTGAATACACAGCACTGGTTTATGTTGTATGAAAAAATTTCTATGCCATTGAACATTTAGAGTGTCAGTAGGAAATGGATGTGATAAAGTTCTATGCCATTGACAATGGTGTCTGATTGATTTATTATTTCAATGAATGGATCAATTATGGACCATCAACTTAGGACAATATCAAATGAAATAGATGTGGGGAAATGGATGTGCATGATGTCCTTGCTTCACACAAACACCATTGTCAGCTCATATCTGTATTAACTTTATATCTTGCTTGCAACTACACCTTTATGGTATTACAATGCACACAAAAACCAGTCCTAGAGCTATGTTAACATGTTACTGATTGCATACTTGTTGGTTTCAGGGCCTGCGATGGTGCTAATTGCAAGTTTGTGGATGATTTGCAACTCAAACCTGATTTAGGTGTTAGTCTCTCTTTTTGGATTTAGGTAGCTGATACTAGACTTGTCATTGATTAAACATTACATGTTTGTAATGGTTGATCTTATACGAATGTCTCTCTGAGTGTTTGGACTTCATGAATGAATCTATTAATATGAGAAATGAGAAATGTACATAGTGATGTTACTTTTGTGTTAAATTGCTACCAATTGACCTTTTATTTTTTTTAAATGCATTCAAATGATCTCGTCGAACCATCTGATGCTAAAAGCATTTATAATGTCAAATTGTCTGACGCTATAGAGTACTGGCATGCTATCTGACGCTATATAGTACTAGCATGCTATTTGACGCTAAAGATATTCATGGGCAACAGATTGTCTGACGCTATAAGTCTGGTCTGACGCTAAAGAGTTTTAGCGTCAGGACTTACAGCGTCAGCTGAAGTCTGACGCTATATGTTCTTAGGGTCAGATCATCTGACGCTATATGTGGCTTACAGCGTCAGACCATCCGAGGGTAATTGGGGTGTTGTGGTGTAGTGTAACTCTTTTTTTTCGAGATTGGAGCATGAGTTATACTAACATATTGTTATCGTAAATATGCAACCACTATATCATAAACTAGTACAATCATTATTACAACTCGAGAAAACCATAGAATAGCTAACTATTTCCAAACCGGACCCTTCTTCAGATACCTTTGCAGGTATAATAACGTAGGACGCCAAAAGTAACATGATATATCTTTTTACCTTTTGTAGCCCGCTAAGTCCATGAATCCAAGAAAAACACCATCGCCTGGAAGCTTGTGCACCATCCTATAAAATGAGGAATCCGACAACATTAAACATTATAGATTAAACTAGGCTAATTTTTTTTTCAAAAAAAAAAAAAAAAAAAACTAGGCTAATGCCCGTGTGTAACTGCGTTGGCTACAAACCAACTCTGAATGAAACCTACCTCCGTGGGCCGTTTGGCTAGTTGTAAAGGCCCTATATAAGGCCAGATGTAGCTTTGGGGTGAAGACAGTAATCAAACTCAACTCTGAATGAAACCTGCCTCCGTCAGTTTCCCCGCCTACATGCTGTTCGTGCTCGTCGTTCACCTCTGTTCTTGCTGAATCCACCCCAAATTGCACTCTCAAAACCTCTAGTTCTCTCAATTATCATTAGTGATCTTCGTGGATCCTAACAATTGTATCAGCTCCCTCAAACGGCGACGGATTTTGCTCGTCCGGTTGATTGATCGCTACCGGGCGCCCGGCGGAAACCAACGAAAGCGCAATCACAAATGGCGGCCTTGATTGAGGATCTCTCCAGCAAGTTCGAGGACATGGTCAAGTTTATTCGATGCATTCGCCGACGCCGCCATGCAAGTCACCGCCTCCACGATATGGTGAAGCAGATTACTGGGACGAGGTCCATTCCATCAACGTGGAAGCAGGCGGACGCGGACGCCATGTTTGTCGACGGCGTGAGAAGTCGGAGGTGGCGGAGACGCCGATGCGGGACACCTCTGCTCATGTCGACCATCCGTACGCCACGTTGATGTGCTAGATTTGGCGTTCAACGCATCGCGCCTGTGTCTAGGAGCTCTCGGTGGATTACCAAAGAAATCCGCGGGGTGGAGCACCTGCCGGCGGAATGAGTCCGCTCGGTGGCGCCGCCGTCGCGCCACCACGGGTCGGACAGCCTCTACACTGGGGCTCGACCTAAACATCACGTTGGCGCCCTCGCCTCTCAGCCACCGACGACGGAGGGGCGGTGCGACACAATAGGCATGGCGATCACCGCGCGGCGGGTTCAATGGAATCTAGCCGCGAGAACGCCGGCTAAGGGCACGTTTGATCAATGCTTCTCGACCCATCACTTCGTCCCCACCATTTCCGAAACTCAATTTTCCTAAGTTTGATGGCTCGGCACCACGCTTATGGAGGGATCATTGTGTCATGTACTTCGAGATGTACGCGGTGCATCCGTCACTGAGGACTCATTTTTCGGTGCTGAATTTCATCGGCATGGCGAAGACATGGCTGCACACCAAGGAGCGAGGAGGACACATCACCAATTGGGATGTGTTATGTGAGTTGGTGATGAGGTGCTTTGATAAGGATCAATACCCAATCGTGCTGAAACTGTTTGAGAGCATTATTCAGAAGGAGTCAGTGAACGAGTATGTGTTGGAATTTGAAGAAGGCGCCCACAATCTGTTATTGTACAATCTGGACTATGATGAGACCTACTTTTTTACTCGTTTTGTGACTGTCCTCAAAGAAGAAATTACAGCAGCATTGGTGTTACACAGACCTGTTGATGTTGACCCTACGAGTGCCATTGCTCTTATTCGATCAGGAGGCTGAGCTTAGCAAGTCAAAAGGCAAACAACAGTTCAAAGAATGATTCAAGGCCAATCACAATTTTATGATGGATAATACCAAGGTTGTGGAAGGGGTCAAGGGAAAGGCGCAACAGCCTAGGATAGAATTAGAGGATAAGTTAGCAACTCTGAGGACATTCAGGCACCAGAACAACTTATGCTTCAAGTGTGGGAACAAGTGGAGTACTGAACATAAGTGTCCCCCTCAAGTTCCACTGCATGTGATTGAGGAACTACTGGATGCATTGGAAGACTCTGGGCTTGACAGTATTGAGGATGTGGTGGATGTTGAGGCTCAAGAAGAGTTAGTGACGGCAGTGGAACAGGAAAGGCATTCTTCTCCTCAAAAGAGATAGACTATGAGATTGTGTGGCCAAATAGGCATGAATTTTTTCTGATCCTGGTGGATTCTAGATGTTACATTCATCAGCACAGGGCTAGCTGCTCAATTTACTGATCAGCTTGTTGACAGACCTTCCACTTAGTTTGCTGCAGCAAATGGTACTATAATGCATTGCAATCAAGGGGTGGATAAGCTACATTGGTCTTGTCAGGGCCAATCCTTTGTGTCTGCTGTTGGGGTTGTTGCCACTAAAATGCTTGGACATGATTTTGGGTCAAGATTAGTTGGAGTCTGTTAGTTCCATGTGGGTGCATTGGGAAAAGAAGGTCATGAGGTTCACTCACAATGGTGTTAGAATCTCTCTGAAGGGGGGTGCCTCAAGATCAGGGTCATTGTACTCCTGTTACTGCTAAGAAAATGAGAGGTCTGTTGAGAAGGAAGGATGTAACTCATTGTGTGCTGATCAAGAAGATTCAACAGGAGCCTCGGGGCACATCTAGGGACACGATGGAGCCAGTGACTGTTGTTAATGAAACACAAGTTCCTGAGATGGGGACCAAGCTAATTGATGAGTATGAGGATATTTTGAGCACTCCATGTACTTTACTAGCTGCCAGACCATTTGATCACCAAATACAGCTGATGTCAGGAGCCGTTCCTTTGAATGTGAGGCCATATAGATACTCACCTCAACAGAAGACTGAAATTGAGAAGCAAGTGAGGGAAATGTTGGACACTGGCTTAAACCCACCTCTAGCCCATATGCATCTCTTGTTCTTCTGGTAAAAAGAAAGATTTATCTTGGAGATTCTATGTTGACTATAGGCAGCTAAATGCATAAACAGTCAAGAGCAAGCATCCAATGCCTGTGGTAGAAGAGTTGTTGGATGAGTTATCAGGGGCTGTCTAGTTTACAAAGCATAATTTCAAAGTTGGTTATCATCAAATCTATCTACGCAAGGAGGACACCTACAAGACTACCTTTAAAACACAAGAAGGATTGTAAGAGTTTTTGGTGATGCCCTTTGGGCTAACCAATGCACCAGCTACTTGCAGAGTACTAGGAACATGATCTTGCACAGTTGCTGAGGAAAGGCATTTTAGTGTTCATGGATGATATCTTAATATACTCAGCTACTCTAGAGGAACATTTGGTTGTATTAAATAAAATGTTTAGTATTGAGAGAGCACAACTTCTTAGTTAAGAGGTCGAATGTTCCTTTGCTTGGTCCGAGATTGAATATTTGGGTCATGTCATTTTAATCAAGTGTGTGGCTCTTTGAAGAGTTAAAGATCAGTGCAGATTAAGAATCGGCCAAGGCCTAAGAATCAAGGAGTTAAGAGGAGTTTTAGGTTTGACTGGCTATTATAGGAGATTTCTAAAAATTCATGGATGATATCTTAATATACTCAGCTACTCTAGAGGAACATTTGGTTGTATTAAATAAAATGTTTAGTATTGAGAGAGCACAACTTCTTAGTTAAGAGGTCTGAATGTTCCTTTGCTTGGTCTGAGATTGAATATTTGGGTCATGTCATTTCTGTCAAGTGTGTGGCTACTGAAGAGTTAAAGATCAGTGCAGTTAAGAATCGGCCAAGGCCTAAGAATCTGAAGGAGTTAAGAGGAGTTTTAGGTTTGACTGGCTATTATAGGAGATTTCTAAAAAATTCATGGATGATATCTTAATATACTCAGCTACTCTAGAGGAACATTTGGTTGTATTAAATAAAATGTTTAGTATTGAGAGAGCACAACTTCTTAGTTAAGAGGTCTGAATGTTCCTTTGCTTGGTCTGAGATTGAATATTTGGGTCATGTCATTTCTGTCAAGTGTGTGGCTACTGAAGAGTTAAAGATCAGTGCAGTTAAGAATCGGCCAAGGCCTAAGAATTTGAAGGAGTTAAGAGGAGTTTTAGGTTTGACTGGCTATAGGAGATTTGTAAAAAATTATGGCTTGTTAAGTCAACCCTTGACTAATTTCTTGAAGAAGGGGGTGGTGTATCTATGGACAGATCAAACTGAAATAACTTTTCAAGTGTTGAAGCAAACCTTAAATTTAGCACCTAGGCCTGTTAAGTCAACCCTTGACTAATTTCTTGAAGAAGGGGGTGGTGTATCAATGGATAGATCAAACCGAAACAACTTTTCAAGTCTTGAAGCAAGCCTTAATTTCAGCACCTGTCTTAGCATTGCCAGATTTTGATAAACCTTTTGTGGTGGACACTGATGCTAGTGACTTGGGTTTTGGAGCTATGTTGATGCAAGCTGACTATCCCATTGCATATTTGAGCAAGGCAATATGTTCTAGGGATCAGCCCAGATCTACTTATGAGAAGGAATGCATGGCAATTTTATTGGTTGTGGAGAAGTTGAGGTCCTATTTGCAGAATCAAGAGTTTGTATGAGAACTGATCACAGAAGTTTGGCCTATATATCTGATCAGAGGATAGCTAATAAACTTCAGTTAAAGACTGTCATGAAGCTTATGGATTTACAATACAGAGTGGTGTACAAAAAGGGTAGCACTAATATGGCGGCAGAAGCATTGTCTAGAGTCAATCAGGGAGGGTTCAGTAAATGGAATTTTTGCTATGAAAGTTTGAATGGTTGGATAAAATCAAACTGGGCTATTCGATAGTGTCAAGGCCACTCAGCTATTACAAGAATTGAAAGAAGGCCAAATTCAAGAGATTGGGTTCAGTCTGATGGACGGGGTGATTAGATTGAATGGCAAAATATGGTTGGAGGAGAACACAGTGGCTCACAGGCACATCTTACAGGTTGTACATCAAAGTGGTGTGGGGGTCATTCTGGGTATTTGCCAACATACCACAAAATTAAGCAGTTATTCACCTAGCCACATAAGAAACAAATGATCGAGGCAGTTTGTTAAGGAATGTGTTGTCTCTCAACAGGCTAAGTTTGATCATCGAAGTTACGGATCTTCTTCATCCATTACCTGCACTGATCAAGCCCGGAAAGTGGTTTTGTATGGATTGCATTGAGGGTTTACCTAGATCTCAAAAGTTTGATTCCAATCTGGTGGTCATAGATAAATTCACAAAGTATGGCCATTTTATCCCACTCAGTCGTCCTTATAATGCTATTCAGGTTGCTCAAGCCTTTATTGATAATGTGTATAAGCAGCATGGTATGCCTGAAGGGATTGTGTTTGATAGGGATGCCATCTTCACAAGTATTATCTCGGGATGAATTGTTTAAGCTTCACATCATCCGGAGATTTTATTACTCCCGCTTTTTCTAGCAATCGAGGAGCATAAGAAGAAATATCGACTTGCTAAATGGAGTGGACTACACCGCACACCGAAAAGATTTCGGTGGTCTAGTACATAATCTAGAATTCTAAAATAAATGTCTCTTTGCGCAAGTGGTTATTTAGGTTAATTAATGAGGACGGGGCTTGCAAAGCCTTCTAAGAAGGAAATATTTGTCTAATAAAGCTATAAATCAAAAAAGTACTCGTCGGGGGACTCACATTTTCGTGCTGGCCTCATGAAGGCAAATGTTGATTTTCTTGCACGTGACACTTTTAAGGTGCACAATGGGGAGCAAGTTAGATTTTGGTAGGATGCGTGGTTTGGGGATAAACCTTTTTGCCGAGGTTTACCGGGCTTATTTAGAATTGCGAGGAGAAAAGATGATACCGTGGTAGAGGTCTTATGGACCGCACTACTAAATGTGTCCTTTAGGCGAGTTTTGGTTAATGCAAATCGGATCGCTTGATTTGATCTAGTATCAAAAGTAGTAGAAATTCACCTCACAAATGGGTAGCATTGCCGGATTTTGATAAACCTTTTGTGGTGGAGACCCGATGCTAGTGACTTGGGTTTTGGAGCTATGTTGATGCAAGCTGACTATCCCATTGCAAATTTGAGCAAGGCAATATGTTCTAGGGATCAGCCCGGATCTACTTATGAGAAGGAATGCATGGCAATTTTATTGGTTGTGGAGAAGTTGAGGTCCTATTTGCAGAATCAAGAGTTTGTATGAGAACCGATCACAGAAGTTTGGCCTATATATCTGATCGAGAGGATAGCTAATAAACTTCGAGGTTAAAGACGTCATGAAGCTTATGGATTTACAATACGAGTGGTGTACAAAAAGGGTAGCACTAATATGGCGGCTGATGCATTGTCTAGAGTCAATCGGGAGGGGTTCAATAAATGGAATTTTTGCTATGAAAGCTGAATGGTTGGATAAAATCAAACCAAGGCTATTCGATAGTGTCAAGGCCACTCAGCTGTTACAAGAATTGAAAGAAGGCCAAATTCAAGAGATTGGGTTCAGTCGATGCACGGGGTGATTAGATTGAATGGCAAAATATGGTTGGAGGAGAACACAAGTGGCTCAAAGGCACATCTTACGGGTTGTACATCAAAGTGGTGTGGGGGTCATTCGGGTATTTGCCAACATACCACAAAATTAAACAGTTATTCACCTAGCCACATATGAAACAAATGATCAGGCAATTTGTTAAGGAATGTGTTGTCTCTCAACAGGCTAAGTTTGATCATCGGTTACGGATCTTCTTCATCCATTACCTGTACCGATCAAGCCCGGAAAGTGGTTTGTATGGATTGCATTGAGGGTTTACCTAGATCTCAAAAGTTTGATTCCAATCTGGTGGTCATAGATAAATTCACAAAGTATGGCCATTTTACCCCACTCAGCCATCCTTATAATGCTATTCAGGTTGCTCAAGCCTTTATAGATAATGTGTATAAGCTGCATGGTATGCCTGAAGGGATTGTGTTTGATAGGGATGCCATCTTCACAAGTATTATCTGGGATGAATTGTTTAAGCTTCACATCATCCAGAGATTTTATTACTCCCACGTTCTCTAGCAATCTGAGGAGCACAAGAAGAAATATCGACTTGCTAAATGGAGTGTACTACGCATTAATCGAAAAGATTTTGGTGGTCTAGTACATAATCTAGAATTCTAAAATAAATGCCTCTTGCGCAAGTGGTTATTTAGGTTAATTAATGAGGACGGGGCTTGCAAAGCCTTCTAAGAAGGAAATATTTGTCTAATAAAGCTATAAATCAGGTGCAGTACTCGTCAGGGGACTCACATTTTCGTGCTGGCCTCATGAAGGCAAAGGATGATTTTCTTGCACGTGGCACTTTTAACGTGCACAATGGGGAGCAAGTTAGATTTTGGTAGGATGCGTGGTTTGGGGATAAACGTTTTGCTGAGGTTTACCCAGGCTTATTTAGAATTGCGAGGAGAAAAGATGATACCGTGGTAGAGGTCTTACGGACTACAGCCCTAAATGTGTCCTTTAGGCGAGTTTTGGTTAATGCAAATCGGATCGCTTGATTTGATCTAGTATCAAAAGTAGTAAAAATTCACCTCACAAATGGGTAGCATTGCCAGATTTTGATAAACCTTTTGTGGTGGAGACTGATGCCAGTGACTTGGGTTTTGGAGCTATGTTGATGCAAAGTGACTATCCCATTGCATATTTGAGCAAGGCAATGTGTTCTAGGGATCAGCCTGCATCTACTTATGAGAAGGAATGCATGGCAATTTTATTGGTTGTGGAGAAGTTGAGGTCCTATTTGCAGAATCAAAAGTTTGTATGAGAACTAATCACAGAAGTTTGGCCTATATATCTGATCAGAGGATAGCTAATGAACTTCAGTTAAAGACTGTCATGAACCTTATGGATTTACAATACAGAGTGGTGTACAAAAAGGGTAGCACTAATATGGCGGCTGATGCATTGTCTAGAGTCAATTAGGAGGGTTTAGTGAATGGAATTTTTGCTATGAAAGTTGAATGGTTGGATAAAATCAAACTGGGCTATTCGATAGTGTCAAGGCCACTTTCGGTTTGTTACAAGAATTGAAAGAAGGCCAAATTCAAGAGATTGGGTTTAGTCGATGGACGGGGTGATTAGATTGAATGGCAAAATATGGTTGGAGGAGAACACAGTGGCTCAAAGGCACATCTTACAGGTTGTACATCAAAGTGGTGTGGGGGTCATTCTAGGTATTTACCAACATACCACAAAATTAAATGATTATTCACCTAGCCACATTTGAAACAAATGATCAGGCAGTTTGTTAAGGAATGTGTTGTCTCTCAACAGGCTAAGTTTGATCATCAGAAGTTACCAGATCTTCTTCATCCATTACCTGTACCTGATCAAGCCTGGAAAGTGGTTTGTATGGATTGCATTGAGGGTTTACCTAGATCTCAAAAGTTTGATTCCAATCTGGTGGTCATAGATAAATTCACAAAGTATGGCCATTTTATCCCACTCAGCCGTCCTTATAATGCTATTCAGGTGGCTCAAACCTTTGTAGATAATGTGTATAAGCTGCATGGTATGCCTGAAGGGATTGTGTTTGATAGGGATGCCATCTTCACAAGTATTATCTAGGATGAATTGTTTAAGCTTCACATCATCCAGAGATTTTATTACTCCCGCTTTTTCTAGCAATCTGAGGAGCATAAGAAGAAATATCGACTTGCTAAATGGAGTGTACTACGTACACCGAAAGATTTTGGTGGTCTAGTACATAATGTAGAATTCTAAAATAAATGTCTCTTGCACAAGTGGTTATTTAGGTTAATTAATGAGGACGGGGCTTGCAAAGCCTTCTAAGAAGGAAATATTTGTCTAATAAAGCTATAAATTAGGTGCAAGACTCGTCGGGGACTCACATTTTTTCGTGCTGGCCTCATGAAGGCAAAGGATGATTTTCTTGCACGTGGCACTTTTAAGGTGCACAATGGGGAGCAAGTTAGATTTTGGTAGGATGCGTGGTTTGGGGATAAACCTTTTGCTTGAGGTTTACCCAGGCTTATTTAGAATTGCGAGGACAAAAGATGATACCGTGGTAGAGGTCTTACGGACTACACCACTAAATGTGTCCTTTAGGCGAGTTTTGGTTAATGCAAATCGGATCGCTTGATTTGATCTAGTATCAAAAGTAGTAAAAATTCACCTCACAAATGGGAGAGATTTCTTTCGATGGAACCTTTGTAAGAAAGGTATGTTCATAGTCAGTTCCATGTACAGACATTTGATCCAACAAGACATTCTTCTGGACAAGGGTTCCCTTTGGAAATTAAAATACCACTGAAAATTTAATTTTTCTTTAAGGAAAGGAGTAACGCTTACGAATGATAATCTAGCAAAGAGAAACCGGCAAGGAAGTGTCAAACGTTGTTTCTATAGTTCGATGAAATTATCCAACATTTATTCTTTGATTGTCATTTTGCCATGTTTGTTTGGAATAATGTGCATTATCACATTCAGAATTCAACCACCTACACTACTACACAATTGATTTTGCATAGCACTTCCAAATGATTTTTGGTGGCGGTTATTTAAAAAACCGCCATGGTTAATGCCCCATTAACCGTGGCGGTTTTTTTTCCATTAACCGTGGCGGTTTTAAAACCGTAATGGTAAATATATTAACCGTGGCGGTTTTTATATTTAGCCCGTCACGGAAAATCAGGCCCAACCCATCAGCCCAAAAGCCCATTTCGGTGGCCACAAATATATATACGAGGTCCTAGGGTTTCACTTCACTTCGCCAACTCTCTCTCTCTTTCCCGTTTCCTCTCTCCCAACCGGCAGCTCGATCTCTCTCTCCCTTCCCTATCCCGACCCGAGCGAACCTCTCCCTTCCCCTCCCCCAACGACGACGCGGCGGCGGCCATGCGGCGGTGCGACACACCTCCCCTCCCCAACGACGGCGGCGACGCAGCGGCGGCGCCATGCGGCGGATCCGCGAGGTTGGCCTCCCAGACGCGGATCCGGCGAGACGGCCTCCCCGGCGGCGGATCCGGCGAGGCTGGCCCCCCGACGCAAATCCGGCGACGACGACGACTCCAGCCGGCTCTCCACGGCGGGCGCGGGCGGCGCTGGCGTCCGGGGGCGCGGGCGGCGCGGTGGCCTCCCGCCGGGCGGCGCAGGTGTCCCTCTCCCTCGAGCGCCGTGGATCCTGGCGTCGAGGCGGTGGGGGCGGATCCGGCGGGTGTGGCCGATCCAGCCCATTATGGTTAGGTTTTTATTTTTATATTATTTTTTTTTTTATTTTTTTTTTATTAACGGTGGCGGTTATTGGAAACCGCCACCGGTGACCCTAGCTCGGTGGCGGTTTCAATAGATTTTTGGTGGCGGTTTCCAATAAGCGCCACCGAAAAAAAAAAAAACCGCCACCAAAAATGATTTAAGTAGTAGTGCTAGTAATTTTGCTAACTTGTTTGGTTCTTGGCTGCATGGATTAAGTCCAAAGCTGAGAAGCCAAATTTTGCTAGGAGTGGCTGCACGTTGTTGGGAAATTTGGTTGAATAGAAATGACGTGGTATTTAATAAGGTTAAACCTAATACTTCAGTGCAGGTAACTTTCAGGACAACTTATTGAATTCGACAGTGGTCAATGCTGCATAGGGAGGAGGAGCTAGCTTTGTTCATGGAAGGTTGCAGAAGATGGAAGACTTTGATCTTAGCTATCTTTGCAAAATTTGGCTGGAAGCTGGGAACCGCATCGAGGCTTAGTTCTTTATTTGTTTCTACGCACTTTTCAGGGTAGAACATTTTCCTCCTTGTCATTCCGTAAGCCTTATGGCTTTGTTTTGTACCCAAAACATTAGCTGTCTACCATCCTCAGATGGCAGAGGGCTATAACTTTTGTTCCATTATCAAAAAAGAGAATGATTCATTTCGGACATGGACGTGTGAGGAGTGATCAAGATTTGGTATCACCAGATAGATGATTACTTTACGGCCTTTTTAGATGTGTATATGTATAGATATAGCTATGGAGACAAAAATAAGGAAAAGCTGCATTAAATAATAATCATGTGAAACATAAATTAATTCAAATTTGTACCCAACCATTAATTAAAACATTATCGTTATGCTTATAGTAGCTAGAAATATAACTAAAGAATTGCACTAGCCAATATATTGTTATAGGACCTTTTGGAACATATAACTTTGGTAGCTAGGATCATAAAGGAAAACAACAAATATTGTATCGTACGGTGAAAGAAATGAGAGAACTAGATGGACTCCTCCGCGCGTTGCCGCTGGTACGAAGGAGATTGGATTAAGAAAGTTAAGTAAAATTGAATAGCAATTTCAGACCACATGAACCCATTTGTTCATCAGGTGCCAAAGATAGGAGGAAAAAAACGTAGAGGATTAAATATAGATATATGAAATATGATGTTATGCGTACGTGCAGATAAAACATAAACTTACTCATTGGAATGAAACGATCAATACCATATACATAAAAATCTGAAGTAGTAAGGAGCACCCCGAATAAAATATTAAAACTCCATACTAATGAAATCCATTAACCTTTTTTTTCTTCAGAAAGTAATACCCTTGAGTGGTGACCTGCAGGCTGCAGGTCCAGGAGCAAACATCTATCAGAGAGCGTGTGCGCTAGTTCTGGTGATTAGATATATACGAAGCTGTTCATTTCTCAACGTATATACTGCATCCAACCTGGTTCAGCTGCGGGATTCGGTTCTTTGCTTCTTGAGTCATCGTCATATCCTCCTGACCGCTGCTACCAGCGCCATGCCTTTGCTCCTACTGCCGCTGCTCCTCCGGTCCTCGGATCCATATGCACCTCTCGCATGCGTCGCCACCAGTTGTTTAGATATATAGCCTAGGAAGACTAATGGTCATATCTGTTTCAACCTACTCGCACAAATACAAAAAGACTCTTGATGTCCGGGAGTGAGTTGGTGGCGCTATATTTAGCACTACGATCAGTTACCAAATGGAAGGTCAAAAGGATGGTGACGAGGGTTACTTGATAGAGTTAAGTGGATCACGACAGCCTCTTGATGTTCCAGAATTAAATCGACCACCACGGATGCATGCATCGCAGAAGGGCGGCGGGCAGCGCTGGCGTACAATTGATGGAGGTGGGATTCGTTTGATAACTGAAAAATCGCTGACGTGGCGCAAGGAGGATGCAGAGAATTAGGCTTAGTGGGGTTTGTCTATATAGAAGTTTTAGATTTGTTTAGAACATAGGGAAGCATATCAATTGGGAAGAAGAGAAACTTGGACGTCATTTTTAAGTTTATGATAAAATTAGTATGTATCCCTCTATTCTATAAAATAAAATGAGTTATGGCAAATTAAGATATTGTTGACGTCGAATTGGGTCACACACTAGTAAGGGCTAGCAAGCTCAAAAGTCATACACGATCTAGATCGCAGCAAGAAAGCAACAAATCAGTGAAACTGACCAACAAGCCAGTTAGACCGATTCGACACATGTTCTTTGGCTGGTAGATTCTCGAACGCCTCCTGAAAAAGGGAAAAAATGGGAAGGTGCATAGCAAGGTTGTCCTAGCTAGGATCGGCAAAGCCACTTAGAATGACCTCAAATATTGTCGAGAGAGGTGTGGAACAATTGGGGTTTGAGAGAGTAAGGCTTAAAAACTAGTAGACGTGTTTTTTTGACGATGGAAGTGGAATTTTCAAATCAGCCGTGACCATCTCATTTACATAGAGGGGTTAGCCTTATCCCAGTAGAAAACATGTCCAGTATGCTTTGAAAATAATTCTAAAACTGATTTGAAAATAAACTGGACTCAAAATAGGCTGGGAAACTATCCTAGCCGGTTTGGGTTTGGGCATGGCCGAGCCTAATTTTTCTTTTCTTTTTGCTTCGACTTCAATTTTTTGTTGCGCCCTCCATGGCCTTCACATCAAGAACATATAGGTGAAGTTTAATGTCCACGCTAGCTTATTTTTATTGTCAGCAGATACATTACATTTATTTATGAATCTACATATAGTGTACGTCTAAATACGTAGTAAAACCTATGTATATATAAAAGTAAGTTTCTTATAATTTAGAACAGAGAGTATTTATAATATTATGTGTCCTGGATTTTCATAGTAAAAAAAAATCAAAAGATGCCATGAATGTTAAGCCAAATAAGTTTCAGATAAATGAATAGAGATGACGCATTACCTGTACGTAATGAGGTTGAATACAGAAGTGGAACCCTTTTTCCTGGTCCGTCACTACGATTGGTAGCGTCGGATGACAAGCGACACATCGAGTAGCAGAAAGATCCATGCTATCTTTTATTGAGTGAACACGTCTCTGTGTCTCCATATCCCAAATCTGACGCAAAGCAAACAAGGGTGTTACAACATCTCAAAATAGTTAGTATTAATTTTTAGAGCTAGTGTGTGCACTCAAACTTCCAAACACTACTACAGATTCCTCCATCACTGTCGCAAAGCATCACCGCCGAAATTGACACTACCGCCAGTGTATACCCATTCCTGGCTTTAAAATCAAAAAATGACTAGGTAGTCACAAGTATCCGACAAAGTGAAAGTCCACCTCACTCGCCGATTGGTGTAAAAAACCCGATAGTGATTTCTATCGTTGTCGGGTGTATTAAGAGAGCCGGTAGTGAACTATATCGACGGACCCAAAATTTTATTGTCTTTGGTTTACTCCACTCAAGGCGTCCGTCGGTCTTCCCCCAATACGCTCTCTCTCTCTCCTCCCCCCCTCCTCTCCCACCGCCGGTCTCCCATCTCCCGAGTCTCTCTCTTTCTCTCTCAGCGGATGGCGAGAAGCGGAAGTTTACGGTCGAGCTCATCCCCTCACCTTTGTGCTATGTTCCTTCCGGCCGGCTGTGTTCTTTCCGACATGCGGCACGCCTACATCCATGCATCCACCTTCCTTTCGCTCTTCAATTTCCTTGGCTCTTCTATTTCCTTTTAGGCAAAGAAAGGTATGAATAGCGGCGGCGCATATCCTTTGATTTCCTTCTATTTTTAGTTCCTTGGCTTGGTTCTTGGTAATTAAATTGCTCTTCTTTCTTGTACTCCTATGTATCCACCAGGTTGCCGAAGGGCATGGCCTCAGATTCGCCGCTGACATGCGGTAACGCCCTACATCCATGCATCCACCTTCCTTTCCCTCTTCAATTTCTTTGGCTCTTCTATTTCCTTCTATTTTTAGTTCTTCTGCCTAAAAATTAGGCAAAGAAAGGTATGAATAGCGGCGGCGCATAGCCTTCTATTTCCTTCTATTTTTAGTTCCTTGGCTTGGTTCTTGGTAATTAAATTGCTCTTCTTTCTTGTACTCCTATGTATCCACCAGGTTGCCGAAGGGCATGGCCTCAGATCTGTCATGGGGCAGCGATTGGAGGGCATGGCCTTAGATCTTCCAAGCAGAATTGATTTGATTGGTGATGTATTGATTTGTGGTGTGTTCAACATTTCTGTGATATCTATGAATCGATTCAATCTATGATGTGTTGAACATTAGAACAGATTGGATGATTGTGTGCTCAGATCTTGCAGCAAGTTTATGTATGAATAAATTTGATTGTGGATGAGTTAGAATTGTGTTCTGGTCAATCCCTCCTTTGTAATGTTTCTCGGATGAATTTTTTTTTGATGGAGCGGCGGCGGCGGTAGCGAGCGAGCATGGCTGCAGTAGCATGCTCCCATGCGGCATGTGCATGGAGCATGCGTGGTGGCCTTTTTTTTTGTTTTTTTAAGAGGACAACACTGCCGGGTTTCTCACCGGCACTGATACAAAAGAGCCATCACTACCGCTTCCCTACTGCCGGTTCATTTTCCGGCAGTGAAGGGGGGTTTGGACCCGGCAGTGATGTACAAATCTGTAGTAGTGAAAACTTGGATAAACCTACCCTCTGCAGAAGCATAGACTCATTCGAGAAATTAAAGGTTCTAGCGATGCTGCCGGATGTTGTGTTGCCCTTCGAGAAAAGAAGGACAACACTTTTATGGGAACAAATTAAATTGCAGATAAATTAAAAGGGCATGTTCTCGCCCGATGCTAATTCTAGGTGCCAATGGTGACTTCGGAATCTGCAGATCTGCCAGGTGTTCAATCCTTCGGAGGTGCTCATAGAGGTAGGGTTTACGTATATATGTTCATGAGGGTGAGTGTGCGTGCATATTGTGAGCATCTGCGTTGTACTGTTTAATTCTAAAAAAAAAAGGAAATTATACAATTGGTAGAGTCTTGCGTACAGTAGGACAATGCCATGGAATGTGTGTGTTGTTACACGCTGGACTCCAGACATAAGTTGCCACAAAAGAATTTGCCCCCCGGTTTCACTGTTGAGTCTACATTTCCCTAACAGGAGCGGCACATCTCTGGTCCCCGTACAACTAATCTATGTCTTCAAGTTCGCCAACGGACTCCAAGCCACGCTACAGGATGCACTACAGTGGGAGGCACCCCCCACGAGGGACGATGCGATCCAACTCACTTGTCAACACAATGCCCTTCCGCCTCATTTGTCGCACGACTGGGCGACAAGCAACGGACACAGCCGCCATCAACGACTTCGGTTATGATGGGCGAGAGGCCTCGAGGGCTGATCCAGCTAGCTTCCACGATCCTGTATGACCTTGACGCCCTCATCCCTTATGAGGCACTCACCGAGCTTCGCCTAGCGGTCTCCATGAACCGCAAGCTCGAAGTCAGATCCACGACCACCAAACTAGAAGTTGCGGCGCCAGCCGAGATGCTGCACAATGGCTTCATTCACTCCGCCCACCGCTACTACCTCCACGAGAACCCAACTTCAAGAGGTACGTCTCCATGACTTCAGAAGGATGTCACAACCCTGCTCTTCGACAACTACTACAAGAACGACAACAAGGAGCATGTGCCAACCACAACAGTCTTCTACCTTGTCGACCTCGTCGCTACCCCGGATGCTCTCATCCGACCTCGCCTCGCTACGTCGACCGACCAAGAGCTCCATAGCATCACCGGAACCATCAAGCTCCAGGCGGGAGCACCGGCTTGGACGCTATTCAAGGGCACCATTGGCGACAACCACCACTACTGTGCCACGACATTATCAATAATGCTGCGGAATGTTGTCCAACCAGTGATGGTCTTCTTCTTCGACGACAACAGTGACCACCCCGCCAGCTTCAACGGCGTTCCTATAGGTCCAAGAGAGCAATGGCCTCCCAACCATCGACACAGCATTCAAAAAGGTCAGCAACCTCTTCTTAAGCCAGCTGACTCACTCTATACAAATGAATGCAACAATCTCTGGTACATGCTGCTTCGACTACCCTGTCAACATCGACATCTGTACAACAACACAGCGCGAGGACGCGCTGTCAGCAAAAGTTGGAGGAGGTGTCACAGTATGAAAGATGGGCCTAAGGGAGGCCACTGGAGAAGCTGAAGGGGCTTGTGCGCGCGCCCAGGAGGGCCAGCGGCCAGCCGCCGCCTCGCCGCCATCATTATCCAAATCTCGTCAAAAGAAATACTAGGGAATAAATATTTAGAAAAGAAATAGATTACTTTGTCAAAAAGTATTCCGATCTATAAGGAAACCTCCTAGATATTTCTTAGCATGCAAATCTCCCTCGGACTATAAATATAAGGGGCATCTAATCAATTGGAATCAATGAGAAAATAATTCAAGAGGTAACACCCGAAAGCTCCGGTCTTCTGCTCCCTAACCCTAGCCGTTGTCGCCGCCACCCAGCCGCCGCTTACACCATCGCCCTATCTGTCGCCGCAGACTGTCGCTGAATCCATCCGACTGTGACACAACTCCTTTTGGTATTTTAGCCACCAGTTTGCGTATACTATGTAAAAACTTTAATATGTTTTCGATTAGCAACTTTAGTATTACATGATAGCAAGTCCCTTTTAGAACTTCTAGCACATTTTACACATAAACTGCTACTAGAATAAAATTTTTTGAAACATATGTAAGTGGGATCTAGTTTTATTCACCTTGCCACGTAAAACATATCGGTGCAGACGGAACTGAAAAGAACACCGTTTAAAAGTTCACAATCAAATCAAAATAAATGTTTTGCCTTTTTAAGCTTTGGTCGGGTGACGTCACACTGGAAGCGACATCTCAATTAGCGCCGTGGATCACAAGCTGAGAAGGAGAAGTGCCAGGAACGGTAGTAGGGCTGGTCAGAAGCATCGCCAATTAAAAATCGGGTCATGCGTTCGCGTTAACCTTGTCCTTCCCAGCCAGGGCTGGGGAGATGAGACGCTAAGGATGCACCGCTAGGAAAGTCAAGAAGCTATAGGCGCTGCAAGCTTTGATAATACATTTGCTCATCGAGCAAAGGCTTTCAGTAGAAGCGAGGCAAAAGAAACTAGACTGGGTGGAGGAGGATGACCTCTGATAGGGGGTGAATTGAGGTATAAGCAAGATCTATATCAAAAAAATTACATAACGACAGACATGGGTGAAGATTTAGTTATCGATGGAGAAGATTCAATGGGCATGGAGCCCGTGATCAGGATTTTGGAAATAGGGAGTTTCCAAGAGATCGATGGAGGAGGGGTAGAGACGCCTACTAACATCATGGGGAAGACCCAAGAAACACAGGCCCCATCAGGGGAGGCAAAGATAGAGGAGAGGAGTAACTAGAGAGAAAATTAAGGGGGCCAAACAAATATTCACAAATAAAATTAAAAATAATTTAGAGATACAATGATACATTGATTTGAGTTCGAGTTCGAGGAGGAATATCGAAAAGTGATAAATTCCTGCCTGCCGACTGCTTTGCCGCTGTAGTTGCCCACCATTGCGGACTCGCAACCATGCTGCCGCCATCGTGGTCACCTTGTTGCCATTACGCATTGGCCTCAGCAACAGATTGAAGTGAAGCATCAACAAGAGATAACTTTAAGTAACATTAGCTTATATATGTGTTGTGTGTTCTATACGTTTATTTATGTTGGACTTTGACGTTCATAGCTTCTTTGTTAGGCAGCAAGCTACCACTACTATGCGAGTGCATTGACATTTGGACTGGATGTTAAGATTTTGAGCTAAAAAACATAGAGGTATTAGGGATCCTTTTTTTTGTTGAGGGGGGCCATGGCCCCTGCCAGCCCCCCTTAGTTCCGCCACTGGGAGGAGAGGTCAGATTTATGGATGGAAGGGGCCTAAGGGAATTAACCAACCATCTAGCAATGGAAGGTGCAAGTAAACCAACATGTGGGCAGGGGAGCTCGTTAAATGCCCTTAGATACTTAGAAACTATATACACCATCAACCTTAAATATATATATATATATATATATATATATATATATATATATATATAAAAGGAATCAACAACCTTGTTTTTTTTGGAAAAACGAGGCAAAAACTCTATCGCCCGCTTAATTTTGAAAAACCGACTAAAAACCGCATAACAACCTCTACCCCGAGGTGAGATTGTGACATATCCACTAACAAAACAACGCAACAACCGCAAACTCACCAAAGCATTGGATAGAGAGGTGGCTAACCACGCATACATCAAAAGAAAGAGAAAACTTAGCACATTCGAGAGAACTCTAGACAAAGCCGCTAAAGACATCAATCGAACGTTGATCTACGCCCCAGCCGAAGCAAAGATACTCTCCACTTTCACCATGGCCATTGTGCCCTCCACTTTCGTAGCTATGCCGCTCCACCGTCATCCTCCCTCTAAGGACCAATAGGTGGAATGGTGACTAAGAGTGACGGCGCACATGCAAGTACCACCATCCAACTCCGCATCCGAGGAATCCATGGAGGACAATGGCGGCAAAGTGGTGGAAACACCACCCGACATTTAATATTCTGGCACCACCAAGGAGATAGCCGATGGAGCAGATCCAACTCATTGACGTCGACGACGCCCAACAACCATGGCTATACTTACTCAAGAGGGGCAACAACAACATTGGGAGAGCACACAAGAGAACACAAGACCATGGCATGAGCTGAACTCTACTCTTCTATAGTGGCGCCCCCTCAAGAGGGTCACGACGTCAATGACTTCGACACTACCGGCTCCGAGATAACTAGAGCTAGGCTTTCACCGTGAGGAGATCGATAGGACTTCAGTCATAGAGTTGGGAAATATCGACGCCCCAAGGAGGTGAATGGCGCCAATGGCGCCGTCATCAATCACATAGACAGGTCTTCCATGACTTTCGCCTAGGCTCCCAAACTCGTGGACCATAGTTCATCGATTTGAGACAGTGTGACCAAACCTCGCCGGCACTAGAGGATACTGATGAAGCCTAGGACGAGGCTGCCCACCGACAGCTAGCCCAAGGCCAAAACTGCACGCACTCATAGCCCTGTGAAGAAGAAACTGGGCACATTGCCCCGCCGCCAACTGCTCGCGACCGAACTACATGCCCCACGCCGACGTGCACCCGCATAGCACGCAGCTTGTCGCCTCATGTGGTGCTTCCCGCGAGCGAAGCCGTTGAGCCACCCGTAGGATGCGAATAGGAGACGAGGAGGATGCAGATCTAGACCGAAGGGCCGTGGAACCGACTCACCGACAGACTGTCGTCCACCAGTAGGCCATCGAGCGGTGCCTCCAGCATGCCCGCCGGCGACAACCATATGCCAGCCACGCTTTAGATCCGGGCCAGAGGGCACCAGATCCGAGCCCAGGGACCACGGACCCGCCATTTTGTGGCCGCTACCGGCCATCCATGAAGCGTAAGAGGTCGATGCTCATCGGAGAAGAAGAGACAGTGGAGAGGAAGGGACCAAAGAGGTTGCAGGATGAGGCATACAAGCACGAACGAATCCGGGGCCTCTCGGAGAGGCGGATCCGCCAACTCGGGCGCCGATGCACCGGGCCGGCCGGGCCCCCCTGTGACGGCACCTAGATTCGGCCCCCGCTGCTCGATGGGAGAAAGGAATTAGGGAGAGAGACCAACCGCCGCCTTCCTCACGGTCCATCGGCGTCCTGCGTCGGGCTCAGGCGGCGGCCGGGCTGGCAAGCTGTAGGGGCGGAGCTACAACACTGCGGTGGAGGCGCGGCCCGAGTCGCTGGGGGGAGAGTTTACGTGGGGGCCAAGAAGCACTACCATCATACCATGTGTTTTACAACCATTTTCCCCATACACCATCAATCTGAGTGTGAAGGAGAACCTGTTTGCTATAAGTGTAAGCAAACGAGGCACATGACTCTGAACTTTATCAATTTCATGAATACGAATATGAAGATGTTTGGCTTTGGAATCTTCGGTCAGGGATTCGAGACATTCAACATTCAAATGTGATTTGGGGTGTCGGACTCCAATGAAAATCATAATTTTCTTATGGCATGTTACACCAACAATAAATTTCAAGTAGCCTAGTCGCTAAAGTGAGGCTAGTAGGAAGCAGAAACTGTATTCTCTATGGCAAAACTTTAAAGAGTAAATCACCTTTTGTTATGGCAAATTGTATTATCTCCTCGCATCCAAACTGGTCTAGCTATTAGTTTAGCTATAATTATTAGCTGAGTACCCAACTAACAACTATTTCACTATTTAGCCTGTTTGGATCTATTACTACAGGCCTGGCGTAGGTCTGTTTGCTCTGGTTAGCTATTTTCTCTTTTATTATCTAAAAAAAAAAAAAAAAGCTATTTTCTTTTTAGAAGGTAACCCAAGCAGTACGCTACATCCACACTTTATGGTTTTCTTAAAGGCTGATTATTCAAAAGAACCATGAACAAAAACATGGTGTGGATCCATACCTCTATAAATCCGTAGTCTACAATGGCAACCAAATAGTTGTGCCCATCTTTGACAGGTGCGCTCCAATCAATAGCTTTGAACTCGCCATACAAGTCAGTTTCAGGATCAGTCGAATTAATGTTCCAGATCTATAAATTTCAGGGGCACAAGTAATCCAGTTAATTTCGCTGATGTTGAAAAAAATTAGTGGCAAATTAATAAATAAAATAATTAAAGGGAGCGAGCCAACCTTAACGTTCCCGGGGCCGTTGGATGACACACAAGAAAGACTAGCAAAGGTGTCGGTATTATTTGGCTTAAAGACCACCTGTGTAACAGGGTTCATGTGCCCTCGAAATTCTCGAGTGCACGTCCATGCATTATCCCAGTCCCATAGCTTGATTAGGAGGTCATCAGATGAAGACAACACATAAGAACGACTTGGATCCGGATGTACCGCTAATGATCTGACTCGACCACCATGAGCAGCGAATGCGTGAAGTAATTCCAACTTTGCTGCTGTGTATACGTTGACTATCCCAGATTTGTCACCCGATATAACCCATTGCTTTCTTGAGATGAACTTGACAACAACAAAATCCATAGGATCCATGAACCCTTGAGCCTTCTCCGGAACATGTATCCTGCCCTAAATTACAGTGGAAAAAAGATTAACATGTACGTATGTATAATGCCTGAGGGTTGTCGCCAATATAATTTGAAATTTCTTAGGCTGCAAACCATTGTCTTAGTGATTTTTGTCACTGATCAGTATTTAATTTTCCACCAAATTAAAAGTCCTTTGGTCCTTTATGTACTTTATATCTCTGTCCTGATATATAAGGTACACCTATATTTCGGTATGGAGGTCGTTATACAGACTAACCCGGGTGTTGAGAGTAAAAAACTAGAGAAAAATTCTAAATAAGGATAAGAACCCTTCTTGGACATTTCCAGTAAGGCCATGGAGAAATAATATCACGGAGATAATAATGTAGCGCTAGTATTGTTATAGGGAATTACATGTGGACTCGGGTATTTATATAAAATGAAAAATGATCATAATTAAGTAGAATCAAAGTCTTTAGACCGCTACCTGCTTGCTGATTCTCCAAATGCAAACAAACCTCTCATGGACTGTCAAAACCCTAGAATACAACAACAACAACAACAACTTAGTCTTTTGTCCCAAGCTAGTTGGGTAGGCTAGAGATGAAACCCATAGGAAACAAGTATAAAAAGAGACACAAAAATAGGGCGCAAGACAAAAGATAGAGTTAGGGTTAAACAGTGGGAAAGAAAATAAAGGTCACGGTTCAGCACGTTGATTGATAGTCTCCAAGAGCTCCTATCCATAGCTAATTCTTTAGAGATATTTCACTCCTTTAGGTCTCTCTTAATCGCCTCGGCCCCAAGTCGGCCTAGGTCTCCCTCCGCCTCTCTTTACATTGTCTTCCCGCTTTAAAACCCCACTCACGCACCGGGCGCCGAGAGACCTCCGTTGGACATGTCCAAACCATCCCAACCGATGTTGAATCAGTTTCTCCTCGATTGGTGCCACCTCGACCTTATCTCGAATCTCTTCATTCCAACTCTATCCTTTCTTGTATGCCGCAAAACCAACGCAACATACGCATCTCCCACACTCACCGCTGGACATGTCACCATTTTGTAGGCCAACATTCAAAGACCGTATAACATCAATGGCGAATTGCGGTCCTATAAAACTTACCTTTTAGCTTCTGTGGCACCCTCTTGTCACACAGGGCACCCGAAGCTTGACGCCATTTCAACCAACCTGCTGATATTCTATGCCTAACATCTTCATCAATGTCGTCATCCTTCTGTAGCATTGATCCTAAATATCGTAAAGTATCCTTCTTGGCCACCACTTGTCCATCGAGGCTAACATCTTCATCCTCGCGCCTAGACGGGCTGAAGTCGCACATCATGTACTCGGTCTTGGTCCTACTTAGTCTGAACCCTTTCGACTCAAACGTGCGACTCCACAGCTCCAACTTTCCATTAACCCCAGCTCTACTCTCATCCACTAGCACCACATCATCAGCAAAGATCATACACCAAGGGATGTCACCTTGTATATCCCTTGTGACCTCATCCATCACCAAGGTAAATAAATAAGGGCTCAAAGTCGACCCCCCGATGTAGTCCTATTTTAATTGAAAAGTCACTAGTATCGCCATCACAGGTTCGGACACATGTCGTCGCATCCTTGTACATATCCTTGACGAGGGTAATGCACTTAGTTGGGACTTTGTGTTTTTCCAAGGCCCACCACATGACTTTTCTCGGTACTTTGTCATACGCCTTCTCGAGGTCAATAAAGACCATGTGCAAGTCCTTCTTCTGCTCCCTAAATCTCTCCATCAATAGTCGTACTAAGAAACTTGCCTCCATGGTCGACCTCCCAGGCATGAACCCAAACTGGTTTTGGGTCACACTTGTCACTCTTCTTAGGTGATGCTCGATAACCCTCTCCCAAAGCTTCATCATATGGCTCATCAGCTCAATCCCACGATAGTTAGTACAATTTTGAACATCTCCCGTGTTCTTGAAGATGGGTAGTAATATACTTCTCCTCCATTCTTCAGGCATCTTGCTTGACCAAAAAATGAGGTTAAAAAGCTTAGTTAGCCATACTACCGCTCTCGCACCCAGGCATCTCCACACCTCAATGGGGATGCCATCAGGCCCCATCGCTTTACCTCCCTTCATCCTCTTTAAAGCCTCCCTGATCTCTACCTCTTGAA
Source organism: Hyparrhenia diplandra (assembly GCA_015847255.1). Lineage (NCBI taxonomy): Eukaryota > Viridiplantae > Streptophyta > Magnoliopsida > Poales > Poaceae > Hyparrhenia > Hyparrhenia diplandra. Next base: position 339,575 of record JADLZK010006897.1, read on the forward strand.
TTCTCCTCACAAAGCCTCTAATGGGTGTCATCAAATGAGTCATCCAACTCAAGAGTAGGGCCTTCATCCTCCCCCATTAAACAACCTATCAAAGTACTCTCGCCATCCGTCCCTTGATGTCATCATCCTTCACTAGAAGTCGATCCGTCCCCGGCCCTTGATGCATTTGATTTGGTTTATGTCCCTTGTCTTTCTCGCGGATCCTAGCGATCCTATAAATGTCCTTTTCTCCCATTCCTTCGAGCCTAGCCGTTGATAAAGGTCATCAAAAGCTTGCCCCTTTGCTACACTCACAGCTTGCTTTGCAGCCCTCTTTGCTATCCTCAGAGCCCTCGATGTTGGTTGCACTCTTGTCGAGATGGAGGCGCTTTTGAAGCACTCCTTCTTCTCCTTAATAGCCCTTTATACCTCGCCGTTCCACCACCGGTGTGTCCTTTCGCTTCCTTCTTGCCTCCCTACTCACACCCAAAGACTTTCGAGAGGCTACCTTCCGCATACACATGTTGTAACATCCCGTATATTAAAAAGTAATTAAAATTTTAAATATGATCATTATCATGTGTTATTATCAAGCATCATGGCCTAAATGCATTTCAAGTTTCAATATTAACATGTATATGTTGCATGTGTTGGTTGAGTTGAGATTAAATTCTGAATTTAAAATGTTTGGGAGGAATTGATAAAAATAAAATTGACAAATAAGATATATGCATATGTGTAGGTAGAATAATGACAAAGAAATAATGGCATGTTTGTAATTATATATTTATATCTATGTTTTAGTTAAAAAAAGAGAAAGAAAAGGAAATCAAAACACAACTCACGCACTCACCAGAAGCCTCCACAACCCACCTGTTAGCCCAACCTCTCCACGTCACCACCAGCAGCCCCTCTCCCTTCCCCATTTTCCATTCACGTTCAGCCAACAGAGGAGGAGGAGAGAGGATAAAGGAAGAGAGGAAGGAGAGAAGATGAGAGGAGGAGAATGGCGCCCAGCCCTTGCTGATGGAGGGCAACGACGAGCTACTGCTCCCCCATGCCCTCACCTTGCCGGAGTTGGAGGAGAAGGCTCCAAGCTTCATCTTCTTCAACCTCAAGCCATGGAGGAGCCCGAAGGTCGATCTACAACCTCCAGCGATTCCAAGTCGAGCTGCTGTAGTTGGAGTGTCCCTAAGTCATGGTGAGCACATCCCCGAAGTCTCCAACCATCTTCCCCATCTCTAGCCTCAATCCCATGAGCTCCAGCACCCTCCAATGGTGGTTCAACTCACGTACGGCAAGGGAAAAGGCAACGGGGGTCAGCCTCTGCTATTCCAATCTGTCGCATATATACGTATATATATCTATCATTTATATATTTCTTTTCCTAATGATTAGTCCTGATTGGTCAGGTTCAGTACATGTCTGGTAAGTCTAGTCTGTTCACCGAGTGAAACAATTCTTGATTGAAACTAGTGTAGTTTATTAACGAACATAGCTGTGTTAGGGTCTGTAGATATTAGCTTCTTCATGCATCTGCTAAAAAGTGATTTCTCAAATGTACAAGGCTTCCGAGTAGTTTCGTCAGATAAGCCAGACTGTAGATGTGATCTTTTTGGTTTTCAAGTAATTTAGCTTATTTTTAATTAGGCCAAGGTGTGTTCTGATCTTAGACCTGATGGTGACTTTTATAATGACCGTAACTGTGCAGCTCCTCTTCCAGTGGCTCGTTCTAGCTGATAGGTGGAATAGAGAAAATCAATAAATAAATAAATAGTAAATAAGTTGACAGCCGTAGCATCAGCATTGCTTAGATTAAGCTATATTTGTCCAAACTACTTTTAGCTTCTAGTTATTGTTTTGATTGGGAACCTGGTTGCTCAGGTGGTGTTGGATGTGAGGGCATAGCCCAATCTTCTGCTCGACACGCTACGTAGCATTACAAAGGCAAGTGCTTGACGAACCTATGAGTGGACTTGTACCTATTGTTTGAAATTTTAAGTTGAATCAATTGCTTCATGTGCTATATTCCTGTTCCATGCGCTTCAAGTGTTCCTTTACACTCAATTCTCGTTCTAGTGGATCTGGATGTGCAGTTTGGTATTTATAGTCAAGTTCAAGTTTCAAGCTTTCATTTAAATTCAATTCCGGGGCCGGTTTATCCGGAAGTGCAATTTGGTTCTTATATTCAAGTGCTGTGAGTAAGTGCTGGCCCCACTTGCTCGGCTTTACCCGTAAATGCTAAGGGGTATTCAAGTGTTGTCCGTTTCGCACGGAAACTACTATTCATTTGGAGTTCCGAAGAATTGCTCGTGAATTCTCGGGGAGTTGATTGTTCTTCCGTTCTCGAATGTACTTGCCGAAAGTGTTTTTACTCACTCTGTGTTTATTTGGTTTTTTAGGTACCAAATGAGCGCTACATGCATGGGAATAATTGGGAGTAGCACCTTCACGTTCATAGACATGTAGTTATTTAAACCTCGTTCCTTAATTCTAAGTTTTTGTCACTATAATGGTTCTTGTTTAAACATTGGTTTGTTGGAGATGGTCGTTGCAGTGGGAATTGGTGTTTCCATCTTATTTGGGTTGGGCTGTGATGATTATGATGTTATTTTTGCTTATATATCATTTATGAACTGTGAAATTACTGTCTAGAATGTCCTGTTTTTAGGGGATATGCTGCCAAAATTTTCAATAATTGTTTTAGAACAATTGGATATGTGTTGATGGGGTAGCCCCGGTGGAGATTCTAGCCGGGCGTTACACATGTTGCCATCTTCACCACATATCGTCAAGCATCTTCTCCTTCTTCCCAAGGCCCTCGCCTAGCATCCTCTCCTTAAACGACAGCGCCTCCCTCTCTAAGCTTCCACCACCGTTCTCGTAATCTTGGCACGTTTTTTTCGGTGGGCACGCACTCAAAAACGAAAGTCCGCCACTACAAGCTTGTGTTGAGGGACAACACACTCCCGTGTATCACCTTACAATCTAGGAAAGCACTCCTATCTTCCCTTCTTGCAAGGATAAAGTCGACCGGCTCGAGTGTTGTCCACTATGGAAGGTCACTAAATGGGATTCCTCTTTCTAAAGAGGGTGTTCGCTACAACAAGTCATAGGCCAACGCAAAATTCAAAACATCCTCCCCCTCTTCGTTCCTACTACCGCACCGAAACCCCCGTGCACTCGCTCAAACCCTACATTTGTTGCACCTACATGGCCATTGAGGTCTCCTCCTATGAAGAGTTTCGACCGATAGGCACAAGATTAACCATGCTATCCAGTGTCTACCCAAAATCGACTCTTGGCGCTCTCACTAAGACCTACCCGAGGGGCATATGCACCGGATCACATTAAAGACCGAAGTCTCCAACGACCAATCGGACTAGGATAATCCGATCACCTTGCCTCCTAACGCCCACAACTCCATCCTTAAGGATCCTATCTATCAAGATGCCTACACCATTCCTACCCGATGTTGTCCCCGTGTACCAAAGCTTGAAGCCGCATTCTCCACCTCTTTCACCTTCGGCCCTTCCATTTGGTCTCCCCGAACGCATAGAATATTTACACGCCTCATAGTTGCCGAGATCGACCAGCTCTCTTAACCCACCGTTAGGGACCCTACGTTCCAACTACCTAGACGAATCCCTAGTTGGCTCGGGGCTTCCTTACCCCTTCGCACCCGCCGAGGAAAGTGCGAAGACCTTTTGCTCATTTTTCACTACACCCAAAGCAGATGTAGTGCGCCACCAAGGTTGCGACGGCCCGGCCCTTGCTCACTTATCATCGTCTCCGGATCACGATACGACGCGTCACTAAGGGGATGGCGGCCCGGCCCTTGCCCATTTAACACCACACCCGGGTCCCGATGTAGCGTGTCGCTAAGATGGTTATGCCCCAACGAATTTCTTATGGGTTTCATATCCATTTGAGTGGTTGTTTTTTTACGCTGGTTCGCCAAACCTAACGCAACCCTCCTCCTTTACCGGGGCTTGGGACCGGCTATGTTGAGACGACTCAAGAAAGTCTTCCAGTCAACATAGGCTCGAAAGTTGTCAAAACCCTAGAGTATATAACAAATTATTAATTAAACAGAATTATAAAAGATAATTTGTATTCAGGATAATATAATAGAACTCCACACCATTTTGGTGCATTAAATAGGAAATAATTGACAATTCACTCACAGTGGCTCAGTCGGGTGCACGTCAACGGACCTAATTTTGCCAAAATGTTTTGCATTAATGCTCTGGATATTGAAATGACCGACATTAGGAAAACTAAAAATGTCATGTTATTTACACATTTTATAATAAACATGTCATTTACTCTATGGACAGATATGTAAAATGATGTTGTAGCAAGAAAAAAGGAGGGAAAACATTTAGTTATATATCTTAAGAATATCATAGTCGCTCGGTTCTAAATTATAATTTGTGTTTTGACTTTTCTAATTACATAGTTTTTACTCCACATGTCTATAAAAATATACATGGCAAAAGCTATATAATCAAGAAAATAAGACAAAATGACTTATAATTTGAAATGGCGGGAGAATTATATGTATGTACTCGATCTGTGCGTGTCGCATGCTACTCACAGGTTGAAATATGTGGACTGGCTTGTCCGGGCCACTATTGTTGGCAACAAATAAGCACGCGCGGTGCGCCTTGCCTCCCCTTTGTCTCTGGCTGCATTAAACACTTGCTCGGCAAAGTCCACTGGATATCCTTGAACAGATGTGAGATTATTGGCCATGCTGCTGGCAGTCATCATCAGGATTTCAAATGACTCCGTGTTCATCGGCTGATATATTTCGTTCGTCAAGAGCCAAGGGAAAGCAAACGTGGATTCTGGCGGAATAAGGCCTTTGTGACAGGGAGTAACTTTCTCCGCATTATTACTTGTTTTGAAGTACCAAGAAGCAGCAGAAGGTACCATCCAAAAGGCAATTTCATCGTCCGTCGTATTGATTAGATGTATAAAGTGCAAACAGAACTTTTCTGGTTTGCGGGGGTATCGGAGCTCGAAGGGGTAGATGTCTAACAGCTCAGTTCTAATAATGGACCCATCACCAAGGGTCTGGTTGGCTGCTCCATGGCTTGTTCCCTCGTTTGTGTCCAAGTGCAGCAGCTTATGAACACATTCAGATAGCTGGGAGGGTTGTGCTGATTCCACAAAATCAACTTCCAACTCGATATCATGCACACAAGTCTGGCTCTTGAACATCTCCATAGTGATACCGTCGGCACCGAACCCCTTACTCACAATGGCGCTCCGCACCAAGACCATGTCCTTACTCTCCAGCAGCTTCTCTTGCACCACTGCTTGTTGCAATTGTTCCCCCTCTGGCTCTTTTTGTTGCAAGCGTAGTACGATTCCCCAAGTTCATTGTGGTGGAATAACTCCTTTGCGACATAGTATGGAGGACCTAGCCTTACCAGAATCAAGAAACATGAAAGCAACGTGATCATCTGTGCTGTTGTTCGTCACATGTAGTGAGAAAGGCGTGTGCTTGTTTGACTCCAAGGGGCAGAGGAGCTTGCGGGGGTGGACATGAAGAGGCTAGCTTGTGTTTGTCTACAAGGTAAGAGGAAAAAAAAAGTGTCATGTCAAATTAATCTGTGGTCTGGGCTGCATGCTGAAAATTACAATCCATGATCGGTCATCAACCTTAAGTGAACTGCAAACATGCTGGTTTGCTGTTAATTAACAGTAAAGGCCATGCAGGATCATGAAAAATTTGTGTTTCTCCTCATTTATCTAGAGAGTACCTAAGATATTGTAAGTTGCCTATCTTATCTTACTATTACTAATTGAGGCTCCACGTTAATTCTCACCAGACGCTTAAGAAAAAAAAAAAAAGATAAATGCTAAAAATTCTCACGTTAATCGAAACATTCAACGTCAGATTGGAAATCTGGCCATTCATAACCATTGGTTCTCATTTAGTTTTTAAAGAAATTACCCACCTCTGCCATTACAAATAAAAAAAAGTGTAAAATCTTATAGTTGCGAGAAAAAAATCAACACCGCAGTATAAAAGCTTGAACGACAAGTCCCTCAGGTTATCTCTCGATTATAACAAAAAAATCTGTCACGTTCAAGATAAATTAAAAATAGCAAAATTAACACACGTTAGAAAATATATTCCGCAAACAAAAAAGATAAGTTAGAAAAATATCTGTATCACATGGGCCCACAAGTTATGTTTACTAGGTTCATCATTTTTTTTTTTTTGTGGAGCTAATAACGGTGGCACCCATCCCTATTCATCAATCTCTTAACCCAAAATTAGGTTGAACATTGATATTTTAACAAAATACCAAAGGCAATCTATGACCACCAAGAAAAAAAAAAACTTACACATGTTTAGATTGTAGTAATATATTTGAAAAAATAAAAAGTTGAAAATATTTGGCAAACATGAAGAAATAGTTATCCATCTGCTCGGTAGCCACCCTTCTGTTTTAATTGAACATCCATGTTTATTCTCACGAGACACAATAGAAAAATAAATTTAGAATTTCCTGTAATAAATAGAAATATTTAGCCACTAATTTGTTCGACTCTTATCGTCATCACCAATAATAGTCATTGGATCTATTCTATTTTTTAAAAAAAAATATACACCTCTACCAGTATGAAAATTTCATAAAGCTATCTCTTACGTCTAAATTACCAACCAATGTAAAAGATAATTTTAAAACTACTAAAATTTAAGATATTAATTGAGTGCCATTAAATCAATCCATAAATATTGTTTCATAGTATTCATATTTGGAGTCATGAATATTAATTGTATTGCTTTTTACTATACTTATCTAGAGTCATAAATGTTCCATAGACTTAGTCAAGCTTTAAAGAAAGTTTGAATCAATACAAGCACATAATTGCATCCTTTTGGGATACAGCTAGGACATATAAATACTAATATAAAGTATTACCAAAAATAGTTCAATAACCATAATTGAACTCTTAATTCAAAAGTAAAGCATGTAGCTAGCTTCCACCACCTTTACAAGTAAACATGTATACATTAGATTAAATATTATTTTAATAGCTCACCAGGCGTGAAAATTTTTCATTAAGAAACGACAAAGCAATACCATGGACAATTCACTTTAAGTTATATTAGTACTCTATGATAATGAAATTTGTAAGTTCTTATTTTAAATTGTTTAATACTAGATTTTGACTAAAACACCTATCGTAAAAATATTATTAAATTTATTTTAAGCATTCTATGTTTTATAAAACAATGTTACTGTAAAAATAATTATGTGTTATAATAGAATCAACATGTGGATTCTCTTGGTGCAAGATTATTTGTACCATATTAAGAACTAACAGCTAGGGTAGCCTGAGACCTATAATCTTCTTTTAATAAAAATATTCAAATAAAATATACAATGAGAAATAGAGTTTGAACTTAACATAAGGATAGAAAATGCAACAACTAATTAAATTAAAAATTTGAAAGATACGATAGGTTCATGATGTCGTAGAAAGGATACAACAAGAGCATATATAACTTAAGCTTAGGTTTTAAGTAAAACCATATCATATGAGAAAATGGATAAAACCTAGAATTTTATCTTCTAATGGGAGCTAGGTAGCCAATGGGAGCCTTCACATAAATTCTCACAATCTCAAAAAAACTAAAACATCCGGCTATCAATTTGGTAGACTAATCACCAATGATAACAATTACCCTCATCTACGATTTTGTAAAAATAACATAAAGTAATTTATGAATGGATGTTCAAATTATCCACCTACCCAAGTCAGAAACATGATCAAAAGTAAGCCAAAAATTTACATCTAATTACCTATTTCCTATTATTACAGATAATTTAAATGTATCCTTAACTTTGCATCTATATTACCACCTTAGTCATTATATAAAAGAAAAATATCATCTAAAATCTGTATCTAAATTATCAACATCTTCTACTTCAAATAATGTATAAAAAATTTAAATCATATATATGTCTTTACATTAACAACTTCTATTAATATTAATATATTAAATTTATAATAATGTAAACATAGATAATGTGTTAGCCTGCAGATCATGTATGAATGCATGCAAAAGCGATAAATACATATGTTATGTTATAGCATTCATGGAAAGTATATTCTTAACGGCTCATATATTATGGTCTTAACAAATTATTTAAATTTATATTAATAAAACTAACATACAATATATGTTTTTTTTTATGTTGATACATTTGTATATTTTAACTTAAATGTTTGACATTCACATATTGATACTACAACCATTACTACACGTATAATTCCTTAACTCTTGAGAAGCGACAAAGGTTAGTGTAGAATACGAGTGGATATAACACTCTACTTTTAGATTCCTTTGGAGTAAAAATCATTTGAAAGAATAAATATTGATATCCTGTTCAGTTTAACGCTACTGCTGATCTTAGTGACATCGTGCAAACTTGAAATGACTGTTTTTGCCATCTTAGTACTTAAGAGGGAAGTCTACGACCCTAAACCCTATTTTCAAATAAGGACAAAATGAGAGCTAATAAAATATTTAAAAGAGCCAAAGTTTCAACTTAACCTGTGGATAAAATAAATCCATAACATCAATAAGATTGAAATTTAGCTAGAAGTCAAATTTGGATTGATGACATGATAACATATATCCTACAACAAGAGCCACCACAATTTAAGCTAAGTTTCAATTTAATGCTTGTTGAAGATGCAAATAGGTAACATGCAAAGAAAAAAAATAATTGATATGGGTGAAAAAAAGGATTAGCAATAGAAAGTTTCATGATTGATATGAACTACATAGTATCTATTATGCCTATTGTCTTAGGAAATGAACAAAGAAAGAAATAGACAACTTAATACAAATTTGAAGATATTAACTGACCAATACGAATCTAACCCGTGCGGGAGCACGGGTTGATAGACTAGTGTATCTAATTCATATTTTGATAGTACCTCCAGAACATTAAATCCCGTATATGTTGTTTCTATAATCATAAGACTATGCCCCTAACACTAAAACAATGGTGTGACCGTTTCACTGGTCACACATTAGTAGAGAAGTCTGTAACCATAAAAATAACAATATTTTGCAGTGGTGAGGTGATCATTTACGTACTATCATATATACAATCTTAGTCACCTTCAGAAGGATAATATGCTTGCAGCAACCCTGGATTTCTCACTGATTTCTACTACAAAGTTTAGTTTTATACAAAATTCATCGATGCAAAATAAGTCTGATAAATTTGAACGCATCATTTTTGTCAGTTTATGGACGGACTCAAGATGAGTTGTGTCCCTTCTTACCAGCAAAGCCCACTGCCTCGCTGTCTCAAAGATTTTCCAAAACCCATTGGCAAGATTGAAAAACCCTCTCTCCAAAAATCCTCATCTGAACTCCCAATCTTTCCGCACTTGGGACAATTGATCCGATCAATTGGAAATATGCACACGCATATCTAATCGGCCGTTTTGGAGTGGAAAGGACGTGGGGACAATAAGGAGAAAGGACAGGCTCCCAATGCAAATATATGAGAGAGAAAGAAAGTATAAAAGTGGATGGTTTGGTTTACTTAGAAACTTTTTCACCGCTAAATTGTACAAATTGGTATGAGCCGGTTAAAGACATAATTCCGTCCAAACATTGGAACGTGAAATATGCACCACAGTCCACACAGAGAGGTCCGTATGTAAAGTCGATGAGCCCAGAAGAATGACCCTACCTGGTCCACTGAAGTTTCATAAACTGGAATGACCTTTTCAATCTGGGATTCTATCTCATACAGCTTACCAAGAATCTCTGAAATAATAGGTCTCTTATGTTGGTCAGTGTCAATACAACTTTGAGCTAATTCAAAACATTTCTGCATATGTTGGCAGTGTTCATCTGATTTATCTGACTGCAATGCCAAGAGTTCATCCGATATATACGACTGCAAAGACACATCACACAATGATAAAGATGACCCAAAACTATCTATGTAGGCAGGCTATGTAGCGATTTATTCCACCATAAAGATCAAGCTCATAATAATAACTGCAGCATGTGTATAAAACAACAGGAAGGGTCGGTGCACATATTTTATTAACAATATCAACAAAAGAAAGAAACGTTCAGAATAGTTCTCTACATAAAGACAAAGGTAATTAGGGGCATTGTCATTGTAATATTTGCTTGGTGTATAAAAGGGTAAAGACATGGTTTGATCAGTTATACTTACATAGTCAGTGCTAAGCATGCTACATCCTGTTGATAGTTTTGATATTATGATACCCAAACTGTATATATCTGACTTGTACGATATTTCACCACCTTCTACAAATTCTGGTGCAAGATAACCCCTGTACACAGTATGGAAGTTTGAATCATCTTATAATCGTATATGATTTTGTTTCAGGAAAAACACATCTGAAGAGACTTCTTACAATGTTCCACAAATGTTTGTAGTGTTCGTTCTCGTCTGTTCTTCATCAAAGCACCTTGACAAACCAAAGTCTGCAATTTTAGGCTCCATGTTGATGTCCAGCAGCACATTTTCAGGTTTGAGATCCAAATGATTAATGTGATGTTCGTGAAGATACTGCAAGCCCTGACAGATGCCTTTAATTATTCAGTAACGTTTAGTCCAATCCAATGCATTAAAATCCCCTACAAAAGTAAACATAAGAGAATTAAAATTCTTTCCATCATGAAGAAAATATTATGTTTACATTTTAATGTACTTCTGAACTTGATCTTGAAACAATACATCTTATAGGTACATTGTACAGTACTGTATATAATTCAAAATAGCAGTGCTTTAATAGTAATGTCCATTTAAGGAATGTATGTCGGTCAAAGGAAAAGTGAAGTCACATGTGAATTATTATAATACACCTTTTCTCACTACTGCACAACAGGTAATCACTATTGGATCAACCGTCACTACCAGGTATGCATGAGCATTGACAGTGATTATGCTTTATTACTATGGGTCATATGCCTAGTATTCTGACAATGGTTAGGGGATTCTCTTAAACTACATAAAATTGTTGGCACGTGTATTGTTTGCAAATAATTTAGTAGGTCACTCAATTCAATTTAGTAACTGTAAAGCACATTTTGTGTGTACAATGATCGAGATGAGGCAGCAGTTCTTTGTAAATAGTCGTAGGGCTTAAAAAGAAGAAAGATAATGTAAAGCGTAAAAGAAAAGTTACAAGCTCTATACCTTTGAAGTTGCCAAGGCTTCCATTAGGTACATACTCAAAGCAGAGAAACACTTCATGTGTTTCTGCCAAAATATATCTTCCATCGTGCATCATTACTTCCCTCAGTATATCCGCGCAATAGCCTAGAAATCGAACTATATTTTTGTGTTTTACTATTTTTAAACATTCAACCTCCTTCAGAAATAGATTAACATCAAAATCAGGCAATTTCGGAATAAGCTTCTTGACAGCAACGTTTTCTCCATTCCATAAAGTCCCCTGTTCAACATGGCGTCATAAATGTTATGCAGAGAGGCTGCGATGAGTTTTCAAGATGATTATATCAATTCAAATGTTGAAAACTAATAGAAGTCGTCTGTTGTCAAAAAAAAAAAAAAAAAAAAAAAAAGTAAACAAACTGTACGTACGTACCAGGTAAACCACTCCAAATCCACCCCGACCAATTACTTTGTCTTCAGAGAAACTACTTGTGATATCTCGAACAGCTGCATATGATAGTTTGATTGGCTCTGCACTTAATTCAGTCAATACGTTCTCCAGGGCAACCAGCTCTGCTTCTAGTGCATCTCCCATTCCAAAAAAAATTAGCAAAGTTCTGACGGACGAGCTGGACAATAATAATTAGACAAATTTTTGGATTCAAAATGCAGATTACATTATATATTGTTGGACGTATATATGGGGGCAACGCAAAATAAGTTGATCCAAATTTTTTTAATAAATAAAATTGCAAGGTGCAGACAGAAAACAGATTCTCCTAGGAGCAACGAGCCAGCAGATCAGCAACCAGCTCGCGCGCGAGCACAATAGATCAGAAAGGGCGAGACGACTATGTTGGCATCGCCACTCCTGCACCCTGTCAGGCTTTGCACGCCGCCGCCGCCGGCCGGCGGCCGACCGCCCTCATCCTTCGGCACCACCTGCGCGTGGAGGTTTCTCATTCGATGGCACCGCTGCCCCTTATGCCATAAGGGCGCTGTTCTCTGCTCTAGCAGTCATAAGGGCGCTGTTCTCTGCTCTAGCAGTCATAGTCTCTCTCTCAATCACCTGCTGTGCTGCCAGCCTGCCACACTGCCCGAATACGGTTCTATCTTTCTCTGAATCAATCGCTCAAGGTCATGGCTCGATTGTTTGTATTTATGTCATTTTTTCGAACAGGCGGCACTTAAGGCATGAATGCACAGTTTGCAATTGAAGTAATTCTAGACACAACAAATCTATCTATAGATACAACAACAAATCAGAAGTACTAACAGCACTGACCTGAAAGGGATGGAGATATCTGATCGCAATTCTACACCCAACACGAGGTCAGCACGGGCAGGAACGAGAGGGAGACGTGCTGCATATAGTTGACTTCCCCATTCTAGATCTTATCTTACCCTTATATAATAAATAAGAAAGAAAAAAAAGGCCCGTTAATACCTGTCCTTCACCTGCTCTGCTTCCAACTCAAGTACAACCAAGAGAAAATTTTCTATTTAGCACCGGAAAAAATACAACTTTCTTATATGTCACTCAAACTCAAATTCTTTCCTATCTGTCTCCATCACATGCTTCTGTTAGTTTAGAGCTAAACGGTGTTAAGTGAGAAAAGACCATTTTACCCCAGTAGTTATGACATGTTGTTTATTCATATCTTTTTGGACATTCAACTATGCTTGTACCCTCATTTTTCACAGCTCTTGTTTTCCCACCATTCCAATCTTCCGTTTGACACCCTAACCTGATGCAAATTAATGGAAAAGAAAAAAAAAAAGAAGTGAAAAAGGAAGCCCAAAATGATTTTGGTATCCTTGCCAAATAGAAAATTTTCTGGTGTCACATAGAAAATTTTCTCTACTACCAAACGATAAGAGAAGTAACGCCACAGCAAGAGACGAACAGTTTTTCAGCACCTAAGCATACGCGTGCTGCTGCAAGTAAACCTTCATCCAAACAGTACACAACTGCGCACGATATCGAAAGCTGCAATTTTTTTCCCTCCAAAACCTGGCAGGAGATCTGCCCCTTCCAAAGCTTAGGCAATGCTCAAGGGTCGTTTGTCGTGTTGTAAAAAAAAAGGTCTAACTATCGTGGGCTTTATATGGGCCGCTGGACTGCCCCACGTGTGGTAGATAGCATAGAAGCCCATCATCGCCTCTATCATTCTAAGCAGGTCGCGGGGAGGAGCAAATTAAAGCCCTCCACCCATTGGTCGACGGTTTGCTTGATGGTGGACAGTAGTTGGGCAGCTGGCTGGTGGTTGATGGCACGCTTCGGAAGCACCTCGCATTTTTTTCTTTCCATATTTCCCATGTCACCAGGGCGAAGGGTGTCGGCTTCCCTTACTTTTGTCACCGTGCCATCACCGTCGCCATTGCTCCCACCAGATTAGGAGTGAGTCTCCTCTGATATGAGACGATGAGGACCGTTAGGATGGTCCACCACTTACATCATACATGAACCAAATGCTATTGCTATATATTTTTGAAAACAGGGAAAGGAAACCTTGCACGTAGTACCATATATAAGGTATATTTATTTCATGGTTTTATGATGTACACACTATATGATAGATGTATTATTATATACTTGATGAAAAGGAAAGAAAAAAAAACAATGGATTAGCCGATTAGGTGGCAGGAAACAACCGAGAAATTAACTCCATGTAATCGTCGTCATATGTGTGTGACTCGAATTAACGCGTGCACTCCGCGTCAAAGGAAACCAAAAAAAATGCGACGGTGGACACCGAAATCCGGGCTTAACTTTCACCCGTGAACAATTTATGAACTGCTACCGACAAAGGTATAGACACTTTGGCTCTGCTTCCATCTTCTTGCAAGTTGCAACTGATGCGTATTATTGTCATACTTATATTGAATTGATCTTCACATTTGGTAATTAGTTGGATGCCTTTATCTAATGCATGCATCATCGAGCACTGAGACTCATTAAATTAGTGGGTGGGTGACTCATGACAAAAGTGACTTTGGAGTAGACCTGTTCAAACGTTGAAGCGGGTCAGGTTTTTGTGTAGGGCCAGAAAGTGTTGGAATTTATATATAGTTAATGGGCTTGGCCCAATAACGAATTCTGAAATTCCTCAAAGGCCCATTCATGAAGTGCAAAGGAGGGAGTGCAATTCCTTTAGTACCACATTGCTAGTGGAAGGTGGAGTGAACCAACCTAAATATGGAAGTGGTTCTCATCTTCTCAAGTCTATTGTGAGAAGGAGAAAGAGAACTCCACACGCGTGCGGCGCTCGCTCGCTCGGCTCGCCTCGCCGGGGCGTGGCGAAGGGCGCGGGCCACGACATGCGCGTGAATGGTCCGCCGAAATCCGGCTCCTCGCCTTTGCGGAGTTTAAGGCTTGTGGCGAAGTTCCTCCATGGAGAAGGCAACTTTGCAATGATGCAACCAGCCACAACTTCATCGGGTATAACATACTCAAGGAGTTCAAGTTCCTTAGCCAAGCGTTGTATCTCATGAGCTTGATCGACTATAGATTTGTTTGCAACCATCTTATAGTCATGAAAGCTCTCCATGATATACAGTTGTTTGCCTGTATCTGACGCACCATAGGTAGTGTTCAGATGATCCCACAAAGCTTTAGCATCTTTATAGTACATCACAGTATTATAGATATGATCAGATAGCACATTACGCACAGCTCCCACAAAGATGTCATTTGCTTTCTGGAATCTACTCCGATCTTCATCAGAGAGATCTCCCTCGGGTAGGCCATCTTTGACCAAGAAAACTTCCATGGCTGCGGACCGTAAAGAGAAGAAGGTCAACCTCGTGACTGCAACCAATACTGATGACGGGTATGGTAATCTTCCTCTTGTACTTTTCAGTATTTTAATCACTGTGTGGTGGCTTGATACGGTGCAAATATTCACGTATGTCTTCGACATCTCTTTGTTTTCTTCTTACAAGGGGCTCCAAGGTTCCTCCGTCCCGATGGGGAATGGGTCACATGCTTCGTTCGTGGTGTTGGCACGGTAGGTATTATTCCCAAGATCTAATCTTAGTATTAGTCATGTTCAATCTGTCCAATCTATCTAGTGTGCTAGTTGTGCTTACACCTGTTGCTTTGATCATGCTATGCTATATGATGTTGAATCATGCTATGATCTGTGATATGCTTTTGTGTTTTGCTAGTATGCTTCACATGCTTTATCTAGTAGATCTGTTCATCATGATTTATATTATGGAATTAATCTGGAAATTGCCTAATATCTCAACAATCCAAAAACCTTATTTTAGGTCTTTTCCAGTACCTATGGCTAGTTTTGTTGACGTCCGAGGTAGGAGAAATTCTGGTGCGCACTTTAAGAGGTGGTCTGTAAAGGTCATAGATTGGCTTACTGCCATGGAAGTTTTCTGGATCAAAGATGGCTTACCCTAGGAAGATCTCTCTGATGAAGATCGGAGTAGATTACAAAAAGCAAATGACATCTTTGTGGGAGCTGTGCGTAATGTGCTATCTGATCATATCTATGATGCTGTGATGCACTATAAAGACACTAAAGCTTTGTGGGATCATCCGAACACTACCTATGGTGCGCCGATGCAGGCAAACAACAGTATATCATGGAGAGCTTTCATGACTATAAGATTGTTGCAAACAAATCTATAGTCGATCAAGCTCATGAGATACAACACGGCTAAGGAACTTGAACTCCTTGAGTATGTTATACCCGATGAAGTTGTGGCTGGGTTGCATCATTGCAAAGTTGCCTTCTCCATGGAGGAACTTCGCCACAAGCCCAAAACACAAGCGACGTAAAAATATCGGTGAAAAGCCCCGATTCGATCTCTTGACGTTGAGGAGAAGGCTCGGGCTAAAGACAATGCGAGAAGGGGAACGAGGATCATAGCACTCACTTTGTCCAGAGAAATTTCAGAGGCAAGAACAAAGGAAAGGGAAAACAGCAGCCTTTCAATGCCAAAGCTACTACAACCTTCAAGACGAAGAAGAAAGACAAGTCCGAGATGCCTTGTTTCACTTGTGGTGATCTTGGTCATTTTGCTAAGGAATGTGTCCTAAGCGTGCGGATCGTAAAGAGAAGAAGGTCAACCTCGTGACTGCAACCAATACCGATGACGGGTATGGTAATCTTCCCTTTTGTACTTTCAGTATTTTAATCACCTAGTTGGTGGCTTGATACGAGTGCAAATATTCACGTATGTGCTGACATCTCTTTGTTTTCTTCTTACCAGGGGCTCCAAGGTTCCTCCGTCCTGATGGGGAATGGGTCACATGCTTCTGTTCGTGGTGTTGGCACGGTAGGTATTATTCCCAAGATCTAATCTTAGTATTAGTCATGTTCAATCTGTCCAATCTATCTGGTGTGCTAGTTGTGCTTACACCTGTTGCTTTGATCATGCTATGCTATATGATGTTGAATCATGCTATGATCTGTGATATGCTTTTGTGTTTTGCTAGTATGCTTCACATACTTTATCTAGTAGATCTGTTCATCATGATTTATATTATGGAATTAATCTGGAAATTGCCTAATATCTCAACAATCCAAAAACCTTATTTTAGGTCTTTTCCAGTACCTATGGCTAGTTTTGTTGATGCGCTGAGGCCGGAGAAATTCTCTGGTGCGCACTTTAAGAGGTGGTCTGTAAAGGTCATAGATTGGCTTACTGCCATGGAAGTTTTCTGGATCAAAGATGGCTTACCCTAGGAAGATCTCTCTGATGAAGATCGGAGTAGATTACAAAAAGCAAATGACATCTTTGTGGGAGCTGTGCGTAATGTGCTATCTGATCATATCTATGATGCTGTGATGCACTATAAAGACACTAAAGCTTTGTGGGATCATCTGAACACTACCTATGGTGCGTCAGATGCAGGCAAACAACTGTATATCATGGAGAGCTTTCATGACTATAAGATTGTTGCAAACAAATCTATAGTCGATCAAGCTCATGAGATACAACACCTGGCTAAGGAACTTGAACTCCTTGAGTATGTTATACCCGATGAAGTTGTGGCTGGTTGCATCATTGCAAAGTTGCCTTCTCCATGGAGGAACTTCGCCACAAGCCTTAAACACAAGCGACAGAAAATATCGGTGAAAAGCCTGATTCAGTCTCTTGACGTTGAGGAGAAGGCTCGGGCTAAAGACAATACTGAGAAGGGGAACGAGGATCATAGCACTCACTTTGTCCAGAGAAATTTCAGAGGCAAGAACAAAGGAAAGGGAAAACAGCAGCCTTTCAATGCCAAAGCTACTACAACCTTCAAGACGAAGAAGAAAGACAAGTCTGTGCCTTGTTTCACTTGTGGTGATCTTGGTCATTTTGCTAAGGAATGTCCTAAGCGTGCGGATCGTAAAGAGAAGAAGGTCAACCTCGTGACTGCAACCAATACTGATGACGGGTATGGTAATCTTCCTACTGTACTTTCAGTATTTTAATCACCTAGTTGGTGGCTTGATACGAGTGCAAATATTCACGTATGTGCTGACATCTCTTTGTTTTCTTCTTACCAGGGGCTCCAAGGTTCCTCCGTCCTGATGGGGAATGGGTCACATGCTTCTGTTCGTGGTGTTGGCACGGTAGATCTCAAGTTTACTTGAGGGAAGATCGTCGGTACCAAGAAGAGCGTGCAGCATGTCCCTACTATTCGTAAGAACCTTGTTAGCGTTTCTCTATTATTAAGAGATGGGTTTAAAGTAGTGTTAGAGTCCAATAAAGTAGTTATGTCTAAGCATGGACAATTTATTGGTAAAGGCTATGATTGCGGAGGCTTGTTCCGCCTAAGTTTAGCAGATTTTTGCAATAAGTCGGTCAATCATATTTGTGGCACAATTGATGATAATTCAAGTGTTTGGCATTCTCATTTATGTCATGTGAATTTTGGTTTGATGTCACATTTATCTAGCTTGCGGTTAATTCCAGAGTTCACTATTGCCAAAGGTTCTAAGTGCCATAGTTGTGTGCAATCTAAGCAACCTCGAAAGCCTCCCAAGGCAGCGGAGGAGAGACACTTGGCACCTCTAGAGCTCATACATTCTGATCTTTGTGAGATGAATGGTGTGTTGACTAAAGGTGAAAAGAGATATTTCATGACGTTAATTGATGATGCTTCTAGATATTGCTATATTTACTTCTGAAAACTAAAGATGAGGCATTAGACTACTTTAAAATCTTTTAAGGCTGAAGTTGAAAATCAACTAGAAAAAAAGATTAAACGTCTAAGGTCGATCGTGGTGGTGAATATTTTCCTATAATATTTGATGAGTTTTGTGCGGAACATGGTATTATTCACGAGAGGACACCTCCCTATTCGCCCGAGTCTAACGGGGTTGCCGAGAGGAAAAACCGCACGCTGACTGACTTGGCGAATGCCATGTTAGATACTTGCTGGTTTATCTAAGGAATGGTGGGGGAAGCTATATTGACAAAGAAGTCATGTCCTGAATAGAATTCCAAATAGAAATAAAGAGACAACACCATATAAGATGTGGGTTAGAAGGAAACCATCACTTTCATACTTGCGCACGTGGGGATGCTTGGCGAAAGTCAATGTTCCAATTAATAAGAAGCGTAAGCTTAGGCCAAAGACGGTAGACTGTGTCTTTCTAGGATATGCTCACAATAGCATTGTCTATCGATTTTTAGTAGTAAAATCTGAAGTTTCTGATATGCATGTTGATACAATCTTTGAATCTCGTGATGCTATATTTTTGAGAACATATTTCCTTTGAAAGATATGCGTAGCAATGTTAGATATTCTCTTTGAATTAGCTCCCGATATTACTATACCTATCGAAGTCTCCTATTGAGTCATTTGAGCAACCACTTGAGGAGGATGACAATGATGTTCCTGTGAGGAATAAGAGACAAAGGATTGCAAAATCTTTTGGTGATGATTTCATTGTGTACCTTGTGGATGATACTCCCACCTCTATTGCGAGAGGCATATGCATCTCCGTGATGCCGATGATTGGAAAGAAGTCGTTCGTAGTGAGATGGACTCGATTCTTTCTAATGGAACTTGGGAGCTATCTGATCTACCATTCGGTTGCAAACCAATTGGATGTAAGTGGGTGTTCAAGAAGAAGCTTAGACCTGATGGTACTATTGACAAGTACCAGGCTTGGCTTGTGGTTAAGGGTTATACTCAAAAAGGAAGGTGAGGATTTCTTTGATACCTATTCACCTGTTGCTAAAATGACCACAATTCGAACACTACTATCCTTGGTTGCCTCATATGGTCCGATCATTCATCAAATGGATGTAAAGACAACTTTTATTAATGGAGAGTTGTATGAGGAGATTTATATGGATCACTGATGGGTTTGTAGTAAAAGGTGAAGAGCAAAAGGTGTACAAATTATTAAAATCTTTGTATGGCTTGAAGCAAACACCTAAACAATGGCATGAGAAGTTTGACACTACGTTAACTAGTGTCGGTTATGCTGTTAATGAAGCCGATAGGTGTGTGTATTATCGATATGGTGGGGGCCAATCTGTTATACTATGTTTATATGTTGATGATATTCTAATCTTTAGAACAAACATGGATGTTATAAATGAGGTCAAGTCTTTCTTGTCAAAGAGTTTTGATATGAAAGATCTAGGAGAAGCTCGATGTAATTCTAAACATTAAGCCGATTAAGGAAGAGAGTAGGATTACTTTATCACAATCTCACTATGTTGAGAAGGTCCTGAGCCGATTTGGCTTTATGGATAGAAAGCCTTCTCCAACACATTATGATCCTAGTGTGACATTGCGAAAGAATAAGAAGTGTACCAGAGATCAATTGAAATACTCTCAAATTGTTGGTTCACTCATGTATCTAGCTAGTGCAAACTGCACAGATATCTCTTTTCTTTGTGAGCAAGTTGAGTAGGTATATGTCCAATCCGGGTGATGATCATTGGCATGTACTAGAAAGGGTCTTGTGTTATCTTAAAGGTACAATGAGTTATGAGATTCACTATTCCGGGCACCCAAATGTGCTAGAGGGATATAGTGATGTGAACTCGGATTTTGATATTGATCAAATCTGCACCACTAGTAGGTATATTTTTACTCTTGGGGTGGCGTAGTGTCATGGAGGTCTTGTAAGCAGACTATTTTGACTAAATCAACCATGGAGGCAGAACTTATCGCTTTGGATACAAAGATCTGCAGAGGCAGAGTGGCTGCGTGAGCTCTTGTCCGACTTTACTGGGTGGTTGAAAACCAATACCGGCTATCCTTATGAACTGTGATAATCAAACAAAGTGATCACTAAAGTGAATAGTGCTAAGGATAATGCAAAGTCAACAAGACACGTTAAAAAAACGTTTGAAAACCGTCGGGGAGTTGAGAAACTCGGAGTAATAACTGTACCTTTATATACGTACGCGATAAAAACCTCGGGCGTGATCCCTTTACAAAAAGGGCTATCACGTAATGTGATAGAAATTACATCTAGGGAGATGGGTATGAGACCCATATGAGTTTCTGATAGTAGTAACCCAATCTTTTTGATCGGAGATCCCGTGACTAAGGATCCGGGAAGAACAAGCTATTGGTAAACCGAGGAGAGTAAAATAAATAACCCTCTCTATGTGAAGATGTAATACTCTCAAGAGCGACGAGGCTCCCTGTATGGTAGGTTGTTGAGAATGCCTTAATATGTTCTCGTTGACTCTAACAAGTAAAGATCTTTTGGCCCTACTGAGCATTCTTGAAAGAGCATACCTATATGAGTTTGACTGTTAAACGTCGCAGTCTATGAGACTTGGGTGATCTCTAGTAAGCTCATGAAGAGACCAAGGAGTATGACGATATGCTCCACCCACGGGGAAAAGGCTACTGGCAGCCAAGTACTAGTTTGGCTTTGAGCAAAGCTTGTTCGCACAAAACTTGCAATTCAAGGCGTAGTCCATTGTTCAAGTTGTGAATAAGTGTAGCTTGAAGTTCTAGGCGTAAGTTCAACTTAACAGTCTCTCGCTGAAACACTAGTATATCAAACAATAGCGAGAACAGGCAAATCTCTAAATGGGTATTTGAGATCCGGTGGGGATTGTTGAATTTATATATAGTTAATGGTCTTGGCCCAATAACGAATTCTGAAATTCCTAAGTAAATCTCAAAGGCCCATTCATGAAGTGCAAAGGAGGGAGTGCAATTCCTTTAGTACCACATTGCTAGTGGATGGTAGAGTGAACCAACTTAAATATGGAAGTGGTTCTCATCTTCTCAAGTCTAGTGTGAGAAGGAGAAAGGGAACTCCACACGCGCGCTCCGCTCGCCTCGCCTCGCCGAGCGAGCCAGCGGGGCGGGCATGGCAAAGGGCGCTGGTGCACGACATGCGCGTGAATGGTCCGCTGAAATCCGGCCCTCACCTTGCGGGGGTGCGGTCTCCTTTTGCATTTTTAATTTTGGTCTTTTGGTTTGCAGAGTTCTAAACGAATACGAACAACAGAGTCCTAACCGGTTTAGATCGCGGATCGTGTCACGAGGTCGGTCTACCCGACTACATAAGCGTAGACCACCGCCACGCTAAACGCATCCAATCGAAAGCTTAGGTTTTGCCTCTTTCGCCGCGCGCCGCCGTCGCCAATCTCCGCCCGATCGCTTGCGTGCACCAGCGACCGGGCGAGCAGGTCTCCGGAACCGCCGTCTTTGTGATCCTGCACCGGGAGAAGGCGAATAAGGTTTTGGGAAGCGCTCGCGCGACGCTGCTCTTAAGCTTCACCACGGCTCGTCTTCCGGGAAGGACACGCGGCGGACCGTCTCGACGCCGTCTTCATCGCCAACTTCTTCGACCTCTTCCACCGCCGTTGATCGGCGATAGCGACAAATGACTGAGGATCTCAGCTTCGCCTTCGAACCTCTCCATCAAGCTGTCATCTACGCTCAGCGGTATTATTCCCAAGATCTAATCTTAGTATTAGTCATGTTCAATGGCCCAATCTATCCGTGTGCTAGTTGTGCTTACACCTGTTGCTTTGATCATGCTATGCTATATGATGCTGAATCATGCTATGATCTGTGATATGCTTTTGTGTTTTGCTAGTATGCTTCACATGCTTTATCTAGTAGATCTGTTCATCATGATTTATATTATGGAATTAATCTAGAAATTGCCTAATATCTCAAATGTAAAGAACATCGATCAAAATCTTAATTTGGCCCAATACCACCTGATGTAATGTTGGATCAGGTTGGACCAAAGTTGCTTGATGCCCGAGCAAGATGCAAGACAAGCGTGATCGATGACCAGATGGGCGGTCATGGGTGCCTAGATGCCGGATTCTCCCGATCGGCGACCATCGATCTCGAATGGTGCCGAGGATAACAGCTCGATCTGGCCCGAACAATTTCTTCCTTGAAGCTAGACTTGGTTCAACTGAAACGAAGGGATCTTCTGCACAAATACGAATACACGTTGAACTGCAAGCAAGTCAAGGACGGGATGCTCTGGGTGATGGGCAGGCTTTTATAGCTGCAGTACGTCGGGTGCATGAGGGCATCCCAACAACGTACTCCCTCTGTCCCAATAAAAGAGTCGTTTTAGACTCGGGCACACATACTAAGGACAAGCACTGTACCCCTACAGACTAGCCTGGTGTCCGCAGGAACATCTCTCTCCTTCCCATGCCACCGCACAAAACTCTCTCTCCTTCACTCGTTCCTTATCCTTATCCTCTCCATGCGCCGGGTCTCCCTTATCCTCCGCGCCTCCACGCCCCGCCCCCTCATGCTCGCCCCCGCCGGTCTCCCTCTCCATGCGCTGGGCCCGGTCCCGCCCCTCGTGCTCGCCCTCGGCGGTGGAGGAGGGGATGAGGAGTGCGGCGGGATCTCGATAGAGGAAGCGACGAGGAGGGCACCGCACCCCGCCGCCGAGGAGAAGATGAGAGGGGCTGCCGCAGCCTTCGCGCCAGTGGAGGAGAAGAACGGGCCTGTGCGACGGTGGCCTCTGTGACTCTACACCAGCGTAGGAGAAGAGGAGAGAGGGCGCGACCTCGGGTCGGCCGCGAGCCAGGCCACCCAGCGTCTTCTGGGCCGAATCCACGACGGCGGCGGGCGGAACAAGCTCGGGCGGGGCCTAGCCGTGAGGGGCGGTGAGCAAGCTCGGGTAGGGGCCTAGCCGTGAGTACGCCGGGCGGAGCAAGCTTGGGCGGGCCTGGCCGGAGCAGCCGGTGCTCGGGCGGGTCGTGGCGGAGCGCTTCTTCTTGCTGGGAGGAGAAGACGAGATGTCGCCATTGCCGCTCGCATGCTAGCCGCCCGAAGTTGCCATTGAGAATGGGAGATGGCGGGTGGAGTAAAGAAGAGAGAGAGAGAGAGGACAACAGAGATGAGATAATGGGGGCGAGTGGATGGGCTGCCCAGCTGCTAGTAGGTGGTGTCAGTGGCACAGCGCTAAAACGACGTTCTTTATGGGACACGCTCCCGGCGCTAGAACGACGTTTTTTCTGGGACAGGGGAGTACAGGTCAGCTAGTTAGAAGAGTAATGAGCCAATGAGAAGGAGGGAGATGGCAAATCCACGCCGCTTAGGGCTTGAAGAATCGCTTAGCACGCACGCTTTCACGAGAACTTTCAAGTCTATGACACATCTTCCACCATCCGCCTTTTGTACTTTTTAATTATTATCGTAACACGTCACCGGCGATTTACTTTCTCCATTGCGGACGGCCCGAGGCGTGATGGAGGATTGCTGCTACACTACGGGAACTCCTCTGTTTCACTTTGTTGGACCCTCATCATATTTGGCTGTGTTTAGTACCCTGAAATTTGGCACTGTAGCACTGAATTTGACACTGTAGCACTTTTCATTTCTTTGTGGTAATTGTTGTCCTACCATGACCTAACTAGGCTCAAAAGATTCGTCTCGCAAAGTACATCCAAACTGTGTAATTATTTATTTCGTTTACCTACATTTGATACTCCATGCGTGGGGCAAAAGATTGAAGTGACATAATTTGGAGTTCCAAACTTTGGGAACTAAACACAGCCTTTATAGGATAGATTACAATAATTCTATTCCTTTCAAAATCAATGGTTCAGGAGGAATCGGAGGTTCCTTCAGTCCATCCCAAAATCGTAACAAACCTCATATATACTACTTGGGGTGCCCCACCCATCCTGATTCCTCCTATAAAAAAGATCCATACTCATAGCTGGATTTAGATGAAGCAATGCCATACGGGCGTCAATATTACATCTCTGTCCGAAGGTAACATAAAAGGTAACAACAGAGTGTTCAAATATTACACGCGGGGAGTAGAGTAGATGCGAACACACGGTTGATTATAACCATTTGTGTTTAGTTTTTGTGATGAGTCATTGTCAACTCTCAACATTTTTCCTCTATTTTCTTTTCCTTTCTACCTCGGTTACCTTCACCCGGCACACGCGTTGTGTCGGAAGACGTTGTTTCTCGGCTTGTGTTGTGCAGGTGTTGATCTCGAACATGGTGGTCGACAGCGAGGTGAAGACCAAGGAGGACGTGCCGTGCCGATGGACCCGGAGCGGTGAAGGGCAGACGTGAGGTTTGATCGAGGGACCGGATCGCCGGGTGGCCAGCCATGGTGGCTGACACTTGGGACATTGACAAGTGCGAGGACGCGTGGAGTGACCGTGGTAATTGTTGTCCTACCATGACCTAACTATGGTCAAAAGATTTGTCTCGCAAAGTACATCTAAGCAGTATAATTAGTTATTTTGTTTACCTAGATTTGATACTCCATGCATGGGACAAAAGATTGATGTGACATAGTTTGGAGTTCTAAACTTTGGGTACTAAACACAGCCTTTATAGGATAGATTACAATAATTCTATTCCTTTCAAAATCAATGGTTCGTAAAAAACTCGATGAGGATGGAGGAATCGGAGGTTCCTCCAATCCATCCCAAAATCGTAACAAACCTCAAATATACTACTTGGGGTGCCCCACCCGGCCCCGATTCCTCCTATAAAAAAGATCCATACTCATAGCCGGATCTAGATGAAGCAATGCCATACAAGGCCAATATTACATCATTTGTCCGAAGGTAACATAAAAGGTAACAAATGAGTGTTCAAATATTACACGGGGAGTAGAGTAGATGCGAACACATGGTTGATTATAACCATTTGTGTTTAGTTTTTGTGATGAGTCGTTGTCAACTCTCAACATTTTCCCTCTATTTTCTTTTCCTTTCTACCTCGGTTACCTTCACCCGGCACACGCGTTGTGTCGGAAGACGTTGTTTCTTGGTTTGTGTTGTGTAGGTGTTGAGCTCGGACACGGTGGTCGCACGGCGAGGTGAAGACCAAGGAGGACGTGCCGTGCCGATGGACCCGGAGCGGTGAAGGGCGGACGTGAGGTTTGGATCGAGGGACCGGATCGCCGGTGGCCACCGTGGCCGGGCCGACACTTGGGACATCGACAAGTGCGAGGACACGTGGAGTGACCGTGTCGATCGAGTCAAGACGACGGACGGCAAGTCGAGCGGGCGCTCTCAAGACTTGGCGACTGGGCGGTCGAAGACGGCGGTGACACATGTCGAAGCGGTTTGGGCCTCAAAACCATCGACGGCAGGTTTCGCGGGTTTGGGCCTCAAAACCCAGCCGGAGGTTCCGATGGCGGAAGGACGGCACGTGGCGGCATCGGGGAGTTCGCGTCGAAGCGAAGCTACTGGTGAGAAGGCGCGGTGGTCGTCGGATCCGTATATCCTTGGGTCGGAGCAATATGCCCCTAGCTATTCGGTATTAGCCCATGTATTAGTAAGGTTAGAATGGTTATTCAGACCAAGACTACATAGAGAGAGGGCAGCCCTCCATCTGGGGTTGCCTCTCCAGTCTGCAGTTCATCCATTAGGGTTTCCCAGTCTCTAGTCTGCTTGAGTGTGAGAGGTCCAGACACTTTGAGATCGATTGTTCGTAGGAAGGTTAGAATGGTCATTCAGACCAAGACTACATAGAGAGAGGGCAGCCCTCCATCTGGGGTTGCCTCTCCAGTCTGCAGTTCATCCATTAGGGTTTCCCAGTCTCTAGTCTGCTTGAGTGTGAGAGGTCCAGACACTTTGAGGTCCAGACACCCCTTAGTGTGTGCATGCCCTCAGGGCTTTTCGGATCGATGGATCGTGGTCTGTGTGCTGTGATTTTGCTCTGTGTTTTTGTGTTCTTCGCGAGTTCCCCTTTCTCCTTCTCCATCCCGGTGTGATTTCTTCGTTTCTAGTCCGTTTGAGTTCGTTCTTCTTGCACCGATTTGATCCATGATGTGAGAGGAGTGTTTCCACCGAAGGAAATCAATTGAATCCTCACGAGATCGTAGATCGAGCAAGTTTTGTGTTCTTGTGCCAGGAAATCTCGTTCTTCGCGTGATCCGAAAATCCGATCGATTTGCTCGGTCAAATTCAAAATTTCTTTGCGGGATTTGGTCACCTACATGCCTAGATCATCTAGCTTTAATCTTGTGACCTGAGATTTTGATTTGATCGAGTTTGGATCGATTTTGTGTTTGAGACGATTTTTCGAGCGTGCTGAAACTCAGCTCGCAGATAGTTCGCGCCCCCAGGGCGGACAGTCCGGCCATCGAGCCCCGGTTCCTGAATTGAGCACCGTATATTTGCCACTTGCCACATTGGCAAGCGGACAGTCTGGCAACCGCGCTCGGACAGTCCGAACTCTCCCAGTCGCGAGTCCAGCAGCATCTACGTGAAGTTCGTTTTCTGATCTGTCGCGGACGGACAGTCCGGGTATACGAGCGGACAGTCCGAAGTAGTCAGCCATCGCCTGTCCAGAAAGTCTCCCGTTCGGTTTGTTTTTCGGCTCGTCGCCGTCGGGCTGTCCGGTGTCCATGTCAGACAGTCCGTGTCCTTTTGCTTGAACGTGGGTTGATTTTCTCCAAATCTCGAGTAGTCCCTTTCAAGCTACAGGAGGCCTTTATTTGTTTATTGTTTTGAGACAAGCTGCATACGGGATCAGGTACTAGTTCTACAAGCGCAGATGCACTAGCACCATGCGAGCTCGTTTGAACGGCACTCCTTCCGGCCCGTCGCTGATTTCCTCTCTGTTCAGTCGTGCTTTTGTCGAGTAGGTCCTGGCTCAAAATGGCAACGGTACATACCCGATGGGTACTGGCCACCCATACCCACATCCGCCGGTCAAAATCTTACCCGCCGGGTTACCCGTACCCATAGACGGCTAGAGAATTTATTCCATACCCGCACCCGCGTGGGTAATTCTATCCGACGGGTAACCCGTACCCGAGAACACACCCGGAACTCAAGTAAAATTATTAGAGATTTCGCATGCAAATACAGGGTGAACTCGCAAAAAATAGGTGTATTCACGCCTTGCATCATGCTGCAAAGTACAAGCAGCAAATAGCAACACAAGAACAGATAAAAAAATCATAAAAAAGGCACATGCAATTCATCAATTCGTGGATTAAGGAGGCGTGGGGCTAAATATAGACGAAGAGATGCAAGAATGGATTAAGGGGAGATGGCGGCACGATGCATGCGTCGGCGACGGGAGTTGCGGTCGCGTCGCGCGACCCACCCAGTGCGGCGGCGGCTGCGCCCCTTGTTGTGTGCGGCGGCTGGGAAGGAGGGAGGGAGTGGAGTGAATCAATGAATGGCTAGGGTTTGGGGCTCAACAATATATACTAGGAGGTTTTTGGGCCATATTCATGGGCTATGTGGGCTAAAATGAATTGGGCTGCCTAGTGATTTTGCGGGTGATTCTTACCCGCGGGTACACGGGTATGGGTACTATACACCCACACCCGTACCCGCCATACCCGATAGGTGTAGGATTTTGCCCAATAACATACCCGCGGGTAGAAAATTCCTTCCACACCTATGTTCTTATCGGGTAAAACCCATCGGGCACTCGGGTTTCGGGTACCCGTTGCCATTTTGAGTCCTGGCGGACAGTCCGTCCACCTTGATTGGACAGTTCGACCGTGAGTGAGCATGGTGTCCAGCAGCCTTGCTTCCGTGTTCCATTTTTGTTGGTGTGCCGCCGGACAGTCCGAGATCTGACCCTGGACAGTCCGAACTTGTCCTGTCTTGGCTATTATTGTTCGGTCTCGAATTGCTTTGCTTCCATCTCTCTCCGATGAATCTTGTGAGTTTCCTGACCCTGGACAGTCCGAACTTGTCCTGTCTTGGCTATTATTGTTCGGTCTCGAATTGCTTTGCTTCCATCTCTCTCCGATGAATCTTGTGAGTTTCAAATACTTCGTGTTTAGCATCTAGCTACCAGTTAGCTTAGTGTTACTCATATTTTGGAGAGATCTTGCTTTTGAGGGTGGTGGGAGAGCCAAGGACTTAAAATTCGAAAGAATTTTTGAGGGTCCTATTCACCCCCCTCTAGTCGCCTTTCCCGGTCCTTTAGTAGAGTACAGTACAGTACAATAATAGTAGTAATGAATAAACGTTGGCGATGAGTGTAACAACAGCAAGCAACATATATATTGTTCTTGGATGGGAGTATATATGCATGTCTTCACGTGTTGTGGATACTTTGAATGCATGGATCTTCTTCTAATTGATCCCACTCCTCCTTCCTGCACGTGCACGCAGATCAATACAGTGGTAATTAGTTCATCATCAGCATTTTTTTTTGAAATGCAATCAGCAGGGGATCTGCCAGGCATGCATATTCTAATAGAGAAGGTTAATTAGTTCACCAGCACAAGCTGCTAACATCATGGACAGAATTATATATAGTAATGTAGAAAACGTAAGCACGCACGAGAAGGTAGAAAAGTTTTTTACCTTAAAATATCACCAGAGGTGAATACCGGGCGAGATGGGAGCACGTCGACAGTATCCTGGAACACGCTCTTGATCAGCGCAGCATCAGCCTTGTCTTCTCTCTTGTCGTTACTGCGGCTTGCCCAGTTTACACTTATTTTCTGGAGGCCCTCGAGGTGCTGGAGCCCAAGCTGAAGCGTCCTAGGTTGCGCATGGCCCCGGCCTCAAATGTTAGGGAGGATATCCCATCACAGTCCAACATAAACCACTTGAGAAGAGTGAATAATCCTCCTCCTATCACAATCCTTGTGGTCGGGACATGTACAATGTGCAGGATGAGTGTGACGAGGCAGGGTAGAATCCCAACCATGGCAATGTCTTCCCCTGGATTATTTGCTTGGCTCTAAGGGACAACACCTTGAGGTTGCACAAGTGGCCAACCCACCTAGGAACAATGGAGAAGGACCGGTCGCTCAAGTCTAGCCACTCAAGGCTACCAGAAGGAGGGGAAAGCAAGCTCAGCGCATCAGTGCAGTGGGCAACATTACCAATTGACATCATGCAAAACGATCTGAGCATATAAAGTTTCTCCGGAGAAGCACGCAGAGCGAGATCCGCACATGCTCATTCAGGCCAGACCAAATGAGAAATAGCTCGGATAAAGCTGTCAGCTTGCCCAGGTCTACTTTCCAATGAGCCATGCCCCACATGGAAGCCCCACAAAGTGCGCAGTTGTTTCATGCCATCAATCCCACCCGCAAAGGTGCTGTACCACCCCATGGAGAATGTAGATGGGATAACCGTGGCAAATCAACAAATTCAAATGCAATCCTATTGGATCCTACAACCTGCAGCCAAGATAAATCTAAAGTCTCCAAAAGCCGTAGACCCTTTATCTGAGTTGTTAGTTGTGTTCTGCTGTAGATTATTCCACCCTGAAGCTTTAAATATCTCAGATGGCACAACTGGTTGATGATACCAAAAGGGTCCATTTCAATCTCGGTCCCACCAAAGGAAAGGTGTAATACCCGCACAAACTTGAACTCCAGCAACAGAGGTATCCACTTTGACTATCCTCCTGTCAATATGGTAAGAGAACGTAAATGTGAAAGGTTCCCAACACTGGTCTTAGCCATTCTACTATCCTCTACGCCTTTCAAGTCGATAGTGAGTCCACGAATAACCTTGTCTTGCCCTGCTACCACCTCATGCAGATCATTTACCAAAATGAGAAAATTATCTTCCTTGCACTTCCGTAGAATAAGGTCCAACATCATATCATGTACTCTACAATGTGATATCGATTCTTCATCTCCAGAGAACAAAGGTTGGATCGGACTCTCGTTAACTAGTTCATTGAAATAGCTCTCAGCAACATCCCATACATTTAGACCACCACGTTACTCACAAACCCTTACGCCACCCATCGCCCCGACTAACTCGACCCTCCCAATTATGTGATCCTGCGGATAAGTACCAAGGTACAAAAAGCACACCTTTAGGTGAAGGGGCAGATGCTTGTGGCGAGATCTAAGATATACATCATCTTTTCATAGTCAATGTTTGATTCCAGTTCTGGGGCTAACGCAGATCCGGATGTACTCCCATGCCTCCTTTAGTTTTGTTTGTTGGGAAGCTAGAATACTAGCTACGATTATAATTGCAAGTGGTAGGCCACCACACCTCTTCAAGATTGCACATGAAACCTCCTCGAATCTAGAAGGGTAATCACCTTCAGATCCGGATATTCGGTAAAGAATAATTTTCTTGAATCTTGCTTACTAAGAGGCTTCATATTATGAATGATTCCACTGGTGCCGCAGCATCTTTTGCCACCGTGTGGTTATCATGAGTCTACTACAGGAGTTATTGTGTGGGAAAGCACATTGAATGGCATCCCATGCTTCCATTTCCCACAAATCATCAACTACAATGAAGTATCTGCACACAAATATTTCATAGATGTGCAAAATTATCATTTCAAATTAGTAAATAAATACATTGTCATACGCATGGTACAGTGGTATATTAATTAGCTAGAGATGGGAATACATCTTTACATTAGATTATTTAACGATGACTATATATCTACTAGCCGTTATTTAAGAAAAGAAATGTTAGTACGAAACGGGTTGAATTGGTTGCATATAAAAAGCACTCCTAGGCTGATCATACTTTTTAAGTTTGACATGGTTTGTAGAAAAATATTAGCAATATTGTATCTTCAAATGAGTTATTATCTTTAAAAATCTCCAAATAGGTTTATTATGAAAATATATTGAACGATCTATCTAACGATATTAATTATGTACCAAAAGTATTAATATTTTCTCATACATATTTGGTCAAAGTTGAAAACGTTGGACTATTTAAGTGAGAATGACACTTATATGGGACGGAGAGAGTAAGTTTGTTTTCTATATGGGAGGTTGAAGATTACTAAACGTTACTACCCCCTCATTCCAAGATATATGATCCTTAGTTTTGTTTTAAACCTTGCATCTAGAAAATCAAATGAGTTTTCCAAGATATATGCCGTTTTGTTTTGTTTTCAATCATCTACAAAATCAAATGAGATGTGTTGATAGTGTGTATTTAGTATTGTACATCTCATACCTTTATATTTTTTTTATAAACTTGCATTAGTCAAAGTTAGAGAAGACTTTATTTGACTTATGAATAAACTAAAATGACCTACATTTTTTTTTTTAACCAAGGAGAGATTACAATTTTGTAACCAGAGGATATTGTCCATACTAAATATAGGAAAGTCAACAAATGCTCTTCAATCTTAAAACAAGACAAATATATTCTAGGCCAACCTAAGTGGAGAATCAAATCAAATATCGGCTACAGAATTTATTGAATAATATTGGTAACCCATGTTAAGTTTTTCCTTCATGTATCATACCCATAATTGTGGAGAATTTTGGTAAAAAAGAACTAAGATATTTACATGTTAATTTAAATATGAATGAATCAGCTGATTTTGTTTACACAAAATGAGATGATAAAGCATTATAACCAAGTACCTCTTATCCTGTAAGTGTTTTTTGAGGGCGTCGACTAGGTCTTGCTCCACAAAGTAGTCATGAGAATATTGTCGTAGTCAAGTTCAAACAGTATTCTCTTTAGGAGCTTGGTAATGTCTGGTTTCTGGGAAACACACACAAGTGCCTTGCAATTGAATTGCCCTTCAACTTGACGATACACCTCATTGGCAAGGGTGGTCTTGCCCAAACCTCCAAATCCTACTATTGACATGATCTTGAGCTGTTGCTCTTCATCATTAACCCATTTCAAAAGCTCTTCCATTTGGTTTTCAAGGCCCACAAGGTTTATTGAATCTTTGGAGAGTGCAGACAGCCGAGGATCGACAACCACTGGGGTTGTACTAGAGATGCACACATCAAGCTTGTACCTCTTTCGACGTTGACTTGTTTGGATCACACGAGTCTTGATCTTCTTAATCTGATTGGCTATGCGATAGCGATCCTTCATAGTTTTCAGAAAACCAGAAGCTTTCTGAAGGATCCCCACCTTGTCACCAGCCTCACCACCAACACGGAGCATGAAGTCGTCAATACAATCTTGATGTCATAGGACATTTCTATTATATCCTTCCTCCACTCCTTGGCCTGCGGATCCAGTTTGTCAGCAGCATCCATCTTCTCAAGTAGAGTTTCCATGGCGCGGAGCTTGTCCCTAAGGAAGGACACCTCCTTCCGAAGACCCTTGATCTTCTTGTACTCATCGCCCATGAGGGTGCTGAGCTTTTCCAGGACTGGTTTCATCACTCCCATTGAAACACTCGCCGCAATATTGGCGGCTGCCATATCCTATGCAGGTACTCCGGCCAGCAGCAGCTATAGGTCAGAACTCAGTTTGGACCAGGGAGGTGTGCAGAGATATGATGAACTAGTGACTGCAGGAAGGTGAACATGAGAATCGACGTGGAAGAAGAAACTGAAGGGATAAGCAATAAGGTGAAAAGCACAAGCTGGTGGCCTGCTTGTCCTTTTTTCAGCTCATCGTCAAATACTACTTACTACGTGAGCGCTAAGCCGCTAAATTCAACAAAACAGATGAGTCAAATTAAATCTCACCAGGTCTTCACAGATGAGCGGTGGGCAGACTCAAAATCTGGTGACCTGCCCTCCCATGCCAGAAGCGAAGACGAACAAAGAGCAGACAGAACAAAGAGCCGGTTTGTGAGGAAGCACTCGCTCACTAAATCAGGTATCTCCTTCCTCGGAACGCAGCAAGATTATATATATATTAGGAAGCAGCAGCTATACTAGAGCGGCCATATGCGATAGACGATAATATCTCCAAAGTATAGATCTGAGCCTTAGCACAGCATATGGTCATATGGAAGCATGGATCTGCAAGCATGGATGGAAAGGAAGAGCACATAAGAATCTATCTGCAAGAAAAAGACTGACTATAGGTGAAGCCCGAAACTCTGCAGTAGCTCACCGTCAAATCGACGAGGTCAAGCGAGAAAATGAGCGAACCCGCACAAGCCAACTATGCCTTCCCATTAATCTGCCAACAAATTAAGATTCCGACGAATGAAGGAAGGAGATGGTAATAAGCTGTATTAATTGGACCGGCGAGCTTGGTGAGGAACTGTAGTTATTACCAGGACACCAGAGATGCGTTACGTTGGGTGGCTGCTGCCTTGTTTGTTGGTGTTGCTAGAACTAGATCTAGATGCAGCAGCAGGGTCCATGAGCCATCTTTCTGCAGGGTTGCCCAATCGTCTATACTAATCCATTACTTAATCTCGTGCCTCCAGATTTGCGCCCGTCAGTAGCCACTGTGTGTACTATATTACTAGCAAAAGTCTGGTTGCCAAAGATTCCACTCTCCCTTGTCAGAAAAAAAAAGAAACCACTCCCGTGACACTCAAGGTCCACACTATGCATGGTTTAACTAATAACTTATTGGCCGGCGCGCTCCGGGCCATGATCAAGAGAAAAATTAATTGGCTTGGCCTGGTAAAACTACTAGCAGTAGTAGTCTCATCGATTGGGGAGGGAACCATGAGCGCATGCATGACCCATGATCATGATCATGAGTATTGTCATGCCAGCAAGGGAGCAGTGACAACACCACGATACGCTACGGAGAGCCCGATAGAAGCACGACGACGACGTCTTGAGACTTCGGACCCATGCAATTGCATGCCCGGCTAAGCAAGTTTACATGTCAAAGCAGGGGGAGATGAGGAGGTGTGTACGTGTGGCCCTGCTCTGCATCCAAGAGAAGCTGGAGATCACGAGGATGCTAGGCTCCAGGTCCACGAAGAAAGCAGTGCCGTTTCCTTTGCCGGCCAGGATTCGCCATCCTCCAGGTTCAGATGCGAGACCAAAATCCCCAGAGTCACCCGCCAGCAAGCCGGATTCTTGACATGCAGATTGCAGAAAAAAAACAGAGCTCCATCTCACCATCTTGCTGCTGAACCTGGCTTCTTCGACGGTGTACAACAGTCGTCGTTCAAGTACGGTCGACGGGACATCAGGCACATAAATCGGTTTTGTTATTATTCAATCTTACACCCCCACTCCACTAGGATGCCCAGGAGCATCCATGGAAGGAGCAGCTGCTGTTGACTGGTAGAAAACAGAGAGGACGATATGCGAAACTGTGTATGCATACTCTGTTTGATTAGTACTACCATCGTGCATGTAGTATTACATTTGTGCCGGACAAGACCATTGTTTCTGAAAGTAGAACATGCATGGGAATAAAACTGTTGATACAACAAAATAAGTTTCTTAAGAGCTCTGTACAGCATACTGCCCTTGCAAATTTCTCGGGTAGAAAACCTGAGTTAAAATTAAACGGCAATCTCTTTTTTTTTTTGGGTAAGAAATGGAACGCTAGAAAGATTCCCAACTGACGAATCTGGTGAAGGCAACGACGATGAGTTCGACGACGTGTCGGCGACACCAATTTCATTATGTTTTCATGTGGAGTTTTAGCAATTTTCTCCTCTTTTGCAAAAGTGATGGGTATGAGGATGACGGCGGTCGATGGTGAGGTGGCCCCTGTTCGTTCAGATCGGAGCTTGCGTCCGTGGCATATCCGTTTGGGATGATGATCCTAGACGGTGGAATTTATGGGTTTTTCAAGATTTCTTGTCTCCCATCAATGGAGGTGGAGTAGTTTGGTTAACTTTTGTAATGAGAGGATGTAACTTGCTTTAGTATCAATGTATTTTTCCTTATCGCAAAAAACAAAAAAAAAAAAAAAACTGATTTGTGCAGAGGCAACAGGGAAGATATACAGCAGGAGCGTGAAAGCGTGATGGCAATAGAGTCCCAATAATTCTGCACCGCGCTCCGTCCGTCTTCTACTCTTGTGCCTCCTCTCTCGGCCTACAGCGTCAGCAACCAGCGTGTTTGCCAGTCAGTACATTGCATGCCAAACAAAAGTTACTACTGTGACTACAAACAAAAGCATACAGATGTAATAGATCAGTAAGAGGTTCTGCGTACCTAGCCCAGGACCCCCCTTCGTTAATGATCAAGGCTGGGTGACTCGGATGTGAGTCAGCTGCTTCTTGGAACACCCTCCTGATCAAAGCCATCGTTTCGCTGCTATAATTGGGAAGCACCCATACAGTTATTTCCTTGAGGCTCGACAGATATTGGAGACCCAGAGGTGTCGCCTTGTCCCATTTATGTGAATCCAGTGTCAACCAAAACTCCCGGAGATTGGGCATAGCTCCGTCCTCAAATCTCAGGTACGACACGACATCACAGTTGAACCAAAAACACTCGAGAGCTTTGAACCCTGTGGTCCCACCTATCGCTATCCTGCTGCGGGGGCATGCACGGGATCCACAGTACCGAGGAGGCTGGTGAGACAGGGCAATGTTCCAATGAAGTCAATATCTCCCTGGGACATCTGCTTCGCTCCAAGATGTAACCGACGGAGCTTTTGGAGCCCACCCGATCCACCTAGGAACTCTAGAGAAGATTAGTCCAGTTAAATAGAGCTGCTCGAGATTTAGGAAAGGAGGTGAAAGCAAGAGCAGGCCATCGGCTCTGACAGCTATAGGACCAGACATCAGCAAAATAGATTTGAGGTTACTAAGTTTCTCTAGGGAAAAAATCAGAGCATCCATCCATATATCTATGGGTGTATCACCATCCGTGCGTTCAGTCCGACGCTCCAAGAAGTTGTATCTGTGAAAATGGAGGCCCAGCTCTTCCAGCTTGTTGAGTTCACCGAGACCCTTAATATTATCTGGAGAGCTCTCCACTAATAAAAATGATCTCGAGTACACAGAGATTTCAATTTCCCTATCCCATCAGGCAACCTTCTATCCCATGGCAAGATGAGATGGGATAAGCATGGCATGTCAACAATATCTGATGGAATGCCACAAATGTATGTGGCGGGAGATATTTCCAGCCTCTCCAAATGTCGCATCCTGCGTAATTCACTGGGTAGCACAATGGAGCATTCGTTAAGATACTTGCTTTCAATCTTCAAGTATCTCAGTTGAGACAACTGCCCAACACCCGTGATGTCCATTCTCTTCACGTGCTTGGAAAATTCAAGGTAAAGCACCGAAGGGACTTAAGCTGCGACAACGGAGGCATCCATTTCGATCCTGCAAACAAGACAAGAGAACGAACTTGTGATCGGCAGCAATTATTGGCCACTTGAGATATTGAGTCATCATCCGCAACATCACTCAAGCTGACCGACGGTCGGTGGACCCTGTCTTGCTGTTCTACCACCACCCGTGCCTTTGTGCACAACACTTAGAAAAATTATCTTCTCCGCACCTCTTTATTATTAGATCTAGCATCATATCATGTACTCTGTGAGTGCATACTATTTTCTATAAAGCGAGAGGATTCTGGTTGAATCATGTTCCTGTTGACGAGTTCATTGAAACAACTCTACGCTACATGCTTTACATCTTGCGTAAGAGACTTGCTCGTCACAATATGTTCTCGCTATCCATAAGTCAATCAATTGATCCTTTTAATCTCGTAGTCCTCGGGATAAATGCCAAGATATAGAAAGCATGCTCTTAAATGATGAGGAAGGTGCTTATAGCTCAGGTCTAAGATGTGCATCATGTCTTCCAAGGAGTTTAAGCGGCAGATTCGGTGACTATTGAGCGTAGTATGTAGTCCCAATGCTCTATGGGTTGGTCCGCTAATGTGCCAGCAATATTGATAATTGCAAGTGGTAACCCACCACACTTCTTTAGAATTTCAGATGAAACTTGTGTGAACTGAGGAGGGCAAGTATCTTCAGTGCCAAAAGTTCTTCTAAAGAATAACTTTCTTGAGTCCACCTCACTTAGTGGCTTCATATAACGAATGCACCCATGGCCAGTGCAACATGCTTTAGCCACACCTTTAATTCTAGTAGTCACAATAAGTCTGCTTCTTTGACTGTTTTGTGGAAAAGCACAACTAATAATATCTCAATCTCGCACATTCCACAAATCGTCAAGTACAATGAGGTACCTACAAACATATCCAAAAACAACATGTTAAAATGGAAACAGGGTAAACACTGTGATAATTCTAGAAAGCATGTATTGCATTAGTATATACCAAAATCACTATTTTTTTAATTTGATGTAATAATGTTTGTACTTGTCAAACAAAATATTGGGATTGAAATACAAAAGGAAACTTATTTAGCTCTATCGAGCAAAAATAATTATCATTTTTAATTATTCTTACTTTATTAATTAGAAGCTCCAAAGAAGCCTTTACATTAACCTTTATGAAACATAGGTAATTCCTAAAAATTCTTATAAAATCAGAAAGACGACTATAAAAAAAAATATCGTGGACAACAAGGACCATTGGACTATTAAGCTTTTTAGAAAATTGGCCACCTCTTCTATATGGTCTAAAGTAATTCCTTAAGTATTTTTATGAATTACTTAATATAAATTATTTAAAGATCCCAAACTTTTATCTAGGCTTAGCAACTCCACTATCATTAATGTAATACCCTAAATAACCACACACATCCATCATTTTTTATAAAAAATATATCCAAGTGTACTTCTATATATATGCTTCTAAATTACTTCTATCACTATTAATACAGAAAAACTCATACAACGTCTAAAAAAGTAACCCTTAAATTTGTATCTAAATTACCCACCTCTACAATTTATAAAAAATAATTGAAACTAACCCCCAAACGTAAAATGACCTAGGGCAAAAAAAAAAGTATATAAAAAAATTGGTAACAAAAGTTTATCACAATGAGATAAAGACATGAAAGTATTTACATGAGTATCATTTTAGAATAAGAAGATATATATCAGAAATAATTTAAACTGAACACAAGTCAAAACACACATGGACAAGTAGTGTAATGTGGAAAAATGTTAATGGGAACAGGATATGCATAGGAAGTATTGATAAGTATTGGGTTCGAATGTAGATTAAAATGTTGAACACACATGGACGTGTAACGATAAGGGACAATTAGGAATTAGGATGGAAACTTATAAAATGTAAAGATAAGGGAACATCAATATAAATATTATATTGTATTAGAATATGATAACAATAAGGGGACAATTAAGAATTAGGATGGAAACTTATACAATGTAAAGATGAGAGAACATCAACATAAAAATTATATTGTATTAGAATATGACCGAAAATGAGAGTGAGCAAATATAAGCAGTTATGATTGTTCGTGGCACCAATTTATACATGAAATTGTTATATTTATGCCTAATCCAAATAACTAGTCCGTCTAGTAGTAGGGGGTCAGTGACCAGTAAATTTAGCTACTGCACTCTAAAGGGAGAATGGGACTGATCTTTTTCGTTTTTAGAATAAATTTCAAGATACTAGACTACTATAGCACAAAAAAAAACTATCACAAAACTACACTTTAAGAAACTTGTTTCACCAAACTGCACATATCAACCAATTTCATAAAACTACACTCTTGTAAATGTTACTACATTGTTATGTTCCTTTTATATCATAAATCCACATTTCTTTAGAGCATTTAAAGTGTAGTTTTCTGATACATAATAAAGGATAAATGTGTAGTTTTGCAATATATATGTTGTGGCTAGAAATATGTATAAGAGTGTACTTTCCTTTATTTGTACTCCTCTCTCGTGAAAATGATGAACGAGGATAGTAACCATAATTGCTAATCTTAAGGTAGAGGTAGATATGTAACGACCTAAGATAAAATTAAAAGTTAACCCACTCCATAATCCAAATCTATAATTGTTTGTTACAAATTAAATGTTTCCAGGACCATCTTTATTCATATCGCTAATTTGCTCTCATTGAAAGCTGCAAATAAGGAGAGTTAGATTTAGCAGGAGAGGTAAGGTAAGTTGCCTGTTATGGTCGAACTTGTTACCATTAAAATACTCATTACTACATATAACAAAGACTGTGTACCTCTTATCCTGAAGGTATTCTCTCAAAGTGTCAATTAGCGCTTGCACATCAAAAAGCATGAGAAGATGGAGATAGCCCAAGTTTTGAACACACATTGCTAAGTAGCATTGGTACATCTGGCTTCTGTGAAACTGACACAGAGGCATTTCTCTTAAAATGCTCTTTGACTTCAAGATATACCACATTGGCAAGCGTGGTCTTGCCTAAACCTCCAAATCCTACTATTGAGATCACCTTCAGCTGTTTCTCTTCATCCTCTACCCATTTGACAATTTCTTCCTTTTGGATGTCAATGCCCACAAGGGTTGCTAAATCCTTGTATAGTGCAGTCAGGCGAGGATCAACAACCACTTTTGTGGTAGAATTAGAGGTGCACACATTGAGGTTGTTCCTGTCTCGACGTTGGCTCGCTTCAATCACACGAGTCTTGATCTCTTTGACCTGACTGGCTATGTGGTAGCGATCCTTGATAATTCTCA
Source organism: Hyparrhenia diplandra (assembly GCA_015847255.1). Taxonomy (NCBI): domain Eukaryota; kingdom Viridiplantae; phylum Streptophyta; class Magnoliopsida; order Poales; family Poaceae; genus Hyparrhenia; species Hyparrhenia diplandra. The sequence continues at coordinate 379,406 of JADLZK010006897.1, forward strand.
GAAAGCTAGAAGCCTTCTTGAGGAACCCCACCTTGTCACCTGGCCTCACCAACACGGTTCATGAAGTTGTCAATGCAATCCTCAATAATGTAGGACATGTCTATTATATCTTTCCTCCAATTCTTGGCCTGCGGGTCAAGTTCGCCGCCAACGCCGTCCATTTTCTCAAGGAGGGCTTTCATTTCACCAAGCTCTTTGACAAGGAAGGACACCTCCTTCTGAAGGTCCTTCAGCTTCTTGTAGTTGTCGCCTAGGAGCACAGTGAGCTTTTCCAAAACAGGTTTCATAACCCCCGTGGAAACACTGACAGCAATACCCGCAGCCGCCATTGATGTGTCCTCCAATCCAATCGGCTTCCTCCCTCCTCTTTGATCCCTCAGTTCTTAGTTTAGTCCTGCCAAGAAAACAACCAAGGAGGCATGGTTGGCACATGAGAAACCGATAGAGATGTGAAAGTATGCTGTAACCTGAGCTCGATCAATCACGTACCTGCGCCTCTCCTCTATGAATTATCAAGAGGTTGTTTTTTTAGCATAGATCTGGTCGATTACGAGCTTATCAATATACATTTGCCAGGGCTGACAACAGATCACAGATCGGCGATGCATCGATCACAGCTCAGATTGGCATCCCATGCGTGAACCGGCTCGAGATCCACCATGCACGAGCAGCAGAAGCAGCAGCCACATATATAGAAGCAGCCTGATGGCAGATCAGGAAAAAAGCTAAAAACTTTCCACTTCCATAAATTCGAGCAGACAGGCAATCTGTATGGAATGAACGAAGATGAGTTAGTAATGATAAGCCACTACTACTAGCAGAGTTGGAAGGTAGCGTACCTGATGACAGATCATCAGAGTATGTACTGCATCAGGTCTCTCTGGTTAGCTGTACTGAGGTCTGATATTTTTCCGCTTGACGATAGCCTGGACTATGAACCAGACGAGCACCAGAGGTCTAAAATCCACAAGAGCTGAGTGAAATCACACCAGACGACTCAAAATCTGGTGATCTCCCCCCACGGAATTCCAATAAATCTGCAGCCACAAAGAAAAAGAAGCCATGCATATGAAGCGCACACGAGCGCAGAGTAGTGTCAGGATTAGATTAACCTGCGTTTGTAAGGAAGCACTCACTCAAGGACCACGGTTATCTCGTCGCTCCTGTCGAACACAGCATGCAGATGCAGGATTAGGAAGCAGGAGGCAGCTGACCGGAGATATTCACGGGAGTGATAAAATCATCTCATGACAGGAGCATATGGTATCGTATTATTGTGTATTGGCTGTCCACCAAAGTCCAGCGCTACCAACGGAGTAGGTGGCGGGAAACAACCGAGAAATTAACTCCATGTAATCGTCGGCATATGCGTGTGACTCCGCGTGCACACCAAAAAAAAAAAAATGCGAGGTGCACACCAAAATCCGGGCATAACTTTGGTCACTCGTGAACAATTTATAAACTGGTACCGACAAAAGGTAGACACCATGCGCTCTGCTTGTGTTGACACCCAAAAATGGCATAGACTAAACCACCGCAAAATTCCAGACTTAGCCATATTTTGGAGGTCCAAGTCACCACAAATTTTCAGACTTAACCAAATTCTCGAGGAGGATCGAAAACGGCTTTACGGAAGGTGACCGGACTCACGGACCGGACTCGGGCGCGCCCAGTCCAGCGTCGGTCAGTGCGTCGGTCGGGTCGCCTGCAGAAACAGGCCGGCTTGGGACACCGACCGGACGCGCCTCGCGTGCCCGGTCCAGCGTCCGTCAGCTGGCGTCCGTCGGGGGTCAGACCTCTCGCGACGCACGACCCGGTGCGCGTCGGTGCTACTGTAGCAGCGTCGGTCAGCCCGATTTGGCTGATCCGAATCGTATCCAAATCGGTTTGTTTCCAAACTTGTTTGGTGCGATTTTTGGTGATTGGAAACGCCCTAGGGCGCCTTCCTAAAAGGATAAGACCACCTCCCCTATATAATGAAGGGGTTCATGGCCGATTTGATCCCATCTACATCCAATCGTCATATACAACATATCTCTCAACTTTTTATCTCTTCCAAACCCTAAACTTGCTGTTCGACGACGAACTCCGCGTTCTCCGCCGGCGTTCTAGGCGCATCCGCTGCCCCTAGGACAACCCTTGGTGCTGGCGTCTCGGCGGGTCTTCCCGGAGGTGCGTTGAAGTCTTCCAGCCGTCACCGAGCTCTACGTTGCCCTTACCGAACTCTAGATCGGTTTGGGTGATCACGCTGCGGTGCTCGCTGCTACTAGGTTGTTTAGCAACCTTCGTGGGCGTCCAAGGCCCTCTCGGTGTGTTGGTGCGAAGCCCTAACTTTGCGTCAACAGCTTGCATCCTCTTGCAAGTTTGGACTGACGCGTACTATTGTCATATATACAACGTGTACGTCTCTGCTCACGATCAATATTGAATTGATCCTCACATTTGGTTGGACGCCTTTATCTAATGCATGCATCATCGGGGACTGATTGCTAATTAAATTAGTGGGTGGGTGACTCGAGACAAAAGTGACCTTGGAGTAGTAGAGACCTGTTCAAACGTTGAAGCCGGTAAGGTTCAGGTTGGGCCAGAGAAAAAAACATCAGATCAAAATCATAATTTGGCCCAAAACCGACCGATGTAATGCTGGACCACAGGTTAGTAGTTCTTGGTTATTTTTTCCCAGCAAGTGAGGTGGCTCGTCGTCAACACCCACACCCATGCATAAGCTGGAGACATGCATTGTGTCTCCAGCGCCGCTCTGGACACCGTGCCGAGCTTGCACCTGACCTGCTGCAGGACGTTGGGTGCTCCATGCGTATATGTCACCTAGTGCAAGTCAATTGACTCGGACTAAACAATCAATAACACAATATGATCACTACCATAGTGATTCTCAGAGTGACAGAGTAGACAAAAAGACACAGGAACAGAGAGCATTCCAAGCGAAAACATCCCAAGGATCCCAATGGTGGATGAGTCATGGACATGGAGGGTGCCTAGCATAGTGCAGGAGTGGGGGAGTCGCTGAGGCGGTACTTTGCCTGAGCAAGACAGGCATGATGACGAGACCTGTGCCCAGATGCCGGATGCCCTCCCGACCGGCAACCGTCGATCGCGAATGGTGCCGAGGACGAGGGACACCTCGATCGCTGGCCCGGACAATTGATTCCCTGAAACTAGACTAATTGAAACGCAGGAGTCTTCTACACGAGTACACGTTGACCTGCAAGCAAGGACGTCGGCTGCTAGACTACAGAGGAACTCCTCTGTTTCACTTTGTTGGAAGGGTAATGGTGACTGGTATGCCCTGGAAGCGGCGGCAGTGTTACAAGGACAGAGGTGAGCCCTTGCAGATCGGCGGCCAACAAGACCCTAAACACTAAAGTACCCTTGTTATATTCATAATAGATCAAAATAATTCTTTTCTCTTCAAGATCAATGGTTCAGAAATGTAACAAACATCGTATATATTAACTAGTAGGATGTGGATGAAACAATGACATACCGCCCGCAATATTATATCACAGTCTGAAGGCGACATAGATAAAAGGTAACAACAGAGTGTTTAAACATTACACGCGGCGGGCTGAGTAGAGTAGAGTACAGTGCAATAATAGCAGTGATGAATAAACTTCGACGATCAGTGTAACAACAGTAAGCAACCTATATTGTTCTTGGATGGGAGTATGTGCAGTCTTCACGAGTTGTGGATAGCCTGAATGCATGGATCTTCTTCTAATTGATCACACTCCTCCGGTCTGCATGTGCACGCAGATCAATACAGTGGTAATTAGTTCATCATCAGCATTTTTTTTAAAAAGCAATCAGCTGAGGATCTGCCGCCAGGCACGTTTCAACAGAGAATATTAGTAATGTAGAAATCAGAAATGCACGCACGAGAACGGAGAAAAGCCTTTTACCTCAAAATACATGGGTTCTGCACATACACATAGGTGAATAGTTCTAGTACTGGGCGAGTCGGGAGCATGTCGACAGTTTCCTGGAACACGCTCATGAGCAGCGCAGCATCAGCCTTGCCATCTCTCCATTGGTTTCTAATGTACCTTGCCTTGCGTACACTTATTTGCTGGAGGCCCTTGAGGTGTAGCCCGGTCCCAGTCATCAATACTGATTGCCAAGCTGAGGTGTCCTAGCTTGCGCATTGCCCCGGCCTCAAATGTCAGGGAGGATATCCCATCACAGTTGAAAATAAATCCCTTGACAAGAGTGAATAATCCTTCTCCTATCACGATCCTTGTGACCGGGACATGTACAATCCGCAGGCCGAGTATGATGAGGGAGGGTAGCATCCCAATCATGGCAATGTCTTCCTGTATTATTTGCTTGACTCCAAGGAACAACTCCTTAAGGCTACACAGGTGGCCAATCCACCTTGGAACCATGGAGAAGGACCACTCGTCCAGGTCCAGCCGCTCAAGGCTACCAGCAGAATGAGGGGAAAGCAAGCTCGGTGTATCAGCGCAGTGGGCAACACTACAAAATGACGTCACCTCAAACGATCTGAGCTTATCTAGTTTCTCCAGAGAAGTACGCAGAGCAGACATCCATCTCGGCTTCCGCAACGATTCTATTGGCTCGTCTTCGTCCCGTTCAGAGCAAATGAGAGACAGCTCTGACAAAGCTGTCAGCTTGCCCAGGTCTATAATACTTTCCAACGAGCCGTGCCCCACATGGAAGCCACACAAAGTGCGTAGTTGTTTCATGCCACCAATGCCACGAGGCAGTCTCAGACCACAAATCTGTGGAACAAGTAGATGAGATAACCGCGGCAAATCAACAAATTCAAAATGAATCCCATTCGGTACTACATCCAGCTCAGATAAATCTAAAGTCTCCAAAAAGCCGCAGACCCTTTATCCGAAGTTGTTAGTAGTGTTCTGCTGCCGATACTTCCGCCTTTGAAACATTAAATATCTCAGATGGCACAACTGGTTGATGATACCGAAAAGGTCCATTTCAATCTCAGTCTCACCAAAGGAAAGGTGTAATACCCGCACAAACTTGAACTCTGTCAACAGAGGTATCCACTTTGACTGTCCTGTCAATATGGTAAAAGAACGTAAATGTGAAAGGTTCCCAACACTAGCCTTATTAGCCATTCTGCTATCCTCTACACCTTTCAAGTCGACAGTGAGTCGACGAATAACCTTGTCTTGCCATGTTGCCACCTCATGTGGATCATTTACCAAAATGAGAAAATTATCTTCCTCGCACTTCCGTAGAATAAGGTCTAGCATCATATCATGTACTCTACACATCAATTCTTCTTCACCTTTATATGACCAAAGTTTGATCATGCTCCGGTTAACTAGCTCATTGAAATAGCTCTCAGCAACATACCATACATTTAGCCCACCACGAGTTACTCACAAACCCTTACGCTACCCATCGCCCCGACTAACTCGACCCTTTTAATTTCATGATCCTCTGGGTAAATACCAAGGTACAAAAAGCACGCCTTTAGGTGAAGAGGCAGATGCTTGTAGCTGAGATCCAAGATATACATCATCTTTTCATAGTCAATGTTTGATTCCAGTTCTGGGGCTAATGTATTCTGGATATACTCCCATGCCTCCTTAAGTTTTGTTTGTTGGGAAGCTAAAATACCAGCTATAGTTATGATTGCAAGTGGCAAAAGCCACCACACCTGTTCAAGATTGCACATGAAACCTCTTTGAATCCGAAGGGCAATCATCTTCAGATCCAAAGATTCTGGTAAAGAATAATTTTCTTGAATCGCTCACTCGGGATCTTCATATTATAAATTCTTCCGCTTGTGCCACAAAGCATCTTTCTGCCACCTTATCATTCCGTGTGGTTATGATGACTCTGCTACAATACTTATTTTGTGGGAAAGCACATTGAATGGCATCCCATGCTTCCATTTCCCACAAATCATCAACTACGATGAAGTATCTGCACACAACTTCACAGAGCATACGGTGTTAAACTCCATATGTAATAACACTCGAGCTAACAACACACATGCTTACAGTGTACTTCAGAATGTGTAAATTATCATTCAAGCTAGTAAAATAAATACATAGTCATACGCACGGTACGGTGGTATATTAATTTAAGGCCGACTATCTACTTGCCATTGGAAACCCACCTGAATATAAAATGTTACTATAAAACGGGTTGTATTGGTTGCATATAAAAAAGAGCACTCCTAGGCGTACAAATCATTTGAATACAGCAGTGCAAAAAGATACACTAGGATTCATGTTGGTCAAATTTTCTTAAGCTTGACTGGATTTGTTGAAAATATTATCAATTGTTGGATCTTCAAATAATTTTATTATGAAAATATATTCAACGATCTAGCTAATTCTAATTATGTACCAAAATTATTATTTTTTTCCCATATATATTAGTCAAATTTAGAAAAGTTTGACTTTTTGGGAAGTAAGAATGACACTTTCTAAGAGACAGAGGGTGTAGATTTGTTTTCTGTAGGGGAGGTTGAAGATTATAATCGTTACTACACCTCATTCCTAAATATATATGTCGTTTAGTTTTGTTTTAAATCATCTACAACATCAAATGAGTTTTCTAAGATATATGTCATTTAGTTTTGTTTAAATCATCTCGCAAAATCAAATTACTTTCATTAAATCTAGCATGAGATGTATTGATAGTGTGTGATTAGTATTTTACATCTTATATCTTTTTATATTTTCATAAACTTGAATAAGTAAAAACTAGAGAGATTTTATTTGACTCAGAATAAGCTAAAATGATCAACATTTTTGAAACAATGGATAGTACAATTTTGTGACTAGAGGACATTGGCCACACTAAAGATAGGAAAATCAACAAATGCTCTTAAATCTTAAAACAAAACAAATATAGTTTAGGCCAAAACCTATGTAGAGAATCAAATAAAATATCGGTCTCAAACTTCATTGATTAATATATAACTGCAACCATGTTATGTTTTTTCCTTCATGTATCGTACTCATAACAGTGGAGAATTTTCGTGAAAAAAACTTGCATATTTACATGAAGTACCTCTTATCCTGTAAGTGTTTTTTGAGGGCGTCGACTAGGTCTTGCTCCACAAAGTAGTCATGAGAATATTGTTCTAGTCCAAGTTGAAACAGTATTCTCTTTAGTAGCTTGGTAATGTCAGGTTTTTGGGACACACACAAATGCCTTGCAATTGAATTGCCCTTCCACTTGATGATACACCTCACTAGCAAGCGTGGTCTTGCCCAAACCTCCAAATCCTACTATTGACATGATCTTGAGCTGTTGCTCGTCATCATTAACCCAATTAGAAAGCTCCACCGTTTGCTGTTCAAGGCCCACAAGGTTTGCTGAATCTTTGGAGAGTGCAGACAGCCGAGGATCGACAACCACCGGGGTAGTATTAGAGATACATACATCAAGCTTGTACCTTTCTCGGCGTTGACTTGTTTGGATCACACGAGTCTTGATCTTCTTGATCTGATTGGCTATGCGATAACGATCCTTGATTGTTCTTAGGAAGCCGGAAGCTTTTTGAAGGATCCCCACCTTGTCGCCAGCCTCACCACCAACACGGTGCATGAAGTCATCAATACAATCTTCGATGTCATAGGACATATCTATTATATCCTTCCTCCACTCCTTGGCTTGTGTATCAAGTCTGTCAGCAGCATCCATCTTCTCAAGTAGAGCTTCCATGGTGCGAAGCTCACCCCTAAGGAAGGACACCTCCTTCCGGAGACCCTTGATCTTCTTGTACTCATCGCCCATGAGGGTGCTGAGTTTTTCCAGGACTGGTTTCAGCACTCCCATTGAAACACTCACAGCAATACCAGCGGCTGCCATATTCGTATATATGCAGCAGGCACTGGTCTGATATATACTCCGGGCAGCAACAGTGGGTCAGAACTCAGTTCGGACCAGGTGTGCAGATATGCTGAATCAGTGCCTACAGAAAGGAGAATGTGAGAATCGTCAATTACTACTTAGGGGTTGTTTGGTTTAGCGACTTTTCAGTCCTTGGAACTAAAAAAATATCTCTTTTAGTCCCTACCAAACTAAACAGGAGGGACTTTTTTTTGAGACTTTTCCTTTATTAGTCCCTAAAAACTCTCTTAGAGGGACTTTTTTTTATTAATCCCTAAAACTAAAAAACGTTTAGTCCTTAGGAACCAAACAACACCTTACTACCTGACGTGAAGAGCACAACAGCACTGGTTTCGTATATAGTCCTTTTTTCAGCTCGTCGTCAAATAATACTTACTACCTGAGCGCTAAATTCAAAAAAAAAAAATGAATGAGTCAAATTAAATCTCACCTGGTCTTCACAGATGAGCGGCAGGGGGACTCAAAATCTGGTGACCTGCCCTCCCATGCCATAAATCTGCAGAAGCGCAGACGAACAAAGAGCAGACAGAACTTGGGTTTGTGAGGAAGCACTCGGTCACTAGATCAGGCCGGTATCTCCTTCCTCGGAACACAGCAGGATTATATTAGGAAGCAGCAGCTATACATATACTAGATAGATCTGAGTCTTAGCACAGCATATACATGGAAGCATGGATCTGCAAGAATGGATGGAAAGGGAGAACACACATAAGAATCCATCTGCAAGAAAAAGAGTGACAAAGGAATGGTAAATCCTGCACTAGTGACTATTGGTGAAGCCGGAAGTCCTGCAGTAGCTCACCGTCAAATCGACCAGCTGGTCAAGCGAGAAAATGAGCGAACGCGCACAAGCCAACTATGCCTTCCCATTAATCTGCGGTCAAATTAAGATTCCGACGAATGAAGGAAGGAGATGGTACTAAGCTGTATTAATTGGACCGGCGAGCTTGGTGAGGAAGTGTAGTTTTTACCAGGACATCAGAGATGCGTTACGTTGGGTGGTGGCTGCTGCCTTGTTTGTTGGTGCAGTCACTAGTACCGATTCGATTTTCCGAGCAGCCGCCTCTTCTTTTCCGTGGCGGGCACAAATCTCGCCCGCCACGGAATTGAATTGGCCGGCCACGCGCGCAGGGGGGCGATCTTTCGCGTGGCGGGCGCCTTAACAGGGCCCGCCACGTAAAAGATTGTATTATGCGTGGCGGGCGTCTACAACGCGCCCGCCACGTAAAAAGTAATTTGCGTGGCGGGCGCGTTGCAGCACGCCCGCCACGCCGTTAGGGGACTTTGCGTGGCGGGCAAATTAGGGCGCCCGCCACGCAAAAGCTCCGTCCCTATAAAACTGCACAGCCGCGCCCCTTCATCTTCTCCACGGGTCTTCCTCTTCCAACTTGTGGGGGGGGAGGTTTTGACCCAAATTTTGACAAAAACTTTGATTTGGGTCTTTTGGCTTTGATTTGGGGAGGAGAAGACACTAATTGGTCGGTAAATGCCTCTTTTCATCTTTCTTTCCCTCTTTTTCATCCCCCTCTCTAGATCTAGATCCATGGAGAAGAGAGAAAACTGCCTTTCTCTAGATCTAGATCTATGGTGGAACTTCTTCTCTCTTTTTTTTTTGTTTGAGTACTATGTAACGGCACTAAGCTTTTTGGAAGAGCAGGGATCAGGATGGAGAGGCACCGAGCCCACTGGATGTATGAGATGAAGAGGGTTGATGACGAATACTATGATGAGGTGAAGAAGTTTGTTGCTCGAGCGAAGCGACACAAATGAGATAATTCAACGAGCCCGATTATCGTCCCTGCGCAAAAATGCAAGAATCGAAGCGTTCTCGACATCGTGGTGCGATCTCACCTAATCATGCATGGCTTCGTCGGTGACTATTTGGTCCGGACTTTTCACGGCGAAGAAGTTCCACCCTTCAATCCACCCGGTCGATCCAAGTACGGAGCAGTCCCCGGCCGATCCGATTGAAAAGTCCACCACCGGTACAATTCCATCAGATTTATTCGAAAGATCTACCGACGTCGGCGATGACGAGCGATGACGGTGGTGGTGGTGGAGGGGACGGCGAGTAGGAGAATCCTATGACGCAGCCCCGAGGATGTCCGGTTTTTGAAGATTTGGTCAACCGACTCGATGAGGGCGACATTACGTTTGGGTGCCCGAGATGGTTGGAGAACTTCAAGCGAGATGAAGCGGGCAAGCAATTGATCCGCTTTACAAAGACAGTCCTAAGGGTTGCACGACGCTGAGTTTTAACCTGAATTTGCCGATGTTGAAGTCTCGTCATGGTCGGGTCCGACACTAGCTTCAATGAGCTCGTAAGTTACCCGGCCTCCACGTATCCAACGCCTAACAAGGTTCCCGCTTAGTACGTATCGTGCTAAGAAGTTGATCGGCCGGTGGCGATTGTTGACGGTAACCAACGATTTTAATTAAATACCGTCAACACAACACCAAAACAACCTAGAAATAGGAATTTCAACTAACATATTCCAAAGTTTTGGTGTTTATTTGGACTTGCGGTACAAACTCATGGATGATCACTTTGGGCCAAAAAGAGAAAAAAAAAGAAATAAAATCAACAAATAGAAGAAGGCCCAAAGGAGCAAATGGCAAGCCCAAACGTAAATCGCAACAAAACGTCGAAAACCAGCCGGGCCAAGTCCACCTTACAACTTTTTGAGCAAGGAAGCCCAGACTGCCGAAGCCCGGGCCAGGCCGGCCCGGGCAGGTGCGCTACAAGCACCACCCGGTGCGCGCCGCACCCTGGCCGAGGCGGTTCGAGCCCCCGGGGGAGGCGGTTTGTTACCTTCCAAAACTGGTGAAACCGACGTGGGATGGTCGGTTTGGCGTACATGGAAGGTTTTCCTAGGTCGGTTTGGGTGTTTTTAGCACTTAGGTCCCTCCCCTTGTGTATAAATAGACCCCCTCTCTCCCTCTCAAAAAGCAATAAAAATTCAAAGGAGAAACCAGTCCACTTGTGCAAGAGAGTAGAATTAGATCTTCTTCTTCTTCTACTTCTTCTATTCTATCTCCCAATTCTAGAGAGTGAGAGAGGGAAAGGCTAGAAAGAAGCTTGATTCTTTCTACACGGAGTTGCCGGTTAAGCCCCTCGGTGTTCCGCGGTTCCTAGGAGGACGGAGTGCCGGACTTGTCGGTACCCACCCGGCTTGTACCTCGCAAGCTCGCTTACGCTTTGGTAAGGAGTCTTGTGATTATCTTGCAGCTACTTAATTTCCTTCGCACATTTCTTAGCTGTTGTAGACTTGCGGGATTGGTAGATCGCTTTACGTTAGTTCTTGGTGGAGGGACTCTTTGACCGGGGAACCTTGGCCAACATCAAGAACGCGTGACCAATAGTGCAAACGTGGTGTTTGGACTAGCGTTCACCTACCTTTTGTGGCGCATCCCACGGTTGAGGGGGGTAGGTGGCTTGGTCGTGACAAGCCTTGTCCGTCCCTTGAAATCCCCCCACGTTCGGTGCGGCGCGGTGCTAATTGCCGGACACCGTTCTTTGAGCGTGGGCCGTGCCCGAAGTGAGTAGACAGCGGACTTTAGGAATCACCGCCGGAAAACTTAGCCTATAGATACCTCGCTACTCTTAGAAAACAAACCCTTGCCTTAGGTTGACATAGACTGAAAAGCCACCGCGCGACCGTCCCCTGTGAAAAATACGATACCCTCGCTACCACCGGGTGAAGTGCTACAACGGTATTTCCGTGCGCTTGCGGATTTCTTTGTGTGCGTAAGAAACACCAACAACGATGATAGTGAAGAAGTTCGATGCCTGCCCCAACCACTGTATCCTATATCGGGGCGTCGGTACGAGAATTTGACCGCTTGTCCGACTTTGTGGAGCTAGTCGATACAAGCGGAATGCCGGATGTCGTGTGGACGATGAGCTCGATGAGGAAGCAGGACGGGCGAAAAAAAAGAAGAAGGGGACGAAGAAAACCAGTGCGGCCGCAAAGAAGATCATGTCAACGCAGGACGAGGAAGAGGAAGGTTACACGCAGAGGAAACGTCCAGCGCTGTCAATGTGGTACCTTCCGGTCATTGATCGCCTGCGGGCTCTCTATGGGAACCCTGAGGATGCTAAGCACATGACCTGGCATGCATCTAGCGATCGTGTAAAGGATGACGAAGCTACGGCACCCCTTCGGATGCTAAGCGCTGGCAAGACTTCGACGCCAACCCCGACTTTGCGAGAGGAGCCCAGTGAACGTTCGGTTCGCATTGAGTACCGACGGAATGAACCCATTCGGTGACCTGAGCAGCACACACAGCACGTGGCCGGTCGTCCTCACCATGTACAATCTACCTCCACATCTTTGTCAAAAGCGCAGGTATGTTTTGCTCACCATGCTCATATCTAGACCGGGCGGCCCGGCAACGATATAGATGTGTTCTGGAGCCGTTCATGGAGGAGATGCGTGTACCGTTTGATGATGGGGTCAGCATGGTTGATGCGCACACCGCAGCGTAAGTTCACTCTTCGTGCCATCATCTTTGTCACCATCACCGATTACCCGGCCTGTTTTCATTATCGGGCGCATTAAAGGGAAGACCGCCTATGTAGCTTGCATCGAAGAAACCTGCTCCACTTACCTGAAGGGATCCACCAAAACTGTGTACATGGAACACAGACGCTTCCTCTGCAGTAAGCATAGGTACAGAGATGCAAAAATCAATATATACTTTGACAACAAGGGTGAGTCGAAACCTCACCGCACCGACTAGTTATGGTCCGAAGGTGTTTGACATGGTGAAGGACTTGGAGTGCGAGTTTGGAAAGAAGAAGAAGAAGAAAGACGATGATCGGGAAGACGGCACCTCCAAGACAAAGAAGTTTAAAGAGGGATAAATTGGAGGACGAAGCGCCCCAGTAGTTCCTTTCAAGAAGAAGTCAATCTTCTTCAAGTATCTAAAGTACTTGGAAGATACTGCATACACCCCATGCGATCGATCGATGCACCTTGAGAAAAATGTCTTGAAAGCACGATCGTCTCCCGATGGATATCAAGACCAAGACGAAGGATGGTGTGAAGTCACGTCAGGATCTTGTTGACATGGGCATCCGACCAGAAATTCACGCTACACGGCTTCCGAACGGTAAACTCCAACTCCCAGGTGCGGCCTACAACCTAACGAGAGATGAGAAGTTGGCTATGTGTCGGTTGATGCGGGTATCAAGGTACCGACGGGTTTCTCTTCCAACATCAAGAGTCCGGTATCCATGAAAGACCTCACAATGACGAACTTCAACGCGCCACGATGCTCACATCATGCTGACGGTGTTCCTTCCAATTGTGATCAAAGCTATTCGTCCAAAATACGTGAAGATGGTGGTCACAAGGTTGTCATACTTCTTTAACCAAATCAACCAGAAGGTAATTGCCAAAGCAGATTCGTCAAGGCTGAAAGAGTTCATCGCGGAAACAATGTGCCGAGATAGAGATGTGTTTCCCACCGTCGTTCTTTGACATTATGCCCACCCGATGATGCACATGGTTGATCAGATAGAACAGTGGGACCCATGTACCTACGGCGATATGGACCACTCGAGCGACTAATGTCTACCCTCAATCGATTCAATCATAACCGCGCTTACCTGGAGGGCTCTATGATCGAGGCATACACAAGCCGGGAGGCCGTGGAACCGGTGTATGAAGTACATAAAAGATGGGAGGGCTATTGGGCTTCGGTGCATAAACATGAAGGAAGAACCTCGGGCATGGGGTGCGCGGGCCGAAAAAAACACGCACCGACAAACATAGGGAAAAAGTGCTAGACGCTCACTACAGCATCCTTCATCAATTGGTGATCATGGATAGATACGTTAAAAAGCACCTCAAAGAGCTCCGCCGTGCAAGTAGGAAGCGCAAGAACTGTCCGAAGGATTGGGCAGAGAAGGAACACAAGAACACTTTCCTCCAGTGGCTCCAAAAGCAGAACATTCCCCCAGGAGATGATGCAGAGACTGTGAAGAAGCTTGTGTCAGGGCCGTCCATGCAGGTCACCACGTGGCAAGGGTATGATGTCAACGGGTACAGGTTCCACACAAAAGAGAAGGACAAGAAGAGTGCATCACAGAACAGCGGTGTTCGATATGAGGGCAGGAACAGCGAGACAGGGGAGAAGATGACATGCTTCACACAAGTCGAAGAAATATGGGAACTTGACTATGGCGGTAACCTACAGGTAACCGTTTTTCGTTGCCGATGGGTCAAGCTTTGCGGCGAGTTCTAGTGGGCGATTTTGGGCTAACCACCGTGAACCTTCAAAGTGTCTGGTACAAAGATGATCAGTGGGTGCTTGCATCAGATGCCGCACAAGTAGCCTACTACATGAACGCGGAGAACATAAATAGACATATTGTCGTGGCAAGAAAGCAGCGGATCGTGGGAGCTGATGGGGTCCAGAGTCCCAAAACATACAACAACTATGATGAGTTCCACCTCTTTACAGATTTTCCAAAAAAGATGAAGGCACTGGAGGACAGAATCAATCCCGACAAGACTAAAATGATGCCATGGACCCGCCCCGATGGCGAGAAGAAGACCACCAATGCACCAGCACCAAAATGATATGTAATTGCAGTTATTCTGATGTAAACAGTAGTCCAAAAAACAAATATCTCACACAGAGTTTCAGGAAACTACAGGGGAGACTAGTGATTTTTGAACTACACGTTTGTAACACTTTCTCGTATGCAAAAATGACCTTTATATGAAATGTAGATCTTGATGAGTTATGAAGTTTCCGTATTCATGACTTTTCGAATCGACGACGTCTAGGGCTTCAAAAGTCACAAGTTCAACCCGGTCAAACCTTGGTTAAACGGACCACTAAACGACCTAGTTTCGAAAAAGTTTGAATACAAAGTTGAAAGTACTCATCAAGATGTACACTTGGTGTATATAAATGGATATGTGTTGGAAAATGTAAAGTTTCTAATAATGACATACTTCTCGTTACGCATACACGAAAGCATCCTCTTCCTCGTAGCATCCCTATATAAATGGATATGTGTTGGGAACTGTAAAGCATCCCTATATATACCGAAAGTGTAAAAATTTCAAATTTTATCAGAATATTTTTGATATATTATCTGAATTGATCTCTCAATTTATAACAATTTATAACAATTTTGCAGAATATTTCTCAATTTTGTGTAAAATTATTACACTTGGGGCGGGCATCCTTACATGCCGCCATTTTAAAAGATTAACCGTGGCGGGCATCCTTACTCGCCCGCCACGGTTGATGTTTTCCGTGGCGGGCATCCCTACTGCGCCCACGCAAAACCTATCACCTATAAAAGCAACGGCCCGGCTCGGGAAGCGCTAAGTCCTCGAGCCGTTTCCAAGCGACCTCGAAGGGCTGCCGGATTTTTCCCCACCGCCGCCGCCGCCACTTTGTCACACCGCCACCGTCCCTCGCCCCCTGTCCCCGCGCCCCCGTCCCCGCCCCGTCCGCGCCTCCGTCCTCGCCCGTCATCCTCCTCTACTCCGCCGTCAGGAAACCCTAACGCCGCCGCCATCGTCACTGCGCCGTCTCCATCGCCCGTGGTGCCGTGGTGCCGTCCCGTCCGCCGTGGTGCCCGTGGTGCCCGCGGTGCCCATTCCGCCCGTCCCGTCCCGGCCGGCCCGTCCCCGTCTCCGTCCTCGCCCCGTGCGCCGCCGTCCCCATCCATTTCAGCGGAACCCTAACTCCGGCCACCGCGCTCGTGGTGCTCGTCGTCTTCTGCCTGGTGCCTGTCCGTGGTCTTTGCCTGGTGCTGTCCGTGGTGCTCGTGGTGCTCGTGGTGCTACTTTGTCCCCGGCCGTCCCGTCCCTGCTCCATCTTCTTCTCCTCGGTGGTGCTGTCCGCCGGCGTGCCGATCTCCATCTTCTCCTCTACCTTTGCTTCTATATCCATTGCTGAGGTTTGAAATTTCATTGTTGCCAATTTTGCTGTGATGCAACCCTTTGTGAATTTGGTTATGTCTGTTCGAATTTTGCACACTTGTGATGCAACCCAATCGAATTAATTGAGATAATTAGCGTCGTATGTGCCCTTCGCACGTGATGCGATAGTGGATAATCTCGAGCATTTGAGTGTATCCGCCACGGACTGTGATGCAAAATTGGATAATCTGAGCATATTTGTTTTTGATTTCTCTCAAAACTGACACTATATGCAATTTCTTGGCTAGTGTAATTTGGACATCTTCTAATTTCAATTCGTATATGCAAAGTGGACTTTGATTTCTCATGACATATATTCCAATTTCTTGGCTTGCTTTGATTTCTCATGACATATGTTTGTCAAGTTGATAATATTCACTTAAAAAGTAAATACACTCAAAATTGGCTCTATGTCAAACTGTTAGCTAGTGCCTTAGCTAGTGCTGTCCATGAACTTCTATGTTGTCACTGTATATATGTCCTTTTTTCTCAATACTTTGATTTCTCATTCTATATATATATGTGTGTTGTACCTATCTACTGCTGTCAATGCCTTTGGACATGCATGTTGCTATAGCTAATAATTTTTCCTACTGTCATGTTAAAACACCTATTCTAACGGCTACATGGGGCTGTTGTTTTTCCTCATATGTCAATATATATTGCCCCGTGATGCCTACATCCTTAACGGTGGAAACAACAACGACTAGTAATTTTTCATTCTATATCTTGGACAATGTCACTCTATGTTGCTGACCTAGCTACTTGTCAACCATATATTTGTTGGCTATTTCAGTGTTGGGGCTGTTTTTAGTGTGAATGCTATTCTTTGTATATATATATGTACCTAGCAATTGTTGTTTTGAAACTTGGCATGGGGCTGTTTTTTTCTCATATGTCAATATTGCCCTAAGATGCTTAAACTCTACTACTATTTTTTAAGCTTAGCATGGGGCTGTTGTTTTGAACATATATGCAATGATGTGAACCCATTAGTGCTGAGGCAGTGGCATATATGCAATGACATGAACTTAATTATTGGGGCTGAGGTAGCGGCTATGATGATTGAATGTCTCCCTATACTTGAAAGCTTCTAAACTAGGACGGCTTGTACAAAGCAACCAGTTTAGAAGCGATGTGATCACAAGGGGGCTATATCTGAGCCAATCTTTTTATTTCTTTCTTTGAGCAATTTTGAATTACGCTTGTCTACTCGTCCTATATACTAGTACTAAAGCACTATATATTTGTAGCTTGAAATGTCGAATGAACAAGAACAGCCTCAAGGTCAGCTTGAATGGGAGTCGCTTAGCTCCGCCAGCAGCTCTAGTACTTCGCAGTTCCCAAGCGGAGCGTCGTATAGCCCGTGTAAGGGTAGAAGGAAACGTCTGAGAGGAGGAAGAAGATCCTAATTTCAACCCGAGGGGACGAAGCACGAAGCAAGAAACGTCGGGTTAAGGAAGTACAAATTTGAACGAGCTGCCACCGCTCCCTCCACAAGCAGCTCAGAGCAACAACCCCCCCTTCGTCCACGGCCACCTCTTCAGGCAAAGCAAAGGGAGACAAGCCGAAGCGGAGAAGGGGAGACCATGGGAGGCACAAGAAGATCGATGAGGTCCTTGTCATTCAAGAGTTGGGGCCGCAGTGGCGAGCCACCGCTTCCCTCCGAAGTCGCCGCTGGCACAAGCACTCAAGTGTCGTGTTTCGTGAAAGATAAGGTCTCCATTCTAATCGAAGACTGGAAAGCCGTCCCCGACACTGACAAGTTCTGGGTGTGGGGCGAGATTTCGAAATGGTTCCGGTATCCGCCAGGCGCCGATATGAAAAAGGTGGAGCAGCATGTATACGTCCTCGCAGGAAGAAGCTTCCGGAACTGGAAGTATAGGCTCAACGTAGACTTTCTGAAGAAAGGACGCCTACCCTTCACCAAGTACACCATGATCTCAGAAGAAGTATGGGAAGAGTTCTGCAAAAGGCTAAACACGCCCGAAGCAAAGGCGAAGAGCGAGAAGTTCTCAGAGCTAGCCAAACGGAACAAACTGCCCCACTACATGGGCAGTATTGGGTACGCCGGACACAAGCCGCGTGGTATGGCGGAAGAAAGGAGAAGACAGGAAGCGGGAGCCGGATCCGCACGAGGGCCGTGTGATGAAAGGACCCAGGACTTCCTCTACGCCCACAAGCCCAAGAAGCCGAGGCCCAAGCCCCAGATGAAGGAGGTCGAGAAGAAGGTCATAGAGGCCACTGCGGCTAAGAACAGTGGGACCCTCGAGATTCGTCGGGGACACGATGCGCCGACGCTGCCTTGGGAAACCCCGAGCATCGCGGCCGCGCCCATGGCATGAGCTCCAGGAAGAGTTGGGCGACGGTGGGCTCGTGGCGGTCGATGCTGCCTCGCATCACATGAGGCGAGAGAGGTACAAGGAGGGTCTCGAGACAGAAGGCCGTGATGAGGCCTTGCAAGCAAATGATCACCCAAGTCCATCAAAGAGGCCCTCACGAGCAACGACCCCCGTGATGGTCGAAGTCCGGAACCCGATGTTCCACAACGCCGGGTATGCCGGTGCCCACCCAAAGAAACCCAAAGAGCACCTCTCGGTTGTTGACCGACAGGACCCGGTGGATGATATCACCGAAGAGACACAAAGTGTGTAATGTTGATACCATCGGCGGGTTGGGCAAGAGGAAGGCAAAGGGGCGAGGGGGGGTGGTATTTCCTCCCGGATCTTGCAAAGAGTACGAAGCGCACAAGATCCCTCCCGAATGTGCTGAAGTCAACATTGGGTACGTGGCTTTTGAACATGAAGACGGGAGCTGGACTATCCGGTCATAACGATGTCAAGACTCTAGGAAGCGCTTCGTGTTACAACATACCGTGGGAAGGTGGACATTGAGCTGAAGATGTCGAAATTGACTTCACCTTCGACACCAAAGAAGACAAGCAGCAGACCGAGTATGCCACCCAGGACCCCTATGGTGACTCTTCCCGATGATGATGAAGATGGTGGGGACGGCGGAGGCAACGACCCTCCTCATGGTTCAGTACCCCCCGGCTAAGGACCCCGGACAAGACGAGCCTAAGAGCCGACACCTCGGAGCCGACACCCCGAGGAGCCTAAGGAGGCGGCACTCGAGGAGGCGGCACCCGAGGAGCCGGACTGAGGAGCCTCGGGAGCCGACACCTCTGAGCCGACACCTCGGGAGCCGGCACATGAGGGGCAAGCCGATATACGAGGAAGCAACTGGCGAAAACACAGTGCCAGGTCCTGAGGAGAGAGTAGGGAGCGAGACACCCATCTACACTCAAGGCCTCCAATGGACAACACCTCAAGCGCCGGGGAAGCAGAAAGGAGCTAGACCTAGCAAATGCCCTCCAGCACCGAAGAAGCCCACATTCGATGAAGAGGAGGTCGTAGCCGACAAGTACCCGCCACCCAAGAGGCCCCCAGTAATAGATGTTTGATCCGAAAGGTATGCCCCATCAAAACCACGAGTTGTAATATGTTATTAGCTACTTCTTTTCGCAACCCTAGCTAACATTTGTACCGCTTTTGCAGGCCAAAATCCCCACCTTATGTCGGGTTTGTCTCGGACGAATGCCCCGGCTCGTTCGAGTTTGGGAAGTTCATGATCCCAAAGGCCCAGCTCATCGATAACGAGGACTGGGAGACTCGGAAGTTCCATGCGTGGTACATAGAGTGCGCAAAGCGTGGATTGCATACCTTCAGTGTCCTTCTTCCTAAGGAGTGCTTCCACTACCACACCGATCTCCAGTTCTT
Organism: Hyparrhenia diplandra; assembly: GCA_015847255.1. Lineage (NCBI taxonomy): Eukaryota > Viridiplantae > Streptophyta > Magnoliopsida > Poales > Poaceae > Hyparrhenia > Hyparrhenia diplandra. The sequence continues at coordinate 399,018 of JADLZK010006897.1, forward strand.
GGTTACATTCGACGACATGTCGAGACTACTTCGTCGACAGGACATTGACATTGCCCAAGTCACCTTGTTTACTGATGTAAGCGCAATTTTACTTGCATATGTCCCTTGCATCCGTATATAGATTCTTTGTTTCAAAGGTACCTATGCCACAGCCACATGTCCTTGTAGGTTGAGCGCCGATGCAGGCCAGAAGTTAAAGAATGGTATTCTTTACCTCTCTCCATGGCACATCTGTGAGAGACAGGTCATCGGTTATAAGCTAAGAGCGGACCATCCCGACCTGGTGAACTTGACGGACGAGGAAAGACGTAAGATCCGGGATCGAACTAAAGAGCTAAGAAGTTGGAAGTAGCAGAGTACGTCATATCAGCGATGAAAAAGGTCAAGGAAAATGGGTATCGATGTATTCTGGCGCCTTACCAATACGGAATGGGGCTCGTAGGACATTGGATCTGTTTCATGATCTTTCCTCAGGACGGGAGGGCCGTTGTCTTTGACTCACTACAAGGCTCATCAAACCCGCACGGCTACCGACAATTCGAAAAATCTTGAGATTGTAAGTGATCGATGAACTCCTTATTCAATTACTAGAGTCGAATATTATATATCATTGACAATATAGTGCATTTCATGACAGCGCTTACAAGCACTACTTGAAGGATCGAACTTTGGGATCGACGATCCCTGAAGTGTGTAAGGAGCGCAATGGAGATACACTCAAAATCAGGCGAGATTTCCCGGTACGTAAATGAAACATAGTTTTTCTTAGTACGACTACCTAGCTATTGCTTCGATATTACTAATAACACTGGTTTATTGTGTGCAGTGCCTCAAACAACCATACGGATCAAACTTGTGTGGATTCTTCGTCTGTGAGTACCTCAGGGCCTGCAAAAGCTACAAATCCAGCTACCGACAGCTCAAAGACTCAAGGAACAAGTTCACGGGGGTACTACAAAAGGCAACCGACAAGATGCGGTTCAAAGCACAAGAGCGCACATCCGCAAGTTCGTTCTAGACATGGTAGTTCATGAAGGGCAGCCGTACTTCAATGTGGGACAAGTGAGTGGGGCTGTTTCCACAATTTGCGCCGCTAAGGAGATGGGAAGAGCTAGAGCTTAAGGACTATCTTCATCCAGTCAACATATAGCTCGCAATTTTTATATAGATGTTGTAATTAACTAGTACATGTTGGATATGAACAAATGGATCGATCGATCGGTGAAACTTGTATATATGAATCGATGTATATATATGTATATATGATATATATTAGAGTATCTGTCTTTCTTATATATATGTGTGTATGGATTGATAGATGTATATATATATGTATATATATATATAGGTATTCTATATATTACGGGGTATTGTTTAATATTCACTCCCCGAGCCCACCCAACGCACCGTTAGGTCGAGCCCGACCATGCGTAGGCGCCGCCCCCGTCCAGTTTCCTCCCGTATCCACGACCCACCCACCTAATGTATATTTTTTCTTCGAAAATAATATTCCTCGCAAAAAGAAAAAGATCGTTGGGGAGTTTGGGAGACGCGGTTTATTCTCCTCGCTCTCGACGAGCCTCGACGCCCCCGCCCGCCCCTTGCTCGGGCTGCTTCGCCCGCCGCCCCCGCTGCTGCGGCCTCGGCTTCGCCGCCGTGCCCACCCCCATTGCACGGCCTCGCCTAGCCCGCCGTGCCCACCCCCCGCTGCTCTCCGGCCGCCCGAAGGCGGCGGCAGCGCGGTGAGTCAGAGAGGGAACGGCGTTCTCCATCGTCGAATCGGGTCGGCGTTAAGGAGTGCCGGCGGCACCTCATCCACAACGCGTTGTTGTGGCCTGGAGCAGCGAACTAAGTAGGCGGCGCAGACCCGGTCGACAGGTAGGAGGCGAGCCCCTCGATCCCGGCACGGCGTGGAAGCCGAGCCTCCACGCCCCCTTTGCGGCTTGGAGCGGGATGAGGAGCGAGCAGATCGACATGGTGCGCTCTTTTCCTCTCCGTCCAATCTCGATCCCTAACTACATCCGTCCGGATCCATCGAAGTTTAATATTTATGCCTCTATCCTCGCCTGGCTGGGCCACGGATGTCGTCGGCCACCGCGGCACTGGGCGTGGTCGCCATGTCGCTCGGTGGCAGCTTTGCCTCGGACATGGGCACCGCTTTTCGCAACAAGCTTGGCTCCACGGCAAGGTACGGCGAGCCTCTCGGTGTCTGAATTCTCCCCGACTGGCGTCACTGCCGAGCAATATCCCCCCGTCCATGCTTGCTTGTTTCCAGTATGTGTGTTCTTTTAAACTCCCGAATTCAAATCCTTTTCCATTCCTTTTTTATTCAAATCAATGCATGACCGGCACACCACACCCAGCATCAGGTGAAACGTCGATTAATCCGCATAAAAATCTGTCCCCATGTTGATCTTTTGCGACCCTTCATACGTGTGATTTCTCTCGTCCATATGCTAATCTGGTTTGGTTTTGGAGCTCAACATATCTATGCAGTTGTATCTGACAAAGGATCATCGCCAACAGAAGCACTTGATTGCTCGTCTAGAAGGTTCTTTATTTATTCCAGTATTTGATTTAGCTATGCACTCGGCTAGAAGGTTCTTTATTTATTCCAAGTATTTGATTTAGCTATGCACAACATATGATTTCACTAAATAGCTCTAATGCTGACTTATGCAAAATATACGGATAAAGAAAAACATCATCCGTGCACAAAATTATGTCAGCCAGTGTGTAAAAAAATTTTTAGACCCATTATTATTTCTGTTTTAATGACAAAATGGATGGCTGGACCACCAAGTTCTATTTATAATGCCCTTTTTTTCTGAATTTTTATCAGGCAGTTTTTTTGTTGAAATTGAATCTGTGCTTCTGCTAAACTGCACCTCCGCAAATCTACCAACAAATAGTATTGTAGTGAAAAGTTAACTTATGAAGTTTCATTTGTTTTGCTGATTTTCCAGGAGCTTCCAATAATGCTCACCTCCATCCTTGCATCTTGTGGCTAAACTTTTTCTTAAAGAAATCTCTTATGCCTTGTTTGGATGTATTTCAGTTTTTGACATCAATCCACATGTGTTGAGGTGGATTAAAGTTCCACTCCACATGAGGATTGATGCCAAACTGAATACATCAAAAACAAGGCCTTATGGTTGCTATCTAATTTGGGATTTCTTCTCTGTTCTTTTTTCAGTTTGGCGACAACTGAAGCAATAGAATCTTGTGTTTTTCAAGGTACTATGTGAGGCTCATGCTTAAGAATCAAATAATGGTCTTTCAACAAGCTTCTTCAGGATCAATCCAAGATTTTGAATAAAGAGTTTTCTTCAGGTATCCTTTCTATGTCTCTTCCTAATGCTTCTAATTCCAACCTATGTAATATCTTTGTTTCCAACCTTCTTATGAGCGATTTCTCATGAGAGATAAGTAGGAGGAACATGTGAGCAATATAAATGTTGTCTCTGGTCAATGGCGAATTATTAGAGTAATAATAATGCCCAACATCCCTTCAGCTATATAGGACAAGCCGCATCACAATTTTCTGACAGTCCATTATCCATTTTTAACCTTTGAATAATAGTGAAATGTAGTATGATTCATGAATGAACATATGAACAATTTGTGACAATAGTACAGTCTGCTGTTTAGGCTGGATTTTTTTGTGCATGTACGAATGTCTTTTTATGTGTGTTGTCCGATTCAGCCTTAGTATTGCATAACTTGGTTTTTGTTGTAGGTGTGGATGATTTTTATTACAATTGTCATAAAAATGGCCTCTTTGGCACTAATTTGTTATTTATGGTTCCCAAATCTCTTCCAAGCAACCAAAGTATATGAGAACCATGTTGAGTTACTTTTTGTCTGAATATTCTAGAAGATGGTGATGATCCAATGACAATGATTATTCTAGAAGATGGAAAAGTTTTTTTTTTTTTAAAAAAGGAGTTGCACAATGCTAACATCTCACATGGACATGGAGAAAGTGCTTGTTAGTTGCCAGATTCTGATTTGTACTCTTAAATGAATTTTTTGTATTAATGAGGAGTTGCACAATGCTAACTTTTCTTCAGATAGCATAGGTGCCCTTTTGCTTCTCACTTGTCTAAAATCAGCCTTGAGCTATCAAAGATATCACAATAGTGCATTGCAAATTATGTGTCTCTGCTTGTCATTGGTACCTAGGTCAATGTGAGTATTAGAGAGCATAGGTGCATTTCTCCATTAGTAACTTTCATCAGTCTGCAAGCTGCACTTCCAGCTTTTGCTCCTTGTATGTATGTTTGTGCTTCACATGAATATATATTTCAATCTAGATTTGGTAAGTCATGAATATAAATGGATGAGATGTTGTCCATCACTAGTACGTGGGCAGTGTGCTTGCAGTGGTAGCTCATCTAAGACAAGCAGGTATTACTAAATGATGTCCTTTATGTTTTGCATGCTGACTAAATCATCAGTTGGTAAACCCACATTGCAATTTTTTAAAATTGTCAACCTGTGATATGGTACTGATTGGCACTCTTGTTTCAGTCTGTCCAAGGCTCCATGCTTATCATTTATATAGACTCAGAAAGCACGAAATCTCATCAAATTATAAATATCTGTGTCCACGTCCACTGAGGCACGTGACCTTGTCTACCAGTTCATGAACAGGACTTGCGCTTATTTTTATGAAGCTCTCATGTTACCTAAGCATGCTAAGGAATAGAGGTTAAAACAGGAAGACAAAACGAAATAGATCTAAATGGATTAAAGAAAAGATCTTGGAAGGTATTCTCTTTCACATTCTGCTCATGCTACAGCATGCAGATCTTAAGTAAGGAAGATCGTTCGAAAAAAAAAAACTTATGTGTATAAATTGAACACTCCAGTTAGTGCACAGTTGATATCAAGCTACAGTATGCAGATCTTAAGTAAGGAAGATCTTTTTGATCATTTTGTTAAGTTTTAACACGTTCAATTGTCAAGCTACTGACACAATTAGTATTCAAAAATCTATTGCATGGACATGAAATTGTTGAGAGTAGTTTGCTGGAAATGTGTGCATGATTACTTATATTATTAATGATGTAAGTTCGTTTTAATGTTTGCTTTGGTTTCGCTTCTTTTTGAAAGGTGAAGCAATTAGCGGCCATCAGAGACAAGCAGGACAAAGCAAGGGATGTATTAGTTTTGTTTTTCTTTTTATATGAAATATTGTATGTCGTTTAATGAAAGAATAACCGAGACGGAGCCACAAAACTGTGTATTCATACGGCTAAGTTTATTGCAATCTTCTTTGACGATTCTTTTACGTGAACATTTTCTTTGGAGTTGGAGACTTTTTTGTTGGCTCTTTCCTTACCTATTTCAATATGAAATCTACCTTTGAAATAAAAAAAATAAGAAAACAATTCACGTTCAAGCCTTCTTGCTGTTAGAAATGGCATGACGCTAAAGAAGACAAAAAAAAAACACGGCCTCAAGAAAAAAGGGAGGAAAATCGGCCACAAGAAAAAAAAAAAGCGACCCAAGAGCAGACCACGTGGCTTAGAAAGAACTAAGAACCGAAAATTTGGCTGCCACGAAAAGGAAAAAAAACGGCAGCGAGAAAACTGAAAAAAAAGAATGAGCCAGGAGGGAGCAGACCACGTGGCCAAAATCTCCGGCCGCACAGCGGGAACATCGGCGCATGCGTGGTGTGCGGACGGTCTTGCGCGGGGTGCTCGGGTACTGTTTAATAATCAGTACCCTGGGTACTACTTTAGCGCAGCCCTATATATATGTATATATATATATATATATATATATGGTATTTTATTTTTAAAAAAAAAATTCAAGCCGTGGCGGGCAACATAACCCGCATAATAAACTTAACGTGGCGGGCGGCGTAACGCGCCGCCACGGATAACATTCTTTTGCGTGGCGGGCGCGTTATGTTGCCCGCCACGGCTTGATTCTTATGCGTGGCGGGCACGCCACGCGCAAAAGGTCACGATTAGCCGTGACCTTTCGTTAGTAACGGCAGTTATGCCCGCCACGTAAAAGGTAAAACGCCCGCCACAAAAAAGATTTTGGGTACTAGTGAGTGCAGCTAGAACTATATCTAGATGCAGCAGCAGGGTCCGTGAGCCATCGTTCTGCAGGGTTGACCAATCGTCTATACTAATCCATTACTTAATCTCGTGCCTCCAGATTTGCGCCCGTCAGTAGCCATTGTGTGTACTATATTAGCAAAAGTCTGGTTCCCAAACGAATCCACTCTCCCTTGTCAGAAAAAAAAAAGAAACCATTCCCGTGACTATGCATGGTTAAACTAATAAATTATTGGCCGGCGCGCTTCGGGACATGATCAAGAGAAAAATTATCGCATCGGGCCACGTAAATAAAGATGTATTTGGACTGGTACTACTACTAGCAGTCGATGGGTATTCCTGAATTGGGGAGGGAACCATGAGCCCATGCATGACCCATGATCATGAGTGTTGTCATGCCAGCAAGCGAGCAGTGACAACACCACGAGCATTAGCCACCAGCACGACGGATCGGAGGTATGCATGGGCACACTGTTGTTGGGCAAGAACAGCCGGCCATGCATGGATCGGAGGAGCTGGGCATGCAATGCATTGGGGGCATGCAGGAAAGCTGAGATCCATCTCACCATCCATCTTGCATTGCTTCCAGGCCATATCCTCGGCATGGTCACGCCACCGGAGTCCATCGAGGCGTTTCCTCGTCGGCCAGAATACGCTACGGAGAGCCCGATAGAAGCACGATGACGTCTGCGGACCTAGTTGATGCGTGTCTACGACTCGGTGGCATTTGCATGCCCCGCTAAGCAAGTTTACATGTCAAAGCAGGGGGAGATGAGGAGGTGTCTACCTGTACGTGTGGCCTTGCTCTGCATCCAAGAGAAGCTGGAGATCACGACGATGCTAGGCGATCACGAGGATGCTAGGCTCCAGGTCCACGAAGAAAGCACTGCCGTTTCCTCGCCGGCAGATGCGAGACCAAAATCCCCACAGTCACCCGCCAGCAAGTCGGATTCTTGACACACAGATTGCACAAAAAAAAAAAAAAGAGCTCCATCTCACCATCCTGCTGCTGAATCTGGCATCTTCGACGGTGTACAACAGTCGTCGTTCAAGTACGGTCGACGGAACAACAGGCCCATAAATCGGTTTTGTTATTACCCACTCCACTAGGATGCCCAGGAGCATCCATGGAAGGAGCAGCTGCTTTTGTCAGGTAGAAAACAGAGAGGACGAGATGCGAAACTGTGTATGCATACTCTGTTTGATTAGTACTACCATCGTGCATGTAATATTACATTAGTGCCGCACGAGACCATTGTTTCTCAAAGTAGAACATGCATGGGAATAAAACTGTTGGTACAACAAAATAAGTTTCTGTTGACACCCAAAAATGGCATAGACTAAACCACAAAAAATTCTAGACTTAGCCATATTTTGGAGGTCCAAGTCACCACAAATTTCCAGACTTAGCCAAATTCTCGAGGAGGGAAAAGCGGCTTTCTGGAAGGTGACGGACTCAGCGGACCGGACTCAGCGGGCGTCGGTCCGTCCAAGCGTCCGGTCGGTCGCGTCGGGTCGGCGCTGCGAAAACAGGCGGCAGGACACCGACCGGACGGCGCCCGTGCCATCGGTCCGGCGTCCGGTCAGCGTCGCGTCCGGTCGGTGGCGCTTGCGGACCTCTCGCAGACGCGACCGACCGGTGCGTCGGTGCTATCAGAGCAGCGTCCGGTCCAGCCCGATTTGGCTGATCCGAATCGTATCCAAATCGGTTTGTTTCCAAACTTGTTTGGTGCGATTTTTGGTGATTGGAAACGTCCTAGGGCGCCTTCCTAAAAGGATAAGACCACCCTCCCCTATATAATGAAGGGGGTTCATGGCGATTTGATCCCATCTACATCCAATCGTCATATACAACATATCTATCAACTTTTTATCTCTTCCAAACCCTAAACTTGCTGTTCGACGGCGAACTCCGCGTTCTCCGCCCGGCGTTCTAGGCGCATCCACCGCTCCTAGGACAACCCCTTGCGCGTGGCGTCCCGACGGGTCTTCCCGGAGGTGCGTTGAAAGGTCTTCGGCGCCACCGAGCTCTACGTTGCCCTTTTACGAACCCTAGATCGGTTTGGGTGATCACGCCTGCGGTGCTCGCTGCTACTAGGTTGTTTAGCAACCTTCGTGGGCATCAAGGCCCTCGGTGTGTTGGTGCGAAGCCCTAACTTTCGCGTCAACATACTTTTTGGCGACTCGGGGGAAGACAAAGGCGTCAACTTCAAGCGACCGGCGTTAGCACTATGGCCCCTGTGTGATGATGCTAGCAAGAGAAGCAAGGAACGAAGCTGTTCGAAATTCTGGAAGCCAACATACGGCGACAAAACGCGGATGAGCTTCCTGAAGAATTGAAGAAGCGGCTCCAAGGCGCACTTGATGCTGTCCAAGCGGCCTTCTTCAAGAGTTGTCACAAGGATAGGCAAGATCGTGTGCATCAATACACCAAGCTTTGTCTACATCGGCCGTTCTGCGCGAGTAATCATCATCAAACGAGGTAATCCCCTGTTGAACAACGACCTATTTATGATGATCTTCCTATTACGCATGATGGTATTGCTAAGATGATAGTAGACCAAAATTCGGTTTTATTTGGTCTTGTTAGTAAATTAGAAAAGCGCTTGCAAATTATAGAAGGGACTTCAACCGATAACACACAATCGGAGGCGTACCTCAATCTGATTTAGTGTCACCATCGGTTGTTGCGCCCCAAACAACAACTTCAATATCAATATGGTATGCCTTTGGATTTAGTTCCACATGTTCCTCAAACACAATCGCTCCTATGGTACATTCTTTGGGAAACTGGTGCTAGTGGAGCTAGCACATCTGAGAAATCAAGGATCGGCTCAATTAAGAACCGATCATGAGGCATCCAGAAATTGAGGGTGCATAATACTATGCTCAATTCGGGGGCAACCTCCATTACCGAATCGTAACCCCAATCCCGCACACAATTCGGGATGAATGTTCCTCTACCAAGGGGGGCAATCAATGTCCAATCAATACCGAATAATGTGCATAATCAAAATATAAATGCAGGAAATACGAGGAGTTCCGACAATATAGATGCTATGTTAGCTAAAATTAGAGAGGATCTCTCTAAATCAATGGAAAAAGTCTGGGAATTGCCTTGATTCTATCAATACCTCTTATCGAAAGCGTGCCCTTCAAAGCATTTGATTATATGAATGCACGGTTGGTTGGAAGGTACCGATTTTCGAAATTTAGTGGTAATGATAGTAAAACTACTATGGAACATGTTAGCATGTATCTTGCTCAACTAGGAACAGCTAGTACCTTAGAACATATGAAAATTCGCAATTTTCCTTTATCTCTTCTTACGGGTTTGCTTTTTCATGGTTTTCATCTTTACCGCTTGTTCCATTATGTCTTGGGCTGATTTAGAAGAAAAATTTCATGCTCACTTTTTATTGTGGAGTCCAAGAAACTAGATTGTCCCATCTTGCATGCATTAAACAAAGGGCGTGATGAGTTAGTCCTAGATTTCTTTAAGAGATATAGGGAAACTAGAAGTCGTTGTTTTAATGTTCAAATATCTGAAAGGGATCTAGTTGATTTCGCTTTTTTTGGTTTGGCGCTCTAATATTAGAGAGAAACTTGAGTTCCAGCAATTTAATACTTTGAATCGAGTTGATTGAGAGGGGCGTTTTTCGTTGAATCGCGCTTTAAAGATTCTCGTGATAGCAACTATCGTTCTCATCGTGCTAATGTGCACACACTCGATAGTTATTCTACATCGGATGATGAGAGCAAAGAGGTTTTGGCCGCTGAAATTAAGTGGCCAGATGTGAATAAACAAGTAACTTGTCCCTCTCTCAAACCGATTAGTAAGAATCGGGTGAGGAGATTAAGTTTACTTTTGATGTGTCTAAATGTGACCGTATTTTTTGATGAATTGTTAAAAATCGGTATCATTAAGATCAATTATACTATGCCTTACAGCAGATGTCTTGAGACAAAGGGCTTTTTGCAAACATCATAATTCTTTCTCTCATGCCACTAATGATTGCAATTACTTCCGTCGGCGGTACAATCGGGCTTAATGAGGGCCGATTAACTCTTACCGATATGCACGGTGGACAAGAATCCCTTCCCGGCTCATGTGAAAGTGGTTGAAGCGGGCAAGCCCCGAAGACAAGACATCACGAAGTTGAAAAGCTTGAAGCCAAGGCTCCCGCTATCTTGATCCGTCCCGAGCAAGCTGCTCTGCGCAAAAGGGAAGAACGTGATCATTGGTGAGCCACGCCGCCGCACCGATTATTCCTAATAAGTGGGACGGCAAGTATTGGCTAACAAGAATGAGGAAGGCAAGACCAAGATCACTATTGTGGCAAGCTCGGCAAGAAGCTCTAAGGCGTCAAGCTTGGTTGGATGGTCATCTTTCCGCACGGGAAGACGGCTAGGCGGTTAGCCCAATCGGCCCGGAAGATCAAGACATGGTACTAAGGTCATTCATTCCACGTAAAACCGAAGTGAGAGTGTGGAAGACCAATGAGCCTAAGGAGAAGAAGCACATCAAGCCCAAAGGCACATTTGATAGGCTCATAGCAAAGTACAAGAAAGACAAGGCCGATTCCAAGAAATCGCCGATAAAAAGAGGGTCTACGCCTCCTAAAGCGTGATGAAGCAAGAAACAAGCAAATGGCTACATCTTCAAATGGCGATCTTCATCGCAAGTCACTCAACCAAGATTCTCTCGTTGGGGACCACCGTGGCGCCTCTATCCTCTCGCGCCAATTGTCCCTCAATGGGGACGAAGGGAGTGTTCATTCCTTATCCGCCGGCTCCTATAAAAAGGGAAGATGCTACAAGTATGGCCAAGCCTACCGTCTTTAACCGATTGGGTGCGCAATCGAAGCTCTAGCGGTACAAAAAGAAGGAGTTACTCACTTCGGGGAGCTTACTAACTCGGGGAAAGCACCAATGCAACAAGTGTATATCCCGAAGAAGCTCTAAATGATTGTGCGCGCTGCCCGGTTGCTACTCCTCCACCTTCCATCATTATCGGATCAATGTCAGCTCCTATCATTAATGACAATGAGCCGATTGTGATGATGGGGGGCAAGAGTCTCCTAAAGAAGATCAAGTCATGGAGGAAGTTCTTTGAATCTCAAGACAAGAGGAAGAAGCCCATTGATCCTCGCACGGGCAGCCCAAGTGGTGTCCCCGTGAATCTTGACAAGACTCAAAAGAGGAAGCTTCAGCGGGCAAGACAAAAGATGCTCAAGCGCGCATGGCTCTTGCTCAAGGGCAAAGACCTATCTTACGAGAACTTGTCCAAGAGATCAAGAAGAAGGAAGCCGAGCTGGTTCTTCTTTGCTAAAAAGATGACAAAACCGGTTGATAAATCGGTCAAGTCAATTATAGTTCAAGAGCAGCCGCCCAAGCCTGTGGAGGAGGCACCTAAGCGAATGTTGACCTTCTTGCACTCCTAGCGGGCAAGCCGCCTAAGCAAGATGCTAATTCAGCTATGATAGTTGATGGGATCGCTAATGTCCAACCCTCGGATTTACCGATTCTTTGAATCGGTCGAACCGGCGTTTCGACGGTCCTCTAGGTGACAATGAGGATTTTGCTACTGTTGTTGCTGCCTTGGTTGGCATTGAACCTCCTACGCAAGATGATGAGGAGATGGTGGACTATGAGCTTTCACCAAAGCATGAGCATGGAGAAATCAACACTATATTCCTTTTCGCCGATTATTATGTAATCGAGCAAGGAGGAGATGATGAAGTAGCAGCAGCAGAGATGGCTTTTGGGGTTCAAGATGCTATATTCAAGAAACCCGTGGTGCACGTGAGGCATCTCAAGCCATTGCATGTGAGTGGACACATTAATGGAAAACCGGTCCGCAACATGCTAGTGGATAGTGGTGCGATTGTCAATCTTATGCCCTATTCACTATATAAGAAGCTTGGTGGCAAGGGACGAGGAACTAATTCGAACCAACATGATCGGCCATCGGGTGTGGGGGCACCGCGCCTATTCTGCTAAGGGATTGCCAACTTGAGTTGACCGATTTGGGGGAGCAAGACGTTGCCTCTCGCATTCTTCATTGCCGATGTGGAAGGTAGCTATGATCTCATACTTGGCCGAGATTGGATACATGCCAACCCCCTCGTGTTCCTTCGAGCTTGCACCAGTTCCTCATCCAATGGGTGGGAGATGCCATAGAGATCGTTCATGCGGATAATTGGTTGAAGTTGCTACAACCGATGTTTTCGTCCGAGGGATGCGGATTTGCTTGTCTTTCCGGAGAGACTTATCCAGCCTATCAAGATGTCGGCTATGATGAGCGTGGATTTATACCCATGTCATTGAAGCGGTTAATAATCGGCTCAATATTATTATATAGTTTCCCAATGGAAGACAAGCTACAATGGTTGAAGAAGAGGCTAGAGCATTATCGGCCGAAAAGACCGATTCTTGTGAGGCAATTGATGACTTTGATGAGCTCAATAAGTTGGGCCAAGGTTTCATGTCGGCCGATCCTTTAGAACAAGTTGATATTGGAGATGGTTACGTACCACGGCCGACCTATGTGAATGCTAACTTGGATGCCGATTATAAAGCTAGATTAATCGCGCTTCTCAAGGAATATGCTGATTGCTTTGCATGGGATTACACGGAGATGCTGGGTTAAGCCGAGATCTTGTTGAGCATCGGCTTCCTATTAAAACGAGGGTTTTAGACCATTCAAGCAACCGCGAAGAAACTTCAATTCGGCCATTAATGACCGAATCAAGGAGGAGATCAATCGGTTGCTCGGGCAAATTTCATTCGCCCATGCGGTATCGCGGAGTGGGTTTCTAATATTGTTCGGTTGAGAAAAAAAGACACCGGGAAGATCGAGAATTTGCATTGACTTCAGAGATTTAAATAGAGCCACTCCCAAAGATGAATATCCTATGCCTATCGCCGACATGTTGATCAATGATGCTTGAGGACATAAGGTTATTAGCTTTCTTGATGGTAATCTTTGGGTATAATCAAATCTTTATGGTCAAGAGGATACCTCCAAGACTGCTTTTATTTGTCGGATTTGTCGGTTTGTTTGAGTGGATTGTCATGACTTTTGGCCTCAAGAATGTAGGCGCCACCTATCAAAGAGCTATATGAATCTCATCTTTCATGATCTCATTGGTGTAATCATGGAAGTATATATTGATGATGTGGTGATTAAATCGGCTTCTCATGATCCTCATTTAGCCGACGGCGTCTTGCTTTTGAGAGGATGCGCTATTATGGTTTGAAGATGAATCCACTCAAGTGTGCTTTTGGAGTATCATTTGGGAAGTTTCTGATTTATTATTCATGAGAAAGGCATAGAGATTGATCCTAAAAAGGATAGAAAAGATCAAGACAGTTCAAGCACCTCAATGCAAGAAGGATTTGCAAAAGTTCTTAGGCAAAGTGAACTACTTGAGAAGATTCATTGCCAACTTGTCAGGGAAGATTATTCCTTTCACCCCCCCATCCTCAAATTAAAGTATGAAGCTGATTTTACCGGGGGCAAGCCAACAAGATGCATTTGACAAATTGAAGGAATATCTATCTTCACCACCGTTTCTTGGCAAGCACCTAGAAGGGGAGTACCTTTCGATTGTACATATCGCCGAAGATAAGGTGATTGAGCTGTTGTTACTCAAGAAGATGAAGGAAAGGAGTGTGTTGTTGCCTATCTTAGTCGCCGTCTTCTTGATCCCGAGACAAGGTATGCCCATATTGAGAAGTTGTGTCTATCACTCTATTTTGCTTGTTCCAAAATGAGACATTATCTTTTGTCAAGCACATGTGTGGTAGCTTGTCGGGCCGATGTAATCAAACATATGTTGTTTTCGGCCAATCCTTTTCTCGAAGGGTGGGCAAATGGGCATACTCTTTAATTGAATATGACTTGACTTTTGAGCCATTGAGAATATTAAAAGGTCAAGTTCTTGCTGATTTTATTGTTGAGCATAGCATAAATCTTGATCATGAAGTAGAATATATTACTATTACCCCATGGCGTTTGTATTTTGATGGATCGGTTTGCAAAGATGGTGCCGGTCTTGGTATTGTTCTTGTTAATCCTCTTGGTGCTGAAATTCCTATGTCAAGCCGATTGGAGTTTAAATGTACTAACAACCAAACCGAATATGAAGCTCTCCTATTCGGGTTGATCATGTTAGATGCTTTGGGGGTTGATCATGTTGAAGCATTTGGTGATTCATTACTTGTAATCCGCCAAGTATCCGTGAATGTCAATGTTTAGATGGATCACTACGTGCTCGTCTTAATGCTTGTATTGATTTAATTGGTAAATTTTTTGAATTCAAGATTCGGCATATTCCAAGAGAAGAAAATCATACAAACAAATTTGCTAGCTCAACGAGCCGGGCTACATAAAAGAAGGAGATCATGTGCATAAGAGGTATGTGCTTAGAGCAAATTTGCTTGCTCAAAATGCAATCGGTTTTGATGTAAAAGATAAATATTTTCATTTGCAACATTTACCGATGCATGAAAGTTTGCTTGTCTCAAATTCTAGTGAAAATTCGGTTCAACCAAAGCCAATTGGACAAACCGATGTCACTTACAATTTTGGACAACAAAGTAAAGTTCTTTTAAATCGGTCTATTTCTGTTTTGGACAATGGTAGTACCGATTTAGAAGATTGGAGAACTCCTCTCATAAAATTCTTGCGAGGAGCCTAGCACTAAGGTTGACAAGAATGTTCGGCGGCTTGCTTTTAAGTACACATTGCATAATGGAGAGCTTTATAGGAGAACTGCCGAAGATTTGTTGCTAAAGTGTCTAGGAACCGATCAAGCAAGAGTGGCAATGGGAGAAGTACATGAAGGCATTTGTGGTAACGCATCAATCGGCTCCAAAGATGAAGTGGTTGCTAAGAAGGGCTGGTTTCTATTGGCCTACTATGATGGCTGATTGTTTTCGCTACTACAAAGGATGTGAAGAGTGTCAACGGTTTGGGAATATTCAGCTAGTGCCGGCTGCTATGCTTCATCCTATTATCAAGCCGTGGCCTTTCGTGGTTGGGGATTGGATTTCATTGGGCGATTCATCCACCATCTTGAAGGGGCATAAGTTCGTCTTGGTTGCTACCGACTACTTTACTAAATGGTCGGAAGCAGTTCCATTGAAGAACATGACACACAAGGAGGTAATTGAGTTCATCATCGAGCATATCATTCATAGATTCGGCATACCACAAACTTTAACTACGGATCAAGGTACGTCATTTATGGCGAAAAGAAGTAAAAGCGTTTGCGAATCATATAAGATCAAGATGCTCAAATCATCTCCATATTATGCTCAAGCCAATGGACAAGCTGAATCCACTAATAAGACTTTAATCAAGCTTATTCAAAAGAAGATAGAAGATAATCCAAGGAAGTGGCATGAGGTCCCGTCGGAAGCTTTATGGGCTCACCGCATATCTAGGCATGGTGCTACAAAGGTCACTCCTTATGAGCTGGTTTATGGTCAAGAGTCGGTGTTACCTGTTGAAGTAAATTTGGATGCATATAGATTTGCTAAGCAGAATGATCTATCTCCCCGTTATGTATCATGATATGATGATGGACAACATTGATGAGGTAACAGAGAAAAAGACTACTAGCATTAAAGGAGATTGAGAAGGATAAAGCCCGGGTTGCAAGAGCTTACAACAAGAAGGTTAAGAGCAAATCGTTCCAAATCGGTGACTTAGTGTGGCAAACTATATTACCGATAGGTTCAAGAGCAATGAGTTTGGCAAGTGGTCACCAAATTGGGAAGGTCCATTCAAAGTGATCAAAGTGACATCCAGGAAATTCCTATGAGCTTGAGTATATACAAGATGGAAAACATAAAAGGCAATGCGGTAAAAAGCAGGAGATACTTGAAAAATATTTCCCTAGTGTTTGGCAAGAGGCCTAAGTGCTCTCAAGCAATGGCGATGCATGCATCGCCCTTAGAATAAAAATGGCGATACATAGTATCGCCCTTTAGTCAACTGGACAACCGATACGATGGGCATTAGGTGTTGTTTAGTTTTTCTTGTTTTTGTTTTCAGGCTCGTGCACTTCTCACGAAAACAGGGGGGGCATGTGTTGACACCCAAAATGGCATAGACTAAACCACCGCAAAATTCTAGACTTAGCCATATTTTGGAGGTCCAAGTCACCACAAATTTCCGGACTTAGCCAAATTCTCGAGGAGGATCGAAAGCGGCTTTTACGGAAGGTGACGGACTCATCGACCGGACTCATCGGCGCGTCGGTCCAGCGTCCCGTCATCGCGTCCGGTCGGTCGCGCTGCGTAAACAGGCGGCTTGGGACACCGACGGACGCGCCCGCGGCAAGGCGTCGGTCCAGCGTCCGTCAGCGCGCGTCGGTCGGGTCGCTTGCGGAGACCTCTACGCGAGACGCACCGGACGGGCGTCGGTGCGGCTATCAGAGTAGCGGCGTCCGGTCAGCCCGATTTCGGGCTGATCCAATCGTATCCAAATCGGTTTGTTTCCAAACTTGTTTGGTGCGATTTTTGGTGATTGGAAACGCCCTAGGACGCCTTCCTAAAAGGATAAGACCACCCTCCCCTATATAATGAAGGGGTTCATGGCGATTTGATCCCATCTACATCCAATCGTCATATACAACATATCTATCAACTTTTATCTCTTCCAAACCCTAAACTTGCTGTTTGACGACGAACTCCGCGTTCTCCGCCCGGCGTTCTAGGCGCATCCGCTGCTCCTAGGACAACCCTTCTTTTTGGCGTCTCCCGGCGGGTCTTCCGGAGGTGCGTCGGAGTCTTCCAGCCGTCACCGAGCTCTACGTTGCCCTTACCGAACCCTAGATCGGTTTGGGTGATCACGCCGCGGTGCTCGCTGCTACTAGGTTGTTTAGCAACCTTCGTGGGCGCCCAAGGCCCTCTCGGTGTGTTGGTGCGAAGCCCTAACTTTAAGGCGTCAACAGTTTCTTAAGAGCTGTGTACAGCATACTGCCCTTGCAAATTGCTCGTGGAGAAAACCTGAGTTAAAATTAAACGCCGAACTTTTTTTTTGGGTAAGAAATGGAATAACGCTAGAAAGATTTCCCATCTGATTTGTGCAGAGGCAACAGGGAAGATATATACCAGGAGCGTGAGTACATGATGGCAATAGAGTCACAATAATTCTGCACCACGCTCCGTCGTCTTCTACTCTCGTGCCTCCTCTTTCGGCCTACAGCGTCAGCAGACAGCGTGTTTGCCAGTCAGTACATTGCATGCCAAACAAAAGTTACTGTGACCACAAACAAAAAGCATATACATGTAATTAATAGATCAGTAAGAGGTTCTGCATACCTATCCCAGCACCCCGCTTCGAAAATGTTGAAGGCTGGGTGACTCGGATGTGAGTCACCTGCTTTTTGGAACACCCTCCTGATCAAAGCATCCTCCTCTCAGTTTTTATCATAATTGGGAACCGTAAATACAATTATTTCCTTGAGGCTCGACAGATATTGGAGACCCAGAGGTGTCGCATTGTCCCATTTATGTGAATCCAGTGTCAAGCAGAACTCCCGGAGATTGGGCATAGCTCCATCCTCAAATGTCAGGCATGACACGACATCACAGTTTAACCAAAAAAGCTCAAGAGCGTTGAACCCTGTGGTCCCACCTATCGCCATCCTGCTGTAGGCATGCCTGGGATCCACAGATGGAGGTCAGTGAGACAGGGCAGTGTTCCAATAAAGTCAATATCTTCCTGGGGCATCTGCTTGGCTCCAAGACCTAAGCGACGGAGTTTTTGGAGACCACCGATCCACCTAGGAACTCTAGAGAAGATCAGTCCGTTTAGATAGAGCTGCTCGAGATTTTGGGAAGGAGGTGAAAGCAAGAGCAGGCCATCGGCTCCGACAGCTATAGGACCAGACCTCATCCGAATAGATTTGAGGTTACTAAATTTCTTTAGGGAAAAAAGCAGAGCATCCATCCATATATTTGTGGGCGTATCACCTTCTGTGCCTTCGGTCTGACACTCCAAGAAGTTGTATCTGTGGCAATGGAGGTCCAGCTTTTCCAGCTTGTTGAGTTCACTGATGCCCTTAATATTATCTGGAGAGCTCTCCACTAATAAAAATGATTTCAGAGTACGCAGAGATTTCGATTTCCCTATCCCATCAGGCAACCTTGTATTAAATGGCAAGATGAGATGGGATAAGCGTGGCAAGTCAACAATATCAAAGCCACAAATGCTTATGTTGTAAGATATTTCCAGCCTCTCCAAATGTCGCATCCTGCGTAATTCGCTGGGTAGCACAATGGAGCATTTGGGAGTGCCTTCAATCTTCAAGTATCTCAGTTGAGACAATTGGCCAACACCGGTGAGGTCCATTCTCTTCATGTGCTTGGAAAATTCTAGGTAAAGCACCCGAAGGAACTTAAGCTGCAACAGCGGAGGCATCCATATCGATCCAACAAACAAGACAAGAGAACGAACTTGTGATCGGCAGCAATTAGTGGCCACCTGCAATATCTTGTCATCATCTGCAACACCACTCAAGCTGACTGAAAGTCGATGAACTCTGTCCTGCCGTTCTGCCACCACCTGTGCACTATGCACAACACTTACAAAATTATCTTCTCTGCACCTCTTTATGATTAGATCCAGCATCATATCATGTACTCTGTAGTAGTGATAGGATCCTGGTTGAATCATGTTCCTATTCACGAGTTCATTGAAACAGTTCTCTGCTACATCCTCTACATCTTGCACAGGAGAGTTGCTTGTCACAATACGTTCTGCTATCCATAAGTCAATCAAGTCTTCCTTTTTAATCTCGTAGTCCTCAGGATAAATGCCGAGATACAAAAAGCATGCTCTTAGATGATGAGGAAGGTGCTTATAGCTCAGGTCTAAGATATGCATCATGTCATCCAAGGAATTTGCTGCAGATTCAGTGACCACAGAACGTTGTATGTAGTCCCAGTGCTCTTTGGGTTTGTCCGCTAAACTGCTAGCCGTAGTGACAATTGCAAGTGGTAAACCACCACACTTCTTTTAAAATTTTTATGAAACTTGTGTGAACTGTGATGGGCAAGTATCTTCAGTGCCAAAAGTTCTTCTAAAGACTAACTTTCTTGAGTCCATTTCACTTAGTGGTTTCATATAATGAATTTGCCCATGGTCTCCTCAAAATCGATATCTCAAGGCCTTTGACACGCTGTCATGGCCATTCCTTCTGGAGGTGTTGCAAGCATGGGGCTTCGGGAACACCTGGAGAAGATGGATCGAGTTACTTCTCAGCACTGCCACCTCAAGGATCCTCGTCAATGGGCATCAAGGGCACCCAATCAGACACATGAGAGAGGTGCGCCAAGGGGACTTCGCTGTCTCCTATGTTATTCATCATCGCCATGGATGTCCTTCACAGGATGTTCCAGAAGGCATCAAATGATGGGGTGCTCAAGAGAATGCGGCCATCAGGAATCAAATTCCAGTGCAGCTTCTACGCTGATGATGTGATAATGTTCATTCGGCCGACTGTGCAAGAGGCACTAGCAGTCAAGCAAATTCTTAGCATTTTTGGCGAAGCCTCTGATCTTCATACAAACCTCGCCAAATGCTCAATCACCCCCATATATGGTGGCGAGGAGACAATGGATGACATTGTCAGCATACTGGGCTGTCAGGTACAACCATTCCCAATCAAGTATTTGGGGCTGCCACTAACCACCCGATCAGTACCAAAGGCAAGCTATCAGGCACTGGTCGAATGAGTAGCAAGAAAGCTGCCTCCATGTCACGGCTCTTTGATGGCAAGAAGTGGCAGATTGGTGTGGATCAAGTCTGTGCTCCGTTCAGTGCCGATCTATGCAATGATGGCTGAAAACCTGCCAGCTTGGGCACGCACAGAAATTGACGCCATTTGGCGCAAATTCTTTTGGGCTGGTGCTGATCATTCTATATGAGGAAAATGTATGGTTGCTTGGGAAACATGCTGCAGACCTACAGAGCTGGGCGGACTATGGATTACAGACCTCAGATTGTCGGGCTACGCCCTACAGGCCCGGTGGCTATGGCTGCAGAGGACCGACCAAGAACGAGCCTGGAGCGAGCTGCCTATCAAAACATGCCCACAAGTCCAAGCATTTTTAAGGCCTCAACTTTCACAGTGGTTGGCAATGGTGATCGAACGCTCTTCTGGGAGGATCGGTGGATACATGGTGAATGCGTTTCCGACATCGCCCCATGCATCTACGTGTTGGTGTCTCCTCGTGTTAGATGACAACAAACAGTCAGGGAGGGCTTGTTGAACAGATGCTGAGCTCGCTGCATCCAAGGTGGTATGTCCACCCAAGCCATCCTCGACTACCTTCACCTATGGCGCACAGTAAGAAATATCCAGCTGTCCAACGTACAAGATCGCACAGTATGGCGATGGAGCGCAGATGGGAAATATTCAGCACAATCAGCATACAAGATGTTGCACGCAGGATCTTCCCAATTCGCTGGTCACAAGCTGATCTGGAAGACTTGGGCGCTGCTTGAGATCAAAATCTTCTTGTGGCTAGCATTCAGGTGCCGACATTGGACAGGGGACAGAAGAAGGAGACACGGGCTCGACGCACAGCAAAGCTGTTATCTCTGTGACCAGGAAGATGAGTCCATAGACCATATCATCGCCAAATGTTCATATTCAAGGGAGGTGTGGTTCCTGGCCATGCAAGCCCTTGGCCTCCAATTGCCGACAGCAGCCCCAACAACCATCAGGTGGTGGCGAAGGCTGCCTACCGGGCTCGATGGTGATCGACGGAAAGGTATGGACTCATTCTTCGCGCTGGTGTCGTGGCATCTATGGAAGGAACGGAACGCCCGCTGTTTTCGAAACACAATGGCCACAACAATCGAGATTCTGCAGGTTATCAAGTTGGAGGGTGAACGTTGGATCGAGGCTGGAGCAAAGGGCCTAAACGCCTTGGCGCACACCTAGAGCTTGCGATGCCATGACCGGCTTCTCTGAAGAATGTTCAAGTTCCTTTATGTAATCCTTTTTTTCTTGATTTTTGTATTGCCGCTTGCGGCTCTCTTGTACATATAACTGCTTCCTTCTAATACAAAGATATGCACACTCGTTCGTATTCAGAAAAAAAAATACTTGGGTGTCCCACATGAACGTCCTTATTCCTCCTATAAAAAAGATCCATACTCATAGCTGGATTTAGATGAAGCAATGCCATAAGGGCCTCAATATTACACCGCAATCTGAAGGCAACATAATAGGTAACAATAGAGTGTTTAAATATTACACGCTGCGAGTTCAATAATAGTAGTAATGAATAAACGTTGATGATGAGTGTGTAGCAACAGTAAGCAGCATACATACTGTTCTTGGATGGGAGTATGTTTTTTAGAGTTCAAGGGCAAAACTTGCCCCAGCCTTTCGATTGAATCAAAAGGCCAAGCTCGGTTTACAGCATAGGGTTCCAACAGGCTCAGGACCACCCGGTCTTGAAAGCCAAATGCAGGAAAAACAACCAGGTTTCTAACAAACTTATTAGAACCAGGAGGAGACTAAAAGCACGATCAGCCAAACAAATTACATAGACTCCAGCGCCTCATTCAACTCTTTCCACCAGCTTAGACCAGCTTTCTCCTTCACTTGAGATGTCTTCAGAGGTGAGATTGTCTCCCAGATAGCCCAGCACTTGTTCCTCGGCAGGCTTCAGGGAGTGATTCTGTTGGGGACAGGTAGCCACAATTGGATGGGAGTATATATGCACGTCTTCACGTGTTTTGGATACCTTGAATGCAAGGATCTTCTTCTAATTATTGATCCCACTCCTCCGGTCTGCACGTGGCCACGCGCACGCAGATCAATACAGTGGTAATTAGTTATCAGCATTTAATCTCTTTTTGAAAAGCAATCAGCAGAGGATCTGCCAGGCATGTTCTAATGGAGAAGGTTAATTAGTTCACCAGCACGAGCTGCTAGCATCATGGATAGAATTATATATAGTAACACAGAAAACGTAAGCACGCTCGAGAAGGTAGAAAAGCATTTTACCTATCATATGCAGGAGAGATAAATAGTGAGCAAGATGGGAGCATGTCGACAATATCCTGGAACAGGCTCTTGATCAGCGCAGCGTCTTGTCTCTTGTAGCTAGTGCGCTGTGCCATGTGTACACTTATTTGCTGGAGGCCCTCGAGTTGCTGGAGCCCTTCAGGCGTAGCCCTGTCCCAGTCATCAATATCAATTGCCAAGCTGAGGTTTCCTAGGTTGCGCATTGCCCCGGCCTCAAAAGTCAGGGAAGATATCCCATCACAGTTGAACATAAAGCTCTTGAGAAGAGTGAATAATCCACCTCCTATCACCATCCTTGTGACTGGGACATGTACAATGCGCAGATAGAGTGTGACGAGGGAGGGTAGATTCCCAATGACGTCAATGTCTTCCTGGATTATTCGCTTCACTCCAAGGGACAACTTCTTGAGGCTGCACAGGTGGCCATTAATCCACCTAGGAACAATGGAGAAGGACCAGCCGCTCAGGTTTAGACACACTAGGCTACCAGCAGGAGGAGAAAGCAAGCTGAGCGCATCAGCGCAGTAGGCAACATTAGCCAATGAGATCACCTCAAATGATCTAAGCATATCAAGTTTCCCCAGAGAAGTATGCAGAGCAGACATCCATATCGGATTCCTCACACACTCATAGCCTGTTTGGATGCTGCCTCCCGAGGCAGCCGGCTTTTGTGAGCCCCTGGGCATATGATTTCCATCGCCTGGGGCTGGGATGGTTTGCCAGGCAGGCAGGCCCAGGTGAGGGCGGCATCCAAACGGGCCCTCATTCAGGCCAGACCAAAAGAGAAACAGCTCTGACAATGCTGTCAGCTTGCCCAGGTCTATAATACTTTCCAACGAGCTTTGCCCCACATGGAAGCCATACAAAGTGCGCAGTTGTTTCATGCCCTCAATCCCATGAGGCAGTCCCGTACCACTATCCACTGGAACACATAGATGGGATAACCGCGGCAAATCAACAAATTCAAATGCAATCCCATTCGATCCTACAACCAGCTGAGATAAATCTAAAGTCTCCAAAAAGCAGACCCTTTATCCGATTTGTGAGCTGTGTTCTAGCTGTGGATTATTCTGCCCCGAACCATTAAATATCTCAGATGACACAACTGGTTGATGATACCGAAAAGGTCCATTTCAATCTTAGTCCCACCAAAGGAAAGGTGTAATACCCGCACAAACTTGAACTCCGGCAACAGAGGTATCCACTTTGACTGTCCTGCCAATATGGTAAGAGAACGTAAATGTGAAAGGTTCCCAACACTAGCCTTAGCCATTCTACTATCCTCTATGCCTTTCAAGTCGACAGTGAGTCG
This sequence comes from Hyparrhenia diplandra, assembly GCA_015847255.1. Taxonomy (NCBI): domain Eukaryota; kingdom Viridiplantae; phylum Streptophyta; class Magnoliopsida; order Poales; family Poaceae; genus Hyparrhenia; species Hyparrhenia diplandra. The sequence continues at coordinate 422,471 of JADLZK010006897.1, forward strand.
ACGAATAACCTTGTCTTGCCCTGCTACCACCTCATGCGGATCATTTACCATAATGAGAAAATTATCTTCCTTGCACTTCCGTAGAATAAGGTCTAGCATCATATCATGTACTCTACAAAGTGACATCGATTTTTCATATTCATAGGAAAAAGGTTGGATCATACTCCTGTTAACTAGCTCATTGAAATAGCTCTCTGCAACATCCCAAACATTTGACCCGGCATAATTACTCACAAACCCTTCTGCCACCCATCGTCTGACTAACTCCACCCTTCTAATTTCATGATCCTCTGGGTAAGTACCAAGGTACAAAAAACATGCCTTTAGGTGAAGTGGCAGATGCTTGTAGCTGAGATCCAAGATATACATCATCTTTTCATAGTCAACGTTTGATTCCAGCTCTAGGGCTAATGCATTGTGGATGTACTGCCATGCCACCTTCAGTTTTTGTTTTTGGGAAGCTAAAATACCAGCTATAGTTATGATTGCAAGCGGTAGGCCACCACACCTGTTCAAGATTGCACATGAAACCTCTTCGAATCCAGAAGGGCAATCATCTTTAGATCCAAATATTCTAGTAAAAAAATAATTTTCTTGAATCTGGCTCACTCAGGGTCTTCATATTATGAATGCTTCCGCTGGTGCCGCAGCATCTTTTTGCCACCTTATCATCCCGTGTGGTTATCATGAGTCTACTACAAGAGTTATTTTGTGGGAAAGCACATTGAATGGCATCCCATGCTTCTATTTCCCACAAATCATCAACTACGATGAAGTATCTGCACAGAAATATTTCACGAGAGAGCATACGTTGTTAAATTCCATATGTAATAACACTTTCGAGCTAACAACACACATGCATGCTTCGACAGGTACTTCAGAATGTGTAAATTATCATTCAAACTAGTAAAATAAATACATAGTCATACGCACGGTGTGATGGTATATTAATTTAAGGCCGACAATCTACTGGCCTTTGGAAACCACCTGAATATAAAATGTTACTATAAAACGTGTTGTATTGGTTGCTTATAAAAAGAGCACTGCTAGGCGTACAATCATTTGAATATAGAAGTGTAAAAAGACACACTAGAATTCATGTTGGTCCAATTTTCTTAATTAAGCTTGACTAGATTTATCGATACTAATTACATTACCAAAAATATTATTTTTTTTCTCATATATATTAGTCAAAGTTAGAAAAGTTTGACTTTTTGGGAAGTAAGAATGACACTTTCTAAGAGACAGAGGGAGTAGATTTGTTTTCTGCAGTGGAGGTTGTCGATTATAATCGTTACTACTCCTCGTTCCTAGATTTATATGTCGTTTAGTTTTGTTTTAAATCATCTAGAAAATCAAATGAATTTTCTAAGATATATGTTGTTTAGTTTTGTTTAAATCATCTGCAAAATCAAACTACTTTCATTAAATCTAGCATGAGATGTATTGATAGTGTGTAATTAGTATTGTACATATTAAATCTTTATATTTTCATAAACTTGAATTAGTAAAAAATAGAGAGATTTCATTTGACTCGAGAATAAACTAAAATGACCTACATTTTGAACAATGGATATCACAATTTTGTAACTAGAGGTCATTGGCCACACTAAAGATAGGAAAGTCAACAAATGCTCTTCAATCTTAAAACAAACAAACAAAAACTCATAATAAAATATCGGTCATAACAGGCCGACAATCTTCATTGATTGATATATAATTGTAACCCATGCTATATTTTTTTCTTCATGTATCATTACTCATAACAGTGAAGAATTTTTCGTAAAAAAACTTGCATATTTACATGAAGTACCTCTTATCCTGTAAGTGTTTTTTTGAGGGCGTCGACTAGCTCTTGCTCCACAAAGTAGTCATGAGAATATTGTTCTAGTCCAAGTTGAAATAGCATTCTCTTTAGTAGCTTGGTAATGTCGGTTTTAGGAAACACACACAAATGCCTTGAAATTGGATTGACCTTCCACTTGACGATACACCTCATTGGCAAGCGTAGTCTTGCCCAAACCACCAAAACCTACTATTGACATGATCTTGAGCTGTTGATCTTCATCATTAACCCAGTTAGAAAGCTCCACCGTTTGGTTTTCAAGGCCCACAAGGTTTGCTGAATCTTTGGAGAGTGCAGACAGCCGAGGATCGACAACCACTAGGGTAGTACTAGAGATACACATATCAAGCTTGTACCTTTTTCGGCGTTGACTTGTTTGGATCACACACGAGTCTTGATCTTCTTGATCTGATTGGCTATGCGATAACGATCCTTGATAGTTCTTAGAAAGCCAGAAGCTTTACGAAGGATCCCCACCTTGTCGCCGGCCTCACCACCAACACGGTGCATGAAGTCGTCAATACAATCTTCAATGTCGTAGGACATTTCTATTATATCCTTCCTCCACTCCTTGGCCTGTATATCAAGTGTCAGCAGCATCCATCTTCTCAAGTAGAACTTCCATGGCACGGAGCTCATCCCTAAGGAATGACACCTCCTTCCGAAGACCCTTGGTCTTCTTGTACTCATCGCCCATCAGGGTACCAAGCTTTTTCAGGACTGGTTTCATTACTCCCATTGAAACACTCACAGCAATACCGGCGGCTGCCATATCGTCGTCCTATGCAGGCACTGATTTGGTATGCACTTGGGCCGGCAGCAGCCGTGTGAGAACTCAGTTCGGACCAGGGAGGTGTGCAGATATGCTGAATTAGTGCCTGCAGGAAGATGAACATGAGAATCGACGTGGAAGAAGAAACTGAATGGGGAAAAAATGAGGTGAAGAGCACAAGTTGGTGACCAGCTGCTAGTCTTTTTTCAGGTCATCGTCAAATACTACTTACTGCATGAGCGCTAAATTCAACAAAATAGATGAGTAAAATTAAATCTCACCAGGTCTTCACAGATGAGCGGCAGGCGGACTAAAAATCAGGTGACCTGCCCTCCCATGCCATAAATCTGCAGAACTGCAGAAGCGCAGACGAACAAAGAGCAGACAGAACCTGGGTTTGTGAGGAAGCACTCGCTCACTAGATGAGGCCGGTATCTCCTTCCTCGGAACACAGCAGGATTATATTAGGAAGCAGCAGCTACACATATACTAGATCGATCTGAGTCTCTTAGCACAGCATATATATGGAAGCATGGATCTGCAAGAAAGGATGGAAAGGGAGAACACACATGAGAATCCATCTGCAAGAAAAAGAGCGACAAAGGAATGGTAAATCCAGCACTAGTTACTATAGGTGAAGCCGGAAATCCTGCAGTAGCTCACCGTCAAATCGACCAAGTCAAGCGAGAAAATGAGCGAACTCGCACAAGCCAACTATGCCTTCCCATTAATCTGCGGCCAAATTAAGATTAAGACGAATGGAGGAAGGAGATGGTAATAAGCTGTATTAATTGGACACCAGAGATGCGTTACGTTGGGTGGCTGCTGCCTTGTTGGTGTAGCTAGAACTAGATCTAGATGCAGCAGTGTCTGTGAGCCATCTTTCTGCAGGGTTGCCTAATCACCTCTACTAATCAATTACTCTCGTTCCTCCAGGCTGGTAGCCACTGTGTGTACTATAATACCAAAAGTCTGGTCGCCAAACGAATCCACTCTCCCTTGTCGGAAAATAAAATAAAATAAAATGAATCCTCTCCCATGGCCCTCAAAGCAGGTCCACACCATGCATGGTTAAACTAATAAATTATTGGTCGGCGCGCTTCGGGCCACGTAAATAAAGATGTAATTGGCCTGGTCCCTCAAAAAAAAAAAAATGTAATTGGCCTGGTACTACTATTATCAGTAGTCTCGTCGATGGTATTCCCGGACTGGGGAGGGAAAACCATGAGCCTATGTATGACCCATGATCATGAGTGCTGTCATGCCACGAAGCGAGCAGTGACAACCCCATGAGCATTAGCCAGCATGACGCAGCTAGAAGTAGTACTTTGCACTTCATCAGGCCATGGGGTGCGGCACAACTCGCCACCCGTCTCTCCGTGCGCGTGGATGCAGGCGCGACAGTTGATTCGCCTGTCGTTCATGGCCCTCTACAACGGATCTCCGGCAAATTAACCCCTGTGTCCAACTGTCCATGCCGGCAAGCATATCACTCCATCAGTGGGAAAAGATGGACCGGGCCAATTCATCAGAAAACATATTACCGAGATCTACAATTACTCACTCTTGAAACATTCTTCTCGTCTGACAACATGTAGCTAGATAACTTCTTTTCTCTGATTTTACAAGTCACGCTAACATGCACGCATGTTTGCGTGTATATATCTTGTGTTCCGATCCGCCAGACCACAACATGTCGAGGCACAACAAAATTGTACAGCGGCTGAAGGGCATCCAATGCAATGATGCACCGCGTCGCGTTCTGCAGCAGGGCGGTGCCACGGTGCATGCCTCTCGTTTCCGACGAGGAAAAGGGTGCTATCAAAGCAGAGGGGGATGAGGAGGTGTGTCCGGGTGGCACTGCTCTGCATCCAAGACAAGCCTGAGCGCCAGCCGATCGACATGCCGGACGTCACGAGGATGCTGTGCTCTAGGAACAAAGCGGTGCCGTTTACTCGCCGGCCAGGATACGCCACAGAGAGCCCGATGTACGCCGGCGATAGGAGCACGACGACATCTTGATGAGACTGCTGGCCTATTTAATGCTTGTCTATGATTTTGGTAGTATTTGCATGCCACAATGAGTTTACATGTCTGTACAGAAAAGCAAAGTCGTTTCGAGTGTCTACAAAGGCGGCAAGTGGTAGGGTGCCTTACATTGAGGGCAGCCACAATGTGTCTAAAAAGGTGGTCCTAAGCATTAAATGCTGCTACAGGAATGAACAACAAGCATTGTGGGACTCAACCATAGTTATTGTCAGGCAACAAAAGACCACAAGGCTGTGGTGCAGCCATAAGCAAATAAAATACATTACTTTTGTACTGTGATACTATTTACAACAATAGAATATTGGTCCTTTGCTAACCGCTAACCGACTGGGAAACGAGCAGTTGGCCCGGCCTCTGGCCTGTCTCAAGACTGTTGCTCGACCGTTGCTCTTTTGAAGAACGTTGCTCTGGCCACTTCACAGCAGGTAGTCGTTGCTTGTTGCTTTCGACCGTTGCCTTGGACTTGGAGTGCTAGCCTGTAGTTTTTTCATGCGCCTACAAAATAGAGAACACCACAATATATATGCTCACGTAGAGTGGTTCACCATAGCAAAGTAGAAGACATGGAGCCTTTCAATTGGAATTTGACAAGCTTGGTGGGCGGTTCCTCCACCCAGCAAGGAGAGGGTGAGAGCCAAAACTCACCTCCTGCCCAGTTCCCCACTTTCCAACAATACTACCCACCTAATTTTCTCCAGAATTTCCATCCTCTTCCAAACAACTATCCACCTCTTTCAAACAACTATCCACCATATAGCCATCCACAAATGTTTCAAGGCCCTCCAAACCAAGGAAATTGGAGGCAAACTCCTGCTGCAAGCTTGCAAGGTCTCCAGATTCAAGAAAATCCAAGGCAGTCACCTAATCAAGTATTCAGATTTGCAGCCAATACATCTCAAGGTGGGATGCAACGTAGTGTTTCATTTGGTATTCCAGTCAACACTTCCTCCCATGGATCAGAGTCAGCTTCTCCATGTCCTACATCACAGAAGCAAAAAGAGACAGTTGAAGTTGTGGAGTCTAGTGATATCAGTGAAGAAGGAGAAGGAAGAAGAGGGGTACGCATCAACTGGAGTGAAGATGACAATATACGACTAATGAGCGCCTGGTTGAAACACTCTGTTGATCCCATTACATGGCAATGACAAGAAAACTGAACATTCTTTGGAAGGCTGTAGTTGATGAATACAACGGAAATCTACCAAGCAATGGGCACAAAAAGAACACCCAAGCAATGCAGGGTACATTGGGGTAATGTCGGGAGAGATTGTACCAAGTTCAGTGGATGCATTTCTAAAGCTAAAGGTACCTTCACTAGTGGGTACTCTGATGACATGATAAAGGGAGACAGCCTATGCATGGTTCAAAAAAGGTAGCAAGGGAAGATCTTTCACCTTAGAGTATATTTGGAAAGATCTCAAAGACCAGCCCAAATGGAAGAGAATCCTTCAAGAGGGTACCAAGAATAAGAGGAACAAGATTTCTGAATCGGAGCATATACTTCTTCGTCGAACCAAGATACTGAGGAAGAAACTTTGAGCAAAGAAAAGCGTCCCTGAGGGGCAGAAGGCAGCAAAACAAAGGCTGAAAGGAAAAGGTGTGCCATCACCTTTAGGAGATACGCCGTGTCAAAAATATGGTTCTTTTTCATGAAGCTGTTACACAAAGAGCAGCAGCATTGCTAAAGTCAGCTGAAACCCACAGTACTATCAGCGAGAAGCCAAAAAGAAAAGCGCAAAGAGCAAAACAAGAAAAAGGCAAGGGCTAAAAGTTCTCAACGTACTTAAAATTGTCAAAGTAGGATACATCAAAGTACAATGAGAAACAACTGAAGAGACATAATGATATCTTAGAGAAACTAGGTAGAGAACTTGCTGAGGAATAAATGACTAGCAAGTGAGGTTAGTTATTAATGTTAGAATCTGTGTACTCTATTTAGCAATGTCTAGTTATATTTTAGAATTGTGTAAGGAGAATGCTTGTAATGTGAACCTGTGTTATATTTTAGAATTGTGTATGAGGAGATTGCTTGTAATGTGAGCCTATGTAATGTGAACTGAGTTGTATTTGCATCTTCATTTCCTTGACCTATTGAACGACAAAAGAAAAAGCTAGCTGTATCTTGACAAAAGAAAAAAGCTAGCTGTATCTTTGACAAAGAAAAAAAGCTAGCCGTTGGAGTGCATCTAGCCGTTGGAGTGCATCTACAAATATGTTAGTATGTCCAGTAGGAGACTACCCATTCACTTTCATTCACCTCCTTTGCAATAGGTAGCCCAAAATGTCAAGTGACTCGAGAAGACCAATCATCGAGTCGAGATGATTCTAGCTCTAGTGATAACATTGAAGAGCAAATGTGGGAAGAAATCAATGATCCTTTGGAGGCCCAAATAGAAGCTAAGATTGAATCTCGGATAGAAAGCACAGACTACAAGCACAACTGCAAGCACAAGCCGGTACTTCTAAGAGGCGAAGGGGCTACAAAAAGGAGGTACATCAAAAGAAATCATGAAGAGGATCATAACAGATTGTTTGCTAAATATTTCTCTGAAAATCCTTTATATACCGATGACCAGTTTCGTAGGAGATTTCGCATGAGAAAACATTTATTTTTGCACATTGTACAAGCCCTTGGCAATTGGTCTCCATTTTTTCGTTTTGAGGCGAGATGCATTTGGGAAGGTTGGTCTATCACCATTGCAAAAGTGCACAGCTGCAATACGAATGTTGGCATATGGTACGCTGCTGATCTTATGGATGAGGCTTTTTTGGGGTTGCAGAAAGCACAGCTATGGAATGCATGATTAATTTTTGTTCAAGGTGTGAGGCATTTATTTGCTCAGCCAGTATCTTCGTAGGCCCTGAGAACAAGATGTTCAGCGTTTACTTGAACAAGGTGAGGCACATGGATTCCCAGGCATGCTAGGCAGTCTTGACTGCATGCATTGGGAGTGGCAAAATTGCCTGGTTGCATGGAAAGGGCAATTCCACACGGGGGTGATTATGGCGTACCCACTATCATGCTTGAAGCAGTAGCCTCTGCTGACTTATGGATTTGGCATGCCTTTTTTGGTGCTGCTGGTTCAAACAATGACATCAATGTTTTGGATCAATCACCATTATTCACTGAAGTACTACAAGGAAGAGCTCCTAGTGTTCAGTTTCATATCAATGGAGCAGAATACAATATGGGATACTATCTAGCGGACGGTATCTATCCAGATTGGGCGACAATAGTGAAATCAATCACTAGACCTCAAAATGACAAGGATAGAATGTATGCACAAAGGCAAGAATCAGCAAGAAAAGATGTGGAACGAGCATTTGGGGTTTTGCAGAAACGTTGGGCCATAATCCGGCATCCAGCACGGCTTTGGGAAAGGGAAGAACTAGCTGATATAATGTATGCATGTGTTATCTTGCACAACATGATAGTTCAGGATGAGAGAGGCTCCTATGGGATCCCTGATGACAACACATATGAACAATCACAAGCTTCTGCACAAATGGCAGGACTTAACCATGGCCCAGTCCATGGATTTGAAGAGGTTATGGAAAAAGACATGGAAATTCAAGATCGATTAACCCACCGTCGTCTGAAGGCAGATTTGATAGAGCATATATGGCAAAAATTTGGTACTCAACCACAACAAAACTAGAGAGTTCTTATTTATTTACTATGTAATCAGGTTTATTATTATGACGATCACAAGTATGTAGTCTGTACTAGTACCATCCTTTCGTAATGAAGCATGCATCGTGTCTCTTTTTTTTTTTGTATGTTGCACAGATCCAGCACAAGTACTAAATCGATATTCCATATGCAAATCGTGAAATTAAACTGATTAATTACTGCCACACCCACTCACCAAGCGTGAATACATGGCTTATTTACCTGGCTCCTCATCGCATCCGGCCGCTGGGCAACACCAATTCCATGCCAAACTCCATGGTGCCTCACCTCGTCGATTGCTTCTCCACGGCGACGAGGCATGGATCGTGTGCTGCTGACCACAGATCCGGGCTCGCGACGCCCCCCGGGCGCGGCCCGGACGCGAGGGCTGCGGGCTCGTGAAGTCCCAAAGACGAGGCCCCGACGTGCGGGGCGGCCACCACCGGCCATCAGCCACCAGGCGCCACGGCCTCCCGGCGGCGCGAACGGCGTGTGCGGGCACGCTGCCCTCGGTCCTCGGTCTCGGCCACCGCCCGCCGCAGCCCCGACCGGCGGCCGCCGCCGGGAAGGTCGCCGATGCAGGGACCTAAAGCTGGATGTGAACGCGGGTAGGATATCTCACGGAGGTTGGGATTGGGATATTTTTTCCTGAAGCGGGACCCACCTTGTTGCTCGAAACGACCCTAAACATTGTGGACTGTGTTTTAGCTATTGCTCAGTACCAGTGGGCTCCATCCTTATTGCTATGACCGTAGACACATTGCGGGTGCCCTGACGAGTTGATCCCGTGATTCTTCCATCAGGCCTTCAACAGGCCAAAATTCTCAAAAGGCTCAAGCGCTTCATGCATCCATGGATGCATGGCATCGCGTTCTGCGTCAGGGTGGTGCTTCTTGTTGCCGACGAGGAGGAGGGTGCTGTCGAAGCAGAGGGAGATGAGGATGTGTGTCCGGGTAGCCCTGCTCTGCATCCAAGAGAAGAACGTCGTGGTATGCATGGGCGAGGCACACTGTTCTTGGGCAAAAACAGCCGGACATGCATGGATCGGAGGAGCTGGGCATGCATTGGGGGCATGTAGGAAAGCAGAGCTCCATCTCACCATCTTGCATTGCTTCCAGGCCGGGCTGGCCAGGCTTCTTCGATGGTGTAGCAGTACTCGGGCGGTCGGGCCAGGCCTGCCAGCATAGCAGATGCCTATAAGCAGGTTTTGCACGCTATTGGCCCCATTGCTTTGCTTCCGTCCATGCCTTCCGCTCGCTGCACACATGGACTTTGTGCCGGACTTAGTCGCACCAAGAGGAGCTCCCGCCATATACTCCGCCGCATGGCTGGTCACGCCACCGGAGTCCGTCGAGGCGTTTCCTCGTCGGCCAGGATACGCTACAGAGAGCCCGATAGAAGCACGACGACGTCTTGAGACCGCGGACCTGATGCTGTGTCTACGACTTGGTAGCATTTGCATGCCCCGCTAAGCAAGTTTACATGTCTATGCAGAAAAAGCAAAGTTGTTTCTACAACATCGAATGTTTTCAGTTCTGGCTTTCATATGTGGGTCTTTACCCCCATCCGTCGGACAAGGCCTGTGTAAATAGAAAATCAAACATAACAGAGACGGTCCTTACCCCTGACTATTTGCTGAGACGGATGATTGTGCAAATAAAAAGAAAAACAAACAAATAATACACGAGTTGAGTGTCCGTCACCGGAGATGAATTAAACAGAGTCGGATCATTGTGGACACTGATACGAACAACCGAGTCCCATTGCACCGAGTGGCAGGACGTTGCTGGGGGGAGCGAGCCGGGATCAAGTGTCCCTAGCTGGCGGTCGAGCACCAGGTAGCCCTGTCCTCGCTGGAGTAGCTTGTTGGACCATATAGAATGGGCTAAGAATTTGAATTGGGCTAAGAATTTGAATTGGGTCGAAATAATTTGACTGGCTTAGGCCTTGTTTACTTGGCAAAAAAACTTTGAAAAAACATCCTGTAGCACTTTCGTTTGTTTGTGGTAAATATTATCCTATCATGGTGTAACTAGGCTCAAAAGATTCGTCTCGTAATCTACATCTAAACTGTGTAATTTGTTATTTTGTTTACCTACATTTCATACTCCGAATATATGTCTTTTGGTGTATTTAATGTGATATGATGGAGAAAGAGAGTGGAAAAACTTAAAATTTGATGGGAGAACTAAACAAGGCCTTAGTGTTATCTCCGGCCAGCCCGAAATGGACGGACTTCGCTGAAAGCGGGTCCTTTTGGTCCGAATCCCATAACCTATACCACTACTCATTATTATTAGAAGTGTAATATGGAAAAGGATTATCCACAGAGCTATTAGTCTACATGAATCGGAATATATGACAATATATAAATTGCTAATAGATTAATTAAAGCCATTGTTTATGAAAGTAGAACATTCATGGAAATAAAAATGCTGATACAATAAAATAAGTTTCTTAAGAGTTGTGCCGCATACTGCCCTTGCTGCAAGGGGCAAAACCTGCAGCAGCGTGTGAATGCGCGATGGCAATAGAGTCCAAATAATTCTGTACCGCATTTCATCCGTCTTCTACTCTTGTGCCTCCTATCTCGGCCTACAGGCTACAGCATCAGCACTAGCTGTCAGTACTCCATACATACAGAACGAAGCTTACTGTATAAGTACAAACAAAATAGATCCATAATTAAGTTCTGCATACCTTCTACTGAGCTCCTTGTAAACGGTAAATGATGGGTGACTTAGATGTGCGTCGGCTGCTTCCTGAAACACCCTCTTGACCAAAGCAGCCTCAGACATCTCTAATTGTTTATCGCCCGTTCCTGCATCACTATAATTGTGAACTATCATTATTGCATTTATTATCTTGAGGCTCGACAAGTTTGGAGACCGAGAGGTGTCGCCTTGTCCCATTTATGTGGATCCAGATAGAACGAGAGCAAAAAGAGGCTGGGCATAGCTCTGTCCTCAAATGTCAGGTAATGGCACGACACGACATCACACATGAACCCAGACTCCTTGAGTGTGTCGAATCCTGTGGTCCTACTTATGATGATCCTGCCTATCGGCACGCCTGGGATCAACATCCGGAAATTCAAGAGGGAGGGCAGTCTTCCAATGATGTCAATATCTTCCTGGGACATCTGCTTCACTCCAAGATATAACAAATGGAGCTTCTGGAGCCCTCCGATCCACCTAGGAACTCTAGAGAAGATCAGTCCATATAGATTGAGCTCCTCGAGATTTTGGAAAGGAGGTGAAAACAAGAGCGGGGCACCGTCTCCGACAAATGTAGAAAAAGGCGTGAGGGAAAACACTTTGAGGTTACATAGTTTCTCCAAGGAAAAACTCGGAGCATCCATCCATATAGGCTGGGGTGTATCATCGTCGATGCAAACGAGGTTCAACTCTTCCAGCTTGTTGAGTTCACCGAGGCCCTTAATATTCTCTGGAGAGCTCTTTGCTAAGTTAAAGCATCTCAGGGTACGCAACGATTTCATCTTTCCAATCCCGTCCGGCAAACTCCAGCTTTCTGATGGCAAGATCATATGGGATAACCGTGGCAAGTCAACAATATCTGAAGGAACGTTGCAAATGGATCTACGACTCTGTATTTCCAGCCTCTCCAAATGTCGTATCCTTCGAATCTCACTAGGTAGCACAATTGAGCGTCATCGAATACGCTACAATCTTTATGTATCTCAGCTGAGACAATTGGCCGACACATGTGACATCCATTCTTGTTAGGTGCCCAGAAAATTCAAGGTAAAGCACCTGGAGAGACTTAAGCTCTAAAAATGGAGGCATCCATTTAGATCCTCCAAACAAGAAAAAAGAGAACAAACTTGTGGTCGGCAGCAATTCGTGGCCACCCGAGGCAATGTGGTGTCATCCTACGTACCTCCACTCATGCCGACCGAGAGTCGATGAACCCCCGTCATGCCGTTCTACCACCAAAAGTGAATTGTGCACAACACTTACAAAATTATCTTCTCTACACCTCTTCAAGATTAGATTGAGCATCATATCATGTACTCTATAGTAACGGGATCCATTTGGTTGAATCATGTTCCTATTGACGAGTTCATTGAAACAGACTCTGCTACATCCTTTACATCTTGCACGGGGAGACTTGCTAGTCACAATACGTTCTGCTACCCATAAGTCAATCAAGTGACCCTTTTCAATCTCATAGTCCTCGGGATAAATCTTTGAGATACAAAAAGCATGCTCTTAGATGATGAGGAAGGTGCTTATAGCTAAGGTCTAAGATACGCATCATGTCATTCAAGGAGTTTGCTGCGCAGATTCAAAAGTGAGTATTGAGCGTTGTATGTAGTCCCAGTGCTCTTTGGGTTGGACCGCTAAAGTGCTAGCCATAGTGACAATTGCAAGTGGTAAACCACCGCACCTCTTTAAAATTTCAGATGAAACTTCGTGAACTGAGGAGGGCAAGTATCTTGATTGCCAAAAATTCTTCCGAACAATAACTTTATTGAGTCAACGTCACTTAGTCGTTTCATATAATGAATGCACCCATGGTCAATGCAGCATGCCCTGGCCACACCTTCAATTCTTGTAGTCACAATAAGTACGCTTTGTTGATTGTTTTGTGGAAAAGCACAACTAATAATATCCCAATCTTTCACATTCCACAAATCATCAAGTACAATGAAGTACCTATAAACATATCCAAACATAACATGGGTTAATTTAAAAACGGGATAAACAAGATAATTGTAGAAAGCATGTATTGCACTAGTATATTCTAAAATCACTAAATTGTAATACAAGTATGTTGTAACAGAAATTGTACTCGTCATATCTGCGATTGAAACACATTACCATCTAAACCCATATTGCCTTTGCTAATTAGAATCTCCAAAGAAGTCTTCACATTAATCCTTACAAGACATACAAAAATGAAGGTAATTCCTAAAATTCTAAAAATTAAGAAAGACACATTATAAAAAATATCATTGACAACAAAGGCCATTGGATCTATTACATTTCCTACAAAATTGCCCACTTTCTTCTCTGGTCTAAAGTAATTCCCTAAGTATTTATATGAATTACTTACATTTCAAAATTATTAAAAATAATCCCTATGTTTTTATCTAAATGAAGCACCTCCACTATTATTGAAGTAATACCCTAAATAACTACATGCATCCTTCATGTTTTTCAAAAATATCCTAGAGTACTTATGTATGTGCTTCTAAATTGCTTATTTTAAAAACATATACATGCTTCTAAATTAGTCACTCCTATCACTATTATTATCGGAAAAAACTAGAACAATATATAAAAAAAATAACCCCTAAATTTGTATCTAAATTACCCACTTCTACTATTTATTCCAACTAACCATCAGTAACCTCCACATCTAAATGAACTAGGCTGAAAAAGTATATGATGGAATAGTATCTAAAGTTTATCACACATAAAGACATGAAAGTATTTATATGAGTATCATTTTTAGAATAAGAACACATGAGAAATAGTTTGAACTGAACAGAAGTCAAAGCACAGATGCATGTGCAGTGCAATGTGGAAAAAATCTTAATAAGAATGGACAAGAATATATATATATAAAGGCACTGTAACTAAAGCCATTTGCAATAGGATAAGTATTGGTTTTGAATGTCGAACACACAAATAAAGTCCACAACAAAGATAAAGATAAGAGAACATCAGCATGAATATTATATTGTATTAGAATATGAACGAAAATGAGAGTGAGCAAATATAAGGAAATATTGATCGTCCGTGGCAACATATTTATACGCGATCGAGGTTTTTATATTTATCTCTAAATATCCAAATAAATAACCCATGTAGTAGCAGGATTCAGTGACTAATGAGTTTTAGCTAGATTACAATGAGGATCGTGAATTACTGCACCGTAAAGGGAGGAGACTGATCTTTTTTTCCTTTTTATAATAAATTTCAAGATACTAGACTACTATAGCACAAAATAAAAAAACTATTATGAAACTACACGTTTAGAAACTTGTTTCACAAAACTGCACTTTTATGGATATATGTAGAACAGAACTACACTTTTATATATGAACCAATTTCATAAAACTACACTCACTATTTGCTCATGTCATATTGTAAAGCCACACTTCTTCAGAGCACATAAAGTGTAGTTTTCCAATACATAATAAATGATAAATGTGTAGCTTTGCAATAAGTTGTAGCAATAGAGCTTATTTTCACTTTATTTGTACTCCTCCCTTGTAAAAATGATGAATGAGGACTGTCACCATAAATGCTAGAAAATTTCAAGGTAGAGGTAAATATGTATCCACAAAAGATTAAATTTAAATTTATCCCACTCCATATTCCAAATCTATATTTGTGCAGGTTGTTACAAATTAAATGTTTACGGCACCATCTCTAGTACCCGTATAGCTAATTAATTAATTTTCTCTCATTAAAAATCTGTGAACAAGGAGTTAGATATTTCTGGAGAGATAGACTAAGCTAAGCTGCCTGTTGAACTTGTTACCAATAAAATAATCATTGCTACATATAAGAACGAATGAGTACCTCTTATCATGTAGGTATTCTCTCAAAGTGTCAATTAGCTCTTGCACTTCGCAAGCATGAGAAACTGGAGACAACCCAAGTTTTGACCACACACTACTGAGTAGCCTTGGTACATTTGGCTTTTGAGAAACTGGAACAAAAGCCATTCTATTGAAATGCCCTTTGACTTCATGATATACCTCGTTGGCTAGTGTGGTCTTTCCTAAACCTCCAAATCCTACTATTGACATCACCTTTAGTTGTTTCTCTTCATCCTCTACCCATTTGACAAGTTTTTTCCTTTTTGGGTGTCAATGCCCACAAGAGTTGTTGAATCCCTGTATAGTGCGGTCAGGCGAGGATCAACAACCACTTTTGTGGTAGAACTAGAGGTGCACACATTCAGATTGTACCTATCTCGGCGTTTGCTTGCTTCTATCACACGAGTCTTGATCTCATTGATCTGATTGGCTATGCGGTACCGACCCTTGATAGTTCTTAGAAAGTCAGAAGCTTTCTTGAGGATCCCCAGGATTGTCATCGACGTCCCCAACATGGCCCATGAAGTTGTCAATGCAATCTTCAATATCATAGGACATGTCTATTATATCTCTCCTCCATTTCTTGGCCTGTGGGTCAAGTTCGTCGGCAGCATCGTCCATCTTCTCAAGGAGGGCTTTCATGTCACTAAGCTCTTCCATAAGGAAGGACACCTCCTTCTGAAGCCCCTTGAGCTTCTTGTACTTGTTGCCCATGAGAGTGGCGAGCTTTTCGGGGACAGGTTTCATAACCCCCATGGAAACACCGACAGCAATACCCGCGGCCGCCATGGATTGATCCCCGATCTGCTTCCTCCTTCCTACTATCCCTCTGCTCTTAGTTTGGTCCTGGCAACAAAACAACGAAGGTAGGAGTTGTTGGAATATGAGAAACCGATGGAGATGTGAAAGTATGCAAACTTTTACTTGTTGAGCAGATGGAACCTTTGCTCGATCCATCACGTACCTGTTGCTCCTCGATGAATTATGAAGAGGCCGGTTGTATTGAGCATAGATCTGGTCGATTAGGAGGAAGGCGCACCGCATACGATCACCACGAGCAGCAGCAGCTTAGTGGTAGCCCGAGCGTGAACTGGCTCCATCCACCAGCAGCAGGCACATGTATAGCATGGACGCAGAGAAACACAATCAAGCTAGCATCAGACGTGTTCGAACTTCAAAGAGAAGGAATGATCGGTAATGGAAGTCCAACATAACATACAAAAAACAACTCACCACAACTACCAGAGAGTTGGTTCGGTGTTTAATGGAAGCTAGCGTACCTGATCTGTTGGCGGATCATCAGAGTATGTACTGCATCAGGTTGATCTCTTTAGTTAGCTGTGTACGTCCGGTCCATCAGAAAGAACAATCAATAGAGCTGCGAATATAATAGGCATAAGTGAATGAAGATGACGAAATCTGTATCTTTGCTGTCTAGTAACTGAATAACTCGAGCTTACCATACTACGAAGCAGAGAGAGAGGAGCACAGATTTACGATCCAAGGAGCAAGCAGTTCCTCCTTTCCTATTCAAGCATCCTCACTGCTCCCGTTGACATCACTGAGCAAGAGAGAAATAAAACGAAATCTTTCTGGGAGTATTACTTGTATGGCTCAGCCTAAGGATATGATTCACCAGATTTCCCGTGCTTGCAATCAGCCCAACCTCTCATGCATAGCCACTGAGAGGACAGCAGTGCGCACTGCGTCTTTATTACCAGCTGGAAGCATGGTGTGGGTGACTGGTGAGTGGGACCCGACGACTTGACCTGGTGTCTGGTCTCCCGGGCCACTGTCTGCACTGTTATACCTGCAAACGGGGCGGTTCGGAGCGCTCCTAACGTCGACCCCACGATCCATCAGCCGCAAAAAGGTTCACGGTTCGAACCGATCCGTGCCCAGGCTGACCCGCGGTTACCCGAGGGTCGAACGGTACGCGTCGCTGCTGCTTCACTTATGTATACGTATCGCTGCCGCTGCTGTACGTATGTACGTGCTACGCTTGAGAATCGGATGAAACAGGCTAGGAAGCAAGCTAAGCCCCTGCTTTCCAAGAACCCTAGAGGGCAGAGCAAGTCCAATGGAGAAGCACATGGCGCGGACTCTGGTCGAGATCGACAGGCGGATCCCTGACGCCCTCCGTGTCTCCTTCGGCATGTGCCGCTCCTCGTGTCCGGCGATTGTACTCGGCCAACAGGACGAGGCAGCGAACTTCGCCGCGGTGCTGCTCGCGCGGCGCGGCGACGACGGCACCATCCCAACCCAGCGACCCCATGAATTGCGACGAGACCTGTGGATGCTGTTCGCGTCCTGCTACATAAAGGATCACGACGAGGACTCTCACTTCGGGCACGCCGAGGCCGGCGTCATTGGCGTGGCCAACGGCGTCGGCGGGTACCGCAACAGCGGCGTCGACGCGTCGCAGTTCTCCCGCGCGCTCATGCACAACGCCAACGAAGATGTGGCGACGAACGCCGTGCCGGAACGCGATTCTGCCCCCGCGCGCCGCAAGATAGGACCGGCAGAGGGGACTCGACAGTGACGACATGAGTGATGGCGGAGCAGGGACTCGATGGCGACCGCGACGGGGGACGGGGAGGGACTAGCTGCGCAGCAGTGAGGAGGAGCCGCGCCGCGTGGCTGTCGCGACTCACGGCGACGGTAGGGAGTGCCGCATGGCGGCGAGGCGATGGGGACGAAGGCCGCGCCCGGATCGACCCTAGGGTCGAACGGGTCTAGAACCGGGGCGTACTAGCTGCTGACCACGCGGGCCACCTAGTGGCCCAGCAAGCCCGCCCGCCTAACGCCCCGTTCTTCGTGCGTCTTCTTCCTCGCGGCCGTCGCCCGCCGCCGCCTCCGCCCCGCCGCCCGGCGCGGGCCCGGCGGCGTCCCGCCCGCCTCCCCTCCCCCTCTCCCTCCCCTCCTTCCCTCCGCCATGACCGAGCTCCAGGCCGCCGCCGCCATGGACGAGCTCCACGCCCGCCGCCTACCCGTACCCAGGCGGATGAGGCCGGCCCGGCCCGGGAGCTTCGGCGGCGCCCCCGCGCCGAGCCACCGCCGGCCGAACCGCCTCCCGCCGCCGTGTCGACGGCCGCGCGGCGGGCCGGCCGGGCTCATTCTATACCCGGGGAGGAATGGAGGGGAGGGAAGGTCTGGCCAACCCTAGGGCGCCGCGGCGGCGACGGCGAGCGGCGGCAGCCCTCAAAGCGACGGCGGCGGCGGCCGGGCGAGCTTAGCGAGGAAGACGACGATGCGTCGGACGAAGACGACGACGACGTGCGCGCTCCGCCTTGCAGGCCAGGCAGGCCGTGGGCCGGGCCGAGCCGTGGGCGGGCCCAAGGGGTGGTCGGCGCGACCTCGGCGCCGACCGGTCGGGAGCTAACATTGCCGTGTAGAACCTTTCGCTCCTGTTTGTTTTGGGGTCGCACCGATTCGATCCAGTGGCTGAAACCGGGAGCGGGTCGCGTTTTCAAACGGGTCGAACCGCCCCGTTTGCAGCTCTATGCACTGTTGCCTTGTGTTTCTGGAATACGCAGTAACAGCTGTGGCCGTGGGTGGATGGCTTTTGGACACGCAGTAACGGCCGTGGCCTCAGGATGATCAAAGGTATTAAAATATAGAAAATGGGAGCCTTGAGGACGTCATATTTATTTGGCAAGTTAATCTGTCTATATATAAGTTTTTTCTTGTACATGGACATTTTATTTTCCCACGTTTTGACTTTTGATAACCTAATAATTTGTCATCGTCGTTGCCAACATCTTGCAGTGAGCGTGGGAGCAGGGTTCACAGTTGACTGACCTACACGCTTCCGTATAATCGAAGGGGTCCCACAGGGCGCAGTTTAACTTCACAATCACTCTAGGCTGCACTGCACATCGTCCACAGAGATTTGAAGCCGAGCAGCATTTTCTTGGATTCAGATATGAACCCAAGAATATCTAATTCTGACTCCTTGCATAGACCAAGGCACCGCGGACTGAAAATGACGCTGACATAGTTTTGGACTTTTGGTGATCATTCAGTGAATTTATTGCAGCAGAGTACATGAAAAAATGGTACATTCTCGGTAAAAATCGATGTGTACAGCTTTGGTGTCACGGTGCTTGAAATAGTCGGTGGGAAATGATGGACACAGCCACTACAGAAAAACGTACTACAGGGATCTACTCACATGGGTTTCTAGTTAAACAACTTTTCTATACATCGTCACTCTTGAAACATTCCTCACTTATAACATGTAGGTAGATAGCTTTTTTTTCTGATTTTAAAAAATTAAATCATGGTAACTAACATGCATGTTGCGTGTTTATATCTTGTGTTCTTCCTTAGGCCTTCAACGGGACAACATGCTGCGGCAGGGCAGTGCCACATATGGTGCATTTCGTTGCCGACGAGGAGGAGGGTGCTGTGGAAGCAGGGGAGTCTCCCGGGGAGATGAGGATGCTGGGCTCCAGGTTCAGGATGATTGCAGTGCCGTTTCCTCGCCGGCCAGGATTCGCCATCCTCCACAGGTTCACATGCGAGACCAAAATCCCCAGAGTCACCCGCCAAGCCGGATTCCTGACATGCAGATTGCAGAAAAAAACAGAGCTCCATCTCACCATATTGCTGCTAAACCTGGCTTCTTCGACGGTGTACCAACTGTCGGGCCGGGCCAGCAGATGCCTAAGTCGTTCAAGTACGGTCGACGGAACAACAAGCCCATAAATCCGCTTTGTTATTATTCAATCTTACACCCCACTAGGATGGCCACACCAGGGCCCATGGGAGCATCCATGGAAGCAGCAGCTGCTTTTGATGAGGTAGAAAACAGAGGGGACGAGATCCTGGAAAAGCACACCACACCTGAGGACGAGATGCAATGTCTTACATTATTGCCGGACGAGACCATTGTTTCTGAAAGTAGAACATGCATGGGAATAAAAGTGTTGCTACAACAAAATAAGTTTCTTAAGAGCTGTGTACAGCATACTGCCCTTACAATTTGCTGTGGGACAAAACCTGCAGTTCAAATTAAACGCCATTTTTTTTATAAGAAATGGAACGCCATTTTAACTAGAAAGATTTTCCATCTGATTAGTGCAGAGGCAACAGGGAAGATAGCTGGAGCGTGAATGCGTGATGGCAATAGAGTCCCAATAATTCTGCATTGCGCTCCATCGGTTTTCTACTCTTGTGTCTCCTCTTTCGGCCTACAGTGTCAGCAGCCAGCGTGTTTGCCAGTCAGTATATTGCATGCCAAACAAAAGTTTCTGTGACTACAAACAAAAGCATGCACATGTAATAGATCAGTAAGATGTTCTGCATACCTAGCCCACGACCCTACTTTGGAAAAGTGCAAGGCTGGGTGACTCGGATGTGCGTCAGCTGCTTCTTGGAACACCCTCCTCATCAAATCAACCTCCTCGTCAGCTGCTTCTTGGAACACCCTCCTCATCAAATCAACCTCCTCTGAGTTTTTATCGTCCGTCGTCATTTCGTTGCTATAATTGGCAACCTTCCAAACAGTTATTTCCTTGAGGCTCGACAGATATTGGAGACCGAGAGGTGTTGCCTTGTCCCATTTATGTGAATCCAGATACAACGAGAGCTCTCGGAGGCTGGGGCATAGCTCCATCCTCAAATGTCAGGTATGACATGACATCACAGTTGAACTCAAAATCCTCAAGAGCCTTGAACCCCGTGGTCCCCCCTATCACCATCCTGCCTGTAGGCATGCCTGCGATCCACAACTCGAGGTAGATGAGACAGGGCAGTGATCCAATGATGTCAATATCTTCCAAGGGCATCTGCTTCGCTCCAAGTTCCAACCAACGGAGCTTTTGGAGACCTCCGATCCACCTAGGAACTCTAGAGAAGATCAGTCCGTCTAGATAGAGCTCCTCGAGATTTTGGAAAGGAGGTGAAAGCAAGAGCAGGGCATCGGAGCTTGACAGCGATTAAACTAGAAAACAGGCCAAGAATTTTGAGGTTACTTAGTTTCTCTAGGGAAAATATCGAGCATCCATCCACATAGCTATCGGCGTATCACCATCCATTTGTCTCATCCTATGCTCGTGGTTGTTTTTTTGTTTTTCGCGGCATTGGAGCTCCAACTCTTCCAGCTTGTTCAGTTCGCCGAGGCACTTAATATCCTCTGGCGAGCTCCCTGCTAGTAAAATTGACTTCAGAGTATGCAGAGATTTCATCTTCCCTATCCCGTTTGGCAACCTCGTATTCACGTGGCAAGATGAGATGGGATAAGCGTGGCAAATCAACAATATCGATGGAATGCTGCAAACGGATGTGTAAGGTATTTCCGGCCTCTCCAAATGTCGCATCTGCCTAATTCCTTTGGGTAGTACAATGGAGCATGTGGCAGTATGATTGCTTTTAATCTTCAAGTATCTTAGTTGAGACAATTGGCCAACACCGGTGAGGTCCATTCTCATCAAGTGCTTAGGAAATTCAAGGTAAAGCACCCGAAGAGACTTAAGCTCCGAAAATGGAGGCATCCATTTTGAAGTTCCAAATAAGACAAGAGAACGGACTTGTGATCGGCGGCAATTAGTGGCCACCGCAATATGGTGTCATCCTTTGCACCTCCACTCAAGGCGACCGATAGTCGATGAACCTGTCATGCCGTTCTACAACCCACCGTACCTTTGTGCGCAACACTTACGAAATTATCTTCTACGCACCTCTTTAAGATTAGATCGAGCATCATATCATGTACTCGTAGTGATAGGATTCTGGTTGCATCATGTTCCTATTGACAAGTTCATTGAAATAGCTCTACCGCTACATCATTTACATCTTGCGTAGGAGACTTGCTCGTCACAATACGCTCCGCTACCCATAAGTCAATCAATTGATCCTTTTCAATCTCATAGTCCTCAGGATAAATGCCGAGATACAGAAAGCATGCTCTTAGATGATGAGGAAGATGCTTATAGCTCAGGTCTAAGATATGCATCATGTCATCCAAGGAATTCGGCTGCGGATTCGAGTTACCATAGAACATTGTATGTAGTCCCGGTGCTCTTTGGGTTTGTCGGCTAAACCGCTAGCTATAGTAACAATTGCAAGTGGTAAACCACCACACTTCTTTAGAATTTCATATGAAACTTGTGTGAACCGAGATGGGCAAGCATCTTTTGCCAAAAGTTCTTCTAAAGAATAACTTTCTTGAGTCCACCGCTTAGTGGTTTCATATAATGAATTTGCCCATGGTCAGCACGACATGCTTGAGCGACATCTTTAATTCTTGTAGTCACAATAAACCTGCTTTGTTGATTATTTTTACGGAAAAGCACAACTAATGATATCCCAATGTTTCACTTCCCACAAATCATCAAGTACAATGAGGTACCTATAAACATATCCGAAAAACAACATGTGTTAAATTTGACCACGAATAAACACTTGGATAATCCTAGAATGCACGTATTATAGTAATAAATGCCACTACTACTTAAATAAAAACTTTTCAAAGGCGATACCCACAAAGGGCCTTAACACTTACCTTCGTTATTGCCTTATGGAGGCGTCGGAGCCTTGCACGTCCCGCCTCCGCCCTCCGCTAATACTAGTTATTATATTTTCATAGGCGTAATAGAGTTTGTACTCGTTGTACAAATATAATGCGATTGAAACCAAAAGCTCTATCTAGCAAATTAACTATCATTTTAATTCAATCTTACATTCTACAAAGTTACCCACCTCTTCTATAGTGTAAAGTAATTCCCAATGTTTTGGTATGAATTACTTACATAACAACTTATTCAATAATCCTAAAGTATTATCTAAATTAAGCACCTCCAATATCATTAGAGTAATACCCTATAAAACTACATGCATCCATCATTTTTATAAAATATCCTAGTGTGCTTCTATGTAGGCTTCTAAATTGCAGCGGTATTTCTTTTCCATTATACACACACTTCTAAATTACTCACTTCTATCACTATTAATATACAAAAACTAATACAACGTATAAAAAGTAACCCCAAAATTTGTATCTAAATTACCCACCTCCACAATTTATTAAAAATAACCAAGGTAACTAATAACTCCCAAATATAAATGACGTAGGGGTGAAAAAGGTGTATAAAGAAATTAGTAACTGAAATTTAACACACCGAGATACAAACATAGGACCATCTACATGAGTATGATTTTTAGAATAAGAACTATCTATATGGATGTGAATTTAACTAGAATGTAACTAAAAGCCATCTAGGATAAACATATAGGAAGTCGAACACACATGGAGGTGTAACAATAAGGGGACAGCTATGAATTTGGATGGAAAAGTATATATAGTAAGTGCATTGGTACCTAAAGTTTACAACCAAGATAAAGATAAGAGAACATCAATACAATATGATATTGTATTAGAATATAGTTTAAAAATGAGAGTGAGGAAATATAAGCAATGATTATTCATGGAAACTACACGGGTCAGTGTTATATATGTAGAACAAAACTACACTTTTATATATCAACCAATTTCATGAAACTACGTTCTTGATAATGTTACTACATCTGTTATGCTCATTTTATATCGTAAAAGCCACACACTTTTAGAGCATTCAACGTGTAGTTTCCCAATACATAATATATGATAAATGTGTTGCTTTGCAATATGTTGTAGCAATAGAGTTTATTTCCCATTATTTATACTCATTTCTCTACTAAATTCTAGAAAATGTTAAGGTAGAGGTAAATATGTATCCATAAAAGATTAAATTTGAATTTATCCCACTTCATATTCCAAATCTATGTTTGTGTAGGTTGTTACAAATTAAACGTTTTTGGCACCATCCCTAGTACTCATATAGCTAATTAATTTGCTCTTATTAAAAATGTGAGCGAGAAGTTAGATAGAGCTATAGATCTAAGTTAAGCTGCACGCTAAACTTGAACTCGTTACAAAAAAAAAAAATTATCAATTGCTATATAAAGAGCGAATGACTACCTCTTATCATGTAGGTATTCTCTCAAAGTGTCAATTAGGACTTGCACTTCGCAAGCATAAGAATATTGAGATAGCCCAAGTTTTGAAAGCACACTTGCTGAGTAGCCTTGGTACATCGGCTTTTTGAGAAACTGGCACAAATGCCATGCTAGTGAAATTCCCTTGGACTTCACGATACACCTCATTGGCTAGCGTGGTCTTGCCTAAACCTCGAATCCTACTATTGACATCACCTTTAGCTGTTTCTCTTCATCCTCTACCCATTTGACAAGTTCTTGCTTTTGGTCATCAATGCCCACAAGGGTTGTTGAATCCTTGTATAGTGCGATTAGGCGAGGATCAACGACCACTTTTGTGGTAGAACTAGAGGTGCACATTGAGATTGTACCTATCTCGGCGTTTGCTTCCTTCGATCACACGAGTCTTGATCACATTGATCTGATTGGCAATGAGGTACCGATCCTTGATAGTTCTCACATAGTGAGAAGCTTTCTTGAGAATCCCCATTTTGTCACTAGTGTCCCCAACACGGTCCAAGAAGTTGTCAATGCAATCTTCTATGTCATAGGACATGTCAATTATATCTTTCCTCCATTCCTTGGCCCGGGGGTCAAGTTTCGTCGGCAAACAACGTCGTCCATCTTCTCAAGGAAGGCTTTCATATCTGTAAGCTCTTTCATGAGGAAGGACGCCCTCTTTCGAAGCCCCTTGAGCTTCTTGTACTTGTTGCCAAGGAGCGTGGCAAGCTTTTCCAAGACAGGCTTGAGCCCCATGGAAACGGTGGCTGCGATACTGCTGACGCCATCGATCTATCGTCCTCCTTGGACACGCTTGTCAATCCTCTATCGGCAAATGTTGACGATCTGATCTGCTTTCTCCCTCTTATCCAATCGCTCTATTCTTAGTTTGGTCGGTCCTGCAAACAAATTAACAAAGGTAATCAACACATGAGAATCAATGGACATGTGCACATTTGCTAGGTTTTAACACAATCTATCTAACGAGCTGTTGCGCAGATGCAACCTAAGCTTGATGGATTACGTACCTATGCCTACTTAATTAATTAAATGGCTGGTTTCCTTGAGCATAGATCTGGTGGATTACAAGCATAATACATGTGCCATGGTGACAATAGCCCAAAGATGGACGATGTATGGATCACCATTCAGTGACTACCAGTGCATGAAACCCAAAAGCGAAGGCGATCGATCGAGAGGGCAGATATTTGTATGGAATGATGAACCAAGACGACTATATCAGAACTCAGAGTTGGGTAGATAATCAGTTTCTAATAAGCTAAAACCACAATCGATGGAGATGTGCAGGTACGCTAGCTTTGAAGACGAGTTGAGCAGGTACAGGTTGATCCCTGTGCCTCTTCCTCGATTAAGAAACTGTATCTTGCATTATCAGAACTCAGAGCGGTAGCACAATCCTCCTTGGACGCGCTCCTGATGATCTGCTTCCTCACTCCAGTCCGGTCCCTCTGTTCTTGGTTTGGTCCTGCAAACGAAACAACGAAGGTGGCCTGGTTGGCGCATATGTCAGAAATTGATGGATATGTGCAAGTACGCTAGATTCGCCCGTCCAATTGTGTTAGAAATGAACAAAGATAAAATAAGCATACAATTTAATGTAAATAATTTTCATTAGTCAAAGGTGCTAAACAATGCCTACTTTTTATTTGTCCCATGAGATTTTGGTATGTGCGAGGGGACAGGCTAATGGACTAGTAAAATTGTAAATGTAGGAATACTGACTGTGGTCGTGTTCCCTTCAAAAAAGGAAAAAAGAAAAGAAAATAAAAGCAGTGAACACAGGAGACAACTCATTTTTTTTATACAAATAAGAGTACTTAGAGGAAATCAGGGTTTCCTAACCTACGAAGCCGATGACGAAATTTAACATGTGCAAACAGGATCTCCTAACATGTGGAACAGAGCAGATTAGCAGCCTGCTGTGAAGTTCATGGCAGAAAACAACTAATATGAGTTCACATCGTTCTAGATGAAGTGGGGAGCGTAAGAACAGAACTGAAAGAAGAAACTGATAGGAAAGTCTACTGATTAGCAGGAGAAACCAAGCAAGGACACCGAGTGAGAGGAACGAATGAATAAGCAGCCCATGGACTCACCTGATCCTGTGACGCGTGAGAGCTACAGAGTTGGATCAGTGTTGAATTGAATGGTAGATCATTCGACGACAACACACTCAGCAATGTATGTACTGCACCAGCTCTCTTGAGTAGGTGCACATGCAACACAAAGGAAAATAAAGTGATGCAGGCACAATCAATAGATGCAATGCAAAAGACGGATAAGCGAATGAAGATGACAAAATCTGTATCTTTATTGACTCATAAGAGATGAATTCGAGAAGCTTACCAAACTACAAAGGGTATTTTCTATTTTGTGATACAGAGGCAGAGGAGCACGGGTTGAAGATCCAAGAAACACAGGTCGTTCCTACTGAAGCACCATCCTTCTCTCTGCTGCTCCTGATGTCGACATCACTTGAGTTGAGCAGCGAGAAATGAAACGAAATCTTTCTGTATGGATATATAGGATTCACCAATACTTTCCCAAGCCACAGTGCCCAACCTTTGATAGCCAGTAAGACCAATAATCGATCGAGTGGGCAGGTAATCTGTATGGAGTGAACCAAGACGGCATTCTAATAAGGTACAATGAGATGTGTAGGTATGCTAGGTTTGAACAAGAGCTATTGAGACGATACATGCTTCAGATCGAGCTGATGTACCTGTGCCCCTTCCTCGATTAAGATGCTCTATCCCGCACTAACAGAACTCAAAGTGGCACCACAGTCCTCCTCCTTGGACACGCTTTTGATGATCTGCTTCCTCACTCCTCCAATCCGGTCCCTCTGTTCTTAGTTTGGTTCTGCAAACAAAATGAAGGTGGTCAGGTTGGCGTATGTGTCCAAAATCGATGGAGATGTCTAAGTACGCTAGCTTTGGAGCCTATTCTGTTAGAAATGAAATTTTTTAAAAAAATCATACAATTTAATGTACATATTTTTATTAGTCGAAGTTGTGTCTCAAGACATTTTGGTATGTTCCAGAGTACGGGTTAACCGACTAGTAAAATTGTAACGTCAGGATTACTGAATGTGGGCGTGTTCCCCAAAAAAAAAAAGTTGTGCAGGGAGTAGACAACTCCTTTTTTATACAATTATTATAAGAGTACTTAGAAAGAGAAAAACAGGATCTCCTAACCTACGAAGTAGGTGAAGAAATCTAACATGAGCAAAGAGTCAAGATAGCCGAAGACAACGTTTCAGCCTCCCATGGTGTGGTGCCGCACAGCATGAGTATGTCAATATGCTGTGCGGTTGGTTAGCTTTGGGTGCAGTTTGTGCATTTTTTTAATCAACCGATGGGTAACCGGAAGTCCAGAATGACGAAAAGGAAAACGTACCATAAGTTGAGTTGGAAGTGAACTGAACTGCAGAAGTACCTGATGGCAGATCACTCAACGATAACACACTTCAGTATGCGTTCATGGAAGTTTTTGCTCCTGGTGATGGGATCTATTTAGTTAGATTTCTAACAGAAAGAAAAAATAAAACGACACGCAATCAGTAAACGGAAATCAGGCATAAGCGAATGAGGATGACTGAAGCTGTACAGATGAATCCGAGCTGCTTACCAAACTGCAAGGGTATGGAACTTTGGATCTGATGCAGAGACAGAGAAGCAATATGAAGATCCAAGATGCCGGTCCTTCCTACTGAAGCAATCCCTCTGCTCCTCCTTTCGTCGACATCACTTGAGCAACCAGAAATAAAACAAGATCTTTAGGAAGGAGGTTTACGCAAATCCAAGGAGCAGCTGGAAGTGATCTTCGTAGCAATGGCGAGAGCCTTTCTCCAGGCCAACCTTTTCCTAGACCGGAAGACCAATGAAACCTCCAGCTCAATTATTACCAGCTGGAAGGAACACAGAGGGCACAGCTGCTAGTGCTCTGCTTGGGGCTCCACTGGACGCCGGTGAGTGGGGGCCGGCGACATGACTTGACCATGGTGTGGTCTCCCCGGAGCACTGTTCCTGTGGCTGTGGCGTCCTGTCCTCCACTGCAGGCCCCGGGCCATCTTGGTTGGCTCCATCCGTTAACTGCCTTTTGAACGCGCAGTAATAGTGGTGGCCACAGGCCGGCAGGGCACCAAGGACCGTATATATTTGAATGTTATTGTAATATACTTTGAGGTTTTAACAAAAGATAGAGAGAAGGAAATGGAATCTCTCGACATTTTGATTACTAAGTTTATATGTATATTTAGCCCATACTAATGATTCACCACATTATATCATGCAACAGTGTCGGCTCTCTCTCTCTCTCTCTCATACAGTATAACTAATAACTAATAATCAGGAAGCTTGCAATGGCCAGGCCTCGGCCTCCTTCTCCAGCCTAACGGCTTTCATAGCCAGGAAGGCCAAGACCAACCATGTGAACCTGCATTGATGCAGAGGTAAAAGTGGAAGCCTGGCCATTAGCACTCGCGGCAGCCGTGCAGCCTAATAAAAAATGATTTGGTAGCCCGCCAAGACATCGTTGAGTTTCCCACGATCACACAAACTTGTTCGTCTCCACCGTCCTATCGCCGTATATCCCTGATACCCTATCCGCCGCCAGCCCGGCCGCGTTTCTGATTGAGCGTCCGAGCGGCGAGCGTGACGGCTGACGGCAACAATGAGCGAGGCACGCATTATTAATCATTCTGTAAATTATAACATAGGTACCATTCTTCACATAGCTTATTGCAATATAGTATATCATATCATAAATCGTATTTTTGCTATATTTTTTTTCAAGCTAGTAGGCCTCATTTTGTAGTTTCGTACAGGGCCTCGGATTTCGCCGGGACGGCCCTGGCAGAGGCAGCCGTGTCCTCGGGGCGGACACCGCACGACAGAGCTGAGTGCTCGCTCAATGCACCGCCGGCGTCGGTGAGTGTCGTGTGGGGCCGGCGACTTGACTTGCTAGACGCGCGTGCGACGCTGGTGGCTCGAGGCGAAGGCCGTGCGCGAATCGCTTGGTGAATTGCTTCGTAATGTGATGGCATGAGGATCAGTTGAACAAAGAAGTACTACCTAGTAAGATGAAGCCTGGTCAAAATCAGGAATAAACAACTATAGGGGGTAGAATCTGGATATGCATGACGTAATCATATCTGCAAGGATGAGGAGGATGTCGAGAGCGTTAGGCGACGGGACAGCGACATGTCTCAGGTCCGGCGAAGGCCGCCGCCTCGGCGAAAAGCATGGCCTCCGGTGAGCCCTTGCGCCGGAGCACGGGGCCGGGGTACCCTCCGAGGAGGAGACCCAACTGTTCCCGCGGTTCACCCCAAGCAAGAGGCCGCAGCGAGGGCCCGCATGAGACACGCTGGCGTCGAAGGGATCGGAGAAAGCTTATTCGACCGGCGCCGAGGATTGGTCGCAGGAAGACAACGAGGGAGGGGTAGTCCAGAATTTTACAGGCAGCTTTGGCTCGTTCTGGTTCATCCCGACCGTCCGCCGCGCAGATCCGTAATTAGGGTTGGGATCCATGATTTGGATCGTAGCAATCTGATCGGGTTCGAGAAGGTTATGGGAGGAAAGGAAGGCTAGCCTCAAGGATTTCCATCCGGTTGGCGGGAGAGATCGTTGGGTGAAATCGCCCGGCGAGGATCAGCTTCGTGAGAGACATTTGGGGAGAAGGGGAGAGAGAATCGTTCGTCAACAAGCTCAAGTCGCATGGCAAATCGAGGTCGAGGAGGCCGCGGCCCAAACCGCCCACGGAGCCCGGAGGAGGAGTGGGGGCCGTGGGAGGTGGGGATGGCACGGCCGCCGCCATACTACCATCCGCAGATGGGTCCGCCGCCACCTCTCCCGCCGCGGCATGGGCCGTTTGGCTACTATCCTTTGCCGCCACCACCACCGTTCCCTCCTCAACCACCTCCCAATCTAGGCTAGTTTACTCGAGGAGGCAAGGGACACCCGGGGTGGTCAGCAAGACGGCGGGGAAGGCGTAATTAGAATCCGATTCGAGCTCGGGGTCAGTCGCGAGGGGAGGCGAAAAAAGAACAATCAAAGAGCAATCAACAAGGGGAGAGCAGTTCTCAAGGTATCTACGGATCCGGGAAGGCAAGATATTCAAGAATTGAAGCATGCTAATGGAAGTCAAGTGATATGCTACAACCGTGGAGGCCAAGGCCATTTCAAAGCACAGCTTGCACCAAACCCAGAGTGTGTTTCATCTGCTTCAAAGAGGACCACATTGCTGAGGTGTGCCCAAGGTGGAAAGATCCAATTACCCCAGCCCAATATCTTGGCAGTTCTAGCAGTGGTTTGGGATTCTTCCACATTGATGTACAAGAGAGGGAAAACATATATAGACTCTGGAATGGCTATGACAATGTGGGGATCTTCACAGTAGAGAAGGGTGTTCTGAGTCAAGATGAGATTATCTGTCACTTAAAAAAGGTGTTTGATGCAAACTGGATGGGAATCTTAAGAAGCTAGAGGGAAGCAAGTATCTGGTCAGATTTTCCCCTGACAAGAAGGTTGAGTCCTTTGTTTTTGCAGATGGTACATACTTCCATCTAAATGATGGTGAAGTGATGGTTTCTCTCAAGCTTTGGAATGGAAAATAGTGCCTATAGGAAATCTAGAGGAAGTCTGGGTTCAAGTGTCAGGTGTGCCACCCAAGTGGTGTGATTGGGATACTCTGAGACAAGTGACCTCCACTATTAGGAAACTGATTGAAGTGGATTGGCAATCAATGTTCATAAGCTCATTTGCAATGGTCGGAGTCAAGATAAAGTGTAGGAATCCAACTAAAATTCCTAAGACCAGGGTAATGGAGATGGGGGATGAGATCTACCTCATTCATTTCAAGGCAGAAGAAGTGATACAACTGGATGAGGGGGAAGACAATGGTGGAGACAATGATGATGATGCAGCTGATTTTGATGAGGAAGAGGATGACTTGCTAGGTGAAGATCCCAAATCTAACAAACCTGGACCAAGACAAAATGGCAAGGAAAATGGAACTTCTGGAAAAGATCAAGAGAAAAGGTCCTATTTCACCCCAAAGGGTAGTAAAACAAGTGAAGGCTTTGTCTCACTTTTTTTTTTTGAGAATGAGTCCATCTCTTTGTTCAACCATGATTATGAAAGCTCGTTTGCATCAACCTTCTCAAGGCCGTGGAGATTGAAGAGGTAGAAGAGATGGAAGAATGTGAGGAAGTCATCCAAGAGCTAGACCTACAAGACAAAGAGATGGTATTATTACCAAAAGAATGGACATATGGTAGTCCTGAAAAAGAAGAAGTCAAGACTTTCAGTCAAGAAGAACAAGACACAATTGAGACAAGGGTGAACAATGAGGAAAAAGACAGATTTAATCCAGGCTAGCAATGTGGAAGAAGTTAATGACTCTCAAGTAGATGAGGAGAAAGAGTTAAGGGCTCAAGGAGGAAAACATACTTACAAGAAGAGAAACCAAAAGTGGGGACCAATGATTCCTGAAAGACAAAGTAAGAGACATCCAAGAGGGAGTGGTGTAACTATGCTAGAGAAAGCTCAAGCACTAAAGAAACAACAAAATCTTGAGGTTACTGCAGGTAACAAACAGAACCTTGTTTCTTTAAAGCTACCTGTTGATAACAATACGGCTTGATCTTTGGTTTGATTTCTAGTTCAAATATAGATGTTGGTAGTAGTAGTTCATTCCAGCATGATTTAGTTGAATATGGGAAAGGAAATAAGTTTCATGTGTTGTCTGAGTCCTCTTTAGACTAAATTGCAAAATCTGTTGGGTTGAATACCAGTTTACAATCTGATAATAGTAGTAGCAGTGCCATTACTGAGATTTTTGAAGGTAGATAGAGAAAGAAATAAATCTTTTAGTGATGTTTGCAAGATTCCAGCATGTGAGTTCAAAGGTAGATGTAGTCAGGGGATCTCAGACTCTATACAAAGTGTATCTGGAGAGTCGCCTCCTATTCATACACAGTCTAGATGTGCTCCAATGTCTAATAAAAGTAGTCATCGGGTGAATAGCAGCTTTCACCAAATGACAATAAGGACAGATAGAGATAAATAAAGATAGACAAATTTGGTTAGATGTAGAGGATGAGGGAGAAGACCCAAATCTTCTAGAAGATTCTCTCGAGTCCTGAGCTACAAGCGAGCCTACTGACTAGATGAAGTTGCTTGGTCTCAAGTTAGAAACAGGAAGAGTAGGAAACATAAAAAAATCAAATGATAGGTCTTTTTTGGAATATAAAGGGTGCGAATAAAATTGGTAGATTTCCTACTTTGGTTAGTAGGATTAAGTGCACTCATGCTGATATAGTTGTAGTAGTAGAGACTAAAAGGAATCTTTTACTCCTAGGTATCTTAGAGACCTTCTTGGTATAAACCCTTTAAATTGGTTTGTGCTTCTGCTAAAGGAACTGCTAGAGGAATATTAGTTGGGTGTAATAAGGATAAGTATAACTCTTGTTTGTCCGAGGTGTGCGAGTTTTCAATTAGTTTGATGATAACAGATTTGAAAACCAACTATTACTGGAAACTAATAATTGTTTATGGCTCACCTCATGAGGAGGGAAAGTTAGAGTTTATTGAAGAGCTTGATAGAGTCATGCTTTGAAATGGGCAAGGACCAACTATGGTTGCTGGTGATTTCAATCTAGTTAGGTTTGTAGATGATAAGAGCAATAAAGTCATTAGTTTTAAATGGGCTCAAGCTTTTAATGAGTGGGTAGACAAATGGGCCTTAGTAGAGTTGAATCCAAGTAATATTAGGTATACTTGGACAAATAAACAAGATAGACCCATCCTGGCAAAAATTTGAAATTTTTGTCAACACCGAGTGGGAACAAGTTTTTCCTCTAGCTAGAGTTAAAGGGTGGATAGACCACCTAGTGATCACAACCCACTCCTTATTGACTCACGGTGACAATTCCTTTTTGGTAAGAAAATTTTCAGGTTTGAAAAGTGGTGGACTCATAAGGAAAATTTTAGACAAATAGTAGAAAAAGCATGGTCCACTAATGTCCAAGATAATAGTTTAGATATATGGCAAGGTAAGATTAGATTGTTAAGAAAATCAGCTAGAGGATGGGCAGCAAATGAGATTGCTGCCATGAATAAGGAAAAAACAGAGCTAGCCCTAGAATATAATGACCAGGAAAATGAGATGGAAATTAGAGTTCTATCTGACTCAGAATTAGCTAGATTTAGACAGGTATCTAAAGAACTAGATAAAATATGAGCATTAGAAGAAATTAAGGCAAGACAAAGATCAAGAGACAAAGAGATATTAGAAGGAGATAGGAACACTACTTACTTTCATGTAGTAGCTAATAAGAAGTAGGAAAAAGAGAATTGAAGCTCTGGGAAGGGCCACAAGGTTTGGTAGAGGACCAATGTGGCATGTTAAAGGTAGTCTGTAGACTATTATAAAAACCCGTTTGCAAAAGAAAATAGACCTAGTGTTAAGTTAGCCGATGACTTTTGGAAGCCAGAAGATAAGGTATCGGTGGAAGAAAATGAGTTGCTGACTTGACCCTTCTCCGAGGAGGAGATTAAGGCAGTTGTGTTTAGTTGTTATGTTGATGGAGCCCCGGGACGTGATGGGATCTCATTTATTTTTTTGTCAAGTACTGGGATCTCATAAAAATGATCTAGTAAACATGTTTAATGATTTTCACGGAAAACTAGATATATACTGACTGAACTTTGCTATGATTACATTAATTCCAAAGGAAGTTGGGGCCACAAATATGAAAAAGTTTAGACCTATTAGCTTGATCAATTGTAGTTTTAAGATCTTTTCAAAAGCATTGACATTAAGACTAGGAAATATTTTGGATAGACTAAAATAGACCTAGTGTTAAGTTAGGCGATGACTTTTGGAAGCCGAGAAGATAAGGTATATCGGGTGGAAGAAAATGAGTTCTTGACTTGACCCTTCTCACGAGGAGGAGATTAAGGCGCTTGTGTTTATTTGTTATGTTGATGGAGCCCCAGGACCTGATGGGATCTCATTTATTTTTTATCAGAAGTACTGGGATCTCATAAAAAATGATCTAGTAAACATGTTTAATGATTTTCACTCAGGAAAACTAGATATATATAGACTGAACTTTGTTATGATTACATTAATTCCAAAGGAAGTTGGGGCCACAAATATGAAAAAGTTTAGACCTATTAGCTTGATCAATTGTAGTTTTAAGATCTTTTCAAAAGCATTGACATTAAGACTAGGAAATATTTTTGGATAGACTAGTTTCTCAGAACCAGAGTGCTTTCATTAAGGGTAGGTTTATACTAGAAAGTGTTGTGATTGCACATGAAGTGGTACATAGTATCCACAAGAAAAAGAACCAGGATGTGTGATCAAATTAGATTATGAGAAGGCCTATGACAAAGTGAGTTGGGACTTTCTCCTTAAAATTCTTGCCTCTAGAGGTTTTGACAATAAGTGGATTGGGTGGATAAGTAGTATAATGAAGATGGGATCAGTTTGTGTGATGATAAATGTAGAGGAAAGTAAGTATTTTAGAACCGACAAAGGGCTAAAATAGGGTGATCCACTGTCCCCACTCCTATTTAACTTAGTAGGGGATGTTTTAACTAGAATGTTTCTTAGAGGTGCTAATAATGGTCCGATAAAAGGTCTTGAAACTGATTTCAGGCCTAAAGGTATAATTGCTTTGCAATATGCGAGATGATACCATTTTTGTTCTCGATAATGAACCTAATCATCTATTAAACCTTAAAGGCATTCGATGTGGTTTGAGCAAATATCGGGAATGAGGATAAATTTCCACAAAAGTGAGATTGTACCTCTTAATGTTTCAGAGGAAGAAGCCCATGCAATGTCACATATTTTTCTTATCTTTAGGAGTCTTTCCTATTAAGTACTTAGGAGTCCCTCTTCATCATGATAACCTTAGGAGGGAAGATATTCAACCAGTAGTGGACAAATTGTTGGATAGAATAGCTGGTTGGAGGGGAAAAACTGCTTTCACAAAGCAGCTAGAGTCACTTTGATTAGGTCCTGTTTATCAAGCATCCCAATATATCTCTTAACCTTTATAAAGTTTCCAAAGTGGGCTATCAAAATCTTGAACACCCACTTAGCTAACTGTCTTTGGAATGACACTAAAGAGAAATGTTGACACCTATTATAGCATAATATTATTAGCCAATTAAACATGAAATAAGGGCTTAAGATGAATAACAACATAAGTCTAGGGGTCTAACTAATATATTTCCACGAGTTTTGGTATTCCATGACTTTGCGGGGACCGAACAGAGATAAAAGCGAGATAAGAACGATGAGAAACCTAAGAGTTTACATCCCATACGATGACAAGACTTGACCGTGAAGAAACTCAACCCAAAAAGTGGACTAAAACATTCTAGAAGACACCAGAAGACACCAGGAGGAAGGAGATCACGTTGTGATCTTGGACCCTGGCGATCGCCAGGATCATCCACGACGACCGCCAGGTGGGTCCCACCTATCGGCCTCATATTTTTATGGCGGTTTACCATCGACATTGAGGTTGTATCTACACCGTTGTCCAAGGTCGGTTTGATCCAAGGGTCCCTGTTCATCGCCGAGGGCTATATAAGAAGACCACCTGACCCTAGGGCTAAACCCTAACTCATTATCAATTCATTATCAACTCAGACCAATTCAGTTCTACTCAAGTCCAACCAAGTCTAGTTCTTAAGCCCTAGTTCATCATATTAGAAGTAGTTAGCTACCTAGTTAGCTCTAGAGGAAGTCAAGTTTGTCTTGGATTCCTGATAGTCAAGAAGTAGCTGGAGCAGAGTTTCTCGTGGCTTCTCTCTTGTATCCAATCTGTAAGTATATTTGTTGGAATACAATTGCTATGACTTTATTCTATATAATGATTATATTCTTAGTGATATGTATCCATGCATGCTATAGTTATATATCTAGATTAGTGAGTTTGTCTTATATCTTATGCATGGAATCGTATAGCATCCACTTAGATGATCACTTAGTGGTTGATAAGCAATGTGTAAACGTGGTGTTTATACGACGTTTATCTGCGATTGCACCCTACATTCCGGGATGTGTGGTAGATCGCGGGAGTGACAGTCCTGTTGAGTCCTTTGGAGTCCATCCCCCGAATGATAGGCCAAGTTGAGCCATAATTACAGTGATGATCAAGTTTCGTCCTTGATTGTCATTGGTAATGCTTACCATGTGTAGATGTATTGCAACCTTGCCATGATAGCTAGATGTATTTGCACTAATTGTAGTATTCATTGACATATGATTAGGAGTAACTTAGGAGTATTGTTTCTATTCTTTCTATACCATGTTAATAGCTCATATGATACTAGTGGCATACTATGATCTTAGACTTGGGAAGTTATCATTTATTCATTTATCTTTATTATGTGACTTATCCCTGTTATGAGTATTGTTGGATGCATATGGCTACTCGCATTATACAACTGCAAGTGGATCTCAAATCAATCCAATAAATCATTAGACAATCCTATCTCTCTTACTTTCCATAGACTTCCCCTTCCCTGTGGTAAAATATAAATACGATACCCGGATAGACTCCGGTGAAGTGCTACAATGGTATTTCTATCCGTGCGCTTGCAGATATCATGTTTGATCTTTGAGGGCATATCAAGAATACCATACCCGCATTTCTTAGAGCGTTATTGCTAGGGTGACAGACTAGTATGTAGGTAATGCCTAGAAATGAGTGGTATACCTTGAGTACATATCCTTAGTGAGATTAACTCCACTATGGATAATGATCTTTGGGATTACACCCCACAACTAACACCGCCTAACTCCGCCTTTGTTGGATCGTGAGATTAATTCCACATCCAAGCTAACATGATTAGATAGATACCATATATATATATTTCTTTTCGCCTTCCTAATGTGGATCGTGTTAGAAATATCAACAAGAAACACAGGATTCATTTAGTTAACTGGGATAGCTTATCAACACTAAAAGATTATGGTGGACTAGGAATCCCCAGCCTTAGGGACTTGAACATTTGTTTACTAGCCTCATGGATTAGAAGATATAATCTAGATAAAAATAAAATGTGGAGACAATACCTTGATTTCAAATACAAGACTAAAGATCCTAATATTTTCTGTGCTCCATCTCAAGGTGCCTCTCAGTTCTTTAAGGGTGTGATGTGGGCTGCTTCTGCAGCGCCAAGATGGGATACAAGTGGAAAATTGGGGATGGTAGTAGGATTAGGTTCTGGGAAGACAACTGGCTAGGCCCTTCAAGTCTAGCCATACAATTCTGGGATTTATATGTCTTGATACAAGAGAAAAATGAGACCATAGCTAGCTTATGGGATGGGATCAATCTCAAATGCACTTTCAGAAGAGGTGTTAATCGAGAGGTTATTGAACCAATGGGATGAGATTGTTCAAATAGCTACCACCATTAGTTTCTCAGGAGAGGAGGACTCCCTGATCTGGCAATATAAGTCTAATGGGATTTATTCTTCACAATCTCTTTATAAGATAGTAAATTGCAGAGGTATATTTCATGTATATGTTCTTGCAATGTGGCAAATCAAGGTGCCTCCTAGAGTACATTTTTTCTTGTGGCTGTTATCTAAAAGCAGAAATCTTACTAGAGACAATGTTAACATTAGGAAAAAGTTGGATGACTTAACTTGTTTGTTTTGTTCAGAGCCTGAAACTGGTCAACATCTATTTTTTGATTGTACTGTAGCTAAACTGATGTGGGATGTCATGTCAGAGGTTCTAGATAGAGAGGTTGGCCAGGATTTTATTTCTATTGGCCAGATGTGGCTGTGCAATAAGAAATTTCTAATTCATAATGTGTTTTGCGCGGCCGCACTATGGGGATTATGGAAACTAAGATTTTTTTTCTCTGTTTTCAGAAAGGGCCATGGCTGGATATAAGGAATTTACTCTTCAGTATTGCTGCTCTACTTCACACTTGGTTGATACTGTGCCCGGAAGAGAAGAGATTGGAGTATGTGTTGAGACTGTCGAAGCTCAGAGAGATCTCATCAAGAGAAGCAAGGATCTGCTGCTAACCCAGGCTCAAGATGACTGGGACAGGTACATGTTCGAAAACGCCCTGGTTTAGAAGGTTTGCAAGCTACCAGTGGAAGTGAGGAAGAAGCTGGGAGACAATGTCGACGGGGAAGAAGGATCTGGGAAGCGCTGGTTCAGCCTTCTCCCTGCTGCTGATGTCAAGTTTTATTGCTTAGTTTAGCCGGTTAATGAGTGGTCTGCGGTGAGATGTAATAAATGAGATGGTGTGCTTTTTCGTTTGTCTGGACAGGGGTAACCCCTAAGCATTGAACTTGTATGACTTGGTCCTTGCGTTTAAATGAAATGACTGGGGCTTTTTATTCAAAAAAACTGGATATGCACAAATCCGCATTATTAATGAATTGTACATACTAATTCATTAACCGTGCTCTCCAATCGGCTGAATCTTGAGACATATAGCTTACTAATAAATTATTATATATGTACAAAATTAATGAGTTTGGTGATAGAAGCAGGACACACGTCACAAAGCCGTTGTTTTTTCACATGTTCTATGGATTTATTTTTTTTTACGACAAAAGCATTAGAGCTAGAGCAATGTATCCATATAAGGATGGGTAGCCTACAGGCAATGGGAAGCTAGCAAGAAAAGAGAGAGAGATAAAAACGTATGTATTGCGTGAAATATTTAAATTTCTATTGACTACTTGTGAAGAATATTAGCAAGCTCAACCTATATGGCAAAAGTAGTTCATAAGGTGGAGCCCAACATCTTTTTCCACAATGTCCAGCCCATAAGGTGTGGCCTATGTGAAAAAAAAAAAAAATGTAACACTTTACTACTCACTTAGTCAGTCATTATAATGTGGACTGCGTGGACCGCCGACGGGAAGAGGTGAACGACAGCGGAAGGAAATCCTGACATAGTGAGAAGAGAAAATAATAATATTTTATTGCTTATTGGTGGTCTATAGGCTAATGGGTGACTTTCGTTATAGACTGCCATATGCCCAGCATCACAATGTTTAGGCTCACTGAATGCAAGAACATAGCTCTGATTGGTTTGCATTTGTATCCGCCCAAGGTATGCGCTTGTAGGAACCAAACACCCCCTGGCTCTAGGTAGCCTGGATCTGAAATCTGAGCCTGGCTCTATCCATACGAGAACTAAACACGCGCTTAATCACTATGGACTGGTTTTGACACACATTGTGGTTGTTGCTCTTATTTATGGGACATGTCAAATTATATGTTTTATAAAGTAGATTGTAGGGAGTATCTTATTAGAAGCTACTAGTTCATCAACCCATGCTCTTGCACGGGATAGAATCTGATGAGACACTAACTAACAAAAGTTATTTATATCAAATATCTTCTCTGTTCACTAATATTTTAAAATAATTGGTACTCTTCATGCATATTCTAAGTTTCTTTTTGTTTACATAGCACCTCTATGTATCTCCAATATACATTCCCCTCAAACATTTGGTAAACTATGATGGTGTTAGCTCCGGTCTATAGTCACGACATGAACCTAAATTTTGATTTTTTTCCCACCAAATTCTATGCATATTAATTGGTCAGGTACGATGCCTCTTATTTACAATGGTGATTATAGTGTACTAATTTGATGAAAAATTGTTTTATATTTTTGTAAGAATTTTATGGTAAAATATCTTTTTCATTTCTAGGATTAATCATTTTTTAACACCATATGTATTTAGTGGAAACATAAATAAACTTAAACTATAGTCTTATTTCGCCCCTTTATGTGAGATCATGAAAATCCATATTTCAACGGTTAGCATTTGTTACCACCATTTGTTAATTTGAAACTGTAATGCTTATTGTATCATTGATTCAAAAATTTCCATGGTTTTTTATTAAAATAATATTCTAGTTCTAGGGCTATATATACTCTTAGTTTGTACAATGGCCTAAAAAGTTGTTTCAGCATGCATCATGGCACAAAAAGATATTGAATTTACTTCATCGTATGAGTATTGTTTTATTTTATTAAATAAATAACTCAAATTAGCTTACTAATATTCGTATGGTATAATGTTTCAATTAAAATGTTTAAACTTTTTCAAGACAACGGCTTAGAAAATTTATTACTATTAGTATCAACATAACTTAAAGGTGAATGGTAAGTGTCGTTCATTTTTTATTTGCTAAGGATATTTTAGCACGCTCTATAAGCTTATGATAAAAATAAATGTTTTTACTAATATAATTTTTAACTTTTGAATGTTGAATTATTTGTCGTAATATGTTATATTAGTATTTACACGTAGATATGAGTGTTTTTTGTTAATTTTTATAATAGTTGAGGTAGATATAATTAGATACAAATTATATAGGTATGTGTTTCATTACATTATTATATCATATACATCACAGACACAAATTCAATTATAATTGTAGGATCTAGCAAGATTGTCGTACCTTTTGGTGTGCAGTGTCGTAGTTGCTAACATTGATGTAGATGTCATGGATGTAGGACGTTGTAGCACTGTTGGCCTGGCCTACCTACGAATTTCGGCACTACCCATCCAATTGAATCCCCCTCCAAATACACAACCAATTCAAGCATATGCCCCCAAAACACACCAGATAAATGAAACAAACACATCTTAGGGCTTAAGAGGACCCACTTCCCGATCTAGCTTCGAGCCTACGACCAATTGTTGAAAATCAAATAAATAAGTCAATAAAGAAGGTTAATAAGTACATGATATCCTTGTAAGTCAACCTTAAGCTTTTGCATAGAGCTACAAAATCAAGTTAGATCCAGCGCCATTGCTCCTTAAAAATGTCATCTAATTACAATACCAGGTCTAAAACAGAGTGGTTTAATTATCACATGTTTTTGGGAAATATCATGCTTAAAGATTAAGGCCATACCACCGTAATCCGATGGAGACCAACCCGCACCGCACCGGCATAATTATACGTGTTGGGATACGGATCCCGGTGGTGCAAGCGGAGGTAGTCGCAGCGGG
Organism: Hyparrhenia diplandra; assembly: GCA_015847255.1. NCBI lineage: Eukaryota > Viridiplantae > Streptophyta > Magnoliopsida > Poales > Poaceae > Hyparrhenia > Hyparrhenia diplandra. Next base: position 463,427 of record JADLZK010006897.1, read on the forward strand.
GAGAAGACGGGCGCGAAGGTTCACGCTAACGATTGAATCTGCGGCCGCCGTCTCTTTTCAGGTCAAGGCCGGCGGCTGCGAACCTCCGCCACCGGAGCGGGCGGAGGTCCTTACTCCCGCCAGCCGAAGGCTCCCGGACAGGTGGCTCCGCCTACCGCCGCGCCCGGTCGTGGAGGTCGCGACCTCCGCCCGGTCCGAGGGAGAGCGCCCGGAGATGGCCGAGGATCCGGACCGGCGTGAGGCCCCGGCGGACCGCGGCGTAGAGCTAGCGGAGGTCCCCCGAAGAGGAACTCAAGTTGGCGTGCCGGACCCGGGGCGGGAGAAAGGCGGCGTTGAGATGCAAGAGTACGGAAAGAACCCGTGTTGTGTGTGGATGTGAGGGAATATGCCGGGAATATGAGAGGGCAAACTTGTAATCTCGAATTCTGGGTAAGCGTAATAAAAACTATAAATAGGGAGGAGGTTGGTGAGTTCCATTTATGGATAGTTATTACTACTCTACCTAGTCCTCATACACTTCACCCTGTACTTTCTCCCTCAGGGCATCGCCGAGCGGAGGTATCGCTTCGTGTTGAGAGCCCCTAGCTCAACATTAGCGCCCACCGTGGGCCCCGAACGGAGAAACCATGGCTCCACGGAAGAGGAAAAAGAACTACCACGAGTACAAAGGCGCCACCAAAGAGCGCCCGACCCAAACGTAGCACGAGGAGTACCTACGCGACGGCGGGGGAGGACCCTCCGCTTAATGATGAGCAACAAGAGGAGGAAGTAGCAGGCGGAGGTGAAGAGACGGCTGGGCCCGGGGGCGGGGCCCCTGCCCAAACACAGGAGCTGCGCCAGCTGCATGCCTCACTCCAAAGGCTGCAACAGGAAAGGGACAAGGCGGCAACCGCTTACGCGGAGATCCTCAAAGCGCAGCAGGCCTCCGCGCAAGCGGCCGAAATCAGGCAGCAGATAGCACTACTGCAAGCGGAAATTCAAAGCATGCAGTTTGTCAATCAACCACAGCCAACTCAACCGCCACTCATCATCCCATCCATCCCCATAGCAAGTCACATGGCGATGAACATTGACTCGAAGCTTCACCCAACCCACTGATCATCCATGACGTCCCCCGACCAGACCGAAGAGCTTTCGATCCCAAGTCTCCGCTATCGAAGGAATACGGCGGACACCATGGCCGACCAGGTACAAGCCCACCCAGCTCCCAAGATTCAACGGGAAGACAGACCCGCATCAATTCATAATGAGCTATGAGGCAGCGGTAGCCTCTGCTGGTGGCAACGATGCTGTGCTGGCGAAGGCCTTCATAATTGCAGAGAAGGAGATGCTTTAGCTTGGTACTCCATGCTAAAGCCCAAAGACCATATATTCATGGGAAAACCTCCACGACAAAATCTTGGAAAATTTCAAGGGCTTGGCAAGTACAATCACTCACCTCCATGGACCTATTCCAATGCAAGCAAGGCTACAATGAGCCACTCAAAGATTATTTCGAAGTTCCTGCAGTTAAAGGCGAAGGCCCCTGACGTCCCCGATCAAGTGGCAATAGATGCTGCCATCAGAGGGCTCCGCTTGGGACTATTCGCCGAAGAACTGGCGCGAAGGAAACCAAGAACAATGCAAGAGCTCTGTGAACAGTTTGAAATCTAGATCCGGTCAGACGAAGACCACCGGAAGAGACTTGAAGAACAAAACGTGGATAGACAGCAGGCCAAGGGCAACAAGAGGAACCAGTAGTCAAAACCTCAGCAGCAGCAACCCAAGCAGGTTCAGGGACAGCAAGTACTGACAATAAACCAGGCGGCGGAGCCTAGCCAACAGCGCAATAATCAGGGGGCGAGGCCACCCGACAATCAAAAGCCGTATCAAGGAAAGGGGCCCCAGAAAAATTGGAACAGAGGGCCAAGAAAACAGTTCTGCGCAATACATGGCGAAGAGAGAGGCCACTACACAAGAGACTGCCCAGTCGTCCAGCAAGAAAGAGACAAGGCACTCAAGGGACTAGCAAACCAGTCCCCCACAAACCAACCTCCGCAACCAACAAGGGAGGTCAACAATGCCTACACATAGACACGCACGGAGCCTCCGCCAGCTCAGGGCCATCACCAGCAATATTGCCCGGTCTACCCCTCTCTAACATCAAACCAAGTGCACCCCTCGACTCTAGCAAACGCTTACTATCTCGGCTTCCTTCCAAAGATGGAGACCTTCGCCGCCTCCGCCTCCAGTCCAGAATTACTCCTCGGAGTCAAGCATGTCGTACTCGAACCCGAGGCAACATCTAACCTATGTCGAGACAGGACAGCCTCAACACACGAATAGAGCGACCTATCAACCAAGTCTCAAACCAAAATTTGCCACCACCTTCGCAAGGACCCCCACCCGGCCGCTCCCATGAAAAATGAGGCAAGCCTAGAAAACCAAGTACAACCCCACGCCCCTTACCTTCCATAGGAACCATAATGCCAATCACGGGGTTCATCAATAGAATATGAAACCAAAAACAGAAAAGAGACCACCTCCGCTCAGTCAACAATGTAGCGGTTCAAGCCTTCATCGGGTTTGGGGAATGGTCGAAAAACTCCCATAACCTTCTCGGAAGCATATCTCAAATCGGAGAGCTACCCGCACGTTGACGCTTATGGTGATAGAAACAAATGTAGCAACATGGGAAATGAAAAGAGTACTTGTGGATATAGGAAGCTCAGACATAATATTCGCCAACACCTTCGACAAGATGAATTTCAACGAAACCAGCTACGACCATCGGACTCACCACTCATAGGATTTGGCGGAAGACAAGTGCGGCGTTGGGAAAAATAGTCTTGCCGGTGTCCTTCGTGGACGAAAAAAGCGCGCAACGTAATACATAACCTTCGACATCGTTGATGTCTACTCCCCGTATAATGCAATTTTTGGCAGAGGATTCACAAACAAGTTCAACGCCGCAATACACATGGGTTACCTGTGTATGAAGATGCCAGCGCTCCACGAGATCATAACCGTGTGCGGGCCGAGAAAGAGGCCGTAAAACATAGAGAAGGCAATATATCACGCCCATAGAAATGTTAATTCAGTACAAGCAGAAAGCGAAGGTGTAGAACCACCCGACATGAAAAAAGAGCAAACAAGCGCCAAGGGCCAAGAGAAAACCAAAAAGATAAGAATAGATGATGACCCAGACCACACAATCACAATCAGCGCAGACCTACCCTTGGAAGAGGAAAAAGAGCTAGTGGAGCTCCTCGTCAAAAACAAAGAAATCTTCGCTTCAAGTCAAGAAGAGACCTCCGCGGGGTCGATAGAGATACCATCGAACATGTCCTAGATATCAACCCCAACATGAGGCCAAAGAAGCAACGACAAAGGAAAATGTCAGAAGACAGGGTACTAGCGGCTCAGGCGGAGGTCCAGAGACTACTCGACGCCAAGGTCATCCGAGAGGTCAAGTATAATCGAATGGCTCGCGAATGTTGTCCTGGTGCCAAAAAAGACCTCCCGGCAAAATGAGGATGTGCATAGACTTCACAGATCTCAACAAAGCGACTAAAAGGACAATTACCCCCTGCCAAGAATAGACACATCTGTCGATAAGGCAGCAGGGTGTCGGAGATTCTCACTGCTAGACTGTTACTCGGGGTATCACCAAGTATGGCTAAGAAAAGAAGATGAAGAAAAGACCAGCTTCACCACCCCATTCGAACATACCGCTTGGTCGGAATGCCGGAGGGTTTGAAAACGCGGCGCAACCTTCGCGTAATGACGGAAAAAGTACCGATGGGGCAACTACGCAAAAACATGATTACATATGTAGACGATCTCATAGTTATGAGCAAAAAAGAATAGGACCACATCTCCGACCTACAAGAAACCTTCGTAAACCTGAAGAAATCGGGCCTCAAACTAAACCCCACAAATGTGTCTTCGGAGTTACCAAAGCAAAGGTACTCGGATACATTGTCGGGCCCGAAGGGGTCAAGGCCAATCCAGAAAAAAACAAAGGCAATCGAGAGACATGGCGGAGCCAAAGACAAAGAAAGAGGTACAAAAGCTAACAAAGCGGGATAGCAGCTCTCAAATGATTCATTTCCAAGTCGCGAGAAAAAAGCCTCCCATTCTTCCAAGCACCGAGGGGAGGAGGAAGCATCAAATGGGGGAAGAGCAAAGCGGAGGCCTTTGCAAAACTTAAAGAAATATCTTCAAGAACGCCGACGAAGAAAGACCCGACTAAGAGAAACCCATACTCCTCTACATCGCGAAGATCGACTACGCCATTAGCGTAGTAGCGCTCAAGAGAAAATCAAAAATAACCACCTCCTCCGGCCCCAATATATTACGTCTTGGAGGCACTCACAGAGCCAAGATCAACTACACGTAAATAGAGAAAATAGCATACGCCCTCGTCATAGCATCCAGAAACTCAAGCACTATTTCCACTCATACAAAGTGATAGTGCCCACTACACAACCATTAGCGGAGGTCCTAAGAAATAAGGAAACTTCGGGAAGAATCGGTAAATGGGCAGCAAAATTATCTCAGTTCGAAATAACGTTCGTGCACAGGTCCGCAATACGATCCCAAGTGTTAGCCGACTTTGTGGCAGAATGGACGCCGCACAAGCAAAAAGAGCAAAACGATCAGTCGGAGCTATGGACAGTCTACACTGACGGAGCATGGGGCAGACACGGAGCAGGAGCCTCCGCGGTAATAATGTCACCTCATGGCGTAAAGTCATACTTCGCCACACGACTAGAATGCTCCCAGACAAACAACACAGCAGAATACGAAGGACTCATACTAGGGCTCGCCAAAGCAAAAGCCTACGGCGCAAAAACCGGTCGAAGTCGAATGCATTCAATGCTAGTAGCAGGTCAAGTAGAAAAAGAATGCATGGCCAGGGAACCGAACTCGTGAAACTACCTCGCGGTGGTCAAAGCAATGGAACGAAGATTCCGGGGTTCACTATAAAGTTCATCCCACGAGAGCGAACGTTGAGGCGGACACTCGGCCAAAGCGGCAAAGCAAACAACCTCCGCGATGCCCTAGAACACCGTCTACAACGTGGCAAACAAACCAAAGAATGAAAACACTGAAGAAAGCATTCAAGACGGTCATGCTAGTTGAAGGTGAAGACTGGAGACAAGCAATAGTCGATAACCTCAACAACATCAGCTATCCGGAAAATGAGGCGGAGGCCACCGTAACGTAAGCATGAGCAAGAAGCTATACTCTCATCGAAGGCCAACTCTTCAAAAGGGGACTAGTCCAAATTGATTTGAAATGCATTCCACAAAGCGAAGGTATAGAACTACCGAAAGAAATACATGCCGGCATCTCGCGGATCCCACATCGGGCCAAGAGCACTATCAAGAAAGGCAATCCGCCAGTGGCTTCTACCGCCCACGCGACATAAAAAAACGCAAGCAAAGAAATCGTCAAAACATGCGAAGCCCCGCCAAAACTTTGCACCTCATCGAAAAACCCCTCAGCAGTAAAACACAACCGATACCTCCGACCTGGCCACTACAGAGATGGGGAATCGACATTGTCGGTCCCGCTACCAACAAAGACAGGGAGGAAACAAATTCGCAGTTGTAGCAATAGAATACTTCACCAGATGGATAGAGGCAAAGCCCCTGGCGAAGATAACCTCAGAATCCATCACCAAGTTCTATTGGCAAAACATAATCTGCAGATTCGGGGTACCACGAATGGTAACGGTTGACAACGGCAAGCGTTTGACTCGCACAAGTTCGAGAGAATTTCTGTTCCCAAATGGGAACAAAGATAGCCTTCGCGTCGTCTACCACCCGTAATCAAACGAAGCGTGGAGAGAGCAAACGGAATAATATTCTCCGCAATATCAAAGACCCTTTTCAACCTACGCAAAGGCAAATGGGCGCACGAACTACCCAAGGTAATCTGGTCTCACAACACAACATCTTCGCGAGCTTCCGGCTTCACCCCATTCAAGCTTATGTACGGAGAAGAAGCAATGCTCCCGAGGAGGAGTGAAGCACGAGAGCCTCCGCATCATGAAGCAAAAAAATGGCAGAAGACGAAGAATATGCCAAAGAAACATTAGAGCAAACAAGGCCGGAAGCCTTGGAAAACATACAAAAATACCAAGCGGAGAGCAAAAAATGGAGAGACAGCAAAGTCCGCAAGAAAAACATTCAGGACGGAGACCTCATGCTCAAAAGAAAACCAAACGCTTCAACCGTAGGCAAGCTCCAAGCAAAATGGGATGGTCCATTCATCGCAAGAGCAACAACAAGGCAAGGAGCCTTCCGCCTGACGGATGAGCAAGGCAACACCTCCGATCACACATGGAATGTGGACAACCTCCGCAAGTACTATGTGTAAGGCCACCCCCCACGAAGTATAAGCGGAGGCTAGCCACTACCTTACTTTCTCGCAAGTAGCATTAGATTTTTACAGCATTCCAATGAAGGTCTTGCACTCTTTTCCTCACGGGGGGAACTCCTAGCGGAGGTGAGGTTTTTAACGAGGCAAGGCTAATGTAAAATCCTCGAAATATAAAGAGGAAGTTTCCCCAAAACAAGAAGAAAAGAATAGGTCAAAAGTGACTAGCAACGCAGAGCCACGCATTCGACAAAACATGACAAAAATGCACGAGAGGACATTTTTACGGACGTAACGCAAGTGATCACCGCGCCAACAGACGTGACGGCCTCCGCACGTGCGCACGCGTGAGCGGCATGAGGTACAAGACGCATAAACTCCGCCCAACTGCCCGCCGCCGTAAACCCAGGCCCGTGGCGGACGTAAGACCGGGCGTTGGCCTCTTCAAGCTTCGCTTCAACATCGCGGAGAGCCTTCTCGGCCGTCTCCACGCGGGCGGCCAACGCATCTTGCGCCTCCTTGGCCGCGCAGCAGCCTCACTCTGGCGAAGCTCCCGCTCCTGGGTAACCAGCTTCTCCAAAGACGTTTTCTCCTCGCCCCAAGCGGAGACCTTCGCCTTCAAATCCACCAGGATCTTGTCACGAGCAACAAGTTCCTCATGAACCTTGGCGCGAAGGCACTCAAGACTCATGGTCATCTACAAAAACGCACGGTTAGACCTTCGCCACCAATATAAAAAGAAAGCAACACACGAACAAAATATCTCCACACCGAAAGGCTTTGATCTATAGCCTTGCCGAACACCTCATAGACGTCCCCCCCCTCTGAAAAATATTTACAAATAGTATCCGATCAGAAGACTAAGCAAGCTCCCAAATATGTTAGAATAAAACAAAGCGAAAAACAAACGGATTAGGGAACTCACTCAAGTCTCCCTCGGCGGCAACGTGGGGGAATCCACCCCCAACCCAAGAACGACTTCGCCACCACCTGAAGTAAGAAATAATAAGTCACCTAGACAACAAGACACCAAAAACAAAAATAAAAGAACAAAGCAAACCTCCGTCCACGGCGGGAGTAGAGGCGGCCACGGTGCGGCACCTCCAAAACCTCCGCGGCATTAACCACCTTCACCCGCAGCTCTCCGCCTCAAAGATCCCTATCCTTAGATGCCTCATGCACGGCACGGAGCTCCTGCATTTGAGCATAGGTAAGATTCACACCGGGAGGAGGCACGAATGAATCTTCAGAAGCAGAGCTGATCGCTACCTCCTGCTCCGCCATACCAGCGGGGGATTTCGGCACCGACTGGCTCCCTGGATGCTCCCGGCTCCGCGACTCAGCGGAGCTGTTGCTGGAACAAGGCAGGTCGGCCATGACGTCGGCCATGGCCTTAGACACCTCCGACAACGCCTTGCCATCGAGCCCGTCGGCGCAGCCTCAACGGTAGGGGAAACCGGCCCAACCTCAATGCCAAGCCAGCACCCCCACCGCCAACCAAATCCTTTGCAACACCGGAGAGGAGCCGCCGGCCGGACTCCTCATCACCACGGGCCTCGTCTTCTCGCAACGACTGCCGGAGCTGTACCCCTCCGGGCAACTTGCTTCGGGTTCTCGCCACCGGCAAAGCTGTTTCTTCTTCTTGGCTTCCTTTTTGGCCGTGGCAGCAACAGAGGAAGCAGGGACGCGAGCGGAGGTGCCATCCTCCAGCTTACTCTTCTTCGACCTACCCCGTGTTTGGGGAGGCGCTTTCCTCTTCTCAGTCTGCGCCGGCGCCGCAGAGGCTTCCCCCTCGGCCGCCTTCTCCAACCTAGCGGCCTCCTCTGCCTCCCGACGTTCGATCTCCGCTATAATTTTTCCAGGAACCTTGTGGGCACCGTAAATAACCCCCATCTCCTCTAGAATGCGGTTAAGGCGAGGCATGTTCCCCGCCTGAGATCTCCGTGCTAGAAACTCCTTCGTAGAAATGGGGCCCAAGATTTCTGAGCCTCCATCTCCACGGTCATCAAAAACGCATCCGCGCTAACGCCCTCCGGCAGGCGGACGCCGAGGCGCGGGTGCGGCACCATCTCCGCGTCCCCAAACACGGGAAGATTCACCCTCTCCACCTCAAACGGATTCTTATGGCGCTGCAGAGGCGAATACTTAGCCGCACACATCTCCTCCACAAGATCGCGGCCTCCGGAGTACCGACACGCAAGGAGAAAAGCTTCGCGACACTTCTCTCGCCTCTCCGTCCGATCGTCATTCGGATCAGGCCGGGACACGATGTCCACGGGAACCAACTTCGACGTGAACGGATAGCGGCAGACCTCAACCCCGTCAACAGTCTTCCCCGTTCGCGATGACTTGGCATAGAACCAGTAATCCATCCACCCAGGCTCCCACTTGTTTTTCTGAGCGTAGGAGATCTCTGCCTTCTCCTCGCCCTGGTGACGGCGCGGGCTAAATGTGCAGCATCCAAACTGCAACTTCTTCTCGCTCCCGTCGGGCATCTTCCGCGACTTTGGCTGGTTATGTAGCTCATAATAGCAAACGAAGGTATTTGTGTTCCGCCTCTCCGCCATAGGACTCACAAGCCCACACAAACTCGATAAAGCGAAACGCGTGGGGGGTGAGCTGGTGAATCTGGACGTCAAAGGACTCCACCACTGTGCGTAGAAACGAGCAATAAGGCAGGCGGAGGCCGCGGGTGAAAAATCCCAGAATCACGATACCCCACTGTTCCTGCGGCTCCGGCGGCTCGCGGGCGCGATCCCCCCGAGGAAGCTTCACCTCGTAGTTCGCTCCGATAAAGCCCTTCTGGCGGAGCTCGTCGACAATCCCCTGGGTCATCCTCGATGTCCCCAGCTCGTAGGTAGCGTCGACATCTTCGTGCGCCATCAGATCACCGACGGAGGCCTCAACGTCGGAAAGAGTCTCTTCTAAGTCCTGTGCGCGAGCTGCGCCCAAAGATACACTCCTCGTAAAGGCGTGCGCATCGGGCTAGAGCGATACGGAGAAGCTCCGCGTATGGCCCGTAAAGCTCACAGGCAGCGGGAAGCGCCCCTACGCTAAACAGCCCGAGCCCGCACGCATGCAACTAAGCGGATCGCTAAAGCAAGCGGAGGCACGCGGATGCGAAGGGGAATGAGAAAGCAAGGACGCGCAAGGAGGCAAAGGCAAGCGACAAAGAAAGCGATGGCAGGGGTAACCCTCCGCTCGTGGGGGGGAGCCCCTTTATAGACGCCCCTCGCGACCCTTCGCAAGATCCCAAGACGCACCGTCGTGACCAACGGGCGTAAAACGGTCACCTCGGCCTCGAGGGGCGTGCTTTTTTTGTCCGTTGCAAACCCGACGCCCAGCATTCCCCACCGCGAAGGTCCCTCGCGAAATCGCCCTAGGGGGAGGGGACCCTCAACACCTCCGCCGCCACCGCCATCGTTGAGAACGAAGGCACGCCTCCGCTGGTGACCTTTCGCCCTCAAGGGGGAACTGTTGGGATACGGATCCCCCGTGCAAGCGGAGGTACCGCAAGCGAGAGAAGACGGGCGCGAAGGTTCACGCTTAACGATTGAATCTATGACCGCTGTCTCTTTCAGTCAAGCGGCAGCCTGCGGACCTCCGCCACCGAGCGGGGCGGAGGTCCTTACTCCCGCCAGCGGCTCCCGGGACAGGTGGCTCCGCCTACCGCCGCACCAGGTCGCGGAGGTCGCGACCTCCACCGGGGTCCGAGGAGAGCGTGCCCGAGATGGCCGAGGATCCGGACCGGCGTGAGGCCCCGGCGGACCGCGGCGTAGAGCTGGCGGAGGTCCCCTGAAGAGGAACTCAAGTTGGCGTGCCGGACCCAGCGGGAGAAAGGCGGCGCGAGATGCAAGAGTATGGAAAGAACCCGTGTTGTGTGTGGATGTGAGGGAATATGCCGGGAATATGAGAGGGCAAACTTGTAATCTCGAATTCCTGGGTAACTGTAAAACTATAAATAGGGAGGAGGTTGGTGAGTTCCATTTATGGATAGTTATTACTACTCTACCTAGTCCTCATACACTTCACCCTGTACTTTCTCCCTCAGGGCATCGCCTGAGCGGAGGTATCGCTTCGTGTTGAGAGCCCCTAGCTCAACAATCTGGGTTGGTTTGGAAGCAAACCAGAAGCCGCAAAAACCAGCTCATGAACAGGCTGACCAAGAATATCTAATTTTGACTTGGCCAAAGTTTTGAATCCTCGCATTGACCAAGGCACCGCGGACTGAAAACGACGCTGACATAGTTTTGGACTTTCGGTGATCATTCAGTGAATTTATTGCACCAGAGTACGTGAAAATGGTACATTCTCGATAAAAACCGGTGCGCACAGCTTGGGAGTCACGGGGCTCGAAATAGTCAGTGGGAAATGATGGACTCAGCCACTTCAGAAAACACACTACAGGGATCTACTCACATGGGATTCTAGTTAAACAACTTCTATATACATCGTCACTCTTGAAACATTCCTCACTTATATAACATGTGGCTAGATAGCCTTTTTATCTGATTTCAAAAAAATTAAATCAAGGTAACTAACATGCATGCATGTTGCGTGTTTATAATTTGTGTTCTTCCTTAGGCCTTCAACGGGACAACATGTTGCGGCAACAAAATGTACAGCATGGCATGTTCCGCGGCCGGGCAGTGCATTTCGTTGCCGACGACGAGGAGGGGAGATGAGGAGGTGTGTACGTGTGGCCTGGCCTGGCCAGGTCCAGAAAGAAAGCAGTGCCGTTTCCTCGCCGGCCAGGATTCGCCATCCAGGTTCAGATGCGAGACCAAAATCCCCTGAGTCACCCGCCAAACTGGATTCTTGACATGCGGATTGCAGAAAAAAAAACAGAGCTCCATCTCACCATCTTGCTGCTGAACCTGGCTTCTTCGACGGTGTACCAACAGCCGTCGTTAAAGTACGGTCGACGGCGGACTATAAATTTGTTTTGTTATTATTCAATCCTACACCCCACTCCACTAGGATGCCCAGGAGCATCCATGGAAGGAGCAGCTGCTTTTGACTGGTAGAAAACACAGAGGACGAGATGCGAAACTGTGTATGAATACTCTGTTTGATTAGTACAATCATCGTGCATACATTTGTGCCGGACGAGACCATTGTTTCTGAAACTAAACATAATGCATGGGAATAAAACGGTTGATACAATAAAATAAGTTTCGTAACAGCTGTGTACAGCATACTGCCCTTGCAATTGCTGGGGAAAGAAAACCTGAGTTAAAATTAGACACCAATCTTTTTTTTTTTTTTTTGGGGGTGGTGGGGGGATAAGAAATGGAACGGTAGAAAGATTTCCCATCTGATTTGTGCAGAGGCAACAGGGAAGATATATAGCAGGAACGTGAATGCGAGATGGCAATAGAGTGCCAATAATTCTGCACCGCGCTCCGTCCGTCTTCTACTCTTGTGTCTCCTTTTTCGGCCTACAGCGTCAGCAGACAGCGTGTTTGCCAGTTAATACATTGCATGCCAAACAAAAGTTACTGTGACCACAAACAAAAAGCATGCACATGTACTCCCTCCATTCCAAATTGTAGTTCACTTTGGCTTTTCTAGATTCATTTCTTTTGCTATATATCTAGACATAATGTATAACTAGGTGCATAGCAAAATCAATGTATCTAGAAAAGCCAAAATGAACTATAATTTGGAATAGAGGGAGTAATTAATAGATCAGTAAGAGGTTCTGCATACCTAACCCAGGACGCCCCTTCGAGAGTGATGAAGGCTGGGTGACTCGGATGTGAGTCAGCTGCTTGTTGGAACACCCTCCTGATCAAAGCAATCTCCTCTCGAAGTTTTTATCGTCGGTCATTTCGTTGCTATAATTGGGAACATTCCAAACAGTTATTTTCTTGAGCCTCGACAGATATTGGAGACCGAGAGGTGTCGCCTTGTCCCATTTATGTGAATCCAGGAACAACCAAAACTCCCGAAGATTGGGTGTAGCTCCGTCCTCAAATGTCGAAGTGCGACACAACATCACAGTTCAACTCAAAATTCTCGAGAGCGTTGAACCCTGTGGTCCCACCTATCGCCATCCTCTTTTGTAGGCAGGCCTGGGATCCACAGGTGGAGGGTGATGAGAGGGGGTAGTGTTCCAATGATGTTAATATCTTCCTGGGGCATTTGCTTCGGCTCCAAAACCTAACCAACGGAGCTTTTGGAGACCACCGATCCACCTAGGAACTCCGGAGAAGATCAGCCCGTCTAGATAGAGCTGCTCGAGATTTTGGAAAGGAGGTGAGAGCAAGAGCAGGCCATCGGCTCCGACAGCTATAGGACCGGACCTCAGCAAAATAGATTTGAGGTTACTAAGTTTCTCTAGGGAAAAATCAGAGCATCAATCCATATATCTCGTGGGTGTATCACCATCCGTGCGTCCGGTCGGATGCTCCAGGAAGTTGTGTCTGTGGCAATTGAGGGCCAACTCTTCCAGCTTGTTGAGTTCACTGAGGCCCTTAATATTATCCGGAGAACTCTCCGCTAATAAGAATGATTCCGAGTTCGCAGAGATTTCAATTTCCCTATCCCATCGGGCAACCTTGTATCCCGTGGCAAGATAAGATGGGATAAGCATGGCAAGTCAACAATATCTGATGGAATTCCACAAATGTATATGTTGCGAGATATTTGCAGCCTCTCCAAATGTTGCATCCTGCGTAATTTACTGGGTAGCACAATGGAGCATTCGGGAATATACATACTGTCAATCTTCAAGTATCTCGCTTGAGACAATTGGCCAACACCCGTGAGGTCCATTCTCTTCACGTGCTCGGAAAATTCAAGGTAAAGCACCCGAAGGGACTTAAGCTGCAACAACGGAGGCATCCATTTCGATGCTGCAAACAAGACAAGAGAACGAACTTGTGATCGGCAGCAATTAGTGGCCACCTGCAATATGGTGTCATCATCTGCATCGCCACCACTCAAGCTGACTGAGAGTCGATGAACTCGGCCCCGCTGTTCTACCACCACCCGTGCACTGTGCACAACACTTAAAAAAATTATCTTTCTCGCACTTCTTTATGATTAGATCCAAAGATCATATCATGTACCTCGTAGTATTCATCCGATCCTAATGGTTGAATCAGGTCGTAGTGATACGATCGTGATGGTTGAATCATGTTCCCGTTGACGAGTTCATTGAAAAGCTCTTTGCTACATCCTTTACATCTTGCAGAGGAGAGTTGCTCGTCACAATACGTTTCGCTACCCATAAGTCAATCAATTGATCCTTTTCAATTTCATAGTCCTCGGGATAAATGCCGAGATACGTAAAGCATGCTCTTAGATGATGAGGAAGGTGCTTATAGCTTAGGTCTAAGATCCGCATCATGTCATCCAAGGAGTTTGCTGCGATTCAGTGATTATTGAGCGTTGTATGTAGTCCCAGTGCTCTTTTTGGTTGGTCCACTAATGTGATAGCCATAGTGACAAGTGCAAGTGGTAAACCACCACACTTCTTAAGAATTTCAGATGAAACTTGTGCGAACTGAGATGGGCAAGTATCTTTTGCCAAAAGTTCTTCCAAAGAATAACTTTCTTGAGTCCACGTCACTTAGTGGATTCATATAATGAATGTGCCCATGGTCAATGCGACATGCTTGAGCAACACCTTCAATTCTTGTAGTCACAATAAGCCTCGCTTTGTTGATTATTTTTTGGAAAAGCACAACTAATGATATCCCAATGTTTCACTTCCCACAAATCGTCAAGTACAATGAGGTAAATTGTAAACATATCCCAAAACTACATGGGTTAAATTAGAAACGGAAACTCTAGAAAGCATGTATTGCATTAGTATATGCTACAATCACTAATTTTCAATTTGATGTGATAATTGTACTCATCGTACAAATATACCGCAATTGAAATACAAAAGGAAACTAATATACTTTGCAATTGAAATACAAAAAGGAAACTAATATACTGTAGTTGAAATACAAAAGGAAACTAATGTAGCTCTATCGAGCAAAATAATTATCATTCTAAGTTATTCTTACTTTTACTAATTAGAAGCTCCAAAGAAGTTGATCTTTACATTAACCCTTATGAGACAAAGGTAATTCGTGAAATTCTTAAAAAAAAAAAAAAACATAAAAAGACGGTGAACTGATTATAGATCGGTTGGTTGGGTTCCTTGTGGTGGAACCTACCCACCAGGGTTTAAGTTCTTGACTTGACATCGTTGCTCGTATTTTCCTAGATTTGTTCCAAAATTTATCGGGCGTTAGGCGATGTCCCCGTGAGACGGCCCGAGATGTCTGTGGTGACTTCGTGAACTTCTCAGTCCGTCGAAGATGCTCATAGGGGTAGGGTTTACGTACGTGTACTCGTAGGGGTGAGTGTGTGCGCGTATTGGGCGTCTACGTTGTAGTGTCTAATCTGAAAAAAAGACGCGACTATAAAAATATCATTGACAACAAGGACCATTGATTATTACGTTTTCTAGAAAACTGGCCACCGGCCTCTTCTAAAGTAATTCCTTAACTATTCTTATGAATTACTAAATATGAAATTATTAAAAAAATAATCCCATAGGTTTTATCTAAATTAAGCACCAACTCTATTATTAATGTAATACCCTAAATAACTACAAGCATCCATGAGTTTTTATAAAAATATCCAAGAGTACTTCTATATATATGCTTCTAAATTAGTGATTTCTATCCCTATTAATATAGGAAAAAAAATAACACAATTTCTTAAAAGTAACCACAAATTTTGTATCTAAATTACCCACCTCTCTACAATTTATAAAAATAATCGATAGTAACCCCAAACATAAATGACACATCACAAAAAAGTGAGCAACAAAAAAGCTGTGAAATATAAGTGAGCAACAAAAAGCTTATTTGGTTTCGCTGAAAGCTGTGAACAAAGGGTTAGATTTAGCTAGAGGTAAGGTAAGTTGCCTGTTAAAGGTGAACTTGTTACAAATTAAAATATTCATTGCTACATATGAGAACAGATGAGTACCTCTTATCACCTAGGTATTCTCTCAAAGTGTCAATTAGCTCTTGGACTTCGCAAGCATGAGAAGTGGGAGGCAACCCAAGTTTTGAACACACGCTAGTGAGTAGCCTTGGTACATCTGGCTTCTGAGAAACCGGCACAAATGCCTTGCTATTGAAATTCCCTTTGACTTCATGATATACCTCATTGGCAAGCGTGGTCTTTCCTAAACCTCCAAATCCTACTATTGACATCACCTTTAGTTGTTCCTCTTCATCCTCTACCCATTTGGTAAGCTCTTTCTTTTTGGGTGTCAATTCCCACAAGGGTTGTTGAATCTTTATATAGTGCAGATAGACGAGGATCAATGGCCACTTTTGTGGTAGAACTAGAGGTGCGCACATTCAGATTGTACCTATCTCGGCGTTTGCTCGCTTCAATCACACGAGTCTTGATGTCATTGATCAGGTCAGCTATGTTGTACCGATCGTTGAAAGTTCTCACATAATGGGAAGCTTTCTTGAGGATCCCCACCTTGTCATCGGCTTCACCAACACGGTCCATGAAGTTGTCAATGCAATCTTCAATATCATAGGACATGTCTATTATATCTCTCCTCCATTTCTTGGCCTGCGAGTCGAGTTCATCCGCAGCGTCATCCATCTTCTCAAGGAGGGCTTTCATGTAGCTAAGCTCTTCCACGAGGAAGGACACCTCCTTGCGAAGCCCCTTGAGCTTCGTGTACTTGTCACCTAGGAGTGTGGCGAGCTTTTCCAAGACAGGTTTCATAACCCCCATGGAAACGCTGACAGCCATACCCACAGCCGCCATTGATGTATCCTCTGATCCAATCTGCTTCCTCCCTCCTTCAATCCTTCTGTTCTTAGTTTGGTCCTGCCAAGAAAACAATTAACCTGCGTTTGTAAGGAAGCACTCACTCACGCACCACGGCTGTTATCTCCTTGCTCCTGTCGATCACAGCATGCAGGATTAGGTAAGGAGCAGGAGGCAGCTGACCGGAGATATGCATGGGAGTCCTAATATCATCTCAGGACCGATGGCCGGCCACCAAAAAAAAAAAAACACAACGGAGTTAGGTGGCAGGAAACAACCGAGAAATTAACGCGTGCACTCACGCACCACGGCTAAGGATTTATATGTAGCTCAGGCTAAGGATTTACCAGATTTCGCCGTGCTTGCAATCAGCCCAACAACCTTTCATTTCATAGCCAGTAAAAGGAGAGACAGCAGTGCACGGAAGGATGGTGTGGTGACTGGTCAGTGAGGCCCGGCGACTTGATCGACTTGGAAGACACGAGCGAGGATGGTGTTGGTGTGGCTGTCTGGTCTCCTCGGGCCACTGTCTGCATTATTGCGTTATGTTTTTGGAAACGCATATGGCCGTGCGTGGATGGCTTTTGGACACGCAGTAACGGCCGTGGCCTCAGGCCTGCTGTGAACAGATTGGGTGAACAATTCCAAGTTTCCAGCTAAGCTTAGAATAGTCAGTCGCGTGGTCACGTCACGATGATGAAAGGTATCAAAATATAGAAAATGGGAGCTTTGATGACGTCATATATATATTTGGCATGTTAATCTGTCTACTAATACAGTATATAAGTACATTTTAATTTTCTAGGTTTTGATTTTGATAACCTAATAACTTGTTATCTTCGTTTCCAACATCTTGCAGTGCGCGTGGGAGCAGGGTTCACAATTGACTGGCCTACACGCTTTCATATAATCCAAGGGATCGCACAAGGTGCAGTTTATCTACACAATCACTCTAGAGTCTAGAATGAGCATCGTCCACAAGAGATTTGAAGCCGAGGAACATTTTCTTGGATTCAATTTCAGATATGAACCCAAAAACATCTAATTTTGACTTGGACAAAGTTTTGAATCCTCGCATAGACCAAGGCACCGCGGACTGAAAACGACGCTGACATAGTTTTGGGCTTTTGATGGTCATTCAGTGAATTTATTGCACCAGAGTACATGAAAAATGGTACATTCTCGATAAAAACCGATGTGTACAGCTTTGGTGTCACGGTGCTTGAAATAGTCAGTGAGAAATGATGGACTCAGCCACTTCAGAAAAACACACTACAGGGATCTACTCACATGGGTTTCTAGTTAAACAACTTTTATATACATCGTCACTCTTGAAACATTCCTCAGTAACATGTAGCTAGATAGCTTTTTTTTATGATTTTAAAAAAATAAAGCAAGGTAACTAACATGCATGCATGTTGCGTGTTTAATTATAACTTGTATTCTTCCTTAGGCCTTCAACGGGACAACATGTTGCGGCAACAAAATGCACAGCATGGCGTGTTCTGCGGCAGGACAGCACCAGGAAGAGGGTGCTGTCAAAGCAGGGGGAGATGAGGAGGTGTGTACGTGTCGCCCTGCTCTGCATCCAAGAGAAGCTGGAGATCACGAGGATGCTATGCTAGGCTCCAGGTCCAGGAAGAAAGCAGTGCCGTTTCCTCGCCAGCCAGGATTCGCCATCCTCCAGGTTTCGATGCGAGACCAATCCCCAGAGTCACCCGCCAAGCCGGATTCTTGACATCCAGATTGCAGAAAAAAACAGAGCTCCATCGCACCATCTTGCTGCTGAACCTGCCTTCTTCGACGGTGTACAACAGTCGTCGTTCAAGTACGGTCGACGCAACAACATGCCCATAAATCGGTTTTGTTATTATTCAATCTTACACCCCACTCCACTAGGATGCCCAGAAGCATCCATGGATGCAGCAGCTGCTGTTGACTGGTAGAAAACAGAGAGGACAAGATGCGAAACTGTGTATGCATACATACTCTGTTTGATTAGTACTACCATCGTGCATGTTGTATTACATTTGTGCCGGACGAGACCATTGTTTCTGAAAGTAGAACATGCAATGGAATAAAACTGTTGGTACAACAAAATAAGTTTCTTAAGAGCTGTGTACGGCATACTGCCCTTGCAAAATGCTGGGGGAGAAAACCTTAGATCAAATTAAAAGCCAACCTTTTTTTTTTTTGTAAGAAATGGAACCCTAGAAAGATTTCCCATCTGATTTGCGCAGGGAAGATATATAGCAGGAACGTGAATGCGTGATGGCAATAGAGTCCCAATATTTCTGCACGGCACTCCGTCGGTCTTCTACTCTTGTGCCTCCTCTTTCGGCCTACAGCATCAGCAGCCAGCGTGTTTGCCAGTCAGTTCATTGCATGCCAAACAGAAGTTACTACTGTGACTACAAACAAAAGCATACACATGTAATAGATCAGTAAGAGGTTCCGCATACCTAGCCCAGGACACCGCTTCGCAAATGTAGATGTCTGGATGACTCGGATGTGAGTCAGCTGCTTCTTGGAACACCCTCCTGATCAAAGCAACCTCCTCTGACTTTTTATCGTCCGTCGTTTTGTTGCTATAATTGGGAACCGTCCATACAGTTATTTTCTTGAGGCTCGACAGATATTGGAGACCCGAGAGGTGTCGCCTTGTCCCATTTATGTGAATCCAGTGTCAACCAGAACTCCCGGAGATTGGGCGTAGCTCCGTCCACAAATGTCAAGTACGACACGACATCACAGTTGAACTCAAAAACCTCAAGAGCGTTGAACCCTGTGGTCCCACCTATCGCCATCCTGCCTGTAGGAATGCCTGGGATCCACAACCATAGATTGATGAGATAGGGCAGTGTTCCAATGATGTCAATATCATGCTGGGGCATCCGCTTCACTCCAAGATCTAAGCAACGAAGCTTTTGGAGACCACCGATCCACCTAGGAACTCTAGAGAAGATCAGCCCATTTAGATAGAGCTGCTCGAGATTTTGGAAAGGAGGTGAAAGCAAGAGCAGGCCATCGGCTCCGATAGCTATAGGACCAGGCCTCAGCGAAATAGATTTGAGGTTACTAAGTTTCTCTAGGGAAAAACTCACAGCATCCATCCATATATCTGTGGGTGTATCACCATCCGTGTGTCCGGTCCGACGCTCTAAGAAGTTGTCTCCGTGGCATTGGAGGGTCAACACTTCCAGCTTGTTGAGTTCACCGAGACCCTTAATATTATCCGGACAGCTCTCCACTAATAAAAATGATTTCAATGTACGCAGAGATTTCAATTTCCCTATCCCATCGGGCAACCTCATATTAAATGACAAGCTGAGATGGGATAAGCATGCCAAGTCAACAATATCTGATGGAATGCCACAAATGTATATGCCGTGAGATATTTCGAGCCTCTCCAAATGTCGCATCCTCGTAATTCACTTTGGGTAGCACAATGGAGCATTCAGGAATATACTTATTGTCGATCTTCAAGTATCTCAGTTGAGACAATTGGCCAACACCCGTGAGGTCCATTCTCTCTACGTGGTTGGAAAATTCAAGGTAAAGCACCGAAGGTACTTAAGCTGCAACAACGGAGGCATCCATTTCGATCCTACAAACAAGACAAGAGAACGAACTTGTGACCGGCAGCAATTAGTGGCCACCGTGGCAATGTGGTGTCATCCCTCGCAACACCACTCAAGCCGACCGAGAGTCGATGAACTCTTTCCCCGCCGTTCTACCACCACCTGTGCACTATGCACAACACTTACAAAATTATCTTCTCTCGCACCTCTTTATGATTAGATCTAGCATCATATCATGTACTCGTAGTGGTCATAGGATCCTGGTTGAATCATGTTCCTATTGACAAGTTCATTGAAACAACTCTCGCTACATCCTTTACATCTTGCATAGGAGACTTTATCGGGTCACAACACGTTCGCTACCCATAAGTCAATCAATTGATCCTTATCAATCTCATAGTCCTCGGGATAAATGCCGAGATACAAAAAGCATGCTCTTAGATGATAAGGAAGATGTTTATAGCTCAGGTCTAAGATCTGCATCATGTCATCCAAGGAGTTTGCTGCAGATTCAGTGACTATTGAGTGTTGTATGTAGTCCCAGTGCTCTTTTGGGTTTGTCGGCTAAACAACTAGCCATAGTGATAATTGCCGCTGGTAAACCACCGCACTTCCTTAGAATTTCAGATGAAACTTGTGTGAACCGAGGAGGGCAACTATCTTCAGTGCCAAAAGTTCTTCTAATGAATAACTTTCTTGAGTCCACCTCACCTAGTGGTCTCATATCATGAATGCGCCCATGGTCGGTGCGACATGCTTGAATGGCCACATCACCAATTCTTGTAGTCACAATAAGTCTGCTTTGTTGATTATTTTTGAAAAAAGCACAACTAATGATATCCCAATGTTTCACTTCCCACAAATCATCTAGTACAATGAGATACCTGTAAACATATCCCAAAAACTATATGTTAAAATGGAAATGAAATAAACACTGTGATATTTCTAGAAAGCATGTATTGCATTAATTTATACTAAAATCACTCATTTTAATTTGATGTAATAAAGTTTGTACTCGTTGAAGAAATATGTTGGGATTGAAATACAAAAAGGAAACTTATTTAGCTCTATCGAGGAAATTAATTATCGTTCTTAATTATTCTTACTTTACTAATTAGAAGCTCCAAAGAAGCCTTTACATTAACCCTTATGAAACATGGGTAATTCCTACACCCTACAAAGAAAATATCATGGACAACAAGGACCATTGGACTATTACGTTTTTTAGAAAATTGCCCACCTCTTCTATATGGTCCAAAGTAATTCCTTAAGTATTTTTTTTTTTTGAATTACTTAACATGAAATTATTTAAAAATAATCCCAAAAATTTATCTGAGCTAAGCACCTCCTCTATCATTAATGTAATACCCTAAAACACTACACCCATCCATCAGTTTTTATAAAATATATATCCAAGTGTACTTCTATATATATGCGCTTCTAAGTTACTTCTATCACTATTAATACAGAAAAACTCATACAATGCCTAAAAAGTAACCCCTAAATTTGTACCTAAATTACCCACCTCTACAATTTATAAAAAAAATAATTGAAAGTAACCCCCAAACATAAATGACTTAGGGAGTAAAAGTATATAAAAAAAGTTGGTAACTAAAGTTTATCACAATGAGATAATGACATGAAAGTATTTACATGCGTATCATTTTAGAATAAGAAGATATATATCAGAAATAGTTTGAACTGAACACAAGTCAAAACACACATGGATGTGTAGTGTAATGTGGAAAAATGTTAATGGGAACAGAATACACATAAGAAGTATTGATAAGTATTGGGTTAGAATTTCGATTAAAATGCTGAACACACATGAACGTGTAACGATAAGGGGACAATTCGAATTAGGATGGAAACTTATACAATGTAAAGATAAGAGAACATCAATATAAATATTATATTGTACTAGAATATGCCCGAAAATTAACTAGAGTGAGCAAATATAAGTAGTTATGATTGTTCGTGACACCAATTTATACATGAAATTGTTACATTTATGCCTAATCCAAATAACTGGTCCAAGTAGTAGCAGGGGGTCAGTGGGCAGTAAATTTCACTACTGCACCGTAAAGGGAGAATGAGACTGATCTTTTTTGTTTTTAAAATAAATTTCAAGATACTAGACTACTATAGCACAAAAAAAAAAAAAAACTATCACAAAACTACAGTTTCAGAAACTTGTTTCACCAAACTGCACATAAGAACCAATTTCATAAAACTACACTCTTGTAGTGTTCTGATACATAATAAATGATAAATTTGTAGTTTTGCAGTATATATAAGAGTGTACTTTCCTTTATTTGTACTCCTCTCTCATGAAAACGATGAACAAGGATAGTTACCATAATTGCTAATGTTAAGGTAGAGGTAAATATGTATCGACCCAAGATAAAATTAAAAGTTAACCCACTCCAAAAGCATAACACTAGTTTGCTCTCATTGAAAGCTAACCCAAATTAAATATTTCTAGCACCATCTCTAGTCATAACACTAGTTTGCTCTCATTGAAAGCTGTGAATAAGGAGAGTTAGATTTAGCAGGAGAGGTAAGGTAAGTTGCTTGTTATGGTTCAACTTGTTACCATTAAAATACTGATTACTACATATAACAAAGAATGTGTACCTCTTATCATGTAGGTATTCTCTCAAAGTGTCAATTAGCACTTGCACATCAAAAGCATGAGAAGATGGAGATAGCCTAAGTTTTGAACACACATTGCTAAGTAGCATTGGTACGCCCTGGCTACGTGGAAACTGGCACAAAGGCATTGCTATTGAAATGCTCTTTGACTTCATGATATACCACATTGGCAAGCGTGGTCTTGCCTAAACCTCCAAATCCTACTATTGAGACCACCTTCAACTGTTTCTCTTCATCCTCTACCCATTTGACAAGTTCTTCCTTTCGGATGTCAATGCCCACAATGGTTGTTGAATCCTTGTATAGTAGTGCAGCGAGGATCAATAGCCACTTTTGTGGTAGAACTAGAGCTGCACACATTGAGATTGTACCTGTCTCGACGTTGGCTCGCTTCAATCACACGAGTCCTGATCTCTTTGATCTGATTGGCTATGTGGTAGCGATCCTTGACAGTTCTCAGAAAGCCAGAAGCCTTCTTGAGGAACCCCACCTTGTCACTGGCCTCACCAACACGGTCCATGAAGTTGTCAATGCAGTCCTCAATGTCGTAGGACATGTCTATTATATCTTTCCTCCAATTCTTGGCTCGCGGGTCGAAGTTCGTCAGCAACGTCATCCATTTTCTCAAGGAGGGCTTTCATTTCACCAAGCTCTTTCACAAGGAAGGACACCTCCTTCTGAAGGTCCTTGAGCTTCTTGTACTTGTCGCCGGGTGTGTGGCCAGCTTTTCCAAGACAGGTTTCAAAACCCCCATGGAAACGCTGACTGCAATACCCGCAGCCGCCATTAATGTATCGTGCAATCCAATCTGCTTCCTCCCTCCTCAGATCCCTCTGTGCTTAGTTTGGTCCTGCCAAGAAAACAACCAAGGTGGCGTGGTTGGCACATGAGAAACGGATGGAGATGTGAAAAAAGTACGCTGTAACCTGAGGTCGATCAATCACGTACCTGTGCCTCCTCAATGAATCATTAAGAGGCTGTTTTTTTAGCATAGATCTGGTCGATTACGACCTTGCCCATATACATGTGCCAGGGCTGACAACAGATCACAGATGGGCGATGTCACAACTCAGATTAGCAGCCCGTGCGTGAACCAGCTCGAGATCCACCATGTAAGAGCAGCAGCCTGACGGCAGATCAGGTGAAAAGCTAGAAACTCTCCACTTTCATAAATTCGAGCAGACAGGCAATCTGTAATGAACGAAGACGACTTAGTATTTAGTAATGAGAAAGCTACTGCTGTCTGCTGCTACTACTACTACTAGCAGAGAGTTGGATCGGTGTGGAATAAAAGGTAGCGTACGTGATGGCAGATCATCAGAGTTTGTACTGCATCAGGTCTCTTTTGTTAGCTGTACCACTGAGGTCCGATATTTTTTCGGCAAAAATCATGAAAAAATCGCTTCCACTACCGAGGTCTGATATTTTTTTTCACTTAACGATAGCCTGGACTATGAACCCGACTACCAGAGCTCTGAATCCACAAGAGATTAGTGAAATCACACCAGAAGATGAACTGCGGACTCAAAATCTGGTGATCTCCCCTCCCATGGAATTACAATAAATCTGCGGCCACAAAGAAAAAGAAGCCAAATGCATATGAAGCGCACACGAACCAAGAGGGATACATATGCGACCTATAGCTACAGAGTAGTGTCAGAATTTACCTGCCTTTGTAAGGAAGCACTCACTCACGCATCATGCAGGATTAGGTAAGGAGCAGAAGGCAGCTAACCGGAGATATGCATGGGACTATGGGAGAGTATATGGTATTGTTGTGTATATGGCAGGGCAGGACCGATGGCCGGCCACCAAAAAAAAAAAACAACGGAGTAGCTGGCGGGAAACAACCGAGAAATTAGGTAATCCGGGCTTAGCTTTCACTCGTGAGCAATTTATTTATAAAGTGCTACCGACAAAAGGTACACACCATGAGTTCTGCTTTCATACTCTTGCAAGTTGCAACTGATGCTTATCCCTTAGCATATATAGAAGGCGTACGTCCCTGCTCACGATCAATATTGAAATGATCCTGCATTTGGTTGGACGTCTCTGTCTAATCCACGCATCATCGAGCACTGATTGCTAATTAAATTAGTGAGTGGGTGACTCATGACAAAAGTGACCTTGGAGTAGAGACCTGTTCAAACGTTGAAGCCCTTAAGGTTCGGGTTGGGCCAGAGAAAAAAAGAACATCAGATCAAAATCTTAATTTGGCCCAAAACCGACCCGATGTAATGCTGGACGACAGGTTAGTAGTTCTTGGGTTTTTTCTTGTTGTGGCCCTATTTTTTCGAATTAGGTTGGGATGGGTCATGCATCAAAATTCATAATCCGAACTCTGGTAGGTTAGCTTGGTTATTTTTTTGCCAGCAAGTGAGGTGGCTCGTCGTCGACACCCACACCCATGTACAAGCTGGAGACATGAATTGAGTCTCCAGCGCCGCTCTGGACACCATGCCGAGCTTGCACCTGACCTGCTGCAGGACGTTGGGTGCTCCATGCGTCCATGTCACCGATTGCAAGTGAATTGAGTCGGACTAAACAGTCGATAATACAATATGATCACTACCATAGTGATTCTCAGAGTGACAGAGTAGACAAAAAGACACAGGAACAGAGAGCATTCCAAGCGAAGACATCCCAAGGATCCCAATGGTGGATGAGTCGGACATGGAGGGTGCCTAGCATAGTGCAGGAGTGGGGGAGTCGCTGAGTCGGTTATTTTGCCTGAGCAAGACAGGCATGATGACGAGACCTGTGCCCAGATGCCGGATGCCCTCGATCGCAAATGGTGCCGAGGACGAGGGACACCTCGATCACTGGCCCAGACAATTGATTCCCTGAAACTAGACTAATTGAAACGCAAGAGTCTTCAGCACGAGTACACGTTGACCTGCAAGCAAGTCATGGACACGGGATGCTATGGGCGACGGGTGCAGGACGTCGGCTGCTAGACTACAGAGGAACTCCTCTGTTTCACTTTGTTGGAAGGGTAGTGGTGACTGGTGTGCCCTGCAGGCGGCGGCAGTGATTACAAGGACAGAGGTGAGAGCCCTTGCAGATCGGCGGCCAACACGACCCTAAACCCTAAAGTACCCTTTATATTTATAATAGATCAAAATAATTCTTTTCTCTTCAAGATCAATGGTTCAGAAATGTAACAAACGTCGTATATATTAACTAGTAGGATCTGGATGAAACAATGACATACCGCCCGCAATATTATATCACGGTCTCAAGGCGACATAGATAAAAGGTAACAACAGCGTGTTTAAATATTACACACGGCGAGTTGAGTAATTCGGTTCAAAACAAGTTAAGACTAGTAGAGTGCAGTACAATCATAGCAGTGATGAATAAACTTTGACGATCAGTGTAACAACAGTAAGCAACCTATTGTCTTGGATGGGAGTATGTGCATGTCTTCATGTGTTGTGGATAGCCTGAATGCATGGATCTTCTTCTAATTCATCACACTCCTTCGGTCTGCACGCGCAAGCAGATCAATAGTACAGTGGTAATTAGTTCATCATCACCATTTTTTTTCAAAGCAATCAGCAAAGGATCTGCTGCCGGGCACGTTGTAATAGAGAAGATTAGTAATGTAGAAATCAGATATGCACACACGAGAATGGAGAAAAGCCTTTACCTCGGAATATATCGATTCCGCTCATAGATGAATAGTGGGCGACTCGGACTCGGGAGCACGTCGACAGTATCCTGGAACACGCTCTTGATCAGCGCATCGTCAGCCTTGTCTTCTTTTCTGTAGGTAGTGGGGCTGCACGCCTTCTTTACTTCTATTTGCTGGAGGCTCTGGAGGTGCTGGAGCCCTTGAGGCGTAGCCCTGTCCCAGTCATGAACATTGATTGCCAACTCGAGGTGTCTGAGGTTGCGCATGGCCCCGGCCTCAAATGTCAGGGAGGATATCCCATCACTGTCGAACATAAACCTCTTGACAAGAGTGAATAATCCTTCTCCTATCACAATCTTTGTGACCGGGACATGTACAATCCGCAGGCTGAGTCTAATGAGGGAGGGTAGCATTCCAATCATGTCAATGTCTTCCTGGATTATTTGCTTGGCTCCAAGGTACAACTCCTTGAGGCTGCACAGGTGGCCAATCCACCTAGGAACAATGGAGAAGGACCAGTCTCTCATGTTTAGCCGCTCAAGGCTACCAGTAGAAGGAGGGGAAAGTGAGCTCAGCGCAACGGCGCAGCGGGCAACGCTGCCAAAAAGAGGTCACGCCAAACGATCTGAGCTTATCAAGTTTCTCCAGAGAAGTACACAAAGCAGATTCTATTGGCACGTCTTGGTCCAATTCAAAGGAAAAGAGAAACAGCTCTGACAAAGCTGTCAGGCCGCCCAGGCCTATAATACTTTCCAACGAGCTGTGCTCTAAACGGAAGCCCCACAAAGTGTGCAATTGTTTCAAGTCTTTAATCCCACGAGGCAGTCCTGCACCACCATTCCATGCAACACATAGATGGGATAACCGCGGCAAATCAACAAATTCAAATGGAATCCCATTCGATCCCAAGTCGATAAATCTAAAGTCTCCAAAAGCCGCTGAGACCCTTTATCTGAATTGTTAGTTGTGGTCAGCGTGGATTGTCCCACCCTCAAGCTTTAAATATCTCAGATGACACAACTGGTTGATGATACCAAAAAAGGTCCACTTTAATCTCAATCCCACCAAAGGAAAGGTGTAATACCCGCACAAACATGAACTCCTCGCAACAGAGGTATCCACTTTGACTGCCCCTCTCAATATGGTAAGAGAACGTAAATGTGAAAGGTTCCCAACACTGGTCTTATCCATTCTACTATCCTTTACGTCATTCAAGTCGACAGTGAGTCGACGAATAACCTTGTCTTGCCCTACTTCCACCTCATGCAGATTATTAACGAAAGTGAGAAAATTATCTTCCTTGCACTTTCGTAGAGAATAAGGTCTAGCATCATATCATGTACTCTACATGATTCTTCATTTTCATAGGACAAAGGTTGAATCATACCCTGTTAACTAGCTCGTTGAAATAGCTCTCGCAACATCCCAAACATTTAACCCAGCACAGTTACTCACAAACCCTTCTGCCACCCATCGTCTGACTAACTCGACCCTTTTAATTCCACGATCCTCTGGGTAAGTACCAAGGTACAAAAAGCACGCCTTTTAGCTCAAGAGGCAGATGCTTGTAGCTGAGATCCAAGATATACATCATCTTTTCATAGTCAATGTTTGATTTCAGTTCTGGGGCTAATGTATTCTGGATGTACTCCCATGCCTCCTTCACTTTTGTTTGTTGGGAAGCTAAAATACCAGCAATAGTTATGATTGCCAGTGGTAGGCCACTACACCTCTTCAAGATTGCACATGAAACCTCCTTGAACCCAGAAGGACAATCATCTTCAGATCCAAATATCCTGGTAAAGAATAATTTTTTGAATCTAGATCACTTAGGGGCTTCATATTATGAATGATTTTTTGCGGTGCCGCTGCATCTTTCTCGCAACCTTATCATTCCGCGTGGTTATCATGACTCGCTATAATAGTTATTTTGTGGGAAAGCACATTGAATGGTATCCCATGCTTCCATTTCCCACAAATCATCAACTACGATGAAGTATCTGCACACAAATAATTCACAGAGGGCATACAGTGTTAAATTTTGTATGTCATAACACTGTAACTAACAACACACATGCATGCTTACAAAGGTACTTCAAAATGTGTAAACTATCATTCAAACTAGATAAATAAACACATAGTCATATGCACGTTACGATGGTATATTAATTAAAGGCCGACAATCTACTAGCCTTTAGAAAGCACCTGAATATAAAATATAAAATGTTACTATAGAACGGGTTGTTCTAGGCGTACAATCATTTGAATATAGTAGTGCAAAAGATATGCTAGAATTCATGTTGTTCCAGTTTTCTTAATTAAGCATGACTAGATTTATTGAACATGTTATCAATAGTTTGATCTGCAGAAATTTTATTATGAAAACATATTCAACTATCTATCTGTTACTAACTACGTACCAAAAAATATTACTTTTTTCTCATATGTATTAGTCAAAGTTATAGAAGTTTAAATTTTTGGGAAGTAAAGAACGACACTTTCTAAGAGACAAAGGGAGTAGATTTGTTTTCTGTAGTGGAGGTTGAAGAATATAATCGTTACTAATCCTAGCTCATTCCTAGATATATATGCCGTTTAGTTATGTTTTAAATCATCTACAAAATCAAAAGAGTTGTCTAAGATATATGTCGTATAGTTTTGTTTAAATCATCTGCAAAAATCAAACTACTCTCATTAAAGTAGCATGGGACGTATTGATTGTGTGTGATTAGTATTGTACTTTCTCCGTTTCAAATTTTAGTTCACTTTGGCTTTTCTAGATTTATTTCTTTTACTATGTATCTAGACATAGTGTATAACTAGGTGCATAGCAAAAATCAATGTATATAGAAAAGCCAAAGTGAACTACAATTTGGAACGGAGGAAGTACATCTTAAATCTTTATATTTTAATAAACTTGACTTAATAAAAAAAATAGAGGGATTTCATTTGACTCAGAATAAACTAAAATGACCTACATTTTCAAAACAATGGATATTACAATTTTGTTGCAAGAGGACATTGGCCACACATAAGATAGGAAAGTCAACAAATGCTGTTCAATCTTAAAACAATATAGTTTACGCCAAAATCTATGTTGAGAATTAGATAAAATATTGGTCATAACAGTGGAGATTTTTTTCGTAAAAAATCATAATAAAATATCGGTCATAACAGACTGACAATCATCATTGATTGATATATAATTGTAACGCATGCTATGTTTTATCCTTCATGTATCATACTCATAGCAGAGAAGAATTTTCGTTAAAAAAAGACTTCCATATTTACATGAAGTACCTCTTATTCTGTAAGTGTTTTTGAGGGCATCAACTAGGTCCTGCTCCACAAAGTAGTCATGAGAATATTGTTCCAGCCCAAGTTGAAACAATATTCTCTTTAGTAGCTTGGTAATGTGGTTTTTGGGAAACACACACAAATACCTTGCAACTGAATTGCCCTTCCACTTGACGATACACCTCATTGACAAGCGTGGTCTTGCCCAAACCTCCAAATCCTACTATTGACATGATCTTGAGCTGTTGCTCTTCATCGTTAACCCATTTAGAAAGCTCCGCCGTTTGGCTTTCAAGGCCCACAAGGTTTGTTGAATCTTTGGAGAGTGCAGACAACCGTGGATCGACAACCACGGGGGTAGTATTAGAGATACATACATCAAGCTTGTACCTTTCTCGACGTTGACTTGTTTGGATCACACGAGTCTTGATCTTCTTGATCTGATTGGCTATGCGATAGCGATCCTTCATAGTTCTTAGAAAGCCGAAGCTTTCGGAAGGATCCCCACCTTGTCACCGGCCTCACCAACACGGTGCATGAAGTCGCGTCAATACAATCTTCGATGTCATAGGACATGTCTATTATATCCTTCCTCCACTCCTTGGCCTGCGGATCAAGTCTGTCAGCAGCATCCATCTTCTCAAGTAGAGTTTCCATGGCACGGAGCTCATCCCTAAGGAAGGACACCTCCTTTTCGAAGACCCTTGATCTTCTTGTACTCATCGCCCATGAGGGTGCCGAGCTTTTCCAGGACTGGTTTCAGCACTCCCATTGAAACACTCACAGCAATACCAGCGGCTGCCATATCGTATATATGCAGCAGGCACTGGTTTGGTATATACTCCGGCAGCAGCAGTGGGTCAGAACTCAGTTCGACCAGGGAGGTGTGCAGATATGCTGAATCAGTGCCTGCAGAAAGGTGAACGTGAGAATCGTCAATTACTACTCCCTCTCGTCAGTTCGTCGTTTATGACTTTTGAACTTCTTCATGTTTGACCATCTGTCTTATTCAAAATATTTATGCAAATCATAAAATAAATTAATCAATATTCAAGTATCTTCATTGATAAAATAAGTCGTAACAAAATAAATTATATTTGTGTAAAAAAATTGAATAAGATGAAGCATCAAATAAGATGGCACGGAATTCAGGGTGACAAACTCGGTGGGACGGAGGGAGTACTTACTACCTGAAGTGAAGAGCACAAGCTGGTGGCTTGCTAGTCCTTTTTTCAGATCATCGTCAAATACTATTTACTACCAGAGCGCTAACTTTAAAAAAAATGGATGAGTCAAATTAAATCTCACCTGGTCTTCAGAGATGAGCGGCAGGCGGACTCAAAATCTGGTGACCTGCCCTCCCATGCCATAAATCTGCAGAACGGCAGAAGCGCATTCGAACAAAGAGCAGACAGAACCTGGGTTTGTGAGGAAGCACTCGCTCACTAGATTATATTAGGAAGCAGCAGCTATACATATACTAGATCGATCTGAGTCTTAGCTCAGCATATATATGGAAGCATGGATCTGCCAGAATGATAGAAAAGGAGAACACATAAGAATCCATCTGCAAGAAAAAGAGTGACAAAGGAATGGTAAATCCTGCACTAGTGACTATAGGTGAAACCGGAAATCCTGCATGCAGTAGCTCACCGTCAAATCGACCAAGTCAAGCGAGAAAATGAGCGAACTCGCACAAGCCAACTATGCCTTCGTATTAATCTGCGGCCAAATTAAGATTAAGACGAATGAAGGAAGGAGATGGTAATAAGCTGTATTAATTGGACCGGCGAGCTTGGTGAGGAACTGTAGTTTTTACCAGGACACCAGAGATGCGTTACGCTGGGTGGCTGCTGCCTTGTTTGTTGGTGTAGTGTAGCTAGAACTAGATCTAGATGCAGCAGCAGGGTCCGTGAGCCATCTTTCTGCAGGGTTGGCCAGATGCCGGATGCCCTCCCAACCGGCGACCATCGATCTCAAATGGTGCCCAATCGTATACTAATCCATTACTAAATCTCGTGCCTCCAGATTTGCGCCAGTCAGTAGCCACTGTGTGTACTATATTAGCAAAACTCTGGTTCCCAAACGAATCCACTCTTCCTTGTCAGAAAAAAAGAAAAGAAACCACTCCCGTGACACTCAAGGTCCACACTATGCATAGTTTAACTAATAATAACTTATTGGCCGGCGCGCTCCAGGCCATGATAAATAAAGATGTAATTGGCTTGGCCTGGTAAAAACTACTAGCAGTAGTAGTATCATAGTAGTCTCATCGATGGGTATTCCTGGATTGGGGAGGGAACCATGAGATGAGCGCATGCATGACCCATGATCATGAGTGTTGTCATGCCAGCAAGCGAGCAGTGACAACACCACGAGCATTAGCCACCAGCACGATGGAGCGAGAAGTACTCTGCTTTCAAAGCAGAGGGAGATGAGGAGGTGTGTTCGGGTGGAAGAACGTCGTGGTATGCATGGGCACACTGTTGTTGGGCACAGAACAGCCGGACATGCATGGATCGGAGGAGCTGGGCATGCATTGCTTCCAGGCCGGGCAGCAGAGCAGAGGACGATAAGCAGGTTTTGCGCCGCTTCCGTCCATGCCTTCCGCTCCCTGCACACATGGAATTTGTGCCGGACTTGGTCGCACCAAGAGGAGCTCCCGCCATGGTCACGCCACCGGAGTCCGTCGAGGCGTTTCCTCGTCGGCCAGGATACGCTACGGAGAGCCCGATAGAAGCACGACGACGTCTTGAGACTGCGGACCTAGTTGATGCGTGTCTACGACTTGGTGGCATTTGCATGCCCGGCTAAGCAAGTTTACATGTCAAAGCAGGGGGAGATGAGGAGGTGTGTACGTGTACGTGTGGCCCTGCTCTGCATCCAAGAGAAGCTGGAGATCACGAGGATGCTAGGCTCCAGGTCCACGAAGAAAGCAGTGCCGTTTCCTCGCCGGCCAGGATTCGCCATCCTCCAGGTTCAGATGCGAGACCAAAATCCCCAAGTACGGTCGACGGAACAACAGGCCCATAAATCTGTTCTGTTATTATTCAATCTTACACCGCACTCCACTAGGATGCCCAGGAGCATCCATGGAAGGAGCAGCTGCTGTTGACTGGTAGAAAACAGAGAGGACGAGATGCGAAACTGTGTATGCATACTCTGTTTGATTAGTACTACTACCATCGTGCATGTAGTATTACATTTGTGCCAGACGAGACCATTATATTGTTTCTGAAAGTAGAACATGCATGGGAATAAAACTGTTGATACAACAAAATAAGTTTCTTAAGAGCTGTGTACAGCATATACTGCCCTGGCAAATTGCTGGGGGAGAAAACCTGAGTTGAAATTAAACGCCAATCTTTTTTTGTGTAAGAAATGGAACGCTAGAAAGATTTCCCAACTGATTTGTGCAGAGGCAACATGGAAGATATATAGCAGGAGTGTGAATCCGTGATGGCAATATAGTCCCTATAATTCTGCACGCCATCTGTCTTCTATCTACTCTCTTGTGCCTCCTCTCTCGGCCTACAGCGAAAGCAGCACAGCCAGCGTGTTTGCCAGTCAGTACATGCCAAACAAAAGTTACTATGACCACAAACAAAAGCATACACATGTAATTAATAGATCAGTAAGAGGTTCTGCATACCTAGCCCAGTACGCCCCTTCGAGAATGATGAAGGCTGGGTGACTCGGATGTGAGTCTGCTGCATGTTGGAACACCCTCCTGATCAAAGCAATCTCCTCTAACTTTTTATCGTTTGTCATTTTGTTGCTATAATTGGGAACCGTCCAAACAGTTATTTCCTTGAGGCTACACAGGTATTGGAGACCAAGAGGTGTCGCCTTGTCCCATTTATGTGAATCCACATACAACGAGAGATCCCAGAGATTGGGCATAGCTGCGTCCTCAAATGTCAGGTACGGCACGACATCACAGTTGAACTCAAAATCCTCGAGAGCGTTGAACCCTGTGGTCCCACCTATCACCGTCCCCGCCTCGTAGGCATGCTCGTGATCCACGCACGGAGGCCGATGAGAGAGGGTAATGTTCCAATGATGTCAATATCTTCCCGGGACATCCGCTTTGCTCCAAGATGTAACAGACAGAGCTTTTGGAGCCCACCGATCCACCTAGGAACTCTAGAGAAGATCAGCCCTTTTAGATAGAGCTGCTCGAGATTTTGGAAAGGAGGTGAAAGCAAGAGCAGGCCATCGGCTCTGATAGCTATAGGACCAGACCTCAGACAAATAGATTTGAGGTTACTTAGTTTCTCTAGGGAAAAAAATCAAAGCATCCATCCATATATCTGTGGGTGTATCACCATCCGTGCGTCCGGTCCCACGCTCCAAGAAGTCATCTCCACGACATGCTTGAGCGACACCTTTAATTCTTGTAGTCACAATAAGCTTGCTTTGTTGATTATTTTTTGGAAAAGCACAACTAATGATATCCCAATGTTTCACTTCCCACAAATCATCAAGTACAATGAGGTACCTATAAACATATCCGAAAACAACATGTGTTAAATTTGACACAGAATAAACACTTAGATAATTCTAGAATGCACGTATTGGAGTAATATATGCCAGTGCCACTACTACTTAAATACTTTTCAAAGGCGATAACCGCAGGCGGGCCTTAACACGTCTCCTCCATTATTGCCTTATGGAGGCCGGAGCCTTGCACGTCTGCCTCCGCCCTCCGCTAATACTAGTCATTATATTTGCATTGACTGTAATAGAGTTTGTACTCGTTGTACAAATATAATGCGATTGAAACCAAAAGCTCTATCTAGCAAATTAATTATCATTTTAAATCAATCTTAAATTTTCTACAAAATTGCCCACCTCTTCTATAGTGTAAAAGTAATTCCCAATGTTTTGGTATGAATATCATTAGAGTAATACCCTATATAACTACATGCATCCATCATTTTTATAAAAATATCCTAGTGTGCTTCTATACGGCTTCTAAATTGCAGCGGTTTTTCTTTTCCATTATACACACACTTCTAAATTACTCACTTCTATCACTATTAATATACAAAAACTAATACAACAAGTAACCCCAAAATTTGTTTCTAAATTACCCACCTCCACAATTTATTAAAAAAATAACCAAGGTAATTAATAACTCCCAAATATAAGTGACGTAGGGTGAAAAGGTGTATAAAGAAATTGGTAACTAAAATTTAACATAATCGAGATAAAAACATAGGACCATCTACATGAGTATGATTTTAGAATAAGAACTATCTACATGGACGTGAATTGGACTAGAATGTAACTAAAGCCATCGAGGATAAACATATAGGAAGTCGAACACACATGGAGGTGTAACGATAAGGGGACTGCTATGAATTTGGATGGAAAAGTATATAAAGTAAATGCATTGGTAACCAAAGTTCACAACCAAGATAAAGATAAGAAAACATCAATACAAATATTATATTGTATTAGAATATGAACGAAAAAAATGAGAGTGAGGAAATATAAGCAATTATGATTGTTCATGGAAACTACACGGTCCGTGTTATATATGTAGAACAAAAATACACTTTTTATATTTCAACCAATTTCATGAAACTACGTTCTTGTTAATGTTACTACACTGTTATGCCTCATTTTGTATCGTAAAGCCGCACAATTTGAGCATTCAATGTGTAGTTTCCCAATACATAATATATATATGATAAATGTGTTGCTTTTGCAATATGTTGTGGCAATAGAGTTTATTTCCCATTATTTATACTCATTTATATACTAAATTTAAATACTAAATTCTAGAAAATGTTAATGTAGAGGTAAATATGTAAAAGATTAAATTTGAATTTATCCTACTTCATATTCCAAATCTATATTTGTGCAGGTTGTTACAAATTAAACGTTTTTGGCACCATCTCTAGTACTCATCTAGCTGATTAATTTGCTCTCATTAAAAATGTGAACGAGAAGTTAGATTTTTTTAGATAATGGATAATACAATCCGGCCTCTACATCGAGAGATGTACACAGCCAATTATTACAGCAAAACAAAACGTTAAAAAAAACCCCATTTGTATTTAACATAGTCATGGGCATTATAACAAACGGAAATGATGTTTCCACCCTCTATTAGAAACTTCTAAAGCAACCATCTCTAACGAGAAGTTAGATATAGCTATAGATCTAAGTTAAGCTACCTGTTAAACTTGAACTCGTTACCAAAAAAAAAAAAAAAAAAAAACATTGCTGTATAAAGAACGAATGACTACCTCTTATCATGTAGGCATTCTCTCAAAGTGTCAATTAGGACTTGCACTTCGCAAGCATAAGAATATTGAGATAGTCCAAGTCTTGAAAGCACACTGCTGAGTAGCATTGGTACATCGGCTTCGGAAACTGGCACAAATGCCATGCTAGTGAAATTCCCTTGGACTTCACGATACACCTCATTGGCAAGCGTGGTCTTGCCTAAACCTCCGAATCCTACTATTGACATCACCTTTAGCGGTTTCTCTTCATCATGTACCCATTTGACAAGTTCTTCCTTTTGGTCATCAATGCCCACAAGGGTTGTTGAATCCTTGTATAGTGCGTTAGGGCGAGGATCAACGACCACTTTTGTGGTAGAACTAGAGGTGCACACATTGAGATTGTACCTATCTCGCCGTTTGCTTGCTTCGATCACACGCAGTCTTGATCTCATTGATCTGATTGGCAATGCGGTACCGATCTTGATAGTTCTCACATAGTGAGAAGCTTTCTTGAGAATCCCCATTTTGTCACTAGTGTCCCCAACACGGTCCAAGAAGTTGTCAATGCAATCTTCTATGTCATAGGACATGTCAATTATATCTTTCCTCCATTCCTTGGCCTGGGAGTCAAGTTCGTCAAGATAGCGTCGTCCATCTTCTCAAGGAATGCTTTCATATCTGTAAGCTCTTTCATGAGGAAGGACACCTCTTTCCGAAGCCCCTTGAGCTTCTTGTACTTGTTGCCTAGGACCGTGGCAAGCTTTTCCAAAACAGGTTTCAGAGCCCCCATGGAAATGCTGACTGCGATACTCGTGGCCGCCATCGATCTATCGTCCTCCTTGGACACGCTTGATCAATCCTCGATCAGCAAACGTTGACGACCTGATCTGCTTTCTCCCTCCTCTTATCCAATCGCTCTACGCTTTGTTTGGTCTGTTCTGCAATCAAATTAACGAAGGTACTCAGTGCTTGAAAATTGATGGACATGTGCACATTCACTAGCTCTTAACACTCTGTCGATCTATTGCGCAGATGCAACCTGAGCTAGATGGACCACGTACGTGTGCCTACTTAAGTAATTAAATGGCTGGTTTCCTTGAGCATAGATCTGGTGGATTACAAGCATAATACATGCGCCATGGTGGCAACAGACCACAGATGGCTGATGTATGGATCACCACTCAGTGGCACGTGAAACCCAAGCCAAGCCGATCGATTGAGAGGGCAGGTGATCTGTATGGAATGAACCAATACGACAGTCTAATAAGTTACTATGAGGAAACCACAATAGATGGAGATGTACAGGTTGATCGAGGTCTCGTACCTGTGCCTCTTCCTCGATTAAGATGCTGTATATATCCTGCATTATCAGAACTCAGACTAGCAGCACAGTCCTCCTTGGACGCACTCTTGATGATCTACTTCCTCACTCCGATCCGGTCCCTATGTTCTTAGTCTGTTCCTGCAAACGAAACAACGAAGGTGGGTATGTAAAAGTACGCTAGATTCACCCGTCCTTGTGTTAGAAATGAACAAAGATAAAATAAGCATGAAATAATTTTCATTAGTCAAAGGTGCTAAACAATGACTATTGTTTATTTGTCTCATGAGATTTTGGTATGTGTGAGGGCACAGGCTAATGGACTAGTAAAATTGTAAATGTAGGAATACTGACTGTGAGCGTGTTCCTTTCAAAAAAGAAAAGAGAAGAAATAAATCTGTGCAGGCAGGAGACAACTCATTTTTTTTAATACAAATAAGCTAGTATGAGAGAAACAGGAAATCCTAACCTACGAAGCAGATGAAGAAATTTATAACATGTGCAAAGAGTCAAGATACCCAAGGTGTGGTGCCGCACAACATGAGTATGTCAATATATGCTGTGCGGTTGGTTAGCTTTGGGTGCAGTTTGAGCATTTTTTTATATAAAAAAATCAACCGATGGGTAACTGGAAATCCAGAATGACGAAAAGGAAAACTACAAGTTGAGTTGGAGTGAAGTGAACTGCAGAAGTACCTGATGGCAGATCATTCAACGATAACAAACTTCAGTATGCGTTCATGGGAGTTTTTGCTCCTGGTGATGGGATCTATTTAGTTAGATTTGTAACAGAAAGAAAAAAATAAAACGACACGCAATCAGTAAACGGAAATCAGGCATAAGTGAATGAGGATGACGACATCTGTTGAGATGAATTCGAGCTGCTTACCAAACTGCAATGGCATGGAACTATGGATCTGATGCAGAGACAGAGAAGCAGTATGAAGATCCAAGGAGCAGTTCCTTCCTACCGAAGCATTCTCTCTGCCCCTCCTTTCGTCGACATCACTTGAGCAGCCAGAAATGAAACAAGATCTTTAGGAAGGAGATATACGCAAATCCAAGGAACAGCTGGAAGTGATCTTCGTAGCAATGGCCTGGAAGGCGCTGGAAGTGATGTTCCTAGCAATGGCGAGAGCCCTTCTCCAGGCCAACCTTTTCGTAGACAGGAAGACCAATCAATCCTCCAGCTCTATTATTACCAGCTGGAAGGAATCTTTTCCGTGCCGGTGAGTGCGGGCCGGCGACATAACTTGACCATGGTGTGGTCTCCCGGAGCACTGTTCCTGTGGCTGTGGCGTCCTGTCCTCCACTGCAGGCCGCGGGCCTTCTTGGTTGGCTCCATCCGTTAAATTGCCTTGAGCTTTTGAACGCGTAGTAATAGCGGTGGCCACAGGCCGGCAGGGCACCAAGGACCGTATATATTTGAATGTTATTGTAATATACTTTGAGGTTTTAACAAAAGACAGAGACAAGGAAATGGAATCTCTCGACATTTTGATCACTAAGTTTATATGTATATTTAGCCCATACTAATGATTCACCACATTATACCATGTAACAGTGTCGGCTCTCTCTCTCTCGAATACAGTATAACTAGCCGTTACCTCATAGGAGGTAAGACTTCAAATAAATCTGAGCCATTAAATTTTAAGAGAGAAAAATAATTAATTTTATGAAAAATTAAGCAATAAGCGGGTTTTTAGGTTACCACCAAGAAATATGTACTGCATGTGCATGTATCCATGCAGTTTCTATCCTTGTGGCTGCAAGACACCAAGGCGTGCACATTTCTTGGAGATTTACTTTTTATGAAGAAGAAATAAAGTTGAGTTCATGTGCCATAACTATTAGTTACAAACTTTATTTTTGGCTGACTCGCTTTCCTAATTTTGTATTGTCATATGTCATGTTGCGTAAAGTAGGTTCTGTTTTTTTTTTTTTCTTCGCACTAACATGTTATAGTGATACCAATCATGTCACGTTAAAAACACCATCACCATGCCGCGTACTAATTTCAGGTTAAAATCATGTTCTGAGAATGTCACGTTAGAAAGTAGTGGCATGTCAAATTTATCGGATCCGCTTTTAGCATGCAGGAAACTATCATGATAGGTAGGTTCCGTAACATCCATTAGTTCTATAACGCATCAAATCTAATTGAGGAAAGATATTGTATTTTTTTCATATTTTCTTAATTAAAATTTAAGAAATATATATTACTTCCTAAGAGGTAATAGTCATTCAGATCTAACAAAATGGGCTGATCCATATTCATTTGGAAGTACCGTAACAAAGCCCAACTAATAATCAGGAAGCTTGCAATGGCCAGGCCTCCTTCTCCAGCCTAACCTTTCAACCATGTGAAGCTGCATTGATGCAGAGGTAAAAGTGGAAGGAATCTTCCGTACCCCATTGTCATTGATGCAGAGGCAACCGTGTCCTCCGGTTAGGGGGCGGACACTGCACGGTAGAGCTGCTCAGCAAGTGCTCTGCTCAATGCTCCCGCCGGGCGCCGGTGAGTGCGTGTGGGGGCCGGACGCGACTTGACTTGGTAGGCGTGTGCGGCGCTAGTGGCCTAAGGCGAAGGCCGCGTGCAACTGCTTGGACTGTGTCAAAAGCCTTTACTTTGCGACCTGGTGCACGAGCCGTACAAATTGATACTTTTTCCGGGATTTTTTGATGTACTATGCAACGCAAAAGCCTTTACTTTTGCGACACGGTGCACGGAGCCGTATAAATTCAGGACTTTTCCAGGATTTTGATGTACTATGCAACGCATAAAAAGCCTTTACTTTGCGACACGGTGCACGGCCGTACAAATTCGAGGACTTTTTCGGGATTTTTGTTCTACTATTGCGAAGGTATATGGTTTTTACCTTGTGCACGCGGGATCTGCTCCAACGGGCGAGGCTCCTCCTTATGTGGGGGCTCGGCCGCGCTGGTAATGCGGAGGAGGTTCGCTTTGTTGCCGCTCCTAGTGTTGGGGCTCCGCTTCGCTTGGTGCGGAGGCTCGCCTTTTATTGCCAGTTCACGAGGGGACGGAGCCTCCATCTTAGTGTGGGGGCTCCGCTTCAGTCGCGAGGCTCGCTTTGTTGCCAGCTCACGGGATGGAGCCTCCATCTTAGTGTGGGGGCTCCGCTTCAGCTTGGTGCGGAGGCTCGGGCATTGTTGCCGGTTTCCTAGGGACGTGAGCCTCCATTTTAGTGTGGGGGCTCGCTTCCCAGCCTGGTGTGAGGAGGCTCGGGCTTTGTTGCCGAAGCTCCTAGGGACGGAGCCTCCATCTTAGTGTGGGGGCTCCGCTTCAGCTTGTTCTTCGTGGGTGTTTTCCGTGCCAACCACGGTGGGCGCCACTGTTGAAACATTGGTTCCTAACAAAGAGGAAGGAGATCTCCGCTTAAACTCCGCTCACCCGGTGTCGAGCAAGGCGTCTAAGTGTAATAGAGAGACTGGGGTCTCACGTGATGAGGGGAACCTCCGCTCGGTCGATGCCCCGAGCGGAGTGAAGCTAGGGTGGTAAGTATGAGAACAGGTGCACCTGGCAAAATCAGTGCTCAATTGATGTATTCACCAACCCCCATACATGAGGGTTGAGGCCCCTATTTATAGCACTCGCTTACAGCTATAGTCATTTTACAATACTGCCCAAGGTATATTCCTAGAATATTCTCTTATCTAACACATACATGTCGTAGGCAGCGGAGTCCATTTTGCCAGGAGGAGACGTGCTAGAGCTTCTCTTCTCCTCCAGAACCTCCGCTTGCTCCGCAAACCTTCGTCTGCCTCTGTGCTCCGCCTTGCTTTTCGTTGAGCGAAGTTCATCTCCGTTCTCTCCATGCTCTGCTCTATACTGATTCCAGTCGGAGATTGAGCTTGGCTTGAGACCTTCGCGTGGGTCGAGCTCTAAGGCGGAGGTCTTGAGCCTACACGCTCAAAAGACATCTTGGATGGACCTCCGCCTCTCTTGTTCTAGGCC
The DNA here is from genome assembly GCA_015847255.1 of Hyparrhenia diplandra. Classification (NCBI taxonomy): domain Eukaryota; kingdom Viridiplantae; phylum Streptophyta; class Magnoliopsida; order Poales; family Poaceae; genus Hyparrhenia; species Hyparrhenia diplandra. The sequence continues at coordinate 504,315 of JADLZK010006897.1, forward strand.
CTCCTGTCCTGAGGCGGACCTTCGCTCTAGCTTTGCCTCCAGGCCTCCGCCCACTCAGGGGTCGGTCGAGCGAAGGTTCCTCCTGCTCATCCTGCACATCTTAACAACTCAGTCATTATAAGTTGCGGTGGTCCGAAAGCAAGCAACTTTAGTTCACCATGTTCCAACTGTTAGAACCTCCGTCTCTGCGGGACCATGTCCTAACAACGTTGACAGAACGTTTTTCATTGTCTTATCACAAAGTATCTATTAGGTTAACAGTAAGCTAGGCTTTTCCTCATCGTAGATGTTTCAATTTGTTTTTTTTTAGCGTAAGTTGGCGGTTGTTCTGCCTTTTCATTAGAAGGAAAGAAAACAGTATATTCACATGGAAATTACACAACTGTAAATGGATCTAAAAAACTATTAAACTGTAAATGGAAATTACACAAAATAGTTATGATTCATTGTTTGCTTGGTGCTACTTAGTGTTGGTGCCTGCCACCGGGTTTCACGCTTTGACTTCTGATTATCACTGGGTTCTGGGCTGAGGGATGTGAGGTGGGGGCCCATGAATCAAGGGGGCCCTGTTTGGTGTCTGAAAACAGAGCCCATTGTCTCAGATGGAGTAACAGGTTTAGGAGAATAATGAGAAACTAGTATCCAAGGCGCGGCCTTCGCGCGCCTGTGCTGGAAAAAAAATTGCGGGTGTCGGGTCACTGTTTTTTTTTTTCTTTTTTGAAAGAAATTGATTGTGAGTACAATGAGCAAGTATAATACATATTACATTAACTGGTTTGTGAGATGGACTACCATAGGATGGATGGGTTTATAGTACAATAGATTATGGTTTTAACATTATACAATAGATTCTCACATTACATAGATGATAGATCAATTCTGATCATGTAGTGATATTGTAATTTTACATAGCACGATAGGTAACAGGTGCCGAATAGTTTTTAACTACTGTGACAATGGAAGAGTGTATACATCTCCATGATGCTCCTCAAGTTCCCCAAATTCAGCAGGAATGTGTCGGGTTAATGTGTCAGGTTTTATGTTTTGTGCATCACAACGATCTAGAGCACTGTAAGCATCTTCTAGCCAAAGAGGTTGATGGTGGCCCCTTCTTATTATTGCAGCCTGCTTTAGAGTACATAGAAACAAAAGAATGTACAGTGTATTAGACAAATCTTGATGAAGTTTATGGGAATTTAAAGGACTAACTGTATTTGAGATGTTGTGTATAAAAGATTATCGACGAATCTCTAACTTGAGGAACAGTTCGTTGCATATGTATTGTCAATGCGTTAGGAAAAGTTCAATGTACACTGTGAAGCACAGAGGGGCCCATGTTATTATTTAAAATTATTAAGAATGAAAGCCTAATGTTTGATAGCAAACATATGAATTCGATAGATAAAGTACACAATGCTTACCTAGCTTGATATGTTACTTCAGGTGAACCGCTTGAACTGCCGTTTGGTCAAAATTTTCATCATCTGCAAGTTTACAGAGTTTTAGATATGGCAAACCACATGGTAAGGTGCAAATTAGTAAATCTCAAGAATTATTTGGCAATGCAAAATTAGGAAAATCAAAAACAGTTTGAACGATACAGAGGAATCGATCTCTGACAGGAGCTTGAAAATTCATGGAAACCACAAATAGTGATTGGTTGAATTCATTGAACAATGTGACCATTTTTCTTTTCTTTAGGCTACAACAAAAGGATTTTTCAGGATTATGAAGTCATTAATCACATAGATGCTAAAATGTAAAGACGTTGATTGAGATAACTGTGAGCTACATTGTTGTAATCTTTTTTTTCCTTACTATTCATCAATGCTATTGAGGTCTGCCCTGAACTTTGAACGTGAGATAGAACTGGACATCACAAATCTTTATTGAGAAGGAACCAACTAAAAATCCTAATTTAACATGTACCTCTTATATGTACTCTAATAACAAAAACCAAAAATTAATGGATACAAATGAGGGCTACTGGTATGATATGTTAGGCTCGCCATAGACCTGATATGGATATTTAAGTTGTAATCTCCAATTAGTTGATACAACTCCTTTTTAAATTTTATGGAAAAATAATATCATCAACCTGCAGGTTTAGGAAACATGGAATAAATATAATAACATCATTAATTTTAAAAACCGCAGCATGGTAGGTTACCTAGGAAGGGTTTGTACTTGCAGATTGAAAAGGCGAAACTCCGTGACTCAGTCTGCTTGTGTTGCTACCAATCTTATTACCTGTAACAAAGAGAAGGAAACCACTTTGTAGGAAACCGTACGTACAGAGAAGGGGTCGCATGGCGATAGTATTAGCATCTTATCAGTGGGACACCCATATAAAAGGATTAAAACTTGAATCTCCATGATAACATGCAGTAAGCAGCTCTATCAACCTGTGCTACACATGGTGAGTAACGGTAGGGAAGAAGGTGGGCTATGCCCAAAAAGATATATATTGGCAACACTAACCAGAATGGAAATAATAAACCAAAGACTATGAGGACTGCAGCGTACTTATCAGCAAATGTGCTCATTGCAATGGTTAAGAGATGGGTTTGTGCCTGGTCCAAGAAAGTTTTCAAAAACATAGGAGGAATTATTTTGAAGGAGAATTGAAAAGAGTGAACCAATATAGTGCATGCTTGGTTCCCAACACCAGCGAAAGAAGACCATGACAAGCTCACGGGGTAATTTACAATTTGTACATAATATGCTAAGAATTTAATTGGTCAGGCTGTAGACTTGTATTAGAACAACTAGAAGAATTCGTAGCGTTCTTTGCGGGTATGCAATAGAAAATACAAATAAATTTGATTAGATGTTAAATTAATTATAGAAGTGGAAAACAGGAGTTGGATGGATATGAGAATTTAATTGGAGAACAATAAGATGCCTACATAGGAAAATTGGTAGTACCATCAAACAATATGCTTTGTCATCATAAATCTGCAAGAAAATGAAAAAACAAATAACATGCCGAACCATATGTATCGGTATTCCATAACAATTATTTTCTAAATGCTAACTCAAAAGGAATTCCTAGGAAAATAGGAACTTGGATGTGCGAATTTACTCTGGTAAACTCATCTACAATCGTACATATCATGATGCGATTTCTATTGACATGTGGTCATAAAAATATTATTTACATGAGTTAAATATTGTGCATCATGAAATATTTATGGTAAATACTGTACACTATAATTCTGTTTAAACCTGAGGGTTTTAAACAATATTTCTGGAATACATTAATAATCTATTTGGATTATTACGGTATTCAAAAAAATAAGAGGAGGTTTGTGCAAAATGCACAACCTTATCCTCCCAATCCCACGGCCGCACGGACGGTTCCTCATGAGTGAAAAGAGACGGAGTCGCAGGCCGCCGCCGTTGGTCCTCAGGGCCGGTCGTGTCCGTCGCCTGGCCGTTCAGCCGCGAAAGCCGCACCCTGAGGCCAGTCTTGGGCGCCGCGCTGCGTGGGCCTAGCCGAAGATTCCACGAAGCGAAGCGCGAGCCGTGTGGGCATCGCAGTGTCGCAGTTATTCGCCGCGCCGGAGACGATGCTCCAGCCGTCTGTCGTCGGGTCGTCCGCGCGGGGACCTGGGCGGAGCTACGACGCGTGTCCGCTCGTGCGCTAGCCGTTGTCGCGTGGGGAACGGTGGTGCTCGGCCGAAGCAGCGCGCGGTCGTGAACCGAAGGCGAGGCCGCGCGGAAGTCCGACACGGGCGCCGCCAAGGACGCGTCGTCGGGGGTCCGCCTCTGCGACGTGCGACCTCCTCCTTCTCCACGCACGGGCCGCGCATCCTCTCCTCACGGGCTGGCATGCGGCCTCCTCCACCAGGTGCTGCTTCCTCACCTTCAGCTTGTCGTCGGTTGCTCTCTCAACCCCTCTACGTACCGTGTCGCCATTTTATGGATGTAGCAGTGGGGAGGCGAGGGGTGGTGATGGACTTGAAGGTGCAATGAGAAGGCAAGGGGGCGGCGGCCGAATTGAAGGTGTGCCGCGGCAGGACATCCACGGACGAACTGCAAACAGACATTGAGCGGACGTGAAATCAATGATTTGAGGCAGATAAACGGAAGAGGCGGGCCGCTCCTCATTCAATGAGACAGAAGACGGGGAAGGACGGGTAAACGGGCGTGCGGAGGAAAGGATGGTCGTGGTGGGTGCGGACAAAACGGACGCCTACGTGGACCTTTTCTGCGTAATGCGAAGAACTCCTACAGTGGCGCCCATCTATATAGGGGTTATAGATAGATACACATGGCCTTTAGAAATGAAGTAGGTAAGCAAATGGTAATTTGCAGAAGATAAAAACAATACCTGGAATTAAGGAATGTATAAAACTAATGATCCGACTCGCCAAAGCTAAATGCTTAGACGTAATTGATTAAAGTCCAGACACCTGAGAAGCAAAACAGAAGAAAAAATATCAATAAATTAGAACTATTGAAACAAAGAAACTGAAGAACTCATTTGTTTTTGTCTGGTATGGATCAAGCTATGTTTGTTCCAGGTGGCACCAATACAGCCCAATTGTTTTTTTCTGGCATGGATCGAGTCATTGGTGCACTTCAAATTGTTTTGTATTCCATTTTACAAAAATCTCCAAGCGTATGGCATAAATGCAGAAACTGAATTTTACATGTACAACACCAAGAACCCAAAAAAAATAAAGGGGGACAACAACACTATTTCAGATACACAAAAGTATTAGGTCTAATGTTATGTAGAATCCCTAAGGCGACTATAAATGGGTGACAATAGGAATGAATATAAGAATTAGCTACTTTTAGTCGAGAAACTGCAGTTTTGAACTCCAATTTTAATCAAGAAATTGCACGTAATTCATGCAGCAAAGCAAAATGCCAATTCATCTTGGATGCAAAAATTAAAAATAAAGCTCCAAATCTGAGGTAAAACTTGCAATGATTTTTGTGTAGAATTAAGCAAACACAAATGGAGCAGAAGACACCCTACAGAACATGACAGGAATTTTGTGGAGCAATGTATGACCAACTGGACTGCATCTTACATGTCTGCTAGCTGAAAGGGCACAACAATGGAAGGTACCACACCAGCAGCCACAAAAGATTAAAAAGGTAAACAGTGTTCCAATGTGCATTGTTGCCTATACAGAGCAGTTCATAATTAAAGGGGACAAAAATACCTTGGTTCAGTGAGGCTCAGAATCAATATATGTTGGAAAGTTATATCTGGAAAAGAAAACATGGGTAAATGAGTATACAAAAAAGTGAAGGTCATTTGGAACATAACAGAAAATTAAGAGGCACCATGTAAATCATTTATTAATTTAGGATGTCTAGAGACCTGTACCTAACAGCATAGAGTGCTAAACTCATAGAGCTTTAGACGCAGGAGCAAACCTCATGTCCAGTTTCCATGGACAACAAAATGCCAGCATTTCAATTCAATATTTGTATTAAATATAACATGGTCAATTGTATATACGCCAATCCAATAGACTGATGTTAACTACAGCCAGTTTTAGCTCTGCACGCATTCTCCCATGCATGGTGATGGAACTATAGTTAAGAGCACTGACAAATCATTTCGGGACTTTCTGACAAAAAAAGAGCAGGTAACATTCTGTGTAGACTGGTACAACAGACTAATATAAAACCATAGTTGAGGTTAATTGATTGTGGAAGTAACCAGAAAGCTTAAGTATCCTTGTAATAGTATGTAAAATAAGCAGAGAAAATACCCTTTGTGGCCTGGACATGTGGCATCTAACACTTTAAATAGTGCAGTCTGACACTTTTGGGGGCTCAGATTTCTCTATCGGCAAGCTATTTTAGCGACACATTAATTTGTGTGATCTTAAACAAAGGATGTTTCATTTGACCAATGGATTCTGAAGTCTAAATATGTAAGGACCTATCAGATGCAAGTGCAAAATAATATTTCAGTAGCCCAGAGTTGTAACATGTGTTTTTTGCTTTATTGAAGTGATAGTGAGCCTCTCACTATTTTTCTTCCTGTGATGTGAAAAATATAACTAACTAACCCTCCATAAAAATGCTGTGACAGGATGAGAGGTACCATGGAGATATTGGATGTCCTTGGTGTCTCTGTAAATGCCAATGAAGACCATAAATGGAGCTCAGTATTAAATCTGTGTCATGTCATCAGCTCAGAGGAACTTCACAAATTGTTTACCATCAGTAACCCCTCCAGTGCAATGTCTGGCCCAAGCTGCAGTAGATGGAAACTAATTTAGAGCAAATATCATCTCAAGCATGCCTACTAATATTAATCTATGGATGCACTGCCTTATCTCTCAACATCAATTGATATGCACTTCTAATCCTCTAGTAAGAAAATACCTTGACATTTTAGAAATTATTCATGAAGCTAAAGTAAGGAGAAAGACTTTTTAATGACATACGCACAGAAATGACCATGACTTTCTAATCCCATACACAAGCCGCGATAGTTAATTCGGCTATGCCTATCGAGCACTATTGCGGATAGAATGGAATTCTATTTATACTTAATTCACAACGACATCAGTACATGTGAACATGTTAGAGTGATGCAAATAATCAATAAATATTGGCACAACCAAAACTTGCCACCAGTATACTTCGAAAAGTTCAGCTTCTCAAAAGCTCCTTGATCAGAGAACTTTAAATAGCTACCCAAGCATATTTGACTTGAACAAAGACAGACCAATGCTTCATGTTTTTCTTTGCAGTAGCAAAGTAACTATACAGACAACAGACATTGAACTTTAATATATAATTTTGTAAAGGAACCATAGTTACAGAATTGAAATAAAAAAGTGTGTTACTCACCTTTTGCAATTGGTCTTAGTATGTGTAAACTTCCAGTCCGGTATTACCATCCACAATTGTCAGTCTATACTTTTTTTTCAAAAAAGAACCAAGTATAGATTAGAGAGGCAAAAAAACTCGAATATGTAAATATGGTAGCACAGAAACGCATTCAAAGTATTTGTGTTTGAGTATCAATCTGATTAGCAAGGAAATGCACAAGCCATTAAGCATAACAAAGCAAAACTAAACTGAACTTTGTCAGAGTAACTTGATACAAAAAAACTCAGAATAGCACTGTGCTCCATATAATAGAAACGCAGACTGGACTTGGATATATGTGAACCGCATCAGCCAGATTGATTTCCATCCCATTAAATATTGCTAGTAAGCATTGCCATTTCAATTTAAAGTACAAAACTTAGTAACAGGCTTTTGTATCATCCCATTAAATATTGCTAGTATTAACTGCCAGGAAACCCATTTAAAGTCTTAATTAATTAGATCATGAGTCCCACCATATAAATAAATTAATTCCACAATCATATGTATATGCCTGATATGCCTGAAAAGAATAACAATTGGGTTCATAATGAAACAAATAAGTATCTAAAGACAAATTATACCTCAGCGAGGATGACATAATAGAATTTCGCGGCAACTTATAGCACACTGATGTTAGTCCAACAGAAGAAGGTAGCTTTGTCTTGGTACACCTGTTCATCTAATCTCAACTACAATATAATATCTGCAAGTAATATCATTGGCAGCTTATTAGTTCTTTGCTGGCTGGTAATTACGGTAACTTGCTACAGCAAATATGGGAGAGGGCGAGATCCCTGCAGTGGGGAAAGGGAGCTTAGGGAATGGGAGGGAGAAGGGGAGAGATCAGTTGCCTAGGATTTGGCCCATACCTAGGGTTTAGCGAGACCTGGAGGGCGCACAAGCCCCAATAGGAGAGGAGGCATTGAGGAGCCCACGCCGAGGATGGGGTACACGGTATAGAGCGAGGGCTTCGAGCCCCATCACCGATGCGGCGCAAGACCGGCTGCAGCGCCGCCCGCCCGGCTCTTGCCCGCTTTGCCTCCACAGGCGCCACCGCCCTCGATCCCGCCCGAGCCTCGGGGAGGGAAGGGGGGAAAGAGGGATAGGAGGCGCAGGAGCGGGACGCGGAGGAGGAGGAGAGCGGCCACGGCCGTCACGCATGGCTTGTGGCGCCGTCCCCCGGCGAGAGGGAATGGCCGTGATTGGAGGGGGAGGGGGGGGGAGGGGGGCGTGGTGGGGTGGCGGTGGTGGTGGAGCAAGAGAAGAGGCGTGGTGGTGGCGGTGGAGGAGGGCACGGCGCCCGGCTTGTCGCGCCCTTGTGGCGTCGGGAGGACGAGGGGAGAGAGCGAAAGTTTTTTTTTTTTTTTTACGGATCGGGAGGGGTGGGGAAGGGTCTGGAATGGGAAGGCGAGTATATATTCATCTGTCCGGTCGAGGAGAAGCCGACCGGAAGCTGATTCGACGAAGCTGGTTCAGGTAGAAGTTGATTTAGTTAATCGTGGTCCTGTAACTTGAGATCTAACTGCTGTAAAAATTTCAGGTGACGTGGCCATTTGTTCCATGCAGGAAGCGTTGCAGTTTCTAGGGTTTTAATAACATGGGTATCCATCCAAGTCAGCCAATGATCAACTTGATATTTTTTTGAAAGATCATAATGAACTTAATATAAACAGAAAAATATTATACACCATCCTGGAGCACAGGTTAATGAGTTATGAGAGAGGTAAGATAATCAATTTTGTTTAGTTCTATATATTAAATTTATCCAGTAACCTTCAAATACAAATGTAATGTAAGATTGTAAACCGTGCTAGATCGAGAATTGGATGATGGGGTCATGACAATCACAATTGAAACAAATGATACCATGGCGTTCAGGAACAGAACACACGCATAAATATAACCAAGTAAACAGTAGGAATATAATGTAAACATGTCAGAGCTAAAATTTTAAGGCAGTAGACCACAGAGTAGCAGCAAAGCAAAAAGATAGAACTAGCAATACATAGAAAGTTGTTAAATCGACAAGAATAAAACCTACCGATCTGGACTGGCACGGGACTATAGCTAGTTGTCTTCCCTGGTCCCAACTCCCAAGGCCTGTGGTGTTAGAGGCAGTACATTTATGTGCTCAGTGTCCAAATAAAAACACAGATTCAAGCAAATGCTCATGGGAATTGAAAAGCAAAGTTATCTAAAAAACATGTTAAACATCATGTAAATATATTTTTTTCGAAATTTTCAGGCTTTTCATTATTTAAAAGATCATTTTGTGATCTCTAAATATTTTATTTGGGTTTATGATGTGTAGTGTTTTATTAGAAATTTTTGCAGGCTTAGATACATATTTTTGAGCATAAAAATACCTGAGCATAAAAATATTTGTATTACCGTTTTGAGCATAAAAATAATAAAACGGTAATAGTTCAGGAAGCTTTTAAGAAACTTTTTTCTCTTTTTGGTCAGTTTTTATGCTGGGCGGGTCTAAGCACACAACTCATCTTTGGTGACAAGCAAAAAGCCTGGCCCAAATTTTTGTACCAAAAGCGGATCCGATGGAATGACGGCCATGGTATAGTTTTTGTCGATTCAGTAGATTGGGCGGAATTGTCGTGGATTGGGGAAGATTAGGAGGAGGAAGAAGATGGAGGGGGGGCGGCGATGGCGGCGGCGGCTGGGCTGTTGCGCCCTGCGTCTTGGGCGGCGGCTGAGAAGCAGCGTCTTGTGGCGCATCTTGGCGGCGGCGCTAGGGGCATGGAGGGGCTGGGGGCTAGGGCAGGAGAGAGGGAGGGCAGAAAAATGGTATGTGTTTGGAAGCCCAAGCCTATCTAGGTGGGTAAAAGGAATACCTATCCCAATGGGAAGAGATGCAATGGGAGCTCATTTGGCAAAGAAGATTTCTAGGGTTAGGCCACCATAACTTCAATTCATCTCCAGCGCCAGAGGTAAATAGGATTTCGGACCTTCCTGTGGCGGCGTCTTGTTGCTCTCCGCTAGAGCTATTGTATGGTTTGGTGACAACACAGGTGGGCGCGAATGGTGTCTTGACCGAAGTCTTGGACAGTGGTTCGTCAAACTCACAACAACAAAATAATGATTGGAATACTAGCGAAGATCTCATTTCAAAAATACTGTGGTCCTCAATTTTTGTTTGCCTCAAGGCACTATTGACAAGGTCTTTTTGAAACATAAGGACCATAATAAATCACATATACCATAAGTATTGCCCTCTTCGCCTCATCTCGCCTAGCGAAAGCATCCATTCCTATGAGAAAGAATCCAAAATAGGTGGACTTTGACTACTCAACGACTGTGAGCATAGGGGTCCATATGATTGGTTGGACACAAGACAGTTAAAGCACAGCTCCACAGCCATAAGGTCCAGTGGCAGTGTGGCACCTCCGCCCCGGACGACGTACACCAACACCGATGACCCTGGATCTCCTTCCAGCTGTGCAGTCAGAGTGAGACTGCCAACTAGTAGATCAACGTGAATCGGTGAGTGACCCACCACCCTGACTCGTCACAATCGGTCGATTGGCCATGCCATGGTAGCAGCGGAGGCAGGAACGACGTAGAGTTAGTGAGCAGCGCGTATGATAACCCTGCGCAATGGCATAACCATTGCGAAAATAGTGAGCATGCATAAGTTTCAGCTTCACAGAAGAGGCCCCCAGCTTAACCGATCCGATCTGACATGCATCTCAGGATTGCTTCTCTGCTAAATCCTGATCAAGAGCATGGAAATCACCGTAGACCAAGCAACTCAGGAAATACATGTGCAACGGGCCGACCCGACACGGCCTGGCACGACCCGATAGGGCACGCCATGAAGAGGCCCATTAGGCCACCGGGCCGTGCTGCATTGGACACCGGGCCTGGTCGATAGCCCAGGCATGGCACGTGGGCCAATTTACGTGCCAGCCGGCGAAGGTACAAAAGCACAGTAGTATTACATGACGATTATAGACACAGAGCCATAGGTGGTGGCTGGCAGCTGCACTACAGTATGGTACACCACCTGCTCCTTTCTTCCCCACTGCTGCTGCTGTCGGAAATGGAACGAGTGGCTGGCGGATGCCTCGTTGTCAGGGCCTCTGGGTTGTTGTCCTTGCCTTTGGGTTTGCCTTTGGGTTGCTGATGCCCTCCCTCCTTGCGTTGTTGTTGATGATGTTGTTGTTGTTGTTCCTCCTTTTTTCTCCTCCTCATCCTCCTCCTTGATGAACAAGAAGTTTGCTCGTTGGGACTTCTCTGCTAGATCCTACAACAATTAAAATGTTAATACATATGTACATGTATCTATTTGCATCGATGCCCAGTATGTAGTAATCGCCAGAGACCACGCCCCAAAAACAAAAGGCTCCAGCAGATAAAAGATTCTAGCTGAATCGAACAACGAAACAAAAAAGAGAAATGATGTTCCTGAGACAACAAAAGTGAATCGATGTTATTCGTGTTGTAGTGATTACCATGGCCGCAGGCTTAGTTTATTTCGGAGATGGACAGATGGAACAACGTCACTGCCCCAGGTACTAGGTTTCGAACTGCAAAACCATATTTTGAGTCCGTATGAGAGAAGGGTGAAGAACATGAGTATATATACACACACGCCGCCACGCTACCCGACGCATTGTATCAGGCATATGGATGGAATGCAGTGTTCCTTTTATTATTAAAGTCGTGGAAGGACATATGCCTATCTTGTGTTGACAGCTAGCTCGCTAGATTAGCTTAAGAGTTACAAAAGACAGATATGGATGTGGATGTGTTTACAACGGAGATGCCTGATGTCGAATTTGGTGGGGTAAAGAAGAGTGAATAAAGGGGCCAAGAATTCAAGTTGGACGGCCGGGCATGTCCAATATATGATTCCTGTTCAGACGTGGATCCTTATTCGATTTGGACAGTTTAGAGTACCGTGAGATTGGCATTCCGCGTCTAACGCGGTACCCATGTTTGGACCTGTATCTCCACCTGCTACTGCTAGACCCAATTGCTGTAAAAGCAGAGTAGCAGAATGGAGCTGCATGTTAGGAATATGCATATCCCTGTTAGAGTTACAGAACATGTTGACTGAACATTTCGTTTTTTTTTTTTTGACAAGAACTGAACATTTCGTTGTTTTTATCGGAAAGTTTATATTAGTTTATCAGTAACCTAGGCTTTTCATCGTTGTAGATGTTTCAATTTGTTGCGGATACTTACAAAATAAATTTGATCCATTGGTTGCTACGTGCTACTTAGTGTTGATACCTGCAACCGTGTTTCAGGTTTTGACTTCTGATTATCATTGGGTGGTCTTCTTTATGGGCTAGTCCTTGTCCATAGATTTCCAAAGCTGATTAAATGTTCTGTTGGGCTGATTAAAAATCCATTCTGAATTTTACTAAAAAATCATTTACATTATCTCTCTTGGTGGGTTACATTGGGTTTCAAGTTATTTTTATCTTTTTTTAGTTAAAAATCTGATGAATTACTTATGAGATTTGTAAACTATGAACAATATGGTTTCTAAATTCATAATAATTTTTAAAAAAACATCCTAGAGATTTATTGGGACATGAAAATCCCAAATTAAATAATTAGGAATCTTGAAAAATATCCCAAAAAAATGTTTGGACCTGTATCTCCACCTGCTACTGCTAGATCCAATTGTTGTAAAAGCAGAGTAGCATAATGGAGCTGCATGTTTGGAATATGCATGTCCCTGTTGAGTTTCAGAACATGTTGACAGAACATTTTCCTTGTCTTATCACAAAGTATCTATTTGGTTAACAGTAAGCTAGGCTTTTCCTCATCGTAGATGTTTCAATTTTTTTTTTTTAGCGTAAGTTGGCAGTTGTTCTGCCTTTTCATTAAGAAGGAAAGAAACAGTATATTCACATGGAAATTACACAACTGTAAATGGATCTAAAAACTATTAAACTGGATGTTTCAATTTTTGTTGCGGATACTAACAAAATAGTTATGATTCATTGTTTGCTAGGTGCTACTTAGTGTTGGTGCCTGCCACCGGGTTTCACGCTTTGACTTCTGATTATCACTGGGTTCTGGGCTGAGGGATGCGAGGTGCCCTGTTTGGTGTCTGAAAACAGAGCCCGTTGTCTCAGATGGAGTAGCAGGTTTAGGAGAACATGGGAAACACGGGCATCCATACACGGGCATCCATCCAAGTCAACCAATTATCAACTCAATAACTTTTTTTGAAAGATCATAATGAACTTAATATAAACAGAAAAATATTATACACCATCCTGGAGAAATAATCAATTTTGTTTAGTTCTATATATTAAATTTATCCAGTAACCTTCAAATACAAATGTAATGTAAGATTGTAAACCGTGCTAGATCGAGAATTGAATAATGGGGATGACAATCACAATGGAAACCAATGATGGCATGGCGTTCAGAAAACAGAACACACGCATACATATAACATAATAAATAGGAATAAAATGTCAACATGTCAGAGATGAAATTTTAAGGCAGTAGACCACAGAGTAGCAGCTAAGCGAAAAGATAGAACTAGCAATATATATAGGAAGTAGCTAAATCCAGTAGAATAAAACTTGCAGAAATGTCACGGGAGAGGTGCCCCAATCAACCTGCCGATTCGAGTGGCACGGGACTATAGCTAGTTGTCTTTCTGGTCCCACGGCCTGTGGTGTTAGAGGCAGTAAATTTATGTGCTCAATGTCCTAATAAAAACACAAATTCAAGCAAATACTCATATTGAAAAGCTAAGTTATCTAAAAAAATACCTGTGCACTAGGGCGTATGAGGTTGATGGACAAGCTCAATCTTCTTAATTTTGTTTCTTTTTGATTCGCTTTGTACAATCTTTTTTTTCTGCTTTTTAACAAAATTTACAGTAGAGATGCTTAAAAAAATACAGTAGAGGGCAACCCTCCCTGTCTGTCTAAGAAAAAACCCCTCATGCTTACAGTCTTTGGCCCCACCCAATTCGGAGGTTGATACTTGCGAGGTGCTCTAGGCCGATGGGTCCAGTTGCTCTGTCGCATTCTGTCGGATCGATCATTAACCACATCTCTTGGAGGTTAGGCATTGCCCCGACCTCGAATTCAGGTGTGATGTGCTTTTTATCTCCAAATCAAAATGTGTCAGAAGCTTGAATCCCGTAGAGCCTCCTATGACAATGCCATCCGTAGGGACATCACCTTCCACACGCAGGCTGAGTATGATGAGGTTGGGTAGCATCCCCATGATGGCTATGTCATCCCACATGAAATGGGACACCTCCTTCACCCCGAATCGCAGTTTTTTCAAGGCTATCGAGATCTCCAATCCACTTGGGAACTCTAGAGAATGTCCATCCGGCCACATCAAGCACCTCAAGGAAGGGAATGGAGGTGAAACCCAGCTGCTGAGGGCATCTGCGCAACATGAAAATGGATAAGAATTCACACATAGCATTCTCAAGTTGCTGAGCTTCTGGAGGAAGACCTCCACGCAGACATCCATGTTGTCGTCATTGGTATACATGCACAGGCTGGTCCCTCCACAAGACAGCTGAGCTCCAGCTCTTCCAGATTGGTGAGCTCGCAGAGGCTCTCAATAGTATCATCAGATGAATCTTCCGGCAGCCGAAAGCGCCTTAGAGTACGCAGCGACTTCACCTTGCCAATCCCATCAGGCAACATCTTGAAGCCACTTACAATGAAATGGGACAAGCATGGCAAATGGACGATATCTGATGGAATGCTTAAAACATCAATGTCAATTTCCAGTGTCTCCAAACGATGCATTCTCCGAACTTGATTAGGTAGCACCACGAGGCATTCCTGTCCACTAAGATACCATGCCTCACTTGCAACCTTTAAGTATCTCAGTTGCGACAGCTGGCTGACACATGTAAGGTCGACCCTCTTTACATGCCTAGGAAAACCAAGTAAAAATAGCACCCTGAGGAACCTCAACGCCGACAAAGGACGCACACAATTGGCCCCAAAGAGAGACAGAGATCTGACTTGTGATAGACGATGCCGCGTACCAATGTCCACATCAGTTGCTGTTTCATCCTGTCCACCACAGAGTTGGACGGTGAGTCGACGAACCTTGACTTGCAGTTCTGCCATCGCTTGGGGATCATGTACCAAACTGATAAAGTTATTTTCCCTGCACCTCTTTAGAATCAGGTCCAGCATCATATCATGCACCTTGTAGTACGGCTTCTTAGAAACACCATATTGGCTATAAGCAAGCTGAATCATGCTCCTATTCACTAGCTCATTCAAGTAGCTCTCTGCAACATCCCATGCGCTTCGCCTGATTGGGCCACTCACAAAACCTTCTGCTACCCATTTTCTCACCAGATCATCCTTCTGAATCTCATGATCTTCTGGGTATGTACCAAAATGAAGAAAGCATGCCTTTAGATGACGTGGGAGAAACTTATAGCTGAGGTCTAAGATATGCATCATATCTGTCAGGGGTGGAGTTTCTTGGTGCTTGGGAGGTTAAACAATCTTGTATATGTTCCCATTCCTCCTTTAATCTTGTAGGCTGACAAGCTAAAATACCTGCCACAGTAATAATTGCAAGAGGTAAACCTCCACACTTGTTTAAAATTTCGCATGACACATTAATGAACTGAGGAGGGCATGCGTCTTCTGAACCAAATATTCGCTTATTGAACAATTTTCTAGAGTCTTGGTCACTAAGGGGCTTCATATGATGAACACTTCCGTTGTCAATTGAACGCAATATACCATTGTCTCCTGAACTTGATATAGCCACATCAAGATGACGTGTAGTTACTATAACTCTGCTTTGTTTACCATTTTCTTGAAAAATACAATTAATGATATCCCACACTGGCACATCCCACAAATCATCAACTATGATGAGGTACCTGCAAAAAACAATAGACACAAACCATCGTTAGTTACTCATACAAACATACAAAATATCATGTATATGTACTATCCAATAATACTACCGTATATCGTTATAAGCAAACTCTTAGAAATGGCGTATGAGCAAAGGGGGCAGCGGAAACGTCAAAGTTAGTAAGATAATTAATCATAAACATTTCACCGAACAAATTATATTATACTAGAAAAAGTCCAATTCTACAAACATGGTGTCAATTCTTATGTTTTCTTATAATTTGGTATTTCTCTTGCCATACCTGTTAATTGGTTCATATTGCTTGCTATTGGTTCCATTTTATCCAAGTTTATGGTGTGTGGTTGAGATTGGCATATGAGCCATATATGGGTTCTTTGATATGTTGATGGCGTGGAAGGTGGTTGCCCGTAAGATTCGAGACCCATTGGCATGTCAGCTCGGTTAACCCTCGTCAGCGCACCATGTCGTCGTAGTTGTGAAGCAAAGGAGGATGTATTAGTTAGAACGTTGTTGCACATTTCGGAGATCTGTGGTTTCAACATCGGTGACCTACACTACACCCCGGTTATTTCAAAAGCTGGTACGACCGATAAACTTGTATTGAACTTGTAGTTGTAGTAGAATATCTTTTGATTGTAGTGACTTGTTTTAAATTATGCATATTTTAAATTATGCAAGTTTGTATGGATGTGATATATATGTGACTTATTATAAATTATACACGTTTTTAATTATGCAAGTTTGTATGGATGTGATATATATGTGATTTTTTTTTTTAAATTGTGTTTTGTCAAGGTAGAATGAGAAATCAGAAAACTAAAAACAAATTATGATCAATTTGCCGAGAGCCATGCGAAGTCTCTCGACAAAATATATTTACCGAGGGTGTGCATATTGGCATTCGGTAGAGTGACCATATTCTACCAAGCACCAACCTACGCGCTCGGTAGAGTTGGCGAGGCGCCGTCGGCGATGTTAGACGCTGGGGCGACAACTCCGCGAGGGTGGTTCTTTGCGGAGCGATGGCTCTCGGAGAGGCGGACTCTACCGAGGCGCCGCGTTATCGAGTGTAGGGCTCTCGGTAGAGTGATCTCTACTGAGAGCTTTCTTTCTCCGAGAGCTGCTCTCGGTAGAGGGAGACTCTACCGAGCGCTTCTCAAAGGGCGGTGGTACACTGGCACTTTCGGTGGAGGCCGTGCGTGCGGTAGTCACCTTGTGGAAAAAAAAATAATGGGAGGTAACGAGCAAGCAATCCACAATGAGAAGATGAAGAATATAAGAGGTAAGAGCCAACAAGGTTGAGAGGCTCCAAATCTCCATAATTTTCATTCTTCTTGTGGTGGATTTATGGTAGATCAAATCCTCATCCTCTCTACTCTCGAAACTTAGCTCTTTCCTCATCAAAACGAAATGAACAAGCCACTCCAATGGGGAGCTTAGGATGACCTTTTGGGCTGGTTTGGGAACTTCATAGAAAGGTCTTCAAAGTTGCAGGTTATCATAAAACGGTCTTAGACAACTAACCAAATATATAAGAGCAATATTTTGCGTGTAGTTCCTCAAATAAGCCTCAAATAGCGTCAACAAGAGCTGCGACATCACATAGTGTATTATTTATATTTTCTTATAGGCGATGTTGTGATCACTACAAAGTTGGCATATGCATAGGAAACTTTGCAACTATTGTCAACTTGTTAAATTGTGATAAGTATACAATGGGTTGAAAAATATTAAATCGAATCCAAGTTTTTTCCATGCTAATGTTACGTTCAAATATTTATCTATACTATTTATTCAGTATGTTTTTTGGTTAATAAAGAAAAGAACTATCCCACCATATAAACTAATCTAGTTAAAAAATAAACAAAACTATCCCACCATACAAACTAAACTACTCATATAGAAAGCTAAAAAGGTACAATGGATTTGGCTAGACAATATGAGACTTACATGTTATAGTTCAACTAGCTACAAAGTTTTAATCCTTCAACAATTAAACAAAATATAGATTATCAGTACCTCTTATCCAAAGTAGATGTTCTCGAAGGTTGTTGATAAGATCTTGCACCCGATAAGCATGTGATAGGTTGTTGATAATATCTTGCACCTGGCCAGCATGAGACCTTTTGTTTTGTTGAAGTTGTGATAGCATGTTGTTCAACAGCCCTATCATTTCTGGTTTTTGAGAGACTGATATAAATGATTTGCAGTCAAACATATCTCCAACTTCATGATACACCTCATTGGCAAGTGTGGTCTTTCCTAAACCTCCACACCCCACTATTGACATCACCTTCAGTTGTTTGCCTTTTGTCCATTGCCCAACTTACAATGTCATTCTTTTGGGCATCAATTCCCACAAGGCTTGCAGAATCTCTGTAGAGTGCTGTTAGTCGAGGATCAACAACTACAGGGGGTAGTTACTGAGATGTATTGATCAAGCATGTATCTCTCGACGTCGTTCACTTCCTTCCATCACTTGGGTCTTGATCTCCTGAAACTGATTTGCTAGGTGATGAGAATCCATGAAGGTCCTTAGATATTGAAAAGCCTTCCAAAGGAATCCCATCTTGTCATCAGTTGTACCCACACTGTTCATGAAATCATCAATGCAGTCTTCGATGTAGGTAGGACATCTCTATTATATCTTTTCTCCAGTTCTGAGCCTGTGGGTCTAGTTCATCGGCGTTGTCCATCTTCTCAAGGAGAGCATCCATGTCGCTGAGCTCACGCGGGAGGAAGCTCACGTCCTCCCGCAGCCCATTGATCTTGTTGTACTCATCGCCCATGAGGGTTGTGAGCTTGGATAGGACTGGCTTCATCACCCCCATTGAGGCGCTTCGCTGCAACAGCTGCCGCCATGGTTCAGCCAAAGCTGCAGATATATAATTGGTCCCTCCTTCCAGTAGATGATCAAGTTTGAAAAGTCAATGTAATATGAGTTCAGAGCAAGACTAATAATACAGTTTGCTATTGTCTGTATAAAAACTTACAAATAATCTATCAGCACACTCATATAGTTGTTAACTCAGCTATGGTTCTCTTGTTTATCTCACACGATTCTAGTTCTTGTGCATAAGCTGACCGTAAACTTAGAGCCCACTTGTCTTCATTCTCTCTCCTTCACTCTCTTCAACCCTCAGCATAAACCCCCAACCTATAGCCAATATTATATTTGTTCTCACCAAGAATCCCACATCGCCAACACCTGCTGAGCCGTGTCTCTTCTCCCTCCTTGTAGAAATTAGAAAACGAAGGTATCTCCCTCCCTGTCGGTGAATGAGATCGACTTGGATGTTTGTGTGCATAGGTTGAAATGAAGACTTGCATATAGCGGAAGCTGCGTTGGAGCTGATCGAGCTCACCGGTGGTTACTGAAAAACGATCTTGGTGTGCAAGATCCGGATGCCTGAAAGATCATATAGCATACGAAGGTGACCATGGCAGAGGAATAGCTCGATCGGAGCAGCAGGCTGAGAAAATAAATAAATTCGTAGACGCAGCAACTAGTGACAGTAGGCAGACAACAGGTTGATGACTTGCTAGAAGTAAGGAAGAGGGGCATATATAAGAGTCGATCGACTGGATCGATCTGGAAGAAGAGAGGAACGTACTGTGTTGAAAGGAAAAAAGAAAGAAAAAGAGTGTGTATATACTTAATATATATACTTAAGTAGTAGTGAAACAAGCCACAAATGCATGAATCTACTCACCGTGGAATCGCCCAAAATATATAATCCAAGGTAAAGTTCGAATCCAAGGTAGAATCCACGAAGATATTATAAGAGAGAGCCAAAGTCACAAATCAGGCACACGCTCTCCCGACTATAAGCTGTGTCAC
The DNA here is from genome assembly GCA_015847255.1 of Hyparrhenia diplandra. Classification (NCBI taxonomy): domain Eukaryota; kingdom Viridiplantae; phylum Streptophyta; class Magnoliopsida; order Poales; family Poaceae; genus Hyparrhenia; species Hyparrhenia diplandra. The sequence goes on from JADLZK010006897.1 coordinate 523,885, forward strand.
ACAAGCTTGGTGAGTAAGCTACGCGAAGAGCTGAGAGCAATTATTACCACACACACGGCACAGGCTACAGCCTACAGATCCATTAGGTGGGTACTTGTGACTAGTCCACAGTCCATATAGGCCGGCCGGCTGCTGAGATATTTGTGTTGTTTGGAAATTGCGTGTAAGGTGGCCCATCACATCGCAAGTTGACGAACGTCTGACTGCAGCCTAAGCGGCCAGGATCGAGTCGGCGTGCTGGCAGCCCGCCATCGCTGACGAAGGGAAATTGCGAAATGGGAATTGGGATGATACGATGAGACAGTGAAGTGAGAGGCCAATTAATCTCTTCTTTTAGGTCAGTTTTAATGGGGTTTCATATGCGCTTCATGCATATTAAATAGGGTGTCACATCAGTAAAAGTCCACTTTTTTTTGAATGAAATGAGGAGAGTGAAGGTAAAAGTTTTTATTTTGGTGAAACTCTCTTGGCACGAATACCAACTATCTTTGAGCATTAAATTAAATGCCTATGAAATCATAGAATAAAACTCTCAATTGAGAATAAGAGTTTCATCTAAGGATGATACACAACTTAAGGTTTGGCTACAAAACACAACCATAAGGCTTCTGAGAATAACAAGGAGAAAAAAAGGTTGTACCCTGTAAATGGCGCACAAAAACAAAACAAAGAACTAAGCCTCGATGCGGTTCCTGAACTTCCAGCCAAATTTCACAAAAAAATATATAGTTAAGAGCAAGGTCTCCCATCTTCTGCAACCTTCCATGAACAAGGGTGGCTCCTCCTCCCTATGCAGAGGGTGTACAACGATTTGAACGCATTTTTCTTCAATCGCCCGCGCTTCGTGACAACCAAGGGCGACCGGCTGGCGCTTGTGCGCATGTCCAATGGCCGTTTTTCTCGGCTGCCATTGCGTTTCCCAACGACCTAATCCTGAGCCCCGGTTCGATCCGCACCAAGCCAGTTTTTGACCATTTTTTTAATAAACGGTGCTCAAGTTTAGGATTCCAAATGAACTCTATATGTCTTGTTAAATAATATACCAAAAAATACTTCTATATAAGTTTATAAATTAGTCACTTTTTTATTAATATAAAAACTAACTCAAGGTATGCATGGAAGACGTTTGTCAAAGGCTAACTATGCTTAAAACTATACAAAGTATATAAACAAATTGGTAACCAAAGATTTTCATTACAAGATAAAGACAAGTATTTACATTGGTATCATTTTATAATAAGAACACATGAGAAAAGGTTTGAACTAAAAACAAGTCACACATGGACGTGTGGTGCAAATGTGGAAAACTGTGAATGGGAATTTTAAAGAATACAAAGACACTATAACTAAAGCCATCACAATAGAATGAACATAGGAAGTAGTTGATAAGCATTGGGTTAGAATGTCACATCAGATGGAGGTGCAATGATAAGGGGACAATTTAAATTGGGATGGAGAAGTATAAAGTATTTGCATTAGTAACTAAAGTCCACAACGAAGATAAAGATAAAAGAATATCGACATAAATGTTGTGTTAGAATATAAGACAAAAATGAGAGAGAATAACATATATAACCAATTATATGATCATTTGTGGCACCAAATTTGTAAATGATTTTGTTATATTTTATCTATATTCAGATAGCTAGCCCATGTCGTAGAAGGGTCAATGACTAGTCTATTATCTAGATTACAATGAGGAAACAATTAGGATGTGAGAATTGCACCATAAAAGGAGGAGACTGATATTTTCTATTTTTAGAATAAATCTCAAGACATTAGAATACTATAGTAAAAAAAATCATGAAACTACACTTTTAGAAACATATTTCACAAAACTGCACTTTATAGACATACAAATATGAATATGAATCAATTTCATAAAACCACACTCTTGTTCTTGTTACTACAATGTTGTACTCATTTTGTACCATAAAGAAAAAACCTTTTTAAAGCAGTGAAGTGTAGTTTTTATATGCATAATAAATAACAAATGTGCAGTTTTGCAATAACCTGCGTTTCTAAGGAATGGGAGCTAGCTACAGAGTAGTGTCAGAATTAACCTGCATTTTTAAGGATTATTATCTCCTCGCTCCGAACACACAGCATGCAGGATTAGGAAGCAGGAGAGGTAGCTGACCGGAGATATTCATGGGAGTGCTAATATCATCTCAGGACAGGAGCATATGGTATTATTGTACACTTGCTGAAAAGGAAAGGAAACAAAGAAGAAAGGATTAGGTGGCGGGAAACAACCGAGAAATTAACTCCACGTAATCGACGGCATATGTGACTCAGACTAAGGTTGGCACTGACGCGTGAACAATTTATTTATAAACTTGATTGGAAAGATGCTACGGTCGACACCAAAATCCGGGCTTATATTAACTTTCACTCGTGAACAATTTATTTATAAACTGCTTTCATCCTCTTGCAAGTTGCAACTAATGCGTATTATTGTCATATATAGAACGCGCTCGTCCCTGCTCACGATCAATATTGGACTGATCCTCACACTTGATTGGACGCCTCTATCTAATGCATGCATCATCGAGCACTGATTGCTAATTAAATTAGTGAATGGGTGACTCTGACAAAAGTGACCTTGGAGTAGAGACCTGTTCAAACGTTGAAGCCCGTAAGGCTAGGGTTGGGCCAAAAAAAAAAAAACATCAGATCAAAATCGTAATTTGGCCCAAAACCGACCCGATGTAATGGTGGAACACAGGTTAGTAGTTCTTGGTTTTTCTTACTTGTTGTGGCCCTGTTTTTTTCGAGTTAGGTTCGGATGGGTCATGGATCAAAATTCATAATCCGAACTCTGGTAGGTTATCTTGGTTATTTTTTTCCCAGCAAGTGAGGTGGCTTGTCGTCGACACCCACACTTATGCACAAGCTGGACACAGCATTGAGTATCCAGCGCCGCTCTGGACACCGTGCCGAGCTGGCACCTGCTACAAGACCTTGTGCAAGTGAATTGAGTCGGACTAAACAATCGATAATTGAATATGGTCACTGACGTAGTGATTCTCAGAGAACAAAGTGGACACGAAGACACAGGAACAGAGAGCAGGTCAAGCGAACGAAGAAACATCCCAAGGATGCCAATGGCGGATGTGACATGGAGGCTGCCTAGCATAGTGCAGGAGCGGGGAGTCGCTGAGCCGGTACTTGATGCCTGAGCAAGGCAGGCGTGATGAAAAGACCTGTGCGTCGCATAGTGCCCGGACAATTGATTCCCTGAAACTGGTGGACTATTGAAATGCATGGGTCTTCGGCACGAGTACAGGAAACGCAGGGGTCTTCTGCGAGCAAGTCAAGGACGTCGGCTGCTAGACTACAGGAAACTCCTCTGTTTCACTTCGTTTGAAGGGTAGTGGTGACTGGTGTGCCCTGCAGGCGGCAGCAGTGATTACAAGGACAGAGGTGAGCCCTTACAGATTGACGGTCAACAAGACCTTAGACCCTAAAGTACCTTTATTACATTTATTTTTTTTGAAAGGAACGGCAAAAGCTTTGCCGCTTAATTTTATTAGATGATAAAAAAGGAAAAAAGATGTTACAAAACACGACGACCACCACTGTACAAAACCACTTCCGTCCTGTGCAAACCAAACAGAAGGAAAAAAACCACAGGAGAAAAACTACTACAGCCGGAAAAAAAGCTATACAAATATATAAGCTACTCTATGTTTCTTGTCCGCTGCGATGCGTCGAGGACTTTGCTAGCCGGTATTGATTTATATCATCCTTGCATAGATATGCTACTTGCAACGGCTGCAACTGTTGTTGTTGAAAAATTCTCCTATTTCGCTCCTTCCATATGTTCCACCAAAAATAGATCAAGATTCCATCAAACTCCTTTCTCGTGTTCTTGTTGAACTTGCATCGGCATCTCCACCAAAAGGCGTGTATGGAGCCTCCTTCATTCACCGTGTTTAGGACACTTAGGTTGAACCATAGCTTTATGTGACTCCACACCTCCTTGGTGTACGGGCAGTCTTTGCATAGGTGACCCGGTGTCTCTGTGCCAATATCGCATAACTTGCAATCCGTATCATCCGTCCATCCTCTCTTTAACAAATTGTTTGTTGTTAGGATCTTTTTATGCATTAATGTCCACGCGAAGAATTTACACTTCTGTTCTACTTTGGCCTTCCAAATTGGGGTAAGCTTGAGCCTGCAATAAATTCCATTGAACTGAATTTGGTAGGCACTCTTCGTGGTGTAGACACCATCAACTGTCCACCGCCATGTAATGTCTTCTTCAGTATCATCATTTAGCTCACGTCCCTGTATTGCTTCCCACAACTTGACATATTGCCTAACTTCCTCTTGCGGCGTCGGTGGATAGATATGATCAATCCATTTATTGTTATTGAGAGCTTGTCTTACTGTGATCTTATTTCTCTTTGCTTTTTGGTAAAGGAGCGGTGCAATGGATCTTGCGAAGTTCCATCTAACCAATTCGAATACCAAAATGGTGCCCGTTATGCCGCCGTTTCCATTTGTTACTACCGTGGAAGCATAGAATAAATCACTGTCAACTTTGTCACGGGATGTCCAATTGGTTCCGGGCTCTATTTTTATCTTTCCATTTGAACCACAGCCACCTGAGTCGAAGTGCTCTTGTGAATCGTTCTAGTTCTAAAATGCCTAGTCCCCTTTCGGTTTTGGTAGACGGTGGTTGGCCAATTAATTAGTGAGTGACCCCTTTTAACTTTATCGGGTCTTCTCCCCTCCATAGGAAACTCCTACTGATGCGATTTATTCCTTTGATGAGCCATTTTTGGGCTTGGAAAATAGTTAGGTGGTAGATAGGTAGACTCGTTAAGGCGGATTTGACCAAAAGTTTCTCTTGCTGCCGAGGACAAAAGCTTCCCTTGCCATCCTGGTAACCTTGCTCCAACCTTTTCCACTAGTGGTTGTACCTCTAAGCGTCTTAGCTTTCGAAAGTGTGAAGTGGCAAACCCAAATATTTTCTAGGAAAACTGCTTATCTTATCCGGAAAGTTCTGGACAATATTATCCATCTCGTTCGGTTGCATTCTTATCGGGAAGATTTCTGTTTTGGACATGTTAACTTTCAGTCCTGTGCAATCTCCGAAGACATCAAGTATATTTTCTGTAGCCGTGACACATCTCTCGGTTTAGGGGCTTGCGAAGAGGGGCTGCATCATCTGCATATAGGGAGCATCAAAGTCTTGCTTGTTTTGGTAGTACCGGCTGAAGTAAACCCTGTTGAGCAGCCTGCTCTATAATTCTTTGGAGTGGGTCAATTGCAATTATGAACAACAAAGGTGACAAGGGATCACCTTGTCGCAGTCCCTTGGAGTGTTTGATATTTGGGCTCGGCTTGCCATTGATTAGGATTTTCGATGATGAGGAACCCAAGATAGAAGATATCCAGTTTCTCCACTTTGTGCTAAAGCCCAGTGCCGTCAACACCTCCAGAAGATATTGCCAGCCAATCGAGTCGAAAGCCTTGGAGATGTCAAGTTTTTATGAATAGCGCTGGCTTCTTTTTTCTTGTGCAGTGTTTGAATTACTCGTTGTACATATAGAAAATTATCATGTATGCACCGCTTTTTGATGAATGCATTCTGAGAATGAGACACCAGTTCATTCATTCTAGGTGCCAATCTTGTTGCCAACAATTTCGTGATGACTTTCGTTAGACTGTTTATCAAACTGATTGGTCTGTAGTCCTCTATTCTACTTACATCTTGCTTCTTAGGCAACAAAACAATGTTGGCTTCGTTGATCAGATGCATTTTCGAAGTTTTGTGATTATAAAATCCCATGACTGCTTCATGGAGATCGTGCTTAATGATGTCCCAGCATTTTTTGTAAAACAGCCCTATAAAGCCGTCAGGCCCCGGTGCCTTCTCATTTGGCAGCGCTCGAATGGTGTCCTTGAGTTCTAGCATTGTGAAAGGTATATCCTGATCTTCTAAGTTAAATGCCGTGTATCCCAGGGCATTCCAGTTGATACATTTTGTTCTTGTCATCCTTGTGCCTACAGCCTTGCTGAAGTAGTCTGTTGCCACTTTGACCTTTGCTTGGTGCGTCGTTACCATCCCATTTTTGGATTGGAGTTTACTTATATACTTCCTTTTTCTTCTTCCATTTGCATATATGTGGAACAAGCGTGAATTTGCATCTCCCTTCGAATCAAGTTAATCGAGAGTGTTGTCTTGCTCTTGCCTTTTGCACTGCGGCCCTCCTACTGCTCTTGCTTTAAGGAAATTCTTAAACTCCATTTCGTCTGCTGTGAGCTGTCTCCTCTCTTGTGCCTTTTCCAACTCTAAAAGCACTACCTGTATTATGGCTGTTTGTAGCTTGAACTTACTGAGCATTGTCCTTCTCCAAATTTTTAGAGCTCTTGCCGTGCGTATTAGTTTAACATGCATGTTTAGTAGAGCATTCTGTGTGTTGACCGGCTGTTCCCATGCTCTTTTCACTGTTTCTAAAAAGCCAGGCATGTTGATCCAATATGTCTCGAAACGGAATCCCCGGTAAAAATCAAAGGAAGTGTCACCTTGAAGCATTAATGGACAATGGTCAGAACCCATAGACGCAAGGGCCTGTAGATCAGTTCTTGGGAAAAGTTCTATCCATTCCGCCGAAGCAAAAATGTGGTCTATTTTTGTCATGGTTGGCTCTTGTTGATTATTACACCACGTAAATCGTCTACCTTGTAGTTCCAACGGAACTAGCTGTAAATTGTCTATCAAACCTCTGAATCTATTTAGCATGGGGATATTAACTCTGGCATTGTTCTTGTCCTCCATTCTGTATATTAAATTAAAATCACCAAGTAGTATCCATTCTTTAGACATGTGTTGTTTGATGTCAAGAATTTCCTGCATAAATGCGATTTTCTCCGCATCTGACTGTGGCCCATAGACCCCTGTTATACACCATGAGGCTCCTTCTTCCAACATTGTGACTTTTGCGGATATGGTATTTGTTGTCACATGCACGGGCGCTAGTGTAAAAAATCTTTGGGATGCCGCCAACAGAATTCCCCTGCTGTGCCCACAGCTGGAAGAATTGCACAATTTGTTGCAAAGTCTTGACCAATTGTCTCAATCAGCCAATGCTGGCTCCATGTCTCAACTTTAGTTTCTTGTAGACAAACAATGATGCTGGCTCCATGTCTCGACTTTAGTTTCTTGTAGACAAACAATGGTTGCACCTGACGATGTGATCATACTTCCGCACACTAGCCCGCCTCGACCTTGTCGTTGAGGCCTCGAACGTTCCAGCACAGTAGTAAACAATCTTTTTGCGACATTAAAACCAGACACTACTCCCACTTTGAAGACGAAGCAATAGGGTTTTACCTGCGTGAGCCATTATAAAAGTTCACTCCAACCCTCAAGCCACTCATTTGAAGTTGCATACCCACAGGCCCAAGTTGAAGTTCGTTTTTTATCTCCAGGCCATTCCGTCTATGCTCTGTTATGGTTTTGCCCGTTTCCTTGGTCTTACATGTGGGACCCACCATTTTGAGTTCAATTTTGCCTCACGTGTATCTCTCATCCTCTGTCGGGGCCGCCGCGAAATTTTTTCCCGTCACCTTATCGCTCAGCGCGACGCGACACAGGGCGCTCGGGACCGGCTCGGCGGCGGCGTAAAACCCTAGCTCTTTGGGGAGCGCGCCCGAGCTGTTGGCGGGGGCGGCGGAGGGCGTGCCGGCTTCCGTGCGTGCGGGAGGAAGAGGACGCGGTCGCGGGCGCTGGGCGGCGCGGCGTGGCGGGCGTGCCGGCGGCCTCACGCGGGCGGGCTCTGCCGGCTGCGGCGGGCCGGCTCCGGGCGGGCCGAGGCTCGAGGCGAGGCGGAGCCGGCGGCCGGGCGCGGCCTGGCGCGCGCCGGCGGGGGGATGGCTCCGGCGGGCGGCGCCCGGCTTGGGTGGCGGGTGAGTTCCAACCCCCTCCCCCCCCTCCCTCCCTTGTTTGTATGCAGTACATGTACTAGTCACCTAGTCATAAAGAAACAGCCCGAACTCTGCGTTTGATTGCCTCCTCTTTGTTCATCGTAGGATGGGCCGGCCTGCACGATAGCTACACTTTAGAAATACGGATTGTTGCTCCAAACTGCCGTGGTGATTGGTCTGAACGGGCAGAGTTGTGGATGCTGACCGCATCAATTTCAAAGACTTCGTTGATGATGTTCTCGAGACCAATCCTCATGTTTACGGCGAGTTAGTGAATGTTTATTATTGGGCCTTGGATGCAAAGGTCAACATCGAGTTGCGCACTGACCAAGACTTGCTCCACATGTTCGAAAAACATAGTGTTTCCAAATGTTGCTTCGTTACCTGTGCATTTCCTCCCATGCATTTGGCGTGGAAAAAAAAATGAGCACAGCACCTGTGCATTTCCTCCCAGCGCCTGTGCATTTGGCCCAAGTCTGTACCAAAGGGCATTCTAGTCCATTTTTACTGCAGTTAACGTCTGTTACTAGGAAATTTGGACGGAATGGGTTGGAGGTAAAAACGAACTTCAACTTGGGCCTGTAGGTATGCAACTTTAAATGAGTGAGTTCAGGGTTGGAGTGAACTTTTATAATGGGTCACAGGTAAAACCCTCCAATATTGATTCAGCCTTACAAGTTTCAAAGGTAGCAATTCTAACAAATTTAAACCGTCTTGCCGGGGGCAACAATGCCAGCCGGTCCAAATAGATGCGGTGCTGAAGTGATGAACGCAAAGTCTGATGTGGCCAGCAGGCCTGAATGATCCTAAAACGAAGGGATACATGGGTTGATACTCCCCTTGACGGCTGTTAGGAAGCATGTCTGTATAGCCTGTACATGTTCACCGAGTGTCACCACAACACGCCGACGCCCTGGTCATGCGGATCACAGCAGCTCGGCGCCCTGCGCGGTAAGCCGTAGCTGCGCTCCTGTAACATGTTCAAATACCGATCAGATCAACATGGATCCTCGTTGGCTCCCATTACATTTCTCTACAACGGCCACGCAGGGCCCAGCTACTATCGAACTTGTTTCTCCAGTCCAGGTACCTGGCGATACTCTCAGCAGATAGGGCTATCATTGGTAAACAGACCCTACCGCTGAACGCCTCCTTGGCTTCAGGCTGCCTCCGTCATGTTGGCAGTGCTCTTGGCTGTCACAACCCGTTCTTCAGTCAACTTGAACAGTAGAACGAGAGGCGTGGCGTGGCGAATTGCGGGGATTGCGGCGAGGAGAAGGCGGAGCGGGCGGCGCGGGCGGCGCGGCGGCGGCGCCAGCGGGCGGCGGCGGCCAGGGGCGGGCGGCGGCTAGCGGGGGTGGGGCGGCGGCGGCCTAGAGGGGCGGCGGCCTGGGGCAAGAGCTGGAAATAAAATTATTTTATTTTCTTCTTAGCTGTCTCCACGATGGTTACCCCCATATTTATATGAGGGTTTCTGATTGCTTGCCGGGCCAGGCCCATTAGGCTTTTTCTAACTCACTTTAATTTAATCTAATAATTATAATAATAATACTAAATAATAATTAAATATTCAGCCACTCCGCTTATTTCGGGCGACTCGTTGACCGAATCCGACATCTCTCCCTTTGGAGATTCAGCTCGTCCTGTTTGGAAGTCGATAGATTTTGTTGAATAATTCAGCATCTTCCCACGAAGCATCGGCGGAGGGTTTGTTCTTCCATTTGATGAGCACTTGAAGCTGACCTGTGGGACTACGGACTTCAGCATTAGTTCAGGTTCAGGTGCGGGGTGCCCTCATGAATCTGAGGTAATTCAGGAATTTACGTAGGGATCTCTCCACGGTGTGTGGTTTGAGTATCTTGACATGACAGGCATTGTGTATACGGGTTCCCGGCGGTAGATTCAGTGCATATGTTACTGGTGTAATGATTTTGCTGATCTTGAAAGGTCCAAAATATTTAGGGGAGAGCTTGCCTTTATGTCGTCCGATATTGTTGCCACAGGCGGGATAAAAGTTTGAGCCAAACATAATCACCCACATTGAATTCTCTCTCTCGTATGTTTAGCATCAAAATATTTACGATAATAATCTTGAGACAACTACAAAGCGAACCTTTGTCCGATTGAGAAAAATATCCCGCTGTTAAGTTAGTAAATCATCCCATACCGGTAACGTTGTCTCACCGGATGATAACCACGGATAGTAGGAGGGTCACGCCCATACACCGATTTGAAAGGTGTAGTTTTGGTCGATGCATGGTATGGACGTATTATAACAATATTCAGCCCAAGGTAACCATCTTACCCAATCCTTTGGCTTGTCACCAGTTAAGCAGCGTAGATACATTGTAATGATTTTATTGACGACTCCCACCTGTCCATCTGCTTGAGGGTGATAAGCTGATGTTGGTGATAAAATAATATTGGATAGGCGAAAGATTTCTTGCCAGAATTGACTCATAAAGATCACATCGCGATCACTAACCACCGATCTTGGTAAATCATGTAGTCTAACAATCTCTGAGAAAAATTTCTGAGCCACTGAAGTTGCTGTGTATGGATGAGAAAGAGGTATAAAGTGAGCATACTTGGAGAGACGATCAACCATTGTTAAGATTACTGATTTAGATCCCACTTTTGGAAGAGCCTCAATAAAATCCATAGATATATCCTCCCAAATCTGTTCTGGAATTGGTAAAGGTTGAACAGTCTATTTGGATGAAGGTGCTCGGTTTTGTTGCGTTGACAAACCGGACAATCATTCACAAAAAATCGGTGACAATCGTTTATCATGTTTGACAAAGAAGGGTGGCCGAAATCTATGTAATGTTTTACGTATGCCCTCGGTAATGCGAGAATCATGAATTGCATGGAGAATGGTCTGAAGATGTTTGGACGACTGAGAAAGCCATACCTTCTTGTTGAATAAAATCAACCCATTGCGACATTCCCAAGCAGAGTCTTTGCCGTTGATTATAGAATCAATAAGTGCAATAGCTTCCTCGCTGAATGCAATTTCCTCTCGTAGCTGGTCAAATAACCCGAATTGAATTTCTGAGATAGCCATGATTGAAGATTCATCCGTGTTCTGACGAGATAATGCATCAGCGACCACGTTTGATTTGCCCGGTTTATATTCCACAGTGAAATCATAGCCAAGTAACTTGCTAACCCATTGATGCTGAGGAATTGTCGATAGACGTTGATCTAAAATGTATTTAAGACTATAATGATCTGACCTTATAATGAATGGGCGTCCCCAGAGGTATGGACGCCAATGTTTGACTGCTGTAACCAGTCCTATGAGTTCTCTTTCATAAGCAGCCAACTTTTTGTATTTATCAGGCATACGTTTACTAAAGTAAGCAATTGGACCATTGCCTTGATGTAAAACAGCTCCCATACCTGTACGGATGCATCACATTCCACCATATAAATAATTTATTAAAGTCCGGAAGTTGGAGTACGGTGCCGATGATAAAGTCCGCTTAAAGGTGCTCAAAAAGTCTTTTGAAGCCAAAAGGGTGTCCAAAAGAATGAATCCTTTTTAAGAAGATCAGTCAAAGGGCGTGCAATTGTATCATAATCCATTATGAATTTTCTATAGTACCCTGCGAGGCCCAGAAAACCACGTAGCTCATGGAGAGTTGTTGGAAGCGGCCAACCAGTGACAGCTTCAATTTTCTCAGGATCAACAGCCACTCCAGCATCCGATATAATATGTCCCAAATAACCCAATTGTTTTTTGACCAAAGAGGCATTTAGATTTCTTCAAGAAGATATTATGAGATGCTAGAACCTTAAAAACTTTCTCCACATGGTTAAGATGTTGGGGCCATGATTTGCTATATATGAGAATATCATCAAAGAAAACTAACACAAATTTTTTCGAGAACGGTCACAAAATATCATTCATCAAGGCTTGAAAGGTTGAAGGTGCATTGCATAATCAAATGGCATTACCAAAAACTCAAAGTGTCCATGATGTGTTCTCAAAGTTGTTTTTTCTATATGCGGAGGATGCATGCGAACGATGGTAGCCCGATCGTAGATCTAATTTGGTAAAAAATTGCGCACCTTCTAGTTCATCCAATAATTCGGGAATAACCGGTATTGGAAATTTATCTTTCGGGGTATTACTATTGAGTTCCCGATAATCGACACAAAAACGCCAAGTGCGATCATGCTTCTTGACAAAAAGGACGAGGGGATGAAAATGGTGAAGTACTATAGGGATGATACCTTGGAGAAGCATATCTGAGCATTGTCGTTCTAGTTCATTTTTCTGGATCTGAGGATAACGATAGGGTCGAACGACAGTTGGCTGAGTTGGATCTTTCAAATGAATTCTGTGATCATAACGCCGTTGAGGTGGGAGTCCTTTAGGCTCGTTGAACAGTTGTTGGAATTTGCATAACAGAGGATCCATTGGCACATCAGGGAAAAGTATGTGAATACACGTGAGAAATCTGTCTCTTTAGCGAGGTGCCATGTGATCGGCTGTCCTTTACGCCAAAATTTCATAATAAGTTTGTTAAAATTCCAAACGATATTCCCCAAGGAGCTCAGCCAGTCCACACCCAAAACAACATCATAGCCTCCCAGTTTAATGCTGAAAAAATCTGCTTTGAAACTTTCAGTAGCAATGGAAAATTCAATATTGTCATACCTTCCCACATTTGTGACATGCTGTCCATTAGCAACAGCAACTCTGAGCGGACTACGTAAGGAAGAGCTTTGTAATCCCAGTTTCATAGCCATATCGAATCCAAAAATTATGTGTGGAGCCCGAATCCAGTAAGGCCAATAGATCGGTGCCATTTATTTTGATCATTAATTGTGTGGTAGGACAAGTGGATATGCCGGTTAATCCATGAACTGATATTTGAATATCTGAATATCCCCTTGTGCGTACCTTGGAGTGCTGTCGGCGTGAAGCTGTATAGAGACGTCTAGCCAGTGCTATGGCTGTCTCAATATCAGGTGGTTCATGTAATTGGACATCGATCTGAATCAAGGGTGCTAACCCAGCAATATAGAGCATAGCTTGCTGTTTGGGGGAGAGGTGTTGTACCTTGTTCAGTGTAGCTGTGAAGGTGTTGGTGTACCTGTCCAAATCTCCGCCACGGCGTGATCTTTGTGAGATCACCAAGATGATTATGTAGTGGGGTTCCAAAACGTCCGGTGATAGCTGCACAAAATTATGGCCAAGTTGGTTGACCCACTTCATTTTTCCCAACGAATAAACCCCGGGATAATGCGTTCCCTCGAAGATGGAAAGCGGTAGCCTGCATCCGATCCGTACAAATAATTCCTTGGGTGAGGAAAAATTTATCACATTTATACTGACCAATGAGAAGGTTCGTCTTTGCCATCATACTCCGGAAAAAATAATTTAACATTATTGCCGGTAATGCGTCTAGGATTTTCGACAAGAATTTAGGTGGATCTTCGGAGCAAATTTTTTGGGGAAATTCGAAATAAAATCCATCGAAAATTACATTGTCTGCGGGCTGCGGTATAGAAGAATCGGAGGTCGGGGCGGATGGGGACTCATCCGGATCAACAGATCGGAGAGAGCGCTTGAGGGCGGGATGTACTTAGCCGACGACAGGGGCTGGATTAACCTCCATGGCTCGCCTCCATATTTGCGATGATTTCGCCGATGATCATGTTGAATTCCTCCGTGATCATGCGCGCCCTTCATAGCAGGCCATTGGATCGTAGTGGTCTCCGGATACCAATCTGTCACAACCCGTTCTTTGATCAACGCGAACAGTAGAACGAGAGGCGTGGCGTGGCGAATTGCGGGGATTGCGGCGGAGAAGGCGGCGGAGCGGGCGGCGCGGGCGGCGGCTAGCGGCGGCGGCAGCGTGGGAGCGGGGCGGCGGCCTAGGGCCTGGGGCAGGCGGCCCTAGGGCAAGAGCTGGAAATAAAATTATTTTATTTTCTTCTTAGCTGTCTCCGCGATGGTTACCCCCATATTTATATGAGGGGTTTACAGCCGCCAACGGGCCAGGCAAATTAGTCTTTTTCTAACTCACTTTAATTTAATCTAATAATTATAATAATAATACTAAATAATAATTAAATATTCAGCCGCCCGCTTATTTTCGGGCGACTCGCTGACCGAATCCGACATTGGCTCTGCCTGCCTTCAGCTGCAGGGTTGCACCATGCTCCAGCAGCTCCTGAATGGCTTCCATCGCCGGTTTGTGGAATGGGTTCTCTAGGTGCTGCGAAAAAGTGTCATTGTTAGGTTCAGCCTCACTATCTGAATTTAGTTCACCCAACTTCTTGGCTAGCAGTTCTTGTGCTATCTGTAGGGGTATCTTTGCCAACTCTAGACTTAGATTTATCTGCTAGTCGTGCACTTCTCCGCTGGTTGGATTCAAACATTAAGGCGACATCATCCTCTAATTGCGTTTCAGGAAAACTGGGGTCAGGCAAAATCGGAGGTGTGACGGTTTGCGTGACTGAATTTAGGAAAACCTCCATCGGCCTATCTATGTCTGGGCTGGTTTGTGGTTCCTGTTGTTCTGTATGTCCCTGGTTGTTTCCATTCAGGTTTGAATTGGTAGGGGGTGGTTGCAGGTGACACACTATTGCCCCCATCAGTGGTGTCTTCAGGTTGATCTGATGTAGGAAAAGCATTTGGTTGTTGGGCTTCTACAGTTGCATGGGACTCGTCCAGATTCATCTGAGCAGACCAGATAGGCACACTAGGCATGGTTGTGTGATTGAATTGTTCTAACTAGGGGATTCCCAGCGCATTGTTGCGGGAATTAAAAAAAAGAATGCAATGATCCTAAGAAAGAGTTTCATCTTATCATCTCTTCCTGGAGAGGGACATGAGTCTAATAGAGAGAGTACAAATAAGATTGCATTATGTATACACAAATATTTATTTAGTCCATATCGATGAGCTACATAGGTGTATCCGACCTATTCTGCTTATTTGAAAGTAGTATTTCACTCTGGCATAAAGTTTTGCTCTTCTAGTATTCTTAACTACAAAAGGAGCATCCATCTGGATGTAACACCCATTATAAATCAAGGTTTCAGCCCTGAAAAAAGTTGACATCCTTCATGTTTCAGACATTTTACAACAGGGACTGATACCGTAAAGCATCCCATATTTCTGCAACTCAAATAACAGTTCATTCGATGGGGGTGTCAGGCTACTCTTTACATGTGAGCTGTAAGTAGCGCTGGAAGCAGGACAGGATTGGTTCAATAAGTCTTTGAACACGAAACAAAACAATATTAATACCAAAGATGCATTTAGGTGTATAAACAGAAATCTTTGAGCCACGTCATATAATTATTTCCCCTATGTCGCCATAACTATATCACTGTTGATTGCTTATTCTACTGAATTGTAGTCTTTGTCCATCCAGAGAAGGCCCCGCAGACCGTTCCCTTGCAGAAACAGGTCGAAGGTCTTGTTGATATCCTCAAGTTGCAGCTCATGTGTGGCCAGTGCGTCAAGCTGAAGATAAGCACACCTGATAATTGAGGCACTAACATGTAGCAGCTTTTTTTGTGTGTAATACAGGGTAGTTCTGAACTCATATTGAATTGTTACCTTAAAGCAGGGGAACCATTTAGTATCCTGTGTTATGACGAAAGGGAGCCATTTACTTTCGTGTGGACATAACAGATAGCCGGTGTTGTGGTTACATGAGGATAATATGCACCATGGACTAAACCTGAAACAGTAGAACCTGAGTTAGAGAATAAAAAATTAAAGATGATTATGGTAAAGAAAACTAAGGGTAGCGAGAGAAGCGGGACAACTTAACTACATTATCAATTAGCAGGCATATGTGGGGTGCAAGACCGCCAAGAGACGACAGGGCAATAGCTGCTACATGTGTTCAGTTATTAGTAGTGCAATGTATCTTTAGCAGCTGGAGATCAACTAAAGGAGAATTTACCGAGTCACTGTCGTAGAGGATATAGGTATCAGCAGAAGTAAGGTTGATGCCAAGTCCACAAGCCCTTGTGCTAAGGAGGAAGATACGCATACTGCTATTCAAGTCATTGAATTCTGCTATCTGCCATATAAAAATAGAAGCAAAATTATGAGGAAATGGTAATAAAAGACAAACATCAAGTACTTCAACAGATCAATATTGTTTCTCTCACTCAAGATGTATTCTTTGCAAATTGTGCCCATCTATTCAAAATTCAATCTTCTGTGCCAATCATCACAGCAGGCCTCATGATTGTAGCCTGTCAATAGATATAAACAAAATTTTGGTTAAAATCATTGCTTAGAAAAGGGATACTATTTACTGCTGGCTTTGGCCTTTGGATGGCCCTGAAACAATAATTATCATATCCTTGTGCATTACGAAAGCTGAAAAATAGATGATCACCTCACGGAATTGTTTCAAGATTGATTGCTCTCCTGCAGCTTTTGTCCTCAACAATCTAGATTCAGAAGACGGTGATGCCCCTAGTTAAGACACCTGGATAAATCTCATGATACCACCATGCTCCTTAGCAATCTGTGTAGAATCTGGAGCATCCAGTTAGTAGCTAGGCACCACTGAAAGTCTTGTCATGAGTTGTATTACCTGATCTCTGTCTTTTCAGAGCTCCAGCACGATCATGCTCCCCTTGCCTCACTCAAATTTGCATATAAAAAGGTGAAGGAACTGTAAGAAACTTCAGTGCGATATGGTCCTATAGTTCTACTCTTCTAGCAAGTGCTACTACTATAGCAGCATCCTATTTCTTTGAGACATGTACAGATTAGCAATCTGAATGTGGAACGTAGATGCAACTTTGTCGAAAAAAACAGAGAGCTAACATAAAACATGACATGTATACGTCAGAACTAATGGCGACACATTGTACATAATTTTACCAGAAAATGCGGATGCCGAGCAGTCTGAAACTGGTGGAGGCTAGTAAATGAGATCTAGGTAGGAGCTGTCTAAACTAAACTCTGGACATATACGACATCAAAATAAGTAAACATAAAAGGTGAAGATAAATGAACAGAAAAAGGTACACCTGAATTTCCTGAACACTGTGGGGCAAGATCGCTCATGTCAGATGACACAGAGGCATTTTTCCTAAGAGAAAGTGAACTGCTAGAGCCATCAGAGCCTCTGAAAAAAACTAATTATTGATGAGTACCATTGCAAAATCTATTACTATCCAGCGCGATTGCGGGCTTGATAAAGAGCATAGAAAGAACATTACGTTGCCCTTAAATCCATGTTGCTTGTCTGGCGGTGTAACGATTCTGCACAAAAGACCAAAACCAATCAAAATTTTCCACTGCTGGTATATACAAATATAGGATATCAAATGCAATGGGAGCAGGTGTATAGCATCATCACCCAAATATTTACCTTTTCATATTGTAAATAGTCTTCACCATGTCAGATGCTGCCACTCAAACAGGCAGCAGTTAAGAAAAGTTTTCAAATTTGGTTTTGAGGCAAAGGAAGGCTAATGGGAAAAAAATCAAGTTTAACAACTCAAGTTTGAGGTAAAACAATATGATATAAAAGAATGGAAAAAAAACTACTAAATTATCAATAGATATACATTGAATCAAATTAGTATATCTTACCTGGTGAAAAAAGTTTAGATTCATCACATAACAATATATACAATCTAACAGATAATATACTAACTGAACACAACATGAAAGAGATAACAGTTTACATCCGTAATTATTCAGGATTCCATAAATGATACAATACATTTATTTTAACTAAGTTTTTGGGAAGAAAATTCTATTCCTTAAATCTTATTGGTCATGCAAGCTTCATAGCTGCTTATTCATAGATAAGCAAGTTTTGTTTTTATCGCCGGTCTCTATGAATCTCATGTAACGATGTTTGTGTGATGGACTCCACCAACACTGACAAAGGATGAGTGAATCGGATTTGTTCAGGTTGAGTGATATTCAGCCTGCACAGATATTAATAGATACCATTTGTATTGGTTTTATAGTCACCAATTGGTACTATAAAAAAACTGATCGAGATACAGCCATGGTGATTCACAAATGTACAGAAACCTGATTTCCAGAGTAGCCATAATGTTGTTTATAAATTCCAATTAAAGTAAGGATTTATAGTTATCAGTTGGTACTAATAAATAAAAGTAGAATCCGATTATTTTTTTTTGGATATAACCATGCTGTCAAGGTGATTAACACATAGGGTTTACAGACGAACCTGTTTTCAAGAGAATAAACCTCAATGATTAGCCATGGGACAATTCCTCAATCAATGCGCTCAAAAAAGAATCCAATTCAGCATCGTCATAGATGTTATAACCTGCATCCAAATACAGGGCAATAAAGAGGAACTCACATATAGGGGCGGGGAAGACCAAAGACGAATAATTCTGCTTATGGCGGTGCAGGAGCAGTCACACAACCTGCATCCAAATGCAGATGGAACTCACAGATGGGGGTGGGGAAGACCAAATGGTGTGCCAGCATCAATCGGATCGGCTGCCATACCTCCCCAGTGCTCACGAAGCACCCTAAGACGTAGCTCATCCATCCAGTACTGCAGGTCCCCGATCCAGAGCGTCCTGACCTCGTCTGCCGCAGCTAGGGCGGCCGGCGCCGGGCGCTGGTGCTGACGGGGGGCGTGAGGTACGGCGGGGTGGCGCCTGTCTGTAGTGCCCCTTTGGCGGAGCCTGGCCCACATCATGGGAGGCTGCTGCGGAGGCGGTGCGGCGTATTGCTGCGTCATCGGTGGAGGGATCTCGCCCCCACTACGGTGGCTGCCCTCCACCGGCCTGTGCGAGACAGAGGCGGCGCCTTGCCCGGCTACGGCTGCTGCGGCGGGGAGCTGGGCTTCTGCATCATGGCGACTTGGCGAGGCGACCCTAACCCTAGCCGGAGGCGGGATAGAGGCGGTGAGGAGATGGGGGACGAAGGAAAAGAAAACTCAACGGGGAGGCAAGCCGCCGCGGCACAGGAACTGAAGAGGCCAGCGAGGTCACGGGCGAAGGAAGGGGAAGAGGCCGCCCGGCGCTGGAATTGGAAGAGGCCGCCCGGTAATAATTTTTTTGGCGGAAGGAGGGATGGCTACGTGGATCGTGGATGTTCTGCATGTGTGCAGAGAACTCCCCTAGTGGGGAGCTTCTTTATAGGGGTTATAGATTCATTATGTGGACTCACGACTATATTATCAACCGTGGGTTGTTCCTGTGTCGGCTGTGCAGCATCAGTGGTCAGACTAGTGTGCTCGTGAGTGCAAGTTGTTGGTAAAACACTAGCTTCACTACATATATGGCTGAGCCCGCCAAGATTTAAATCAACATCCTGATTGCTAAGCAATGCATGGTTTGGATCAGTATCACGGTTGCTATGATGTGCATCAAGTTCAGTACCTAGTATTTCGGGTTCACTACACAGCTGAGTTTGATGAGGCAGTGCTGCATTCAGGCGTACAGAGGGATCCCAGTGAGTTCCAAACCATACCTGCAGCACGGCCAGCATGTTCCTCTGCAGCTCGATCATGTCACCTCCGATTGCCAGGTTGGCATTCATCTCGTGGTTGTTGCTGATGTCTCTCGCCGCGCTGAATCTCCTGAGCTGTATCCACCGCCGGCAGTTTGCCCCCTTTATGACCATCAATCAAAAGTTCATCAAGCATGGGGTCAGGGGTAACAGTGAAACGCGATTTCGAAGCATCAGGTGTATCAACTATAATTACATGCTCACCAAAGACTGTCGCAAGTGGATCTGCAAAGGAGACTCTTTTGTTGTTTTTACTTGGTGTAGCCCGCGTCGTTGCAGGATCAATCTTGGCGCTGGTGAATACTCTATGTAAGATTCACACGTTTGACCACCCCCTCCCCCCCGCGTCGCTCTCCGTGCGGCGACACGGGGCGACCCCTCCCCACTTCCCCACAGCGCCGCCCGGCGAAGCTCCCACCGGCCGCCGTCGCTGCTCCCGCGGCCGGCGGCGGCGGCCAGCTGTGGCGCCCAAAACTAACCCCACGGCACCTTCCTCCCTCTCTCCCTCCCTCCTTCCATCCCCTCGTCCTCCTCTAACCTAGAAACCATGGTGCCCGGCCGGCGGCGTCGGGGTGCTCGGGCTTCGGATCAGGCCCTCCTAGGTCGGATCCGGCCACCTCCGACTTCGGATCCGGGCGCGCGCCCGCCATCCCGCTACCTTCGCCGGCGGTGCGGTGGCGGCCCGTGCGCGGCCCTGGACCGCCTGGGACAGCGTCCTCCCAGGCGGGCGCGTCGTGCCCACCACCCCGGCGTCGTGGGGCGTCGTGCTCCTAGCGGCGGCGGGCAGGACCTGCGGGGTGGAGCCCGGCGCGGTGGGCGGTCGTGGGCGAGAGCTACGGCGGCGTCGTGGGGCGTCGTGCTCCTAGCGGCGCCGGCGGTCGGGATCCTCGGTGGAGCTCGGCGCGGTGTTGGGCGGTCTTGGCCGCCGCCCCCGGCTTCGTGGCTCTGCGGTGGCGAGGTGCCCGCGGCGGCCCGTGGAAGGTGGCCACCAAACCCGGCTGCCCGACACGATAGCAACCCCCCCAAAGACCCAAAGCATCCTATGCGGGTGGGAGGTCGGGATGAAAATCTCGTGTGCTTCTATCAGCGAAGATGGCATCTACGGCTATCATTTCCCGTGAAGGCTTCGTTCGAGCACTCACGCTATCTCTTTGAGTGCGGCGGAGTAGGTCTCGGGGTGAAAGCCTTTCGAGCTTCTTTGCTTTGGTCGTTGATGGCGGCGTTCGAGGGCGTCGCTACCCTTCTTGGAGGCATCGGCTTAAGCGAGACCTACAGACCACTGCGCCTGCTCGGTTCGCCATGTTCCCTTGGGTGATTTCTAGATCATATCCCTTCCTTGGTGTCCAGCGTCAAATTTCTTTGCTTCCACCGTGTGTTTGGGTGGCGGCCCTGGCTGCCGGTCATCGCCGGCAGCTCGGGCAAGTGTCCATCTCGGCGCCTCGCTCCGTCGGCGCTCTCTCCTTGATGGTGTCGAAAATCAAATGCGGGTGGTGTTTCCACCGCTGCCGCCATTCCCCTCAAGGTTTCCTCCCCATGGACGGCGTTGGATGTTGGTACGTGGGCCCTGGATGTGCTGGAGATGTTCCCATCATTTGAAGGGAGGTCGCCGTGCCCGGCGATCCGAGGACCGGTTGTTCGTCGTCACTCTTAGTCCCCATTTCCTTTGTTGGTCCTTGGAGAAGGGGCGGCGGTGGGCGGCGTAGCTACGAGGAGTGATGTAGGGCATTAGGGCCATGGTGAATCCGGCGAGTATGTTGTTCGGCGGTGGCGCCAAAAATCAAAGTTTGGGCTGGTGACTTTAGGCTTGGTCTAGGATTACCTTAGTTGTTGTATTGTGTTGATGTTAGGTTTTGTGATGTTGTAATCTCTCTCTCCACACCCCCCTCTCTTGATGTACTTTTGACATTCAAGGCCTTGCCTCCACCCACCGATCCCTTATGGGGCGCGGCATGCAATGGAGCTAATACAAGTAGGTGGGGATTTTTCGGTCCCCCAATTTCCTCAAAAAAAAAAATCTTGGTATTTGGTCTTGGGCTTCCCTTTGCATATCTCTTGGCGGTTGTAGCCGTTGTAGCCTCTCGGGTTGGAGCTGAAATAGTCGTCGATCTTTGGTGCGGCACATCACCGCGCGACCCCAAGCTGGAAACACTCACGTGCCTCTGTGATACCCACCATGATCGTCGTCCCTATCATCACGCTTTGTATCGTGAGCTCCTCACGTCCACGACCACGGCCCCTGTTGCCACAAACCTCCCCAAGCGAGTCCGGTGGCCATACCTCCCACTCGAATGTCCTCGGCGCTTCGGTTTGGAGGCCCTCCACGGCCACCATCCCCATTGATGAAGGACAAGTCCTCCACCACTTTGCCACATGGGGAAACACCTCATAGCCCGGTGCATGCTTGAGGCGATTGGCTCCTCATAATGCACTGCACCGAGGTTTGCGGGATGTCCCCCCCAGGCTACTCGGCGTCGAGTCTGTGATGGTGAGCGGACCCTCCTTGGTATCTTGCGGGGGGTCGAGCACTATGCCCGGAGGTCGTAGGTCTGGTCCTCTCTACTGCGGCGGGTGTGCTCCTCAATGAAGTGGATGGCGCGCATGATCGCCCTAGGATCAAGGTGGCCCGTCCTGCCCCAACACGTGTGGGGGATCCCCTCGGTCGGACGTTGACCCTGAACTCCGGATGACCATCGGCGGCTCCCCTTGCCTCGCTCGGTGGCGAAGTGGAAGATCTGACCATCGTCCTCCACCTTCTGGCTGTCGGGTGGCTTGGCCCGAGCGAAAGGCCTTTCGTCCCCGAAGATCACCGGTACTACTCAGGGAAGTGCTTGAAAACTTGGAAGTCGCCCCAGCCCATGCCCGGCTGGACCGGGCGCCTCCCCCAACTGGTTTGGCTGAGAGTCATGGCTGTTGCCCTCCGGCCCGGCCGGCGGCCGCCTTCCCGGCGGTGCGTCCCTCCTCCCTCTGGATGTCCCGGTGGCGAGATGAACACGGGACTTCAGCCGCTGGCGGCCTTGGATCACCGGGGTAGTCCGCCATGGCGGCGGCGCGGGGTCACCACGGGCCACCTCCGGATATGGCGGCTCCCAGGGGGCTTGGAGGGAAGGGTGGTGGAGTCGGCTCTTTGGTGGAGGTGGCGTTGTGGTGGTTTGTAGCTTCCTTCCTTGTTTTGTTGCTGCCTTAAGAAGGTCGGAGTTTTGCTTGGGCATTCATGGGGCGGTGTCCTTTCTTATTGTAGCGCCCGGCACACGGTGGGAGATTGGCATTCTTTCAAATGGTGATCTTGACCAAGCGATTGAAGCACTTGCCATATGCCGGCATTTTGAATTTCTATGTGCGGGCGGGATCGAACGCTGCCGCCGCCGTGCCCGACGAAGCTTGAAGTTTGCTTCTCTCAACACCACCCGGTATGGGCCCTTTACCCTCGACCCGCGGCCCGAGCTCTCTCCACGATGCCATGAATCCACTTTTGAATACCGCGCTCTCTTCTTGGTCATTTGCTCTTCGTGATGGCGACTTGACCTTCTTCTTTGGACTGCCATGGCGTGCGAGGGGGATTGATTTGAATGCTTTCTGCTATCCCTTTCTCTTTCTCGCTTTGCGGAATCGGGGATGGTGGGTTGGCTTTGAGCATTTTTCAGCGCCTCATGAAGTCGGCAGGTCGGCTTGGCCCTTTGATTGCTTCCTTTTTGAGCTTCGATGCGGGGCGCTTCTCCCTCGGTAGGCAACCGGTGGGCATTGAAATCACGAGGCTTTTACGTGTACCATTATGATAAAAGGTCGTGACCTGTTGTACCACTAAAATCTTTGGGCGCTTTTGTATACCATCGCCCAAAGTTTACTTTTGTCCCCACAATACCACTTCTGTTTGTGTTCCGTTCGATTCCTAACGTTTCCCTAAACGACATGTGGGTCCCAACATTAGAAGTGTCAATCCTACCCTTTTGAGTAAAAAAAAAAGAGGAAACAAACACAGGCGCTCGGCCCGAGGCTCGTCTCTTTCTCGTCCACTCGGCCCCCGGCCTTTCGGTCTTTCCGCCCTTGAGAAGGAGAAGCACCGCGCCCGGTCGGCGAAGAGGAAGAGGGGGGCGCCGCCCGGCCATTCTTTGCCTCACCGGTTGGCACCGCAGCCTCGCCCGGCCCCATCCCTGCGGGAGCGTCCGGCCCCGGCCCCCTGCGGGCGCCGGGAAGGGCGCCGCTGCGGTGGCCATGAGGTTGGCACCCTTCGCCGAGGGGAGGCTAGTTCGGCCCGCGATTTCCCTCCCTCTTGCCGATGCGCTTTCGAATCCCTCTTGGTGAGAACTCGATCCCCTCGATTTTCCTTGTATTTTTCGTTAGCTTTCTCCCAAATCGCTAATCCTAACTTTCTTTGTACCTCATTTAATAGATAGTTGTTCTTTACTTTTTGCTAGATTTAGTTCAATTCATTTAGGATGGACGGCGACACTAGCTTCAAACTAGAAATTCGGATTGTTGCTCCCAATAATGCGTGGTCCGTGGTACTCCTTGGACAAGGTTGTGGATGCTCACCCAACAAATTTCAAAGATTTGTTTGAGTCTGTTGTCGACAAGTGGCCTCCCTGCGCATGGTGATGTTGCTTTCGGATGTTTATTTTCGCATGGACAAGAAAGTTCATGTTCAAGTTTGCACCTTGACCAAGATTTGGTTGACATGTTCTCCAAAAATAATGCTTCCAAGTGCTGCTACTTGTCATTTGTTTATTCTAGCCCAACCAGCGAGCCTCACCTTCCTGATTGGGAGTTTGGTGGCAATGCACTCTTTGCTTTGAAATCCCAGTGACACCTTCAGGTAGCTATCGACATAGCTAGTGTAATGAGAACCTTCCAAATTACGGGGCCCACAGGTACTAATTATCGGTTCAATGACTTTTAATAGTCACATATGTGCACCCATAACCTGAAAAGCACTATTAACTATTCCAACCAGGATCCGTTACGAGGTCATTGCAGTATTACAACAGTTTTTTCATACATAATCGAGTAAAACAGCGGAAGATTTATATTACAATAATTTTATAATCATTTGTTTAAAACAAGTTTTACAATATATAAGTATGAGTAGGCGGCAGTTTATTACATAAGTGACACTACTAGACCCCTGCCCACGGGTCTCACTTCTCACTCATCGTCACTATCCTCGATGGATTGTTATGCGCACGATCCGGTGCAAACATGACTACGATCTCGCAACATGGGTCAACAAACCGATGCGGGAGTACTCAACAAGACTTACCCGACTAAAAAAAAAAAATAGGAGAAGACTCGGGAATCTTTGGTCTAATAGGATTCAAGGTAAGGCTTAGCAAGAAGCAAGGACTCTTTTTGCGGAAAAGCTTACTAGTAGTGAATCCTTACTTTCAATGTTTTAATCCCAATTTAGTATCTCACCTATTCTAGGTGATCTCACACTATAGCATACACTTGTAGAAGTTTCATCACTTATTCCATCTCTTCCTTTGTTCCATAATTAAACTACGATGTAACTTGGGGAAACCAAGTCTCCATATCCGAGAAGCACGGCGATTTCAAAATCGATTAACCGGTGAGGAGTTCTTTCCACACGACATATGTAGCACTTAAGCTTGCATATATCAACCCTTTCTGGATACTCAAAATGGAACCGCGTCCTACGCCACCGAGAGTACCGTGCGCCTCCAATCGGGACTTTAACCCACGAGGGTAACACGTACTCCCGCCATCTCTCCACTCCCGGTCTTGGCGGTTATGCGTTTCGATTTGACACCACCAAGATTGGGCTTACCGGAGTATGTGTCCGGAACTAGTTTCGATTTGTGATGGGATGACACCCATGACGAGGCGTGCCATTGGTCAAAAGACCTCGGGCGCGGTGCGTTCCATAGTCTCGGTCCACATTGCTTACAGCGCCGCGGTCCTTAATCGACAAGCCGAAAAATACTACACTGAGACTCCATTCTCGGTGCAAATTACCCGCCCGGTCTCAACTTCAACATCATATCGGTATGGTTTTCTCATATAGCATCCTTTCTCATCAAGCGCCCATTCGGGCTATCGTAAGAGACTTTTCACATTTTGACTCAAAAAGCCTAACTAATATAGCAAGGCTAAGCATTCTAAGCATTTTACCCAAAACAGGTTATCAAGGTAGATATCGAAATAAACAAGGATGGATAATGCATCAATTAGGTTGTCACTCAAATCCTATCACCTAATGCGAGAACATAAAGCAAAGGTGATAAAAGCTTTGTAAAAACACAAGGAAGGTTTAAATGAGCGGGGCTTGCCTTGATTGACGAAATATCGACTCGGACGACGGATCGCAGATTCGAACTTCGGGTCAACAGAATAGCCCTCTTGAGAGACTTGATCAACAATTTCACGATCACCTTCGTTCACTATACGAAAAGAATAATACATGCTTAACATGATGCTATATATAAACATGATGCGTGGGGAGTGCATGAAATGATAAACGCTTGAGAATGCGACTTTCCTTCACGATAAAGTTGCAACCTAACAAAACCAACTTGTTGAACTACTCTACGAGATATCATCACCATTGCCTAAGGAGTTCTCAAGGCCCATCTAACAGTGGTGTGGTTTAGGGTTCACAAAACAACCCAAAATTCTACTCAAAACCCTAAGTTATATAGCGCTAAACAATTTGTTTTACACATGAAATAATAATAAAAATTTTAACTTTCTCAAAACAAGCTCAAAAATTTTGTACAGGTAGGTCATGTCATAAAAACAGTACCAAAATAATTTTCATGATTTTTGGATAAATAAAATAATTATTAAAAATCAAAGGAAGTTGCATTTTTCAATTAAATTTTGTATTTTTTAAGTCATGTCAGAATTATTCAAAATTCAAGTTTCAAATTTTTTCATAGATAGACATACCCATGGGAAGGCTACACAAAAATTTTCAGAATTTTTGAACTAGTATTTGAATTTATACAAAATTTGGAAAATCGAGTCACTATTCAAATAAAAGAAATTGAATAAAACATTTTATAAATGGAAAAAGTTTCGGGTTGAATCGGCCCGTTTCGTAGTATGTGACCTCTTGTTCATGGCCCATGATGAACAGTAATGGATCGGCTCAAAGGAATAGTGGCGGGCGGCTTTGATGAACGGTGTTGGGCCGGCCCAAAAGCTACGATTAATGCGGCCCGACATCATTTCACGTGTCACACATACGTGCTCGGGCGGCGGCGAGCGCACGCTCACTCGCAGCGTCGCTGGCAGCGGTCGCGTTCCGCACCGGTGATGGGCTAAAAAGGAAAACAAAAGGCGGGAGGCGGCGGGGGGGCTCACCGCGGTGCTTTGGGGCCCGGGCTCGGTTGCGGGGCGGGGCTAGGCCGGAGGTAGGTCGGCGGCGCGAAGCGGCGGCGGCGGCGGCGGCGACGGCGGCGGCGTTCCGGCAAGTCGGGGTCACGAGTGCGAAAAACCGACAAAGTCGTTCGTGACCCACGAGGTCAAGCAATGCGATTTCACTAGGGCTGGTTGGGCTCAAGACTCACGGTCGGCCGGCGGGGGCGCAGGGGTCGGCGCGGCGATCCGGCCGACAGCGAGGGAAGACGGGGTGGCGCGGGTGATTCTGGCGGCGAGGTGGGTCGCGGCGGGTTCGGAAGGAAGGTAGGGAAATTGCGGCGGCTGGCGGGAAGTTGGTTGGATGAAAAGCGGCACGACGGCGGCGAACGACGGCGGGTGGTGGCTTGAGGAGTCCCATGGCGGCGGAAGTGGGGAAAGAAGAAAAATGGCGGCGCCGGCGGCCTGTTTATAGAAGGGAGGGTTGGACAGGTGGCCAACGAGGTCGAGAAGGTCCCCCAGGTGGTCGGCTTCGAGAGGAACGCCGGTGGATCCGGTAGCGACCCTTGACGCCGGGCGGCGGTGGGCGCGAGGGAGAGGGCGAATACTTGTAGCAGTCCAACCCTAAATTTGAATTTTCAAAATTACTCCCAAATTTTGAACTAAACTCAAAAATTTCCAAAAAGCAACTTGCCTTAATTTTTCAAGATCTACAATTTTCACAATTGGAGCATTTTCAAATTCTGCCTCTAAATATGACTTTTTGAAATGCAGTTCAAAATTTTGAAATTTGAATTCAAAATTACTTTTAAAATCATGTAACAACTTGAAAAACTTTGTACATGACTTTTGTTTAACTCAACAAGATCTACAAACTAGCTTTTGGAATTTTTCTCAAATTATGCTTAGATTTTGAAATATTGAAAAGGGGGCAATTAGGGTTTTGATAAAATTCAAAATTACTTTAAAATTTTGAACTAAACTTTGAAAACTCAAAATACCAACTTTGTTCAAAATTGAAAACTCTACCTTTTGCTATAATAACCATACCCAAATTCTTGATAAATTTTGAAATAAAGAAAAGGGGACAAATCAAAGGTTCAAAATTAGGGTTTCCGACAAGGGGGACAGTTTCCGGAATATGATTTCTCTCGCGTCTTTTTCGCCCGACAATACAACCAACATAAAATAAACTTATTTTAGTTCAATGCAACACATGGTGGGCTAATCATGCATGCTTTGCAATGATCATGATGACATGTCGGGGTTTTAGTGAGAGTAACACCGGGGGTGTTCTGACCCTTCCCCTTAAAGAAATCTCGTCCCGAGATTTAAAGCCTAGGGTTTAGTAACGGCAAAGGAAATGTGTCAAGCAAACACATCTCAAACTATTTCATAAAACAAGAAGGGGTCTTACATTTACAAGGATTAAGAAAGTGGAAATTTGGGGGAAAGTTTTCCGTTAGGAAGTCTTCCGATTCCCAAGTAGCTTCTTCTTCCGAGTGTTGATTCCATTGGATCTTGTACCATCTAATAGTTCTGCTTCGGTGACTCGAGCTTTTCGATCTAAGATCCGAATAGGATATTGAGAATAGGTTAGATCTGGTTCCAATGTAACGTCTTTGAAATCAACCATACGATCCGGTACTTTCGTGAGACACTTTTTCAAGCGGGACACATGAAAGACATCATGCACTGGCGATAATCTTTACGGCAATCTAAGTCGATAGGCAATCTGGTCCTGTTTTTCCAAAATTTGAAATGGACCAATGTATCAAGGTGCCGTTTTCCTTTAATTCCAAAACGATTTACTCCTTTCATAGGTGACACTTTCAAGTACACATAATCCCCTATCTCAAATTCCAAAAACCTACGCCTTTTGTGCGCATAACTCTTTTTTGTCGAGATTGTGCCTCTTTTAATTTATCTTGCATAAATCTCACTTTTTCTTCGGCTTCATTTACTAGGTCTACTCCGTAAAACCATCTTTCTCAGGTTCGACCAATGTAATGGGGTTCTACATCATGCCATACAAAGCTTCAAATGGTGCCATTTGAATACTTTCTTGATAACTGTTATTATAAGCAAACTCTGCTAAGGGTAAACAATCATCCCACTTTTCTGAATAATTAAGAATATACGCTCTCAACATATCTTCTAAAATATGATTAACTCTTTCTGTCTGTCCTGCCGTCTGGGGATGATAACCCGAACTATGATTTAGTTTGGTACTCAGTGACTTTTGCATCTGTTTCCAAAACTTGGACATAAACAAAGAACCTCTGTCTGTTACAATATGTCTTGGTGCTCCATGTAAACTGAAAATCCGATGAACATATAGCTTAGCATAATCTATTGCTTTATACTTATCATTTACTGGTAGAAAATGGGCTATCTTGGTAAGTCGATCGACTATAACCCGGATAGAGTTGAACCCTTTCGATGTTCGGGGTAACCCAACAATGAAATCCATGCTGATTTCTTCCCACTTCCAAGAAGGGACAGGCAAAGGATGCAATTGTCCTGCAGCTTTCATGTGTACAGCTTTTACTTGCTGACAAGTGTCACACTTAGCTACATACAGGGCAATCTCAATTTTCATTTTTGTCCACCAAAATCTTTGTTTTAAATCCCGATACATCTTGGTACTTAGGGATGAATAGAATATCACGGTCAAATGAGCCTCATCCAGGATTTGTTGGCGTAACTTTCGGGATTCTTTGGTACCACCAAACGGTCTTTAAACCATAGCACATCTGCCTCGTCTATTCGAAATAGGTGGGTTTTCCACTTCTAACTTTCTCTTTGATATGTGCTATGCCCTTACTTATCTTACGGGCATCGATAATCGATTCTTGATAGTTGATTCTCTTTGTGGCATTGGTTACCATGCCGTTTTTAACAATTTCAATATTCAATTTCTCCAGTTCGACATAGGGTTTTATCCCTTATGTTGACTATGAGACAATTACACCGAGGATTCCAAGCGAGTGCATCGGCAACAACATTTGCCTTTCCGGGATGGTAATGCACTTCTATGTCGTAGTCCTTAATTAATTCTAGTCATCTTCTCGGCGCATATTCAAATCATTTGGGTAAAGATATATTTCAGACTTTTTATGGTGCGTATAAACATGACAAATATTACCAATGTAGATAATGGCCTTGATTTTTAGAGCATGTACCACTGCCGCTAGCTCTAGATCATGGGTTGAATAATGCTCTTCATGGCGCTTTAGTTGGCGTGATGCATAGGCAATAACCTTGCCTTCTTGCATTAACACGCATAACCGATACCAATACCGGATCGTCACAATAGGCGTCAAATGGCTTTTCAATGTCGGGTTGAGCTAAAAATGGGGCGTGGTTAGTGCTTTCTTTAATGTCCGAAAAGCTGCTCACACTCGGCGACCATACAAACTTGGTCTGATTCCTTAGCAACTCCGTGATAGGCTTTGCTACCCTTGAAAAGTCAGGAATGAATCGACGGTAATATCCCGCCATTCCAAGAAAACTACGAAATTCATGAACAGTAGTTGGGGGTTTCCAATTGAGGATATCTTTCACTTTGCTTGGGTCAACGGCAACTCCTTCTGATGATAACACATGACCCAGAAACTGTACTTCTTTCAGCCAAAAGGCACACTTACTAAATTTAGCATACAGTTGATGGTCTCTCAATCGTTTTAAAACTATTCCGAGATGCTCGTGCATGCTCTTCTTTATTCTTGGAATAAACAAGAATATCATCAATAAATACCACCACGAACTTATCCAATTCTGACATAAACACTTTGTATTCATCGGGTACATGAAATGAGCCGGGGCATTTGTTAAACCAAAAGACATAACCAAATATTTATAAAGACCGTATCCGGTGGTAAATGCGGTCTTGAAATATCTTCGGGTTTAATCCTGATTTGATGATACCCCGATCTCAGATCAATCTTGGAAAAGACTTTTGCTCCGGCTAATTGATCAAAGAGTAAATCAATCCGGGACAGAGGGTACTTGTTTTTAATCGTCACTTCATTAAGTGGACGATAATCTATACATATCCTCAAAGTCTGATCCTTCTTCTTCACAAAAATAGCTAGGCATCCCCAAGGTGAAGAACTTGGTCTAATAAATCCTTTTTCTATTAACTCTTGTAACTGAGTTTTCATTTCGGCTAATTCCTTTGGTGCCATTCTATAAGCTCTTCGAGAGATGGGAGCAGTTCCTGGTTTCAATTCTATACTGAATTGAATATCTCTCTCCGGTGGTAGTCCAGGCAAATCATCAGGAAATACATCCGGAAACTCACATACTACTGGAATGTCTTTGATCTCCTTGACACAGGTTGCACATACTTTTTCAACTGCTCTCTTTACAATTAGAAGTTGAATAAGGAGTTCGGAATTTTTCTCAGGTAACTTTACTCTGACAGTTCTATTGATGGTATCTATAATAGTACCGTATTGGTACAGCCAGTTCATACCAAGGATCACGTCTATATCTTGATCCTTTAGAACTATCATATTGGTGGGGAAATCATATCCACCTAATGTTATGGGAATCTGATATACCACTTCTTTAGTACTCATACGTCCCCGGGTGAGTGTATAATGAATTCATCTTTCATTTCCCCGATGGCTATCTCATTTTTCACCACAAATGTTTTCTTCGATAAATGTATGCGATGCACTGAATCAAATAATATTCTTTGCAGGGGTGTCTAGCGGCAGGGAACATACACATCATAATTGGTTCCCCTGCAGGTATTTCCTCCACATTGGTGTAATACACCTTTCCGGTTTTCTTTTCGCCCTTTCCCTTCTGAGCATTCTGGTTATTATTCTTGTTCTCTGCGTGGCGGTGACTTCGAAGCTACCGGATAACCGGGTTATACCTTCGAGGATTGGGACATTCTCGAGAATAATGACCAGTTTTCCACGATTATAGCAAATGGGTATATGACTTTGTGGAGTAGGGTTGCGAATGGCGAGGGGCATTCTACCGGCGTGGGTAAGGAAGAGCTGCGGCGAGGTCGAACAAATGGCTAGCTGTCTAAATTTTGGAACTGTGGTGGTGGACGATAAGAAGGATGAAAGTGATTAACGGGATGGTAAATCACTCTCTGGCGTTTTGAATTACCACCAGGATATCCAGAGAGTACATTCTTCTTTTTCTTTTCTTCCTTCTGCTCATATTCCATAAGGACACGATTCTTTTCTTCACAAGATATTGCCATGTTAACCACATCATGATAAGAATCCGTATCACGGATATTCATCATGGCATGGAGCTTTGGATGAAGGCCTCGGATGAACCACTCCTTCTTCTTTCCATCCGAATTCACAAGTCTTTGTGGCATATTGTGACGAGATGATTAAACTTGCCAACATCTTGAAGTCACGGAGTCTTCTCCTTGCTTTAATGCTAAGAATTCTTCTAACTTCTTGGCCATAACTCCCGCTGGAATGAAATGAGCACGAAAGGCATGCTTAAATTCATCGGTGATTTGGTGTCCAAAGAGGCTGCTCGGCTTTGAAATTATTCCACCAAGCTCGGCAAGTATTCAAGGCTCTTTGCGGCGACAAAGATGGGCTTCTGATGATCCGTGCAAGTCATTAACTCAAACTTTTGCTCCATAGCACGGAGCCAATCATCTGCCTCCAATGGTTCATCAGCTCTACTAAAGATGGGAGGTTTTGTGCCAGTGAACTCTAGATAAGAAGTGTATTCTTCATCATCATGTCGAGCCCTTGTGGCCACGATGATTGTTCGATTCTGCTGAGCTACTTCGTATCGGACGAGAGTTCTCAAGAGTAGCTTGAACCGAGCCGCAATGGCATCTGTCAAGGTTAGTTGGGACTGGTGGAGAGTGTGGAAGGTCACCCCTATTTCAGGAGCTGGCACTGTTGTGGTGCGACATCTGCTTTTTAAAACAAAACTATATAACACTCAACCAACTTTATTGAATTTCAAAAGAAAAACAAACAGAAACAACACATATCACTTATTCTTAAAACAGGGGTTTCATACTGCGTCTACCCAAGGCTCATCTAAGTAGCCTACTATTAAACAAAACTATGTTACATATTCTACAAAAATCTCACTCCTACTTTATGGGTCATTCTCGACTCATTATCACTAACGTGAGGCTCCTCTTCATCCGGATTCTCCGTGCTTCCACATCCTCTTCGATTACTTCACCCAAATCCTCTTGTACTACTTGGGGTTGGTGATTTGGGTTGAGAAGATCATTCATATGATGAATTTGCATATTCAGATTGACTTCTTGGGCTTCCAGTTGAATAGCATAAGCCACCAGTTGATGATTATCTTGAATTAGGTGGTCACACCGATCTTTGGCCGCTGTCTTCTCGTGGACCGTCTCGATCAATGCGACTACACTCCCCATGTTTTTGAGCACTTCGATTCAACTCGACTTGCAGTCTTCCAATTTGGATTGCATCACGGCGCCTATCTCTAGCAGCTTCATCAAAGTCCCTGGTCAGGCGCTTGATTTCTTCTTGAAGATCTTTATTAGGCTTGCTGCTGCTTCCTTCAGGAATTCTAGTTTGACTGGTGCTTGCTTCAGGATCATCTCTTGCTGCAAGCTGGTG
Organism: Hyparrhenia diplandra; assembly: GCA_015847255.1. Lineage (NCBI taxonomy): Eukaryota > Viridiplantae > Streptophyta > Magnoliopsida > Poales > Poaceae > Hyparrhenia > Hyparrhenia diplandra. The sequence continues at coordinate 557,260 of JADLZK010006897.1, forward strand.
ATGCGGGACGCCTTTTGGTCCTGTCTTCTTTCTAGGGGTCATTTTGGTATGGGCCATCCGTAGAATAGTTAAGATCGATTACCAAGTTTGGTAGGAGGATCTAAAAGTTAGCAAGAATAGGGTTGATACTTTTTTACCCAAACCACACTAAAGGGAAGGTAAACATTTACAAATGATTTAAACATGATGCATGAATCGAACCTACGTAATAGATCAAATAAAACTTTCTGCATTAAAAGATTGTATAAATAGGGCAATTATATAATACTACTCCACTTATAACCTTTTGGATTTAGATAAGAAAGGTTTTCAATAGAATAAGATAAGAGAAGAAACAATTTAGACCAAAGTAAGAATAAAATTAGTTTGACTCAAATCATTTTGAAATTTTATAAAGTAATGCTACAATAACAACCGTAACGGTGGCTCGATGCGGTATGTAATGAGAACCTTCAAATTACAGGGCCCACATGTACTAATTATCGGTTCAATGACTTTTAATAGTCACATATGTGCACCCATAACCTGAAAAGCACTATTAACTATTCCAACCAGGATCCGTTACGAGGTCATTGTAGTATTACAACAGTTTTCATACATAATCGAGTAAAACAGCGGAAGATTTATATTACAATAATTTTACAATCATTTGTTTAAAACAAGTTTTACAATATATAAGTATGAGTAGCTGACAGTTTATTACATAAGTGACACTACTAGACCCTGCCCACGGGTCTCACTTCTCACTCATCGTCACTATCCTCCTGATGGATTGTTATGCAGCACGATCCGGTGCAAACATGACTACCTGATCCTGCAACATGGGTCAACAAACCCTGAGTACGGGAGTACTCAACAAGACTTACCCGACTAAAGAAAAAAAAATAGGAGGAGACTCAGGAATGCTGGTCTAATAGGATTCAAGGTAAGGCTTAGCAAGAAGCAAGGACTTTTTTTGCGGAAAAGCTTACTAGTAGTGAATCCTTACTTTCAATGTTTTAATCCCAATTTAGTATCTCACCTATTCTAGGTGATCTCACACTATAGCATACACTTGTAGAAGTTTCATCAATTATTCCATCTCTTCACTGTTCCATAATTAAACTACGATGTAACGGGGAAACCAAGTCTCCATATCCGAGAAGCACGGCGATTTCAAAATCGATTAACCCAGCTGAGGAGTTCTTTCCACACGACATATGTAGCACTTAAGCTTGCATATATCAACCCTTTCCTGGATACTCAAAACGGAACCGCGTCCTACGCCACCCGAGAGTACCGTACGCCTCCAATCCGAGACTTTAACCCACGAGGGTAACACGTACTCCCGCCATCTCTCCACTCCCCGGTCGCGGCGGTTATGCGTTTCCGATTTGACACCACCAAGATTGGGCTTACGGAGTATGTGTCGGAACTAGTTTCGACTGTGATGGGATGACACCCATGACAGGCGTGCCATTGGTCAAAAAGACCTCAGCGCGGTGCGTTCCATAGTCTCGGTCCACATTGCTTACAACGCACGCGGTCCTTAATCGACAAGCCGGAAATACTACACCGAGACTCCATTCTCGGTGCAAATTACCCGACCGGTCTCAACTTCAACATCATATCCCAAAGTATGGTTTTCTCATATAGCATCCTTTTTCATCAAGCGCCCATTCGGGCTATCGTGAAGAGACTTTTCACATTTTGACTCAAAAGCCTAACTAATATAGCAAGGCTAAGCATTCTAAGCATTTTACCCAAAACAGGTTATCAAGGTAGATATCGAAATAAACAAGGATGGATAATGCATCAATTAGGTTGTCACTCAACTCCTATCACCTAATGCAGAACATAAAGCAAAGGTGATAAAAAGCTTTGTAAAAACACAAGGAAGGTTTAAATGAACCGGGGCTTGCCTTGATTGACGAAATATCCTGACTCGGACGACGGATCGCAGTATTCAGAACTCGGGTCAACAGAATAGCCCTCTTCAGAGACTTGATCAACAATTTTCACGATCACCTTCGTTCACTATACTGAAAAGAATAATACATGCTTAACATGATGCTATATATAAACATGATGCGTGGGAGTGTATGAAATGATAAACGCTTGAGTACGACTTTCCTTCACGATAAAGTTGCAACGTAACAAAACCAACTTGTTGAACTACTCTACGAGATATCATCACCATTGCCTAAGGAGTTCTCAAGGACCATCTAACAGTGGTGTGGTTTAGGGTTCACAAAACAACCCAAAATTCTACTCAAAACCCTAAGTTATATAGCGCTAAACAATTTGTTTTACACATGAAATGATAATAAAAATTTTAATTTTCTCAAAACAAGCTCAAAAATTTTGTACAGGTAGGTCATGTCATAAAACAGTATCAAAATAATTTTCATGATTTTTGGATAAATAAAATAATTATTAAAAATCAAGGAAGTTGCATTTTTCAATTAAATTTTGTATTTTTAAATCATGTCAGAATTATTCAAAATTCAAGTTTCAAATTTTTCATAGATAGACATACTCATGGGAAGGCTACCCAAAAATTTTCAGAATTTTTGAACTGGTATTTGAATTTATACAAAATTTGGAAAATCAGTCACTATTCAAATAAAAAAGAAATTGAATAAAACATTTTATAAATGGAAAAAGGTTTGGGTTGAATCCGGCCCGTTATCGTACGCCTGCTACTGTTCATGGCCCATGATGAACAGTAATGGATCGGCTCAAAGAAGCGGTGGCGGGCGGCTTTGATGAATGATGTTGGGCCGCCCAAAAGCTACTGGTGTCGGCCCGACATCGTTCACGTGTCACACGTGACGTGCTCACCGGCGGCGACGCGCGCGCTCACCAAGGGCGGCGGCGCGATAGCGTTCCGGCGCCGGTGATGGGCTAAAAAGGAAAACAAAAGCGGAGGGCGGCCGGGGCTCACCGCGATGTGGGGGGACGGGCTCGGTTGCGGCGGGGCTAGGCGGAGGTAGGTCGGCGGCGAGAGCAATGGCGACGGCGGCGACGACGACGACGTTCCGGCGAGTCGGGGTCACAGCTGCGAAAACCGACAAGTCGATTCGTGACCACGAGGTCCGTGCAATGCGATTTCACTATTAGCCGGTTGGGCTCAAGACTCACCGAGTCGGGCCGACGACGGCGAGGTCGAAGGCGGCGATCCGGCCGGCAGCGAGGAAGCGGGGTGGCGGGTGATTCGACGGCGAGGTGGGTCGCGGCCGGGTTCCGAGGAAGGTAGGGAAATTGCGAAGGGGGCTGGGAAGTTGGTTGGATGAAAAACGGCACGACGGCGCGAACGACGGCGGGCGGGTGACGGCGAGAGTCCGGCGGCGGGAATTGGGGAAAAGAAGAAAAACGACGGCGCGGCGGCCTATTTATAGAAAGGGGGGTTGGACAGGTGGCCAACGAGGTCGAGAAGGTCCCCAGGTGGTCGGCTTCGAGAGGGAACGCCGGTGGACGGCGGCGCCGACCCTTGACGCCGGCGGTGGCGCGAGGGGAGAGGTGGGGTACTGTAGCAGTCCAACCCTAAATTTGAATTTTCAAAATTACTCCCAAATTTTGAACTGAACTCAAAAATCTCCAAAAGCAACTTGCCTTAATTTTTCAAGATCTACAATTTTCACAATTGGAGCATTTTCAAATTCTGCCTCTAAATATGACTTTTTGAAATGCAGTTCAAAATTTTGAAATTTAAATTCAAAATTACTTTTAAAATCTTGTAACAACTTGAAAAACTTTGTACATGACTTTTGTTCAACTCAACAAGATCTACAAACTAGCTTTTGGAATTTTTCTCAAATTATGCTTAGATTTTGAAATATTGAAAAGGGGGCAATTAGGGTTTTGATAAAATTCAAAATTACTTTAAAATTTTGAACTAAACTTTGAAAACTCAAAATACCAACTTTGTTCAAAATTGAAAACTCTACCTTTTTTGCTTTAATAACCATACCCAAATTCTTGATAAATTTTGAAATAAAGAAAAGGGGACAAATTAAAGGTTCAAAATTAGGGTTTCCGACAAGGGGGACAGTTTCCGAATATGATTTCTCTCGCGTCTTTTCGACCCGACAATACAACCAACATAAAATAAACTTATTTTAGTTCAATGCAACACATGGTGGGCTAATCATGCATGCTTTGCAATGATCATGATGACATGTCGGGGTTTTAGTGAGAGTAACACCGGGGGTGTTCTGACCCTTCCCCTTAAAGAAATCTCGTCCCGAGATTTAAAGCCTAGGGTTTAGTAACGGCAAAGAAAATGTGTCAAGCAAACACATCTCAAACTATTTCATAAAACAAGAAGGGGTCTTACATTTACAAGGATTAAGAAAGTGGAAATTTGGGAAAGTTTTCCGTTAGGAAGTCTTCCGATTCCCAAGTAGCTTCTTCTTCCGAAAGTGTTGATTCCATTGGATCTTGTACCATCTAATAGTTACGCTTCGAAAGTGACTCGAGCTTTTCGATCTAAGATCCGAATAGGATATTCAGAATAGGTTAGATCTGGTTCCAATGTAACGTCTTCGAAATCAACCATACGATCCGGTACTCGTAGACACTTTTTTCAACTGGGACACATGAAAGACATCATGCACTGCTGATAATCTTGCTAAGGGAGGCAGTTCTTTTAGGTTTGTTGTTGACTTAGCTAAAAGAACATGTTGATGTAAAGCTTGGCAAGGGTCAGGAATACCTTGCAAACATGCTATTGCCTACATCACTTCAATTCCTGGAGAAAAACTAGAAGACCATGTAGATGACTACTATTCTATCGAGAAATTCAAACAAGCTTATGCAAGCTCGGCCCCATGTATTCTCGACAAGTCCATGTGGCCCAATGCCACACATGGGTTCTTCATGCACCCTCCATTGCTTAAGTCAACAGGTGGTAGAAGGAAGAACAGGATAAAAGGGGCTTTAGAGGGAGGAAATGGGAACAAGAAGAGACATAGGTGTATTGTATGTCAAGAATTGGGGCATCACTGGAAGACTTGTAAGAATGGAAATCAGATGACATAGCTGCATTGATGGCGTAAAGGTACTCAAATACATGTATATAAATAAAACTATCATTTAATTAAACTATATTATGTACTAACAATTGCCTTTTGCAGAGGAGTCACATACAAAAGGCAAAAGAAAGCAGCTATTACCAATACAGAGACTAGCCTAGTGGTGGCCACTCCCTCAACAGAGATGTTATTATTCCCACACAATGAAGCCGTGTCCAAGGTCTGCGAAAAAAGAAGAGGAACAACAAAGCATCTTCCTCTACAACTTCAAAGAAAAAGGAGAAGAAGGGATCAGCTAGCACTACACCATCAACAACTCCAAATACCCTATCCGATGTGTATCTCATGTTTACCTTCTATAGTTCCTCATTTTCCAATTGAAGTGAAGCTTGTTCCAATGACTGATAATTAATGGTAACAGGTCCGGGGCTGGTTCTAATGAACTAGTGCCCCTCCGTGCATTACCTCCAATAGTGGACACGCCAACAACGGAGGCCCAACGCTCACCAAGGATAAAGATCTCCATGACGAAGAAGAAGTTGACACCTAAGAGGCCTCCCGTGTACCAACAAGCCCAACCAGCCCATTTTGCAAATACCAGGAGTAAGAAGTTGATGATGGAATGATAGGTGTCCGATTTTGTGGCTATTTTGCTAAACCATGTGTATGGTGGTTGCTTTTGGATGAGTAGCACATGAGCTGCTATTGTTTGTTGTGCCTGGTGGCAACATTTTATTTTCACTAGAACTTAATGTCCGGATGAAGCACTTCTATGCATGTTGTGCTGTTATGTTAGAGACATGATGAAACTATTGTGTGCAAACTAGTGACCAAATGTTAGTCTATGAACCATATTATTGTTATATATTGTGTTAATTATTATTATTATATATTGTGTCAATTTTTTGTCTTCAAAACAAGTGCACATATATGCATACGTGCTGCCCTTTTTTTTTATTTTTTGATAAGTGTACAGCCATATGTAGATAACACTAGGGAGTGGTATAGAGGACAATGGTGATTTTAATCAGCTACTATGGCCTGAGGGGTAAGATAGTCTTTTCTCCAGGTTGTTTAACGGTGTTAGTGTGTAAAATAGACGGAGTGGTACAGGGGACAAGTAAACTTTGGGCGATGGTATATAGGTGCGTCCAAAGATTTTAGTGGTACACAGGTCACGACCTTTTATCATAATGGTAGTAAAAGCCTCTTGAAATCTCCCTCCTCGGGCAACGGTGGCTGAGCTGACTCCTTATCACCCTTCTTGATGGCCTCCCGGTTCTCCATTTGTCTCCCCTTTCAGTCCGGCTTTGAATCAGATCACCGATTTCCCGGGCCAAATCTTCCAAGAGTAGCTCCTCCGCTGCCATTTGCTCCGCCGTATTGATGAGTAGCTCCCCAGTCTTCTGCACCTCCTCTGTCACCGCCGGGCCAGCTTCCTGCATCTCCGCTTCAGCATTCTGGGTCTGCTCGCCCTGACGCGTAGAGTCGTTGCTGCACACATTAGCTTGTGGATCGTCGAGGAGTCGGTCTTCAGCTATCCCCTTGTCTGACGGATCGATGAGGAGCTCCCCCACCAACCCGCCTGTCCTCTGCAGCTGCTGCAGCACCGACCGACGGTCTTCTCGCTGCTTCACCTCCTCCTTCTGGATCTCCTCGTCCTGGCGCAGTGAGCTATTGAGGCCTTGTTTAGATGGCTAAAGTTTCTAACCTTTTTTTCCCACTTTCTCTCCATCACATCACATTAAATACACCAAAAGATATATATTTGAAGTATAAAATGTAGGTTAAAAAAATAACTAATTACACAGTTTAGATGTACATTGCGAGACGATTCTTTTGAGCCTAGTTACTCTATGGTGGGATAATATTTACCACTAACAAACGAAACGTGCTACAGTGTACGATGTGACATACGGAGCAAAATTTTAGCCATCTAAACAAGGCCTGAGTGACCCATCAACCTGTAGATCATCGAGCGTAGAGTCTGGGATGGGGGGGATTTGGCTAGGGGCTTGGATCTCGGAGGATTTGGGTGCTGGGTGGGTGTCGCCCGCCGAGGGGCACGGGAGCGGGTCGGGGGCGAAGGGCTCCATACGCACGCTGGTGTGAGTATTCCCCTTATTACATTTATAATACATCACAATAATTCTTTTCTCTTCAAGATCAATGGTTCAGAAATCTAACAACATAGTAGGATAGCCAACTATATAAAAATGATCCATACTCATAGTTGGATCTAGAAGAAGCAATGCCATACGGGACTCATTATTACATCGCAGTCTCAAGGCAACATAGATAAAACATAAGAACAGAGTGTTTAAATATTACACGCGGCGAGTTGAGTAGAGTACAATAATAGCAGTGATGAATAAACTTTGACGATCAGTGTATCAACAGTAAGCAACCTATTGTTCTTGGATGGGAGTATGTGTATGTGTCTTCACGTGTTGTGGATAGCCTGAATGCATGGATCTTCTTCTAATTCATCACACTCCGCCAGTCTGCACGTGCACACAGATCAATACAGTGGTAATTAGTTCCTCATCAGCATTTGGTTTTTGAAAAGCAATCAGCAGAGGATCTGCCGCCGGGCACGTTTCAATGTAGAAATCAGAAATGCACGCACGAGAATGGAGAAAAGCCTTTACCTAAACATACATACTCCCTCCGTCCCAAAATAAACGCAATTCTTTGACTTTTAGAAGCTATGTTTGACCATTCGTCTTATTTAAAATTTTTATTTAAATTATAAAACAAATTAAATATTACTAAAATATCATTTGTGGTGTTGTAAATCATAACAAAAGTGATAATATTTGTAGAAGAAAGTTAAATAAGACGAATGGTCAAACACAGTTTGTAAAAGTCAAAAAATGTGTTTATTTTGGGATGGAGGGACGGAGGGAGTAGGTAGGTGGTTAGTACTGGGCGAAGTCGGGAGCATGTCGACAGTATCCTGGAACAGGCTCTGAGCAGCGCCAGCGCAGCATCATCCGCCTTGTCTTCTCTCCCCAAGTCGCTAATGCGCTTTGCCCTGTCTACTCTTATTTCCTGGAGGCCCACGAGGTGCTCGGCGCTTGACGCGTAGCCCCTGTCCCAGTCATCAATACTGATTACCAAGTCTAGGTGTAGTAGGTTCCGCATTGCCCCGGCCTCAAATGTCAGGGAGGATATCCCATCATAGTTGAACATAAACCGCTTGAGAAGAGTGAATATCCTTCTCCTCAAATGTCAGGCCCGTTTAGCCCGTCCCGGGCTGGCCCAATCCCGGTTCGTGACATAGAGCATCTAATGACGCCTTTAGGTTGTAGTAGTGATTGGAGCATTACCCTTTATATAGAATTCTATATTATAAAAAGAATATTGGCTTTCATTCACTCTCCCCTAATCGCCATTTCGTTTTTCAGTCCACTCCACACCAGACAACTTAAACTGCAGGTGCACAAACGGCGCGACGATCGGATCCTTGCATCGGCCAGTGTCCATGTGCTTATAATATATGCACTCTTGCTTTGGCCACATTTTGATGTTACTATATATAAGTTTTTGTGAGATGCATGCGGCCTTGCCTTGGGGCCAGAGAAAGCACGGTTTTATTAGTGTCGTGTAGTTTGCCTTTGTCTTAGAACACACATGTATAGCGGAGTGGGCATCACATGTGAACGGACGCGTCACGCACAAACTAAAATATGTAACATTAGTAACAGTATTTAACAAGTAACCTACACGTCTCTCAAAAGAAATTACTAGACAGTCGGCATCCTGTTCAGACGGTGCAGGAGTAGAGTATCTTACTATTACTAATTGGAGGCTCCAACGGAGGCTTCACGTTAATTCTCACGAGGACTGGCGCTAAAAAAGATAAAATACAAGAAATTCTCACATTAATCAGAAACATCCGGCCATCAATCCACAATCCTCCAACAATAATAGCCATTCGATCTATTTTTATTTTCTAAAAATTACCCACTTTTGCCATTATAAAACATCATAAAAATAACCCCTATACGTACATATAAATTACCCACTTTTGCTATTATAATAACATCATAAAAATAACCCCCTATACGTACATATAAATTACCCACCAATGCCATTATAAAATTTATATTCTTAAAAATAGTAAAACTAATACTTTACGTAGTTATCTTTTTCCTTCTTTCTTACTATATGTAGATTTGTAAATATTAAGGCAATCCATTTACCTAGGCTCGCGGTAGGGAAAATAATGCATTTATGTTTTCTTTTTGTTATGTTGATTTTAAAACATAATAGATTTATTTTTCTTTCTTTCTTTTTACCTCTAATAATGACAAAGGTGGGTAATTTTGTAGAAAAATAAAAAGTAGATCTAACGGTTATTGATTGCCGGAGTCTATAGATTTGATGGCTAAATACTTCTGATTAATGAGAGACTCCACATTAATTCTCACCAGACACGCTAGAAAAAAAGATAAAATGCTAGAAATTCTCACATTAGTCAGAAACATTTGGCCATCAATCCACAAGCCTCTAACAATAATATTGTACCACTAGATCTCCTCTTTGGAGCAGATGCATTATGATTATTACTTGATCTTTGGTTGTGGATCTCAAAGAGATGATGTAAATATGTACCACTATGGCAACATCAATTGATCAACGACAAGCTGATGCGGTAATGAAACTGCGGTAGAACCTGTCTTCCGTTCGTCCTTCATCAGTATGCATGTAGATTAGTAGATGCATGGAGCTCCAGTGTGAAAACTAAAAAGTCCACTAGATCGGCCGGGTATCTATTAACAGGAACCATGTAGACACGCATGGACCATGGATGAGAGTACCGATCAACACGTAGAATCTCGCTCTCACGTTGCCCTATCATGTTTCCTTGCCACCTACAAAGATGACAAGCATTCAACAGGCGGGAAGCATTTTGATCTACTAAAGCCTGATGAAGGATGACGCCGCGTCTCCATATAGGTCAGAGCACAATTCTGAATGACAAACTCCTTTAACTTCCAACAACATTTAGTGTCTCTATACATAAAACTACGAAATTTTTGTATACTGATGTATACAGTTCACCTATCATAATCAAAGCCGACTAGATGAGATACAAGATGGGTCTTATATATTTGTTTATATATAGGGGATTTCTACAAATTACAACATCATTGCTAATTAGTGACATTATATCCCCTCGATAAAAATATGGTATAATAAATCTAAAATGTTATTAGTGTTGTCGTAGATTAATTTATATTTTTAAATAAAATAATACACATGAGTTTTTTTTCCAAATTATTACACAGTCATCTGTTTGGTTTACTATAATCCTTATTATTATACTATATTAACAATCACAATCCTTAGATATATTCTATTATAATATCACAGCTACCATTATGTAAAATAGGACTAAACTAGAACTCTAATATTCATTTGAATCACCACATATGAAAAATGATATAAAGTAACACATACATTTATATCTAAATTAGCCAGCTGCATTATATCATTAACAATAATATATAAACTACCCTAAATATAAATTATCTATTGTGGTCATTATCAAGTAGTTTCCCAAAATACTTTTATAATTGTATAGATTAATCACTCATGTTATTATTAATATATGAAAACGTAACTCACATTTGTGTGTGTTGCCATGCATAAACACGTACTTTATTGAGAATGCCGATTTCAAACCAAAATATATAGTTAAGGTTTTGAGAAAACATATGTCGATCATATTAATGAACAATGCAAAGGTAAAAAAATATGAATGGGGTTGAAAATGTTAACTCAACTATAAAAAGTGAATAGTGATGAGAGAATATTTAAACAAGTATAGAAATATTAGCACATTGATGAACTAAACGGACATCAAACACATATGGAGGTATGTTGCAGTATGAATGTGGATGGAAGTAAATAAAGTAAATATTAAAGCATATCACTTTTTGATAAAAAATAAAAATATATGGGTTTTATATCTAATACACATGGAACTAAGATAAACATTAGATAATCTACAAATTGAGATTGAAAATTATTTATATATACCAATTGGCCATTTAAGTATGGATTTATATTAGAAAGCAACATTTATATGAGTGTCACGTTAGTATACAAATAGACGCAATTATATGGTACACCATAATAATATGTACAATATTTCTAACATCTATGTTTTGTACCAACTCTACCGCAAAACAACATAAAACACCATATGACTCGATATTTAAACTATCTACATATGCGATTAGCAAACATTGTCTAAAGTATATCTTGCATGTAATTACTCACGGACTCTTAATAAATCTGATCGATAATTTAAAGAACATAATTTTTTTATCTTATTATTAACTAATTAATGTTTGGCACATCTATTTTGATAGTACAACCATGACTGCACATATAATGTATTGATAGAAAAATTCAATCATCTTGAGAAGCATGAGAGACCAGTTGTGGTTATAAATTTCTATTCGATTAAAATTTTTAAAGTAAAATATTGATCATTATATATGGCTAAAGTATTAAAATTCTATTCAAGCAAGCACTGTTACTCACATCCAAGATCTCACTTCAAGGGTCTTATCTTAAGTGACATGCAAGATGTAGGTTTCAAATTATTGCTCATCTATGCTATCATACCATTTAAGAACATACTGTAACCCATAATCCTTATTTGAAAAAGGTGCAAATAGGAGAGTTAACAATAGATACAATAAGCACAAGAATTTCAACTCGGGGACAAAAAATCTATAGCGATCACTAAGAATATTTAAAAAGACAAAATTTAGATTTATGACTTCATCAAGAGCCACCATAGTTAGTGGCAAGATTTATTTAAATCAAATTGTATATTCAATATACATAGATTCCATGCAAAGTAAAAAAATATGGATATGAATTAAAACATGTAATTAGAACATAGTAACTAATAAGTTTATGATAATTGGATATATAATATAAAATATCTATTATGACTATTTTGTAGAGAAAAAGTAAAACATTATATAATTTAATATAAAGAATTTTTTTATTAGTTGGATGTATTAAATAATATATCCATCTATAAAAAATTTAGCCCATCTTGAGAGCACGGGTTGATGGACTAGTACGTTAAAAACAGAGAAGGGGAGTAGGTAGCGTCATGCATATATGGTGGCGGAACAGGAATGCAGGATCGGATCGGAGTGACAATATAGACATATATTCAATATGGCGACCGTAGCAGTAGTACCAGCAGCAAGCCCCGGTGGTGGTGGCGGCGGCGGCGGCAGCGATGTCTCCGTCCGAATGCCTGCTGCTGCGGCGGCGGCATCGAGGGAGGGGGAGGACGGTGCTGCCCCTGACGGCAACGTGGAGAAGCAGCTGAGCCGCCGTGCGGTATGTTGCGTTCGGGGAGTGGGCGGGCAACGCGTTCGGCGGCCTGGCCTTCTTGTGGGCGACCGAGTCCTCCTTGGCGGCTTCTGCGACGATCTCGGCGCCTAGATTTCTGGTTTGCCACGGTCATGATCTTTATCGAAGCCTTCAGGTGCGCCCGACCCGACACAGGAATAGAATTTGGAATGGAGCTAGCTAGGGAGGGTTTAACCATTATTTGACTTTGGATATGCAAATTTTGAAAAAACAGGATTTTCAGCCGCAGCTATAAACTAGACAGCCAGTCTTTATTCGGTACCACAAGAGCACTCAGATGGAGAAACTCCTCTTTCCTTCGCATGTTGGGGCGACCACAGGAAGGGAATGCAGTGGTGCTCATCTTGGGTTTCTGGCTCAACCTCATTATTAAACATTTTCTTTCTCAAACGATTGCCAAGTTTGAGTTTTGGATAATAGTTTTAGTCAAGTTATTTCTTACGATGGCAGTATTTGTGACTTGGAGGCAAATAACGCGACGACCCAAACAGTGGCAAATACGGGCTGCCGCAATTGCCTACGTACTTGCTACTGTTCAAAAACTTAAAAACGTAGTGTCGTCGAAACCTTGCAAAATGTCGCTAGACGGTGATTATGAAGAAAGGCCGCTGGCGCCACATCTTCTTTTTTGCATGTTACCACTCATAATAGAGGATGTGGCAGTGTTGCTGGTCATCTTGAGGCCCCGGAGGATTGCCAACTTAACAGGTACTCCTCTTGCGGGCGCAAATTAATATCCTTTGCTAAACTTACTTCAGCTTTATGGTTGGCCATCGATTGGCCGCTGACCATGCTCTACGGCCTGATCCCCTGGAGCCTCCATTACTCCATTCCAATCCTTGCATACGTCAAAGATGATCTGAGCGAACCATTCGCTCTACTGGTACTATCACTTGGCAGCCTTCAGAATCATGCACAAGGTAGTCGTCGCTGAAGCTGGCCTGACGCTATCATGCACATCTCTTACCTTTTCTATGCCGTGGTATCAGCCCCAATGTCCATTGTCGATGACCTCATGACCAGTTTTCCCAAACTTTTTGTTGATGGCCTGTCATGCATGTTACTGTTAGCGTTGCTGCTGAGCGGCAACTTGCAGATACCTGCAGCCGTCGCGCAAATCATGCTCTCATCCCTGAGCTTAACATATTTGCCGAGCGCTACTAACTACAACAACATGGTGGAAGGAGATGAAAAAAGACAAATACAACTTGGTGGCAGCAATACCTATCTTCTACCTGCTGGCGCTATGTCACTACAGGAATCGCCTGCTTTGCGAGTGCGGAGCGCACTCGGCAAAGGCTTGTATCCACTCGGCGAACCCTTTGCCGAGTGCCAAACTCGGCGAATCGCACTCGGCAAAGAATGACTCGGCAAACCAATCTTTGCCGAGTGCCAAATGTCGGGCACTCGGCAAAGGCGTCGCCGAGTGCCATGTCAGTACTCGACGACTGTAATGTCGAACGTTACATATGACGCCTCTTTGCCGAGTGCCCAATGTTTGGCACTCGGCAAAGGTTTGAATATTTTAAAAACTTTGCCGAGTGCCAAATGTCAGAACTCGGCAAAGTATTTATTTTACCAAAAAAATAACCTTTGCCGAAAGTGCAATACGTAGAAGACACTCGGCAAAGTTATGGTCATTTTGCCGAAGTGCGTGCATGCACTCGGCAAACCTGCCATTTTTTTTCGCGGGGTGCCCGGCTTTGCCGAAAGTCTTTGGGAGCTGGGAATTTCATTTTTTTTTTTGCTATTTCTGTTGATTGTTGCTGCAAATCAACATATACATATACGAAGCATTCATATATACACATAAACCACATATTTCACCAATTCACATATATAATCCACATATCTCACAAATTCACATATATAATCCATACAAACTTGCATAATTTAAAACAGCTCACATATATACTACAACTTCACTACAAGTTTCTTGCTGCCGGCCTTCTAGCCAAAATTGAGTGAAGTGTAGGTCACCGATCTTTAATGCACAGATCTCCCAAATGTAGACCAACATTCTCACTAATACATCCTCATTTGCTTCACAACTACGACGACATGGTCTCACGACGACGGTTAACCATAGCTGGATATGTCGCTGGATCTCCAATCTTACGAGCAACCACCTTTGCCCGATATCCATCTGTAGTGCGGCGTTGGTATTGGATTAGCCCATGTCCAAACATAACCCAATCGAGACATTGTGCGGGTAAGAATGGATGCATAACTACAACCGGCGTAGGTTAAGTCATATAGTTGAACCTGTAATTATTGGAAAAAAAATATGAGAACATCTCTAGAGTACCACATCAATTCTAGGTATAAGCTACGTGACAAATTAACATATCGAGATTACCACATCATTTTGGTTCCTCCGAGCCTGGTTTGCAGCAAATCCCGTAACATCAAGCGCGTTCCTATTTTTAGCTGTCATCAACAAAAAGGAGAATGTAGGCAGAGTGTACCCATGTTCTTGAAGCTTCGTTACACATCCCATGACAAGCATATTTTTTGTGTAACATTTGGCTGGCTCACATGCGACTTTGATCCAACCGCCGAGATGTTTATAGGATTTCCACCTCTCCTTCTAGGGGCAATGGAAAAGCTAATTTGACATTGGATTTGTTGTCCTAATTCACTATGAAGATGATGTGAGTCTTTGGGCGACCACTTCTTGAACACCAAAGTACGAGAGAGTGTGTTTAAGCCAAGTGATTTGGTCAATTGGCTCGCAATACATATAAAATTCATATAAATGGTAAATATACATATACAAATATATTTGACAAATTAATTATACAAATACTTAACATTTTTCGCTATGGTGGGCAGACTTCTTGGATCGGGGTCAAATCCCAGGGTCGTTAGATGGCCACATCTACCTATGACTTCCGGCGGTGGAAGATTACATCCGCCATCTAGAAATATATAGAAATTAGTTTCAATTTTGTGGAGACTTAATAGAAATATATAGTATAATCCCTCTAAAAAGATTTGTGCACCAAAAGAAGGCCAATCATTTCGACGTTATATACTACTATGACACTAAAAAAATAACCTTATCTAGTTATATACTACCACACATATATTATTATTGAGAAATCATAACAATGTAACTTAAAAAAATTATAGCAATGTATACCTTAATGCAGATCGGCAGAGGTGGCGGCGTTGGCGGGGTGGCCGGCGTCTATGAGGGTGGCCGGATAGGGCTTACCTTGGCGCGGCAACACGAAGAAACGATGACCGGCGTCGATCACCTTCTTCCTCCTCTCCTTCCTCTTCTTCCTCCTCCCCTTCCTCTTCTTCCTCCTCCTTCTTCCTCCTCCCCTTCCTCTTCTTCCTCCTCCCCTTCCTCTTCTTCCTCCTCCTTCCTCTTCTTCCTCTTCTTCCCTTCCTCCCTCTTCCTCCTCACCTTCCCCTTCCTCCCTCTTCCTCCTCACCTCCCCTTTCTCCCGCCGGCCCGCCTTGAGGGGCGGGCAGGGCGGGGCGCGGGGGGCTGGGGGTGGGGCGAGAGGGCGGGCGGGCGTGGCGGGGCGCGCCGGCGGTGCTCGCCGGAGCCCGCCGGGGGCTCGGGGCGGCAGCGCCCGGATCAGCGATGGCGGGCGGGGAGCGGCCGTGGGGCGGGGCGGGGTCCGGCGGCGAGGCGGGGGTCCGGCGGCGGCGGGGCGGCGGATCCGGCGAGTCCTAGCGGGGCGGCGGCGGCGGGCGGGCGGGGTGGCGGCGGCACCGGCCGGGCGGGCTCGGGGCGGCGAAATGAATGGGAAGAGGGAGGGGGGCAAAATATTTATCCGCCGCCTTTGCCGAGGAGTGCGGAAAATGAGGCACTCGACAAAGCTGTCTTTTTATTTTTTATAAAAATGTCCTTTGCCGAGTGCCACGCGTCAAGGCACTCGGCAAATCACGGTCTTTGCCGAAAGTGCCATAAGCGGCACTTTCGGCAAATTATGCAATTTTTTTTTGTTTTTCAGCCCATATTTTTTACGTTGGCTTGGTACAGAAATTACATCTCATGTTTCTGGATTTGGGACAATTTAAAGTTGTTTTGCTATATTTCATGAATTATTTCTTTTTCTTGCATTTCTTGGACCACTCCAAATTTGACTGCAGGTACATGAAATAATGGAATGTGGTCATTCGAAAAAAATGTTATTCATGATGTTTGGCATATGTTTAGGCTCAATCCGGGGACTTCCTTGCGAAATTACGAACATTTATGTGTCGGAACATGACGAGTTACGTGCGGGAAAAGTGTTTTTAAATTCTATAAAATTCAAACGAAGTTTAAAAATCACAAAACTTGGCGAGGTGTCTTGTCATCTCATGAGGAGGCTGTGGTAAAATTTGAAAAGTTTGGAGCAAGTTGTGGCGTCGGATGCCTAAAACTTAGAGATCCCTACACTTGATCACATGATCAAGTGCGGAGATGTGCGGGTTTTAGCCATCCGACGCCATCAACTTGCTCAAAACTTTTCAAATTTTTTTCACAGCCTCCCATGAGATGACAAGACACCTCGCCAAGTTTCGTGATTTTTCAACTTCGTTTGGATTTTATAGAATTTAAAAACACCTTTGCGTAACTCGCCGTCATGTGTTCCGCACATAAATGTTCAAATTTCACGCGAGTCCCTGGATTGAGCCTAAATATATGCCAAACATCATGAATAACATTTTTTGAATGACCACAGTCCATTATTTCATGTACCGCTAGTTCAAATTTGGAGTGGTCCGTAAAATGCAAGAAAATAGAAATAATTCATGAAATATAGCAAAACAACTTGAAATTGTCCCAAATTGTGAACATGAGATGTAATTACGTGCTAAGGCAACACAAAAAAAATGGGCAAAAAAAAAAAGGATAATTTGCCGAGTGCCAAGTTTGACACTCGGCAAAGACCCCGCTTGCCGAAAGTGCCTATACGTGCGACACTCGGCAAAGTGTGCCCTGGTTTGCCGAGTGTCTAACGTTGGACACTCGGCAAAGGTCACGGAGAACGTGGGCCGTTTGCTCCTGTTATCCTTTGCCGAGTGGAATGTTTTGCCGACGGCTACGCACTCGCAAAGGTATTCTTTTCGAAAGTGTTGTACATCGCCGGCGGTTAGGCACTCGGCAAAGAAGTCTTTGCCGAATCGCGAAGTTTGGCACTCGGCAAAGAAGTCTTTGCCGAGTGCCCGATTTTTTTCACTCGGCAAACGTATCCGCGCACTTTCGGCAAAGAAGCGGATTCCTGCTGGCGCTATGTCAAGGATCACTCTACATCATAGCATGCTTTCTCGGCCTCTTGTCCGCCTTTTCTCGCCGATGGCTCATGCGAAGGTCAAAACTCGGTGGAAAGCTGGGAGCCAAGGCGATTGATCTCTACTACGAGCATGCCTACGCGACAAGGATGGAGATGGGCATGTTCGGTGAGGCAGGGCGCACGGGCAGCTTCGCCGACTTCGCCATGGAGGCCCTTGGCTCCAGCAGCTCACGGGACATGCAGGTGGCTGGCCTCTGTGTTCTTCACAACATGCTGCAGCAAAGGAGGGACTGCAACAGCAAAGACCTCACTCTCAGAGTCACCAGCTCCAGCACAGTAGTGTCCACATTGGTCGGCATGCTTGCCTGGACAGACATGGAAGACGACGGCACTGGCAGCTATCTTATCATTAGACTCCTTGCTGCTAGGGTCACAGCCGAGCTTGCCTGCAGCCTCAGAATTAGCAGCATCCAAGGCATGTTGAAGCTGGTGTCCTCGCTCCTTGAGCTTGCGGAGAATGCTGCTGATGCTGTGGTGCTGGTGCCTAATCAACTGGGACATGGCCATCAGCAAACACCTCTTGCCATTGCCAATGGAGGGAGTGTCCAGTTGGGTCAAGGGAGTGTAAAATCTGGGGTTAACCAGTGACTTATTCCTAGTCCTGGGTTTCGTGTTATATAGGCCGGGGAAATGCCCCACCGGCGGTGGCTTACACAACAAGGTTGTTACATAGTTTGTTACAAGATAATTATGCTACAATCTAGGATCTAGCAACTACCTAGTACATTGTACCTAGACTAGTTACATTGACACGCTAGGATGTTTATCATCTAACACCCCTCCTCAATCTCAGCCACACACAAGGTTGAGATTGTTTCTAAACTCTCTCAATTTCACTCGAGGCAAAGCCTTAGTGAACCCATCAGCTAGCTGATCATTTGTACTGATAAACCGAATTTCCAACAAACCTTGTGCTACTCGTTCCCTGACAAAATGAAAATCAATCTCGATATGTTTGGTTCTTGCATGAAACACAGGGTTCGCTGAAAGGTACTTGGCTCCAAGATTGTCACACCAAAGTCGTGCTTGAGGTGGATGAGATATCCCCAATTCTCTTAACAGCTTTTGTATCCAAATCATCTCTGCTGTTGCATTGGCAAGTGACTTGTACTCAGCTTCTGTACTTGAACGTGAGGCGTCGCTTGCTTCCGTGCACTCCACGAAATCAGATTCTCACCCAAGAAGACCGCAAAGCCTCCTGTGGATCTTCGATCATCCACACATCCGGCCCAATCAGCATCAGAGAATGCACTGACACGCATGCTCTTTGAGTTCCCAATTCTCAGTCCAAGATCAAGTGTACCTTGTACATATCTTAATATACGCTTTGCCGCACTCCAATGAGAGGTCGTTGGTGCATGTAGGTATTGACATACCTTATTTACCGCAAAACACAGATCAGGCCGGGTGAGAGTCAAGTATTGAAGAGCGCCCACTAAACTTCTATACTTAGTACTGTCATCTGGTCCAAGAGGATGGCCCTCATATGCACTAAGCTTCTCTGTTGTAGCCAACGGAGTATCAATGGAATTACACTTGCTCATACCTGATCTTGCTAGAAGTTCTGACGCATACCTCTTTTGTGAAAGGACCAATCCACCTCTGACTTTCTTTACTTCAATGCCCAGAAAGTAGTGCAAATCACCTAGATCTTTGAGTGCGAAATCACTATGAAGATCAGTCAGCAAGGCCTTAGTTCCCTCCGATGATGAGCTCGCCACAATGATGTCATCCACATAGACTAGAACAAACATCTTAAGGGTACCTTTGCTATAATAAAACAATGATGTATCTGCTTTTGACGCCTTGAACCCCAAGGATAGCAACTTGCGATATAATCTGTAGTACCATGCACGCGGTGCTTGTTTGAGGCCATACAAGGCCTTGTCCAACTTGCAAACATATCTAGGATAATTTTCATCTTCATACCCAGGAGGTTGATGCATGTATACCTCTTCCTCCAAGACACCATGAAGGAATGCGTTTTGTACATCAAGCTGCCTCAACGACCAACCGGCTGTGACTGCAATCGACAATATCAACCGTATCGTGGCAGCTTTGACAACAGGATGAAGGTATCTTCATAATCAATTCCATATCTTTGCTTGTACCCTTTCGCTACTAGCCGTGCCTTGTAACGATCAATGGTGCCGTCGACTTTCTTCTTCAATTTATACACTCATTTACATCCAATGATGTTCTTCCCTTTCGGTGGTGGCACCAAATGCCACGTATTGTTCTTGACCAACGCTTGATGCTCGGTGTTCATAGCTTCCACCCAATCCTTGCTCTTGAATGCCTCGGTAACATTTGTTGGTTCCTCCGAGCAGCGCAGCCGCGGACATTGCCCATCGCGACAAGTACCATCATTATATTGCTTGGGCTTGACAATACCACTTTGAGATCGAGTTGAAGGTCGCGTGTTTTAAACAACCGGATTAGAAACACCGAATCGAGGCATAAGCACAGCCGACCTGCGCAGACGAAGCTGCCCGCAGCCGGATCGGCTGCCCGGCCGCGACCGATCCGTCGAGCATCGGCTTGGGAGCCCGTCGTCCCCCGTGCGGATCGGAGTGTGGAGGGCCCTGCTGTGGCCGTAGAGGGAGGCGACGCCAGTGTAGTGTCGCGAAGATCCGGACGGTCGGTGGAACCGTTGCGACGCCGTGGGCGCGCCCGATCCCGAGGTGGATCCACCTGCGGGAGGCGGCGGATCGACGGGCGGAGCAACCTCGAAGTCGGCATTGTCGCCCGGCCGCCGACACATGAAATAACGAGGATGGTGGCCGCCGTTTTCATCCGATTGAGCATCATTCGAATCGAATTTTCTCGCTATGTCCCTGCATATGTATAGAAGAACTCAAGGAGCCATTAGTAGGGTTAGGAGACACACTATGTTGATCACGAATAATGGCGTCCCCAAATGACATAGATGGATTGAGAAGAATGTCGGGAAGGATGCTAAGTTCGGCACGGAGACGAGCGCCAGCATTGGGGTGTAGCTCAGCAAAAGGAAAAACACTTTCGTCAAAGACGACATCCCGAGAGATGTAGATACGGCCTTCACTGGGATCAAGGCTCTTAAATCCTTTGTGTGCATTGCTATAGCCAACAAAGACACAACGCTTAGACCGGAACTGAAGTTTATGTGTGTTATATGCTCGAAGGTTTGGCCAAACCGCACAACCAAACGTGCGTAGGGAAGTATAATCAGGTTCACGGTCATAAAGGCGATGGAAAGGGGTGTCATGCTGAATTACTTTAGACGGAAGCCTATTGATAAAAAAAACAGCAGTTTGGAATGCTTCATCCCAAAATTTGAGTGGCATAGATGCATGTGCAAGAAGAGTTAGGCCCATCTCAACAATATGGCGATGTTTACGCTCAGCGGCGCCATTTTGTTGATGCGTGTGAGGACACGAAACATAATGATGTATGCCTACACGTTGAAAGAAGGAGTTCAAAGATTGATACTCCCCACCCCAATCCGTTTGCATGGCTAGAATTTTCTTATCAAATTGCCGTTCAACAAGAGTTTGAAAATCACGAAAACATTGGAACACATCGGACTTTTGGCGAATCAAGTAGATCCAGACAAACTTTGAATAATCATCTATAAAACTTACATAGTAAGTATACCGACCAACGGAAGCGGGGGCAGGACCCCAAACATCCGAGAACACAAGTTCTAGAGCACTAGAGGAAACACTAGTGGACTTGGGAAAGGGCAACTGATGAATCTTACCCTGCTGACACGCATCACAGATACGTTTATTGTTTTCATCCGACACAAAAGACAACTTATGATTGCTAAGGACACGAGTGATAACTGGACTAGAAGCATGACCTAGCCGACTATGCCACACGGACGTAGGGGTTTTGACAGCTCCAAGCGCCTGCTTATTGAATGAAGACGATCTACCCGAAGGTGCACGGATTTGGATAGAGACCTCCCTCAGCCCTGCCTGTGAGGAGAGTTTTCTTCGTCGCCAACTCCTTAACAAAAAACCGATCAGGATGGAACTCAACAATGGCATTATTGTCTCGAGCGAGACGATTGACAGAAATCAGACTCTTATTTGCGAAGGAATATGAAGAATATTTCGAAGATGAATATTATGAGAAGGGGATTGCACAAAACCGTGACCAACATGTGAGATCTCCATACCGATCCATTGGCGGGCTCTTGCTGCTCCCTCCACGGTACTTGTCACGGAAGGACAGCTTGTCGAGCTCGGCTGGTGATGTGGTCCGTGGCGCGGAATCCATATACCAATTGGTATCTACTCCATAGGAGGTGGTGGCGTTGGAGGCCGACTTCTGTTGCGATGGTGCACCGCCTTGGAACCTTTCATCGTACCGCTTGTAGCGGCCGGAAAGCGGGGTGGCCCTCCTTGTCACAGACCTAACAGATCAAGCCGGCACGGAAGGAGCTGCCACGCCCACCATTGTTGCCGCGGCCACCCGCCGGCGGCGCGCCGCCGCCGCGGACGAAAGCCGCCACGATTGCCACGGTTGGAGTTACCACCGCGGCCATCACGTGACGCGAAGTTGACGGAGGAAGATCCACCTCCATCACGCTGCAGATCCCGTCGGGCTTCATGGCTAATCAGCTGGGAATAAAGCTCTCCAATGGAGATCGGATCTGATCTGTTGGTGACAGATGTCACCACAGAATCATACTTCTCGTCCAGGCCCATCAGGATGTACGAGACGAGTTCATCGTCTCCAAGGCGGCACCCCGCCGCCGCCATGTCGTCCGCAAGGGACCTCATCTTGTTCACGTACTCGGTGATGGTGGGCGTGCCCTTTGTGGCATTAGCCAGGGCCATCCTGGTGCTGATCAGCCGGCCTCGCGACTGCGAGGCGAAGAAATCTTGAATCTTGGACCACGCTTCGGCGGCCGTCGCTGCAGTGGAGACGTGCAGCAGGACATCCTGTGATAACGAGACGAGGAGATAGCTCAGGACTTGTTGGTCCTTCGCCATCCAGGAGGTATACTCCGGGTTGATGACCGCCAGTTCGGTTGGGTCATCGGGCTTCTTCTTTGGGAGGAATTTGGCTGGTGGTGTGGTTGTGGGGCTAAGGTAATCGTAGACCTCCGCGCCGCGAAGAGAGGAGATGATCTGTGCTCGCCATAGGGAAAAATTTCCACGGGTGAGCTTCTCACTGACCGGCAGAAAACCGAAGGCAGAGAGCGCGGCGTGTTGCGCGGCGGAGGAGGAAGAAGAGGAAGACATGATGGAGACTCCGTGAGGAGATTAGGCTCGTGATACCATGTAAAATCTGGGGTTAACCAGTGACTTATTCCTAGTCCTGGGTTTCGTGTTATATAGGCCGGGGAAATGCCCCACCGGCGGTGGCTTACACAACAAGGTTGTTACATAGTTTGTTACAAGATAATTATGCTACAATCTAGGATCTAGCAACTACCTAGTACATTGTACCTAGACTAGTTACATTGACACGCTAGGATGTTTATCATCTAACAGGGAGTAGTAATGGAAGGTGGCACGCTTGGGCCGTCTTTCGGTTTTGGCGGCGGATGAAAGAGGAGTACTGGTCTATACCAGAGGAGCCAACCATGAGTGACCAAGATTCACCTCCCGTGCTGGGTATGGTAATTCTAGAGAAACTTGCTCGTGATCTCGACAACTGTGTTGAGATCTTCAAAGATGACACGACAAACCTCATATCCAAGACCATAGGGATCATAGGCTTGGCTACTAGTGAAAACCAGAAGAATGATGCACTGGTTTGTTCAGCACTGAAATTCTTGAGGAGGCTTGCAACCACCGGCAACAGAATCGGCGCATCACTTCGGCACGAGCTGTGGAACCACCCTTTCCTGCTGACCTGCCTGGCATGTGTCTTGGAGGACGACAGCAACGACGGCAGCCCTCAGCTATGGGAGCCTGCCATGGATATCATAGCCAAGCTGGCTTTGGACAGGGCAACAGGGCTCGAGATTGGGAAGATCCAAGTGATCACTGCAAGATTACTGCATGCATTTCTTGGTCAACAAGGATCAACCAACATGTACTATGATCAGTCGCTGCGAAGGTCTCAGGGGAGACGTTGGCAAATCTTGCACTCTGGGGCACTGCAAATTGCTCGGCCATCTTGGAGGAACCAGGATATCAGGTTATCAATGATCTCACGAACATGCTCTTGGACGACGACTATAGATATGTCGCAGCAAGTCTACTGCTGAATATTTGCGCACACTGCAGTGTCAACCTGCTGCTGAGCCATCCACACGCAAGGGAGCACCTGTCGTCGGCCTTGACCACTGTAAGTCATCTCTCGGTTTGGCAGTTTGTACTTATTACTTTTATAATTAGCTAAGGGAACCTCTAGCATTTTCACTTCTCATTTTTTTCTTCAGTTAGTTCATTTATTTAATTTGTAGCGCAATTCAATTCAGAGTTTGCTATGCATGCATGAGAATGGAGGTGTAATTCAGACAAGAAGGCATATACTATACTAGTACTTAAGATAGTTGGTTTTGCTGTCACTGATGGATAGTCTCTGCAATCCAAATTATAAGTTGCTTTGACTTTTTTTGTCATCCATTTCGCTACGTATCTAGACATTATAATATCTTTATGCATAGAAAAATGGATGTACCTAAAAAGTCAAAGCGATTATAATTTGAAACCGAGGGAGTATATATTAAGATGAAATGGTCCCTTGTTCTCCAGTGTTAGTGATATATGATCAATCACATTCACACCGTGCATTGCTTGCAGGTGATGGAACATATGATGGCTGCAGAGGGCAAACAACTGGAATCCCTCGTCAGCCTTGCTTCTGGAATTGGTGATGTCATGCGTGAAGCATTTGCTCGTGAACTGGAATCACAAACCAACAGCGGGACAGAACTTGTTAAGAAGCTTGTTTGTACACTCAACTCCAAAAAGATTCCCAATCCTGAATACCCAAGGATGAGAAGGGTCATAGTTAAGATCCTCATATCCATTCTGGAATCGTGTCATAGCACGGTGAAGAAGCTGATGGAAGAAGGGATGATGGAACGATTGATGGCATCACTTACCAAGATAGAGAGGTCTCCATCCAGAGTTGAAGAGTACAGAGTGTTCTACGACAATATAGGAGTGGTGCTGGAGGACGGAGAACCCATGTCAACCCTCGTGGCCAGAGCCAAAGTGCTACTAGTTCAGCATACAACTCAAACTGCAGCAGCAGGTCCGATAGGTGGATCATTTATGATTCCTCATCCTTGGACAATCAGTGATACATTCAGGCTATAGCCACATAGTAATTGTTTATGTGTTGTGTTCTGAGCGAGCCTTATGGCCCGATAATAATCCGCCATCTTTTTTTTTAGGGAAGATAATCCACCATCTTATTGTCTCATTAGGCATAATATAAACTATCGGTTTGTTTCTTGATTATTACTATGTAAAGAAAACAGGTTTGGGTGTCCTTGCCTTTGAAAATCAGGTTCTCCAATAAACGGAGGCGGGCATATCTAGCGGTGTGGGTTTCCTTGCCTTTGGAAATCATCTACTACATCTATGTAGCAAAGACCCACTAAGGAGTTCTCTGCACATGCAACTATGACACATCAGCAACTCCACCCCCACCTGTTCTCTCCTAGCATGAAGAGCGAAAATTACCCTCGCAGCCTCTTCGCCTACCTTGACGCCTGGGTTGTCCGCCGCCGTACTGAACGCAGGAACCGTCCACCTCCCACTCCACTTTGCCCCCATCAAACACGGAATCCACTGCATCATCCACCGGTCGCCTTCCCGGACCCCGTCCTCCAGCGCGTCTGTGCCCCTTGCCATCCTCATCGATGGAGTAGGGGATGCCGTCAATTCGCTTAGCACCGACGAGGCGGCGTGGCGCCCAGCGGAGGCAGCTCTGGCGCAGTGCGAGATCCGCCCGGGCTTCTGCTCCTGCCTCCTGGTAAGTCTTTCCGCCTCTCCCCGCACTCTCACATCGCATCCTGGTTTCCTCTAGGGCTTGGCTTCTCGCCACCGGGTGTCCGCTCTACGGGGCGGCTGCTTCAACTCCTACCAACCAATTTGTCTGGTTTGCTGCTTCGTAGAAGATCATCTCAGCGAGGGGCTGGCTTCTTGAGAGAGGATGTCTGCCTGCTCGCTACGGGTGTACTTTAAGAACAGCCTCAATCGCTACTGGTTTTCTAGATCTAGAGGGATAAAAAAAGATGAAAAAAGACATTAGGGTGGATGAGGGAGCCTTTAAGTAACATTTTGTGTGTTTTCCTCCCCAAATCCAAGCTCTCCCAATTCAAAAATTTGGTCAATGTTTAGGGCAAAGCCTCCCCCACCCCCACCCCCAACACACACACAAGTTGGAAGGTGAAGACCCGTGGAGAAGAAGAGGGGGCTAGCAGCTGGTATTGATAGTGCTCAAGATTAACCGTGGCGGGCAACTTAACGTGCCCGCCATGTAAAATCCCAATGTACCGTGGTGGTGGCGGGGGGCTATTAAGGCGCCGGGCACCGGCCGCCCAGGGAACTATCGTGGCAGGCAAACTGTGCCCGCCACGGAAGAAAAAAACGAGGTGTCACAAAGCACAAAATCGTTTTGTTAGAGCAACTCCAACCCACCCCTATTTAAGCCCCTCCTCTAAATTCTAGGGGTTTTGAAAAAATCAACTCCAATGGAGACCTTAAATGGGACCTTAAATTTTACCAAACCTCAAATTTTAGCTTTAACCCCTAGACCTGGTTCCCCCCATTCCCGTGGGTCCTACACCACTTTTATCCTTCCTCCCGTTCTGAATCTCCGTCCGCGGGGGGAGTTACCCGCACATCGCCGCCACCGGCGTTTCCTGCCACGCCGGCGCGCTGGCCGGTGCACCGCCACCTGCCCGGCGTCACCACTCTGCGTTGCGCCACGCCCGTTGCCTCCCTACGGCGACGGCGCCCAACCTCGCGGAGCTTGTCCTCCGCCGCGCCACGCATGGGAGATCCGCCCGGCGTGCGCACCTCCGCCCGGCGTGGGCGCAAAGAGAGGAAAGCAACTCGCCAGCTGCGTGAGGGGAGAGAAGGCCGCCATCGCACTAGCTCCGTCGCCGCCGAGATCTTGCTCCAGCCACGGGAAGGCGAAGGGAAGGGGAAGAGAAGGTCGCCGGATAGGAGGCGCTACCTCCAGCGTTCTTCTTCGGCTGTCGGATGTCGGCGTCATCAGCCACGACGTGAAGCGGCAACCACCGATTCCTTCAAGGTCGGTCTCCTCCCCTTCAATTCCAATTCTCCCCCAATCATCAAGTTCGCAATCTGCATCTTCGCACTCATCTTCTTGCTGAATTGAATTCGTTCGAGACCAGATCGAGCAGCGGCGAGCGGGGCTAGTGTTCCAGTACGGCGTGCTGGTGCTGGAGCTAGTGACGGGGCAATCCCCAGGCGGCGACGGCGAGCTCGTGCGCTGGGTACAGGACCCTAGATTCGCCGACTCCGTGGACCGGTTGGTGGACGCCGAGATCTTGCTCCAGCCACGTCGTCGCCGGCGTTTTTTTTTTTTTTTTCGGGAAGAAGATAGGGTCTCGGTGGCTTGACCGACTGGAGTTGGAAGTTAATCTAGCCCCCTACTTCTTTTTGTTGAGCACGCAAATAAATTTTTAAGGGCCCAATTTAGAGGCCGTGATTGGAGATGCTCTTAGTAGTGATAGTGTTGTCTTTTCTCCCAAGGCCTTAATAGTGGTAGCGGATTTCGCTAGACCTGGCCATGATGATCTCACTCTAATGCTTCTGAGCGTGGCTCTTATGAGTAGAGAACTAGAGATACAATCGTTGTTGATATTAAAAGAACTCGTCACACCATCGGCGTATGTCGCTGTCACGTAACGTCGCCAGGCCGCCCAGTTGACCCCGGCACAATGGTCATCTTCCAAGTAATGCAACCGTGTCCAGCCAATGCAATTTCTAAGTATTTAGTTATGGTTGACCCGTATGGGTTGAAAACAAGTATATGGATTGATTGACAGCAGCTAAACGCGTCTAGACACGGCTGTATACGCGTGTTTAAACGCTAAATGAACAATAAGATCGCATACAGTTTTGGTTCTAGTCACTGGGAACATCTCTAAACAGACGTATACTAGTAAAAAAAATAGTAAAAAAAATGGTGGCGGGACGGGTGTAGAGACCAAATCAATCGTTTAACCACTGCTTAATTAGGATATGGTAAAAACAAAACCCACTGCTTAGGTGACAAACCACGAGTGTTTTTGCAGATGCTATATATGGTCGAGTACGCCCCTGCTATTTTTGCGGTAGTTAAAGTCGATTACGGGTGTAGTCAAATCTGATGGCCTGGTTCTTTCAGAGTTTCAAACTGATAGTGAAAGTTGTCATGAATGATTGACTTAGAACAAACGCATATAAAAACAATGGTACACGCATGTACCGTATGGTCAATTATTGCCACACGCTTTGTTATAGAAAACGTAGAGAAAATCAAGGATCGGAGAAACTTCATGTAATCGGTGTGACCGCAGGGGCTCCCGGCGACGTAGCTCCGGGCGTGGAGGACAGCGCTAGGGCAGAGGATAGGTGCGGCTAGGGTTTAGGGAAGGGGTGGGGCGGCTTGTGAGGGGAGAGGGAGAGGGAGGCACAAAAGAGAGAGGGAGAGATAAAAGCCTTTTGGCTATTCCTTTTATGATTCGCAATAGCACATAAGTGGACTTAGGGCCGCCCCTTTCTACGAACACGGATCCACAAAAGTCTGGAGACCTCGCACAAAGCAGAGAAACTAGAGATAGAAACCCTAGAAGATAGACTGCAAAATGGAGAGGTAGAGAAGAGTGGAGTGCTGCCACCTCTATATATAGTCCCGGTCTGAATGATCGAACTACCCCAAGCTGATACATGAGTCACACCACATTACCAAGGGCAATTTGGTCCGACTCGAAGCAGTTCTGATCCGATGGCCACCGCGCCTCTCACCGGTAGCTTCGCTTCGAACTCCCTGATGCCGCCACGTGCCATCCTTCTGGCATCGGGACCTTCACACCGGGTTTTGAGGCCCAAACCCGTGAAACCTGCCGCCGATGGTTTTGAGGCCCAAACCACCAAACCAGGCCGCGAGTAGCGTACCGCATATGCGTCCCCCGCGCTCCGAGATGTGTCACCGACATCTTCGACCGCCTGGCCGCCAAGTCTTCTGAGCCACCCGCTCGACTTACACATCCGCGGTCTTGACTCGATCGACACAGTCACTCCACACGTCCTCGCACTTGTCGATGTCCCAAGTGTCAGCCACCACGGCTAGCCACCCGGCGATCCGGTCCCTTGGTCCAAGCCTCACGTCTGCCCTTCACCGCTCCGGGTCCATCGGCACGGCACGTCCTCCTTGGCCTTCACCTCACCATCGGCCACCGTCTTGAGCTGAACACCTGCACAACACAAGCCGAAAGACAATGTCGACCGACACGTCTCGTGTGCCGGGTACGGGTAACCGAAATAGGAGGAAAAAGAGAATAGAAGGAAAATGTTGAGTTGTTGACAATCACTCATCACAAAAACTAAACACAAATGGTTAAAATCAACCATGTGTTCGCAAATTGAAGTTTCAGCATTGTTCTAACATCCAACTTCATTAGCTTCTTGATTTTATTTCTGGAGACCCTGTATGTAAAAGCATGCAAAAACATTTCCAGAGGTGCCATATTTCGTGAATAATGCTGCATATTCAGTATTCAGTATTGGCGCATGGCTCCTCCAGTGTGATTATGCACATTCCAGCAAAACTTCGCTGATAAAATCTACAAGGCTTGTCATATCATATATTTTTGCTTCCTGGTAACGTTCCCTCAAACTTCCATGATGTTTTTATTTATTGATTTTTTTTCAGACGTCCAATTATGCAGATCCAACTGCTGTAAAAGCAGAGTAGCAAAATGGAGCTGCATGTTAGGAATATGCATATATATATCCCTGTTGAGTTTCAGAACATGTTGACTGAACATTTTCGTTGTCTTATCAAAAAGTTTGTATTAGCTTATCAGTAAGCTAGGCTTTTCATCGTCGTGGATGTTTCAATGTGTTGCAAATAATTACAAAAAAAATTGATCCATTGGTTGCTATGCTACTTAGTGTTGGTGCCTGCACCGGGTTTCACGTTTTGACTTCTGATTATCACTGGGTGGATGCGAGGTTCGGGCTCATGGATTTGGGGCCCTGTTTGGTCGCCCACCTCGCACCTGCCCATCAAAAACATATATAAAAAAATTCTAACCAGATTAGGAAGGTAATTCAAATAGTTTCAAGAGTTAACAGGGAATATATCTTGTTTTGAAGGAGCATAAAAATAATAAAACGGTAATAACTCAGGAAGCTTTAAGAAACTCTCTTTTTGGGCCAGTTTTTTTATGCTGGGCGGGTATAAGGACACAGCTCATCTTTGGTGACATGCAAAAGCCTGGCCCAAATTTTGTACCAAAACCGATCCGATGGAGGCCACGCACGGGCACGGCCATGGTATAGCCGATTTGTGATTATGCTTGCTTGGTGCTTCTTTGTACTGGAACTAGTTTATTGGATTTTTAATTGTTTGGCAAATTCATTTACACTGTTTAGCTTTAGACGTGTGGGAATAATTTCTTACTACTTTGACAAAGGTAAAACACACTAAATATGTTTCATAGATTTAAAAAAATGTTGTACCTCCATCAAGTAAAGAAAATCTTTTATCTTTTTCCCCCGAATATGCAAGAGAATTTTGTATATCAAGTAGAAGAATAGTTTAAATTACAAGATTCGGCCTGAGGCCGAGGCATACTCAGAGATTACATTATGCTGGACCCCTTAAAGAAAGCATGGCCATAGCCTGAATGTATATCATATAAGCGGTCGGACAGACTGGTCGACCAAGGATGATGAGGAATCATAAATCATCGCCTGTTTGAGCTTTTCCAGTTTAAGTTGTACGCTGAACTAGTAGCGCTTTTGCTATGTCCACGAGGCTTGACATCGGTTCTCCGAACTCTGGTACCACTCCTATGTTGCCGTAGAACACTCTGTACTCCTCCACTCTGGATGGAGACCTCTGTATCTTGCTTAGTGATTCCATTAACTGTTCCACCATCGCTTGTTCCATCAGCTTCTCCACCATGCGATGACATGATTCCAGAATGGATATGACGATCTTAACTATGACCCTTCTCATCCTTGGGTATTCAGGATTGGGAATCTTCTTGGAGTTGAGTGTACAGAGTAGCTTCTGAACAAGTTCTCCCCCATTGTTAGTTTGTGACTCCAGCTCTCGAACAAAGGCTTCACGGGAGACATCATGAATTTGGGAAGCAAGGTTGATGAGGCATTCCAGTTGTTTGCCCTCTGCTGCCATTATATGTTCCATCACCTGCATCCATTAAATGAACTAATTGAAAAAAATGAGGAAGTGAAAATGCTAGGTAGTGTTCTCTTAAAAATATAAGTAGGAACTGACAAACGACTTACAGAGGTCAAGGCCGACGACAGTTGCTTGCTTGCGTGTGGATTACTCAGCAGCAGGTTGACACTGCAGTGCTCACAAAGATTTAGCAATAGACTTGCTGCGACATGTCTGTTCTGGTGATCGACAGAGGGCATATTCGTGATATCATTGATAACCTGATATCCTGGTTCCTCCAAGATGGCCGAGCAATTTACAGTGCCCCACAGTGCAAGATTTGCCAACGCCTCCCCAGAGACCTTCCGCAGCGACTGATCATAGTACATGTTGGTTGCTCCATGTTGACCGAGAAACACATGCAACAACCTTGTAGTAATTACTTGGGCCTCGTTTAGTTAGGCAACTTGCCTTTGCAAATGTTAGAAAGTTAGAATTTGAATACTGTAGCACGTTTCGTTTGTTTGTGGTAAATATTGTCCAATCATGGACTAACTAAGCTCAAAAGATTCGTCTCGTCATGTACAACAGAACTATGTAATTAGTTAATTTTTTTACCTACATTTACTGCTCTGAACATATGTCTTTTGATGTATTTAATGTGATGTGATGGAAAGAGAATCTGAAAACTTGGAAGTTGGAGGCAAAAACTTGCCCAACTAAACAAGGCCTTGGTTCCTCCCAATCTCGGGCCCTGCTG
Source organism: Hyparrhenia diplandra (assembly GCA_015847255.1). NCBI lineage: Eukaryota > Viridiplantae > Streptophyta > Magnoliopsida > Poales > Poaceae > Hyparrhenia > Hyparrhenia diplandra. Next base: position 589,080 of record JADLZK010006897.1, read on the forward strand.
CACTGCACAAGGCCAGCTTGGCTATGATATCCATGGCCGGCTCCCATAGCTGAGGGCTGCCGTTGCGGTCGTCCTCCAAGACACGTGCCAGGCAGGTCAGCAGGAAAGGGTGTTTCCACAGCTCCTGCCGAAGTTCTGCACCAATTTTCTCGCCAGTGGTTGCAAGCCCCCTCAAGAATTCCAGCGATGAACAAACCAGTGCATCATCATTCTTCTGGTTTTCGCTAGTAGCCAAGCCTATGATCCCTATGGTCTTGGATAGGAGGTTTGTCGTATCATCTTTGAAGATTTCTACACAGTTGTCAAGATCACGAGCCAGTTTCTCTAGAATTACCATGCCCAGCACGGAAGGTGAATCTTGGTGACTCAAGGATGGGTCCTCTAGTATGGACCAGTACTCCTCTTTCATCCGCCGCCAAAACCGAAAGACGGCCGAAGAGCGCCACCTGCCATTACTACTCCCTTGACCCAACTGGACACTCCCAGCTCTATTAGCAATAGCAAGAGGTGTTTGCTGATGGCCATGTCCCAGCTGATTAGGCACCAGCACCACAGCATCAGCATTCTCGGCAAGCTCAAGGAGAGAGGACACCAGCTTTAACATGCCTGGGATCCTGCTAATTCTGAGGCTGAAGGCATGCTCAGCTGTGACTCTAGCAGCAAGGAGTCTGATGATAAGATAGCTGCCAGTGCCGTCGTCTTCCATGTCTGTCCAGGCAAGCATGCCGACCAATGTGGACACTACTGTGCTTGAGCTGGTGACTCTGAGAGTGAGGTCTTTGCTGTTGCAATCCCTTCTCCTTTGATGCAGCATGTTGTGAAGAAAACAGAGGCCAGCCACCTGCATGTCCCTTGAGCTGCTGGAGCTGAGGGACTCCATGGCGAAGTCGGCGAAGCTTCCCGTGCGCCCTGCCTCACCGAACATGCCCATCTCCATCCTTGTCGCGTAGGCATGCTCGTAGTAGAGATCAATCGCCTTGGCTCCCAGCTTTCCACCGAGTTTTGACCATCGCATGAGCCATCGGCGAGGAATGGCGGACAAGAGCCCGAGAAAGCTTGCCATTATGTAGAGTGATCCTTGACATAGCGCCAGCACATAAAAGACAGATATTGCTGGCACCATGTTGTGGCTAAAGCCGCTCGGCAGCGGGTTATAATCAATGTTATCGACTAGCAAATTTATTAAGCGCAGGGATGAGAGCACGATTTGCGCCACGGCTGCAGGTATCTGCAAGTTGCCACTCAGCAGGAACACTAGCAGTAACATGCATGACAGGCCATCAGCAGAAAGATTGGATAAATCGGTCATGTTAGCCTAGACAATGTACATTGGGACTGATACCACGGAATATAAAAAGATAAGATATGTGCATGATAGCGTCAGTCCAGCTCCAGCGACTACCTTCTGCATGATTCTGAAGGCTGCCAAGTGATAGTACCAGCAGAGCGAATGGTTCGCTGAAACGAATTTTCACGGATATAGGGAGTGGAATGGAGAAGTAGAAGCGCAAGAGCATGTTTAGCCGCCCATTCATAGCCAACCATAAAGCTGAAATAACTTTGGCCAAGGATATTAATTTGCGTCCACAAGGAGTACTTGTTAGGTTGGCAATCCTCCGGGGCCTCAAGTTGACCAGCAACACTGCCATATCCTCTACTATGAGTGGTAACATGTAAAAAAGAAGATGTGGCGGCGGCGGCTGCATTTCTTCTACTTTTACAAGTTCCTGAACAGTAACAAGTACGTAGGCAATAGCGGCCCGTATTTGCCACTGTTTGGGCCGTCGCGGATGCCTGATCCAAGTCACAAATACTGCCGTCGTAAGAATTGACTGAAATGGTTTATATATCCCCAATTTGGCAATCGTTTCGTAAAGAAATTTGTTCATGAGGTTGAGCCAGAAGCCCAAGATGAGCACCACTGCATTCCCTTCCTGTGGTCGCCCCAACATGCGAAGGAAAGAGGAGTTTGCCCATCTGAGTGCTCTTGTGGTACCGAATAAAGACCGGCTATCTAGTTTATAGCTGCGGCTGAAAATCCTGTTTTGCATATCCAAAGTCAAATAATGGAAAAACCACGAATACCAGTATATTACTAGTATATTTGCCCTCTAATCAGTAGATATATACTTTATTAGGGCAGTCCTAATGGAAGAAATTAACACGATTTCGATAACAAAAGAAATCATCTACAGAAACCACTCTTCATTCTGGTAGTATCTTTGAGTAATAATTGTTTTCTCTTTCTCTCTCCTAATTCCACCAATCGTGAGCATTGCATTAACCACATAGAGACCAGTCACTACTACACATACGACTTCTCTTCTCGACCCAAAAAACGCGGTTACCCCCGGTTCGAAATTGAACGGGGAATAAAGGTACTTTTATTCCCGGTTCGAATCCCCAGCCGGGAGTAAAATGCCGCGTGGCAGGCCGCGCCCGCGTGCCCAGGACCTTTATTCCCGGTTGGGGACTACAACCGGGAATAAAGCTAGACCTTTACTCCCCGTTCTTCACCCAAACCGGGAATAAAACTCTACTCCCGGTTGGCAACTATAACCGGGAGTAAAAGAAAATGAAAACTATCCACACGAATGGCGGGAAGGTGAAAATTTTTACAATTATTCCCAGTTGGCTCAGAACCTGGGAGTAAAGGTGCGATGCATTTTGCGGGCCGCCAAAAATGCCCTTTGCTCCCGGGTGGGGACTAGAGCCGGGAGTAAAAAGAGTTAGGCCATTATTCCCGGCTGCTATTGAGGCCCAAGATTAAAGCACTTCTACTCCCGGGTATAGGCATGAGCCGGGAGTAAATGTGCCGACATAAAGTGCGCCACCAGCCCCTTCCTCTTCCTCCCCTTTCCTTTTCGTTGGCGACACCGCAGCTCGCCCCAGCTCGCCCCTGCGCGCCGCGCCCGGCCGCCTCCATCGACGCGTCTCCTCCACTGTCGACGCCACCCCCCGCCTCCTTGACGCCGCCATCCTCCACCGTGTGCCCCCTTGCCCGCCGCCGCCTCCATCGACGCCTCCTCATCGATGTCGCCCGATGATGCCAGCCCCCACGCGCCGCCCCCTTGTTCGATGCTATGGCGATGCGCGGAAGAAGTATGAGGTGCGGCGCCCCGAGCGGCCAAGACCATGGCCCGAGGTCACAGCACAAGGACGAGAGGAGCCCTTCCTTTGGTGAGATTTTCTAATCTACTCATACGGATTAAGGTTTCTAGTTCTACAATTGGGGATTTACCCATGGTCATGGAAGTTTGCTTATTGGACTCTGTGTTGTAGCGGATGGCTCATCATCGCCCAAGGAAGGCATGATCTGGACCAAGTGGCTGGAAGCGTTGCAGTGTCGAAGCTTGAGCATTCATCTTCAGTTTCAGTGATGTCATGCTTGATTCTTGAGATGGCTACATTTTATTTGCTGTTTTCGACTAGGATTTTTTTAGTTCAGAGAACTTTAAGGTTTAATGCATGTAGCTATGGCGCCAGCCTATGGACGTGTAAATTATTGTGGATATAAAGCATTTTTTTGTTTGACAAGAATTGAAATGAAACAAAAAAAGGTATATACCGGCTTGCATGTACATGCGCGTTCACATATATTATTGGCACTGCAAAATGCCCATTCGAAAACCTATTTCAAATCCAAAACAAATTAGGGGTTGAAATGAATATAAATAAAACAAAAAAAAAGAAAAAACAACAACCCTTTACTCCCGGTTGGTGGTACCAACCGGGAGTAAAGCCTATGGCCGGCCACGTGCCTGGCAGGAGCTTTACTCCCGGTTGGTACCCCCAACCGGGAATAAAGCCCCTACCTCTATTCACGGTTCCTCTACTTCTATTCCCCAACTCGTATTCCCGGTCCTATAACCGGGACTAAAGGCCCAAATGAGCCGGGAATAAATGGCGATCATGTAGTAGTGAGTGGTTTCTCCCTAATGACATAATTGATTCATATTGTTTCTATGATTTCTGCTCTCTTTTCTAATTAATTAGGCTGCCACATCACTATTTTACTTAGTTGATAAACTATTTAATAGAGATAGAAACTACCATTAATACTCCATTAAAAGTGCATATATTTTCGCGGGACTATATGAATGATTTATAGGCGGATGGAGAATAATGAGTGAATAATATATATTCCAAGTTTTATGCACTGCAATGCTGTGCCGGTCGTACCTGAAGGCTTCGATGAAGATCATGACCGTGGCAAACCAGAAATCTTGACGATTGAGAGACGAGCAGAAGCCGCCAAGCAAGACTCCGGTCGCCCACAAGAAGGCCAGAGCGCCCAAGGCGTTGCCGCCCCACTCCCGAACGCAACATACCCCACGAAGCGGCTCAGCTGCTTCTCCAGGTTGCCGTTGTTAGGAGCAGCACCACCGTCCTCCCCCTCCCTCGATGGCGCCGCCGACGGAGTAGCAGCAGGCATTCGGACGGAAACATCGCCGCCACCACCACCGGAGCTTGCTGCTGGTACTACTGCTATGGTCGCCATATTGTCACTCCGATCCGATCCTGCATTCCTGTTCCGCCACCATATGCATGCATGACGCTACCTACTCCCTCTCTGTTTTGAACGTATACTCTACTCCTGCACCGTCTGAACAGGATTCCGACTGTCGAGTAATTTTTTTTTGAGAGACGCGTAGGTGGTTGGACCAATGGAAAAGCTTCTTGTTAAATACTGTTACTAATGTTACATATTTTAGTTTGCGCGTGACGCGTTCATTCACATGTGATGCCCACTCTGCTATACATGCGCTCTAAGACAATGAAAGGCAAACTACACGACACTGATAAAACCGTGCTTTCTCTGGCCCCAAGGCAAGGCCGCATGAATCTCACAAAGCTTATATGTAGTAACATCACAATGTGGCCAAAGCATACATACATTATTATAAGAAGAACATGGTACTCCCTCCGTCCATCTATCGGAGGGAGATTAGGCTCCCCTGCGCGATGACCAAGGAGAGCCCGCGCATGCAAGTTTATTCATTAAATTGCCGTTCCCAGAAAACCCTCTGCTAATAGCTAAGCGGCTGTTTAATTTCCTATTAGCCGCGATAAAAACGATAGGCTGCGAGCGCCTCTGACGGGCCGTGAACGCCTCGAACGAGGAGGCAAGTGTGGTCCACGGCTAATATCCCTTCGATTGTTGGAAATTTTATTTTTGGTAATATCCCTTGGATAGATGGACGGAGGAAGTATTGGTTTGACGCAAGGATCCGATCCTTGCCCGTTTGTGCTCCTGCAGTTTCAGTTGTTAGGTGTGGAGTGTGGACTCAAAGGCTAAAATGGCGATTAGAGGAGTGTGAATGAAAGCCAATATTCTTTTATAATATAGATGTCATAGTACAGGTTCGCCCGCCCACGTGAAGCAAAGGCCCCCGCAACGAGAGGGGGAAGGGGCGGGAAGGGGCACTTTGCCGCCGCCACCCACGTCACCATCATCGTCATCAGTCATAAAATTAGGAAATAAAATAAGTAAGAGTTTGTGATAGAATTAAATCTTTTGCTTGTAAAGGGATATTCCACTTTATAAAAGATATTCCGATCTATAAGGAAACCTTTAGACGTTGCTTGGGTTACAAGTCCCAAATGAGAGCTATATAAGCAAAGGAGAAGTAATCTCATTACTCAAGCAATAAAAAAATATTCCCCAGCTCCCCGCCTCTATTCCTAGCGCTGCCGCCCCCAACACCTGCGCCGCCGCTGCCCCTCCCCAAACCATAGCGCCGGCGGGGACCCGTCGCCGCCGCCGAACCGCATCACAGCTATGACACGTTGTACTTAGAGACTAGGAGGATCACCCACCCCCGATGGCTTCCGAGATGTACGACTTCTTCATGGCTCTCAAGCGTCTCCTCGTGGACACTCGACAAAGATGCACTACTAACGAATTGATTTTGCGAGACAACCCCCAATCTTTTATGTGGCGGGCGACGGTTAATGGTCCAATTAACCGTGGCGGACGTTTTTTTATTTTCCGTGGCGGGCAACATAAAAGGCCCGCCACGGAAAAGAATGAGGCCGAATCGAATCGGGCTAGGCCCAATAACTCACTTCGTATAAAACCGGGCATTAGGGTTTCCTCACACGCTCCCCCTGTCTCACCCCACTCTATGCCTCAGCCCACCGCTCGGGCGCTCCCTCTCCCACGCAAAGTCCACGCGCTCGCTCTCTCCACGCGCTCACTCTCTCCACGCGCCGCTCCCTCTCTCCATGCGCTCGCTCTCGGGCATGGCTAAGTGTCACCTCTCCACCACCCTCCTCGATACCTCCGTCGTGGCGTCCCTCCCGGTGGCTCGCAAGTTAGGGTTGTGGCGTGGCCCTCTTAGCGGCGGATCCAGCACGGCGGCCCTCCCAGCGGCGGATCCGGGCGTGGTAACCCCTCCCGGGCGGCGGATCCGGTGTGGTGGCCCTCCCGGGCGCGGGCTGCCCTTCCGGCGGCGGATCCCGGCAGTGGCGGCCCCTCGGGCGTGGAAGATCCGCGGGGCGGCTCTCCCGGGCGGCGGATCTAGACGCGGCCTCCCTACCGGCGGTGGACTGGCGTCGAGGCCCTCCTGGTGGCGGCGCGAGAAGAAGGCGGCGGCGCCGCGATCGAGGACAAGGGATGGCAGATCCACGCGAGGCGGCGGCGGTGGATTCGGATCGAGGCGGCAGCGGACGGATCGAGGACGAGGACGGCCAATCGGCGGCGATGGCGGATCGAGGATGATGGCGCTGGCGAGGATCTGGACAACGGCGGTGTGTCCCGGCTCGACGTCCGCCCGTATGGGCTTGGCGTTGGCCGGGCTTTTTATCTTTTTATTCGCGTGAACCGCGGCGGGCAAGGGCGCCCACCACGGATATTCCTCCCGTTAACCGTGACCATGCTTGCATGACGGGCGTCGTTGCACGCCACGCAAAACTATCTTTGCCCGTCACTTAAAAAAAATTCGTTACTAGTGATGGCTGCTTTGCCTAGTGTCGGCCCTCCGCAAAGGTGGCTTATAAAAGTAAAATTTCAGGTCTATCTCTGGATACGGCCTCACATAAGACTTAGTAATACAAATATCATTTTTAGTTCATTTTTTATTTGAATAACGTTTAGTTCAATATGACTTGTAAAAAGAAAATTCAATTAAATGAAATAAATTAAAGAAATATAGTAAAAGGTCCAAGAATTGTACCAAATTTGAACATGGAGTACCAAGTATGGTAAGAGGAAACATAGAAGCATCATTTTCGACAATGGTCAGAGAAACTTAGAGAGGTGGAAAATTTTCCTTAGAGAGGATCTAGGCTTAGTGTGCATTAAAGCCAAACCCTCTAAGAGTGCTAAGATTAGTACCTGAAGTAATAGTCATGTGTAGGTTGTTTCTTTTTTTTTTTTTTTCTTCTTTGAGCCTGGTTGCCTTGTAACTCTTCCTCTTTGTACCATTCTTTTATTTAATTAAAATAAAAAAAAATACGTTGGGGACTCCCCGACCGGTTCGGTAAAAAAAAAAAAGGTATGGTAAGAGGACCGTAGAAAAAAATTTGGAGGTCAAAATAAAAAAATATATATTACTTAGCCGAGTGTCGGGGTTTGACACTGAGCAAACCTTTTCTTTGCCAAGTGCCAGATACGTGACACTCGCAAATGTTCGCTTTGCCGAGTGTTGCAATCCGACACTCAGCAAAGAGCATTTCATTTGTTTTTTTTAAAAAAATGTTTGCCGAGTGAGTGCCCGCCATTGTTCATTGCCGAGTGACTGAAATTTAGCACGTTGCCTGTTTCCTGTAGTGCCTTGACTCCTTGGTCAGTGTCCATGTGCAGGAGACACATTCTCGGCCGGCCATCATATTGGTAGTTAAATTTTGTATTGCCTAAGCGCAGCACGTAGCCTAGTAGTGGACATCGTCACATGCGAACAACCGCGTGAGGCGCAAAGCAAAGCGTGCATTAGTAAAGTATAAGTACAGCATTTAACAAGAAAGAACCTTTTGATCCGTCCAATGACTGCCACTCAGCACCTAGATTATCACACTGATCACTCCGATCCGTTCATAAACGATCACGGTGTAGGAGTAGGAATGTAGGATAAGTAACAGAGGCGGAAGGAGACTAGCTAGCGTCGACGACCTGGTACCAGTGGCGGAACAGTATGGCGGCCATACCACCACCGTCAGTCGTAGCAGCAGCAGCAAGCCCTGGTGCCTGCGGCGATGTCGCCATCCGAATGCCCGCTGCTTCTGCGGCGGCAGGTGGCGGGTGCTGCCGCCAAGGGATGTGGAGGGCGGTGCTGCTGCTGCCGCCGCTAACGCTTACCCGGAGAAGCAGCTGAGCGGCTTCGTGCGCTGTGTTGCGTTTGGGGAGTGGGGCGGCAACGCCTTGGGCGCTCTGGCCTTCTTGTGGGCGACCGGAGTCTTGCTTGGCGGCTTCTGCTCGTCTCTCAATCGTCAAGATTTCTGGTTTGCCACGGTCATGATCTTCATCGAATCCTTCAGGTACGCCCGCCACAGCATTGCAGTGCATTTCTTGCAATAATGGTTTATTTGTTGTTTGAGTTTTTTTTTATGGGAGCAAACACAACTAAATCACAATATAATTGCTATTTGTGTGCCTTTATCCATTATTTGACTTTGGATATGAAAATTCTGAAAAAAAAAAAAAAAAACAGGATTTTCAGCCACCGCTATAAACTAGACGGCCAGTCTTTGTTCGGGACCACAAGGGCACTCAGATGGACAAACTCCTCTTTCCTGCGCATGTTGGGGCGACCACAGGAAGGGAATGAAGGAGTGCTGGTCTTATGTTTGTGGATGAACCTCATTAGCATATTATCCTTTAATATCACAGAATCGAGATTGGCTTGCGTAATACTTCGGGTAATTCTTGGGATGGCAGTGTTTGTTACTTGGAGCTGGCGTCTGCGACGACGGCCGAAACAGTGGCACATACGGGCTCTCGCAATAGCCCACCTAGTTTATATTGCTGGAGACATTGTACGAGGACTGTTGCGGCGTCTCAAATCTCCACTACGGCCCACCGCCTTCATAATAGTAGAAGACATAATAATGTTTGTGACAGTGTTGATGCCTATCTTGAGGCCCAAGAGGATTGCCGATCTAACAAGTACTCCTTGTGGACGCAAATTAATATCCTTGGCTAAACTTACTTCAGCTATATGCTTGGCTACTGGTGGCCTATTCATCATGTTTGTTGATCCCAGCACCCGCTTCTACAACACAATTAAATTCATCCTTGATTTGGTCAAACCATTCGCTCAATTGTTACTATCACTTGGCAGCCTCCAGAAGCATGAAGGTAGCCTGTTTGGTCGCTGCACTGACGCTATCATGCACATATCTCTCATTTTCTATTCGGTGGAATTATTCCCCCTGATTCAACTGATGGTGGCCATGCCCGATTTATCCATACTTTCTTGGGCTGGCCTGTCATTGGTGTTACTGCTGGTGTTGCTGCTCAGTGGTAACTTGCAGATACCCGCAGCCGTCGCCCAAATCATGCTCTCTTCCCTGCGCTTAATAGATTTGCTAGTGACTCACATTGATTATAACCCGCTGCCGAGCGGAAGTAGCCACAACATGGTGCCAGCACTAGCTGTCTTCTATGTGCTGGCGCTATGCCAAGGATCACTCTACATCATGGCAAGCTTTCTCGGGCTCTTGTCCGCCTTTCCTCGCCGATGGCTCATGCAGGGGTCAAAACTTGGTGGAAAGCTGGGAGCAAAGGCGATTGCTCAGTACTACGAACGAGCGTACGCGAAACAGATGGAGATGGGCCTGTTTGGTGCAGCAAGAAGCACGATGGCCTTCGCGGACTTCGCCATCGAGTCCCTCAACACCAGCAACTCATCACGTGACGTGCAGGTGGCTGGGCTCTGTGTTCTTCACAACATGCTGCAGGAACAGAGGAGGGACGACTGCAGCACCCAAAGACTCCTTCTTAGAGTTACCAGCTCCAGCACAGCGGTGTCCACATTGGTCGGTATGCTCGCCTGGACAGATGTGGAAGTGGAAGACAAGCACAGCTATCTTATCATTATCAGACTGATGGCCGCTAGGGTCACAGCCGAGCTTGCTGGCAGCATCAGAATTAGCAGCATCCCAGGCATGTTGAAGCTGGTGTCCTCGCTCCTTGAGCTTGCTGAGAATGCTGATGCTGTGGTGCTGGTGCCTAATCATCTGGGACATGGCCATCAGCAAACACCTCTTGCCATTGCCAATGGAGAGACTGTCCAGTTGGGTGACTTGGGTCAAGGGAGTAGTAATGGAAGGTGGCGCTCTTGGGCCGTCTTTCGGTTTTGGCGGCGGATGAAAGAGGAGTACTGGTCCATACCAGAAGAGCCAACCTTGAGTGACCAAGATTCACCTCCTGTGCTGGGCATGATTATTCTAGAGAAACTTGCTCGTGATCTTGACAACTGTGTAGAAATCTTCAAAGATGACACAACAAACCTCATATCCAAGACCATAGGGATCATAGGCTTGGCTACTAGCGAAAACCAGAAGAATGATGATGCACTGGTTTGTTCAGCAATGAAATTCTTGAGGAGGCTTGCAATCACCGGCGACAGAATCGGCGCATCACTTCGGCACGAGCTGTGGAACCACCCTTTGCTGCTGACCTGCCTGGCACACGTCTTGGAGGTCGACAGCGACGGCAGCCCTCAGCTATGGGAGCCAGCCATGGATATCATAGCCAAGCTGGCTTTGGACAGGGCAGCAGGGCTCGAGATTGGGAAGATCCAAGTGATCACTGCAAGGTTACTGCATTCATTTCTTGGGCGACAAGGATCAACCAACACGTACTATGATCAGTCGCTGCGAAAGGTCTCAGGGGAGGCGTTGGCAAACCTTGCACTCTGGGGCGCTGCAAATTGCTCGGCCATCTTGGAGGAACCAGGATATCAGGTTATCAATGATCTCACGAATATGCTCTTGGACGAAGACCACAGATATGCCGCAGCAAGTCTACTGCTGAATATTTGTGCACACTGCAGTGTCAACCTGCTGCTGAGTCATCCACACACAAGGGAGCACCTGTCGTCGGCTTTGACTACCGTAAGTCATCTCTGAGTTTGGCAGTTTGTACTATTACTTATATTATTAGGGGAACCCCTAGCATTTTCACTTCCTCGTTATCTAAAAAAAAAAGCATTTTCACTTCCTCATTTTTTCTTGAGTTAGTTCATTTTCAATTCATTGTTTGCTATGCATGCATGAGAATGGAGGTCTGATTTAGACAAGTAGGCATATATACTACTTGAGATAGTTGGTTTTGCTGTCACTGATGGATACTCTCTGCATTCCAAATTATAAGTTGTTTTGACTCTTTTTGTCATCCATTTTACTATATATCTAGAGTTGTACATATATTATTATATCTAGATGTGTAGAAAAATAGATATATAAAAAAAAGTTAAAGCGACATATAGTTTAGAATGGATGGAGTATATATTAAGATGAAATGGTCCCTGTACTCCAGTGTTTCTGATATATGATGAATCACATTCACACCGTGCATTGCATGCAGGTGATGGAACATATGATAGCTGCAGAGGGAAAACAACTGGAATCCCTCATCAGCCTTGCTTCTGGAATAGGTGATGTCATGCGTGAAGCATTTGCTCGTGAACTGGAGTCACACACCAACAGAGGGACAGAACTTGTTAAGAAGCTTGTGTGTACACTCAACTCCAAGAAGATTCCCAATCCTGAATACCCAAGGATGAGAAGGGTAATAGTTAAGATCATCATATCCATTCTGGAATCGTGTCATAGCACGGTGGAGAAGCTGATGGAAGCAGGGATGATGGAACGGTTAAAGGCATCACTAATCAAGATAGAGAGGTCCCCATCCAGAGTTGAAGACTACAGAGTGTTCTACGGCAACATAGGAGTGGTGCTGGAGGACGGAGAACCCATGTCAACCCTCGTTGCCAGAGCTAAAGCGCTACTAGTTCAGCATACAACTCAAACTGCAGCAGGTCCGATAGGCGGATCATTTATGATTCCTCATCCTTGGACAATCAGTGATACATTCAGGCTATAGCCACATAATAATGGCTTCGAACAGCCGGATCTTCTTATTTGGATATCATATCAATTGACATCTTATCTTGTATAGTCTCTAGTCTCCTCTCTGTTGTTTCTTTATTTCTTTCAATTTTTTTTTTTTTAATTCATTTTTTTCTTTTTGACTTTGCAGAGAACACAATGCTAGCAACTGGTGAGTGGTGACTGCTGCTCATTGACCGGTGAGTTGTGTTACAGTTTGACTTAAAAATACTATGTACATTGGTCTTCCCTGTTTGAGATGGTCTGCTGTTAGGCTGTAGTCTGCTGATTTGTTGTGATTATTACTTGGTTCCATATGCTGATTTGTTGCCTTTACAAACTGAATATCAATGGAGGAACCGAACCTATGCTCAGCTGTTGCCTGTATAAACTGAACCTGTAAGCAATACCTATTCAGAGTATGTAGCATTCAGTATTTCAATCTTTTAAGCGATAGTCGTCATCTACTCAGCATGCCTTGTTGTACACAGTCTGTACTAGAAAATGAATCATATATGTAGCTAGTGCTATTATTTAGCTTGTCAATTATGTGTTTCATTTTCTTGTAGTTCAGAGTATGGATTCAGAGCAATGTTCAATGTATATTAATTTTTTTCCCTTTGAGTTATATCCTCAAGGAGGATGCTCACAGATGCTTTCTTTGTCTCTATTAAAATGCAGGGATGGGTCACATTGCAACTAACTAGAGAACAAGGATATGGCGGAGGCTTCTTTTCTCCTGGACCCGTTACTAGTTTAGCCCTCAATTACTACAGAAAAATTGACACATAGAGCTGGAAGAATTTATCTACGACCCATTGGTGATTGGTCTTGTGTGGTTCCTGTTTGGTATTTCTCAGTGAAGCATGAGATGTTGCCTCAATTACTACATGTCTGTTACTTGTTGTTCTAATTTATGCTAACTTTTGTTCTAGTTTATTGTGGTCGTGACTGGACTGCAGCTCTAGCAGCTTGTGGTATTAGTTAGCTTATTATGGAGTTTCAGTGTTTGTGGTGTAAATTGTTATGTACACTCATCAGGTCATAAGATTTATGCGTAATTTGTTGTGTTGTTATCTATACAACAAAGTCTCTTGGTCGCCTCGTTGTCATCTGGATATTCGTGGGCAAGCACATGTCCGCGGAAGCCGCTGCCGCTGCCACCGCCTTCTAGTCGCGACAAAACCATGTCCTCGGCTTCCTTGTCGTTTGTCTCACATTCAAGTCTCTTGGTCGCCTCGTTGTCATCCAGATATTCGTTGGCAAGTATGTTCCACAAATTTGAGCCGGCCATCTTGATCCCGCCGCCTGTAGCCGTGTTGCCGGCGGACAGAGGTGTTAGTCAAGTGATCGGTCCAATCTAATCCATTGCAAGTCATGTAATTTGATGATTCCTTCCCATGATTTCCTCATGGTGACACGACAATTATTGAGGTTACACATTTTGAGGTCGCGATCAGCACCTTTCATAAGTCGTATGGGACTAATACAACAAAACAAAAACAAAACATACAAAATATACTTGCAGGCTAAAATAACAAACAAACGGATTAAGACAACTGGGCTCACGAAGATTCAATAAATGGGCCAAATATTATAGTTCTTGTTGGTCCAATTTGGGCTTTGTTTTGAACTCGTTTTTGTCTTGTGCCGGGGCTCTCGATCAGACATAAATTTTGGGGGAACACGTTTTTCTTTGTCTTGCCAACCATAATGATGTTTTTTTACGTAAAAAGTTTGAAGGCATTAGTGCTAAATAAATTGCCAGATCTATATGTAAATACCCTTTGCCAGATATATATGCAAATACCCTTTGCCAGATATATATACAAATACTTTTTTATAATATTTTTTCCTTGCCAACTGTAATGGATCTTTTTCGAAGCTGTAGAGATAAATAAAGTAAGGTTTGATAAACATCACTTGAGTTCTTGTGGTAAGTTCTTTACAGTTTTCTCCTGTACGCAAATTTCGAACCACGACATTGACAAAATTTTTGGCTTTTTCCTTTTCCTGCTCCGGCGGATTAGCAACAGTGGCCCGTGATTGGGCTGGACCGGCGACCGCAGCTTGGTTCGATATTAGTTGATCGCTTGTGGGCTTTTTTCCTTGCCTGCGCAGCGGGCTCAGCAGCAGTTGGTTGATTGCGAGCGGACATGACATGACCAGTGGGCTCACAGTCAGGGCAATTAAGACCCGCAGACGGAAAAAGGAGATGGAAAAGAATTTTTTCCCTTTATTAGTAGATATTATCTCCTTTTTTTAGAATAAGTAGAAAAAAACGTTAAAAACGTTGCAGGACCTGCTGGGCTGCCTGCCAGGCCCGTGGGTGCTTGCGGGCCAATAGTTTGCAAGAAGCGGAGGCCCGCTAAGCCTTCAAAATACTGTTGCGGCAAGAAGCGGCAGCCTCTGCACGTCTGCAGAGCAGCCCGCTTGCATCGTGAGTTGTGTTGTGAGCGAGCCTTGTTGCACGATAATCCACCATCTTATTGTCTTATTAGCCATAATATAAATTACCGTTTTGTTGCTTGGTTATTATATAACACTACCCTACAAATGATTTTAGAAAAAAGGCTAGCGGTGTGGGTGTCCTTGCCTTCTAAAATCGTCGATTAATAGAGAAGGTTGTCTTGGGGCGTTGTCTTCGTAAATTGATTTTTAAAGAGACGGGCTCTAATATGAATATGTTTGAAATATCTATTAACAAAGGCGGCAAGTTGAAGGCCCAAATTTGATTCATCAGTAGAATTCTTACTGATATCTCACTACAGGAATCCGCTCTTTTTGCCGAAAGTGCAAAAATACTTGCCGAGCAAAACGTCGGGCACTTTCGGCAAAGAGCTTATTTGCCGTGTGCCAAATAAAAACTTCGGCAAAAAAAAAAACACTTTCGGCAAAGAAGATGTCGAAAGTGTCAAATAAAAACACTTCGGCAAAAAGAATTCTTTGCGAGTGTCTTTTTTGGCACTTCGGCAAAGCATGTTTACAAATCGGTTTTTGAGGCCCTAAACGAGCTTAAATAAAAAGTTTTCAATTACAAAGTTTCATAACTTCTCAAGCTCTACAAGTTTATTTTGGTCATTTCTTCATTTGACAAAGCATCAATAACGTTGTTTACAAAACTTACATCTCTTTCATATCCTTTCATAGTTTCCTACAACTAGAGAGAGATTAATAAGATTTCGAACAATGTTACTAACATTTTGTCAAATAAATAAATGACCAAAGTAAACTTTGTAAGTCTCTAAAAAGATATGAATCTTTATAGTACAAAACTTTTTGATTTCAATTCATCTTATCATGCAAAACTAGGTCTAAAAGCGTTCTCAAATTTAAAAATTGAATTTTTCAAATGACCTCGGATGGAAAAACTTCCTAAATGAAAAGTGTAGATCTCAAAAAGTTATGAAACTTTGTAGTTGACAACTTCGTTTGGGGCCTCAAAAACTGGTTTGAAAAACCTTTTTGCGAAGTGTTTTTTTTACACTTTCGGCAAAGAGGCTCTTTGCCGAAGTGTCTTTTTAGGCACTTTCGGCAAAACATGTTTTCAAACCAGTTTTTGAGGACCTAAACGATTTTAAATAAAAAAGTTGTCAACTACAAAGTTTCACAACTTTTCAAGCTCTAATTTTTATTTAGGAAGTTTTTGCATCCGAGGTTGTTTGAAAAATTCGAATTTCCGATTTAGTATAATATATGAGGAGCTAATACGGAATCTAGACACAAGTGACGGTGAGTGGTAAGGCATTAGACACCTTGGCGAGAGGTTGTGGGTTCGAATCCCACTCGCCGCAAAGTGTGAAAAAAAGTGTCGAAAAAACTTGGAAAAAAGACCATGGTTTAGAGCAACGGAGTCGGCTTATTAGGCGACTGGTGTAATTAAGGCAACTGACTTTTTGCTATTTTTTGGTTTTTTTTCGACTTTTTTATCTTTGCCGAGTGTTTTTCTTTGCCAAGTGCTTTTGCGAGTGCACTTTGCCGAGTGCGGCGAGCACTCGGCAAAGCGCTGGATTCCTGTAGTGTCTTCGCCCGACAGTTCTCCTAATGTTTTGACAAGCAGATCCCTGAGCAACTTGGATGGCATCTTTGCCACGAATATAATAAAATGCTACAAGTAAACAATAAGTCCAAAACACATTTTTGAAGATTCTCAAGTCCAAAATAGATCAAAACCGATTTAAAAACTGAACAGACACGGAATAGCAGACCGAAGTCGATCGACTTATCCGGCTTTATCGGGCATGGGCGCTATGACTTCTTAGAAAAGGAAACATGTTAACATCCCAGCTTGTGCATCGATCAATGTATATGTTTGTTTCTTATTACACAAAAAAATGAAACGGTCTAGGGAATCTCAAAACCAAAGTTTTGTGCCATAATAACGAAAAAAGGGACTAAAAAACGCTACTACAGAGCAAGTCTATTGCTAAAGCTTAAGCCAGTCTTGCAAATACTTTCATCGCGACTGTCTCAATAATGGTCTTAAAACTCATCTGCATGAGATGACGATCCTCCTCCTCCTCCTCCTTATGTAACAGGGACCAGGACCTAGTCAAGCAAGTCCCCTGCAAGTAGGATGGTGCTACAGCCTTGTCAATGGGCGTTGTGGCTTGCCAAGCAACGGAGTCGGCTATATTAGGCGACTGGTGTAATTAAGGCAGGTGCTAGAGATGCTCATATCCTATATCGGGACATTTTTGAGTGCCAGCACTTGGTTATGTGCGAGGAGGCTAGAGCTTCTACATTTTTTTTAAAAAAAAGATGGTATTGCCAGAAGAGTTGCCAAGTGGATGGGTCTTCGCTTCCCTGTTCAATTCTGTTCTCTGAATCCGATCCACTGCACTTGGCAGGTCAACTTCCCCGGCTCGATCGGGTTGCTTTGCCAGGGTGCGGGGATCTGTGGAGTCTTGGGTCGAGGGGTCTTGGCAATTTCTCCCCGGACAGCGACAAATTGAATGCTAACATTGGTTGGACTTGGACGCCATGCTTGAATGATCAGCGCAGAGTTCGTGAATTCGTCAAGTCTGTCGATTTCTGGAAAACCCCGTGTTGCTCCCAAGGCCTTCATATTGTTTTCTTGTTTTGACAATAAAATAAGGCATTAATGTTTCTGCCGTGGATTTCGGGGATGAGGTACACCGTACACATAATGTGTGAGACTGATCACTTATGATCGAGTAAATATATATACTGATCTAAACCGGATCCACTGTAGAACTATTCAAACGCGGCTCTTAAGTAGAGATAAAATCGTTGTTCAACTATTCAAACAACAGCTCGCGTCACCGTCAGCATATAGGTCGCTGTCATACGTCGCCACCCAGTTGCCCCTGCCACAGTGGTCATCTACCCAAGTCATGCATGGAACCGTGTCCACCCACACTTGTGCTATATATATATCTACATCAGCCAATGCAACTTCTTAGTACTTTTATTTGGTTGTATGGTTGACCAATACGGGTAGCAAACTGTATACAGATTGATTGATTGATTGATATCAGCGTTCACCTAAACACGTCTAGATGGCTATCTACACATAATTAAGGCTATGTTTGGTTCTATGTACATAGTAACTATCTAATAATAACTATCACTTTTGAATCCAAACTTATTATGTAGATAGTTCACTTGGAGCAACCAAAGGGAAAGGCCAACTATGGCCAGGCTTGATTGCTTCTTCTGTAACGTAACGTGGAGTGGGATGTGTCCTTTAGCTTCGCCGCCCTAAACGCGCCTGTCGACGTCGCACTCCGACCACTGCCCGCTCCTACTCTCCAACCAATCGGGTCCGAGAAGGCCGCGCTCCTTCAAGTTTGAGAATTTCTGGACCCATCTCCTAGGCTTCAAAGAAACTGTGCAGGAGGCTTGGGATGCTCCGGTGGACCACCATGAGCTATTTCACATTTTGTACCATAAGCTCCACTCTACGGCGCTGAAGCTGAGAACCTGGAGCAAGGAGAAAATATCTGATGCCAAAAAAAATGTTTTTCGTGGTGCAAGAAATCATCCTAAGGCTAGACGTTACACAAGAGAGCAGGGACCTCTCCCCTGAGGAATTTACCTTGCGGTCCAAGCTATAAAAAACCGAGTGCTAGGCCTTGCAGTAATTGAGAAAGCTAGATACAAGCAGGCTTCAAGACTGACTTCACTCAAGCTTGGCGACGCAAACACAAAGTTTTTCCATCGGAGGATAAATGCAAGAAGAAGGAAAAACCACATCCAAAGACTCAAGCAAAGGCAAGGTTGGGCAGTGAACCATGACGACAAGGCAGCCTTAGTACACGAGCACTTCTCAGTTCATGGGGCGACGCCAGCCCCGAGGCAAAGATGACTTAAACCGGGACGCCCTGTCCCTACCCCAAAGCACGACCTTATGGGCTTAGACATAGACTTCACCAAGAAGGAAATCAAGAGTGCTATTCACCAAATGCCGACAGATAAGTCACCGGGCCTGGACGGATTTACAGGGATATTCTTCAGATCATGCTGGGAGATCATAAAGGCTGACTTCATCAGGGCGACAAATGCTTTTCACGCTTTAAGAACACAAAGTCTGCCTATCATAAACACAACAAACATGATCTTAATCCCCAAGAAAGATGGAGCTGAGTGCATTATAGACATCCGACCTATTACTCCTGGCCACACATTTGGCGCCACATATGTCCTCCATTGTCTCAGCGTCGCAGAGCACCTTCGTAAAAAAACAAAGCATTCATGACTACTACATGGCCTTCATCAAAAAACGAAGCATTCATCAAAATCCGCAGGTCAAAATAGCCAACTCTCTTCCTAAAGCTAGACATCACCAAGGCTTTTGACTCGATCAAATGGGAATACCTCCTCACCTTGCTCAGCAAGCTAGCCTTCCCCACGCGTTGGAGAGAATGGATAGCCACACTCCTCTTCACCTCCTCAATGAGAGTCATGCTAAAAGGTATTCCTAGCCCGTTGATCAAGCATGGCAGAGGGCTAAGACAAGGAGATCCACTTTCGCCGCTGCTGTTTGTCATAGCAATGGATCTGCTGCAAAATCTTCTAGAGCGAGCAACAGAGGAGGGGCACCTTTCTAGGCTAAGAGGTAGAACGACACAACTCAGGCTGTCCATGTACGTTGATGACACGGCGATCTTCATTAAGCCAACAAGAGCGGATGTCCTCTTGCTCACCCGGCTCCTTGAGCTCTTCGAAATGCGTCCCCACGAAGACAAACTTCCAAAAGTCTCACGATCATACCCATCGGATGTGATGGAATTAATTTGAGCGAGGTGCTGGCGGGATCGCCGGCAAGTATCTCAAGCTTCCCATCCAAATACCTTGGACTACCGCTGTCGGATAGAACTCTGAACAGACTAGACTTTTTAGCATTAGTGGACAAGGCTGTCAACAAGATCACCTTGTGGAATGGGCGACAAATCAATTAGGCCGGCCGTCTTACCTTGGTCAAAGCGGTGCTAATGGCTTAGGCGGTTTACTTCCTCACTTCCCTTCGTGTGCCAATAGAGGTTCTCAAGGAGATTGACCACCAAAGGAGGAAATTCTTGTGGGCGGGGGCAAAGGCGTTGATGGGGGAAAATGCAAAGTTAAC
Source organism: Hyparrhenia diplandra (assembly GCA_015847255.1). NCBI lineage: Eukaryota > Viridiplantae > Streptophyta > Magnoliopsida > Poales > Poaceae > Hyparrhenia > Hyparrhenia diplandra. Next base: position 608,722 of record JADLZK010006897.1, read on the forward strand.
GGCGGGCCAAGATCAGCTAGGCCAAAAAACTCTAGAGGTTTGGGAATTCTGAGATCCGAAAATTTGCAAGAGCCTTGAGATTAACGCGTGGTTATGGAGGCAATGGGCACCGAGCACTTGTGCAACCATGGATACTAAAACGCTATGTACCAAAACGGACAAGCTCCTCTTTGCAGCTTCGACTACATTAACAGTGGGTGATGGAAACCAGGCTCTTTTCTGGACGAGCGCGTGGCTGCAGGGGCAGCGGCCCTGTGACGTAGCTCCGAACCTCTTTGCCATCTCCAAAAGGAAAACCTGAACCCTACGGCAAGCACTTACAAGCAATGCATGGATCCGTGACATCAATCTACAGCACAGTAACTTCAATGCCACCCACCTTGCTGAATACATGAAACATTGGAGGGAGGGAGGACATTTGGCGCTATATCCATAGGAACACCAGACACCATTGTTTGGAAGCTAGGAGCAAGGGGGGAATACTCGACTTCATCAGCCTACCAGGCTCAGTTTATCGGGGCAACTTACAACAATTTTCAGGAAATCATCTGGAAGCCATGTGCACCACCGAAATGCAAATTCTTCCTGGCTAGCAATTCAAAATAGAATCTGGGTGGCGGACAGGCTACAAGCGCGTAACTGGCCAAATCAAGGAACGTGCACCTTGTTCAGGCCCAGGCGAAAACTGGAATTCATCTTTTCATGGAATGCAGATTTGTCAAGCGGATTTGGACAGAGATCGTAAGATGGGTGCACAACGAGCGATTACACCCGCAGACTTGGCCTCCAAGTGATTCACTCCATAGCTGGTGGGCGAGCATGTCCAATGCACCAGCCACGAACAGACGTGGGATGCGTAGCCTGATCATCCTTGTTTCTTTGGGAGGTTTGAAAGGAGAGAAATGCAAGAGTATTCGAAAAGTCAGAGGCGCGAAATTATATAGTGCTTCACAGAATCAAAGACGAGGCGACCTTTTGTGGAGGTCGGTAGGGGCAAAAGCACCTGTCGGCACTTCTCCAGCCCGCTTAGTTTCTCTTGTGTGCAGTTTTGCTTTTCTTAGTTTCGATTTTACTTGCTGTGCAGTTTTTTCTTTCTCTTGTACAGTGCTGTATGCGGCAAACTCTCCTTTTTAATATAACGGGCAGCTCTTACGCGGTTTCAAAAAAAAAAAAAAGTACATAGTAGAATGGATAATTGTTAGCTAGACCCAATATGTAGATCAATCAGATGATGAGTTATTATCCAGCTAACTATTATAAGATAGTGAACCCAAACAAGGCCTACATGCTAAGTAAACAATCAAATCACATACTGCTTAGGTTCTAGTCAAAGTAAACGTGTCTAAACCCAAAAACTAGTCAAAGAAAGTTATATATTTATTTTTTGACCATCTCGACACAAGAAACGTAACGGTGAGGTCTGTTCCATATTTATTAACTTGATAAAATGGACAATTTTGGATGTGAAAACAATGTAATTGATAAGTAATTCATAACTGGATATATAGGGTACTACTACATATATAGGTACATCTGCTAAGAACTTAAGATCCTATCCCAGGTAGAATAAACTACCTCCAAATTCTGTCACACTGTCGATATATATATATATCCTAGCTAGCAGAAAGAGTTGTGTGATGACTGATGAGGACACACAGACCCAGAGACAACACCACACGTAGATAAGTTCCACACATAGGTTCCGACGATGTGGGGCGCCGTGCAGAGCGCGGTGCAGGTGACCGGACTGGACGCCTTGTCCTTGATCACGCTGATCGTGCGCGCGGCGGAGACGGCGAGGTCGAACAAGAAGACATGCCGGGAGCTAGTGGAGCAGGTGAAGCAGATCGGTGACCTACTGCGAAGCCTGGAGGAGCAGCCCGGGGTTGCTATCATGCGCCAGGCCGAGACGAGCGCCCCTCTCAGGGAGCTGCACGAGACGCTCCGGCAGGCCTGCACAGTCGTCGAAGTCGTGCGGGCAAAGGCGGCTGCGTCCACGGGCTATGTGCCAGTGGGTCGCGGGCCAGCCGCCTTAGGGACGTCCAGAGCAAGATCGCCTTCTACCTCCAGTTGTTCCCCATCGTCAGCCACATCGACAGCACACGACTCCTCGTGCAAGTTATCAACAGCTCTGCTCCTACCTCTGGGGTATGCTATACTATACAAGTGCTTATTATCTTTTTTTTTTTTTTGCTAGGACAAGTGCTTATTATCAATTTATCATGCTTACAGTATTGCGAAATTGCAAAGCCATGCACCAAGTATATATTAGTCATTTACTTATAATGCTATTTTAGGGTGCTGAAGAGGATGTTCTAAGGTCCTTTCAGAATCTGTCAGATCCTCAGGATGACCAAAGGTATGTTCCTCTCTCTCTCTTTGTCTCTAAGGCTAGTATTTAGGTGGTGTACATGTTCTGAGGGCGTTTTAATTCTTTTGACTGTAGTAGGTTTCCGAATCTGAATTTTTCTCAGTTGAGGAATGCCACAAATAACTTCTCACTTGAGAACCAAATTGAACAAGGTCCTTTGTTCACTTTGTACAAGGTAACATTAATTTGTTCAAGAGTCTAGAACCAAATTGAACAAGGCCACTTGGGCACTTTTATATATATAATCATTGGACCTCTGTTTGGTATCTTCAGGGTCAACTACATGGCAATCATGTCACAATAAAAAAACATTCAGTCATTTCAAGTTCAGAGCAAATGCTACCACCAAGTATGAGTCAATATGAGCTCTGCAAAAAACGAAGTTCAGATTCTACCAAAGCTTCAGCACAAGAACATAGTCAAACTCTTGGGATTTTGTGCGGAAAGAACTGAGAGGATCGTAGTCTATGAGCACATGGAAAATGGGAGCCTTGAGGACGTCATATTTGGCATGTCGACTAATACTGACATTCTGTATTCCTGATGCAGAAGTTGTTTTTTCTATGTTTTTACAACCAAATAACTCGTCATGGCCGTTGTGAACATCTTGCAGTGCGCATGGCAGCAGGGTTCCTAGTTGACTGGCCTACACGCTTCCGTATAATTGAAGGGGTCGCACAGGGCGCAGTTTATCTACACAATCATTCCAGGCTGCGCATCATCCATAGAGATTTGAAGCCAAGCAACATTCTATTGGATTCAGATATGAACCCAAGAATATCCAATTTTGACTTGTTTGACTTTGGATATGCAAAAAACACAGGATTTTCAGCCATAACTATAAACTGGACAGCCAGTCATTGTTCGGGACCACGAGAGCAATGAGATGGATGAACTCCTCTTTCCTTCGCATGTTGGGGAAACCACAGGAAGGGGATGAAGTGGTGCTCATCATGGGTTTGTGGCTGAAACTCATTGGCGAATTTGCCTCTTTTAACGATATATTTTACTTCATCATAGACATGGCATTACTTATTCCATGGAGCCGACGGCCGCGACGGCCCCAGCAGTGGCACAAGAGGGCTGTCGCAATTGCCTACCTACTTTATGCCTCTTACAGATGTATTGCAGTGCCCATTGTGGTCAGCCGAGAAGAGGGCTGGCGCTTCTCAGATGTGCTAGTTTTTATCTTTCTTGTGTTACCAGTCATAATAGAGTGTGTGGCAGTGTTGCTGCTCAACTTGAGGCCTCGACGTATTGCCAAGCTAACAAGTGGCCATTACGGTCGCATATTGATATTCTTGGCTAAAGTTGCTCTAGCTCTATGCTTGGCTACTGAAACTAATATGCTACGGGCGGTGCCGGGCATGATATGGGTGTCAGTTTTCTTCAATTTCAACGATCTTGGCACGCCAGTCACTCTACTGGTACTATCACTTGGCAGCCTGCAGAATCATCCATCACATAGCCTGCAGAATCATCCATCACATAGCCTGCAGCTGCTTTGTCGCTGGATTGACACCATCATACACATATTCTTCCTTTTACATTCCGTGCCACTATTCCCATGGGAAATTTTGCAGATTTTTATACCTGGTTCAGTATATTCCTTGCCATCTCCTGCTATTATCCTGCTGCCATACGTGTTCCTAGTAGTCTTGCTTTTGATTGGAAACCTGCAGATACCCGCAGCCGCCGTGCAGATCCTGCTCTCATCTCTGCGCTTAAGCAAATTGCGACATGACCCTCACATGGGTTATGACTCGCTGCCGAGCGACAACATGGTGCCAGCCATAGCTGTCTTCTACGTGCTGGCGCTGTGCCAAGGATCACTCTACATCATGGCAAGCATTCTAGGGCTCTTCTCCTGGTTCCCTCGCAGATGGCTCATGCGGAAGTCAAAACTCGGTGTCTGGGAGCAAAGGCGATTGATCTGTACTACGAGCACGCCTACGCGACACGAATGAAGATGGGCATGTTTGGTACTGGATCTGGGAGCACCTTCAGCTTCGCCAACTTCGCCATCAAATCCCTCAACTCCAGCTCTTGTGACATGCAAGTTGCTGGGCTCTGTGTTCTTCACAGCATCCTATCGAAGCGGACGGACTCCAGAACCGAAGACCTCATCCTTAGAGTCACCAGATCCAGCACAGTGGTGTCCGCATTGGTCAGCATGGTCGCATGGAAAGACGACAAAAGCTATCTTGTCATCAGGCTACTTGCCGCCAGGGTCATCGCCGAGCTTGCCGGCAGCCTCAGAATTAGCAGCATCCCAGGCATGTTGCAGCTGGTGTCCTCGCTCCTTAACCTTGCCGATGCCGACATGGTGTTCTTGGGTCAACCGGGACATGGCCAGCAAACACCTCTTGCCATTGCTAATGGAGGGTGGTGTTCTTGGGTCAACCGGTTTTGGCAGTGGATGAAACGCAAGTACTGGTCCGTATCAGAGGAGCCAACCTTCAGTCACCAAGATTTACCTCCCGTGCAGGGCATGGTAATTCTCGAGAAGCTTGCTCGTGATCTTGAAAACTGTGCAGAAATCTTCAAAGATGACACAGCAAACCTCATATCCAAGACCATAGGGATCATAGGCAACGCTAGTATTAGCGACAACAATCAGAATGATGCACTGGTTTGTTCGTCGCTGGAATTCTTGAGGAGGCTTGCATCCACCGGCGAGAGAATCGGCGTAGAACTACGGCACGAGCTGTGGAGCCACCCTTTCCTACTCACCAGCCTGGCACGTGCTTTGGAGTTGGAGGACGACCGCAGCAGCAGCAGTAGCCGCCGCCCTCTTCAAATATGGGAGCCGGCTATGGATATCATAGCCAAGCTGGCCTTGCACAAGGAAGCAGGGCTCCATATTGGGAAGATTAAAGTGATCACTGCAAGGTTACTGCATGCATTTCTTGGGCGACATGGAGCAACCAACATGTACTATGATCAGTCACTGCGAAAGGTCTCAGGGGAGGCGCTGGCAAATGTTGCACTGTGGGGCACCGCAAATTCCTTGGTTATCTTGGATGAACCGGGATATCAGGTTATCCATGATCTCAAGACCATGCTCTCTGAAGACGAGCACAACAGATATGTCGCAGCAAGTCTGCTTCTGAATCTTTGTGCGCACTGTCATAGTGTTAACCTGCTTCTGAGTCATCCACATGCAAGAGAGCACCTGTCGTCTGCCTTGACTACTACTGTAAGTCTCTCAGTTTCTAGTACTGAATCTTTGTGCGCACTGCCACAGTGTTAACCTGCAGCTGGGTCGTCCACAGTGTTAACACATTTTCACTTTTTTTCTCAATTAACTAGTTCATTTGAAAGTGCATTTCAAAATTATCAGTATGCCATTGCTATACATGTATGAGGACATATGAAGATAGCTGGTTTAATAATTAATATATATTACAATGAAATGGTCTTTGTACTCCTATGTTACTGATATATGATCGATCACACTATGCAGTGCACGCTGGTGAAAGAACATATGAATCACCCTATCAAGGATGATGCAGAGGGCAAACAACTGGAATCCCTCATCAACCTTGCTTCTGAAATTGGTGATGTCACCCGTGAAGCCTTTGTTCGTGTGCTGGAGTCACAAACCAACAGTGGGGCAGAACTTGTTGAGAACCTACTCCGTACACTCGACTCCAAGAAGATTCCCAATCCTGCATACCCAAGGATGAGAAGGGTCATAGTTAAGATCCTCATATCCATTCTGGAATCATGTCGTCGCACGGTGGAGAAGCTGGTGGAAGATAGGATGGTGAAACGGTTAATGGACTCACTAACCAAGATACAGAGGTCTCCATCCACAGTGGAAGAGTACAGAGTGTTCTATGGCAACATAGGAGTGGTGTTGGAGGACGGAGAATCCATGTCAACACTCGTGACCAGAGCCAAAGTGCTACTAGTTCAGCATACAACTCAAACTGCAGGAGCTCCGATAGGACATTATTATCCTTGATCGCGATCAGTGATACATTCAGGCTAATGCCATATTGTAATGGTTTCATGTGTTGTGTATTGACTTTAAAGCGTACCTTGTGCCAAATAAACCGTGATCTTATTGTCTTGTTAGGCATAATACAAATTGTCGATTTCTTGCTTGGTTATTATATAACACTACCCAAAAATGATTTTAGAAAACAGGCTCTCTGATTAATGGCGGCAGTAGCGGTGTGGCCATCCTAAGGTAATCGCCTTCGAAAATCATCGAACAGAGTTGCCTTAGGATGTCCGTCTCCCGGTAAATTGATTTTGAAAGATAGGCACCTTAAGATGACCAAGGATTCAGTCTTGGTTATTATCTAACAGTCTAGAGTTACCAAGGATCGATGATAATAATCATTGGACGCCTGTTTGGTTTCTTCAGGGTCAACTACATGGCAATCATGTCACGATAAAAAAACACATTCAGTCAATTTTAAGTTCAGAGCAAAAGCTACCACCATGTATGAGTCAATATTAGCTCTGTAAAAACGAAGTTCAGATTCTACCAAAGCTTGAGCACATGGGAATTTTGCGTGGAAAGAAGGGAGAGGTCCGTAGTCTATGAGCACATGGAAAATGGCCTTGAGGACGTCATATTTGGCAGGTCACCTAACACAGACACTCTATAATCATAAGGTTATTGTTGTCTTTCAAATAATTCTCAATTAGATTTTGGATTGTGAAAAAGGGATGGTTTTGTTCCAAACATTGGATTGCCATCAACAATAAAAGCACAGTAGGGGATTTCCCCTCCTGTTTAACCTTAAGAAAACAATACAAGTTTAATACAACTTCATACTTTTCTTCAGCTGAATCTATCAGAACACCCGTGTTTTTGCATCATTTTAAAATTCACTAAAAATTTGAAGTTTTTCTAATTACCAACTAAAACGTGATTTATCTTTTTCGTACAACCTGAAACCCGTTTTCGAAAACCTTGCATCAACTCACCATATAGATTTTCTTAGGATAAATGTTTGAATGCTAGTATGTTTGTTTGCTTGCTTGCTTGTTGAGCTAGAATCTATCTTGGCATCAAGTAATAATCACTCGTCTCTTCCCGACCAAATATATTCCTTGATCTCCCACACCACCAAATACTTTTCCATCGACCCTCCCTTGATCACCAACCACCAGATCACCAACAATCCCAAAGAACACAAATCTCCAAATTCCAAATCCCACTTCAAATAATCGTGCTTAGTTTATTTTCTGGGAATATAAAAGGAGCCATCTCTTATATTTATATAGACAATATATATACACGTATATATGTGTACTCAATATATAAATATATAAGAGCATGGCCATGTATATCTACACACACATAAATAAATATATATATACAAAGTATATGCGTGTGTGTACATATATTATAATGGGAAATGGAAAAGAATGATAAAAGGGAGAATAGCTCTCGGGCCTAATCTCCCTCCCTTCCCTCCTTGGCCCACGTCACAGCAAAAGCCGACCGGCCCAGCTCGGCCTCACAGCTAGCCCAGCACGGTAGCAACAGCAGCAGCCATACCCATCTTTTCCTTCTCTCTATGACGCCGGGCCCCACTTGTCAAGCCCTTCTTCCACCTCCCTCTGTTCCCCACGAAACAGCAGCACGGGATATTTTCCCTTGAGCCGACAACGCCGCCACTGCTCCGGTCGACCTCGCCACAGCGGAGGAGTTGACTATGCCGGAGAAACGGACGCGCCGCACGCCAGCTCAAGCCCCGCTGCTCTGCCTCGCTACACCAAGGTCGCTCGGCCGCATCCCTGTCCTCCTCCGTCGTCACACGCCGACGTCCACTGTGTCGGCGACGAGGGAACAGTAGCACCATGGACCTCTGTCGGCCACCGCGTTCCCTCCGCGTCGCAACCGCGTTCACCACGAGGGACACGCCGGCGCCAGCTCACTGCTCGCCATGTCCTGTCACCGCTGCAGCTGTTGCCGCTAGCCAAGCCTGCCGTCGAGTCCCATCAAGCCAACAACCATCGAGCTGGCCACGCCACGTCGCGCTGGAGCCTGCCGGAGAAACAACTCCATTGTCGGAAAATATCTTGGGCGCTCCACCGCCGCCGCCCACCTATAAATAGCCCAAAGGCCGCCGTGGAACCTCGCCTTGGCGAGCTCGGAGCAGATCAGGGGACGAAGGAACGAAGCTTGCGTCAAGCTATGGCGATCCTGCTTCCCTCCTCCTTCCTTCTGCTCTTCTCGGGCAACACCGTGGCCATGGTACCGACGACGCCGGAGAGCCACCCACGCAAGCCCAGACCGTCGCTCCGGTCGCCCGCTCCCCCACCTCCACTCTGCTCCGCCGCCGCACGGCCAAGCACCACCGCCGCCCACGCCCTACACCTGCCCACTGCCGCGCGCACCAGCAGCGAGCAGCGCCACGCCGCGCCATACCACCACCGCTGTGCCGTTCTGCCCTGCTCCGCGCGATAGCACGCCACGCCGTGCGCCTCGCCGTGCCCTGCCAAGCCACCGCTCCGCCGCACCTGCCACGCCGCGCGCCGCCGCCTGTGCTGCACCGTGCTACTTACCACCGAGCGCCATAGCTGCCCACGCCGCTGCCTAGCTAGGCAAGCTGCGCCCACAGCAGCCGCCGCACACCGCCGCCGCGCAACACCACCATGCTCACCACCCGCTTGGCGCCGGCCATCCCTCCGCCCCTCTCTCTCACTTGCTCTGCACACGGCGACGGACGGGAACGGGCGAGAACGACGAACGCAGGAAAGCAGAGCACCCCCGTGAGCAACACAAAATCTTATCCCTCCCGTGGACCCCACTTGTCATGGGCACCTGACCCTTTCCCCTTTTCTGTGAACCCGGTGTACACGGAAATGAGAAAGGGAACAGCCTGAACCCTAGATCGGCTCACACGTGGTGGACCGAGCCCACAGCACAGTGCGGCCCAATCCGCCTGCTGGCTTGACCCGCGTGTCAGCCCGAGGGTAAATTGCTATAGGCACCCGGTTAAGTGTACACGGGAGATTATTAGTCCATTTTCCAGTCACCAGAAAAATCCCAGAAAATTCCTAAATAAACTAGGTACAATCTACATCCTACCCAAGCCTTTACATTCCAGTTTCCCTATTTCCAAATTTCCAGAAAATATTTCCCTAGTTTAATTCATTTATTGAAATCCTATTAAACTTTGGAAATTCATATCTTTTTTCGTTCAACTCCAAATCACTTCGTTCCACTTCCAAAATTCTTATAAAATCACACTCTATTTATTAATGCCCCCGTTCTAATATTTAATGCCCATTTAAATTCTAGTTTACATTGTGCCCTTTTATTTATTTAATCGTGCGTCGTAGAATACGTAAACCCTAGTTTCGCCTTATACGCTAATCCACACCATGCATTTGTATATTCTTGTATGCGTGCACACTCTCACGCATCGCGAATACTCAAATATACATACACGTAGTTGTTCACATGCTAGATATACACGGTAGGTTATGCACGTATACAAATGTATAAAGTGGTAATTTGAAATATAAATAAATATACGTACACACCTATCGAATATATCTACGCATGTCTAACCCCCCTAACCTAGCCGTATACTTGTGTATGTGTACTCTGTGACACACACACATTGGTATACATGTCCTCTACATGTACACATAGATTATGCCCGACGTATAGGTATACGCAAATGTATGGCTAACCCTAGAATAGGACCCTAACCCTGCTAACCCTAGACACATACATATGCATGAGCGTATGTGTCGCTAACCCGGTGCGGTCCTGTAGGAAGTTTACCTAAGCCACATCTTTCAGGTTCACATGATAGTGAACGCTAACAATGTGGTTTGGGTCTCCCTCATGCGACCGCACTACACAAACCTAGGCCGTAGGAACAACCTAGATGGATGGATTCTCTCTACCCTATCATACTTCAAACTTACAGAATAATGATAGGAGTAGATAATAATCTATCCATCATCCCCTAAAACTAACACGCGTAGGAACGTTGTTGCTCCTAATGTTATGCTTGTGTTTTGTGTTTGTCGCTAAGGATCGTACGACCACCTGACGGATCTAAGAGCATCGCTACGCCAAGATACAGGAACCGAAGCACCCAAGTCAAGAACCTTGGATATACTCTTCAGCGGATAGAGGCAAGTCCTTACCCCCCCTAACCTGACTTAATTACTATAATAATTAATAAGATGATTAAGATAAGTATAACCAGGGCAAGCCGTGCGGGAGTGCTCATGGGCTATGTGCGTGAGGCTTCGCTAGGCTTTGTCGTTAACTTAAGTAATAGTGTGAACCTTCCCAACAAAAAGGTGAGTGGTGATAGTCTACATGGAGGTGGACCAATCACAATCGGGGATGAATCCCATGGAGTGATGCTCGCCTCCCTAAGGACCGGTTCATAGACATTCTACCTAGTGTAATATTACGTATAGCCACACGCCAATATGGGACGGCTTGATTCCACACCCCGTTGGGTTGAGGTATAGTTTCAAACCAAGGTGGCCGGTGTAGGCAAACGACCTATCAGGAGCAGACATGGGGAGAGTGGCCCCGTGGTCCGGTTGGCGTGGATGCTGAGTGATCTTCCACGTAAGTGTTTGGGCGCAGTGGCGCAGTGCTAGAGGCACATATTGATGATTGATGATTGAGTGTGGTGTTGACAGTATAGGTTGGGTAATAAGGTATTACCTGTAAAGCCGCGGGTGATTTGGTATCACCATATTGTCTAGGGTGATGCGTCATCCTTGGGGTGATGTATTATCCTTCCAACCCCTGAGAAGTCGTGGTGAGGATTATACCAATATACCTAGCAGGCATTCAAGCGGGTACGGAATCTCGTTAGGCCTGTCTGAACCAAGTCATGATGGTGAAGACAACGCCTATCGTGTGGGGAAATTTGTACACCTCTGCAGAGTTAATTGAATCTATTCGAATAGCCACGTCCTTGGAATGGGCAAATGCTGGGCCGGAACATCTATGATTAGAAACACAATCTGGTATGTGACTCGTTACCTTGAGCTTGGATAATAATTAACTCGGGAACTAGCGAGAGCAGTTTTAGAGACTCTGCTAGGGCCCAACCCCTAATAATTACTACCCCCGGTTTGGACTTGCCGAATGCGAAAGTACTCACCCCTCTTTTCTATTTTTTAGAATGTCACCGCAGGAGTGTATCCAAGGAAATTGAGTTATGAAGAACGACACGAGGATAGGACTACAAGGGCGACACTTGAAGACGGAGACGAGTACGAAGGAGTTACATGAGATTGTTGTGACCGAGTTATAGGATCGTGCAATAGGAGTAAGTCCAAGGGTTTGTCCGCACTCCAAGCTTGCCTGTAGGAATGGAGCCCTGTTATAGGTGCTGCGTAGGATCTCTGATAGGGTTATAATAGTAGGCCTATGGCCGAGTCATGTAAACCCGAACCATGTATCATGTTTTTTCCTTAGTAGCAATAAAAGTATAGTTTTTGATATCATATCTATACTTAATGAGGCGTATTTGTGCGTGATCCTGGCGCAAATACGTGTGATTAAGGAACCTCAAAAATGGGGTGTGACAGAGTGGTATCAGAGCTGTACTTGGACTGTAGGATAAACCCTTAGAACGGACGTTAGATAGGACATGTTTTCGAAAATCTATTTTCAAAAATCTTGCTTACACCTTGACTCTTACCTTACCTTGAGATCTATTTCAAAGATGGCTTTTCTCTGTCACCTCATCCCCTTCAAAATCACGAGTAGATCAAGGCCTAGTAGTATAGGTTAGTTTTATGAGACTTGGAGTAAAGAGACCCTAGACTATAGTCATACGAAAATAGTCAATGCTTGTTTGTTTTCTTTAACGGGTTACAAATCCCCCCTAGAAAACTCTCCCTCTTGTTTACATGACTTAGGAGTAGATATTTTCTTTCTATTCTGTATTTTTTTTTACTAACCATGCAGCAAATACCCTGGGAGATTGCATAATTGACTACACGATTATCGAAGATTTATTTTGAAGACAAGGGAAGATTTTAGGATTTTGCTAGAAGACCATGACAGTAACAAGGATTATCGTAAGCCATCAAGATAATGACAACATACCATGATGTCCGGGCCTGAGGAAATGCAAAGTTGATGGCCCACCTAAAGCCATGGGACAATTGTGTCATCAAGTGTAAAGGCACCCCGGCCTACCCCCCTAACAACCCTAGATCGGCAAGACGACACGCCAACAACAACGTTCACCCATACAAGCCCCACTATCCAAGTGCCGACCACACCGTCATCGTTACTACACTACCCCCATGTTCACTACCTCCCATAACCAGGTCACACCACCTCAATGATGCCATGACCATCTCGCCCCGCCAATTGAGCCACATTCAGTTCTCACACACCACACCGGCAGTCAAAGCCAATCAAGCTTCCAACACAAGTCTCACCCCAGCATCCCACAAATGTGAATACCGAGCCACCTTTAACGCCCACGAAGTCTCCAGAACAGTTCCGCCATCAAGCCTCAACCTTGTAAAGGAATATATCGTCTACACCGTGAAGATTCACCAACACAATGAAGACAACAGCATGAATGCCACCATCAAGGATCAGCTATGACCACCTCACAGAAGCCCTACCGAAAGCCGAAGACCGCCAAGTTCCACAAACCAAAGATATTCGTCAAGCACTTACAAGAGTCATCATCTAGAAGAGACACATGCCACTGTCATGCAGAGAAGAAGCCAAGCAAAGAGAACCATGAGCACTCAAAATGGTAGCCATCCGGTTTGAAGAAGGCAGTCGAATAATCGAAGGCTTGAGCATAAATATTCTAAGTGGGGTAGACCCGGACTCTAAAGTAGGGAGACGGAAAAATTAGCGTAAGGAGGTCGCAGACAAACAAGGTGATAGCCGAAGAAACAAGTGTCAAGATGAGAAACGGAGACCAATTATCAGCAATTATCATTGGAAAGCAGCCAGAAAAGAAGACATTGACACGATAAAACCGGAAGACCTAAAGCCTAGAATTTTCTAAGTGGGGTAGCACAAAAAAAAAAAAAAAAAAAAAGAGGGGCCGACATGAATAAAAGAACCAATAATCACGAGAAGCTACGCAACCCAGAGGATCGAATAATCGGCATTTGAGAGGCATCGGAAGCCGCCTACCCCTCAACCGTGGCATGCACTCATATCCGCAGGTGTCGTAATACCCGGGCACCATGCCCAAGATATCGAAAGCACTACTCTTGTCCCCCCAGATCCCCACTCGCCGAATGGACGGACTAGAACAAGAGCAAAACCCGAAGGAACAACGAACCGATATCCCATCTCTAATCAAGTTAGGCATATGATGATCGATGAAGAAATGTGATGATGTCAAGATCATGATATGTAAACTATATGCTAGTTCATATACCAATACAAGAACATGAACAAGACTATACTCTAGTTCATAAGTTAGGCCAAGAACATAGATATAAGACTTGCAAATAGAAGAATGCTCCATAGAGAAGATATATTACCAAAGTACTTTCTTCTAGGAGACAAGCCCTCCTTGTAGCTCTTCTACTCCAAGTACTAACCAAGAACTAAGAAGAAGAAGAAAGTAGAAGAAGAAAGAAGTAATAGAAGAAGAGAGAGAGGTTGTAGGGTCGAGATGGGGACTAGAGGGGGTGAATAGTCCTTATTGAAACTAATTGCGCCGGCTAACCGAATATAATGCGGAATTAAAACTATTCGCTTAGCCAAGACTTCACCCCTCTAGCTATGACTCTAAATCACCTCACAAAAGATCCTACACAAAAAGGATGAGGTGATAAGCCTAGCTTGAGCTCCTAACCGCTTTCTATTGCAAGGTCACACAAACCTATGCACTAGTACTTCAAACAAAGGTGAGCTCCTACACAATTCTAATGAGCAAAAGCACTAAGCCAACCTAAGCTCACTAGATGCACAATGGACAAGGCGACACACGCCTAACCCAAAGGCTCAAATTACTTAGCTACACAAACTAAGCAAGGCAACTAACAAGCTACACAAGCTAGTAATTGCAAGAGCTACCCACAAGCACAAGCACAAGATATATATGAATGTAAATGCAAAGCTTGTGATTTGGAGAATGCAAACCACCGAGAAGAGTAGACAAGTTGACACCGGTGATTTTTTACCGAGGTATCGGGAAGCTTGCCAACTTCCCCTACTCCCCTCGTTGTGTCGACCAACACCTTGGGCGGTTCCTTTGGTGTTTCACCTAGATGGTTCTTCTGTGACTCTCCGATCACTTGCCTCTCAAGGCACGCCCGCAAGGCACCGCAAGACACCACTCTCAAGTGAGCCTATCACAAGGCACCGCAAGACACCACACACGCAAGGGAGGTACTCACCGACACGCTCTAGTAGTGATGCTCTTCACGATCCCCGCGAGGTGAGCTCGAACCTCTCACAAATCCTCCTTCGGAGCACCGCACAATCTCCGTTGCGTGCTTCACGAAGTCTCTTGCCACCAAGCCGTCTAGGAGGTGGCAACCTCCAAGAGAAACAAGCACACCGGCTTGCAACACGATCACCTAGTGCCACACGATGCAATCTCTCAAAGCAACGCACTAGAAATCGATCTCTCACTCAATCGGATGAACAATATCAAGCATATATGAGTAGGAGGGCTCTCTAACACTCTCAAGCATGGACACAAAGTCCCCAAGGTGCTGAGCAACCTGCCATGGCCGACCAAGGCAAGTATATATAGCCCAAACCAAAAACTAGCCGTTGGGAGGCAAAACACGCCGAAAACAGCCAAGACCGACGACGCACTCACGGACTCACCAAATGAGTCCGGCAGTGGTCCGTGCTCGCGTCCGGTCGCTACTTCTGCACAAGAGAAACCGCCCTACCGGCAAACCGCTTCGAAGTCCCCGGCGGATCGGTTCCGTGCCGCCGTCCGGTGCAAGAAACCGAGCCACGCCAAAAAATATGGCTATTGTCCCATCCCACTCGGACTCACACGGTGCGTCCGGGCGTGCGTCCGTGCGCCTCTCGCTTCCGGTGCTGCGTCCGGTGGCCTTTTCTTGCGAAACTCCGCCGCTTTGCTCCGACATGCTACCCAACAAGTAAACCAACTTGAGCACGGGGGCTAGCATGTTTTCACCTCCAACTTGCATCCGGCGCAATAGAAAATATGCTCTCATTTTTCTCAAAGCGCCGAATCCCGCCTCGCAAGCTTCGGCGGGAGGATGAGCGGTTCCCAAACCCAACTCAATCTCGCAATCACCGCCGCCTTTGCAAATGTGCCAACACCACCAAGTGTACATCACCATGTGCATGTGTGTTAGCATTTTCACAATCATTTCAAAGGCCCGGTTAGCTCTTACCACGCCACTCGATCCTAACACATCGCAAAGTTAGATCGCTCTCAAGTGGCACTAGATGACCGATATGCAAACAAGTTTGCCCTCTTGATAGTACGGCCATCTATCCTAAACCCGGTCATAAACTTCTCTAAGCTCCTCATGACCGGCGAAATGAAATGCCCTATAGGTTATACCTTTGCCTTGCGCATTTCCATTCCGCTCCATCTCCAAGTGCCGATGCAACACATGCACCAACACGATCACCAAATGATATGATCCACTTCATATCATCACGTGACACTATTGGTCCATCGATCTTGACCTCACTTGCTCTTCACCGCTAAGGCCGGGTCCGTCGGCGCCAAGTCTAGCCCAAGCTTCACCGCCTCACGGGCCCATCACTTCACCGCCTCGACTTGCCCTTCACACTTGCAACCGGTCCATCAAGTCAAGTCTTGTCTTGATCTTCACCACCTTGGTCACATGACTCCATGTCATGTCTCATATGCAATAAAGCTCCTTCATTGCGTCATCATATGTGAACTAACCTCCTCGTGTATTATCTCAATCACACATTGTTAGTCCACCTAATATTGTCACTCAATTACCAAAAACCAAAGAGACCTTTCAGAGGTAGAGGTGGTAGAGAGGAGAAGATTGCTGGTTTGCTGGACTCCAAGTGGTGTGTGTTGAGAGAGGGAGAGAGGGGGCCTACTTATGCACTTGGAGGAGGGGCCTAAGTGCTAATTTACACCAAAACCGACTGGTAAACCTTCCTAATCGAGCAAACCGACCATCCAAGGGCGGGAATCCCCATTTGGTGTGCATGAACCGCCCTCGAGGGTGGACCGAAACCGCCTCGGGGAGGGTGCGGCCGCACCAGGTGGTGCACGCGCACCCCCCGGGCTCGGCTGGCCCGGGTCTCGGTGGGGGTGTCGTCTTCCATCTTGAAAAGTTGCGGGTCGGGCTTGGCTCGCCCAATTTTTGATGTTTTGGGTCGATTTGTTCTCGGGCTTGTGTTTTGCAATAATGCGCTTTCGGGATGGCGTACTTTTGGTCGATTTTCCACTTGCTTTTATTATAAATCTGCAAAATAAAATTCTAGGCACTACAAGTGGAATTTATTAGTGATAAATGCATATGAGTATAAAAGGTATAGTTTTACCCTTTATGGTAGTAAGTTGATGGGAAAAATATGTCGTTGGTGACCGTCAACGGTGTTCTCCCGTGGTATTGGTATAAAAAAATTTTTTTTTCCTTATTTCTTGCGTGGGGTGGCCATGCTTCCGTGAAGGCGTTTTCCTCATTTATCGTAATTTGGTGGGTGAAATTTGGTGGATGTATATTGCTCTTGAGAGTGTTGTGCTTGTGTTTGGAGTTTGGTGTTAACTTGTAAATTATGGATTGTAGCAAGCATTTGTTGTTTGTTGGATTTTGGTGTAAACTTGTAAGTTATGGATTATAGCAAGTATATATTGGCTCATATATATCGTGCGCTTGCATATATATTATTGACATTATATAATGCATATTCGAAAACCTATTTAAAAACAAAAACAAACAATGAATTGAAATGAAATCGAAAAAGAAAAAAAAGACCCTTTACTCGGGTTGGTAATACCAATGGAGAATAAAGGTCCTCGACATTCCACTTTGCGTGCAAGGACCTTTACTCCCGATTGGTATCTTCAACGGGGAATAAAGGTAGACTTCTATTCCCGGCTTCACAACCTTTACTCCCCAACTCGTACTCGGTTGCATAACCGGAGTAGAGGGGGTTTGGAGCCGGGAACAAAAGTTCATCCTGCACTAGTGGTATTCCCGGATTGGGGAGGGAACTATGAACCCAGACATGACCCATGATCATGAGTGCTGTCATGCTAACAAGCCAGCAGTGACAAAGCATTAGCCAGCACGACGCAGCATGAGCTAGAATTACTCTGCATTTCATCAGGTCATGGTGTGCAGCACAACTCGCCACCCGTCTCTCAGCGCGACACAGTCACATTTGATGGGTTTTCTAAAATTTTCTAAAATTATGGTATATACTATACCTATACAAAGAACCTAGTTCTCTCGACATGCAAAGCATGCCATCTCAGCAGCTCCACTAACACCCATACGCAATAACCCTCCACTTGTTCACATGCTACACCACTAACCCATGATCTCCAACGAAAACAAATGCACCCTAAAGAATTGATTGTGGCATTAGCATCCCAGCAGTCACTCACAGCCCACCCTTTCCCTGTAAAAGTGCACAAGACAGGTGTGGCAGTCATGCGGTGCAATTCATCTCCTCTGCCATGGAAGCAGTGGCGGCCACCGGCCATTAAGCACGCACTACTCTCTCGACAGGAATCCGTTGCTTGATCACATCCAATAACATGTGATGGCCTATTTATATACGGTAATGCTACGGACCGGTCGTCCGAGCGATAGGACGCTCCGTCCTTGGGCCGCGAGCCCACGACGTGAGTTCGTTTCTTAAATTAAAAAAAAAATCCTGGACACTTCTCCACCACTCATATCTCGCGTCGTTCTCATCCATTTGCCTTCCTTTCCCCCAAATCTTATCCACGCATGCGTGCCTCACCCTGCCGCATGGCTCACATGCTCGCTCCCACGCCGTCACGCATCCACCTGCTTCAATTGCTCCTCTTCTCATCGCCCCGCAAGATTGCTCCTCTTCGACGGCCGAGCAGCCGGCGGCTGCAGCGGCCGCAGCTATCTCGGCGGCGAGGGTGGGGTCGGAGGTGGTCATGTCGACGAGGATGCCGCCTAGGGCGAGCCCGGAGAGGGCGCCGGTGGATGGATCGAGGGCGGTGGAGCGGACGTCGGAGGGAAGCCGACCATGAGGAAGATGACATCGGCAGCCGCGACGGCCTCTCAGATAGCCGGTGGAATGTTTTGTTTTTGATTGATGTTGCAACAGATGACTTTGAATGTTGCAATCGTATTTGTTTGGTTGTTGCAACAGACGTTTTTTGTGATGTTGCAATCGTAGTTTGCAACATCATTTTTTTGTTGTTGCATTAGGTGTTTTTTCATTGTTGCAAATAACTTCTTCCAGTGTTGCAGTTTTTTTCCGATGTTGAAGTGGATGTTTTCAATGTTTCAGTAGATTTTTCCCGATGTTGCAGTGGATTTTTTCAATGTTTCAGTTTTTTTTTTTTTCGATGTTGCGGAGTTGCTGGTGTCTGATAAGATTGGGCGGAACAGACCTATGCACGGGGGGGACGCACGGGGGGGTGCAGTGGCGCGTTCCTTGCCGGGCGGAGGAGGAGCAAGATGTAGAACAGGGCTGCTCAGGTCGTTGCTTTCTGCTGCTCTGCGTTAGGATGATGCTCTGTTGCTCTGCAGTGTCGAGGGGAGGGGCCAGAGCGCGGAGCTGTGGCGCGGGGCTGGCGCGCGGGCGGGAAGCAAGCGGGCGCGACGGGGCTTTTCCGGGATACTCAGCGGCGGCGGAGCCACTGCTAGCTAACACAGGTGGGCGGGGGGCGTCCGATGGAAACAAATTCCATCGGACGTCCTAGCGCCAGCCGCTGCCCTTCATTATATGTTATTTTGAGAAGGAGAAGATGCAT
This sequence comes from Hyparrhenia diplandra, assembly GCA_015847255.1. NCBI lineage: Eukaryota > Viridiplantae > Streptophyta > Magnoliopsida > Poales > Poaceae > Hyparrhenia > Hyparrhenia diplandra. Next base: position 627,994 of record JADLZK010006897.1, read on the forward strand.
GAGCCATAGTACGTATTTATACCTAAATTTCACATGAGACCCTAGAGGTTTATTATTTGAAATTTTTATTAAATAACTCACATCTTTATGTCTCACTTTCATCCATATCAAATGGTCACAAAAACTAACCTTCAATTCCCCACAAAGAACGCTGGGAAATCCACCTAGTATCAATATATTGTGATCCTACGACTAATCTTTTGGTCATATTTTCTTGTGTACATTTCAAATTTTTAATTTACAAAATCATAACTTCAACCAACATTATGAAACCAAATGATTTTTAGCCGAAAAAAGTTATAAATATAAAAGTTGTGTAACTCATGAAGATGCATAGTTTTTGTTTTGGTCATTTTTTTCACATGATAAAGTGAAATTAAATTTCTGTTCAAGTCTTACAAATCTCGCTTGTAGTTTATGAAACTACAAATGTTAGAACCACACCATGTTAGATGAATAAATGATCAAACAACCGAAATAAACTTTGTATATCTTAAATAGTTATGAAACTTTGTAGTTGACAACTTTTTTTTCATTTGAAATCACCTTGTCATGCAAAACTACATTTGATTTTTCTAAAAAAAAAATAAATTTTTGAAATGACCTTAGATGAAGAAACAACCAAAATAAACTTTGTATATCTCAAAAGGTTAAGAAACTTTCTAGCTAACAACTTTTTGATTTGAAATCATCTTGTCATGCAAAACTATGTTTGAATTTTGTAAATTTAAAATTTAAATTTTATAAATGATCTCGGATGGAGAAACTCTCTAAATGAAAATTACATATCTTGAAAAGTTATAAAACTTTGTAGTTGATAACTTTTCAATTTAAAATCATCTTATCATGTAAAACTACATGTGATTGTTTTTTAAAAATAAAGTTTGAATTTTTGAAATGGCCTCGTATGAAGAAACAACCAAAATAAACTTTGTAGATCTCAAAAAGTTATGAAACTTTCTAGTTAACAACCTTTTGATTTGAATTTCTCAATTTAAAATTCAAATTTTATAAACAACCTCGGATAGAGAAACTCCCTAAATGAAAATTGTAGATCTTGAATAGTCATAAAACCTTGTGGTTGACAACTTTTGTATTTAAACTCATTTATGGCCTCAAACAATCAATTTACACTCGTTTTTGTATAATATGCGGAGAACTGAAATAGAATATTGATACAAGTAAGTGTGAGGTGTAGCGGTAGTGTGAGGGAGGGGTCACAGGTTCGACCCCTATGGCTGCAAAGTGTGCAGAAATCATGGAAAAAGACCATGAATAGGAGCCGGTGGATGCTCCGTGTTAAGAGAAATTTTTTTTTTTTTTTTTGGATTTTTTAGATCTGAAATCATGATTTCGAAATTGATTGATAGGGACAGTTCAATATTCAACCACCCCTACAAATCTTGTATTTTTTCTAAATACGGTTGTTTAGGGGCTAGCAAAACTAGCTCTACAAATGCTTGCCAGCCGTCCCTAATAATCGTTGTTTTAGTAGTGATTTTCTGGGTGTGTAGGCTTTCTTCAACTGCCTCTTGGGAGCTAGTCATCAGTCCATAGACAAGTGTCCGTGCCATCGCAAATCCTCTTAATCAGCCCCTTGTTGAGAACTGCAATCCTGGCTAATATACTGCCCCAGGTACTGTGTTTGGGGTCTAGCATTGAGGACATTCCCATCTACAAAATATTTTGCTTGCAGCACTTGGGCGCATAGAGGGTCTGGGTTCACCAACAACGTCGAGGCTGCCATCATGGCCAGATTAAAGCCACGTATATCAGGAAATCCCAAACCACCACCTCACTTGGACCTCGTCAGCTTCTCCTAGCTAAACCAGTGCATTTTCTGATCAGGATCTTGTTGGCTCCACCAAAACCAAGCAACCATCGTGCTGATCTTGTTGCATAATCCATTTGTCAAATCAAAAGCATCCCATTGCAAATGTCAGGATAGCCTGACTGCTTGAATACAACAAATTTTGATTACTGTTTCGAGGAACCCGCCAAGCCGGGGAGACGAATCGGACGAGCCGATTGGGGCTGCTGGCCGGACGGGCGGCCTAATAGCGCTTGTAGCAACCAGCCGGCAATGGACCTCATGGTTTAGTGCAGCGAAGTGGGCCGCCTCGCCATGCAGTGGGTGCGAAGCCAACGCGGGCCTGACAGCCCGCTGTGGGCCACGCCTACGGCCCTGGGAAGCGCCCTGAGCAGTAGGCGGCCCAGTCAACTGGTGGGCTGCCTGGGCCGAGTGGGGAGTGGCCACAAGCTCAGGAGACGACCAGGCCGGTTAGGAAGCCAGCCAGGCCCGTTTGTGGAGTGCAGCAACCATTGTTTTCACGTTGTATTCCGTAGAGAGAGCACCGTTTTCGATCCAGGCTTTTGGTGCTGTTTTTTTCGTCTCCCCATGTGTTCCCAGTGCTTGGTGTTTTAGTGGGTGAACCTTGAGACAACGACCATTTTGAGTCAAATTTTGAATTGGCTCCCATTCAACCTCTCACAGATTATCTTTCTCGGTCCTTGAACATGAGACCCCGCAGGATCTTTGTACCCGCATGTGCTTCTCCAACTAATACAACTTCGATGAGATGGAAGGAAGATTCGTTTCGTTGCTCCAAAGTTGGTGAATTATCTCGTTCGTTCTTGCGCAAAACAAAAAAAAAATATCGTTTGTACCTAATTTCAGACTCTAGTCTAGCTAGGCATGTATATTGTGCAGACGCTCGGAGTTAGTTTATGAATTGCTTGGTTATCACCGTGGAGCGCTTTGAGAATTATTTTGTTCCTGCACGCGTCAGCTAGCCTCACTATTCTATGAGCTAGCGCATCAGTGACAATTTAATAGTACTTGCAAAAAAAGTGACAATTTAATAAGAAAAGGTTGCTTAATACCGAAAGAATGATGAAAAGTATAGGTTGGTGTTGACTCACATTGAACTGGAGTCAATAATAATCTTATCTTACTACTAAAAAGCCTCAAATGTTATCGTCATCAGGCATAATGCGTCCGCTCCCCTGCTAATCCCGTCTCCCCGCGTGCGAAACCGGCAGTTCCCCCGCTAATCCCGTCCCCACGCCTGCGAAACCGGCAGTTACCCCAAATCCCGTCCGCCCAGCTGCGAAACCGGCAGTTCCCCGCGCGCCTTCCTTCCTTCCATCGCTCCCCACCCGCGCACCTTCCTTCCTTCCATCGCTCCCACTTCCCGGCCGGCTGTGACGCAAGGAACGGCCCTGACCGGAGCGGCCAGGCGGCACGCGCGCGCGGCGCCGTCGCTCGCCCCGTCGCGGGACCGCCTCCCGCGGCACGAAGCCCACCACACCTGGCACAAGCCTCCTTCCCCTCCCATCCGCAGACGCGGTCAAGATCGGCGACGACGACGAGGCTACGACGCCGCCTCCGTCAAGGGGCTTGAGGCCACGGTCAAACTACGTGAGGTGCCTCCTGCAACCTTCTTCCTCATCATCTGCGTCCGATTTGAGTGTTTTCGGGACATTTTTTGGTTAGAATCAGAGCGGTCCGACCGCCGCATCGCTCCCAGGTCCAGCCGGACAAGTCCAACTCCGTCAATCTGCAGCGGCACGGCGTCGCTCCGCTCCCCGAACCCCATGAAGTGCACCGCCACCGCGTACCTCGGAGCCGCCCCGGCCTGGCCCCGTCCACCACCACCAGCGGAGCTCATCATGTCGGCGGGCAGCTACCTTGCTAGCCGCGAACAGACGAGCCAGCGAGCGAGACAGGTGCGTGCACCGGCGAGGATTGGATACTTCGATTGGATTGGAACCGTACGTCGTTCCGGCCAGTCGTCGATGGGGATCCGCCTGGTGGCGAGAGGATTCCTGCTGTGGCAGCTCAACCGCTGGCTGATACTTCGATTGGATTGGAACCGTCGTTCCGGCCAGTCGTCGATGGGGCTCAACCGCTTGCTGCCGCTCGCGCGCCACCTACCCGAGGCCGAGGCCTGCGCCGCCTTCCACGCCGCCCGTGTCTCGCACGCCGCCCGACTGCGCGCCACCTTCCGGGCCATCACGAACGGCAGGTACGCGCCATGGCCTCGACGCACGCCGAGCAGTCCTTGTGCTCCCCGTCGAAGCTGAGCCTGAACGCCCTGGCCGCGACGTGCACGCCGACGGTGTCGGCGGAGCTAAGCATGACGGGCACCACCACGTTCTGCGGCTGCAGGAACCGGACGTGGTACTGCAGGGCAACACCAGCGGGACGCTCATCGCCGCCAGCACCAGCAACGCGCGCTGCTTGTACACGCCCAGTTACAGTCATTCTGAAATCGTGCTTACTATCACTCCAGTTCAGTCGGAGATTTGTTCACAGAGCACATCACATTATGACCTCAATATTATTATTGCTGTTTTTATTTCATTTTTTCTTCAGTTTATTTTTCAACCTTCTTTATCTTTGCTGATTGAGTCCGCTGTTTCAATCTCCCTGAAATCGTTGCTCTCGTGCAGATTCTTCATCACCAACTCGATAACTGATCTTGCAGTAGTTGGTCTTAATTATACATAAGGTCACCAAATTGCATATATTCTGAAAACAGTCTCCTTTTAGATTGTTTTGATCTCACACTGTTTGATCTCACCAATGGGACTGAACAGGAGACTAAAGGATCCGGCCTGAACCATTTTGCCTATTTAACTATTGTGACTACAGGTGGGATTGATAGCCTCTTCTGGACCTGGTTTTCTCCTGACATAACAAAATTATCAATTGCAGATAACCCATATCATCTATTTTGCAGCTGCAGAACTCATCTCTGTGAAAACCAGGAAGACAGGAAGCGAATTGAAGGCAGGCCATTGTGCATCTGATTCCACGCTAAAGGTTTACTCTTGCTCTTCATTAACTACATTTTATTTATTTAAGACAGTTATTTGGCCAATGCATGTCAATAGCGCTAATAATCTCCTTTATGTGAATTCGGTGCTAATAATCTTGTGGTTGAGTAATGAGTGGATAGATACTCTGTCAAGCTGATGTGCTTTGTATGAATTCAGTGCTAATCATCTTGTGGTTGAGTAATGAGTGGATAGATACTCTGTCAAGCTGATGTGCTTTGTATGAATTCAGTGCTAATAATCCTTTGCCAAATTATTTGAATAGCCTATGATCTCCTTTATGTGGATAATTAATATGTTTCAGAGTTTTAGACACTGCTGCTGCTACTTTTTTCCAGTGAGTATTATCCAAGGAAATGTTATACTGAGCATGGACAGATATGTACAAGAATGTTGTAGCTACATGGATTTGCAACTGCAACGTCAGTTCCTGGATCAATCTTAGAACTCAGTATAACATTTTCGTTTTTTTTTTGGTGCATGATTTGAGTTCTTGGACCAAGTTGATGCGGTAATTTACAGACTATAATTAAATTGGGGCTGGACAGGATGCTCTGATAATGGAGGCATCCAAGAATATCCTTGCAAAATCTACACTTACTTTGCTTGGGTCAGGAAGATCAAAGAAATCATGATAGATATGCTACAGTTTTTTGGTTACTCACAGGGGCATCAATCTTAGTGTGGTTAGTGTAGATTACATGAACAGTTGTCAAATTTTAATGACCTTCAATTGTTCTTGCATGGTATTTGTTCATTATATATCTGTTGTCAGGCTTTGTAGTTGGGGAAAGACTTTAAAACTGAAGCATTTAAATAAAGAAAATTACCATGTTTAATCTAGATTCACATTAGCCAATTTTGCATCAGAATGACTTAGCAAAATCCATTGTTGCAGATAGCTCTTGGTGTATTCTTGTTTGATCCTGCTGGACAAGAGGGCCTGAGTGGTGACAATTCAGGTGACGGAACTGGTCTGCTGTCGTGGAAGTTCAGGACTGACATTGTGCTTGACGTAAGTGTAGCCACCATTGCCCTTTTCTTTCAATTCTCAGACTAAATGGTTGTTTGTTAGAGTTCAGCAAATTCAGTTGTAGCAAGGCACTGTGCCTTATAGAGAGATGGGGCTTCAGTTGTCCAACGCCCATGAACCTATTTTTGGAAGCCTAAGTATGTTCATTCTAAGGTACAATAATTCAAATAAAAAACCTGCTACCTCATCACTAGCTACTACTATGTATGTAACTGGTGTTTGACGCTCTTACATTTAAAATCTTGGTCTCCTCTTACTCGAGTTAATGGAATGAAGAACAGGAAAAAAAAAACATCTACATTCTTTAGTTCGTTCATTGCTTCATTGTTTTTGTCCAGTTTCATACATAGTACTCGTGTTTCGTCGTTGTGTGGTTGCCCCGCCATTAATCTGAGTAGTTCCCTCTCGAGAAGGACGCCAATGTCATCCTTGACAGCCACCTGGGTTGTCACATGTGGTCTTTTGTACGATTCTTTATTTCCCCTACAATCACCCAGCCTGCACTACTTTTCACCTATCCATATATTGAAAGAGTTTGAGAGTGGTTTAAAGCTGAGTAACTAATTGTTACCATTTGACCCCTGTATAATATCTAGAAAGGATACACTACAAGCGGTTAATTGAATGGAAAATAATGGCTCCCGTGGACCATTGGGTGACAAGTCTAATACTACTAATGGAGGTAAACAAGATAAGTAGTACATTCACATATTAGATTCAGCGTATTGTGTACATTGCTAATGGTAATTAAAGTATATGGATGTAACAATGCAGGAGACGATGCTAGACAACGCAAGAAAGAAAGAAAGAGATAAGGCTCGATGGCTCACCATGTCTCAAGAGAAGAAGGATGAAAGAAATAAAAAACAACGAGAAGCATATAAAAGAAAAAGGGAGCAGCAACTTTGTATCGAGACTACCAATGGTTGTTTAATAGAAATGATGGTGCTTAATAACCTATATATTACTATTGAGTTTTCTCATATATGCTATGTCAATTGATAGATGGTCAGGATGCATCAAACAAGGAAAATATGGATCCTAGCGAAATGGATGATTGGTTGCATAGGAATGATTCACTTATATCCAATACGTTATCAGGTGATTAAACTGTTGTTGATATGGCATCAATATCTACATTTTTTGTCCGTCAACATCAATTGGTTGAGATACACCAGAATGATTGTTGAAAGATATTTGGTATGTTCTTTTTGGCTTCCTACTATTTTGACTCAAACAAAACTATGTAGGTGATGGTGTAATTACTGCCCACGACATAGTTAATCACGAAACGCAGTCACAATCCATCGATGTTTCCCATAAGAGAGAGTTAACAAATGAGAAAGTCATGTCTGATCGTACAAGGTGTAGGATGATATATGCAAACATGACACCTGAGCAACGGGAACAAAGGCGCAAGCGACAACTGCTTTCTAATCAAGCTCCATCTCGTAAAAAGGCAATGAAAGCAACTACAAACCGAATTAGGGAGGTGCAGAGAAATACCTTAAACAGCGAGTCCATTGCAATGAAGAATCCACTCTTTAATCAAAAGATTGGGGAGGCACTCCAAACTCATCTGTGCCTCATGGACCCACACCAAGCCCCAATGATGACGAATGCATGCTTGGAGACCATGGGAATGAAAATACGCCCTTACCTCAATCAAGTGTGACCAACAACGGTAAGTAACGAGGGCTCTGTACCACCTATCTTTTACAAGAAACAACTTTATTCCTAACTCAACAATGTCCATTATGTGGTTGACAATAGATGCTGGACCAAGCAATCGAAGTGCATTAGCTACACCTGTTCAACTATTATTTGATGATACCGGTAATATGCAATGCTTTTAACATTCTTTACAGTATTTGCTTTCCATTATTGTCACCTAAGCTGTAATATTTCATGGCACTATGACGATCAAAGACGATGATGAGCGACATATTTGAGGATGATGAGGAAGAAGACGAGGCATACATGTTTGGTGGGCAAGGTATTTGTAAAATGCATAATAACTTTTTCGACATAAACTTGTTTATCTAACCTTGTCAATTATGCGGTTGGCAGAAGACGCCGGACCAAGCAATCAAAATGCATCCGCTATGCTTGAACAATCATTATTTGATGACACCGGTAGTTTATACAACTTTTAACATTCTATATAGTGTTTTGCTTTCCTTTATTCTTGCCCAAGTTGTAATGTCTCAATACACTATGACGGTCACAGATGATGATGAGGGCGACATATTTGAAGATTCAATTATGCGGTTGGCAGAAGACGCTGGACCAAGCAATCAAAATGCATCCGCTATGCCCGAACAACCATTATTTGGCGACACCGGTAGTTTACACAACTTTTAACATTCTATATAGTGTTTTGCTTTCCTTTATTGTTGCCCAAGTTGTAATGTCTCAATACACTATGACGGTCACAGATGATGATGAGGGCGACATATTTGAAGATGACGAGGAAGAGGATGAGGGGTACCTATTTGCTGGACAAGGTACTTGTATCAAATACCGAATACCTTTCTAAACAACCACTCCATTATCTAACCTTTAATTTTTTTTCTCTGTCATTACATTAGAGGAATCAGATGATGATGTCCAAAGTGATACTCCTGATGACGACACGGCTTCTAACCCTGAAGTACCTGACCCATATGAAAAGGTGTATAGTAACATGCCTCTGAGACACACATGCTACAACTTTCCCCCTAATTGCAGCCAGCTGGCGGTGCGAAGAGGTTTCCCAAAGAACCACTGGTTTCATTTGCGCAGCGGACAGATCAAAGTCGACTAACCCGGTTGTACCGGACCAGCTCATTAGGCTTTATACGAGTTTCGACGCGAGATGCTAGGCACTTTCGTAAGCATATTAGGGTTTTCAATGGTCACTTCTCTTTCACTTCCCTCTTTGTCGCCTCGATAGTGCTACGCTACCATGGCGCACACCGGCATATATACCTTCCGTGCACATGGCATGATCTATCACAACGTAAGGTCATTTGGGACAGAAGATGGTAAGGTACCCAGGCATCTTGAGCTTTACTTCTATGACGACGATCCGTCCCTTCAGCACCGGTATCGAAGGTGTCGTGAAGAGATATATGAAAAAGATAAAGAAGTCATAGATACATTGGTGGACATCCTTCGTGACAACCCGTATCATAACGTTTGAGAAGTATGGGTCGCCGAACAACTAGACGACTATTGCCTCGAGCTTAACCTTGATCGGCCGACCGGACCAAAGGACATACAACAGGCCGATCGGCGAAGAGGTGGTCTGCTGTTTGGATCGAGGGTAGTGAACTCCTTGGTCGGGTTTCGAACGGTGTTCTCTTGCATGGGAAAGATAGAAGCAGCCATGGCATCCGATCATATAATGGGTGCTATGATTCTCTTTCATATCCACTACTCTTACCTAATGGTGAGCTTGGTTGGCATATGGATATCCCAAAAAGAGATGTTACCATGGAGGATGTCAATGCAGCTCGTGCCCTGCGTAAGGCTCGAAGTGGTACAGATGAAGAAGAAGAGACAGGTTTGTTTATATCCATATCCCTTTCATGTATAATATCAAACCGATATCCAAGAAACAGACTCTAATACCATTTTTGTTTTTTTTAGAATCTCCGGGACATTTATGTGTTTCGCGTGCGTGACTACTATTGCTATAAGTTCCAAATACGTCCGGGGAATCTTTAATCCCATACTTTATGGACAACGTCTTTTCCAACGGTTTGCGGTGGACGCACATGAAAATTGAGAGTTCTCGGTTGGATTATATACGCAATCATCAAACAGAGATTAGGGCCGACCTCTACCAAGGATTGGTTGATAGCCTGCATGCCGGTGAGGAGAGATCAGAAGCTGTTGGAAAGAGGACGGTGATGCCGACTTCGTTTATCGGAGGTCCGAGGGACATGAAGCGTAGGTACATGGATGCCATGGCGCTGGTGCGGAGGTTTGGAAAACCAGACATCTTCCTAACCATGACATGTAATCCAAAGTGGGATGAGATCACACGTGAGCTGTACCCTGGACAAACACCACAGGACCGTCCAGACCTCATTGATCGGGTCTTCAGGGCAAAACTAGAAGAGCTTAAGGACAAGTTGCTTAAAAAGCACATCCTTGGAAAGGTCCGCGCACATGTGTATGTAGTGGAGTTTCAGAAGAGGGGTCTACCGCACGCACATTTCTTGCTAATCATGGATAGAAAGTACAAGATCACGTGCGCAGAGCAGTATGACCTTCTCATCTCAGCTGAGCTCCCAAACAAGAAGAAGTATCCAGAGCTGTATAAAATGGTTACAAAGCATATGATGCATGGCCCTTGTGGAGAACTTAATAAAAATTGCCCGTGCACAAAGGGTCGTAAGAAATGCAAGAACCAATACCCGCAAGCTTTCTGTGATGCCACATTACAGGGGAAGGATTCGTACCCAGTTTACCGACGGCGTGATGATGGTAGGAAAGTGAAGGTTCGCGGCCATGACCTTGACAATAGGTGGGTCGTCCCTTACAACCCGTACCTCCTACGTTTGTTCAATTGCCACATCAATGTTGAGGCATGTGCGAGCATCAAGTCCGTCAAGTACTTGTTTAAGTACATTCACAAGGGCCATGACCGCGCGTCTGTTGCGGTGAGAGAGGCTGGCAACGAGAACAATGAAGGAAACATCGACGAGATCAAGCTGTATAGGGATGCCAGATGGGTAACTCCTCCAGAAGCCTTGTGGAGGATATATGGTTTTGACTTAAGTGATAGGTCCCCTTCGGTGCTGCAGTTGCAGCTCCATCTTCCTGGCATGCACATGGTGTCATTTTACCAACGCGAGGGTGTTCGAAGAGTGCTTAACCGTCCAGGTGTTGAAACTTCGATGCTTACAGCGTATTTCGAGAGGAATATCACGTCTGAACATGCCCGTGGTATATTATATCGGGACTTTCCCGAGTACTATAGGTGGGACTCACAAAGCAAAACATGGATTAGGAGGAAACAAAAGAATGCTTTAAGACAGATCGGACGAGTTGTATCTGCCAATCCAGCCGAAGGGGAACGTTACTACCTCAGGCTTCTTCTGAACCATGTACCTGGGGCGACCTCCTTCAGCGATCTAATGACAGTTTCTGGCAGAGTCCTACCAACTTTTCGTGAAGCTGCAGAAAAAAGGGGCCTTATTGAAGCGGACAACACACTACACGAGTGTCTTGCTGAAGCTACTCAGTGGATGATGCCATTTGCACTGCGAAGGCTCTTTGCGACAATCTTGGTATTTTGTGAGCCAAGTGATGTGAAAGAGCTCTGGGAAAAGCACAAGGATGCAATGTCAGAGGACTATAGGCGCACAAACCAGTCTAGCTACACAGTGGAGCAGATGGTCCTCATACATATTCGAAATTTTTTAGAATCAATGAACAAGGAGATACATAAGTTTCCACTTCCTAAGATCGACGACACATATGATCCGTACAGCAGCATTCCTAAAGAGATTGTTGAGGAGAGTAATCTTCAGCCAAACGCTGATGACTTGGAACTATCAAAGACCCTTAACGAGGAGCAGCGGGCTGCCTATAATGAGATTATGAGTGCCGTTGATAGCGGGAAAGGGGGTTTGTTCTTTGTGGATGGACCTGGCGGAACCGGAAAGACTTATCTATATAGAGCCCTACTCGCTACTATACGTGGTCAGAACAAGATTGCCGTGGCAACAGCAACATCCGGTGTTGCTGCCTCAATATTGCCTGGTGGCAGAACCGCACACTCGCGCTTGGGGATTCCCCTCACCCTGGAAGAAGGTAAAGGTTGTGGCTTCACAAAACAGAGTGGTACCGCCAGACTGCTTGAGGCCGCATCGCTTATTATTTGGGACGAGGTCACGATGATGCATAGGCAAGGTGTCGAGGCGCTAGACTACAGCCTTCGTGATACCATGGACCGTCGTGACCTACCGTTCGGGGGAAAGACTATAGTGTTCGGTGGAGATTTCAGGCAGGTTCTCCCAGTTGTTCGAAAAGGATCAAGGACTCAAATAGTCGGTGCCTCGATACGGATGTCGCACCTTTGGAATTCGATTCGACATCTCAAACTGGTGCGCAATATGAGGGCAAAGACCGACCCATGGTTTGCAGCATACTTGCTACGCATAGGGGGAGGCACTGAGGAGGCTAATGATGACGATGAAATCCTCCTTCCTAATGATATATGCACACCGCAGTCCGGGGAAGACAGTGATCTTGACACGCTAATTGACTCCATATTCCCTGACCTTAATGCCAATATGTCAAACAAGAGCTACATCACCTCACGAGCGATATTATCGCCAAAGAACGATTGGGTTGATAAGATTAACATGAAGATGATAAGCCGTTTCCAAGGGGATGAGATGGTGTACCATAGCTTTGACAAAGGCGATTGGATGATCCATACAACTATTACCCATCCGAGTTCCTCAACACTTTAATGCCTAGCGGTATGCCTCCACACGTGTTAAAGCTCAAGATTGGGTGCCCGATTATGTTGCTAAGAAACATCGACCGACCGGCTGGACTTTGTAATGGAACCAGCTGGTGGTTCGAGGGTTCCAAAGAAATGCCATCGATGCGGAAATTATGGTGGAGATCATGCCGGAAAAGCGAGTCTTCCTACCACGGATACCCATATGCCCATCGGATGGCGAGATGTTCCCCTTCAAGTTCAAGCGAAGCAGTTTTCTCGTGAGACTTCGGTTTTGCCATGACGATTAACAAGTCTCAAGGGCGGACTATCCCCAATGTTGGTGTGTATTTGCACGAGCCGGTGTTCTCCCATGGTCATTTGTATGTTGCATTATCTAGAGCCACTTTGGCAGGTCAAACATTAGGGTCCTTGCTATCCCACCCACCGACATGAAGGATAAGAAAAAGAAGAAAGCGGTAAATGGTAGATACACAAAAAATATTGTCTACAAAGAGGTCCTGACTTGATGAAAAAGGTATTGTCTTATGTTTTGCACAACTATTATATTCTTGCATTTGTGTCATTTGTTACTGAGATTGGTTGTATCTATCTAAATTTCAGGTAATAGAGGAAGCTGGAAAAAAAATTCTTGCGTTTATACATATGTTATCATGGTATTATGTGTTCCGTTGCAACGCACGACATTTAACTATTTGGTTGTAACACATAGTTTCTTCCGGTGTAACACATTCAAATCTGAATTATTCTGATATTATTTTGATACTATGTAATATCAATGTTCCAAACATTATTATTGCAATATCTTTTTTAGTTAACGGTAGAACAAATGCTAATACATTGTTATCGTGGTATAATGTTTCCCGTTGCAACGCACGGGCATTTACCTATGACATAAAAAGAAATCACGTATGGTATAGCTGATGGTGCTTCCGGCCTCCTGTCGCTCGCTCATTTCGTCATGGACACCGAGGTAATAGCATGGTTCATTTCGTCATCTACACGCTAGCTATCGTTGCATTCATACGGTTCTTACCTGTCGCATGCTGACGAGTGACGACCTCTGTATACGCACCTAATCAAGAGTTGGCGGGGTAATACTCCCTCCGGCCCCCTGGCGTACGCAGCTAGTGAACAAAATAATTCGGTCTGCATCGTTTTTTTTATCCCCTTCGGCCGCGTACATACGACGGATTGGATGGTTCACTTCACTATAGCATGCACACCCAGCATGCGTCGCTTCAAGTCAGGTATATCTTTAGTTAGTTTGTTTTTGGATCTTTAGTCTCTAAAGTGACTAAATTGTTGTCAGTAAACTTTAAGAGGTGGGACCAAAATACGAACTTTAGGACACTTCCCACCAAGATATTACAGTACATGGTTTCTTTGTTCTTAATTAAGGTGTCATTCAATAAACAAAAAGACGACGTGCCATTGTAATTCTAGAAGAAAGAGGAGAAAATAGATTCTTCGAAAACAATGTATACATATATAGGAAAGACCTGAAGATATGTAATAGATAGACGATGCAGAGAAGATACGTACGTGATTACACAAACAAAACTATTGTATAAAAACTGCAATACGGGCATGAGCTCGGTTTCGGGAAAAAAAACTATTGTGTAAAAACATAGTGTATAAATTAGTTAAAATGTAGTTTCTAGCTTTGGATTGTGTTGACACGGTGGCAACCATCCTTGGTATATATGCGGAAAGGCACGGCGTGCATGCGCTTTGCATATAATTTTTGTGACTAAAAATTAAGTGAATTTCAATTACGCGGATCAGCATAGACTGGAATCTGGATAATTGTATCAGTGGTGCCTGGAGATGGGGTCGTGCGAACGTCACCGTGTGATCGTGAAATGTGAATCCATTCCCCATATGCATACATGAATAGCCTGCAGCTCAATCTGCCGCCTTTTTCAATTTTAAAATAACCCTCCTCTTTGGCTCTGCAATAAGGATGTGTTTGGTTTGAGGTGTTGAGGTGGTCCGTCATCTAATAACTTCTAACTTTTTTGTGTGTGTTTGGTTTATGCAATGGAATGAGTTGATCCATCACCATCTCATTTCTCACCAGCTAGTAATTAGTATATGCACAAGGAATGAATTGATTCAACTAAAATTATTGGGACGAACTCATGATGAATCACCTCATGAAGCATGGGATAACTCCACACCAACCAAAACACATCAGGACTGACTTGCGAGATCATGATTCATCAATCCCCATTGCATAACTCGTGCGCACAAATCGGAGCCTCGCCAACCTAGCATAACTAATTGGAAAAATTCAGAACCTTTTACCTTTGCTCCCACGGGGATACAAAATAAGAACACGTAGGGCGGGTGGGCCTGAGAGAGCCTCAACACCTTCCTGGAACATCAAATGCGCGAACAGACGCGTGTGATGCACAAAGTAAAGCATACATTAGTACTCCTCCGTTCCAAATTGTAGTTCACTTTGGCTTTTCTAGATTCATTTGTTTAACTATGTATCTAGACATAGTGTATAACTAGATGCATAACAAAATCAATGTATCTAGGAAAGCCAAAGTGAACTACAATTTGGAACGGAGGGAAAGTAATAAGTAGTGCAGTATCTAAAGATAACCATACTTTTCATCCGTCCAATGACTGTGCCAGAGGTCACCTTAGGGCAAGTGGGCAGAGCCTCAACATACAGCTTCCTGGAACATCAAATGCCAATGAACGCGGACATTAGTAACAAGTAATAAATCTAAAGAGAATCGTACCTTTTCATCCGCCCAATGACTGTGCCAGTCAGTCGTGGGCACCTTTTTTTTTTTTTTTTTTGCGATAAAGCACCTTTGTTGCTAGAACACTGGTCATTGTTTTTATTTTTTTTTTGATGAAAACTGGTCATTGTGTTCACACGGTCACGGTGCAGGAGTAGGAGGATTAAGTACCAGAGGAGGTGAGACTAGCGTACTAGTCCTGCTCCGCCTCCTCTGTACGTACGTGACAATATGGCGGCCACACCACCAGTACCAGCAGCAAGCTGTTGTTGGGGCGGCTGCTCCGGCGATGTCTCCGTCCTAATGCCTGATGCACCGGCGGCTGACGCTAACCCGGAGAAGAAGCTGAGCCGCTTCGTGCTCTGTGTTGCGTTCGGGGAGTGGGCCGGCAACGCGTTCGGCGCTCTGGCCTTCGTGTGGGCGACGGGGGTCATCCTAGGCGGCTTCTGCTCAGATCTCCACCGCCAAGATTTCTGGTTTGCTGCGGTCATGATCTTCATCGAAGCCTTGAGGTATGTATGTATGTATGCCCGGTACAGAATAAAATCAAGACTCCTAGAAATTAGTATTATTTAACAAATTAAAACTGGAATCAAGATTATTGTTCTCTTTTTTATCCTTGTTTGACTTTGGATATGCAAAAAACACAGGATTTTCAGCCGTAGCTATAAACTGGACAGCCAGTCATTGTTCGGGACCACGAGAGCATTGAGATGGATGAACTCCTCTCCTTCGCATGTTGGGGCAACCACAGGAAGGGGATGAATTGGTGCTCATCATGGGTTCGTGGCTGAACCTCATTGGCGAATTTCCCGACATACTATTTCTACACTTCATCATAGCCATGGCATTACTTATTCCATGGAGCCGACGGCCGGGACGGCCCCAGCAGTGGAATAAGAGGGCTGTCGCAATTGCCTACCTACTTTATGCCTCTTACAGATGTATTGCAGTGCCCATTGTGGTCAGCCGAGAAGAGGGCTGGCGCTTCTCAGATGTGCTAGTTTTTATCATTCTTGTGTTACCAGTCATAATAGAGGGTGTGGCAGTGTTGCTGCTTAACTTGAGGCCTCGACGTATTGCCAACCTAACAAGTGGCCATTACGGGCGCATATTGATATTCTTGGCTAAAGTTGCTCTAGCTCTATGCTTGGCTACTGAAACTAATATGCTACGGGCGGTGCCGGGCATGATATGGGTGTCAGCTTTATTCAATTTCAACGATCTTGGCACGCCAGTCACTCTACTGGTACTATCACTTGGCAGCCTGCAGAATGATGCATCACATAGCCTGCAGCTGCTTTGTCGCTGGATTGACACCATCATACACATATTCTTCCTTTTACATTCCGTGCCACTATTCCCATTGGAAATTTTGCAGATTTTTATACCTGGTTCAGTATATTCCTTGCCACCTCCTGCTATTACCCTGCTGCCATACGTGTTCCTAGTAGTCTTGCTTTTGATTGGAAACCTGCAGATACCCGCAGCCGCCGTGCAGATCCTGCTCTCATCTCTGCGCTTAAGCAAATTGCGACATGACCCTCACATGGGTTATATATGAGTCGCTGCCGAGCGACAACATGGTGCCAGCCATAGCTGTCTTCTACGTGCTGGCGCTGTGCCAAGGATCACTCTACATCATGGCAAGCATTCTAGGGCTCTTCTCCTGGTTCCCTCGCAGATGGCTCATGCGGAAGTCAAAACTCGGTGGAAAGCTGGGAGCACAGGCGATTGATCTATACTACGAGCACGCCTACGCGACACGAATGGAGATGGGCGTGTTTGGTATTGGATCTGGGAGCACTTTCAGCTTCGCCAACTTTGCCATCAAGTCCCTCAACTCCAGCTCTCGTGACCTGCAAGTTGCTGGGCTCTGTGTTCTTCACAACATCCTGTCGAAACGGACGGACTGCAGAACCGAAGACCTCATTCTTAGAGTCCCCGGCATGTTGAAGATGGTGTCCTCGCTCCTTACTGATGCTGTGGTGCTGGAGGTCCCTAATCAACAACAACGATCAGGACCTCAGCAAACAACTCTTGTTGCTAGTGCTAATGGAGGGAGTGTCCAGTCTGCTCAAGGGAGTAATGGAGGGTGTACGTGGTCGTGTTCTTGGTTCTGCAAGCTTTGCAAGTGGATGAAACCAGAGTGCTGCTCCGTACCAGAGGAGCCAAACTTGAGTCACCTTCCTGTGCTGGGCATGGAAATTCTCGAGAAACTTGCTCGTGACCTTGATAACTGTGCAGAAATCTTCAAAGACGACACGACAAACCTCATATCCAAGACCATAGGGATCATAGGCTACGCTAGTACTAGCGACAACAAGCAGAATGATGATCTGGTTTGTTCATCGCTGAAATTCTTGAGGAGGCTTGCATCCACCGGCGAGAGAATCGGCGTAGAACTTCGGCAGGAGCTGTGGAGCCACCCTTTCCTACTCACCAGCCTGGCACGTGCTTTGGAGTTGGAGGACGACCGCAGCAGCTCTCATCAAATATGGGAGCCAGCCATCACTACGGGAATCCCGCGCTTTGCAGTGTCAACCTCTTTGCCGAGTGTTTTATTTCGGGCACTCGGCAAAGAAAAGCCTTTCGCCGAGTGCCAAAAAAAAAACACGGCAAAAGAAAAAAACACTCGGCAAAGATCTTCTTTGCCGAGTGTCAATAAAAAACACTCGGCAAAAGAATTCTTTGCCAAGTGCCAAAAAAAGGCACTTTCGGCAAAGAGGCTCTTTTGCCAGTGTCTTTTTTTTTTCGGCAAAGCATGTTTTCAAATCAGTTTTTGAGGCCCTAAACGAGCTTAAATAAAAAGTTTTTAAATTACAAAGTTTCATAACTTCTCAAGCTCTACAAAGTTTATTTTGGTCATTTATTCATTTGACAAAGCATCAATAACGTTGTTCACAAAACTTATATTTCTTTCATATCCTCTCATAGTTTCCTAGAACTAGAAGAGAGATTAATAAGATTCTGAACAATGTTACTAACATTTTGTCAAATGAATAAATGACCAAAGTAAACTTTGTAAATCTCCAAAAGATATGAATCTTTATAGTACAAAACTTTTTGATTTCAATTCAACTTATCATGCAAAACTAGGTCTAAAAGCGCTCTCAAATTTAAAATTCGAATTTTTCAAATGACCTCGGATGGAAAAACTTCCTAAATGAAAAGTGTAGATCTCAAAAGTTATGAAACTTTGTAGTTGACAACTTTTTTATTTAAGCTCGTTTGGGACCTCAAAAACTGGTTTGAAAAACCTGTTTTCCGAGAAGTGTTTTACACACTCGGCAAAAGGCTTTCTTTGCGAGTGTCTTTTTAGGCACTTTCGGCAAAGCCTGTTTTCAAACCAGTTTTTTGAGGCCCTAAACGAGCTTAAATAAAAAGTTGTCAGCTACAAAGTTTCATAACTTTTTTGAGATCTACACTTTTCATTTAGGAAGTTTTTTCATCCGACGCCGTTTGAAAAATTCAAATCTTAATATTACTAATTGGAGGCTCCAGCGGAGGCTCCGTTAAATCTCACGGGGCAGCTAAAAAAAGATAAAATTCTAGAAATTCTCACAATAATCGAAGCATCGACCATTAATCCAACCGACTCTAACAACGATAGCCATCGGATCTATTGTGAAATAAACACCTAATAAAAGAATAGATCTAAATACCCAATAAAACAATCGATCTAATTCCACCATCCAACAGGGCCAGCGGCGTGCTTCCTTCAGCCTCCTCATGGGTGACTGGCGGGCGGCGAGATTGATCAGCCAACAGGCTCGGCGGCATGCCCCTTCAACCTCCTCCTGGGCATCCTGCAGCCCCTTCACCAGCTAAGGCTTAGACACCCAGAACCAAACCCTAGCGGTGGCGGCGCCGGCCGACGGCGTCTGTTTCAAGCGAACCCAAGCCAGAACGCAACCATTGGTGTGTGTGGATTTAGTTTCCATGCAGAAGTTGCTGTCCATCTGGGGTCTGTTGCTTGATCTTCCTTTTTTTAGTTTCTAATTGATCTGTTTGTTGCTTGACAAGCTGGCATTCTGCAGTTGAACCTCTACCGTCCTCCATCATCACGAGGATGTAGGGAACTCTGAGTGCGACAAGAGCTCAGGGATTCGGCCCGTATACATGCACGGACCGTGGATGAGGGTGAGTACCTGTCACTCTGTCGTATACACAGGCCACCTAATGAGGACAAGTAGTCAAGCAACCAATTAACAAGTGTTCGGTCTATTCAACGTGTTCGTATGCCGCGTCATCGGTTAGAGCTCAACTCTGAATGCAGTAATCCTTTCGAGCATCATCTATTCCAAATTACAAAGATATTGGGTATGTAGATATATTTTTGTTGGCATGGATATATTTCATTTTTTCTCACCTCAACAGATCAAGATCGGATAGATTTCCTTTCCCCACATCTGCCAGATGAGTTCCCCACATCTGCCAGACTGCGTATATACTTTTCAACCAAATGCAAAAAGGAACTCATCTGGTCGACCTATTCACCGTTTGTCTTTTCATCGTTCACCAGACTTAAGATTGTTTTCCTTTTTTAATTTGAAGAAAGTAGAACACGCCAAATACTGTCTATTGTAGAACTTTTGCCAAGAAACTATCAGTTGTTGAAGAATGCATAAAGGGCTAAAGGCTGGAGACAAAGGTATACCGTATACTCAGTTATGTCTCAGTGTCTATTCTGTTTACATTGTAATTTCAGAACCTTTATAGCATGGAGGACGACACCACTGTCTGGACACTAGAAAGCTCGGGTCAGTACACCACGAAATCAGCATATCTGGCTAAATTTGCCGGACAGGTACAGTAATCCTTCCTGGACCTAATTTGGAAAGCTTGGGCGCCCCTAAAGCGCAATTTGTTTGTAGCTTGTCTTTTTATATGATAAAATATATAATAACTTCGGGAATGACTTACAATGATACTTAGTTGGACTTAATGAAGAATTAGCACTATTTATGTGCCTTATGCGAGAGGATTTTGGAAGAACTTGCACTTAACGAAGAATCTTCTAATTTATTTTCTAAAAAAATTACCCACCTTTGCCATCTATTATTATTTATAGAAAAAAAAGAAGGTAAATCTATCATTTTCCCTATCATGAATTCCACAGAGGAGGACTAAGACGACGTCGCCTCAAGGTGCCTCCAAAATAAATCTATTATATTTACCATGTTCTCACGGAGGAGAAAATTAGAGAGCTGCGCGGCACCATGGATTCACGCGGCACCAGGCATGGCTTGACGCTGTATTTCCCTACCATCTTCATGCCGTACCCGCCGCCGGCGCCAACGGGCAGCTAATTTGCGTGGTCAGCCAGCCAAGCAAGCAAGGATGAAGCCAATACAACACAAGCAGGCCTACATCTACAACATTGCCCGAACGCCAACTCCTTCGACATTGAGGTGCTCGATGCCTCCAGCGTGTACTGGCACAAGGTCTGCGCTCTACCACTCCCAGTTTCTTTGTCAAACTGCTTGCGGCTTTCAGTGACGGGGAGGCCTTCCTGGTGTTAGGCTGTGTCGTGCGGTAACGAGGTTGTATTGTGGTGATGAGCGGACAACATGAATGAATGTTTGAGGGTGCTTATGGTGGCGTCTACGTAGGTAGTGCACCATGAATGAATATTTGAAGCTAATTACTATGTGTGTACATGTAAATTTGTTTGTATTATTAGCCTCAAGGTAGTGTCGTACACGGCTATGGACTTTTGTTGTTTATTTTGATCACTTTTTCATGAATGAATATTCGGAGCTGATTATTTTGGTGTGTACATGTAAATTTATTTGCATTATTAGCCTCAAGGTTGTCGTACAATGCTACAGGCTTATGTTGTTTATTTTGATCACTATTGTCTCCTACGACATACGACTTTAATGATTTTCTTCTTGGATTACTGCTTGAAATAAATAGATTTTGAAACAATCCTTATTGAGCATCTTATATAAATTTTTTTTACTAACATAATAACAATGTTTTTTTTTGTTTAAATAGGTGCAGGAGGAAATGACTGCCTCATCTAACGTTGATGCACAAAAGGGCTCCCCTTGATCGCCACATATGCACAAGCCGGCTGCATAGATGCCTCAACTCTTCATCAACAGTATAAGAGTTGGCTGGTCGGGTATGGAAGACTGAAGCGAATGCATTTATCAAGTAGCACCAATTACAGCACAAGCAAGCTGCGGCAAAGCCAAACGACGCAGCGTCCAACAACTTTCTTCATGATCAACACATCCCATCTATCAATGTCGAAGCTCCCACAGATCATTACATGGTTTGTGCCATCAAATAGAGATCAAAGACAGTGTATTCCGAAGCCAGGTGGATGAAAGCGTGCATATCGTCCTCGGTAGGTGAAAAATTAACGTCCTCGGTAGGTGAAAAATTAATCTGATGTTCCCCTATTCTTGCATAACCCCATGAATGTTAGATGGCATTGTGCGGAACTCTGGATGCATAGAGTTAGGATGAACGCCATATAGAAACTAGCCCCACATCATCAAGGAAACTGACCCAGTGTGACATTCGATCGAGCCACCTGTAAGCTAAAGGTATGACCATCTTCTTTGGATTCCATAATTCTAATTTAATTTCTCTCCTATGACCTACATAATATGATATTTATTGACTATTAGTCATAATTTTGATTTAAATTTTAGTGTCCTTGGATTTGTTCACAAAACTAAATGTTGATTTAATCCTTATTTAGCATTAGTTATAATTATTTTATTAACTAAATAATAATTATTTTTAACCATCAGAAGGGTAGCCCTATCTTTTTTATGTTTTCTAAAACAGCCCAGGAACACATCCCCATAGGGGTTTGAACCTATGTTGTTGGGGTGCTATTGAGTCCATGACCTGTGAAGTCAGCAACAAAGCCTATATATACAAAATTCAAGCCTCCACAATTATAAAAGATAATTAAACTAATCCAATAGTGCTTTGTATAAGTTATTCATCTATATCGTTATGAAAGATAATGCTTGATGCTAGAATTTGCATTCAAATTCTGCATAACGGCATTATGACGAGATAATGTAAAATACTTTATACCTTTATAATTTGTACCTAAATTGTCCACCTCTCAACCATTATAAAAATTAACAAAAGTCTCTACATATAAATGCTATATAAGCAATTACGAATAATAATTAATCATACGTAAGTTCAAACTTGCATTCATATAAATAATTATTTTTATAGGCTTATTAGGCATGTAAATATATCCTTAGCAAACCTCATAATAATGATATTTACAACTCACATTAAGTTATATTAACACTTTTGACGATAAAATTTGTAAGTCATTGTCTAGAGAAAGTTTTAAAACATTTTGATCAAGACATTATATTGTAGTATGAATATTAATAACTTAGTTTTTTTTTAAAAAAAAAGTTGTTCAAAAAAATAATATTAATACAATATAATAATCTAAAAATCATGGGTGACATGGTGCATGTTGAAACAACTATTTATGACCTTGTCAAAACTAAGAGGTTACACTAGGACCTAGAATATTCTTTCATTAGAATAGAACATGAATTTTTTGAATAAATGATAGAACAACCATTAAAATTTTAAATCAGTACATGTAGAAAATATATTACAATAACTTGATCAAAAGATAAATGTTAAAATATAGATTTTTAAGATATCACGTAAATGTATGAAATAAGAGTTTATATAGTTTATGTTTATTTATATTTCAGCTAAATACATATGGTGCTAAAAGATTAATCATACAAATCATTGCAAAATGCGGTCATAGATAAACTAAAACGTACATCCTAAAATTCTTATAAAAATTAAAAAAAATCTTATAAAAAACTTAAAAAAATTGTCATCAAATTGGTTGACTATACTCGGCATTGTAAATAATAGCTATTGCATATGAGGAATTAATAAGCTTAAAATTTGAGGGAAAGAATAAAATTTAGGTTTATGTCCAAATAGAGATGGCTACTAAAACTATCATAGTTTAAGCAAATGTTTCAACTAAATAACTACGGAGATACACACCCAAGGTGTGCTACGTAAAGAAAAAAAACATATGAATATGGATGAGAAAAACATTTAAATCAATATAATATTTGATAGATTATCATAATTGAATATAGACTATAGAGTACCTATTATAGGTATTATATTAAAATATTAATGAAGAGAACAAGATATTTCATATAAGTAATCCTTATTAGTTAGTGTCTAATGATAATATTTTGACCGTGCGAGAGAAACACGGGTTGGTGAACTAGTTTTAATCAAATTTTGATTGAAATTCGAATTTTTCAAACGACCTCGGATGAAAAAACTTCCTAAATAAAAATTGTAGATCTTGAAAAGTTGTGAAACTTTATAGTTGACAACTTTTTTGATTTAAACTCGTTTAGGACCTCAAACAAGCAATTTACTCTCGATTTAGTATAATATATGAGGAGCTAATACGGAATCTAGACACAAGTGACGAGTGTAGTGCGGTGGTAAGGTAGTAGACACGCGCGGGAGAGGTTGTGGGTTCGAATCCCACTGGCCGCAAAGTGTTGAAAAAACTTGGAAAAAAAAAAACAATGGCTGAGAGCAAGTGGTAGCTGGTCGGTGGCGGCTGGGTTATTTTCGACTTTTATCTTTGCCAAGTGTTTTTCTTTGCCGAAAGTGTTTTTCTTTGCCAAGTGTTTTTTGGCACTCGGTAAAGCCTTTGCGAAAGTGCTTTCGACAAAGAATGCTTTGCCGGCGATTTCTTTGCCGAGTGCGCGCTTTGTCGAGTGCAAAGCCTTTGCCGAGTGCAAAGGGGCTTTGCCGAGTCGCGGCGAGCACTTCGGCAAAGCGGATTCCCGTAGTGTGCATGGATATCATAGCGAAGCTGGCCTTGCACAAGGAAGCAGGGCTCCATATTGGGAATATCCAAGGGATTACTGCAAGGTTGCTGCATGCGTTTCTCGGTCGACATGGACTAACCAACATGTACTATGATCAGCCGCTGCGGAAGGTCTCTGGGGAGGCATTGGCAAATCTTGCACTGTGGGGCACTGTAAATTGCTCAGCCATCTTGGAGGAACCGGGATATCAGGTTATCAATGATCTCACGAATATGCTCTCTGTCGATGACCAGAACAGATATGTCGCAGCACGTCTACTGCTGAATCTTTGTGAACACTGCAATGTCAACCTGTTACTGAGTTATCCACACGCAAGGGAGCACCTGTCGTCGGCCTTGACCACTGTAAGTCGTCTCTCAGTTTGGCAGTTTGTACTTATTACTTATATTATTAGGGGAACCCCTAGCATTTTCACTACCTCATTTTTTCTTCAGTTAGTTCATTTAATTTGTAGCGCAATTCAATTCAGTGTTTGCTATGCATGCATGAGAATGGAGGTGTGATTTAGACAAGTAGGCATATACTATACTATAGTACTTAAGATAGTTGACTTTTTTTGTCATCCTATTTTGCTATGTATCTAGACATATTATTATATTTAAATGCGTATCAAAATGGATGTACCAAAAAAGTCACATTGACTTATAATTTGAAACAGAGGGAGTATATATTAAGATGAAATGCTCCCTATACTCCAGTGTTACTGATATATTATCAATCGCATTCCTTATCCTTGGTCGATCAGTGATACATTCAGGCTATAGCCACATAGTAATGGTTCATGTGTTGTGTTGTGAGCGAGCCTTATGGCCCGATAATCCACCATCTTATATACAGTCTTATTAGCCATAATATAAATTATCGGTTTGTTGCTTGGTTTTATTATATAACACTACCCTACAAATGATTTTCGAAAACAGGCTTTCTAATAAACGGAGGGATATGAGCACTTGGCTATGTGCGAGGAGGATGGAACTTCTGCCAGAAGAGTTGCGAAGTGGATGGGTCTTCGCTTCCTGTTCCGTGCTCTGAATCCGATCCAACTGCACTTGCTAGGTCAACATCCTCGTCTCGGGCGGGTGCGGGGATCTGTATAAGAAGGCGACAAATTGAATGCTAGGTGCGGGCAACGTTAGTGAATGCTTGAATGATCAGCAGAGAGTTAGGGCCCGTTCGGTTCAGTCGGATTAAGGCAGGGCTATGTGCGAGGAGGATGGAACTTCTGCCAGAAGAGTTGCGAAGTGGATGGGTCTTCGCTTCCTGTTCCGTGCTCTGAATCCGATCCAACTGCACTTGCCAGGTCAACATCCCCGTCTCGGGCGGGTGCGGGGATCTGTATAAGAAGGCGACAAATTGAATGCTAGGTGCGGGCAACGTTAGTGAATGCTTGAATGATCAGCAGAGAGTTAGGGCCCGTTCGGTTCAGTCGGATTAAGGCAGGATTCATTCCGGCTCATGCAATCTTATACAAAAATAAACTGACGATCCGGCTGTAACTATTCCAGGAGGCCAATCCTCCAGAACCGAACGAGGCCTTAGTGAGTTCGTCAAGTCCGCCGCCGTCTGTCCCCAGCACGCCGTCTGTCGATTTCTGGAAAACCCCGTGTTGCTCCAAGGCCTTCATAATTTTTCTTGTTTGACAAGAAAATAATGCATTAATATTTTTTCCGTGGATTCGGAGATGAGCTACACATAATGTGAGACTGACTTATCATCGAGTAAATATACTGATCTAGACCGGATAAAATCATTGTTGATCTATTCAAACAGCTCGTCACCGTCAGCGAACGTCGCTGTCATACGTCGCCACCCAGTTGCCCCCCCGCCACAGTGGTCATCTACCCAAATCATGCATGCAACCGTGTCCACCCACACTTGTGCTATATCTACATCAGCCAATGCAACTTCTTAGTATTTTTATTTGGTTGTATGGTTGACCAATACGGGTAGCAAACTGTATATAGATTGATTGATAGCAGCGTGCGCCTAAACACGTCTAGATGGCTGTCTACACGTAATTAAGGCTCTGTTTGGTTCCATGTAGATAGTAACTATCTAATAATAACTATCACTTTTGAATCCAAACTTATGTAGATAGTAGATTGGATAATTGTTAGCTAGACCCAATATGTAGATCAATCAGATGATGAGTTATTATCCAGCCAACTATTATCAGATAGTGAATCCAAACAAGGCCTAAATGCTAAGTAAACAATAAAATCACATACTGCTTAGGTTCTAGTCAAAGTAAACGTGTCTAAACCAACAAACTAGTCAAAGGAAGTTATATATTTATTTTTTGACCATATCGATAAAAGAAATGCAATTTTGACAACTTCATAAAATAGACAATTTTGGTTGTCAAAACAATACAATTGATAAGTAATTCATTACTGGATATATAGGGTATTACCAAATGTCTACATATGTATTGTACCATTAGAAAATAGATCGATAAATTGAGAAAATATAAGTAATTTGATTGGTTGTAGGTACATCTGTTAAGATCCTATCCCAGGTAGAATAAACTACCTCCAAATTCTGTCACACTGTCGGTATATATATATATATATATATCCAAGCTAGCAGAAAGAGTTGTGTGACGAGGACACACCGACCCAGAGACAACACCACACATAGATAGGTTCCACACATAAGTTCCGGCGATGTGGAGCGCCGTGCAGAGCGGTGCAGGTGACGGAGTGGACGCCTTGTCCTTGATCACGCTGATCGCGCTTGGCGCGGGCGGAGGCGGCGAGGTGGAACAAGAAGACATGCCAGGAGCTAGTGGAGCAGGTGAAGCAGATCGGTGACCTACTGCGAAGCCTGGAGGAGCAGCCGGGGTTGCTATCATGCGCCAGGCCGAGGCGAGCGCCCCTCTCGGGGAGCTGCACGAGACGCTCCGGCAGGCCTGCACGGTCGTCGAGTCGTGCGGGCAAGGCGGCTGCGTCCACGGGCTATGTGCGGTGGGTCGCGGGCCAGCCACCTTAGGGACGTCAGAGCAAGATCGCCTTCTACCTCCAGTTGTTCCCCATCGCGTCTGCCACATCGACAAGCACCCGACTCCTCGTGCAAGTTATCAACAGCTCTGCTCCTACCTCTAGGGTATGCTATACTATACAAGTGCTTATTATCTTTTTTTTTTTGCGAGGACAAGTGCTTATTATCAATTTATCATGCTTACAATATTGCGAAATTTCAAAGCCATGCACCAACTATATATTAGTCATTTACTTATTATGGTATTTTAGGGTGCTGAAGAGGATGTTCTAAGGTCCTTTCAGAATCTGTCAGATCCTCAGGATGACCAAAGGTATGTTCCTCTCTCTCTCTTTGTCTCTAAGGCTAGTATTTAGGTGGTGTACATGTTCTGAGGGCGTTTTAATTCTTTTGACTGTAGTAGGTTTCAGAATCTGAATTGTTCTCTGTTGAGGAATGCCACAAATAACTTCTCACTTGAGAACCAAATTGAACAAGGTCCTTTGTTCACTTTGTACAAGGTAACATTAATTTGTTCAAGAGTCTAGAACCAAATTGAACAAGGCCATTTGGGCACTTTTATATATATAATCATTGGACCTCTGTTTGGTTTCTTCAGGGTCAACTACATGGCAATCATGCCACAATAAAAAAACATTCAGTCATTTCAAGTTCAGAGCAAATGCTACCGCCAAGTATGAGTCAATATGAGCTCTGCAAAAACGAAGTTCAGATTCTACCAAAGCTTCAGCACAAGAACATAGTCAAACTCTTGGGATTTTGTGCGGAAAGAACCGAGAGGATCGTAGTCTATGAGCACATGGAAAATGGGAGCCTTGAGGACGTCATATTTGGCATGTCTACTAATACTGACATTCTGTATTCCTGATGCAGAAGTTGTTTTTTCTATGTTTCGACAACCAAATAACTCGTCATGGCCGTTGTGAACATCTTGCAGTGCGCATGGCAGCAGGGTTCCTAGTTGACTGGCCTACACGCTTCCGTATAATCGAAGGCGTCGCACAGGGCGCAGTTTATCTACACAATCATTCCAGGCTGCGCATCATCCACAGAGATTTGAAGCCAAGCAACATTCTATTGGATTCAGATATGAACCCAAGAATATCCAATTTTGACTTGGCCAAAGTTCTAAGTCCGGGCACAGACCAAGGTACCGCTGACTGTGTTGTAGGCTCAATGTAAGACCAGACATACTTCTCTGTTATAAATTAATCGTAAGGTTATTGTTATATTTCAAATAAATCTCAATTAGATTTTGGATTGTGAAAAAGGGATGGTTTTGTTCTAAACGTTGCATTGTCGTCAACAATAAAAACACAGTAGGGGATTTCCCCTCCTGTTTACCCTTAAAAAATAATACAAGTTGATTACAACTTCATACTTTTCTTCAACTGAATCTTACAAAGTCAACAAACACGATGCTAACATAGTTTTTGTGATCACTCAGTGGATTTATCGCACCAAAGTACATGAAAAATGGTACATTCTCAACAAAGACCGATGTATACAGCTTTGGTGTCATGGTCCTTGAAATAGTCAGTGGGAAAAGATGGACTCAGCCACTTCAGAAGACGTATTACCGAGACCTACTCACATGGGTATGTAGTTAACATGAACAGCTTTTATATATATCATCACTCTTGAAAAACATTCCTCTCTGAGAACATGTACCTAGATAGCTTTTTTTCTGAATTAAAAAGTCACAGTACTATCCATATCATGTGTTCTTCTGCAGGCCTTCAACAGGACAACATGTTGCGGCAACAAAATAGTGCAGAGGCTCAAGGGCTTCATGCATCCAACGATGCACAGCATCGCGTTCTGCGGCAGGGCAGTGCCACGGTGCCTCTCCTTGCCGACAAGGAGGAGGGTGCTTTCAAAGCAGAGGGAGATGAGGAGGTGTGTCCGGGTGGCACTGCTCTGCATCCAAGAGAAGCCTGAGCGCCGGCCGGACATGCCGGAGGTCACCAGGATGTTGAGCCCCAGGAAGAAGGTGGTGCCGTTTCCTCGCCGGCCTGGATACGCCACGGAGAGCCCGATGTACGCCGGCGATCGGAGCGCGACGACGCCTTGAGAGTTGAGACTGCTGGCCCAGTTGATGGTCTGATGCTTGTCTACGATTTTAGTAGCATTTGCATACCACCCTGTGTTTACATGTATATACTGAAGAGCGAAATCATTTTACTACAACGTATACATGTCTACACTGAAAAGCGAAGTCATTTTACTACGACATCGAGTGTTTTTCAGAGACGGCCGTTTTCTGGTTTTTCAGATGCGTGCCTTAACTTGTTACCACCCTGTGTTAATTGAACATGAAACATAACAGAGAGATGATCCTTGCCCGTGGCTATATGCTGACGATATTGGCCAAAACGGATGGTTGAAATGCTTGTCTGTGTAGAATCGGCAACTTGCAGTAGAACAACAACAGAGTGTACCGTATAATTAAGTCTGTCCACACTCCACAGTAGAACAACTTGCAGTAAATAACAATAAATAAATGGTAATAAATTAAATCCATTGTTTCTGATAGTAGAATATCAAGGAATAAAAACGACGATACAACAAAATAAGTTTCTTAAGAGTTATACAGCATAGGACCCCTGCAGTTTCAGGGGAGATCACCAAACCATCTGATTGCAATGAAATGGCATTGCGACTAGGAGGATTTCCCATCTGATTAGCAGTGCAGAGGCAACAGCGAAGAAGACAGCAGCAGCGTCAATGCTTTCCATCCGCCTTCTACTCATGTGCCTCCTCGCTCGGCCTACAGCATCAGGACTAGCCGTCAGTAATCCATACATACAGAACGAAACTTACTGTATAAATACAAACAAAAGTATGCATATGCATGTAAACTGATCCATAATAAGCTCTGTTTACCTTGTCGCGAGCCCTCGGTGAAGGGTAAATGCTGGGTGACTCGGATGTGCGTCGGCCGCTTCCTCAAAGACCTTGCTCACCAACGCGTGTTCAGACCTCTTGGATTTTCTGTCGCCCATTCCTGCATTTTTAACTGTCAATACAGTTATTTCCTTGAGGCTATACAAGTATTGGAGACCGAGAGGTGTAGCCTTGTCCCATTTATTTGAATCCAGATACAACCAGAGATCCCGGAGGCTGGGCATAGCTCTGTCCTCAAATCTCAGGTATGACACGACATCACAGTTGAACCAAAAACTCTTGAGAGCCTTGAACCCTGTGGTCCCATCTATCACGATGCTGCCTATAGGCACAACTGGGATCATCAGCCAAAGGTCGGTGAGACAGGGTAGTGTTCCAATGATGTCAATATCTTCCTGGGGAATCTGCTTCACCCAAAGACACAAACAATGGAGCTTTTGGAGGCCTCCGATCCACCTAGGAACTCTAGAGAGGATCAGTCCGTATAGAATGAGCAGCTCGAGATTTTGGAAAGAGAGTGAAAACAAGAGCAGGGCATCGGCTCCGGTAGCTATAGAATCAGAACTCAGGGAAAACCGTTTGAGGTTACTTAGTTTCTCTAAGGAAAAAATCAGAGCATCCATCCATACATCTATGGGGGTATCACCATTCGTGCGTCTGGTCCGATGCTCCAAGAAGTTGTCTCTGTGGCAATCGAGGATCAACTCTTCCAGATTGTTAAGTTCGCCAAGGCCCTTAATATTATCTAGAGAGCTCTCTGCTAATAAAAATGACTGCAGAGTACGTAGAGATTTCATCCTCCCTATCCCGTCTGGCAATCTCGTATTCAAGATGAGATGGGATAAGCGTGGCAAGTCAACAATATCTGATGCAATGCCACAAATTTCTATGATGCGAGGTATTTCCAGCCTCTCCAAATGTCGCATCCTATGTAATTCCTTTGGGTAGTACAATGGAGCATTCAGAAATATAGTTGTCTTCAATCTTAAAGTATCTCAGTTGAGACAATTGGCCAACACCTGTGAGGTCCATTCTCTTCAGGTTCTTGTGCAATTCAAGGTAAAGTACCCGGAGGGACTAAAGCTCCAACAACGGAGGCATCCATCTTCAAGTTCCAAATAAGACAAGAGAACGAACTTGTGATTGGCAGCAATTAGTGGCCACCTGCAATATGGTGTCATTATCATCTGCATCACCACTCAAGCTGACTGAGAGTCGATGAACCCTGTCTTGTCGTTCTACCACCACTTGTGCACTGTGCACAACACTTAGGAAATTATCTTCCTTGCACCTCTTCATGATTAGATCGAGCATCATATCATGTACTCTGTAGTAATAGGATTCTGGTCGAATCATGTTCCTATTGACAAGTTCATTGAAATAGCTCTCTACTACATCCTTTACATCTTGCACAGGAGATTTGCTCGTCACAATACATTCTGCTACCCATAGGTCAATCAATTGATCCTTTTTAATCTCATAGTCCTCAGGATAAATGCCGAGATACAGAAAGCATGCTCTTAGATGATGAGGAAGGTGCTTATAGCTCAGGTCTAAGATCTGCATCATGTCATCCAATGAGTTAGTTGCGGCATTCAGTGACTATTGAGCGTTGTATGTAGTCCCATTGCTCTTTGGGTTGGTCCACTAATGTGCTAGCCATAGTGACAATTGCAAGCGGTAAACCACCACACTTCTTTAGAATTTCAGATGAAACTTGTGCAACCGAGATGGGCAAGCAGCGTTAGTGCCAAAAGTTCTTCTAAAGTATAACTTTCTTGAGTCCATGTCACTTAGTGGTTTCATATAATGAATGCGCCCATGGTCATTGCAACATGCCCGAGCCACACGTTCAAACCTTGTAGTCACAATAAGCCTGCTTTGTTGATTAGTTTTTGGAAAAGCACAACTATCTTCATCGGCAACCTTGAACCTTCGCACAAGGAAGCGGCGAGACGGCTGTTCCCGGACGTTGAGGGATCGGTCCGCCCCAGAAGCGCCGAGGAGGACGCGCTTTGACTGCATGCGTACTCTGTCCGGTGTGCACGACCTTAGTTGTTTATATCGCGAGTAATCGACTTAGCGAAACTGTTCTAGGGAGGCGATGCTCTATTGTAAAATCCTAACCTCCCGTCACCAGCTTTCGCTGGGTGTAAAACCATAACTTTTCTCCTTAAATACAAAGATGCGCAAGTCTTTTTTGCGTATTCGAGAAAAAAAAAGAAAGAAAAGCACAACTAAAGATATCCCAATGTTTCACTTCCCACAAATCATCATCAAGTACAACGAGGTACCTATAAACATATCCAAAAACTACATGGGTTAAATTGGAAACGGAATAAAACATGTATTACATTAGTATATGCTACAATCGCTAATTTTTAATTTGATGTAATAATGTTTGTACTTGTCATACAAATATGCTGCGATTGAAATATAAAGGAATCTAAAGTACCTCTATTGAGCAAATTAATTATCATTTTAAATTATTCTTACTTTGGGTATTACAGGTTATTGGTTAGTTACTTTGGGGGACACCTCCGCTTATTGGTGGACCGTTTTAACAATACCTCCATGTGCACATAGCATGGATCTTGTTGTACTCGATCCCACTCCTCATGTCTGCAGGCGCACTCAGATAAATATAGTGAAAATTAGTTCATCATCAGCATTTTTTTTAGAAGGCAATCAGCAGAGAATCTGCCAGGCATGTTCTCATAGAGAAGGTTAATTAGTTCACCTGCACGAGCTGCTAGCATCATGGATAGAATTATATATAGTAATGTAGAAAACGTAAGCACGCACGAGAAGGTAGAAAAGATTTTTACCTATGAAATTCTCTAGTCATGAATACTGGGCGAGATGGGAGCAGGTCGACAGTATCCTGGAACACGCTCTTGATTAGCGCAGCGCCAGGATAGTCATCTCTCTTGTAGCTACTGCGCCTTGCCCAGTATACATTTATTTTCTGGAGGCCCTGGAGATGCTGGAGCCCCCGGGGCGTAGCCTTGTCCCAGTGAACAGTATGGATTGCCAAGCTGAGGTCTTCTAGGATGCGCATTGACCCGGCCTCAAATGTCAGGGAGGATATCCCATCACAGTTCAACCTAAACCTCTTGACAAGACTGAATAATCCTCCTCCTATCACGATCATTGTGACCGGGACTTGTACAATTCGTAGGCTGAGTATGATGAGGGAGGGTAGCATTCCAATCATGTCAATGTCTTCCTGGATTATTTGCTTGGCTCCCAGGTACAGCTCCTTGAGGCCGCACAGGTGGCCAATCCACCTAGGAACAGTGGTGAAGGACCATTGCTCCAGGTTCAGCTGCTCAAGGCTGCCCGCAAAAGGCGGGGAAAGCGAGCTTAGTGCGTCAGCACAATGTACACCAGTGAATGATCTCGCCTCAAACAATCTGAGCATACCAAGATTCTCCAGAGAAGCACTCAGAGCAGACATCCATCCCGGCTTCCGCAGCGATTCTATTGGCACGCCCTCCTCCCGACAGAGGAAACGAGACAACTCGATAAAGCTGTCAACTCACCCAGGCCTATAATACTTTCCAATGAGCTGCGATCCACATGAAAGCCGCCCAAAGTGTGCAGTTTTTTCATGCCCTCAATTCCACGAGGCAGTCTCATACCACCCAGCTGTGGAACACTTAGATGGGGTAACCGCGGCAAATCAACAAATTCAAATTGAATCTTAAGCTGTGGAACATCTAGATCGACTAAATCTAGAGTCTCCAAAAGCCGCAAACCCTTTATCTGAGTTGTTAGTTGTGTCCTGTTGTAGTTTATTTTGCAATGACACGTTAAATATCTCAGATGACACAACTGGTTGATGATACCAAAAAGGTCCATTTCAATGTCAGTCCAACCAAAGGAAAGGTGTAATACCCGCACAAACTTGAACTCCGTCAATAGAGGTATCCAATTTGATTGTCGTGTCAATATGGTAAGAGAACGTAAATGTGAAAGGTCTCCAACAATGATCTTAGGCATTGTACAATCCTCACGCCTTTCGCGTTGAAAGTGAGTCGACGAATAACATTGTCTTGCCCTGCTGCCACCTCATGTGGATTGTTAACCAAAATGAGAAAATTATCTTCCTTGCACTTCCTTAGAACAAGATCCAACATCATATCATGTACTCTACAATGTGACACTGATTCTTCATCTCCATAAGAAAAAGGTTGGATCATACTTCTGTTAACAAGCTCATTGAAATAACTCTCTGCAACATCCCAAACATTTAGCCCACCACAGTTACTCACAAAGCCTTCTCGCCACCCATCGTCGACTAATTGAACCCTTTTAATTGTGTGATCCTCTGGATAAGTACCAAGGTACAAAAAGCACGCCTTTAGGTGACGAGGCAGATGCTTGTAACTGAGATCTAAGATATACATCATCTTTTCATAGTCAATGTTTGATTCAGTTCTGTGGCTAACGCAGCATGGATGTACTCCCATGCCTCTTTCAGTTTTGTTTGTTGGGAAGCTAGAACTCCAGCTATAGTTATTATTGCAAGTGGTAGTCCACCACACCTCTTCAAGATTGTACATGAAACCTCCTCGAATCCAGAAGGGCAATCACCTTGAGATCCAAATATTCTGGTAAAGAACAATTTTCTTGAATCTGGCTCACTTAGGGGCTTCATATTATGAATGATTCGCTGGTGCCGCAGCATCTTTTGCCACCTTATCATCCCGTGTGGTTATCATGAGTCTGCTATAGGAGTAATTGTGTGGGAAGGCACATTGAATGCCATCCCATGCTTCTATTTCCCCACAAATCATCAACTACAATGAAGTATCTGCACATAAAAATTTCACAGATGTATAAATTATCATTTCAAATTACATCGTCATACGCATGCGGTACAGTATTATTTTAATTAGCTAGAGATGGGAACACATCTTAATATTATAGTATTGAAGGATGACTTATATCTACTAGCCGTTGTTTAAGAATAGAAGTGTTAGTACAAAACGGGTTGTATTGTTGCAAATATAAAACACTCCTCGGTTGGTCATACCTTTTAAGTTTGACATGGTTTGTAGAAAATATTAGCAATATTTTTATCTCGAAATAAGAGTTATTATCTTAAAACATCTCCATATAGGTTTATTACGACAATATATTGAATGATCTATCTAATTATATTAATTGTATACCAAAAAGTATTAATATTTTTCTCATACATATGTTGGACTTTTTTTTTGTGCAATATATGTGTTGGACTATTAACAAGTGAGAATGACACTTATATGGGATGGAGAGAGTTTTTTTTTTTTTTTTATAAAGAGGTTGAAGATTACTAAACGTTACTATCCCCTCATTCCAAGATATATGTCCCTTAGTTTTGTTTTAAACCATGCATCTAAGAAAATCAAATGAGTTTTCCAAGATATATGTCGTTTGTTTTGTTTTCAATCATCTACAAAATCAAATAAGATGTGTTGATAGTGTGTATTTAGTATTGTATACATCTCATATTTTTATATATTTTTATCAACTTGCATTAGTCAAAGTTAATCAAGACTTTTATTTGACTTATGAAAAACTAAAAGGACCTACATTTCTTTAACCAAGGGAGATTACAATTTTGTAACCAGAGGATATTGTCCATACTAAATATAGGAAAGAGAACAAATGATCTTCAATCTTGAAACAAGACAAATATAGTCTAGGCCAACCAAAGTAGAGAATCAAATCAAATATCGGACACATAATTTATTGAATAATATAGGTAACGCATGTGAGGTTTTTCCTTCATGTATCGTACCCATAACTGTGGAGAATTTTGGTAAAAAAGAACTAAAGGTATTTACATGTTAATTTAAATATGGATGAATCAGCTGATTTGTTTACACAAAATGAGATGATAAAGCATTATAACCAAGTACCTCTTATCCTGTAAGTGTTTTCTGAGGGCGTCGACTAGGTCTTGCTCCACAAAGTAGTCATGAGAATATTGGCCTAGTCCAAGTTCAAACAGTATTCTCTTTAGGAGCTTGGTAACGTCTGGCTTCTGGGAAACACACACAAGTGCCTTGCAATCGAATTGCCCTTCAACTTGACGATACACCTCATTAGCAAGCGGTGGTCTTGCCCAAACCTCCAAATCCTACTATTGACATGATCTTGAGCTGTTGCTCTTCATCATTAACCCATTTAGAAAGCTCTTTCGTTTGGTTTTCAAGGCCCACAAGGTTTGTTGAATATTTGGAGAGTGCAGACAGCCGAGGATCGACAACCACTGGGGTTGTACTAGAGATGCACACATCAAACTTGTACCTCTCGACGTTGACTTGTTTGGATCACACGAGTCTTGATCTTCTTGATCTGATTGGCTATACGATAACAATCCTTGATTGTTCTTAGGAAGCCGAAGCTTTACGAAGGATCCCCACCTTGTCGCCGGCCTCACCACCAACATGGTGCATGAAGTCGTCAATACAATCTTCGATGTCGTAGGACATTTCTATAATATCCTTCCTCCACTCCTTGGCCTGCGGATCAAGTCCTGTCGGCAGCATCCATCTTCTCAAGTAGAGCTTCCATGGCGCGGAGCTCGTCCCTAAGGAAGGACACCTCCTTCCTGAGACCCTTGATCTTCTTGTACTCATCGCCCATGAGGGTGCCGAGCTTTTCCAGGACTGGTTTCATCACTCCCATTGAAACACTCACCGCAATTGTAAACTCCGAGCGGCAGAAGCAGGGTCAGAACTAAGTTGGGACCAGGGAGGTGTGCAGATATGCTGAATCAGTGCCTGCAGAAAGGTGAACGTGAGAATCGTCAATTACTACTTGCTACCTGAAGTGAAGAGCACAAGCTGGTGGCCTGCTAGTCCTTGTTTCAGCTCATCGTCAAATATTACTTACTATCTGAGCGCTAAATTCAAAAAAAAAAAAAATGGATGAGTCAAATTAAATCTCACTTGGTCTTCACAGATGAGCGGCAGGCGGACTCAAAATCTGGTGACGTGCCCTCCCATGTCGTAAATCTGCAGAACTGAAGAAGCGCATACGAATAAAGAGCAGACAGAAGCTGGGTTTGTGAGGAAGCACTCGCTCACTAGATCAGGCCGGTATCTCCTTCCTCGGAACACAGCAGGAATATATTAGGAATGAGCAGCTATACATATACTAGATCGATCTGAGTCTTAGCACAGCATATATATGGAAGCATGGATCTGCAAGAATGGATGGAAAGGGAGAACACACATAAGAATCCATCTGCAAGAAAAAGAGTGACAAAGGAATGGTAAATCCTGCACTAGTGACTATAGTTGAAGCCGGAAATCCTGCAGTAGCTCACCGTCAAATCGACCAAGTCAAGCGAGAAAATGAGCGAACTCTCACAAGCCAACTATGTCTTCCCATTAATCTACGGCAAAATTAAGATTAAGACGAATGAAGGAGGAACGTATTATGCAGGTTGCTTCACGATACTAGTCTCGGGGAGGATGACTCCCGAACCCTAGCCCCTGGGCGGGCCCTCCTCCCCGCGCCCGGGCGGCGCCGGCCACCACGCCGCCGCCGCCGCCTGATCCCGCCGCCCGCCCTGCTCCTCCATCCCTACCCCGCCTCCAAACCACCACAGCCAGCGCCGACGCCCGCCCCTTCCCCCACCGTCGCCGCCACCTGCTGGCCATGGCGGGGCCCGCCGTCGCCTCAACGCCCAAGCAGGCGGAATCTCGGGCGGCGCCGGAGCTCCACCGATCACGGTGCTCGACCATGGAGCCGTCACGCGCCCAGGCTCGCCGCCCGGGGGCTCGCGGACGCCGGCACGGCCGGATCGAGCATCACCACCGTCACCTCCTCCCCGCCTCCACCACCTCCGTCACACGTCCTCTCGCTGCCTCGTCGCCGCGGCTGCCATTGACTCCACAAAGAGCCCAGCGCAGGGGGCCCTCCACCGCCTCCTCCCCGCCCGGTGCTGCTAGTGTAGGGAGTGGGGCGGGCGTGCGCCGCCAGATCCGGAGGAGCTCATCGTGGTAGACGCCGAGGTTGAGGTCACGGCTGCCGCTGCAATGCGGATGCAGCCGCTGCCGCCGGTGGGCGACATCGCCGCCGGCCCCAATGACCTCCCTTTCCTCGGATGCGGCTCCCTTCACACCGCCCGAGGGCGTTCGGGGTGCGCCGGTGGGCGGACGGCGACGACGACGATGATGCGTCCAGCGTTGAGCGGCCTTTATCCTATCTAGAGGCCGCCGTCGTCCACCAAAGGTTGCTTCGCACCCGGGTGGCCCAGCCGCTGGCTACAGCTTTGGCTCCGGTCATGGCCGGCGGATGACGGACGGCGTGAGCCTCGGAGAAGACGAGTCAGCGCGCAAGCGGCTGCGCCCCAGCTGGTGCACGGCTTGCCTACTCGGCCACCGGATGGTCGTATCCCCCTTCGCTAACGCCTTGGCCGCCGCACGCGCGTCTCCGCCCCCAACGCCGATGGGTGGCGGGAGATCCTCGCACCCCGGGCTACCTCGGCTGCCTCGGTTGAGCATCGCCAGAGCAGTTCCCGCAAGCCCGGGCGGATTCCAGGCTCTTCGCGGTAGATGCTTCAAGCGCCTCTCCTTCTCGCAACCGTGTTGCAACCTGCCGGTTGCCACGGCGTTGCTTGCGTCATGGCTTCTACCACCCAGCCGGGAGTGCAAGCAACGCCGAGCTACGCCTTCAAGCGCAAAGGGTGGCGGCTCGGGTCGTGTTGTCATTTCACCGCCTCCCAAAGACGCCATCCACGACGGTACACCGGAGCCCGAGGCGGGCGTCCAAGTGGGTGTTGACGAGCTCCTCGCCGACGACGCCGACGACGCAGACTACGCCCACGCCGGATGGCAGCCGTGCGCTGCTCTCTTCACACCCTCTACTGCATGAGATCCTTTGATCATGGAGTTCTGCGCGGAAGAACCTTTGACACGGGTTGACCCCATGTTGGAGGAGTTTCTTTGCGTCGCCGCCCAGGCAGAGCAGCACCAGCGGTCGCGCCCACCTCCCGCACCACTCGCCTCTTTGGAGGTGGGCGTCGCTAGCCGCCGCTCCTCCGACCACGAGAGGTGGAGGGACACGAGGGGATGTCGGATGGTCAGGTGCGGGAGTCCACGTTGGAGATGGCGCCCGAGGACCTCTTCGCCGGGCTTTTCCTCGAGCTCCCGCCCCGATCCTGCCGACGCCGACCATGCCGAGATGCATGTTGTTGGCTCACCTGCACCCCGGGCGCGCAAGTCCAAGAGAGATCAGGTACCTACCCATTCCAGCCTTCGCCAGGCCGCTCGTCCTTCTTCCGTGCCGGTTGCACAGCGCGCCCAGCTCAAGCTTATGCGCGAGCTGGACTTCATCAATGGCGGGTCATCAGCGCAGGATGCAATCACAGATTACATTGACAGCTGTGGACAGGATCTTCCTGCCGAAGCGGTCAAGGCACTACGGAAAGCGACGAGGCCCGACGACATGGAGCTTGTTAAGTCTCTAGCTGCAGTTGCAGCGGAGCTGGGGACGAACATAATGGAGATCCCATGATAGTGCAGCTAAATGATGCACACCCGTTGTTCCTAGTTTGTGAGTAGTCCGTTTAGGCCTCCACGCCCAGCTTGACAGTCTGTTGAGTATGGGAAGTTGTTTTGCGCCTCTTGCACATGTAATCTGACAATTGCTTCATCTTCTTATTTAATCAAAGCCGGGAAACCGGATCTTTCAAAAAAAAAAAGACGAATGAAGGAAGGAGATGGTAATAAGCTGTATTAATTGGACCGGCGAGCTTGGTGAGGAACTGTAGTTTTTACCAGGACACCAGAGATGCGTTACGTTAGGTGGCTGCCTTACGTTAGGTGGCTGCCTTGGTTGTTGGTGTAGCTAGAACTAGATCTATATGCAGCGGCAGGGTCCGTGAGCCATCTTTCTGCAGGGTTGCCCAATCATCTCTACTACTAATCAACTACTTAATCTCGTGCCTCCAGATTTGCGCCCGGCAGTAGCCACTGTGTGTACTATTGTCAGAAAAAAAAAAGAAACCACTCTCGTGACACTCAAGGTCCACACTATGCATGGTTTAACTAATAACTTATTGGCCGGCGCGCTCCGGGCCATGATCAAGAGAAAAAATTAATTGGCTTGGCCTAGTAAAACTACTAGCAGTAGTAGTCTCATCGATGGCCTAGTAAACCATGAGCGCATGCATGACCCATGATGATGAGTGTTGTCATGCCAGCAAGCGAGCAGTGACAACACCACGAGCACTAGCCACCAGCACGACGGAGCGAGAAGTACTCTGCTTTCAAAGCAGAGGGAGATGAGGAGGTGTGTACACTGTTGTTGGGCAAGAACAGCCGGACATGTATGGATCGGAGGAAAGCAGAGATCCATCTCACCATCTTGCATTGCTTCCAGGCCGGGCAGCAGAGCAGATGCCTATAAGCAGGTTTTGCATGCTATTGGCCCCATTGCGTTGTTGCGTTGGAAGAAGCAATAAATCGCACCAAGAGGAGCTCCCGCCATATACTCGGCATGGTCACGCCACCGGAGTCCGTCGAGGCGTTTCCTCGTCGGCCAGGATACGCTACGGAGAGCCCGATAGAAGCACGACGACGTCTTGAGACTGCGGACCCAGTTGATGCGTGTCTACGACTTGGTGGCATTTGCATGCCAAGTTTACATGTCAAAGCAGGGGGAGATGAGGAGGTGTGTACGTGTACGTGTGGCCCTGCTCTGCATCTAAGAGAAGCTGGAGATCACGACGATGCTAGGCGATCACGAGGATGCTAGGCTCCAGGTTCACGAAGAAAGCAGTGCCGTTTCCTCGCCGGCCAGGATTCGGCATCCTCCAGGTTCAGATGCGAGATCAAAATCCCCAGAGTCACCCGCCAGCAAGCCGGATTCTTGACATGCAGATTGCAGAAAAATACAGAGCTCCATCTCACCATCTTGCTGCTGAACCTGGCTTCTTCGACGGTGTACAACAGTCGTCGTTCAAGTACAGTCGACGGAACAACAGGCCCATAAATCGGCTTTGTTATTATTCAATCTTACACCCCACTAGGATGCCCAGGAGCATCCATTGGAAGGAGCAGCTGCTTTTGACAGGTAAAAACAGAGAGGACGAGCGAGATGCGAAACTGTGTATGCACGTAGTATTACATTTGTGCCGGAAGAGACCATTGTTTCTGAAAGTAGAACATGTATGGGAATAAAACTGTTGATACAACAAAGTAAGTTTCTTAAGTGCTGTGTACAGCACACTGCCCTTGCAAATTGCTGGGGGAGAAAACCTGAGTTAAAATTAAACGCCAATCTATTTTTTTTTTTGTAAGAAATGGAAGGCTAGAAAGATTTCCCATCTGATTTGTACAGAGGCAACAGGGAAGATATATAGCACGAACGTGAATGCGGGATGGCAATAGAGTCCCAATAATTCTGCACCGCGCTCCGTCCGTCTTCTACTCTTGTGCGTCCTCTTTCGGCCTACAGCGTCAGCACACAGCATGTTTGCCAGTACATTGCATGCCAAACAAAAGTTACTACTGTGACTACAAGTAAAAGCATACACACGCAATAGATTAGCAAGACGTTCTGCGTACCTAAACGAGGCCACTTCGTGAATGATGAAGTCTGGGTGACTCGGATGTGTGTCAGCTGCTTCTTGCAACACCCTCCTGATCAAAGCAATCTCCTCTGAGTTTTTATGGTCCGTCATTTCGTTGCTATAATTGGGAACCGTCCATACAGTTATTCTCTTGAGGCTCGACAAATATTGGAGACCCAAAGGTGTCGCCTTGTCCCATTTATGTGAATCCAGTGTCAACCATAACACCCAGAGATTGGGCATAGCTCCGTCCTCAAATGTCAGGTATGACACCACATCACAGTTGAACTCAAAATACTCGAGAGCGTTGAACCCTGTGGTCCCACCTATCGCCGTCCTCCCTGTAGGCATGCCTGGGATCCACAGATGGAGCCTAATGAGACAGGGCAATGTTCCAATGATGTCAATATCTTCCTGGGACACCTGCTTCGCTACAAGATGTAACTGACAGAGCTTTTGGAGACCGCCGATCCACCTAGGAACTCTAGAGAAGATCAGTCCACATAGATAGAGCTGCTCGAGATTTTGGAAAGGAGGTGAAAGCAAGAGCAGGCCATCAGCTCCGACAGCTATAGGACCAGACCACAGACAAATAGATTTGAGGTTACTAAGTTTCTCTAGGGAAAAAAACAGAGCATCCATCCATATATCTGTGGGCGTATCACCGTCCGTGCGTTCAGTCCGACCCTCCAAGAAGATGTCTCTGTGGCAATTGAGGGTCAACTCTTCCAGCTTGTTGAGTTCACCGAGGCCCTTAATATTATCCGGAGAGCTCTCTGCTAATAAAAATGATTTCAGAATACGCAGAGATTTCAATTTCCCTATCCCATGGGGCAACCTCGTATTCAATGACAAGATGAGATGGGACAAGCATGGCAAGTCAACAATATCTGATGGAATTTCACAAATGTATATGTCGTGAGATATTTCGAGCCTCTCCAAATGTCTCATCTGCGTAATTCACTGGGTAGCACAATGGAGCATTCCGAATAAAGTTTGCTGTCAATCTTCAAGTATCTCGGTTGAGACAATTGGCCAACACCGTGAGGTCCATTCTCTTCATGTGCTTGGAAAATTCAAGGTAAAGAACCCGAAGGGACTTAAGCTGCAACAGCGGAGGCATCCATTTCAATCCTGCAAACAAGACAAGAGAACGAACTTGTGATCGGCAACAATTAGTGGCCACCTGCAATATGGTGTCATCATTTGCAACACCACTCAAGCAGACCGAGAGTCGATGAACTCTGTCCTGCCGTTCTACCACCACATGTGTGTTGTGCACAACACTTACAAAATTATCTTCTCTGCACTTCTTTATGATTAGATCCAGCATCATATCATGTACTCTGTAGAAATAGGATCCTGGTTGAATCATGTTTTTACGTTGACGAAGTTCATTGAAACAGCTCTCTGCGCTACATCCTTTACATCTTGCACATGAGAGTTGCTTGTCACAATACGTTCTGCTACCCATAAATCAATCACGTGATCCTTATCAATCTCGAGTCCTCGGGATAAATGCCGAGATACAAAAAGCATGCTCTTAGATGATGAGGAAGGTGCTTATAGCTCAGGTCTAAGATCTGCATCATGTCATCCAAGGAATTTGCTGCAGATTCAGTGACCATAGAACGTTGTATGTAGTCCCAAAGTGCTCTTTGGGTTTGTCCGCTAAACTGCTAGCCATAGTGACAATTGCCAGTGGTAAACCACCACATTTCTTTAGAATTTCAGATGAAACTTGTGTGAATTGAGGAGGGAAACTATCTTCAGTGCCAAAAGTTCTTCTAAAGAATAACTTTCTTGAGTCCACATCACTTAGTGGAT
Organism: Hyparrhenia diplandra; assembly: GCA_015847255.1. Lineage (NCBI taxonomy): Eukaryota > Viridiplantae > Streptophyta > Magnoliopsida > Poales > Poaceae > Hyparrhenia > Hyparrhenia diplandra. Next base: position 671,303 of record JADLZK010006897.1, read on the forward strand.
TCATATAATGAATGTACCCATGGTCGGTGCGACATGCTTGAGCGGCCACACCTTCGATTCTTGTAGTCACAATAAGTCCGCTTTGTTGATTATTTTTGGAAACGCACAACTAATGATATCCCAATGCTTCACTTCCCACAAATCGTCAAGTACAATGAGGTACCTATAAACATATCCCAAAACTACATGGGTTAAATTGGAAACGGAATAAACAGTGATAACCCTAGAAAGCATGTATTGCATTAATATATGCTACAATAACCAATTTATAATTTGATGTGATAATGTTTGTACTCGTCGTACAAATATACCGCAATTGAAATGGAAAAAGGAAACTAAAGTACCTCTATCGAGCAAAATAATTATCAATCTAAGTTATTCTTACTTTTACTAATTAGAAGCTCCAAAGAAGTTGATCTTTACATTAACTCTTATGAGACAAAGGTAATTCGTGAAATTCTTAAAAAATAGAAAGACAGTGAACTCGATCATAGATCACCGGCCTGAGTTCCTTGTGGTGGAACCTGCCCACCGGGGTTTAAGTCCTCAACTTGACACCGGTGCTCGATTTTTCCGGATATTCTAAAGCTATGCATTAAGTGCTAGGCGACATCCCCGTCGACAACGAGATGCCTGTAGTGACTTTCGTGAACTTCAAGATCCGCCACCGAGTCTTTGGAAGGTGCTAATAGGTGTAGGTTTGCGTGACGTGTACTCATAGAGATGAGTGTGCATGCGTGTTGAGTGTCTACGTTGTACTTGTCTAATCTAAAAAAGACGCACTATACAAAATATCATTGACAACAAGGACCATTGGATTATTACGTTTTCTAGAAAGTTGCCCACCGGCCTCTTCTATATTGTGTAAAGTAATTGCTCATGTGTTGTTATGAATTACTTAATATGAAATTACTAAAAATAATCTCAAAGGTATAATCTAAATTAAGCATCTCCTCTATTATTAATGTAATGCCCTAAATAACTAATTAAATGCATCCATGAGTTTTTATAAAAATATCCAAGAGTACTTCCATATGTATGCTTCTAAATTAGTGATTTCTATCACTATTAATATAGAAAAACTATTACAATGTCTAAAAAAGTAACCCCTAATTTTGTATTTAAATTAACCACCTCTCTACAATTTATAAAAAAATAATCAAAAGTAACCCCCAAACATAAATTACGTATGGCAAAAAAGTATATAAAAAATTGGTAGCCAAAGTTTATCACACTGAGATAAAGACATGAAAGTATTTACATGAGTATCATTTTAGAATAAGAACACATCAGAAATAGTTTGAAAACACAAGTCAAAACACACATGGACGTGTAGTGTAATGTGGAAAAATGTTAATGGGAATGGACAATAATATATATAAAGCCACTGTAACTAAAGCCTTCTCATCAACAGAATAAACATAGGATGCATTGATATGTATTGGGTTAGAATGTCGATTAGAATGCTGAACACACATGGACGCGTAAGGATAAGGGGACAATTATTAGGAATTTGGATGGAAAATTATACAATGTAAAGATAAGAGAAAATTTACATGACTTTTATTTGTAAATTTACAATGTAAATTTACATGAAATTGTTATATTCATCCCTAATCCAAATAACTAGTCCGTGTAGTAGCAGGGCGTCAGTCACTAGTAAATTTATCTACTGCACCGTAAGGGGAGGAGACTGATCTTTTTGGTTTTTAGAATAAATTTCAAGGTGCTAGACTACTATAACAAAAAAAAATCTATCACAAAACTACACTTTTAGAAGCTTGTTTCACCAAACTGCACTTGTATATATAGATATATGTAGAACAAAACTACACTTTTACATATGAACCAATTTCATAAAACTACACTCTTGTTAATGTTACAACATTGTTATGATCCTTTTATATTGTAAAACCACACATCTTCAGAGCATTTGAACTGTTGTTTTCCGGTAGATAATGAATGATACATGTGTAGTTTTGCAATGTATTTTAGCTTTTTTTTTTTTAGATAATGGATAAACATATCCGTGCAATATATTTTAGCTAGCAATATATATAATATAAGAGTGTATTTTTCCTTTATTTGTACTCCACTCTCATCAAAATGATGCATGAGGACACTAACCATAATTGCTAGAAAATCTTGAGGTAGAGGTAAATATGTATCGACACAAGTTCAAATTAAAATTATTTTTCCCACCCCATATTCCAAATCTATATTTGTGCATGTTGTTACAAAGTAAACGTTTCATGCACCATCTTTAGTAATCATATAGCTAATTTGGTTTCGCTGAGCTGTGAACAATGGGAAAGACTTAGCTAGAGAGGTAATGTAACTTGCCCGTTAAGGGTGAAGTTGTGACTATTAAAATATTCATAAGAACAAATGAGTACCTCTTATCATTTAGGTATTCTCTCAAAGTGTCAATTAGCTCTTGAACTTCGCAAGCATGAGAAGATGGTGACAACCCAAGTTTTGAACACACGCTGCTAAGTATCCTTGGTACATCTGGCTTCCGAGAAACCGCACAAATGCCTTGCTATTGAAATGCCCTTTGACTTGATGATATACCACATTGGCAAGCGTGGTCTTTCCTAAACCTCCAAATCCCACTATTGACATCACCTTTAGTCGTTCCTCTTCATCCTCTGCCCATTTGGTAAGCTCTTCCTTTTGGGTGTCAATTCCCACAAGGGTTTTTGAATCTTTGTATAGTGCAGATAGGCGAGGATCAATAGCCACTTTTGTGGTAGAACAAGAGGTGCACACATTGATATTGTACCTATCTCGACGTTTGCTTGCTTCAATCACACGAGACTTGATCTCATTGATCTGATTAGCTATGCAAGTACTGATCTTTGATAGTTCTCAGATAGTGAGAAGCTTTCTTGAGGATCCCCACCGTGTCATGGGCGTCCCCAACACGGTCCATGAAGTTGTCAATGCAATCTTCAATATCATATGACATTTCTATTATATCTCTCCTCCATTTCTTGGCCTGCAAGTTGAGCTCATCCTCAGCGTTGTCCATGTTCTCAAGGAGGACTTTCATGTCGCTTAGCTCTTCCACGAGGAAAGACACCTCCTTCCGAAGACCCTTGATCTTCTTGTACTTGTTGCCCAGGAGTGTGGCAAGCTTTTCCAAGACAGGCTTCAGGGCCCCCATGGAAACGCTGACTGCGATACCCGCAGCTGCCATCGATGTAGCCTCCGATCCAATCTGCTTCCTCCCACCTCGGATTCCTCCGTTCTTAGTTTGGTCCTGCCAAGAAAACAACCAAGGTGGCGTGGTTTGCACATGAGAAAACCGATGGAGTTGTGAAAGTACGCTGTAACCTTAGCTCGATCAATCATGTACCTGTGCCTCTTCAATGAATGAATGAATTATTAAGAGGCTGTTGTTGTTTAGCACAGATCGATCTTGTCAATTACGAGCTTATCTATATATGTGTCAGGGCTGACAACACATCACAGATGGGCGTGAACCGGCTCGAGATCCACCATATACGAGCAGCAGCAGCCACATATATAGAAGAAGAAGCCTGATGGCAGATCAGGCAAAAAGCTAAAAACTCTCCACTTCCATAAATTCGAGCAGACAGACTGTCTGTATGGAATGAACAAAGACGGCTTAGTAATGATAAGTTACTACTGCTAGCAGAGAGTTGGATCGGTGTGGAATGGAAGGTAGCTTACCTGATGGCAGATCATCAGAGCATGTACTGCATCAGGTCTCTTTTGTTAGCTTTACCACTGAGGTCCGATATTTATTCGCTTAACGATAGCCTGAACTATGAAGACCACCAGAGCTCTAAAACCCACAAGAGATGAGTGAAATCACACCAGACAATGAGCGGCAGACTCAAAATCTGGTGATTTCCCTCCCATGGAATTCCAATAAATTAAATCTGCGGCCACAAATAAAAAAAGCGATGTATATGAAGCGCACACGAATGAAGAGGGATACATATGCGAGCAAGCTACAGAGCAGTTTCAGAATTAACCTGCGTTTGTAAGGAAGCACTCTCACTCACGGACCATGGTTATCTCCTCGCTCCTGTCTAACAACACAGCATGCAGGATTAGGAAGCCAGGCAGCTAATATCATCTCAAGACAGGAAACATATGTTATTATTGTACACTTGATGAAAATGAAAGGAAAATAAAACAACGGATTAGATGGCGGTAAACAACCGAGAAATTAACCCGTGAACTCCGCGTGCACTCCGCGTCAAAGAATTGACTTTCATTCGTGAACAAAAGGTACATGCGCTCTGATTTCATCCTCGTGGCCATATGTGACTGCTTCATCCTCTTGCAAGTTGCAACTGATGCGTATTATTTTCATATATAGAACACGTATGTCCCTGCTCACGATCAATATTGAATTGGATCCTCACATTAGGTTTGGATGCCTTTACCTAATGCACGCATCATCGAGCACTGATTGGTCATTAAATTAGTGAGTGGGTCACTCATGACAAAAGTGACGTTGCAGTAGAGACCTGTTCAAACGTTGAAGCCCGTAAGGTTCGGGTTGGGCCAGAGAAAAAAAAACATCAGATCAAAATCTTAATTTGGCCCAAAGCCGACCCGATGTAATGCTGGACCAGGTTGGACTAGGTTACTGTTTCTTGGTTTTTGTTACTTGTTGTGGGCCTATTTTTTCGAATTAGGTTCGGATGGGTCATGGAAAAAATTCGTAACCCAAACTGGAAGGTTAGCTTGGTTATTTTTTCCCGGCAAGTGAGGTGGCTCCTCGTCGACAGACTCGACACCCACACCGCACATGGCGCCAACTCTCGCGACACTGCTCGGAGCTCCCAGCGCTCTAGCCAAGATCTGCATTGAGTCTCCAGCGTCGATCTGGAGACACCGTGCCGAGCTTGCACCTGCTGCAGGACGTGGACTCAGTGAATTGACTCGGACTAAATAATCGACAATGGAATATGATCACTGACAGTGTGATTCTTAGAGACAATGTAGAGTGTAGACACAGCTTCCTCGATCTGAGAGCGACTCAATCCTCCCTCGCGTCGTCTCCCTCGGGGGCAACTCGAGGGCTCCCCACCGCGCCGCCACAAGGCCCCCCTCCCACCTCCGCCGGTCAGGCCGCCGCTGCCACCAAGTTGTCGGCGGTGGCGGCCCCCACTCTCCTTCCCGTCCCTCTCCCTCTTTCCTCCCCTCTCAGCTCCACCTCCCCTCCTCCTCGCTCCTTCAACGCCGGTGACTGCCGGGCGGCGTGAGGGTAGATCCGGCTCCTCCGCGGCCGGATCTGGCCTCCCATGGCCGGATCGGGCTTCTCCGCGGTGTTCCCCGCGGTTGGTGCGGCCGGATCGCCGCAGACCGACCTAGGGTTGGTGCGACGCGTTTCTCTGGCGGTGCTGCGAGGTGGCGGCCTGCTTGGCGGCCGATATGGCTCGCGCCTCGATGGGCTTGGCGACGGGACGGCGGCACCTCTCTCACCACCGTTTGGTGGGGGGACGGATCGGGCGGCCGGCGTACCTCGCCGTTAAGGAGTCGGGCGGCGGCGGGCTGATCTCGGGTATTTCAGGACTAGATCCGCGCGCTGCCCTGTTGCGCTCTTTCGGTGTAGGTGGTGCTCCGGCGATGCGGACTCGGGCAAGCGTTGCCTTGGGTCAGGATTTTTCCCTGGCGACGGCCGGGGTCGTCTGGACCCCCGGGCCCTCCCGAGGTCGTGGGCCTGGATCAACTACAACAAGGCTCTCAGCCAGAGAATACATCGCTCCTAGGCGGCTCGCTAATCATCTCCGACATCCACACCAAAGGACATCGTTGCCCTCTGTTTCTTTCTGCTACCTCGATCCATCTGGTGAAGACCCTGCCGATTATCTCCGGCATCTCGTCGTGTGAAGGTTCGGCTTGGATGTGCTTTGCAGGATCTTGAAATACGGGTGAAAACACCGAGTGGCGATCTTTGGGCCGGTGGCGATGACGCAATCGACGTCATTTTCCCCCTTGGAGGCGTCACTATAACTTCCTCCTCTTTCGTTGATGGTGGCATCTGTGGACATCATTTACCTTCTTGAAGGCATCAACACAAGCACACCTCCTAGCCACGCCCTGCACTACGGCAATTGGGACCCAGCTGCGGCGTCAAGGACAAGCCATGGACGCCCTCTCGTTAATGAAATAGAGGGTCGAAGCATTTAGTTTGTTGTATTGTCCCTGGTCGATTTATAAAACTATGGCTTTTCTCTTGTTATTTTTCTCTCTTTTGTATTTTTTGGCTGTGTACATTCCCGGATGTAGAAGCCGGATTTTTTTAATCCATTATCTAAAAAAAAAGACACAGGAACATAGAGCAGGGCAAGCGAACAACATGGCGGATGAGTCATGGAGGGTGCCTCGCCTAGCATAGTGCAGGAGTGGGGGGAGTCGCTGAGTCGGTACTTATGCCTGAGCAAGACTGGCGTGATGAACAGACCCGTGCCGAGATGCCGGATCCCTCCCGACCGGCGACCATCGATTTCGAATCGTACCGAGGATGAGGGGCACCTCGATCACTGGCCCGGACAATTGATTCCCTGAAACTGGTGGACTAATTGAAACCCAGGGGTCTTCTGCACGAGTACACGTTGACCTGCGAGCAAGTCAAGGACGTCGGCTGCTAGAGTACACGAAACTCCTCTGTTTCACTACGTTTCAAGGGCAGTGGTGACTGGTGTGCGCTGCAGGCGGCATCAGTGATTACAAGGATAGAGTTGAGCCCTTGCAGATTGGCGGCCAACAAGACCCTAAACCCTAAAGTACCCTTATTACACGTATAATAGATCACACTAACTCTTTTCTCTTCAATGTCAATGGTTCAGAGATGTAACAACATAGTTGGATGGCCAACTATATAAAAAAGATCCATACTCATAGTTGGATCTAGATGAACCAATGCCATACGGGACTCATTATTACATCGCAGTCGGAAGGCAACATAGATAAAACGTAATAACAGTGTTTAAACATTACATGCGGCGAGTGAGTAGAGTAGAGTGCAGTACAATAATAGCAGTGATGGATAAACTTTGACGATCAGTGTAACAACAGTAAGCAACCTATTGTTGTTGGATGGGAGTAATGTGCATGTCTTCACGTGTTGTGGATAGCCTGAATGCATGGATCTTCTTCTAATCGATCCAACTCCTTCGGTCTGCACGTGCACGCAGATCAATACAGTGGTAATTAGTTCATCATCAGCATTTTTTTAGAAAAGCAATTAGCAGAGGATCTGCCACCTGGCACGTTGTAATAGAGAAGATTAATAATGTCAAAATCAGATATGCACGCACAAGAATGGAGAAAAGCCTTTATCTCCGAATATATGCGTTCCCGTCATAGGTGAATATTGGGCGAGTGGGGTGCACGTCGACAGCATCTTGGAACACGCTCTTGATCAGCGCATCGTCAGCCTTGTCACCTCTACTGTCGCTAATGCGCCATGCCTTGTATACTTGTATTTGCTGGAGGCCCTCGAGGTGCTGCAGCCCTTGAGGCGTAGCCCTGTCCCAGTCATGAACATTTATTGCCAACTCGAGGTCTCTGAGGTTGCGCATGGCCCCGGCCTCAAATGCCAGGGAGGATATCCCATCACAGTTGAACCTAAACCACCTGACAAGAGTGAATAATCCTTCTCTTATCATGATCCTTGTGACCGGGACATGTACAATCCCGCAGGCTGAGTTCGATGAGGGATGGTAGCATTCCAATCATGTCAATGTCTTCCTGGATTATTTGCTTGGCTCCAAGATACGACTCCTTGAGGCTGCATAGGTGGCCAATCCACCTAGGAACAATGGAGAAGGACCAGTGGCTCAGGTGTAGCTGCTCAAGGCTACCAGCAAAAGGAGGGGAAAGCAAGCTCAGCGCATCAGCACAGTGGGCATCGTCACCTTTAGTCACGACGCGAAACGATCTGCCAGAGAAGTGAGCAGAGCAGACTTCCATCTCTGCTTCCGGAGCGATTCTATTGGTACGCCCTGGTCCAGTTCAGAGCAAACCAGAAACACCTCGACAAAGCCGTCCACCTTGCCCAGTTCTATAATACTTTCCAATGAGTTGCGCCCCACATGGAAGCCACACAAAGTGCGCAATTGTTTCATCTCCCCAATCCCACGAGGCAGTCCTATACCAATATGCCATGGAACACATAGATGGGATAACCGCGGCAAATCAACAAATTCAAATTGAATCCTATCCGATCTCATTTGAGAAAAATCTAAAGTCTCCAAAAGCCGCAGACCCTTTATCTGAGTTGTTAGTTGTGTTCTGCTTTGGATAATTCCGTCCTTAAACATTAAATATCTCAAATGACACAACTGGTTGATGATACTGAAAAGGTCCATATCAATCTTAGTGTAACAAAAGGAAAGGTGTAATACCCGCACAAACTTGAACTCTGGCAAAAGAGGTATGCACTTTGACTGTCCTGACAATATGGTAAGAGAACGCAAATGTGAAAGGTTCCCAATACTAGCCTTGTTAGCCGTTCTGTTATCATCTTCTACACCTTTCAAGTTGACGGTGAGTCGACGAATAACCTTGTCTCCCCCTGCTTCCACCTCATGCGGATCATTTACCAAAATGAGAAAATTATCTTCCTTACACTTCCTTAGAATAAGGTCCAACATCATATCATGTACTCTATAATGTGACATCGTGTCTTCATCTCCATAATAGGACCAAGGTTGGATCATGCTCCGGTTAACTAGCTCGTTGAAATAGCTCTCAGCAACATCCCATACATTTAGCCCACCACAGTTACTCACAAACCCTTCTGCTACCCATCGTCTGACTAATTGGACCCTCTCAATTATGTGATCCTCACGGATAAGTACCAATGTACAAAAAAGCATGCCTTTAGGTGAAGGGAAGATGCTTGTAACTGAGATCTAAGATATACATCATCTTTTTCATAGTCAATATTTGATTGAAGTTTCGAGCTAACTTATGCGGATGTACTCCCATGCTACCTTCAGTTTTTGTTTGTTGGGAAGCTAGAATACCTGCTATAGTTATGATTGCAAGTGGTAGGCCACCACACCTATTCAAGATTGCACATGAAACCTCTTCAAATCCAGAAGGGCAATCATCTTCAGATCCAAATACTCTGGTAAAGAATAATTTTCTTGAATCTGTCTCACTCGAGGGTCTTCAAATTATGAATGCTTCGCTGGTGCCGCAAGCATCTTCTCGCCACCTTATCATTACGTGTGGTTACCATGACTCTACTACAGTAGTTATTTTGTGGGAAAGCACATTGAATGGCGTCCCATGCTTCCATTTCCCACAAATCATCAACTACAATGAAGTATCTGCACACAAATATTTCACAAATGTCATTTCAAGTTAGTAAATAAATACATCATCATACACATGGTACAGTGGTATATTAACTAGCTAGAGATGGGAACACATCTTTACATATTTAAGGGGATGACTATATATCTACTACCCGTTATTTAAGACAAGAAATGTTAGCACAAAACGGTTTGTATTGGTTGCATATAAAAAAACACTCCTAGGCTGGTCATACCTTTTAGGTTTGACATGGTTTGTAGAAAATATAAGCAATATTGTATCTCCAAATAAGTTATTATCTTAAAAAATCTCCAAATAAGTTTATTATGGTAATATATTGAACGATCTATCCTATGATATTATTTATGTACCAAAAGTATCAAATTTTTCTCATGCATATTCGGTCAAAGTTGAGACTGTTGGACTATTTAAGAAGTGAGAATGACATTTGTATGGGATGGAGAGAGTAGGTTTGTTTCATTTTAACGGAGGAGGTTGAAGATTACTAAACGTTACTACCCCTTCATTCCTCCAAACTATATTGTTTTCAATCATCTACAAAATCAAATAAGATGTGTTGATAGTGTGTATTAAGTATTGTACATCTCATATTTTTGTATTTTTTTATAAACTTGCAGTATATCTTACTATTACTAATTGGAGGCTCCAACGGAGGCTTCACGTTAATTCTCACGAGACGCGCTAGAAAAAAAGATATAATACAAGAAATTCTCACATTAATCAGAAACATCCGGCCATCAATCCACAATCCTCCAACAATAATAGCCATTCGATCTATTTTTATTTTCTAAAAAATTATCCACTTTTGCCATTATAAAAACATCATAAAAATAACCCCCTATACGTACATATAAATTACCCACTTTTGCCATTATAATAACATCATAAAAATAACCCCTATACGTACATATAAATTACCCACCAATGCCATTATAAAATTTATATTCTTATAAAAATAGTAAAACTAATACTTTACGTAGTTATCTTTTTCCTTCTTTCTTACTATATGTAGATTTGTAAATATTGAGGCAATCCATTTACCTAGGCTCGCGATAGGGAAAATAATGCATTTATGTTTTCTTTTTTTGTTATGTTGATTTTAAAACATAATAGATTTATTTTTCTTTCTTTCTTTTTACCTCTAATAATGACAAAGGTGGGTAATTTTGTAGAAAATTAAAGTAGATCTAACGGTTATTGATTGCCGGAGTCTATAGATTTGATGGCTAAATACTTCGATTAATGAGAGACTCCACATTAATTCTCACCGGACACGCTAGAAAAAAAAGATAAAATGCTAGAAATTCTCACATTAGTCGAAACATTTGGCCATCAATCCACAAGCCTCTAACAATAATATTGTACCACTAGATCTCCTCTTTGGAGCAGATGCATTATGATTATTACTTGATCTTTGGTTGTGGATCTCCAAGAGATGATGTAAATATGTACCACTATGGCAACATCAATTGATCAACGACAAGCTGATGCGGTAATGCAACTGCGGTAGAACCTGTCTTCCGTTCGTCCTTCATCATTATGCATGTAGATTAGTAGATGCATGGAGCTCCAGTGTGAAAACTAAAAAGTCCACTAGATCGGCCGGGTATCTATTAACAGGAACCATGTAGACACGCATGGACCATGGATGAGAGTACCGATCAACACGTAGAATCTCGCTCTCACGTTGCCCTATCATGTTTCCTTGCCACCTACAAAGATGACAAGCATTCAACAGGCGGGAAGCATTTTGATGTACTAAAGCCTGATGAAGGATGACGCCGCGTCTCCATATAGGTCAGAGCACAATTCTGAATGACAAACTCCTTTAACTTCCAACAACATTTAGTGTCTCTATACATAAAACTACGAAATTTTTGTATACTGATGTATACAGTTCACCTATCATAATCAAAGCCGACTAGATGAGATACAAGAAGGGTCTTATATATTTGTTTATATATAGGGGATTTCTACAAATTACAACATCATTGCTAATTAGTGACATTATATCCCCTCGATAAAAATATGGTATAATAAATCTAAAATGTTATTAGTGTTGTCGTAGATTAATTTATATTTTTAAATAAAATAATACACATGAGTTTTTTTTCCAAATTATTACACAGTCATTTGTTTGGTTTACTATAATCCTTATTATTATACTATATTAACAATCACAATCCTTAGATATATTCTATTATAATATCACAGCTACCATTATGTAAAATAGGACTAAACTAGAACTCTAATATTCATTTGAATCACCACATATGAAAAATGATATAAAGTAACACATACATTTATATCTAAATTAGCCAGCTGCATTATATCATTAACAATAATATAAACTACCCTAAATATAAACTATCTATTGTGGTCATTATCAAGTAGTTTCCCAAAATACTTTTATAATTGTATAGATTAATCACTCATGTTATTATTAATATATGAAAACGTAACTCACATTTGTGTGTGTTGCCATGCATAAACACGTACTTTATTGAGAATGCCGATTTCAAACCAAAATATATAGTTAAGGTTTTGAGAAAACATATGTCGATCATATTTAATGAACAATGCAAAGGTAAAAAATATGAATGGGGTTGAAAATGTTAACTCAACTATAAAAAGTGAATAGTGATAAGAGAATATTTAAACAAGTATAGAAATATTAGCACATTGATGAACTAAACGGACATCAAACACATATGGAGGTATGTTGCAGTATGAATGTGGATGGAAGTAAATAAAGTAAATATTAAAGCATATCACTTTTTGATAAAAAATAAAAATATATGGGTTTTATATCTAATACACATGGAACTAAGATAAACATTAGATAATCTACAAATTGAGATTGAAAATTATTTATATATACCAATTGGCCATTTAAGTATGGATTTACATTAGAAAGCAACATTTATATGAGTGTCACGTTAGTATACAAATAGACGCAATTATATGGTACACCATAATAATATGTACAATATTTCTAACATCTATGTTTTGTACCAACTCTACCGCAAAACAACATAAAACACCATATGACTCGATATTTAAACTATCTACATATGCGATTAGCAAACATTGTCTAAAGTATATCTTGTATGTAATTACTCACGGACTCTTAATAAATCTGATCGATAATTTAAAGAACATAATTTTTTATCTTATTATTAACTAATTAATGTTTGGCACATCTATTTTGATAGTACAACCATGACTGCACATATAATGTATTGATAGAAAAATTCAATCATCTTGAGAAGCATGAGAGACCAGTTGTGGTTATAATTTTCTATTCGATTAAAATTTTTAAAGTAAAATATTGATCATTATATATGGCTAAAGTATTAAAATTCTATTCAAGCAAGCACTGTTACTCACATCCAAGATCTCACTTCAAGGGTCTTATCTTAAGTGACATGCAAGATGTAGGTTTCAAATTATTGCTCATCTATGCTATCATACCATTTAAGAACATACTGTAACCCATAATCCTTATTTGAAAAAGGTGCAAATAGGAGAGTTAACAATAGATACAATAAGCACAAGAATTTCAACTCGGGGACAAAAAAATCTAAAGCGATCACTAAGAATATTTAAAAAGACAAAATTTAGATTTATGACTTCATCAAGAGCCACCATAGTTAGTGGCAAGATTTATTTAAATCAAATTGTATATTCAATATACATAGATTCCATGCAAAGTAAAAAATATGGATATGAATTAAAACATGTAATTAGAACATAGTAACTAATAAGTTTATGATAATTGGATATATAATATAAAATATCTATTATGACTATTTTGTAGAGAAAAAATAAAATGTATAATTTAATATAAAGAATTTTTTAGAGAAGACTTTCTTGACTTATGAATAAACTAAAGGACATCTTATCCTGTAAGTGGAAGTATAACGAAGTACCTCTTATCATGTAAGTGTTTTTTGAGGGCGTCGACTAGGTCTTGCTCCACAAAGTAGTCATGAGAATATTGTTCTAGTCCAAGTTGAAACAGTATTCTCTTTAGTAGCTTGGTAATGTCCGGTTTTGGGAAACACACAAATGCCTTGCAATTGAATTTCCCAGCTTCCACTTGACGATACACCTCATTAGCAAGGGTAGTCTTGCCCAAACCACCAAATCCTACAATTGACATGATCTTGAGTTGTTTCTCTTCATCATTAACCCATTTCGAAAGCTCTTTTGTTTGGCTTTCAAGGCCCACAAGGTTTGCTGAATCTTTTGAGAGTGCGGGAGATAGCCGAGGATCGACAACCACTGAAGTAGTACTAGAGATGCAAACATCAAGCTTGTACTCTCTCGGCGTTGACTTGTTTGGATCACACGAGTCTTAATCTTCTTGATCTGATTGCCTATGCGATAACGATCCTTCATAGTTCTCAGAAAGCCAGAAGCTTTCTGAAGGATCCCCACCTTGTCGCCGGCCTCACCACCAACCCGGTGCATGAAGTCATCAATACAATCTTCGATGTCATAGGACATGTCTATTATAGCCTTCCTCCACTCCTTGGCTGCGGATCAAATCTGTCGGCAGCATCCGCCATCTTCTCAAGTAGAGTTTCCATGGCACGGAGCTCATCCCTAAGGAAGGACACCTCCTTCCGAAGACCCTTGATCTTCTTGAACTGATCGCCCATGAGGGTGCTGAGCTTTTCCAGGACTGGTTTCAGCACTCCCATTGAAACACTCACAGCAATACTAGTGGCTGCCATATCGTATATATGCAGCAGGCACTGGTTTCGTATATACTCCGGGCAGCAGCAGTGGGTCAAAACTCCGTTCGGACCAGGGAAGTGTGCAGATATGCTGAATCAGTGCCTGCAGAAAGGTGAACGTGAGAATCGTCAATTACTACTTACTACCTGAAGTGAAGAGCACAAGCTGGTGGCCTGCTAGTCCTTTTTTCAGATCATCGTCAAATACTACTTACTACCAGAACCAGAGAGCTAACTTTAAAAAAAATGGACCCACGAGTCAAATTAAATCTCACCTGGTCTTAACAGATGAGCGGCAGGTGGACTCAAAATCTGGTGACCTGCCCTCCGATGCCATAAATCTGCAGCGTATACATGATCTGAGCCGTAGCTCATCATATGGATCTGAAAGCATGGATGGAAAGGAAGAGCACTTAAGAATCCATCTTCTGCAAGAAAAAGAGTGACAAAAGGAAAGGTAAATCCTGCACGGTAGTGACTAGGTTGAAGGAATATGGGATCGCTACGCTAGCCAGAAAACAAATTTTTTTTACCCATAAACCAAGGATCTACTGCTAGTTATAGATCATGGGATTACCACTAGACGCGCAGGTGCAGCGGAAGTGTCGACCCTCGACGAAGATGTGCGCGTAGCAGCAGTGCCGTGCAGTTGCTCACGTCCGTCCTCCACGTGCGGTTCATCCTTGTGCTCCAGATGCAGCACCTCCGAGGTATCCCACACGTACAGGGAGAAAGCGATGCGCCTCCGGACTGCTAGGTCCGCGAGGAGCAAGAGGCGAGGGCGTGGGTGGCGGCGGCTGCCAAAGTGGCGTGGATTGGATTAACCTAGCCCCGCGCCCACCTCTCATATATATAGGCGTCCCTAACAGGCTCCCGAGCTGGAGGCCCATTAGTAACCCTAAGCCTCGTCTAATTGGATTAGATCCGAATTAGGCCTTCTTCCCCTTAAGCGTGCGACCCTATGGGCTCACGCACACATGGACATGGCCCGAGTACTCCTACTCGACCAATAGCCGATAGCGGCCTCTAGCAAGGCGTGTCAACTCCCATGTATGCGCAATGATCATATCGAGACGAACCACCACAAACTCACATACATGTTATTCCCTTGCCACACGATATTTGGTCCACCTCGTGGGTTAACACTTAACCCAAGCACGGCCATGCATTTCTTGATCCAATCAATCGAGTGGTCCGGTGATATCTCTCTCTCATGGAGAGGGGCAATTCCATCTTGATTGACTATGCCTCACAAAGATGCTTCCCGACAAACCGAAGACCACCTTTATAGCTACCCAATTATAGAGTAACATTTGATAGTCCCTAAGTAGGTCATTTCACATCTTGAGTACATACGACAATCTCAGGTCTAAGGACATAACGTACATGATGTGTAAAGAGACAATAATAACATCTCATGTCGGGTCTATCCAGCCCCATGTCATACATGTGCCCACACTATTAGTTTGACATTTCCATGTCTATGACTTGTGAAACATAGTCATCAACTAATATGTGTGCTGATCTAATATTCATGTGTGTCCTCACATGAACTCGACCGAGGACAATTACAGAATAACCATACAAGTAAAGAGTCTCACAAACAATTCACATAATTGCCAATCGATACAAGTTGTCTTTAATGAATATTCATGAACACATAATATATCATGGATACAAGGCGATACAATCATCTCTATGATTATCTCTACGGCATATTCCCAACAATCTCCCACTTGCACTAAAGTTAATCTTGGAGATATCTAATACCCATATCTCTCATGTGCGCCTCATGCTTAGGCCGTGGAAGAGCCTTTGTCAAAGGATGCGCAACATTCAAATCCGTATGTATCTTGCATATCTTTATTTCACCTCATTTGATGAACTCTCGAATGAGGTGAAATTTCAACGATACATGTTTGTTCTTATGGTGATCCCTCGGCTCCTTAGCCTATGCAATTGCGCCACTATTGTCACAATGAAGGTTCAATGGGCCGCTTGCATTCGGAAACACACCAAGCTCAATGAGGAACTTTCTCATCTAAACACCTTCCTTTGCAGCCGAGGAAGCTGCTATGTACTCGGCTTCTCTTTGTAGAATCGGTCACCGTTTCTGCTTGGAACTTTTCTAACCGACGGCACCACCATTTATTGTGAACAAATATCTGATTGAGATTGTGAATCATCATCGTGTCGGTTTGGAAGCTAGCGTCGGTGTAACAATTTACAACGAGCTCCTCCTCACCTCCATAGACTAGGAACACATCTTTAGTCCTTCTCAAGTACTTAAGAACGTTTTTAACAAGTGTCCAAAGTGACTCTCACAATGGATTAGCTTGGTGTCCGCTGCATAACACTTAGAGCAAATGAGACATCTGGGTGTGTACATATCATGGCGTACATGATGGAACCAACTGCCGAAGCATATGGAACCTTACTCATGCGCTCTCGCTCATCAGCAATTGAAGGACGCTGCTTCTTGCTAAAACGCATACCATGTGACATAGGCAAGAACCCTTTCTTGGAATTTTCCATGTTGAACCGTTTCAACACCTTGTCAATATGCGTATCTTGGCTTAATCCTATTAGCCTCTTTGATCTATCTCTATAGATCTTTATGCCTAAAATGTATCTTTGCTTCTCCCAAATCCTTCATAGAAAATAAATTATTCGGTGAAGTCTTTACGGATTGCAACATTGGAATATCATTTCCAACCAATAGTATGTCATCCACATACAAGATTAGAAACACAACTACGCTCCCACTTTCCTTCTTGTATACGCAAGGTTCTTCTTCATTCGACGAAAGCCCAACTCTTTTATAGCTTCATCAAAATGAATGTTCCAACTCCGAGATGCTTGCTTTAACCGATAAATGGATTTCTTAAGCTTGCATATTTTTCTAGCATTTTTTGGATCAACAAAACCTTCGGCTGTATCATATACACGTCCTCTTCCAAATTTCCGTTTAGAAAGGCTTTTGTTTTAACATCCATCCGCCATATCTTATAATCGAAATGAGCAAAGCAATTGCTAGAATGATCCGGATAGATTTAAGCATCGCTATTGGCGAGAATGTCTCGTCGTAGTCAACTCCTTGAACTTGCGAAAACCCTTTTGCGACAAGTCGAGCTTTATAGGCGTGAACATTTCCGTCCATATCCCTTTTCTTTTTATAGATCCATTTGCACTCAATGGGTCTAACCCCATTAGGCGGGTCAACCAAGTTCCAAACTTGATTATCTCCCATGGAATCTATCTCGGATCTCATGGCACTTTGCCATTTCTCGGAATCTGGGTCCATCATTGCTTCCGCATATGTCATAGGTTCGGTCATTGTGTAACAATAACACATCCCCATGCAACTCACTTGAGTCTAGCGGATCTTCGTGGTAGTGGCGGTGTTACCTTTGCCACGGTATCTCAACTTGTTACGCTACACTAGCATCACTCGTAGAGTCTTGACCTATTGGCTCATCTTGAACTTCTTCAAGATACACCTTTTGTGCACTCTTGTCTCTTTTGAGAAACTCTTTCTCTAAGAAAACACCATTTCGAGCAACAAACACTTTTGCCCTCGATCGGTTGTAAAAGTAATACCCTAAAGTTTCCTTTGGGTATCCCCGAAAAAAACTTGTCCGACTTGGGTGTTAGTTTATCGATTGAAGTAGTTTGACATAAACTTCACAACCCCAAATCTTTAGAAGAGACAACCGGGACTCTTACCGGTCCACATCTCATATGGTGTCTTAACTACTGGACTTAGATGGCACCCTATTTAATGTGAAAGCAATTTGTTTCTAGAGCGTATCCCCAAAACGATAAAGGTAGGTCCGATGGCTCATCATAGACCGAACCATGTCCAACAAAAGTTCGATTACGCCGCTCGAGACACACCGTTTCTACGAGGTGTTCCAGCGGCGTAAGGCGTGGAACAATTCGCAACTCTTTAGATGATTGCTAAATTCGTGGCTCAAATATTCACCTCCACGATCGGATCGCAAGGCCTTGATTTTCTTGCCACGTTGATTCTCTACTTCATTCCGAAACTCTTTGAACTTTTCAAAAGTCTCGGACTTATGCTTCATTAAGTAGACATAGCCATATCTACTAAAATCATCGGTGAAAGTAATGAAGTATTGGAATCCGCCGAGTCGTGTCGTGCTCATTGGTCCGCATACATCGGTATGTACGAGTTCCAACAAAGTCTGTCGCCCTCTCGAGAAAAACACGTGAAAGGCGCCTTGGTCATTTTAACTAGAAGGCAAGCCTCATATGTCTCGTATGATTCAAAATCAAATGAAGTTAGAAGCCCATCGGTGTGAAGCCTCTTCATGCGATTCTCACTTATATGACCCAAACGACAATGCCACATATAGGTAGGACTTAACTCATTAGCCGAGGCCTTTTAGCACTTATATTACAAACGGTGACTCATCAAGATTTAAAATAAATAACCCATTCACAATGGATGCGAAGCCACAAACATGCCATCTTTAGAGATCACACAACCATTGTTTTCACTCTTAAAGAATAACCATCCTTCATCAAACATGAAGGTGACACAATGTTCGACTTAAACTAGGAACAAAATAACAATTATTCAATTCCAAAATAAATCGATGGGAGGTGGAGTTGCATCGTCCAGGACGCTAAGAAACAACTCTTGCATTATTGCCCACGCGGAAGTCAACTTCACCCTTTCCAACGCTTCTACTTCTTATCATTCCCCGCATCGTATTGCAAATATGAGCAACCGATCCGGTATCAAATACCCAAGAATTAATATAAGAATCGCGAGGAATATGTGCGTAACATAAACAACAAGTGTACAAGCGGCGGGGAGTACCTTTACCACCGCTATCCTTCTTGGATGCTAAGTACTCCTTGCGTTTCTTTTTCGGTGACCCTTTTATGACAATGAAAGCACTTTCAAGATCGGCTAGATTGGTCAAAACTGGGGCTCGGATGGCTTTGGCTTAGAGGTCTCACCTTTAGCCTTTTCCTTCTTTTTCCTCCAATGAGGATTGCCCCTTTTCTTAAAATTAGGCTCGTTTTGGACCGCCATCACATGGCTCTTTGCCCGGCACCTTTCTTGATGTCGGCCTCTGGCTGTCTTAAGCATGCCACATAGTTGAGTCAAGCCTTTCTCCGCCCCATGCATATGGTAGTTCGAGATGAAGTTCCCATAGCTAGGCGGCAGAGATGCAAGAATGAAATCATTAGCCAACTCTCGGGGCCTATTGGGAAGCCTAGCTTCTCCAATCTCTCGAGTGTAACCAACCATCTTGATTATATGTGGTCCAAGCTGCCGCACCTTTACGCTAGCTTGCTCTCAACAAGAGCCTTTGAGACATTGAACCTTTCGGTTCTAGCTTGAGTCCGGAACATATCCTCAAGCGCCACGATCATATCGTCTTTTGCATGATTGTTATCGAAGCGCATCGCAGATCGGGCTCCATACTCGCAAGCATAAGACAACTCACTTCAAGATCAGCATCACATGCTCTCTTGTAAGCGTTATTCTCAGTGGGTGCATTATCGTGAGCTCTTACGGTAAGGGGTTATCTAGAACATCTTCCTTTTTCTCGGCCACGAAGCGATTCTCGGGTTGCGGATCCAATCCGCATAATTTGTTCCATTCAACTTATCTTTTTCAAGAACTGAACGCAAAAAAGTAAGCGGTTGATTGCTAGGCGCCATTTATCTACAAATGTAAATAATGCAAAATACTATGACAATGTATCCAAGATAGAGTAAAAACATATTAACATTTAATTGAATGTACTCCCACTAAAATCAATATCCCTCAATTGAAACTTAGTGATTCAAGACCCACAACTAACAAGTCAACTAGTGAGCTTTAGCATCACCGCTAGAAGACATGGTAGATCGGTAAGCAACTCTTTGCTAATCATATCACATATGACTCTTGTTGTTGGGTAGCATCTCTATGCTAACGCCAACCTCGCCATGCTCCAAGATCCCTAACCGTTAGGATGATCTTGTTCAAGTAACCAAACCTTCCGCAGATAAAGTATCCGATACGAACCTGTCTAGTCAAGGAAAACCGGTGGCACCCTAATTTCATAGACCCACCACCGATTGCACAAGGCTTGTGACAAAGGCAAGGTTTGGGGAGCATCGAAAACTTAAACATTGCCGATGGATCGTTCTACTTCACTATCGTATGTAGACAAAAACATAGTCGCGTGAAAGTAGAACACGATAAGAATGACATTAAAAGATTTGTGACTTGGTATGGCCTTATATCACTTTGGGGATCTCCATCTCCAATGAACTGTTCATCATGATGATCTCCATCTCCATGATCCATGTATGCCATCCTCCGGTGATGAATCGCTAAGACTAGTCTATACTAGCGCTTGAGATAGAAATAACAATTACATTGACGCGATCATCACAATTTGGCACGTTGGCCATTACATTAAATGTACAATATATAAATGGCTCCGACCATATTGTCATCCTCACGACATGCAAGTCATGAATTAATTACATACATGCATCACATACACATAAAGGCCATACCCGGTCATATAAATCGCAAAATAGGATTAGGCGATTCGACACATTTTTTTTTTGCGGGGGCAAAAAACCTATCTTCCATGCCTTTTTGCGGTGGGTGGGTCAACTCCGTTCGGACCGGGGGAAGTGTGCGAGATATCTTTGAATCGATTGCTGCAGAAAGGTGAACGTGAGAATCGTCAATTACTACTTACTACAAGTGAAGAGCACAAGCCGGTGGGCCCGCTAGTCCTTTTTCGGATCATCATCAAATACTACTTACTACCAAGCACCGGAGAGCTAACTTTAAGAAAAAATGGACCCACGAGTCAAATTAAATCTCACGGTCTTAACGGATGAGCGGCGGGTGGACTCAAAATGGTGACACGCCTCCGATGCCATAAATCTGCGGCGTATACATGATCGAGCCGTAGCTCATCATGTGGATCGAAAGCATGGATGGAAAGGAAGAGCACTTAAGAATCCATCTTACGCAAGAAAAAGAGTGACAAAAGGAAAGGTAAATCCCGCACGGTAGTGACTAGGTTGAAGGAATATGGGATCGCTACGCCAGCCGAAAAACAAAATTTTTTTTTACCCATAAACCAAAGATCTACCGCTAGTTATAGATCACGGGATTACCACTAGACGCGAGTGCGGTGGAAGTGTCGACCCTCGGCGAAGATGTGCGCGTAGCGGCAGTGCCGTCGCGATTGCTCACGTCCGCCCCTCCACGTGCGGTTCGTCCTTGTGCTCCGGATCAAAGCACCTCCGAGGTATCCCACACGCACGGGGAGAAAGCGATGCGCCTCCCGGACTACTAGGTCCGCGAGGAGCAAGAGGCGAGGGCGGCGGCGGCGGCCGCCAAAGTGGCGTGGATTGGATTAACCTAGCCCCGCGCCCACCTCTCAAATATATAGGCGTCCCTAACAGGCTCCCGAGCTGGAGGCCCATTAGTAACTGCGAACACATGGTTGATTTAGGTCACATGTGTTTAGTTTTGTGATTGAGTGATTGTCAACGTTCAACATTTTATCTCTATTTTCTTTTATCTTTTATGTTTCGGCTATGTTCAGGCACACGTGGAGTGTGTCGAAGACATATCTCTTGGTTCGTGTTGTACGAGGTGTGGAGCTCGGAGATGGTAGGCGACGGCGAGGTGAAGGGGCCAAGGAGGGCGCGCCGGGCCGACGGACCGCTGGAGGTGAAGGACGGACGTGAGGCTTGGACCGAGGGACCGGCCGGGCGGCTAGCCATGGTGGCCGACACTGGAACATCGACGAATGCAAGAGGGCGTGGCGGGACCGTATCGATCGGGTCAAGACGCCGGCGTGCAAGCGAGAAGCGGGGAGCTCGGACGACTTGGCGACTTCGAGGCGGTCAAGACGGCGATGACACGTGTCGAGGAGGTTTGGTGGTTTGCCCTCAAAACCATCGGCGCGGGTTTGGTGGTTTGGGCCTCAAAACCATCGGCGGCGGGTTTCGCGGGTTTGGGCCTCAAAACCCGGGCGGACGTTCCGGTGGACGGAAGGACGGCACGTGGCGGCATCGGGGAGGTTGCGTGGATGCAAGGCTACCGATGAGGAGGCGCGGTGGCCGTCGGATCGAAAAATACCCAGAGTCGACCAAAATAGCCCTAGGGTTAGTGGTTTGGCTCATATGTATCGGAGGGCAAAATAGGGATGAAAAATAAGGACCATATATAGAGGATGGCAGCCATCCTCCCCTCTTTGCCTCTTTCATTTTCATTTTTAGCTCTAGGTTTTCATCTTCCTAGCACACATGTGAGAGGCCAAATACCTGAAAAATTCGTGCTTGTATCTCTGTGATTTTTGAGGGGAAGGGCAGCCCCAATCCTGCCTGTGCCCTCCGGGATTCGTCATTTTGTCTGTGATTTTGTCGCTGTGATTTTCGCCCTCCTGTGTTCTTATTTTCCCCTCTTTCGTTCATGCTCGAATTTCTTTGATTCGTGGAGTTTCAGTTGATCTTGAGCAACGATCTCCTAGCAGTAGCTTTCTATCCCTGTCATGAATCGATGTGCAGAGTTTGAGACCATGGGACTTTGTGTTCTGCGAGATCCTTGAATTTTCGGATCTGGGCAGTCTGTCGTTCTTCTCGGTTCTTGCGTCCGCTCTGTGTTCGTAAGTTTTTCTCATGGAAGCTGAGCGGAGGGAAATCCCAGCTGCAGTGCTACCAACGCCTAGTGCTTAGGCGCTCTGCGTGCTCTCTTGAGCAGCGCTTGTCTCTAGGTCATCCCCGCCTGTGTTCGAGAGGATTTTTGTTGTTCTCCAGTCCGTCAGCTTTTCTCTTGGTTCGTGTGCTAGATGTTCTCAGGATCGAGGTGCAGGTACGGGAGGCCAAGCAGCAGCGCCTTGTGCGTCTAGGCCCAAGCTGGTCCGTGAGGTTCAAGCACATCACCCGTCTCCCTGCTCAAATCGATTCCTGACCCGAGCAAATTAGTTCAGTCTTGTGCTCATCTTTTGTGGACTACTTGTGAGTCAGAGTTCGGCACCAAGTGCATCAACTTCGAGTGCATGTCTCGATCTGTGGAGAGCCTGTTCGTGGATGACCCTTGATTTTCTTGGCGCTGGTTTGAGTGCAGGTGGAGAGCAGTCCCTCCTTGCTGTACGTGAGCACCTAGGACTTTAGATGGCTAAAGTTTCTAACATTTTTCCCACTTTCTCTCCATCACATCACATTAAATACATCAAAAGACATATATTTGGAGTATAAAATGTAGGTTAAAAAAATAACTAATTACACAGTTTAGATGTACATTGCGAGACGATTCTTTTGAGCCTAGTTACTCCATGGTGGGATAATATTTACCACTAACAAACGAAACGTGCTACAGTGTATGATGTGACATACGGAGCAAAATTTTAGCCATCTAAACAAGGCCCTAGTGCTTGTTTTTGTTTGATCTAAAGCTGAGTTCTTGTCTCCGTGTGATTATTCAAGGAATCATTAGCCAATGATTGGAGTATTTAATTTATACATCTTTTGAGTAGCACTTACGATTGAGGAAATTAATGCTTGCTGTTTGAATTCTTCTCGTGAGCTCTAAAGAAATTATTTACGTCATTCGTTCTTTGCTTTGGCCCCCTGTAGGTTTTCTTTGTTGTCCTCATTTCTCCTGCAGGCCATCGTCGAAAGCACCCGAGCTGGTAGGCCGAGCATCTTCGCGTGCCGAGCAAAATCCATCTCCCCTCTAGTGCTTAAAGTTTAGCTTGTGTTGTTCCAGGCAAAGGAACAAATTTTCAGCAAGCTTCTTTGACGTGTTTTGTGCTCGTTTGTGATCCGTTTTGAGTTTCATTTGTTCCGATGGACTCGTTGTGTCTAATACTACGTGTTTGATATCTTGCTACCGGTTAGCACGTGTATCACTCATATCTTTGTGAGTTCGCTTTTGAGGTTGGAGGTTGAGCCGATGACGCAAAATTGAAAAGAAAAATCGAGGCTCCCATTCACCCCCCCCCCCGTCGCCGTTTCGGTCCTTCAATTGGTATCGGAGCCGGTTAGGGATCATATCCACCTTAATCGGTCCGTGATCCGTAGAAGGCGACATGGAGAGGTTTGGTCACTATGGTGGCAAGCCTCCGGAGTTCGATGGCACCAACTATCCCTATTGGAAGATTAAGATGCAAGCACATCTTATGGGGATGGATTGGAGAATGTGGGAGATTGTCGAGGATGACAACTACCAAGTGTTAGCCGCTCGAGTGGGTGAGGAACAAATAGCCCAACACAGTGCCAACAACCGAGCGAGGAGTGTCTTGTTCTCTAGCCTCAAAGACACAGAGTTCGAGAGAGTTGCCACTTGTGAGACCGCTCGTGAGGTGTGGAGAACACTTGAAAGTTACCACGAGGGAACCCCACAAGTGAAGGCCCGCCTATATGAGACATACAAGAGAGAGTACAATAACCTAATCCAGACTTGATGGCGAGTCCATCGATTCTCTCTTTGCTAGGTTTCGAGGATCGCAACAAGCCGGGCGAACAAGCCGTCGGAGAGAGGCTTGACGACCACGAAGAAGGCGATCGCGGCTCTTATACGCTCGGATCGGAAGGTGTGGGATGTGAAGGTGTCCGCGATCATGGAGTCCGCCAACTATGACACCCTCACACCCGACGAGCTCTACAAACAAGCTGAAGTCCTCCGAGATCGAGGCCCGGATCCGGGCAAAGCTCAAAAACCCATCTACGCCCTAGCGTTGCACTAATCTCGGGTAAGGGCGTTCGGTTCTTACGCTAACCCATCACGGATGTCTTTTGCCTTGTCTTCTTTGGTGTGCGTGATGAGGAGGAGCGCTTTGGAGTGCCTTGGGGACGACGAGGCTGGGCTCGTCATTAGCCGATTCTCGCGGTTCCACAACAACCGCTTGAACCGTCGGCGTGGCGGTGGTCCCAAAGGAGGATGCTTTGAGTGCGGCGATCCGGACCACTTTGTCGTAGCGTGCCCCAAGAAGAGCAAGGACAAGTACGACTCCGACAAGCGCAAGGACAAGCGCGAGTACATCTCCAACAAGTACAAGTCCAAGTCCAAGAAGGGTTTCGACAAGGAGGCGATCAAGAAGAAGTACCTCAAGCGTGCTAAGGAGAACAAGGACGCCTTCTTCGCCTCCCTCAGCGACCTCGACAACGACGAGCAAGCTTCCTCAAGCGACGAGGAGCCCGAGCGCAAGATCGAGAACGAGCTGAACGGACTTTGCTTCTTCGCCGACTCAAGCCCGGGGGCTACTACACCATGGCCCTCGACGGAGTTTGTGGACCGACAAAGTGTCGAGCCACATGGGCGGCGACTCTTCCTCCGAGGTACCTCCTACAATCGAAACTCTTCGATGAGGTTGACTCCTTGGGTGATGCGCTTGTGTGTCGGGAGAAGTTGCTCAAGCGAGCGGCTAGAGAGAGGAAGGAGTTTAAGGAGAAGTGGGAAATGGCTATGGTTGAGATAGAGTTGCTTAGGAAGCCTGTGGATGTGTGCGATGAGACGAGTGTGACGCTTGTGCTATGCATATGTCTAACATCATGTCTTTGCAATCCAAGTACTTCGCTTTACTAGATGAGCACGTTGAGTGAAGGCTAGGCCTATGTTGTTGAGTGCGTGCAAGTCATGTCCGTGCTTGCAACTGAGTTGGCGAGTAGGTTGCCAAGCTTCGCGTGCTTGAGAAGGCCAGCTCGGATAGCCTTTGTGATGAAGTGTGCTAAGTGTGAAGCTTTGGAACTTGAGGTGACGTCTTGTAAGCATGACAAGGGGAGAATCGAAGAGGAAAACACATACCTTCGTTCCATCTTGAGTTCGGTGTCTAGTGGAGAGCCATAGTTGGGCATGATGATGAGTCGGTTCAAGAGGGAACCGACACATCGGGATTAGGCTTTGCAATAGGTGGGAAGGGTGAAGTAATCTATGGCAAGGTTGGTCAAGGTAGTGGTTTGAGCCCGAGTGAGAAACCCACAAACACTCCCAAGTTGACCAAGGTCACCCCACTGAGCCTACCAAACCCATTGTGCAAAATGGCATTCTCCAAGAAACTCCAAAGACTCCACCTCCCAAACAAGTGTGGCTTCCTAAACCAAACCACCTCAGGAACCCACTTGACACTTTGCCTAAGATCCCTGAGGAAACCCTTCCTAAAGCTAAGGCCACAACAAGAGTGAACTATCCACCCAAGAGAGTGAAGCAACAATCACCCAAGAGAGATGGTCACTTGTTTGAGTTTTGCTTTAGGAGGAAGAGGGATGCTAGGCGTCAAGTTGAGTTTGAGAACCGTGACTTGTATCACCCACCACTTGGCATGTATGAGAGGGGTGTGCGGTCGGTTCGAGACGCAGTTCTTTGGGCCTAGAGGTAGGATGCCTCGGAGGGCTAGGCCACGGTTTGTGAGACCCCCGTGGTGGTCGTGCTCCGCGAGTGGATGTTGATCCTCGTTTTTGGGAGTTTTGAGTTTGACGGGGAGGAGTGCACCACGCTTTGTTGCGGCGTGGTGAGCACTTTGGGAAGAAGGGCCATAGGATGTTTGTTTTGCCTAACGCCTATCTTGGGCAAGATGGTCAACACCGGTATTCTCCCAAGTTTACTTACCCCAGTGTTGTGCCATTTGCTCATCCCATATTTTTCCGGTGATGCAAGTGACCAACACTACAAGAATTACGGGTTTACGTGACGTTATGATTTGGTCATGGACAAGCAAAAACACGTCATGGTTAACTATCGATGACGGTCTAGTGAAACGTCATCTATCCCGCGTCATACATTTTTCGGACCAAAATTGAACGCCACGGCTGGTTTTTGGATCGTCATGCATAAACCGAAGGGCAACTATAGGAAGAGGCTATGGTGATGAACTAAACCGTCATGGTTTTGCTGCCATGTCATTTGTTGCCATGTCATTTGGTGATGTTGGATCGACATGGCAGCCGCCTTGCCACATCATCATGAGGCTTTCTATGCCCTATTTTCTCCAATTAGGCCCAAGTTTTGTGTATTTTTTAGATTTAGTTGGGCCCACATTTTAGTATATTATTGGGCTAGCCCAATTATACTTTTTTTAGATTTAGTTGGGCCTATATTTTTAGTACACTATTAGGCTAGCCCAATTACATAGTAGAATTGGCCCTTTATGGCCCATAACATATCAGCAAAAAAAGTCAAATTTAAATTACAACAAATTCAAATTTAAATAGACATCAATTTCACATTTATATTGACAACACATTCAAATTTAAATTCACAAGATTCACATCGTCATAGATGACCACATATCATCACGTAGATAAACATAAATACACCAAGGTCCCATCGTCACACATACATACAAATATAGTTAGATATGAAGTTTGGCACAACAAAGCATGCATCGGGTCAAAGACCATGCTGTAGTTCACATAATGTATCTGATTCACACATACTTCTAAATATAGTTCATAGAACATACATCCATCACCAAAAGTCATGCATGCACAGGTCAAAGACCATCCGCTGCTGCTTCCTGAACACATAAGTTCACAGCCATGCATCAATTCAACAAAAAGAGGTAGCCACTTGTCCATAGCGCACATCCATCACCAAAATAAGCAACCAAAAGCAAGGTGCACCAGTGATAACCCAAGACAGCCTTACTGTGTTGCATGGCATCCTGGAATCATGGACATCAAATTCTTGATCAGTGCATCAATGTCAGCTTGCCTTTTCTTCGACTCTTCTAGCTTAGCCCTCTCTTCTTGCTTAGCCCTCTCCTCTTCTTGCTTAGCCCTAGCCGCTTACGCCTCTGGAATTTCTTCAACATTTCTTCCATTTGTTGTTGTTGAGCCTTGACAATCTCCCTAAGATCACTGGATGTTTGTTTCTCCACCGCCAGTTCCTCTTCTAGGTCATGCTCAGCACTAACACGTGTGGCTTTGCTTTGGAGCACCACATTTATAAGAAACCTGTTCTTCTTACCGTCTGTTTGGTTCGGGGTTGCGAGGGGGTTGGGTTGGCTCCAACCCACTTTTCGAGGGACGGCTCCAACCCTCGCACCTTGTTTGGTTGGTGGGTGGGGTTCATCCCATTTTCTTGTTTGGTTGGAGGAATATGAACGGGTTGGCTCCAACCCTTCACTTGTTTGGATGAATGGATTGAAACAAAACCTAATATGGTCACCTTTACACTTTGGATAGGTGAGGTTACCCCCTTAATAAATAGCAAATAACTTCAACAATAGCAATAGTTCATAGTTCATATGCTTGTACCATGGATTTGAGCATATACAAAAAAAATAACAGACCGCATATATGCAAAAAGTCACATATAACAGCCACATGGTAATTTCATCAACAAATTAAAATGACCACATATTACAAAACCTGATATGGTCATCAACTTGATATTGAAATAACAGCCACATAAAAGTCTTGGCCACATTAGAAATAGAAGTCTTCGGCCATATCCATAGGCACATTACATATAGTAGCATGTCTTATGCTTGCACAATGCATCAAGTTCAAGCCTTTTACAATATATATCATGTTCAAGGCCTCCACATTGCACTATACAAGCTTACTTAGACCACAAATCAAAAGAACCATCCCATGTGGTACTTACAAAAGAACCATCCCATTACTACAACTTACCCTTACTGCTCCCCCGGGTAGTTGTCAGCAATGTGCTTTGTAACCCAATTGAGTTTATGCTCAAAAGACAAGGAGTTGAAAGCTCTAGCTATGTGAGGATTTGCAACCAAGTAGGAATGGTAGAAGGATAAGTGAGTGTCATTGAAACTACCACTCATAGCCATCAGGTTGTCATACAAATCGTAGGCACATCATTGTCATTTTTCCTCACTTTCTCTATTGCCTTCGCTAACTTCACACTTCCCCATTTAATTGCAGCAACCAATGGATCTTGATCACTCCTAGCCCTCTTCTTGCCCTTGTTGGTCTGATTAGGCTTGGTGGTATTTCTAGCAGATGAAGTTGCCACATTGTTGTCTTGAGTTCCACCCCCATCACTCCCCATCCTGCGAACAACACTCTCCAAATCCTCTGTACTTTCCTCCTCCATTGTACCTAGAGGTGCACTAGAGTCCTTTGCAAACAAGCCTGTAGCCATGGTACTTCCCCATATTGTGTACATCTCATAAAAGTGCTCAATAGGCTTGTTCAAATAATCAGCATCAGCCTTGTGAACCTAGAATTTCAGCAAGGCACAATAATTTCAGCAAGGCACAATAATGCCATGAAACAATAATTTCAGCAAGAAATATGTGAGCAAGTAAATGAGGGATGAGCCAATACCTTAATATATGATTGTTGTAGTGCTCATCATCAAGAGTTATAGTGTAGCTTTCTTCATCCCAACCCAAAAGCACTCAAACCACGAAGGTCACATATCTTCTGAAACTTCTTTTGCCATGTCTTGGTGATTCTTGACTGGTCACCAAAAGACGCACAATGCCAAATTTCTCTTGGAGAGCCTTTGCACACGCATTGTAGTGTACCATCTTGTGGGTAGATGAAGTCTTGGTGCCATTGACCACTAGATTTGCAAGGTATTCGAGCATAAAGGTGACCAAGTGAAGTCCAAGTAGCATGTTCCATTTACCTACAAAATTTCAGCAAAGCATAATAATATAATATAACTAGAAGTAATTTCATCAAGGCATAATGCCATGAAACAATAATTTCAGCAAAGTAGCAATCAAATATCTCAACAAATATGTCCTCGAATACAATTTCAGCCACTACAATTATTCTTACACATAACAATGATCAACAAATACAACTAGTAGCAATGGTCCTTTTCGAATATGAAATACAATACAAATTACATTGTCCAATACTAGTTTCCATGGCTTTGGGGATCAGCCCACATTTGGTCACCAAGCCTTGCCTAAAAGCTACCATAATGGCACTCTCACTTCTTTGTCCCGGCCCATGTGGTATCTTGGGTGTTCTCATCATTGTCACTTGGTATATTGAATTCATCACTACCATCTTCAATCACCCAATTATGTATGATGCAGCAAGCAACAACAACATCTACTTGAGTTTCATAAGGAAAAAAAGGAGAGGCATCATCAAGAACTTTGAATCTTCTTTTTAGTGCTCCAAATGCTTGCTCTACTATTATTCTCAATGCTTTGTGTCTATGGTTGAACAATTCCTTCTCATTTTGCACGGATTATTCCCCATTCATTCAAGTGGTAGCGTACACCCCGAATAGGGGCAAAAATCCTGGTTTGGCTCCATATCCACCATCAACTAGATAATATTTACCTAACATATGATTTATAGTTAAGTTAGATCTCAATGGTCCATTAATTTTGATGAACAAATTTTTGGGCAAGATTTATCTATTACCTTGTGGCACACGAAGGCCATTCTCACGTGTTAAAGCATCACGTAAGACAAGTGCATCATGTCTTTGTCCCCTCCCATCCGGCCAAGACATAGGTGAACTTTTGTTGAAAATCTACGGTACCGCTAGTACATTTTGAGTACAATGCTTGTATCTACCACGAAAGGCATGCTGCATTTCCTTTGGAACAATGGCTCAGACATGTGTACCATCAAGTGCTCCTATACAATCCTACGTGATGTTCAAAGAAGTCAAGATTAGGCCAATTATGGGTTTGTCAAAATATTAAGAATATGGCATAAGGTTAGCTTCACACCTCAAAGTATGGATACCACCTTGTGTCTCCTTCTATTTTTTAGCTGGAGTGTCCAATGAAGGGGGCCTAATATATTCCTCTCAGTAGCTCACCAATAGCATGAAGAACTTTGTTGAAATAACGACCGACCGTTTCTCCAAATCTATCGAAATTTCTTGCAATTACTCTATTTCTAACATTGTGTCCCACAAGTATGTAGAAACATTGCCACTTGCTCCTCAACAGATATATGAATGGTATCTTCAAGTAAAGCATAATCTCTAAACAGCTTACAAAACCTAAAAAGAAACGTGCTTTGTTCATTCTCGGCAAGTCTAAACAAGTTGTGTCATTCCTCCAGATTTTGTCATCTAGGTATTCAATTCTCTTCCTATCCCTTTCACATATTGGTGCATAAGTAATCCCTTCCCTTCTTGCAACTCGTTTTTCTTTTCCTAGACCTTGCAACAATTGCCATGGCACACAACAACCAATGTGCAGCAGCGAAAAGACAAACAAATGCTTTGAGTCTCTTATCCATCTACATACGGCGGGCATTTCACTATTAATGACTTGGCAAAATTACTAGTTAGGGTTTCCATGTAGTAACACAACAATCTTAGAATCAAGCATCAATCTATAAGCATCGATTCGCCATTAACACACCTAAAGGATGGGGGATGATTTTTACCTTGATTTGTTAGGAGCAAGCAGCATACTACGTAGGGAGTACCGGAAGGAGCCGACCCGATCTGGGCGGAGGAGCAAAGAAGAGGTGGGGAAGGGACGACCGGAGGGAGGCGGCCCTGGCCGGCGGGGCGCGTCCAGGCGGCCGGCGGCCTGGATGCGCCGCGGACGGCGTGTGGGCGCTACCCTCGGCGCTGGCGGCCGCAAGCGCGGCCATCGGCCATCGCGCGGACCTTCCTCGCGGGCATCGGTCCCGTGGTGGGCGGGGGCGGGCGCGGGGAGGTCTGGCGGCGGTGGGGGCCGGGCGACGGGAAGCTCTGGCGGCGCGACGGGACTGGAGCGAGTTTCCTAGCGACGGGAGAGGATAAGGCTGGTCACGGGTGAGTGGAAAGAGAGAAGGGGTGAAGGGAAGCCCGTGCATGTGCTCGACCCGGACGGGTTGGCTCCATCCGCCACTTTTCGGGGTTGGGATCGACCCGCATCTAGACGGCATATTCTCTCCAGGTCGAACCCAACCCTCCCTAAACCCCCAACCAAACATCTAAAAAATGGGTCCAACCCAGCCAGGTCCAACCCACCCCACCAACCAAACACACGGTTAGTTTTTTTGAGCAAGAGCCCGAGAGACCACATCAGTCACATCCTTTGGTTGAAGACCATCATCTATAGGTTCATTCAGCTTCTCCTCTATTTCAGCCTAGCAGCATGAGAGAAATAGATAGGTCAATGATCATGACATATGAACCTAATGCATCATCAGATTGTGAACTAAGTATGATTTTACTTACAATAAGACATTGAACTACAGGAGCAAATCCTTTCTTTTTGCTGTAGTGTGTCTCTTTGAATAGTTCCAGTGCATTTGGTGGTTCGTTTCACCCAAAATAGAAGTTGTGTTAGTATACTATTGTCCTATGTTGGGTATGGAATTACAATATGCTAGACTTAGAAATACACACCTTCAGCGATGTTGGCAACCTCTGTTTGTCCATTTTCATTGACATCATTCATTGTGGCGCCATTTGGAGTGCGTTCATCCAGGTTCAGCTCAGTGCTTACATGCTGATCTCCATCTAGGCAGCCATTTTGCTCACCGGCATCAGCTACAATATAGAATAGAGTTAGTAATAGTGCTTTAGAATGTTGTCTCTAAATGTGAGTTTGATTTGTTACAAGAATGTAGTCAGTTAACCTTCATCTGTAGCTTGATTAGGGATTTCAGATTGATTATTCATTGCATTAACATCAGCCGGACGTTTCATCATTCCCCTTGAACAACACTAGATTGCATCCCAGGTTGTGCCTTCTTAGAGCCTGTCTTCCTCTTCTTCTACAAAGAAACAATCAAACATACAACATGGGAGATAAAAATTAGATGCAATTAGCAAGCAAACCACATAATAAGATTTGACACTATGGAATAACTAGCACCTTAGATGATAAAGTAGGAGGTTCCAGGTCATCATCACTTAGATGGGCATCACTGTTAGCCTCATCTTCACCATTGTACTCCAAACCAGAGTCTTCTCTGTTCTACTGCTGCCGCCTTTCTGGGGAAATAGTAGTGTTCGCACATAGTTGAGCTAACACAGGAAGTCCTAGTCTCTACAAGTGCGCGTTGTTGCGCATACACTTTCTCATCCGTTGGAGTAGATGAGGATTCATCATAGCTTCTGCAATGAGAAGGAACAAAGAGTGCAGATGTCAGCATGCTATAGTGAAAAGACCTCACTTGTAAACTAATTTATATTGTGAGGAGCACAAGCATACAATCTCTAGGAATTGATCTCAATCATTTAAATTTGCATTTAAAAGGGAAACCGACTAGACATTTACAACCTTCAGAAACTGTTCTACAGAATTCAAAATTTAGTTTTATTAATAATGTAAAGAAATTGGAAAGTAATAACTAATGTCTGAAAACAACATTTATTTACTGAGCATGCAGATTATGTTTCCTACCAGGACCTGCCATTACTAAGCATGCAGATTATGCTTTGCACCGCGTTCTTGCTCCTTGTCCGGGTTGCCTCAAGGTTGTCCGCGTAGGTGAGTGCGTGTTTAAATTCTTGGTTTCGGCCCGGAACATTGCGAACGTTCTAGCGATCCATGGTGCCCTGCGCCTTGGCTCCGTCGTGCTATCTCTCCACCCGTCCCCTTGCGGCGGCGCGGCTGCCGCCGCCCGGCGCCGCCTCAGTTCTACCCGCCAACGGCTTCACGCTCCGGTTTTCAAACGGCGCAACTCTTTTCACCTAACGTCTTTATGGCGGTCGGCGTTGCATCGGACCCACCTCGACCAAGCACTGCGCGCCGGCGGATTTGCCTTGGGGACGGTTCGAGAAAAATCTTTTGATTGCGGCGTCGGCGCAACCCAGCCCATGCCCGGGTTTGCCGGAGGGGCGTGGGGCGCCCGAGCGGTCTTGTCTCCGTGGCTCAAACGGCGGGGGTTTTCAAGTCGAGTGACACCGTCTTCAATTCCCAGCTACCACGACGTTCCTACCTTGATGTCGCTCGCACGCCCGGCTCCCCCGTCCCTTCCCTAAAACCCTAAAACCCCTCTCCTCTTTAAAAGCTTGCTTCCGGTGCCTTTCGCTTGATCATCAAGTGAAGAACTGCCGTGACCCCGTCCGCTGCAAGCTTTGCCACGTCTCTGGTCACCGCAGCTCAGTGCGGGATGTTTCGCCGCCTCCTTGGCCGATCTCGCCGGTCCTCGACGCCCGCTCACCCACGGGCACCCATCCCCACAAACACCGCCGTCCCCTCTCCGCCAACCCGCTCTTCCACCCCGACGCCACCACCCCACCCAACTCCTTCCGCCGCCGCCCAGGTCTCCGACACCGACTTCACCTTCACCCTCGCTGCCGCCTACGACCCGGCCAACATGTTGGCTTCATCGTCGTCGGCTCCTGTGGCCGGCAGCGCGTCTGTGCCTCCCTCGTCGGTGGAGGTTCTTAGCACGATCGCTCGGGGCCAATCTTTGCCGCTGCGTCCGCAGTTCGTGGATCGTTTTGTGCCGGGGGCTGGGGATGGCCCGGTCGACGGCCGCTCTCCTTTGCCTCCTCGGCATCTTCGACGGCGCTCCGCGCGCCCGCCGTCGCCCTCCGGTCGCGCCTCGCATTGGGCTCCCTCCTCCTCCACCTAGCGCGGGGACTCCGGCTCCGGGAGTACGAGCGGGAGTGCGAGAGCGGGACTTCAACGGCTCCGACTCGGCGGCCTCGCTGGATGCGGCGCCCGGCCGCGCACGTCGATGCTGGGTCTCCCGGCGTGAGGAGCTCACGGCCAAGCGGCTTCGCCTACATTGACCCTCCGGTTCGTGCCGTCGAGGTGAGCCACTTCTCGCGTGCGCTCTTCGCTCGGTGGAGCCCCTCCCACCGGTGGACCTGCTTCCCTCCTCTCGCGGCGCCATGTTCTTTGCGGTGCGACTCCTTGGCCGCCAGGGACTCCCTTCGCCTCAAGAGTCCCATCTCCTGGGACGGACACGTCCTGTCCTTGGAGAGGCCGGATGAAACGAACAACCGCTTCTTCCGCATCCCCACCTGGCTCGCCTTTGTCTCCATTGCGGACTTTCCCAATGAGCATTGGTATGAGTCTAAGATCAAGGAGTGCTTCTCTTCCTTCGCGGAGGTGGCCGAGATCGACCCGGCTGTCTCTCGGGTAACACTTTCGAGCACCCGCGCCTTCTCCTCGAGGTGAGCGACCGCCTCGAGATCCTCGCGAGTGCGGATCTCCTCCAAGGCGGGTCTTTGGTCGTGACGGCGTGGTGGCGCCGGGTCTACCCAATCCGGGTTTGGCCACGGCAAGACCAATTTGGATGGCCAGGAAACCCGGCTCCCTTCTTTGGTCGCCACCGCCGCCCGGCCCGGGCCGCCCCTCGGGTCCCAACGGGCCATTCCGCTGAGCGGCCGGCGTCGCCGGCGCCCGCACGCGCTCCATGGCGGCTTCAACCCGCTCCGGGACCATGGCGCGCACCAAGATGGGTTTGCCGGCACCCGGAGTTTTCGGGTCGCGCCGTCCGTCGCGTATGGCAGCACTCGGCCTCGCCCGTGTCTATTGCGCGCCTCATTGCCTCCTCTCCGCTGTCGGGCGGCTTGTCCCGGCGTCGTCACGTCCACCACGGCTCGGGGTCCCTCGTCATGGACGCCCGGTCCTCGCCGACCGCTCACCGCCTCTCGACACTCTGCGCCGCCCGCCTCGCGGCGGTCTCGTCGGCCGCTTCGGGAGCGGCCGTGGCCACAAAACCCATCATCACCTACCACCGACGCCGGACCGTTGCGTTCGCCGCGGCGCCACGCCCGCGGTGCGGACGGCGGCCCGGACGCGTCGTCATCCCTCAACGCCGCAGCCCCGTGGTGGGCGGGCGGCGGCGGCTCACCGTCGACTCCACCACGCGGGCCGTTCAGCGTAGGCCCTCCTCAACTCCCCTCGTCCGGCTGCTCGGCCGGCCTGAAGAAGCACGTCAAGACGAGGAACATCTGTCGGCGCAAATGACCTCCCGGTCGGGTGGGTGATCTGCGCCAAGCTCATCGATCGCCGCAGGCTGGTCGGCAAGTCCGCCGACGACGCGGGTCGGCGCGGTGCCTCTTGTGGCTCCATGAGGTACTCGGGTTCGTCCGTTCGGCGGCTCGTGCCACTCCCCCCTTGCGACGCGGGGCTTGTCCTCGTGGTGGCGCCGCTATCGTAGCTCTTGTTTTCTCTAGACCGGCATGGCCACCGCCGTTTGTTTTAACTGTTGACGCTGTACTGGCGCGACGCCGCCATTGTTCGTCTTTGGTACGCCGGTGCTCTAGTTGTAACCCATGAATGTAAGCAAACGCACTCTACTTTTCGTTACGTGGAACGTTCGCGGTTTAGGCGATCCGGACAAGTGCAAAATCGTGCGTGATGCTTTCAATGATGTGAGTCCATCGATGATCTGTATCCAGGAAACTAAGTTATCGGAAATCTCTTTTTTCAAAGCCAAAAGTTTCCTTCCTCAGAAACTCTCTTCCTCCTACACTTTCGTGACTGCGGATGGCACCCGAGGTGGAATCCTCACGGCGTGGGATCCTTCAATCTTCTCCCTCCTTCACTCTTTCACTAAACCCCACGCACTCACTACCTCCTTCTCCTGCAATGCCTCAAGTCTCGACTTCACTGTCACGAACGTCTACGGCCCCTCGGACCACCGCGGGTCTCTCCCCTTCCTCCAAATCCTAGTGACCTTCCCCGGCTCATCTCTTCGCCTTGGCTCCTCCTTGGAGATTTCAACTTTGGTGAGGTGTCCAGGAAGACAAAAACAATGGCGGATCAGCGGCTCCCTCGCCTCGGCTTTCAACAAAGACGCTTCAATCCAGTAAACCTCACCGAAGTGCACCTGTCCGACCGTCTCTACACCTGGTCTAACAATCAACCGAACCCAGTTCTGGCCAAGCTTGACAGGATGTTCACAGACAACCCTTTCAATCTCCTCTTCCCCTTATGCACCCTATCCTCCCTTCCCGGACCTACTTCCGATCACACCCCCTCCTCCTCACAAAGCAACCTCTGACATCCCCAAAAGCAACATCTTCCGTTTCGAAAATCACTGGCTGCACCACAGCGATTTCCTACCCTCGGTTCTCCCGGCTTGGCAGCAGGCGCGTTCACGGGATGACGCGGTTCAGCGGTGGCCGCATGCATCAAATCGAATCGGCTCGGCGGCGAAGGTATGGAAACGGTGTATCGGGGCACCCTCCCAAACCATCGAATCGCTTGTTCATCATCCAACTTTTGATTACTTGAAGAGACAAGATGTCCGTCCCCAAGCTGAATTTCAGGCTAGAGTCATAGCAAAGGATGCACTGCAAGAGGCAATCAAGTCCAAGGTCGCTTCATCGGAAACAAGCGGAGCAAAGACAGAGCAATCAAGGAAGGGGACGCCAACACCGCAGCGTTTCACCATGCCCAAGCAACTCGGCACATGCGCTCCAACTTCATCGGGATGGTCAGGGTTCGGGGAGGCGAGATCGTGTCTCATCTTTGGCAAGATCGAAGCCTTGACATCCTACTTCGGATCGGTGTTGGGTTCTCCGGAGAGTCGGTGCCAATTGATCTCGGCGGTTGTACATGGCCGCCCCGCCGACCAAGTGACAGTCTCACGGATGCCTTCTCTGAATCAGAGGCAGTGCTTGCTCTTCACTGCATGAATAGAAACAGCGCACCCGGCCCTGATGGCTTTGGGCCGGCTTTCTACAAATCGGCCTGGCCGACCGTCAAGGAGCGGGTCATGGATTTCCTGTCTGCCTTCCACCGTGGTCGGGCCTCTCTGGAACCGATCAACAGATCTTACATGGTACTCATTCCAAAAAAACCAGGTGCGGTGGACGTTGATTGCTTCAGGCCAATCTGCCTACAGAATTGCTCCCTGAAGATTCTATCAAAGATTCTAACAACAAGGCTATAGCAAGAGATACCTAAACTGATTGATGTCCTGCAAACTGGGTTTATCCGGGGCGGTCAATTTCGAGAGACATTTGTTTTGTGGTGAGCTTGTGCGGGTGTGTCACAAGAGGAAGAAACCGTTTGGTCCTCAAGCTAGACTTCGCAAAGGCGTTTGATATCGTAAATTGGGATGGCTTTGTTTTGCGATCTGCCGATGGCTAGAAATTTTCAGCCAAAATGGATTTCGTGGATGAAAGAGATGCTATCGTCGTCCGAACGGTAGTGCTAGTGAATGGTTGCCCCGGCCCCCGGATACGATGCAAAAGGGGGCTCCGGCGGGAGACCCCATTTCACCTTACCTATTCCTCTTAGTGGCGTAAAACACCGCAATGTCCGATCAAAGCAAATGGCAATATTCGACACCCGACCGAGGATGGTCTCCCTTGTCTTTGCCGCCAATATACGCGGACGACACTCCGATAGTCTTCTTGGCGGCGATCCGGCGGATCTTTGCTTGCTGAAGTCGGTCTTTGGACCCGGTTTTTCGCTTGCTCGGGTCTTAAGATCAACTTCAACAAAAGCACCTTGGTGCCCATTCACATGTGTGCGAGATCACGTTCGGGCCTCGGTTCGGATCCTTGGTTGTAGACGGGGAGGGGTTCCCACGGCCTTATCCGGGTTTACCTCTCTCGGTCCACAAGGCTGCCCGGTCTCGGCATACGCCCCGTACATGCGGAAGACGGACCGATACCTTGGCTCATGGCGGCGCGGCTACTCAATCCGATGGGCGGGGCGGTCATGGTGAATTTTGTTCTAGACTCCCTTCTAGTCTACTTCATGAGCTCTCTACAACTCCCACCCGTCGTGATACGGTTTATGGACAAGATGAGAAGAGCCTTTCTGCAGTGCGGAAACTCTTACGGAAAATCCTCTCCCGCAAATTGCTTGGTGGCTTTTTTGTCGGTTTGTATGCGAAGGAGTTTGGTGGGTTGGGAATCAAAGACCTTGGGACACTCAACATCTGTCTGCTGCTCAAGCTCTTGCACGAGCTATTACGTCCAAAATCTTTAGCTTGGGCTATGTGGGTGCGGGGCCGTGCTTCAATCTCCTCCCTGGCGTGGAGACATCCATGGCCAACATTGGGAGGTGGCCCGGTCCTTATTGCCACTTTACCAGGCCATCACAACAGTTTCAATTGGCAATGGGAACAACACATCCTTTCGGCTCGATGTTTGGGTAGGCGATGAGTCAGCGGCAAATTCCTTCCCAGCCCCTCTACGGCCCACGCGCAACAGCAAGGAGGCGTCGGTCGGAGAAATCTTTGCAAAGACGGCGTTCGGCATTCTTTGGTCCCGAGGCTTTCGGTTAGGGCCTCCCGGGAAGGCTGGTGCAAGTTCAGCCAGCCTGCTTACGGACGTCTCACTAGCGATGATGAAGACACAAGACTTTCTCCGTTCATTAACTCAAAAGGCAACATCGACGGTGGAGCTGTCTCTACCGCTTGCTCAAGTCAAAAAGGCCAGCCCAAGGAGGAAAGATCGGTCTTCATGCGGAAAAACTTCGGCACCGCCTAGAGTGCAAATGTTCATGTGGCTCCTCCTCAAGAGGCGCATTCAGTGTCGCTCCGTGCTACGAGAAAGCGTGTCGTGCCAAACTCAACCTGTGAGATTTGCAACACGCTTGATGAAACTCGGAACACATCATAAGTGGCTGCGCCCTTGGCAAGTCCTTCTGGGAGAAACTCAACATGCCTCACCTCATCGGCGTTGATATGGCAGATCTGCACTTGGTCAAACCGCAAGCAGGGGTTCCTAACGAAGAGCAATCTGCCTTCATTGCCCTGGCATGCTGGCAGCTGTGGAAGGCTAGAAATGCAGCTGTTTTCAACCACGAAATTCTCACCGTGCAGCAAGTCCTACAGTCATGTATCGATATGGCTGAAGCCTGGAGAGCACGTTTCAAAAAAGAAAGAAGAAGGTGATCGTAGATAAATGGTGCCAGCTACTGGACATGGCAAAGAACAACTAGTTCGGTTGTAAATGTCTCCTCTTACCCCCTTTGTACAGCTTCTGCTAACCATCTTGTAAATGCTTTTCTAATGAGGCCATTTGGGGCCAAAGAAATAAAAATTCAGGTGGGAACGCCGCCCCCCGGTGGCGCAAAAAAAAAAAAAAATACCTTATGTGTTCTCCTTTAACGGTAAACGGTTGTGATTCCCAGAAAGAGATATCACCCAAAATAGAAGCTGCATGAGAGACACTTCACCCAAAATAGAAGCTGCGTGTAATTCATAGCAGCAGCACCTATAACAAATTAACAGTTCAGGTTAAAGAACCCCACAGATGTTAGGCCATGTACAACCCAAAGACACTAGGTCGTCTGCAAGTTTTATACAGACGACTTAATAGACAATTGATATAGTGCATCGTCTTTTTGAATGTTTGTAGTTTATTTAATGCATACTTGCAATGATCATCTATTTGATTGTGTGTGGCCTATATCTCTGTAGTTTATTCTATTCCCTCCCGCTCCAGGCTCCTAGCTCAAGAAAGGTTCACAATGGCACGAGCTATGTCTACATAATAGGATCAAAGCTTTCACATTTAGATAACAGCAGCTACCAATCAGAAAGCATATGGCAGTTCACTAACATTCAGTATCCAAAAATGCAGAAAAAATAGCAGCATACTATGAACATTCAAAGAGAGCATTTCACACTTAACTGAATGAGTACACGAATGAGTACACTTAAGGGCACCTAGTGGAGCACCTTTGTTCATCTAACTGACAGAAACTAAACTGTAGCTTGCCTCTGATAGCTACTGAATCAGAGATCTTAAGGGCACCTAGTTTAGCACTTAGTGAATCAGAGATAAAATTCAGAGGCAATAAACATGTTCAGGCTGCAATACATATTTAGACTACACACACTGCTAGTTGGCTATATATGCAACTAAAATTTAGTGAAGTCATGTTGAGGCTACAATACATGTTTAGTCAAGCTGTTTAGAGATAACTGAATACAGGTTCAGAGATACATCTTCAAAGATAACTGAAACTAAACTAACTGAATACAATTTGCTATATATATGCAACTAAAATTCAGTGAAACTGGACTGAAAATTCAGTGAGTCAATTTGTTATATATGCAACTAAAATCAATTCAGTGAGATGTGCTCTCTATGACCCAAATGGATCAGGCAAAAACGAACTGAACAACCAACTGAGGGAAGTGTGTATAGCACTTGGGAAGCAACTAGCAAATGTACGTCACCCAAACACGGGAGAAGAGGAGAGACAACTCCATCTCATGGGGCACATGCGACCACATCCCCTCCGCCAAAATTAGATTGCCCAAAATAGAAGGTGTCGGAGAGACATTCACCTTCAACATGCTCGCCCCGCCATGGCCTCTTCGCTGGTTTCCTGCCTCGATTCTTCGGCGACATCGGTGGTACCTACGGGATAGTGGCGGTCGCGCTCGTCACCTTCACCATCGAGGACGCGCTTGTAGGCTGCTGGACGGCGGAGCGGGATGGCGAAGCAGCGGTGGATGAATCGGTGGATCTGGAGGCTGCAGGATGGTGGAGCGGGGCTGCGGGACGGCGGGGCTGCGGGACGGTGGAGCTGCGGAATGGATTGGGGGATGGTGGCGGCGTTGCCTGGAAGAATTGGAGGATTGAGGGGGATTTTGGTGGTGCCTTGCCTACGAGACGCGGAGCCAGATTATATATGGCGCTCCAATATTACCAAAATGTCCCCATCAGGGTGCGCGCCTACTGTGTTCAAAATATTGAAGAAGGGGCATAATGGTAAATCCTTAGCCAGATATTGGAGGCGGTTCGGCCGCTCGCTGCGAAATTTTCAAGGTGCGCGCAAAATGCCCGCCAAAGGCCTGGAGGGCGCGAGGGTGCCCCTTTTTTTCTTCTATTTTTTTTTCTTAGCTATCAACGTAATAAAATGGTGCCATAACCAAATTTTGAATATTGTGAGCCTACTTGTTTAGGTAATAACTAAAATTTGGATTACAATGTACTTACTTGTTTAGGGAATAACCACAATTTTAAAGTTTAGCTATCAAATTGTTTAGGACCCGGTAATCTAAATATATCACTAATGCCCCCTTTTTATGACATATACTAATAGTACTTAATAGATCATGTTAAGCCCAGTATTCTAAATATATCACTAATGCCCCCTCTTATCAAATTTTTAAATTTAGCTATCAAAATTTGTTAAATAGCTTAGTTTGTGTGTGGTTATGGGATGAGAGGGATGGTGCGGGATTCACTTTAGTTTTTAGGGATTACGTGGTCCATGTGCATTCA
Organism: Hyparrhenia diplandra; assembly: GCA_015847255.1. NCBI lineage: Eukaryota > Viridiplantae > Streptophyta > Magnoliopsida > Poales > Poaceae > Hyparrhenia > Hyparrhenia diplandra. The sequence goes on from JADLZK010006897.1 coordinate 713,459, forward strand.
GTGTTGTATTGGTTTCAAACTTTTCTTAGACTTCAAAATGCCCTTTGTGAAGCAACCACCAAGTTTGAGATTTTTTTTCGTAATTAGTTTGATACTTTTTTCGGTTTAATTGAATTTTCTTGCAACTTCAACGGTTAATTTTACGTTGAACTAATTCCACCCAGAAAAGATGCGGAATGGTGCCAATATTTGCCACTAGGTCTCTTATGCCCTAGGAGACAAATATTTGCGGAGGGTCATTGTAGAAGTCTAGTGTTTTCAACCTATAATTCACCATATTTTGTCTCACGCAACACCGATAGAAATATAATAATAAGAATAATACTCGAGAAAAAGTTAAGATCTTGTGTGGAACCTTATTTTTGGGCGTATATAATTACCAAAAAAAAATTTCAAGCCATTTCGGCATAGGAAATTTGGACATGCTTCACAAAGGTATACAAAACCTTTCATCGAAGCGTGTGTCTATACATGTAGGTTCTTAGGGATTTTGTGCTCCATGTGCATTCCAAGTGTTGTATTGGTCTCAAGAATTTTCTTAGGCTTGCAAATGCCCCTGTGTGAAACACCCACCCAATTTGAGATTTTTTCGAATTGGTTTGATATTTTTAGTTTTATTGAATTTTTCACGTGACTTTGTTGATTATACGTTGAACCGAGTCCATGCCCGAAAAAGATCTAGAAAGGTGCCAAACTTTGCCATAAGGCCCTAGGAGACAAATATTGGTGAAGGTCGCAACATAATTCTTGTGTTTTCAATCTTTAATTCACCATATTTTGTCTCATGCAATACCGAGATAAAAATTTAATAATAGAAATAATAATTAGAAAAATCTAAAATCTTATGGGGACCATATTTTGGATGTATTAGACTACCAAAAAAATTTCAAGTCATTTCGACAAAGGCGTATTGAACATGCTTTCACAGAGGTACATGGAACCTTTAATCGAACCATGTCTATACATGTGAGTTTTTAGGGGTTCTAAGGTTCATGTGCATTCCAGTATTGTATTGGTCTCAAATTTTTTCTCAGGCTTGCAAATGCCCTGTGTGAAGCAGCCACCAAATTTAAGATTTTTTTGAATTGATTTGGTGTTGAAGCTTATATATAGAAAGTAGCAAATAACTTGTAGTCCACTGTGTTGTCCTATGTACGTGCCCAATGATTTATATATATAGTAATCCTTGAATAAACTCTATGACATGTGGATCGGCTATTGCGTGTGGTGACTGCATTGATCCCTCATGTATGAAATGATAGGATATTCTTTAATTTTTTATAAAATCTCTTCAAAATTTCAAAAGGTTTGAAATTTGGTCAAAATATCTAGCAAAATCTACTCCTTGGTTTAGCATCTCTCTATCTCTAAAATAGCAGATGTTTTGCAAATTAATGACATCCTTTTGTTTTAAGTTTATCCTGTTTTGTAGAACTAGTAATTTTTTTAATGAAACAAATGTTCTTCAAACTACTCAGTTCCTTCCCCTAAAAGTCGGTCGAAACAGATCAGCCCCCGTCCTTTCTCCATTCTCTTTCTTCCCCTCAGTCCCTCACTATGCCCGTGGACTCAGTTCACAGCTATGAGCCGATCTAGGGTTGCACCCTTGCCCTGCCTTTATTCCTCATGAGCCGTGTGCACAAATAGATGGAGAGAGGAGAGTAGTCCATGACAGTAGGGGCCCACAGGGAAATGGATGCCTCTTGGTCATGGGCTTTCTCCGCCTGCTGCCCGTCGTCAGGGGTTCAAATCCGCGAGTCTTTCCACACATTTTCATGGGATTTTCCTAAGGATTTACCGGCGTTATGCGTTAAGTGGAAGCGACGTTCCCGTCGACGACGCGGCCTTTATGGTGACTTCGAGAATCTCCGTGATCTGCCGGCCGCCCAGGTCGCCTGGAGGTCTTCGTAGGGGTAGAAAAATGCGTGCGCGTGTGTTCATAGGGGTGAGTGTGCGTGCGTGTTGTGAGCGTCTGCGTTGTACCGTGTAATTTAAAAAAAAAAAAAAAAATCCCAGTCGCACGAACAGAGAGCACAGAGAATAGAGGGAGAGGAGAGGAAGACACAGATGGCCGATGAGGAAAGGCTCCGGTGGCCGGCATCCTTGCAGCAAGGCGGGAGGAAGAGCAGAGAGAAGTGGTGGTGAGGGCGGCGCAGCTATCAGCGGGCCACGACGCGTGTCCGGCTGCGAGCAGGTGGCAGGCAGATCTGGGCGGTGGTTGCTGGCGAGGCGGGGAGCGGTAGCGAGCGCGGCTTGGTGCGGTGCGTGTGCACGGCGTGCTCTCCGTCGGTGAGCTGTGACCTGCTCACCATACGCCTGTCCCGGTTCTAGCGTCGCTCGTTCGCCCTCCGCGCGCGCCGGTGAAGACGAAGGAAAGAAGACGAAATTTGGCGCGATTCTTTCGCCTCGCGCCCACAGCTGGATCCCGCACGGCATCGACTCAAGGCGACGGCTCCATACAACTCAAATCTTGCCGTCGAGTCCGCCTGGGAGCACGAGCCCGCGCTATACGTGCCCTCAGCCGACGAGCCCGCGGCGCCTGCAGCTCGCGGTCGCCGGAGCTGCCGCGCGGGAGGAGGGACGACAGCCATCAGCTCGCGGTCGCCGGAGTATCGGTACCGGAGGAGGGAAGGCCCGCGCATTTCACGGCGCGGTCGCCGGAGTACCCCGCGGCGCCTGCCCTCGCAGCTCTCGGCACCTGCAGCCCCACGCCATGACTGAAGAGAGCTCTGTTTCTTCGACAAGCCATGGCGGCGGTGCTGGATCTAGCGACTCCCCTCCCCTTTCCCATCCCCAACCGTGACTGCCCGCTCGACTACAATCTACCGGTAATGTGCTCCTGCAACCTGAAATCGCTGAAGCACGTACATGTCTCTTTTGTTGCATTTGCTGCCAATGGACTACGAACTTCAGCTGTTCGATTAAATGCCCACATGACTGTCCGTTCTGAATCCATTTTATTGTGAGAAATTCAGTTACCTATACAGGATCTTTGGTACACAGCCCGTCTGTTTCCAAAGTCCAAACTGTCCTGTTCTTAACTCTTCAAGCATGAACAGAAGCTATGATCTTCCCAGCATGTATGCCTTGGTTCCGTGTACACGTGCTTCACTAAGTCTTAATTTAGTTTTCTTTTGGGTGCAGATACTAGTTCCAGTGAATAGCTGCCTCACGTTCCTCCAATTGTCCCATTTTTTTAAAATTAGGTACTACTACTTCTTTGTGTGGGTTCCCAACTCTGAATACCAATCCAGACTATGAATTGTCAGAAAAACCAAATGGTTAACAACTGATACTGAAAATAAGCTGCGCTTATCATTTATATATCTATAGGGTTTGCTTTTGAGGAATACCATTGCTTCTGAATTTTATTGACACATACTACATAAATGCATGTAGATTTTTTTCACTGAATCATTTGTCGCTAAAGTCAAGCTAAATCCACTCATAATACTTGCAGAAAGTTTTAATAATAACTGATTAATTGTCCTTTTTTTCCAACAGACTATGGCTAAAGAGTGCAAAGTAGTGGACTCAGCGGTTACTGCGACTTCAGAGAATTCATGTTCAAGATAATGTAACAAGTAAAGGCTTGCAATACATGTTGGAGCAGGTCTGTGCCTCTGTATGCCATTTGGCAATCCTGGTTTCTATATTTTGTGGTTTCAGAAATTGTGCCTCTGTATGCCATTTGGCCAATGGCCGAGACTGCCAGAACATGACTCCAGGAAGAAGCACAACATTGCCTTGCTCGAGGGATTCTATGATGTCATGTATGTACAGACAACAAGATTTCTGGTACTTCTGTAATGCTCTGCAGGTTGATTGGATGCACTTCGTTTGTTTTCGTTGGCACAATAGTTGGCAAAGGTACCTGTGCCTTTTCTGTTGTTGTTGCCTCTGAAAGTGACTGCCGAAGAGATGACACAGGGTTAGGCACCATGGATGACGAGGATGGATTAGCAAACCACATCGACATGGCACGTGTTCTGATATAAGAGATCAAAGGGGTTTTGATGGTCTGCTAATGCCTCCAAACTGAACCTGTAATATAGCATGTATAAAATGGTTGCTGAAGAAGACGTCCAGCTTGTAGTAACTGAAGGCTGAATTTCAATATCATTTTCTCTGTGTTTGTAGTTGGGACTGTGACAATGCCCTTCAACCATGTAATATGTAGTTCGGACTCTGGCGATGTCCCTCAACCTAGAATTGCTGCCACTACATCAACCAACAAAGTACAACACTAATTTAAATTGTGTATCCAAATCCTTACCAATCGAAATCAGTTGAGGGCTTGACGGAGCCGTTGCCGCGGCTGCTCCTCGGTATCGCCTTCACCGCAGCCACCGCGCAATTGGGACGACCGGCGTGGATAGGGGCAGCCCGCGCAATCGGGATGACCGGCGTGGATAGGGGCAGCCGAGGTGGACAGGGACCCCAAGGCTGGCATCGACAACGCTGGCTGGTGTGGGATGGGGGTGGCCCGCGCGGAGAGGGATGGTCGGCGAGGATAGGGCGGCAGGCGGCTGCCCGGTGGACAGCGAGGATACGGGCGACGTGGATAAGGGCGGCGCGGCCGACGAGGACAGTCGTGGTCTAGACATGGTCGCTGGTTCGGACTTTGGAGACTGGACTCGGTCTCTAATTTTGGCGGCGACGTTTCCCCTTTTTTTCTCATGATTTTTTGTCGCGTCGGCGCCGTAAAAAACTTGTGGCTCTTCGTGCGTAAAAAGCGGCATGGTATCCATAGAGGCATGTTATTTTTGGAAAAATTTCAAATCGTAGACGTGAAGGTTTTTTTTAATTAGTCGACGGAGGGAGTATACTAATTTGTTTACCGGGCCAAAAGAATAAACATATCACAAATATACACACATAAATCAGTATCTAAGTGGTCAGGTGCTTGCTATTGTGATCCTTAGGTTTAAGGTTCAATTCCCAGCCGCTGTATTTTTCACATTTACCTTCCTCCCACCTTCCTATTTGGATATCCCATAAACCCCTTTCACTCAGCATGACACGTAGGAACGATGTGGACGCTCACATTAGCATGACATGTTGGATGTTGCGTCTGTGACCTTCCAATAAGTTTGTCATGGATGACTAAAATGATCCGTGACGCCCAATTATGACGATTATTTAACCAATTGTCATACATTCATCACCTTGATTTGGATCGCCACAGATGACTACAATGCGTGATGATTTGTTAGAAGGTCACAATCGAATCATCCACGTAAAGCCAAATTTCTTGTAGTGCAAGTCTTGGGTTCCCGAGTATATGCTTGTTAACCCTTTGGGATCCAAGACTTGGGATTCTTTGTCCTCTCATGTGTAGGTACGAGGACGTGGGGTGGAGAACATGTGCTTGGTGCAACTTGATCCTTTGTATGATGTGATCAAAACTTGATGGTTCTCTACACTCACTTTGATGGCCTCGAAGAGGCATGTGCCTAATTGTGACACCTACACACGTCTGTGAGCTATCATATACACTCATGCCTTGTACATTCATGATTTCTCTACTTGTGGTATGAGGAAGCTGTTCATTTGCTCACTTGTATATTGCTTGCATGTATCATACATTGTATCATGCTTTTATATCCCCTTTAGCATGTATTATCTTGTGTACACGGAGCAACAGATTATGGACATTTTCACAAAACCACTAGACCAAGTCCGTTTTGCTCAGCTTTGTGGAGAGTTGGGTGTTTGCTACCCCTTTTGAAGGGAAGCTTTGTAGTTGATGTACAGACGTAGTTTTAGCTTTGTTTTTGCCTTTTGTATCATACTTGCATATCATGAGCTTCACTTTTATATTGACTTGAATGAGGTTGTGCTCTTAGTAGTATCAATATGTCGAGTGCCTCTAGCTTTAGCTCTTTTTAATCATGTGATGTATGTTATGAGCTGAGCAACTTTTTCGACATGTGAACTTGCTTAATGAATGATGGAATCAAATTCTTGGTTCACCTTTGAGCTAGCTTCTATCATGAGTAGGATGTTGGGATCCTTTGAGCTTTCATGTGTATACTTGGTGGCTATGTCTCATGCCTTGATTCATTCACTTGCTTAGATTTTCTTGATAATACCTTTGCTAAAACTTGAAATCTAAGTGAAGTGATGAAAAGATCGAGTGGGTCCATTTTGCCACACTTTGAAGTTTGAGACCGCTTTCACTTGCACTCTTGAATGAACTTGGACTTCATTGTGTTTGACCTGCACCATTGTCTTAAGCTAATCATTGCTCACGCATAGGCTTGACATGGTTGATTAGTAAGGCAAGGCAAATGTGGATAACCACTCGCATGCTCTTTTATACCTTGTGAACCGCTGCAACTCCATATAAAAATGAAAATCACAAGTGTATGCAATGATCTCTAGCATGATGTGTGAACTTGTCTTGGGGTAGTTTACTCGGCTTACATGTTTAAGCACTTAGTTGATCTCCTACCTACTTGTGCTAGGTGCTATGTTTAATGGTGAACCTCCTCTTTTGCAAAATGATTAAAATTTGCTCAAATGCTAAGTGCCATATTTCATATCACTTGATTAGCTTGAGCTCTTGCTAGCACTTGTACTTTGTTGCTATGGTACCATTTTGAGCACTCTCTCATTCAGTTGAATATAATCTTGAAGCTTTGCATTGTATCATAATGCATTTCATACCTTGATTAGTGCATTTGCCAACAAGGGGGAGAAAGTTTCAAAGACAGTGACTGCATGTTTCCAGGGGGAGTAGCACTTTGAGCTAGATGTGTTGAGCCTTTTTGCCTCTGTCTTGAGGGTCTAGCTGTGTGTGTGTGAAAGTAATTGGTTTGGAACTGTGCTAGTGGTGTTGAGCCTGTTCTACCTCTTCTTGAGGGCTAGCGGTTGGTTTAGCTTGGTTGTGTCGAGCCTTTTGCCCATGTCTTTGGGAACCAAGCGTGTGCTCAAAGTTTGCTATCCGGTGATTTTCCCTTAGCTTTTATCTAGCTTGTGCTTACTTGGATGTGCTATCTTCTACCTTCTTTCGTCTTTGTGTTCAATGTTGACAATGCACTCATCAAGGGGAGATTGCGAACACATGGTTGATTTAGGTCACATGTGTTTAGTTTTGTGATTGAGTGATTGTCAACGTTCAACATTTTATCTCTATTTTCTTTTATCTTTTATGTTTCGGCTATGTTCACCGGCACACGTGGAGTGTGTCGAAGACGTATCTCTTGGTTCGTGTTTATGCGGGTGTGGAGCTCGGAGATGGTAGCCGACGGCGCAGGTGAAGGGGCCAAGGAGGGGCGTGCCGGGCCGCCGGACCGCGGAGGTGAAGGACGGACGTGAGGCTTGGACCGAGGGACCGAGCGGCTGGCGGCTAGCCATGGTGGGTGACACACGGGACATCGACGAATGCAAGAGGGGCGTGGGCGGGACCGTGTCGATCGGGTCAAAGGCGGTGAGCGTGCAAGCAGAGCGGAGCTCGGACGACTTGGCGACTTCGAGGCGGTCAAGACGGCGATGACACGTGTCGAGGAGGTTTGGTGGTTTGCCCTCAAAACCATCGGCGCTGGTTTGGTGGTTTGGGCCTCAAAACCATCTACGGGCGGGTTTCGCGGGTTTAGGCCTCAAAACCCGGCGGACGTTCCGGACTAAGGAAGGACGGCACGTGGCGGCATCGGGAGGTTCGCGTGGATGCAAGGCTACCGATGAGGAGGCGCTGTGGCCGTCGGATCGAAAAATACCCGTAGTCGACCAAAATAGCCCCTAGGGTTAGTGGTTTGGCTCATATGTATCGGAGGGCAAAATAGGGATGAAAAATAAGGACCATATATAGAGGATGGCAGCCATCCTCCCCTCTTTGCCTCTTTCATTTTCATTTTTAGCTCTAGGTTTTCATCTTCCTAGCACACATGTGAGAGGCCAAATACCTGAAAAATTCGTGCTTGTATCTCCTCTGTGATTTTTTGAGGGAAGGGAAAGCCCCCAATCCCGCCCTCTGCCTCCCGGGGATTCGTCACTTTGTGCGTGATTTTGTCATTTTGTGATTTTCGCCCTCCTGTGTTCTTATTTTTCCCTCTTTCGTTCATGCTCGAATTTCTTTTGATTCGTGGAGTTTCAGTTGATCTTGAGCAACGATCTCCTAGCAGTAGCTTTCTATCCCTGTCATGAATCGATGTGCAGAGTTTGAGACCATGGGACTTTGTGTTCTGCGAGATCCTTGAATTTTCGGATCTGGGCAGTCTGTCGTTCTTCTCGGTTCTTGCGTCCGCTCTGTGTTCGTAAGTTTTTTCTCATGGAAGCTGAGCGGAGGGAAATCCCAGCTGCAGTGCTACCAACGCCTAGTGCTTAGGCACTCTGCGTGCTCTCTTGAGCAGCGCTTGTCTCTAGGTCATCCCCGCCTGTGTTCGAGAGGATTTTTGTTGTTCTCCAGTCCGTCAGCTTTTCTCTTGGTTCGTGTGCTAGATGTTCTCAGGATCGAGGTGCAGGTACGGGAGGCCAAGCAGCAGCGCCTTGTGCGTCTAGGCCCAAGCTGGTCCGTGAGGTTCAAGCACATCACCCGTCTCCCTGCTCAAATCGATTCCTGACCCGAGCAAATTAGTTCAGTCTTGTGCTCATCTTTTGTGGACTGCTTGTGAGTCAGAGTTCGGCACCAAGTGCATCAACTTCGAGTGCATGTCTCGATCTGTGGAGAGCCTGTTCGTGGATGACCCTTGATTTTCTTGGCGTTGGTTTGAGTGCAGGTGGAGAGCAGTCCCTCCTTGCTGTACGTGAGCACCTAGTGCTTGTTTTTGTTTGATCTAAAGCTGAGTTCTTGTCTCCGTGTGATTATTCAAGGAATCATTAGCCAATGATTGGAGTATTTAATTTATACATCTTTTGAGTAGCACTTACGATTGAGGAAATTAATGCTTGCTGTTTGAATTCTTCTCATGAGCTCTAAAGAAATTATTTCTGTCATTCAGTTGCTGCTTTGGCCCCTGTAGGTTTTCTTTGTTGTCCTCATTTCTCCTGCAGGCCATCGTTAGAGCACCCGAGCTGGTAGGCCGAGAGCACCTTCGCGTGCCGAGCAAAATCCATCTCCCCTCTAGTGCTTAAAGTTTAGCTTGTGTTGTTCCGTGCAAAGGAACAAATTTTCAGCAAAGCTTCTTTGACGTGTTTTGTGCTCGTTTGTGATCCGTTTTGAGTTTCATTTGTTCCGATGGACTCGTTTGTGTCTAATACTGCGTGTTTGATATCTTGCTACCGCTAGCACGTGTGTCGTGGTCCGGTGTCGCGGCGACCACCTAATCGATGTCGATCGCCGGTGCATGTTCTCCCGAATGGCCTAGCTCTAGGGATAATGACACAAGATTTATACTTGGTTCGGGCAAAATCAGGCTCCCTAGTCCGGTGTGATCACTATCCGAGCTCAAACGCTCATACCGGGGTGCGCACAAGCGGATCGAGAGAGGGAGCGGGCTCCCAAGTCTCTCGCGGATTGAGGCTAGTGCCAATATGTGGGTGAGTGAGGGTGGTTGAGTGCGTTGTCTCGCCTCGCCCGACTGAGAGTCCCTGCCCCTCCTTTTATAGTGGCAAGGGGAGCAAGACATATGAGCTCTTCGAGTTGAGGTGGGAGTGCATAGGACAAGGAGCCATGGGGGGCGGTGAGGCGAAAGAGCTCTTCGAACGAGCTCGTTGATTGGCTAGGAGTTCTCTTCGAGCTCGATAGCTTTGGATGTCGGAATCGCCGCCGCCGTGCGGGAATCCGGCCGGGTGATGATCATGTGTCACTCGTCTTCGATCGTAGTGGGAAGCCGTCTCTTCGCATGGGGAAGGCGGCCATGCCGCCGACGCCGAGATGCGCCCGCATGCGCCCGCCGGGACCAGAGTAGAGTTGCTGGATGCGACGGTATGGCGAGGAGCCTCCCGCGAGCTCTTTGGCCGGCAGAGTCGCCTTCGAGCTCTTGGAGACCCGGGATGTTGAAATTGGCCACCGCCGCACGCCAATCGGGGTTTGGGCGGTGGCCCGGGCGCCGTGTAGTCCTTAATCGTGGTAGGAACCGATCCCGCCGACATGGGCGCGGCCACGCCATGGATGAGGCCGGGCGCACGCCGACCGTATTTTGAGGAAACCGCGGGCGACGCTGTTGGAATTGATGGGGTATGGCGGTGTGACGGAAAGGACTTCCTTCGTAGTCCGTAGCGCCGCGTGGCTACGCACTGCCGTGGGAGCGCTTGGCCAACTCCGCACTTGTCGCTTCTCGTGGAAGATAGGCGAGCTCTTCCGCCGCCACGGATGGGCCGAGCTTGAGCCCCCGGCGAGGCGGGAAGAGGTCCTCGTGTAAAAGGTCGTCGCCGTCGTGCGGGATGAGAGCTCACTCGGGGAGAGCTCGCCGAGGTGAGGATGTGTCCCTTGGTTCTCGGTGAGCTCGCCGCGCATCGGGTCCGCAACGGCGAGAGCTCGTCCACGAGCTGAGCTCTTTGGAGGATAGTGAGCTCTTCGCGTTGACCGAGCGGGCTCTTAGCTTGCCGATGTCGGCGAGGAGCTCATCCTTAGCGCCCCGAATATCGATCCCCCACAACGTGTATCACTCATATATCTTTGTGAGTTCGCTTTTTGAGGTTGAAGGTTGAGCCGATGACCCAAAATTGAAAAGAAAAATCGAGGCTCCCATTCACCCCCTCCGGTTGCCGTTTAGGTCCTTCAAGAACCCTAAGCCTCGTCTAATTGATCAGATCCGAATTAGGCCTTCTTCCCCTTAAGCGTGCGACCCTATGGGCTCACGCGCAAACATGGACATGGCCCCGAAAGTACTCCTACTCGACCAATAGCCGATAGCGGCCTCTAGCAAGACGTGTCAACTCCCATGTGTACGCAATGATCATATCGCACGAACCACCACAAACTCACATACATGTTATTCCCTTGCCACACGATATTTGGTCCACCTCGTGGGTTAACACTTAACCCAAGCACGGCCATGCATTTCTTGATCCAATAAATCGAGTGGTCCAGTTGATATCTCTCGCTCATGGAGAGGGGCAATTCCATCTTGATTGACTATGCCTCACAGCATGCTTCCTGACAAACCCGAAGACCACCTTTATAGCTACCCAATTATGGAGTAACGTTTGATAGTCCCTAAGTAGGTCGTTTCACATCTTGAGTACATACGACAATCTCGGGTCTAAGGACATAATGTACATGATGTGTAAAGAGACAATAATAACATCTCATGTCGGGTCTATCCGACCCCATGTCATACATGTGCCCACACTATTAGTTTGACATTTCCATGTCTATGACTTGTGAAACATAGTCATCAACTAATATGTGTATTGATCTAATATTCATGTGTGTCCTCACATGAACTCGACCGAGGGACAATTCTGAGAATAACCATACAAGTAAAAAGTCTCACAAACAATTCACATAATTGCCAATCGATACAAGTTGTCTTGAATGGATATTCATGAACACATAATATATCATGGATACAAGGCGATACAATCATCTCTATGATTATCTCTAGGGCATATTCCCAACAATCTCCCACTTGCACTAGAGTTAATCTTGGAGATATCTAATACCCATATCTCTCATGTGCGCCTCATGCTTATGCCGTGGAGGAGCCTTTGTCAAAGGATCTGCAACATTCAAATCCGTATGTATCTTGCATATCTTTATTTCACCTCGTTTGATGAACTCTCGAATGAGGTGAAATTTCCGCATACATGTTTGTTCTTATGGTGATCCCTCGGCTCCTTAGCACGTGCAATTGCACCACTATTGTCACAATGAAGGTTCAATGGGCCGCTTGCATTCGAAACACACTAAGCTCAATGAGGAACTTTCTCATCCAAACACCTTCCTTTGCAGCTTCGTAAGTGCGCTATGTACTCGACCTGGCCGTAGAATCTGGTCACCGTTTCTTGCTTGGAACTTTTCCAACCGACGGCACCACCATTTATTGTGAATATATATCCCGATTGAGATTGTGAATCATCTCGTGTCGGTTTGGAAGCTAGCGTCGGTGTAACAATTTACAACGAGCTCCTCCTCACCTTCATAGACTAGGAACACATCTTTAGTCCTTCTCAAGTACTTAAGAATGTTTTTAACAAGTGTCCAAATTGACTCTCACCGGATTAGCTTGGTACCGCCGCAACACTTAGAGCAAATGAGACATCCGGTGTGTACATATCATGGCGTACATGATGGAACCAACTGCCGAAGCATATGGAACCTTACTCATGCGCTCTCGCTCATCAGCCAATCGAAGGACGCCTGCTTCTTGCTAAAAACGCATACCATGTGACATAGGCAAGAACCCTTTCTTGAATTTTCCATGTTGAACCGTTTCAACACCTTGTCAACGCATTTATCTTGGCTTAATCCTATTAGCCTCTTTGATCTATCTCTATAGATCTTTATGCCCAAAATGTATCTTTCGCTTCTCCCAAATCCTTCATAGAAAATAAATTATTCGGTGAAGTCTTTACGGATTGCAACATTGGAATATCATTTCCAATCAATAGTATGTCATCCACATACATGATTAGAAACACAAGCTCGCGCTCCCACTTTCCTTCTTGTATACACAAGGTTCTTCTTCATTCCGATGAAAGCTCAACTCTTTTATAGCTTCATCAAAACGAATGTTCCAACTCCGAGATGCTTGCTTTAACCGATAAATGGATTTCTTAAGCTTGCATATTTTTCTAGCATTTTTAGGATCAACAAAACCTTCGGGCCGTATCATATACACGCCCTCTTCCAAATTTCCATTTAGAAAGGTCGTTTTAACATCCATCCGCCATATCTCATAATCGAAATGAGCAAAGAATTGCTAGAATGATCCGGATAGATTTAAGCATCGCCATCTTGGCGAGAATGTCTCGTCAGAAGTCAACTCCTTGAACTTGTCGAAAAACCCTTTTGCGACAAGTCGAGCTTTATAGACGTGAACATTTCCGTCCATATCCCTTTTCTTTTTATAGATCCATTTGCACTCAATGGGTCTAACCCCATCAGCGGGTCAACCAAGTTCCAAACTTGATTATCTCCCATGGAATCTATCTCGGATCTCATGGCACTTTGCCATTTCTAATCTGGGTCCATCATTGCTTCCGCATATGTCATAGGTTCGCCATCGCCTAACAATAACACATCCCCATGCAACTCACGGAGTCTAGCCGATCTTCGTGGTAGTGGCGGTGTTACCTTTGCCACGTATCTCAACTTGTTCTCGCTACACTAGCATCACTTGTAGAGTCTTGACCTATTGGCTCATCTTGAACTTCTTCAAGATACACCTTTTTGTCCACTCTTGTCTCTTTTGAGAAACTCTTTCTCTAAGAAAACACCGTTTCGAGCAACAAACACTTTGCCCCCTCGATCGGTTGTAAAAGTAATACCCTAAAGTTTCCTTTGGGTATCCCGCTAAAAAACACTTGTCCGACTTGGGTGTTAGTTTATCCGATTGAAGTCGTTTGACATAAACTTCACAACCCCAAATCTTTAGAAAAGATAAATCGGGACTCTTACTACCCACATCTCATATGGTGTCTTAACTACGAGACTTAGATGGCACCCTATTTAATGTGAAAGCGGTTGTTTCTAGAGCGTATCCCCAAAATGATAAAGGTAGGTCCGACCGGCTCATCATAGACCGAACCATGTCCAACAAAGTTCGATTACGCCGCCGCGGACACACCGTTTCTCCGAGGTGTTCCAGCGGCGTAAGTCGTGGAACAATTCGCAACTCTTTAGATGATTGCTAAATTGCGTGGCTCAAATATTCGCCTCCACGATCGGATCGCAAGGCCTTGATTTTCTTGCCACGTTGATTCTCTACTTCATTCGAAACTCTTTGAACTTTTCAAAAGTCTCGGACTTATGCTTCATTAAGTAGACATAGCCATATCTACTAAAATCATCGATGAAAGTAATGAAGTATTGAATTCGCCTCTAGTCGCGCGTGCTCATTGGTCCGCATATACATCGGATGTACGAGTTCCAACAAGTCTGCCGCCCTCTCGAAAAAAACCCGTGAAAGGCGCCTTGGTCATTTTGCCTAGAAGGAAAGCCTCACATGTCTCGTATGATTCAAAATCAAACGGTTAGAAGCCCATCGGTGTGAAGCCTCTTCATGCGATTCTCACTTATATGACCCAAACGACAATGCCACATATAGGTAGGACTTAACTCATTAAGCCGAGGCCTTTTAGCACTTATATTACAAACGGTGACTCATCAAGATTTAAAATAAATAACCCATTCACAATGGATGCGAAGCCACAAACATGCCATCTTTAGAGATCACACAACCATTGTTTTCACTCTTAAAAGAATAACCATCCTTCATCAAACATGAAGGTGACACAATGTTTTCGACTTAAACTAGGAACAAAATAACAATTATTCAATTCCAAAATAAATCCCGATGGGAGGTGGAGTTGCATCGTCCCGACGCTAAGAGCAAAGAACTCTTGCATTATTGCCCACGCTGAAGTCAACTTCACCCTTTCCAACGCTTCTACTTCTTATCATTCCCGCATCGTATTGCAAATATGAGCAACCGATCCGTATCAAATACCCAAGAATTAATATAAGAATCAGCGAGGAATATGTCTCGTAACATAAACAACAAGTGTACAAGCGGCGGGAGTACCTTTACCACCGCTATCCTTCTTGGATGCTAAGTACTCCTTGCGATTTCTTTTCCAAAGTGACCCTTTTATGACAATGAAAGCACTCAAGATCGTTAGTTGGTCCACTGGGGCTCGATGGCTTTGGCTTAGAGGTCTCACCTTTAGCCTTTTTCCTTCTTTTCCTCCAATGAGGATTGCCCCTTTTCTTAAAATTAGGCTCGTTTTTGGACCGCCATCACATGGTCGCCGCCAAAGACCTTTCTTGATGTCACCTCTTTGTCTTAAGCATGCCACATAGTTCGATCAAGCCTTTCTCCGCCCCATGCATATGGTAGTTCGAGATGAAGTTCCCATAGCTAGGCGGCAGAGATGCAAGAATGAAATCGCAGTAGCCAACTCGGGCCTATTGGGAAGCCTAGCTTCTCCAATCTCACGAGTGTAACCAACCATCTTGATTATATGTGGTCCAACTGGCTGCACCTTCGCTAGCTTGCTCTCAACAAGAGCCTTTGAGACATTGAACCTTCGGTTCTAGCTTGAGTCTCGGAACATATCCTCAAGCGCCACGATCATATCGTCTTATTTGCATGATTGTTATCGAACCGCATCTCCCCCGCAGGTCGGGCTCCATACTCGCAAGCATAAGACAACTCACTTCAAGATCAAAGATCACATGCTCTCTTGTAAGCGTTATTCTCAGCCAGTGGGTGCATTATCGCAGGCTCTTACGGTAAGGGGTTATCTAGAACATCTTCCTTTTTCTCAGCCCCCGAGAACGATTCTCAAAGTTGCGGATCCAATCCGCATAATTTGTTCCATTCAACTTATCTTTTCAAGAACTGAACGCAAAGTAAACGGTTGATTGCTAGGCGCCATTTATCTACAAAGTAAATAATGCAAAATACTATGACAATGTATCCAAGATAGAGTAAAAACATATTAACATTTAATTGAATGTACTCCCACTAAAATCAATATCCCTCAATTGAAACTTAGTGATTCAAGACCCACAACTAACAAGTCAACTAGTGAGCTTTAGCATCACCGCTAGAAGACATGGTAGATCGGTAAGCAACTCTTTGCTAATCATATCACATATGACTCTTGTTGTTGGGTAGCATCTCTATGCTAACGCCAACTCGCCATGCTCCAAGATCCCTAACCGTTAGGATGATCTTGTTCAAGTAACCAAACCTTCCGCAGTAGTATCCGATATGAACTCGTCTAGTCAAGGAAAACCGGTGGCACCCTAATTTCATAGACCCACCACCGATTGTACAAGGCTTGTGATAAAGGTAAGGTTTGGGGAGCATCGAAACTTAAACATTGCCCGATGGATCGTTCTACTTCACTATCGTATGTAGACAAAAACATAGTCGCGCCGCGTGAAAGTAGAACACGATAAGAATGACATTAAACGGTTGTGACTTGGTATGGCCTTATATCACTTTGGGGATCTCCATCTCCAATGAACTGTTCATCATGATGATCTCCATCTCCATGATCCATGTATGCCATCCTCCAATTGATGAATCTGCTAAGACTAGTCTATACTAGCGCAGATAGAAATAACAATTACATTGACGCGATCATCACAATTTGGCACGCAGGCCATTACATTAAAACGGACAATATATAAATGGCTCAGCCATATTGTCATCCCTCACGACATGCAAGTCATGAATTAATTACATACATGCATCACATACACATAAAGGCCATACCGGCCATATAAAATCGCAAAATAGGATTAGGCGATTCGACATTTTTTTTTTTTGCAGGGGCAAAAACCTATCTTCCTTTTTTTTTTTTTTTGTGAAGTCGTTCAGTTGGGTTGTAGAAATTTTGTTGCTCTACAATTTTCGTTCAAGAATCGCCTCCATCGGAGTTACGGATCAAAAGTTATAGCCGGCGGACGCACACCATTGTGCATCCCGGTGTCGGTAGTCGGTAGAAGATCAAATCTGCCACCGCCGGCGCATCGCATGCGCCCGATCATGACCTTGGTCCGATTCGATCAATCATATTGATCTCAAACTCGCCATGACTGGATTTACATGTATCACTTAACTCCGATGGTGGAATTCCGACCGGTAGGAGTAGATCGAACAAGACCAGTGGAGCAAGATCACGAACCGGGATCAAAAACTCATCTACAACCGCGCATATCACCATATGCACACATCCGAATCTATAACGACCACGCCTACGCTCTCGATACCCACCGAAGGAATATGGGATCGCTACGCCAGCCAAAAACTAAATTTTTACCCATAAACCAAGGATCTACCGCTAGTTATAGATCACGGGATTACCAATAGACGCACAGGTGCAGCGGAAGTGTCGACCCTCGATGAAGATGTGCGCGTAGAGCGGTTGCCGCCGCGCTTGCTCACGCCCGTCCTCCACGTGCGGTTCGTCCTTGTGCTCCGGATGCAGCACCTCCGAGGTATCCTACACGCACAGGGGAGAAAGCGATGCGCCTCCGACTGCTAGGTCCGCGAGGAGCAAGAGGCGTGGGGCGTGGGCGCGGCCGCCAAAGTGGCGTGGATTGGATTAACCTAGCCCCGCGCCCACCTCTCATATATATAGGCGTCCCCTAACAGGCTCCCGAGCTGGAGGCCCATTAGTAACCCTAAGCCTCGTCTAATTGGATCAGATCCGAATTAGGCCTTCTTCCCCTTAAGCGTGCGACCCTATGGGCTCACGCACACATGGACATGGCCCGAGTACTTCTACTCGACCAATAGCTGATAGCGGCCTCTAGCAAGACGTGTCAACTCCCATGTGTACGCAATGATCATATCAGACGAACCACCACAAACTCACATACATGTTATTCCCTTGCCACACGATATTTGGTCCACCTCGTGGGTTAACACTTAACCCAAGCATGGCTACGCATTTCTTGATCCAATCAATCGAGTGGTCCAGTGATATCTCTCTCTCATGGAGAGGGGCAATTCCATCTTGATTGACTATGCCTCACAGCATGCTTCCTGACAAACCCGAAGACCACCTTTATAGCTACCCAATTATGGAGTAACGTTTGATAGTCCCTAAGTAGGTCGTTTCACATCTTGAGTACATATGACAATCTCAGGTCGAAGGACATAACGTACATGATGTGTAAAGAGACAATAATAACATCTCATGTCGGGTCTATCCAGCCCCATGTCATACATGTGCCCATACTATTAGTTTGACATTTCCATATCTATGACTTGTGAAACATAGTCATCAACTAATATGTGTGCTGATCTAATATTCATGTGTGTCCTCACATTAACTCTGACCAGGGACAATTACAGAATAACCATACAAGTAAAGAGTCTCACAAACAATTCACATAATTGCCAATCGATACAAGTTGTCTTTAATGAATATTCATGAACACATAATATATCATGGATACAAGGCGATACAATCATCTCTATGATTATCTCTAGGGCATATTCCCAACATAGGTGAAGCCGGAAATCCATTACCTCACCGTCAAATCGATCGACCAGGTCAAGCCAGAAAATGAGCGAACCCGCACAAGCCAACTATGCGTCTGTGCCTTCCCATTAATCTGCGAACAAATTAAAATTAAGACGAATGATGGAAGGAGATGGTAATAAGCTGTATTAATTGGACCCGCGAGCTTGGTGAGGAACTGTAGTGTTTACCAGGACACCAGAGATGCGTTACGTTGGGTGGCTGTCTAGGGCCTTGTTCGTTGGTGTAGTGTAGCTAGAACTAGATCTAGATGCAGCAGCAGGGTCCGTGAGCCATCGTTCTGCAGGGTTGGCCAATCGTCTATACTAATCCATTACCTAATCTCGTGCCTCCAGATCTGCGCCCGTCAGTAGCGACTGTGTGTACTATATTAGCAAAAGTCTGGTTCCCAAACGAATCCACTCTCCCTTGTCAGAAAAAAAAATAAAGAAACCACTCCCGAGACTATGCATGGTTAAACTAATAAATTATTGGGCGGCGCGCTCCGGGCCATGATCAAGAGAAAAATATCGCATCGGGAGCAGTAGTAGTCTCGTCGATGGGTATTTCTGGATTGGGGAGGGAACCATGAGCTCATGCATCACCCAGGATGATCATGAGCTCTGTTATATATGCTAGCAAGCCAGCTGTGACAAGACCATAAACATTAGCCAGCACGACGCAGCATGAGCTAAAACTACTCGCCACCCATCTCTCCGCGCCCGTGGATGCAGGCGACAGCTGATTCGCCTGTCGTTCATGGCCCTCCATCTAGAACGGATCTCCGGCAAACCCCCGGCAAGCATATCACTCCATCAGTGGGAAAAGTTGGATTGGGCCAATTCATCAGAAAACATATTACCGAAATCTACAATTACTCACTCTTCCAACATTCCTCTATGAGAACATGTAGCTAGATAACTTTTCTTTTCTCTGATTTTACAAGTCACGGTAATATGCATGCATGTTTGCATGTATATATCTTGTGTTCCTCCGCCAGGCCACAACATGTTGAGGCAACAAAACTGTACATAGGCTCAAGGGCTTCATGCATTCATTGATGCACAACATCGCGTTCAGGGGCAGGGCAGTGCCACGGTGCCTCTCGTTGCCGACCAGGAGGAGGGTGCTGTCGTTGCAGAGGGAGATGAGGAGGTGTGTCAGGGTGGCACTGCTCTGCATCCAAGACAAGCCTGAGCGTCGGCCGGACATGCCGGAGGTCACCAGGATGCTCAGCCCCAGGAAGAAGGCGTTGCCGTTTCCTCGCCGGCGAGGATACGCCACGGAGAGCCCGATGTACGCCGGCGATAGGAGCACGTACGACGCCTTGAGAGTTGAGACTTATGGCCTAGTTGATATGCTTGTCTTCGATTATGGTACGATTTGCATGGCACCCTGAGTTGACATAACTATACAGAAAAGCAAAAGTCGTTTCCCTACGACATTGAGTGTTTACAGTGTAATTAACCAATCAAAAAAGCAAAACTGTACCGTACAAATTAGGTTGGCACAACTGTTACTGCTAACAATAACTGTACCGTACAACTGTTACTGCTAACAATAACAATAATTGCTAATAAATTAAAGGCGGTGTTTCTGGAAGTACCACATGGGAATAACAACGTTGATACAACAAACTAAGTTTGCCCCTACAATTGTAAGGGGGCAGAACCTGCAGCTGAAATGAAATGGCATTACGACCACAAGGATTTCCCATCTGATTAGTGCAAAGACAGCAGCGAAGCTAGCAGCAGGGCCTAAAATGCGTTCCATTCACCTTCTACTCTTATGCCTCCTCTCTCGGCCTACAGTTTCAGCGAGTGCACAGCATTTTTACCCACAGTACATTACAGTACATGCTGAACAAAACTTAATTACTGTAAATAAAGTACAAACAAAACCATGCAGATGCATATATTAGTAATAGGTTTTGCATACCTACGCGTGTGCCCTTCTTCAAAGACAAATGCTGGGTGACTCGGATGTGCGTCGACTGCTTCCTGAAAGACCTTCCTCACCAACGCAGTCTCTGATTCTAACTCCTCCGGCCCTGTTCCTGCGGTGCTATCAGTGACAGCCCTAGATACAATTATTCTCTCGAGGCTCGACAAGTATTCGAGACCGAGAGGTGTAGCCTTGTCCCATATATGTGAATCCAGTAACAACCAGAGCTTCCAGAGGCTGGGCATAGCCCCCTCCTCAAATGTCAGGTATGACATGACATCACAGTCGAACCTAAAATCCTCCAGAGCGTTGAACCCTGTGGTCCCACCTATCATCATGCTGCCTGTGGGAGCACCTAGGATCCACAGCTGGAGATAGAAGAGGGTGGGTAGTGATCCAATGATATATACCAATATCTTCTTGGGGCATCTGCTTCACTCCAAGATTCAACCAACGAAGCTTTTGTAGTCCTCCGATCCACTTAGGAACTCTAGAGAAGATCAGTCCATATAGACGGAGCTCCTCAAGATTTTGGAAAGGAGGTGAAAATAAGAGCAGGGCATCGGCTCTGGTAACTATAGGATCGGACATCAGCTGAAGCGTTTTAAGGTTACTTAGTTTCTCCAGGGAAAAGATCAAAGCATCCATCCATATAGCTGTGGGCGTATCACCATCCATTTGTCTCGGCCGAGGCTCATAGTTGTTTCTTCTCGACGACACTCGAGGTGCAACTTTTGCAACTTGTTCAGTTCACCGAGGGCCTTAATATTCTCTAGCGAGCTCTCTACGCTAATAAAAATGACTTCACTGTACACGAGATTTCATCTTCTCAATCCCGTCCGGCAAACTGGTATCCCATGGCAAGATGAGACGGGACAAGCGTGGCGAGTCGACAATATCTGTTGGAGTGTTACAGGAGGATACCAAAGGTAGTTCCAACCTCTCCAAATGTCGTAGCCGCCAAATTCCACTAGGTAGCACAATGGTACGTTTGAAAGAATCTGCCGATAGCCATGTGTTGGCTTCAATCTTCAAGTATCTTAGCTCAGACAATTGGCCGACACCGGTTCTCGGGAAATTTAAGGAAAAACACCCGGAGTGACTTGAGCTCCAACAGCGGAGGCATCCATTTTGATGCTCCAAGCAAGACAAGAGAACGAACTTTTGATCCATAACAATTAATGGCCAGCGGCAATATGGTGTCATCCTCGCACCACTACTCAAGCCGACCGAGAGTCGATGAACCCCTGTCTTGCCGTTTCTCTTTGCCGCATGTGCCTTTGTGCACAACACTTACAAAATTATCTTCTCTGCACCTCTTTATGATTAGATCCAACATCATATCATGTACTTTGTAGTAATAAGATTGTGGTTGAATCATGTTCTTGTTGACAAGTTCATTGAAATGGCTCTTCGCTACATCTCTCACATCTTGCCCAGGAGAATTGCTCATCACAATACGTTCTGCCACCCATAAGTCAATCAGATTATCCCTTTCAATATTGTAGTCCTCAGGATAAATGCCAAGATAAAGAAAGCATGCTCTTAGATGCTGAGGAAGGTGCTTATAGCTCAGGTCTAAGATATGCATCATGTCATCCAAGGAATTTCCTGCAGATTCAGTGACTATAGAACGTTGTATGTAGTCCCAGTGCTCTATAGGTTGGTCCGCTAAAGTGCTAGCCATAGTGACAACTGCAAGTGGTAAACCACCACACTTCTTTAGAATTTCAGATGAAACTTGTGTGAACTGAGATGGGCAAGTATCTTGAGTGCCAAAAGTTCTTCTAAAGAATAACTTTCTTGAGTCCTTAGTGGTTTCATATAATGAATGTGCCCATGGTCAATGTGACAAGCTTGAGCCACACCTTTAATTCTTGTAGTCACGATAAGCCTGCTTTGTTGATTATTTATTGGAAAAGCACAACTAATGATATCCCAATGTTTCACTTCCCACAAATCATCAAGTACCATGAGGTACCTATAAACATATCCCAAAACTACATGGGTTAAATTGGAAATGGAATAAGCGTGATAATTCTAGAAAGCATGTATTGCATTAGTATATACTAGAATCACTAATTTTTAATTTGATGTAATAATGTTTGTACTCGTCGAACAAATATGATTGGATTGAGATACAAAAGGAAACTTATTTAGCTCTATCGAGCAAATTAATTATCATTTATAATTATTCTTACTTTTTTTTGTGACTTTGAAACCGTGGGGCAAAGCCCCGCGATGGCACAATATATTAAAACACGAGAAGAAAAGAAAGTTTAAAGTACGGGGAGGACTTACAACGACTAACCGGTGGTTAGTGAGGGAAACAAAAAGAAGAAATGCAAGGAAGCTACAGGGGAAAGGGGGTGAGGAGAGCGCATAGGAAAAACAAAATAAAATTACAAGGCACCAAGCCGGAAGAAGAATCGAGTTGTGGAGCACCGGCTTAATTCTAATTAGATGAGCCTTGACCTCATCTTTAAAACCCCAAATCCAAGCATCCAGTGCAGGGGGCTTCCCCTTGAAGATCATCTTATTCCTCTCATTCCAAATGCACCAGGCGTAGATCATAAAAACCTCCATGAAGAAAGGAAGGCCAAAATTCTCCTTGGCGGCATGAATCTTTACGGAATACAACAATATCCACATCCAACTAACACCAAGAACCAACCCACGTCCACCGATGAAGGGCCATCAAAGAAAAGATGATCGAGAGTTTCTTCAACTAGATTACCACAAAGCACACAATTATATGCTTCCTCAAGGAACTTTTTCATTCTTTTGAGCATATTCACGGTGTTAAGCCTATCATTGAAAAGCAACCATGCAAAGAATTTAATCTTTGGGACACACTTTGATTTCCAAATCCATCCCAAAATAGGATCGGGAAAGACTCCTCCGAAATGGTGACAGTAAAATCTTTTGGAAGAATAAGGATGATTCCCCAAATGAAAGTCCAAGAATCATTTCTGGCAGGATCAACGGCAGAAAGGCTGCTGAGGAAATCTTGGAGAAGCAAGAGTTCATTATGAGCTTGCCTAGTCATAGGGATTCTAAAGCAGATCAATGAAATAGGGAGAGTTTCTTAGGTTCTAGAGAGAGATGTTGTCATTCTTTGCAAAATTGAATAGATTTGGCAACTCTTGGGAAAAGATTTTTCCATCAATACGATCATGCCAAAAACCAATGGTATCCCCTTTATTTGGGATACAAAAAGCCACCCCTCTAAACTAGACATTAAGCCTAAGAATGTCCTTCCACCAAAAAGACCCTTTCTCTCTCGCAAGATGGGGCACCTCAGAAGAATAATATTTATCCTAGATGATCTTGACCCACTGAATGTTATCCTTCCAGTAAAATTTGTTCAGTTGCATGATGAGAAGAGCATCATTCTGCAGGCTTGGGTTGATGACACCAGGCAGCCAAGTTATAACCCTTTTTCTTGAACTCAGTACCTCTCCACAAACAATGTTTTCTATTTTTTGTCAATAATATCAACAACAACCATAGGAAGCTTTAAGGAGCACATATAGTAGGTAGGCAGTGAGGAAATTACTGAGTCGGTAAGTGTCACACCCCATTTCTGAGGTTCCTTAATCACACGTATTTGCGCCAGGATCAAGCACAAATACGCCTAATTAAGTATAGATATGATATCAAAAACTATACTTTTATTGTTATTGAGAAAAATATGATACAGGGTTTAGGTTTACATGACTCGGCCATAGGCCTACTACTATAAGCCTATCAGAGATCCTACACGCAGCACCTATAATAGGGCTCCATTCCTACGGGAGCAGGCAAGCTTGGAGTGCGGACAAACCCTTGGACTTACTCCTATTGCACGATCCTATAACTCGATCACAACATTCTCATGTAACTCCTTCGTGTTCGCCTCCGTCTTCAATTGTCCTCCTTACGGTCCTATCCTCATGTTCCTTCATAGCTCGATTCCTTGGATACACTCCTGCAGCTGGCATTCTAAAAATAGGAATAGAGGGGCGAGTACTTTCGTACTCAGCAAGTCCCAACCGAGAGGGTGGAAGGTTACCATTAGGGGTTGGGCCCTAGTGGAGCATAGCTACTCTCACTAGTTCCCGGGTTAGTTCATTATCAAGCTCGAGGTTAACGGATCACGTACCGGATGTTGATTCTAATCACGGATGTTCGGCCTAGCATTTGCCCATTCCAAGGGCGTGGCTATTGAATAGATTTGAGTAACTCTGCGAGAGGTTGTACACATTTCCCCACACACGATAGGCGTTGCCTCTACCATCGTCATGGTTTTGACAGGCCTAACGAGATTCCGTACCTGCTTGGGTGCTACCCTAGGTTTGGTATAATCCTACCACGACTTCTCGGGGGTTGGAAATGGGAAGATCACCTAGCATCCCATTAGCACCACGGCATTTTGGAAGATCACTCAAAGATCCGTCAACTTAACAATTCGTATACGATAACATTGCGCCAAAAGTTTTTACGTGGAGGATCACTTTCGGCAACCACGCCAACCCGACCTCGGAAGATCACATAGCATCCGAGTCGGCTCCCGATAGATCGTTGCCTCACGCCGCCACCTTGGATCGAAATTATACCTTAACCCAATGGGTGTGGAATCAAGCCATCCCATACCAGCGTGTGGCTGTATGTATAATCGCACTAGGTAGAAGGTCCATGATTCGGTCCTTAGGGAGCGAGCTCTCCAAGACAGGAAACCCTTACTAGGCGAAGCCTGCCGAGACGATCCATCCCACATGAATCGCCCCAAACTCGCTTTTGGTTGATTAAACTCAATTCTCAAATCATGTTCCATATATTATTAACATCAATTAATTAAGTCAAGATTATGGGGGTAAGGACTTGCCTCTATCCGCCGACGAGTATATCCAAGGTTCTTGGTCTGTGTGCTCGGCTCGCGTGTCTTGGTGTAGTGGTGCTCCTAGGTTCCGTCGGGCGATCGTCACGATCTTGAGCGACAACAAACATGAAACACAAGCATAGCAATCAAAGCATACGCCGTTCCTACGCGGGTTATCTCTGGAGATGATGGATAGATTACTATCTACTCCTATCATTATTCTGTAAGTTTGAAGCATGATAGGATTGACAACATCCATCCATCTAGGTGGATCCTACGGGCAGGGTTAGCGAGGAGGGGAGGACCTAATCTAGGGTTAGCCACACATACACGTATACCCATACGTCGGGCATACCCTATGTGTGTAGAGGATACATATACTTGAGTATGCATCATGGAATACACATACACGAGTATATGTTCTAGGTTTGCGGGGTTAGCCATGCGTAGATACATTCGATAGGTATATACGTATATTTATTATTATTTCAAAATATCACTCTATGCATTTATATACATACATAACCTACCGCGTATATCTAGCATGTGGAGAACTACGTGTATGTATATTCGAGTATTCATGTACGCGAGAGTGTACCCGCATACAAGAATATACGGTGCAAGGGGTGGCTAGCGAGAAGGGGGTAAACTAGGGTTTACGTTAACTACGGTGCGCGATTAAATCAAATAAACGAGCACACATAAACTAGAATTTAAATGGGCATCAAATATTAGGACAAGGGCATGAATTATTAGAGCATGATTTTAGAAGAATTTAGGGCCTGTTTGGTACGGCTCCTGCTCCGCCAAACCAGCCTCCTGGAGCTCTTTGCTCCACCATAGAGCAGCTCTAGCACGGAGTTGGGTTCTCACTTTGGAGTGTTTGGCGAGATAATAGCTCCAGCTCGAAAATACAAAATTTGAGTGGATTTTTCTCTTTTGCCCTTGGTTTTTGTATTCCTCAAACGTGGACGTGAGTGATAGTGCATGGTTGGGCTGCTATTTTTTTCACGTACGCTGCATGTATTTGATCAAACGCTCATGCCATCGATTTCGATAGTAATGAACTAATAAAATATGTACACAAGTTATCTGACATGATTTGTTCAAACACAACACACCCATAATTTGACTATTCCATTACAAGCTAGTTCCAACCAAGAGCGAGAGCTGTGGCTAGTTCATCCCATTTGTTCTTAAGTTGAGATTTTTTCAACAAGATACCGGTACAATGGAAAAACCTCTCAATCACCTCGTTATAACCCACATTATTCAAGTGTGTGTTTGGTCTATTTCCTTTTCTAACTTGTTCAGCAAACAACGAGCAAAACACGAAGCGGTATGCTGATCATTCCAATCAATTTGATCACCACCCTATGCATGATTTTATTAAAAAATACAACAAATCAGTTTGATTTCCCTATGTTCATTCAATGAGGACACATGAATGTGCGAAATCAGTACAATGAGAGACAATTATACCTCATCATCCTTTGCTTTCTTTGCTGGTCGATGGAGCCCTTCTCCTAGGTCTGCGGCGGACGAAAAGCTGAAGCTTGGGAATGCAAGAACGCATCGCCGATGGAATCGCGTCGACTCACTGTCCACCATGGCTGAAGAAGGATGCGCCCATGTGTGCGGCAGGCAGCGCCGGCCACCGCCAAGTGTGCGCCCGTCTCGGTGCCGTGGGCGTCAGCGCCCGAGCGGCGCCGTGTCCGTCCAAGCCCAGGCGGCGTCGTGTCCGTTCAAGCCCAGCGGCGCCGTGGGCGTCGCCGCCCGGCCTGCGCCCGGTTGCCGCGCCACCGCTGGCCGCCTAGTGCGGTATCGCGCCCTAGCCGCGGCTCGAAGCAAAGCCGACGCGCCCGGGCGGCCCGCCGCACCATGGCCGCGCCCTAGGGTTCAGCCAGGCGGATTCCGTTGAAGACCAACCCCGTGCATCCGATTCATGGAGGAAGGAGGCGGGGAAAGGGGGGCGAGTCATCCGGGCGAGGTTTGCCCTCGCCGCACGGAGGAACGAGCGGGCGGGCGATCGGGAGAGAAGACCGCTCGAGAGGAAGAGTCGCGACCGCGATTCCCGGGGTTGCGCGAGAATAGAACGAGGGGAAACGAAGGGGTACGCTGTGTAATGGATGGCAAAGGTGGGTAATTTCCACCCAACTCCGTGACTTGTTACAAAACTTATGTTTTCAGAGCACCCCCTGAGCTACTCCGGGAAATTGGTGGAGTTGGGAGCTAGATCCATGTTTTTTGTGGATCTGGAGTTTCCGGAGCTGAGGCGTTTGGCTAGAATTTTTTGGAGCGGAGCTGTTTATTTGGATCTGGAGTTGTTTGGAGCCGTACCAAACAGGCCCTTAGGAAGTGGAACGGAGGAGTTTGGAGTTGAAACGAGGGAATTATGAATTTCCAAAGTTTTAATAAAGGATTTTACAAATGGGAAAATACTTTGGAAATATTCTGGAATTTTTGGGAATATAAAAACTGGAGGGTAAAGGCTTGGGTAGGATGTAGGGTGTACCTAGTTTATTTAGGAATTTTCTAGAATTTTTCTGATAGTTGGAAAATGGGTTTTTAAGCTCCTGTGTACGCTGTTCCGGGTGTACCCAGCATTTTAGCCAGGGCTGACGCGCGGGGTCCAGGTCAGCAGTGGGGCTGACCGGTCAGCGGGTCCAGGTGCTCATGCGCCAATGTAGTGGACGTGCTCCTCCTGCCTTTGGTTTATATGAACCGGGTGTAGGGAAAGTGGGATGGGAAAGGGAATAAGGATTGGGATGGCTTGTTGCTCGCGGTCACGGACGCTGCTGCCCATGGCCCGTTCCCGTCGTCCTCGTTCGTTCGGCTGAACCAGAGAGACATGGGAGCGAGGCAAGAGAGGGAGGGGAACGCCGGCGGTGAGGGCCTGGTGGACGGGCTGGCGCGGTGGAGCAGGATGGGGGCGCGGTGGCGATGCTGGGCACGGCGGACGCGGCAACGGCAGCAACCTCCATTGGCGTTCCGGCGCGGCGGCGTTCGTCACGGCTGGCTGGGTGGTGGCGTATGCTCTGCTATGGCCGTCTTGGCATGGCGAGGCAGGCGCACTGGTGGTGAACGGCTGGGCTCCAGTGGTGAGCTGCGCGGCGTGAGCGCGGCGACGGCGCGACGGAGGTGGCAGAGCGTGGCGGCGGAAAGCAGGGTGGCAACGCGGTGGAGCTCCAGCTTCAACTGAGCGCGGCGGCGGGCGATTCGGGAGCGCGACGGCTTCGACGTCCTCGTCCTCGTCACGGCGGCCAGAGCGGCTGGGCGGCGGCTCCGAGCTCCAGTTGGCCGGCGGCGGCGCGACGGAGGCAGGGCGCAGTGCGCCCATGCAGGCCTCGGCGTCGGTCGTCCCGGCGCTGCGCTCGGCGTGGGGGGCTTCGTGACCGGAGGGGGCTATTTATAGGGGCGAAGGGAGGAGGCTCGCCGGAGATAGTTTCCGGCATGCCGGGATGAGCTGTCCGCGTGGTTCTGTGGCGAGGTCGACGGGTGCAGGGGGCGCGAGCTGGCACCTTCGTCCGCTTGCGTCGGCGAGGCTGGTGGAGCACAGGCCTTCCATGGCGCTGTCCCCGTTGCCAGACGCGGTTTGGACGCGGCCACAGTGGCGGCGGCGACCCTTCTGTCATGATGCAGTGGAGCAGGATGGCGGGGTGCGAGCTGGCGTACGGCGAGCTGATGGGACGGCTCGTCGTCATTGAATGCGGTGGTGGTTGGACGCAAGATTTTTCCCGACATGGTCCGCCCTTCTACTGTGGAGAAGTCGACAGCACAGTGCTGCTCGTGGGGAAAGGGGAACGGATGGAGGTGGAAGGGACATATGACAGGTGGGCCCGATATGTAAGTGGGAGAAGGGAGGGAAGTGGAGATACTGCTCTTTGCTTGCTGGGCCAAAATGGCGAGCTGGGCTGGGCTTGTGACATGGCCGGCAGGAGGAAAATGAGCCCGTGTGGCTTTTCTTTTTTTTCATTTCCATTTTTCCATTTCCATTCCTTCATGTATATATATTATACACACATACATATATGTATTTGGATACATGACATATGTATGAGCGTAAGCACCCATACTTATTCATGTACTTGTATAGTTCCACATATATATATATATATATATATATATATATATATATATATATATATATATATATATATATATATGGAGAGAGAGAATGGATTTCTATTTCCCGAGAAAATAAATAAACTAAGCTTTTTCGAATTGAGATTGGAATTTGGAAATTGGTGGCTGGAGGAGATGATATTATTCGGTAAATCAAGGAGGGGGTCAAAAGGTATTTGATGGGGTTGACAAGGAGGGTGTTTGGGTGAAGGATGATCAAGGATTTATTTGGTGGTTCGAAATTCAAGAGAAGGGTCAAGGGAAATATTTGGAGGAGGGTAACAAGGAATATTATTTGATGCCAAATAAATTCTAGAGAGGCAAACACTTGAGCAAGCATTCAAACGTAGGTCGTAAATTCTATATGGTGAATCAATGCAAGGTTTTCAAAAACGGGTTTCGAGTTGAGCGGGGAAATAAATCAAGTTTTAGTTGTAATTATAAAAAGTTCAAATTTTTAGTGAATTTTAAAATGATGCAAAAACACGGGTGTTACAAGAAGTCAGTAGCCTACCAAAGATAGGTTAGAAACGAGAGCTAGCCGAGAGTCTCCTTTCAGTGCAGATGAGAGGGCATAATCCTTGACCGGTGGCTTGGTCACCCAAGAGGTAAACCGAGGTATGTGAAAGGAAAAGAACCAAGATAGCGACCAAAGAAACTAGCAAGAGCACCGGCCCCCGCAATGATCAATGTTAATGGAAACTAGGCATGGCTTATGAAAATTGACTTGCAAGCCACTAGAGAGAGCAATCTTCCGAAGACAATCTTTTAAAATCTGTAATTGAGACTTACTTCCTTGCATAACAATAATAGTATCATCAAAGATATTTCACTATAGGAAAAGGGGTTCCAGGAGGCTGGGGAAAGGGTGGGAGAAGATTGCTATGATGATATTCATTATTGAAGACCGCCTGAAGAAGATCTGC
Source organism: Hyparrhenia diplandra (assembly GCA_015847255.1). NCBI lineage: Eukaryota > Viridiplantae > Streptophyta > Magnoliopsida > Poales > Poaceae > Hyparrhenia > Hyparrhenia diplandra. Next base: position 743,408 of record JADLZK010006897.1, read on the forward strand.
ATTGCCAAAGCAAAGAGAAGGGGTGAGAGAGGATCACCCCCGCTTGACACCCCTTTACACTTGAACTCCTTACCCGAGGTGCCATTGAGAGGGACTAAGGAGGTGGCAAAGTGGTCGAGAATATCTCTAGTCCAGTCCAACCATCTCTCGAGGGAATCCCTTGGCTTCGAGAATTTGAAGAATACAGTCATGTTCACCAAGTCAAAAGCCTTCTCAAAATCTAATTTTACAATAATGATCTCCCTTTTAGAATGGTGACATGATGAAGATACTCAAAAAGCCCACCCAAGGTAGTCTTGAATGGTCTTTCCTTTAATGAAGCCATATTGGTTTTGATGGACAATCTCAAGGGCCTTGAGTTGCAACCTGTTGGCAAGAATTTTTGAAATGGTCTTCGAGGGGAAGAGTTATGAAGAGAAATGGGCCCTGAAGTCATTCGCACATTCAGGGTTATCTTTTTGGGAACCAAAGTGATGAAAGAGTTATTATTGCTCTTAGTATCTACGATGAAAATAGAAATCTTTACAAAGCTTGTAAATGTCGATTTCATTTCTTGAAAAAAAGGTTATTGAACCCATCATGGCCTAGAGCTTTGTCGGTTGGAAGGTTCAGAATGATCGAGTCAATCTCGCCAGTGCCAAAAGGAAGGCAGAGATCATCTAGATTCTCAAGTGGGGTGGAAAAGCAAGCGCAAGTCAAACCGCATCCGACACCAAATGTAAGTACCCTACCTGCTCTTGAAAAAACAAAGTACTCTTCTCACTATGATCAGAAACCATCCTACCATTACTGTCCAAAATCCGAGAAATGACATTTTTCTGTACCTCTCTGTAGCCATAGGATGGAAAGCTTACTTGTTTTCATCCCCAAACCGCATCGCCCTCGAAAGTGAACCGTTGTCTCCAGTTTTGCATGGCCAGTAATTTCAGAACATGGCTCTTAATGAATTTCCTAAAAATGGCCTCATGAGAAAAAGGTTTCTAATCTCTTCCATCCTGTCAAAAGAAAGTAATGGTAAGGTTATAGCATGAGATTATATTTGAAAGGTTGGAGAGGTTTCTAGACCATCTTTTCAAAACCCTTCTAAGGACCAAAAATATGAGCACTATTGGAGCTTCTGGTGGGGGATACCCAAACACTATTGATTAGGTCAAAACACATAGGATGCTGAAACCAAAAATTTTCATATTAGCCTTTGGGATTCTAGTGCCAATCTGGATTTTGCAAGGGAGATGATCGAAGTAATTTTAGCCGTGGGGAGGACCATAGTAAGAGGGTAGATAGTGGTCCAGGAAGTAGGGGTGAAGAACCAGACTACTTGCTCCAGTAGAGGGGAGCTTTGCATGTTGCTCCAGGTGTAACTCCTTCCTTTCAGTGATAGCTCAATAAGACCAAGATGACTAATGATGTTATTAAAAACTAGACAAGCATTGAAATTTCCACACGGCCTGTTCCTGTTGGCATTAGATCTATAATAGTTGAAATCCCTAATAATAAGCCGATGGTCATCATCACTGATGTCAAGATTATTTAGCCAGTTCACAAATAAGTCCCACGCAAGCTGCCTACAGGGGCCATAAACGACCACAAGCTCCCAAGAATCTAGGTTGTGAGAAGAAGTCATAGATAGTTTGATGGCAAAATGATGCTTTTCAATAGTGACAGCTCTGAAAACATTAGAAGCCCAGTAGACTAGAATAGGGACAGTCCACGAATTGCCTTGATCCCCAATAGGGTTGCCTTGACAAATGAGCAGACTTCGGGGGACTTTGGAGACTAGAGTGACTTTACATCATAGCAGAAGGCGAGACTTCCAGGTGTTGTTTGTCCAGGTGATTACAGTGCCAAACTGACCAACAACCTGATTAATGATATCCCTAGTCTAAAAATCTAGCGGGAAAGCAAGAAACATGACCCAACATGTACGAGTGAACGGACAGTGCCTAAGATTGATACCTCTATCATGCTCTTGGATTATGATTTCTCTTCCCTCATTGAACTACAAAGGACTAAGATTTACCAGAGCCTCCTTGACAACCGAAGTATGAAACTAGATGAGACACAGACCAAGCGGCAATAAGCAGTGATAAAGAACCTCCGCATTGTGCTCCTCATCAAGAATCTCCACCACCTCTTCCATAGCATCAAAGAGGTGATTACGAGGAGGAGGACTAACCGCGTGATGATGCCGTAGTCCTCATGGCGGTGAGACGGGTTGCCGCCGATGATGATGCGGCCACGCGCCGGTTGTGCTTGATCTTTAAGCTCCAGCCCATTGGAAACATAGGGAGGGGATCCACAATAAAGTTCACCATGGAGGACCCAGGGAGGCCGATGACGTCCTCAAAGACTTTCTCGACGAGCAATGCGAATCAGAACTGAAGGTAGGTAAGAGGCCAAGAGTAGGGGTTTTTTTTAGTAGCAGTGATGGAGGCAATCAGAATTGGGCAAGAAATATTGTAGACCCTTGTCTCTTCAGATTCTTCAAGAGACTGAGCCAATGAGGCGACCTGTTGGGCTTTAGAGCCAATAACCCGCTGGGCTTCAATTCTTTTCTTGGGCCTCCAGCAAAGATGTGGTCGAGTCCTCGTTAAACAGAAATTGAATTTATGACCCACTTTGAAACACAAAGCACATCCGATGGCCGAGTTACACTTTGCCGGTCCCGGTGATTAAAGCTGAAACAGTGAGTGCATCTCCCCATGCATTTAGCACCGTTAATCACTTTTCTAATAATGGCAACCGGGTTTTCTGGTCTTCTTTTTGAATTTTGAAAATTGGTAGCCGGCCGTGGCAAAGATGAACCTACTGGGAAGCGGTGTGAAACAGAACCATCTAGGGAATGAACTCAAAGTTTAAGAAAACCAAACGACAACTTAGAACATGCAGCCACTTCATCGATTCCAAAATATTAAGGTTGAAAAACACAATCTTGATGACAGAGGACAATTCTCTTGGATGTGATTTAGGTCTTGGAGAGTCTTGCACCAGATTGGGAGCAAATCGACCGATTTGATGACTAAGCTCTTGATCTCCCCCTTCTGTTGCCTAGAGAGAACTTTTGACTGAGATTTAGCCTCCTCGGCTTCCCAAAGCCTTTCTTTACGCTCCCAATGAGGAGCCCCATTACTCCATAGATGAAAATAAACATCAAACGAGCGACCAATAAATCTGCATTGTAGCTTGTAAATATGAAAACCCACATCCTTGCGAGGAAACCATAAACTGAAGTGATTATGACTCGATAATCCACCATGAAGTCATCCGCTACACCACCAAGATAGGATTCAAGAGCGAGAGAAACCGAATGTTCATTAAGATGGAACGTATAACGGCGAAAAGGTGGCAAGAAGGAAGAAACCCTTGCCCTTGCAACAAGAATCATGCATTCTTCTTCCAACGGCCTTAACAAGACTTTGTTCAAACTAATCTCCCACTTCAATCCAAAAGCGGCAGAATGGCATTATCCAAATCCATGACCAAGAAACTCCAACGGTACAAAGGGAGAGACACACGCGGGGAGAAAAAAAACACCGGAGGAAACAACCGAGAGGAATCTTGAGGATGACCGGAGAGAAGTAGGCAGGAAGGGGAGCAGAACCTATGGAGGAGAGGATCCAACCGATTACTTTTAGCAAGAGCCATGACGAACGCTGATTATCGCCGTGGAGGGTGGAGGCGCCCACAAAGGAGCGGACACGGCGAGAGCCATTTGTGGCCTTGCTTTAGGAGTGAATTTAATTCTTCTTACTTTTACTAATTAGAAGATCCAAAGAAAAACCTTTAGATTAACCCTTATGAAACATAGGTAGTTCCTAAAATTCTTAAAAATCAAAAAAATGCACTATAAAAAATATCATGGACAACAAGGACCATTGGACTATTATGTTTTCTAGAAAATTGCCCACCTCTTCCATATGGTCTAAAGTAATTCCTTAGTATTTTTATGAATTACTTAATATTGAATTATTTAAATAATCCCAAAATTTAATCTAAGCTAAGCACCTCCTCTATCATTAATGTAATTACCTAAATAACTACACACGTCCATCGGTGTTTATAAAACTAGGTGAATACCACGCACGTTGCTACAGGGATTATAGATAATTTTAAAAACAAAATTAGACTATTTTTATCTAAAAAGATAATAATTTTGGTGACATATCATTGTGGACAACTAAATCCATGTTAGTGGATGAAGAGAAACTATCATAATTACATATGCCAATTGGCTATAATTATAATTTCTAGTGGATTGTTGAGTGGATCGTTGATGTTGATAGCTTGCATGTTAGAGAAATACCTTAGTGGGGTTTATCTTTATAGGAGTAGTAGATATATATCCAAGTGTACTTCTATATATATGCTTCTAAATTACTTATTTCTCATAACTCAAACCTGAGATGCTCGGGGGCTAGCGGAGGAAGGCTCTCCTTTCAAAAAAAGAAGAGCTCAGACAACGAGAAGAACTCGAAGACGGAGGAGAAGAACTCAAAGACCTTCCAGCTCTTTGTGCCAAAAAGCAAGAAGCTCGGGGGCTACACCCTATGGGTGCACTTTTTTCAGAATTGCACTCCGTAAGATGATCTTGAAGACCATATCAAGGCCTCATCCGAGAAGAGCAAGACAACTCTCATGACTCGACCTTGAGATGCTCGGGGGCTTGTGGATACGGGATCACCAAAGAACTCTACGGGTTGTTCACAGGGTTCTATCCAAGCTGCGGCCACAAACAACTCCCCGAAGGCAATAGAAGCATAGCTACGGTGACTTCAGTTGTAACTAGGATAGAACACTAGTCAGGTTACCTTGTTTAGAGTTCGGGTGTTCGGTTCCTCTACGAACAACCCTCTCTGTATCCGACTAGGATCGCAGTGAGTTCCTTGGCCCCTTGGACTATAAAAGGCGGCCAAGGAACACCTCATAGGGGGAGAGCGATCATACGAAACACAAACTTGGCCACGACCACCGCGTTGTAATCTTCATAGCCGATTCCGGCTAACCCCATCAATCAAAAACAGGCTCACGCCGACCGACGTAAAGGTCTTTACTCGATCCTTGATCGAGGGCCCGAACCAAAGATATAAAAACCCCACTCTCCATGTCACCGTTGCGCAACAAACCGCCAGGCTCCAGGTTCATCGAGGCCCGAACAAACCGCCCGGTTCACCCCGTGGCAGGCTCTCGGTCGTAAAACATCGACAATGATCCTCGGACTTCCGGTTAATGCACGCGACCAACAGGCGGATAACGATCACATCAACCTCAAAAGGCGCGTCATTTTGTCCGAAAGTCACGACGCTCAACTTCCACCACGCGAAGGTCCTAGGCAACATGCGCCGTGGGGAAGCTAACTACAACACCTCCGACACCAAGCAAAGAACACCTCCGGCGGCCAGGTCGAAAGTTGAGAACAGAGGCGCATCCTTGCCCCGGCCTCCCGTTCACAAGGGGGACTATTGGGACTCGCCCGCGTAGGTATTTGTCGGAGGTACCGAATGTTTGGTCGAAAACCGAGCGAAGACAAGTATAAATAATGTAATGCGGGAGACACATGCACACATATTCGAGAACCACATATTTCATTAATTCTTTCTTGAATATACAAAATACATGATCAACGAAAAAATGTCTTCTTCCGTCTTCGCGTCATGCTTAAGGAGAGGTCTAACTTGTAGGTTTTTCGCAAGCTCGTCTTGTGGATGTAATTAACATTTTGTTTGGTCGAAAACCGAGCGAAGACAAGTATAAATAATGTAATGCAGGGAGACACATGCACACATATTCGAGAACCACATATTTCATTAATTCTTTCTTGAATATACAAAATACATGATCAACGAAAAATGTCTTCTTCCGTCTTCTCGCGTCATGCTTAAGGAGAGGTCCGACTTGTAGGATAATTGCGTAGTTCGCCGATTCCCGGGGCCTGTTGGGCGCGGCCGGTTAATTACATCCACAAGACGAGCTTGCGAAAAACCTCCGATTAAGCCGCGCTTGATGGTCGTCATGTATTTGATTGATCGTCGTCAACCATATGCGATATATGGCATAGTAATAATAGGGGGTGGCTTTATGTCGCGAAACTTGGTCGTGACATCGCCAACGCCACGCCGGAGTAAACGAAATGTATTGTTAGTGAAGGGGATGACTATCGCCTCGTCGGTGCCCGGGTCATGTATGCCGGCCTTAACACGGACGTATGTGAGTTGTTCGCCTACCGTCGGTGCCCGCCAACGGTGTATCCGATCCCGTTAATTAGGACGTGTCGGTGGAGTAGTGACCTCGCCTCATCGGTACTCGGCCATGATTCCGTCTAGCCTCGTCGGCACTAGACGTGTGATAATTCAGTTGTATAGGACAACCCGCAATTAGCGATGCAGGTATATATTGCTTGGAAGATGCTTTCTCATGAGATCAAATTGACAGCCTCCCGGCGTCACTTGCATTACTTCGCGTGCCACACCAAATCTGGTTGCAACGACTTACTCGATCTGGCCAATACGACCTCTCGAGCGTAGAAAACAATGGGGATGGGACAATACGACCTTCTCCACTATCATAGGAAATAGTATGGACCAGGCCAATACGACCTATCCGGCGTAGAGGAAAACGATAGAGATAAGTCAATGCGACCTTCTCCACTATCGTAGGAAGTAGTAAGGAGCAGGCCAATGCGACCTCTCCGTTGTAGTAGAAAATAATAGCAATCCGACAACAACCTCGCGCGGCGAGGGTTCTGATGTTGTTAAATTGCAAGACAGCTGACATACTGAAGATGGCTGTAGAACCAGCAAACTTGGACTTGCACAAACTTGCAACTCAGCATGCGCGTAGAATTGCTTGGCTTGGCTATCGGTGACTTGATGTGCAACAACGGCTTGCATCGAGACTTGCACGGCGTCGCGTAGGACTGCAGCAACTTGATCATAGAGCAGCTTAGATCATGGGGCAGCTTTTAGCATCTGATGTATATATGCATGGCATGGAACAACTAGCAAGCACGCCCTGTATTCTGAGGGTAGCTTGCTTCTCGGCGACTTGACGGTTGCTTGCTCTTTAACATAAAACCAACAACCTTCTTGGCATTGATGACAAGCGCAGTTTTCTGGCGTGCGACTCAGATTGGTTATCAACAACTCGACAACGACCTCGTGCGGCGAGGGTTCTGACGTTGTCAAGTCGGTCGGCTGAACTGGCCGGCATGTTATATCTATGATGATGCAGCTGCAAGAATCAACGAGTTGCCTGCTTGGCCTGATACTCCATTAGCGACTTGATGCTTGCTTGCTCTTTAAGATCGAATCAACGGCCTTCTCGGCATTGATGTTTCTTTACAGTGATGAGCGAGACAATCCCGACTTGCACGGTCTTGATTTTCTAACTCAGATTGATCATCGACAACTCGACAACGACCTCGCGCGGCGAGGGTTCTGACGATGGATGTATAGTAAATCGGAAAGCGAGCAGCTTGATCTCTACAACTTGACAACGACCTCGCGCGGCGAGGGTTCTGACGTTGTCAAATTGCTAGAGCCTTTTTATGATGGGTACAATAGATCGGAAGAGCCAGCAGCTTGACTCTTGCCATATTATATTGCTCAGATTAGATGAATACTAACGCATCAGAACGGGGAACTTACCAGGCAACATGATGACGGCCGGCACCAGAGGCTGTGCTTGCGTAGATGATGGTGCAAACAGGCAGCAGGGCAGTTGGCGAGTATTTGCTTCCGTCCTGCAGGCTTTGCTTCTCGCCGTGCGGCAGACGCGTAGATGTTCTTCCGTTCAGGCTTGGCGTGCGGCGGACTTGGCGCAGATGTTTATGTCCTCAGCGCTGCCATCTTCTTGATATACGCCATCCTATCTAGGAGGAGGGAGGCGGCGTGTATATGCATATGCCGTTCATCCCGTTCTTAGGGGGCTTCGGCTGTTTAAATAGGGGAGAGCAGGCCAGGCGTTTGCCTCTTGGCCAAGCAAATAGGTATGTGTCTCTGTTAGATTGGAGTCCATCATCTCCACGTGTGTATCTTCCCAGGACTTTGATATTATAGTTACTCACACGTATATGCATAGATCAAATCTCTTTCGACCTGTATATCTCAGAGCCAAATACGTGTTCTAGCATCAACGCAACTCTCGTCAAGAGAATTTTGGCCTTCTAGAAACATTTTTTAAGAGGTGGGGCCATGTGTCATTGCTTGGCTCAACCATGGTATATCTTGTACGCTTGTAAACACGAGTAGTATGAACCGGAGAGATATATTCTTGTATAAAGCTTGTCTTACATGATTATTTTAAAAAAAAATAATCATCAAACACCGAACCAGGCGAGGCAGCGAGAAACGGAGACCTTCGCCTAACGCCACGAGCTCTGCATTTGCCTCTGTGACTGTTTTGCAGGTACTGATGCATAAGCAGGGGAGCGGTACGTGCTGTGGGCGGAGGACCTCATCAGCGAGCGGAGACCTCCGATGAATCGGCGTCTCCGAGCGAAGACCTCCGCTACCTCCGATGTGTCGGCGTCCCCAAGCGAAGACGATCCGCCACCTCCGATGAGCCAGCATCTCCGAGCGAAGACCTCCGCCACCTCCGATGAGCAAAGGTCTTCGCAATCACCGACTGACAAGAAGCCGTGCAAGATAAAGTTGGAAGTTGTCCTGGCGTCAAAAAGGCGGGCGCTGGAGGCGAAGGCCTTCGGCTGGTGGATACCGGGAGGATAGCCTCCGGAGATAAGGAGCGTGTAAACACCTCCGCCCGAATGAGGCGGTTCGAAAAACAGAAGTACGGATCAGACCCCGTTGTGAGTGTGCGTTCCAAAGCATATTCTGGGGATCTTGTAGGATAGACATGTAATTTCACCTTCGCTGTGTAATGGAATCTATAAATACGAACCCGGCCTACCCTTTCGGGGGGTAGGTGGATACCAATTATGGACTTTGTCATCAAGCATACATGTTTCTTAGTTCTCCACTCTTAGCCTATCCCGGAGCACCGTCCGGGCGGTGGTGTCCACCCTCGTGTTAGAACCACTAGTTCCAACACAGGCCAAGCAAAAACATCCCAAGGATGGATGAGTCATGGAGGGTGCCTAGCATAGTGCACGAGTGGGGGTGTCTAGATGCCTGAGCGATGCAAGACAGGCGTGATGACAAGATCGATGGCCGGCCGGTCACTGGTGCCTAGATGCCGGATCCCCTGCCGTGCCGACCGGCGACCATCGATCTCGAATGGTGTTGGGGGACACATCGATCGCTAGCCCGGACAATTGATTCCATGAGACTAGACTTTGTTCAACTGATGCAGGGATCTTCTCCACGAGACGACCAATACACGTGGACCTGCAAGCAAGTCAAGGAAGGGATGCTCCGGGATGGCCAGGCTTCTGGAGCTGCAGTACGCCGTGTGTATCAGGCGCGATGGAGGGTTGCGGCTAGACTACGGGGAACTCCTCTGTTTCACTTTGTTGGATCAGACCCTCATTATAATATATTACAGCAATTCTATTCTCTTCAAGATCAATGCTTCAGAAAAAATCGATGAGGAACCCTTCAGTCCTTCTGTTAACAAACCTCATATACTACTTGGGTGCCCCACCCGTCCTGATACCTCCTTACTATAAAAATGTTCCATATACTCATAGCTGGATCTAGATGAAGCAATGCCATACGGGCCTCAATATTACATTGCAGTCTGAAGGCAACATAAAAGGTAACAACGAGTGTTTAAATATTACACGAGGCCAGTAGAGTAGAGCACAGCAGAGTACATTACAGTACAATAATAGTAGTAACGATTAATGAATAAACGTTGACGATGAGTGTATCAACAGTAAGCAACATATATATTGTTCTTGGATGGGAGTATATATGCATGTCTTCACGTGTTGTGCAGACCTTGAATGCATGGATCTTCTTCTACTTGATCACAATCCTTCACTCTGCACGCGCAAGCAGATCAATATAGTGGTAATTAGTTCATCATCAGCATTGTATTATTTTTTTTTTGAAAAGCAATCAGCAGAGGATCTTCCAGGCATGTTCTAATACAGAAGGTTAATTAGTCCACCAGCACCAGCTGCTAGCATCATGGATAGAATTACATATAGTAAGTAGAAAACGTAAGCACGCACGAGAATGTAGAAAAGATTTTTACCTATAGGATGTAGTAGAGGTGAATACTGGGTGAGATGGGAGCACGTCGACAGTATCCTGGAACACGCTCTTGATCATCAGCCCATCGTCAGCCTTGACTTCTGTCAATGTAGGGAATGCCCTGTCTACACTTATTTTCTGGAGGCCCTCGAGGTGCTCCAGTCCCTGAGGCGTAGCCCTGTCCCAGCTAACAGCATTGATTACCAAAATAAGGTGTCCAAGGTTGCGCATTGCCCCGGCCTCAAATGTCAGGGAGGATATCCCATCACAGTCGAAAATGAATCGCTTGACCAGAGTGAATAATCCTTCTCCTATCACGATCCTTGTGACCGGGACATGTACAATCCGCAGTTGGAGATCGATGAGGGAGGGTAGAATCCCAATCATGGCAATGTCTTCCTGGATTATTTGCTTCACTCCAAGGGTCAACTCCTTGAGGCTGTACAGGTGGCCAATCCACCTAGCAACAATGGAGAAGTAGCAGTGGTGCAGGAATAGCCACTCAAGGCTACCAGCAGGAGGGGAAAGCAAGCTCAGCGCATCAGCGCAGTAGGCAACTCTACCATATGACGTCATCTGAAACGATCTGAGCTTATCTAGTTTCTCTAGAGAAGTACGCAGAGCAGACATCCATCTCGGCTTCCGCAACGATTCTATTGGCACGTCTTTGTCCACTTCAAAGCAAAAGAGAGACAGCTCTGACAAAGCTGTCAGCTTGCCCAGGCCTACAATACTTTCCAACGAGCCTGTGTGCCACATTGAAGCCCCGCAAAGTTCGCAGTTGTTTCAAGCCATCAATCCCACGAGGCAGTCTTGTCCTATTATCCAGTGCAACACATAGATGGGATAACCGGGGCAAATCAACAAATTCAAATGCAATCTCATTCGGTTCTACATCCAGCCCAGATAATTCTAAAGTCTCCAAAAACCGCAAACCCTTTATCCGAAAGCCGTTAGCGGTGTTCTGCTGCCGATACTTCCGCCTTCAAACACTAAATATCTCAGATGGCACAACTGGTTGATGATACCGAAAAGGTCCATTTCAATCTCAGTGTCACCAAAGGAAAGGTGTAATACCCGCACAAACTTGAACTCCGTCAACAGAGGTATCCACTTTGACTGTCCTGTCAACATAGTAAAGAACGTAAATGTGAAAGGTTCCCAACACCGACCTTATTAGTCATTCTCGCTATCCTCTACACCCTTCAAGTCGACAGTGAGTCGACGAATAACCTTGTCTTGCCCTGTTGCCACCTCTTGTGGATCATTTACCAAAATGAGAAAATTATCTTCCTTGCACTTCCGTAGAATAAGGTCTAGCATCATATCATGTACTCTACACATCGATTCATCTTCATCTACATATGACCAAAGTTGGATCATGCTCCGGTTAACTAGCTCATTGAAATAGCTCTCAGCAACATCCCATACATTTAGCCCACCACAGTTACTCACAAACCCTTCTGCCACCCATCGTCTGACTAACTCAACCCTATTAATTTCGTAATCCTCTGGGTAAGTACCAAGGTACAAAAAGCACGCCTTTAGGTGAAGAGGCAGATGCTTGTAGCTGAGATCCAAGATATACATCATCTTTTCATAGTCAACGTTCGATTCCAGTTCAGGTGCTAATGTATTACGGATGTACTCCCATGCCTCCTTAAGTTTTGTTTGTTGGGAAGCTAAAATACCAGCTATAGTTATGATTGCAAGTGGCAGGCCACCACACCTGTTCAAGATTGCACATGAAACCTCTTTGAATCCGAAGGGCAATCATCTTCAGATCCAAATATTCTGGTAAAGAATAATTTTCTTGAATCTGGCTCACTCAAGGTCTTCATATTATGAATGCTTCCGCTGGTGCCACAGCATCTTTCTGCCACCTTATCATTTCGTGTGGTTATCATGACTCTGCTACAATAGTTATTTTGTGGGAAAGCACATTGAATGGCATCCCATGCTTCCATTTCCCACAAATCATCAACTACGATGAAGTATCTGCACACAAATATTTCACAGAGAGCATACGGTGTTAAACTCCATATGTAATAACACTCGAGCTAACAACACACATGCTTACACAGAATGTGTAAATTATCATTCAAAGTAGTAAAATAAATACATAGTCATACGCACGGTACGGTGGTATATTAGTTTAAGGCCGACTATCTACATGCCTTTGGAAACCCACCTAATATAAAATGTTACTATAAAACGGGTTGTATTGGTTGCATATAAAAAGAGCACTCCTAGGCGTACAAATCATTTGAATACAGCAGCGCAAAAGATACACTAGGATTCATGTTGGTCAAATTTTCTTGAGCTTGACTTGATTTGTTGAAAATATTATCAATTGTTGGATCTTCAAATAATTTTATTATGAAAATATATTCAACGATCTAGCTAATACTAATTATGTACCAAATTTTTTTTTCTCATATATATTAGTCAAAGTTAGAAACATTTGACTTTTTGGGAAGTAAGAATGACACTTTCTAAGAGACAGAGGGAGTAGATTTGTTTTTCTGTAGGGGAGGTTGAAGATTATAATCGTTACTACTCCTCATTCCTAGATATATATGTTGTTTAGTTTTGTTTTAAATCATGTACAACATCAAATGAGTTCTGTAAGATATATGTCGTTAGTTTTGTTTAAATCATCTGCAAAATCAAATTACTCTCATTAAATCTAGCAAGAGATGTATTGATAGTGTATGATTAGTATTTTACATCTTATATCTTTCTATTTTCATAAACTTGAATTAGTAAAAATTATAGAGATTTTATTTGACTCAGAATAAACTAAAATGATCTACATTTTCGAAAACCTAACTAGAGAATCAAATAAAATATCGGCCACAGACTTCATTGATTAATATATAATTGTAACCCATGTTATGTTTTTTTTTCCTTCATGTATCATACTCATAACAGTGGAGAATTTTTGTAAAAGAAACTTGAATATTTACATGAAGTACCTCTTATCCTGTAAGTGTTTTTTGAGGGCGTCGACTAGGTCTTGCTCCACAAAGTAGTCATGAGAATATTGTTCTAGTCCAAGTTGAAACAGTATTCTCTTTAGTAGCTTGGTAATGTCTGGTTTTTGGGAAACACACACAAATGCCTTGCAATTGAATTTCCCAGCTTCCACTTGACGATACACCTCATTAGCAAGGGTAGTCTTGCCCAAACCACCAAATCCTACAATTGACATGATCTTGAGTTGTTTCTCTTCATCATTAACCCATTTCAAAGCTCTTTTGTTTGGCTTTCAAGGCCCACAAGGTTTGCTGAATCTTTTGAGAGTGCAGATAGCCGAGGATCGACAACCACTGAAGTAGTACTAGAGATGCAAATATCAAGCTTGTACCTCTCTCGACGTTGACTTGTTTGGATCACACGAGTCTTAATCTTCTTGATCTGATTGCCTATGCGATAACGATCCTTCATAGTTCTCAGAAAGCCAGAAGCTTTCTGAAGGATCCCCACCTTGTCGCCGGCCTCACCACCAACCCGGTGCATGAAGTCATCAATACAATCTTCGATGTCATAGGACATGTCTATTATAGCCTTCCTCCACTCCTTGGCCTGCGGATCAAATCTGTCAGCAGCATCCATCTTCTCAAGTAGAGTTTCCATGGCACGGAGCTCATCCCTAAGGAAGGACACCTCCTTCCGAAGACCCTTGATCTTCTTGAACTCATCGCCCATGAGGGTGCTGAGCTTTTCCAGGACTGGTTTCAGCACTCCCATTGAAACACTCACAGCAATACCAGTGGCTGCCATATCGTATATATGCAGCAGGCACTGGTTTCGTATATACTCCGGGCAGCAGCAGTGGGTCAGAACTCCGTTCGGACCAGGGAAGTGTGCAGATATGCTGAATCAGTGCCTGCAGAAAGGTGAACGTGAGAATCGTCAATTACTACTTACTACCTGAAGTGAAGAGCACAAGCTGGTGGCCTGCTAGTCCTTTTTTCAGATCATCGTCAAATACTACTTACTACCAGAACCAGAGAGCTAACTTTAAAAAAAATGGACCCACGAGTCAAATTAAATCTCACCTGGTCTTAACAGATGAGCGGCAGGTGGACTCAAAATCTGGTGACCTGCCCTCCGATGCCATAAATCTGCAGCGTATACATGATCTGAGCCGTAGCTCATCATATGGATCTGAAAGCATGGATGGAAAGGAAGAGCACTTAAGAATCCATCTTCTGCAAGAAAAAGAGTGACAAAAGGAAAGGTAAATCCTGCACGGTAGTGACTAGGTGAAGCCGGAAATCCATTACCTCACCGTCAAATCGATCGACCAGGTCAAGCCAGAAAATGAGCGAACCCGCACAAGCCAACTATGCGTCTGTGCCTTCCCATTAATCTGCGAACAAATTAAAATTAAGACGAATGATGGAAGGAGATGGTAATAAGCTGTATTAATTGGACCCGCGAGCTTGGTGAGGAACTGCAGTTTGTACCAGGACACCAGAGATGCGTTGCGTTGGGTGGCTGCTGCCTTGTGTAGCCTAGAACTAGATCCAGATGCAGCAACAGGGTCCGTGAGCCATCTTTCTGCAGGGTTGCCCAATTGTCTATACTAATCCATTACTTACTCTCGTGCCTCCAGATCTGCGCCCGTCAGTAGCCGCTGTGTGTACTATATTAGCAAATGTCTGGTTCCGAAACGAATCCACTCTCCCTTGTCAGAAAAAAATAAAAAGAAACCACTCCCGTGACTATGCATGATTAAACTAATAAATTATTGGCCGGCGCGCTTCGGGCCATGATCAAGAGAAAAATTATCGCATCGGGCCACGTAAATAAAGATGTAATTGGTTTGGCCTGCTACTACTACTAGCAGTAGTAGTCTCGTGGATGAGTATTCCTGGATTGGGGAGGGAACCATGAGACCCTGTCATACCAACAAGCGAGCAGTGACAACACCATGAGCATTAGCCACCAGCACGACGGATCTACAAGCACTTCATCAGGTCATGGCGTGCGGCACAACTCGCCACCCGTCTCTCTGAGCGCGTGGATGCAGGCGACAGCTGATTCGCCTGTTGTTTATTTTTTTTTTAATAATGGAATTAACATTCCGGCCTCTATGGCAACACACACAGCCTAAAGTCTCTACGTGACCACATATAGCCAAACTTATTACAAAAACTAAGCATAAAAAAAATTTAGTACATGAAGATATATGTACTAAAATCTCCTACATCCAAAAAAGAATTGAGTTACTACTCAAGACAGTGCTAAAGATATCGATGTCGCTTCATGGCGGTCTTTGACTCAGCTACCACGCCTTGAACAACGTGCACCAAAATGAATTTGAAAAAAACTCATTGGATGTAGACAGACCCCACTGCAGCTGGCAAATCAGCCCACGCTTGAAACCGTGTGGCCTCACCGTTGCCCCTCCACCTTGATGTATGGGTGGTGTTCGGGAGGACGACCCCGAGCTGTGTTCGATCCCGTCTCTTTCCGTTGGTCGTTGCTCACTATTAGAATGCGTGAGGAACGACTGCCATCGTCGTGGCGGCAAAGACAGGTAGTCGCCAATGGATCTGCGAC
Source organism: Hyparrhenia diplandra (assembly GCA_015847255.1). NCBI lineage: Eukaryota > Viridiplantae > Streptophyta > Magnoliopsida > Poales > Poaceae > Hyparrhenia > Hyparrhenia diplandra. Next base: position 759,136 of record JADLZK010006897.1, read on the forward strand.
CCCATCCACTCCTTCTCGACCTCCTTGGGCACCCCCGCCTGCCGCCTATGCGGGAGCTCTACCATGGCGTCCTGCACACCTAGGTGGTCACCACCAGGGCAAAGGGCGCTGCCCCCTCCATAGATCTGGAGGAGCAGCGCGCCAGCGTGGACCGGGAGTCGGCGCCGCATGTACAACGAGGACCCACACCAACCATCTCCATGGGCTCCGTCCTCTGTAGAATGGAGGACGCGCGTCATCGTTCCAGCCATGGGAAAGCCGGATCCGGAGCGGGCGGGGTGAGATCGTCGAACATCTCGTGCCTCCAGATTTGCGCCCGTCAGTAGCCACTGTGTGTACTATATTAGCAAATGTCTGGTTCCCAAACGAATCCACTCTCCCTTGTCAGAAAAAAAAATAAAAAGAAACCACTCCCGTGACTATGCATGGTTAAACTAATAAATTATTGGCCGGCGCGCTGCGCGCCATGATCAAGAGAAAAATTATCGCATCGGGAGCAGTACTACTAGTCTCGCCCATGAGCCCATGCATCACCCATGATCATGAGTGCTGTTAAGTTAGCAAAGCCAGCAGTGACAACACCATGAACATTAGCCAGCACGACGCAGCATGAGCTAAAAGTACTCGCCACCCATCTCTCCGCGCCCGTGGATGCAGGCGACAGCTGATTCGCCTGTCGTCCATGGCCCTCCATCTAGAACGGATCTCTGGGAAACCCCCCTGCGTCCTAATGTCCATGCCGGCAAGCATATCACTCCATCAGTGGGAAAAGATGGACCGGGCCAATTCATCACAAAACATATTACCGAGATCCACAAGTACTCACTCTTGAAACTTTGCTCTCTGAGTAAACTTTGCTTTCTGTTTTTCAGATAGCCTTGTTACCCCGTGTCTGTGGGACGAGCCTGTGTAAACTGAACATTTAACATAACAGGATGATCCTTCCTTGCTCGTGGCTATATGCAGATGATATTGACCAAAACGGGACAGTTGCGAAGCTTGTCTGTGGGCCGCTACCAGCTGGAGATGAAACAGGGACATATCATCGTGATCAGAGTCCCATTCGTGGCTGGCTGAGACTGCGGTTGTTCATTCTGCTAATGATGGGATCAGTCATTAGTATTCATCAAGGCGGATAGGAGTCAGGAATATGCCGGCAGGAGATCCAGGTTCACATACGAGGCGACCAAAATCGATCATATCATGTACTCTGTAGTGATAGGATCCTGAATTTCTGATGGTTGAATCCGGAACGCCCCCCGGACATGCATGCCGGAGATTACGAGGTTGCTGAGGTACAGTAAGAAGGCGGTGCCGTATCCTCGCTGGCCAGCCCAGGATACAGCACGGAGAGCCAGATGTACGCCGGCGATAGGAGCGCGACGACACCTTGACACTGCTGGCCTGGTTGATGCTTGTCTACGATTTGGTAGCACTTGCATGCCACCCTGAGTTTACATGTCTGTACAGTACAGAAAAGCGAAGTCCCTTCGAGTGTCTTCGGAGACGGCCGTTTTCTGGTTTTTCAGATGCGGGCCTCCCCGTCCGTGGGAAACCAGAGACCAAACAGTCATCGTGGCACTCATGGCCATTGAGACCAACACCGGATTCTCATTTCACCGAGTGGCAGGACAGAAGAAGCGTGTTGAGGAAATGTTGGCGTCCAGCAGTTGGACATAAAATTCACGGGAGGGGAGAGTAGAACGTCGAAGTTTAGTCAGGCAGTTCTTGTACAAGAACTGCCGGACAGGGGAGCCACGGAGGAGCTGGACACATGCCAGGTGGCGCGTCGTCTCCAGATGGTCAGGTACAGTCGCCGGATTCTTGGCTGACACTGTGCGATGCCGGCAGTGGCGCCAAGGTGGAAGAGATCCAGGTTCCCAAGCGAGACCAAAATCACCAGAGTCACTCTCCAGGCCGGATTCTTGACATGCAGATTACAGGAAAAACAGAGCTCCATCTTACCATCTTGCTGCTGAACCTGGCTTCTTCGACGGTGTACAACAGTCGTCGCTCAAGTACGGTCCGTGGAACAATAGGCCCATAAATCGGTTTTGTTATTATTCAATCTTACACCCCACTAGGATGCCTAGGAACATCCATGGAACCAGCAGCTGCTGTTGAGTGGTAGAAAACAGAGAGGACGAGATGCGAAACTGTGTATGCATACTCTGTTTGATTGGTACTACCATCGTGCACGTAGTATGCCGGACGAGACCATTGTTTCTGAAAGTAGAACATGCATGGGAATAAAACTATTGATACAACAAAATAAGTTTCTTAAGAGCTGTGTACAGCATATTGCCCTTGCAAATTGCGGGGGGAGAAAACCTGAGTTAAAATTAAACGCCAATCTTTTTTGTGTAAGAAATGGAACGCTAGAAAGATTTCCCATCTGATTTGTGTAGAGGCAACAGTGAAGATATATAGCAGGAGCATGAATGCGTCATGGCAATAGAGTCCCAATAATTCTGCACCTCGCTCCGTCCGTCTTCTACTCTTGTGCCTCCTCTTTCGGCCTACAGCATCAGCAGACAGCGTGTTTGCCAGTCAGTACGTTGCAAGCCAAACAAAAGTTACTACTGTGACTACAAACAAAAGCATACACATGTAATACATTAGTAAGAGGTTCTGCATACCTAACCCAGGATCCCGCTTCGAAAAAGTACAAGGCTGGGTGACTCGGATGTGAGTCAGCTGCTTCATGGAACACCCTCATGATCAAAGCAATCTCCTCACAGTTTTTATCGTCCATCGTTTCGTTGCTATAATTAGGAACCGTCCATACAATTATTTCCTTGAGGCTCGACAGATATTGAAGACCCAGAGGTGTCGCCTTGTCCCATTTATGTGAATCCAGGTACAAGTAGAACTCCCGGAGATTGGGCGTAGCTCCGTCCTCAAATGTTAGGTACGACACGACATCACAGTTGAACTCAAAAAACTCGAGAGCATTGAACCCTGTGGTCCTACCTATCGCCATCCTGCCTGTAGGCATGCCTGGGATCCACAGATGGAGGTAGGTGAGACAGGGCAGTGTTCCAATGAAATCAATATCTTCCTGGGATATCTGCTTCGCTCCAAGATGTAACCCACGGAGCTTTTGGAGCCCACCTATCCACCTAGGAACTCTAGAGATGATCAGCCCTTGTAGATAGAGCTGCTCGAGATTTTGGAAAGGAGGTGAAAGCATGAGCAGGCCATCGGCTCCGACAGCTATAGGACCAGACCTCACCCAAATAGATTTGAGGTTACTAAGTTTCTCTAGGGAAAAAATCAGAGCATCCATCCATGTATCTGTGGGCGTATCACAATCCGTGCGTCGGTCCGACGCTCCAAGAAGTTGTCTCTGTGGCAATTGAGGGCCAACTCTTCCAGCTTGTTGAGTTCACCGATGCCCTTAATATTATCCGGAGAGCTCTCCACTAATAAAAATGATTTCAGAGTACGCAGAGATTTCAATTTCCCTATCCCATCGGGCAACCTCATATTAAATGACAAGCTGAGATGGGATAAGCATGTCAAGTTAACAATATCTGATGGAATGCCACAAATGTATATGTCATCAGATATTTCGAGCCCCTCCAAATGTCGCATCCTGTGTAATTCACTGGGTAGCACAATGGAGCATTCGAAATATAGTTTCTTTCAATCTTCAAGTATCTCAGTTGAGACAATTGGCCAACACCCGTGAGGTCCAGTCTCTTCACGTGGTCAGAAAATTTAAGGAAAAGAACCCGAAGGGACTTCAGCTGCAACAACGGAGGCATCCATTTTGATCCTTCAAACAAGACTAGAGAACGAACTTGTGATCGGCAGCAATTAGTGGCCACCTGCAATATGGTGTCATCATCGCAACACTACTCAAGCTGACTGAGAGTCGATGAACTCTATCCCTGCCCGTTCTACCACCACGTACACCGTGCACAACACTTACAAAATTATCTTCTCTGCACTTCTTTATGATTAGATCCAAAGCATCATATCATGTACTCTGTAGTAATAGGATTCTGGTTGAATCATGTTCCTATTGACGAGTTCATTGAAACAACTCTACGCTACATCATTTACATCTTGCCCGTGAAACTTGCTCGTCACAATACGTTCGCTACCCATAAGTCAATCAAGTGATCCTTTTTAATTTCATAGTCCTCGGGATAAATGCCGAGATACAAAAAGCATGCTCTTAGATGACGAGGAAGGTTCTTATAGCTCAGGTCTAAGATATGCATCATGTCATCCAAGGAATTTGCTGCACATTCAAAGTGACCATAGAACGTTGTATGTAGTTCCGGTGCTCTTTGGGTTTTGTCCGCTAAACCTGCTAGCCATAGTGACAATTGCCGGTGGTAAACCACCACACTTCTTTAAAATTTTTGATGAAACTTGTGTGAACTGAGATGGGCAAGTATCTTCAATGCCAAAAGTTCTTCTAAAGAATAACTTTCTTGAGTCCAATTCACTTAGTGGTTTCATATAATGAATTTGCCCTTGCTCAGTAGCGACATGCTTGAGCGACACCTTCTATTCTTGTAGTCACAATAAGCCTGCTTTGTTGATTATTTTTTGGAAAAGCACAACTAATGATATCCCAATGTTTCACTTCCCACAAATCATCAAGTACAATGAGGTACCTATAAACATATAAAAAACAACAAGTGTTAAATTTGACACAGAATAAACACTTAGATAATTCTAGAATGCACGTATTGCAGTAATATATGCCACTACTATTTAAATACTTTTCAAAGGCGATACCGGCGGCGGGCCTTAACACGTCTGCTCCCTTATTGCCTTATGGAGGCCGGAGCCTTGCGCGTCTGCTTCCGCCCTCCGCTAATACTAGTCATTATATTTTCATAGACTGTAATAGAGTTCGTACTCGTTGTACAAATATAATGCGATTGAAACCAAAAGCTCTATCTAGCAAATTAATTATCATTTTAAATCAATCTTACATTGTTCTACAAAATTACCCACCTCTTCTATAATGTAAAGTAATTCCCAATGTTTGGTATGAATTACTTACATATCAACTTATTAAATAATCCTAAAGTATTATCGAAATTAAGCACCTCAATATCATTAGAGTAATACCCTATATAACAACATGCATCCATCATTTTTATAAAATATCCTAGTGTGCCTCTATATAGGCTTCTAAATTGCAGCGGTATTTCTTTTCCATTATACACACACTTCTAAATTACTCACTTCTATCACTGTTAATATACAAAAAATAATACAACATATAAATAGTAACCCCAAAATTTGTATCTAAAATACCCACCTCTAGAATTTATTAAAAAAATAACCAAGGTAATTAATAACTCCCAAATATAAATGGCGTAGGGTGAAAAGGTGTATAAAGAAATTGGTAACTGAAATTTAACACACTGAGATAAAAACGTAGGACTATCTACATGGACGTGAATTGGACTATAGAATGTAACTAAAGCCATCCATGATAAACATATAGGAAGTCTAACACACATGGAGGTGTAACGATAAGGGGACAGCTATGAATTTGGATGAAAACGTATATTGAGTAACTGTATTGGTAACTAAAGTTCACAACCCGGATAAAGATAAGAGAACATCAATACAAATATTATATTTTATAATAATATGAGCGAAAATGAGAGTGAGGAAGTATAAGCAATTATGATTATTCATGGAAACTACACGAATTCAGTGTTATATATGTAGAACAAAACTACACTTTTTATATCAACCAATTTCATGAAACTATGTTCTTGTTAATGTTACTACACTTTGTTATGCTCATTTTATATCGTAAAAAGTCACACACTTTTAGAGCATTCAACATGTAGTTTCCCAATACATAATATATGATTGATGTGTTGCTTTGCAATATGTTGTAGCAATAGAGTTTATTTCCCATTATTTATACTCATTTCTATACTAAATTCTAGAAAATGTTAAGGTAGAGGTAAATATGTATCCATAAAAGATTATATTTGAATTTATCCACTTCATGTTCTAAATCTATATTTGTGCAGGTTGTTACAAATTAAATGTTTTTGGCACCACCTCTAGTACTCATATAGCTAATTAATTTGCTCTCATTAAATCTGTGAACGAGAAGTTAGATATAGCTATAGATCTAAGTTAAGCTACCTGTTAAACTTGAACTCGTTACAAAAAAAAAAAAATCCATTGCTATATAAAGAACGAATGATTACCTCTTATCGTGTAGATATTCTCTCAAAGTGTCAATTAGGACTTGCACTTCGCAAGCATAAGAATATTGAGATAACCCAAGTTTTGAAAGCACACTGCTGAGTAGCCTTGGTACATCCGCTTCGAGAAACCGCACAAATGCCATGCTAGTGAAAATGCCTTGGACTTCACGATACACCTCATTGGCAAGCGTGGTCTTGCCTAAACCTCCGAATCCTACTATTGACATCACCTTTAGTTGTTTCTCTTCATCCTCTACCCATTTGACAAGTTCTTCCTTTTGGTCATCAATGCCCACAAGGGTTGTTGAATCCTTGTATAGTGCAGTTAGGCGAGGATCAACGACCACCACTTTTGTGGTAGAACTAGAGGTGCACACATTGAGATTGTACCTATCTCGACGTTTGCTTGCTTCGATCACACGAAGTCTTGATCTCATTGATCTGATTGGCAATGCGGTAAACCGATCCTTGATAGTTTTCACATAGTGAGAAGCTTTCTTGAGAATCCCTATTTTGTCACTAGTGTCCCCAACACGGTCCAAGAAGTTGTCAATACAATCTTCTATGTCATAGGACATGTCAATTATATCTTTCCTCCATTCCTTGGCCTGGGAGTCAAGTTCGTCAGCAGCGTCGTCCATCTTCTCAAGGAAGGCTTTCATATCTGTAAGCTCTTTCATGAGGAAGGACACCTCTTTCCTAAGCCCCTTGAGCTTCTTGTACTTGTTGCCCAGGAGCGTGGCAAGCTTTTCCAAGACAGGCTTCAGAGCCCCCATGGAAACGCTGACTGCGATACTCATGGCCGCCATCGATCTATCGTCTTCCTTGGACACGCTTGATCAATCCTCTATCAGCAAATGTTCACGATCTGATCTGCTTTCTCCCTCCTCTTATCCAATCGCTCTATTCTTAGTTTGGTCCGGTCCTGCAAACAAATTAACGAAGGTAGTCAGCATATGAGAATCAATGGACATGTGCACATTCGCTAGCTTTTAACACAATCTACAGATGCAACGTGACCTTGATGGATCACGTACTCGTGCCTACTTAATTAATTAAATGGCTGGTTTCCTTGAGCATAGATCTGGTGGATTACAAGCATAATACATGTGCCATGGTGACAACAGACCAAAGATGGCTGGTGTATATGGATCACAATTCAGTGGCAGCCGGTGCATGAAACCCAAGCAAACGCGATGGATCAAGAGGCCAGGTAATCTGTATTATGCTAAACAATGGCTACTATTTATTTGTCTCATGAGATTTTTGGTATGTGCGAGGTCACAGGTTAATGGACTAGTATAAAATTGTAAATGGAGGAATACTGACTGTGGGCGTGTTCCCTTCAAAGAAGAATAAAAAAAGAAAAGAAAAGCTGTGAAGCAAGGAGACAACTCATTTTCTTTATACAAATATAAGAGTACTTATTAGAAAGAGAAAAAAGGATCTCCAAACCTACGAAGCAGATGAATAGTCAAAGGTGCTAAACAATGGCTACTGTTTATTTGTCTCGTGAGATTTTGGTATGTGCGAGGGCACAGGCAAATAAATAAAAAAAATCCAAACTAGGTGCATTCACATCGTTCTAGAGGAAGAGGGAGTGTAAGAACACAACTGAAAGAAGAAACTGATAGGAAACTCTACTGATTAGCAGGAGAAACCCAACAAGGACACCGAGTGAGAGGAACGAATGAATAGGCCCATCGACTCACCTGATCCTGTGCTTGTTCAACTGTACTGCGTCACCTGAGAGCTACAGAGAGATGAATGGCAGATCATTCGACGACAACACACTCAGCAGAGTATGTACTGCATCAGGTCTCTTGAGTAGCTGTACATGCAACACAAAGGAAAATAAAGTGACGCAGGCACAATCAATAGATGCAATGCAAAAGAGGAATAAGCGAGTGACGATGATGAAATCTGTATGTTTATTGACTGATAAGAGATGTAGTCACGAAGTACCAAACTGCAAATGTATTTTTTGTGATGCAGAGGAAGAGGAGGACGGGTTGAAGATCCAAGAAGCACAGGTTGTTCCTACTGAAGCATCCTCCTCTCTGCTTCTCCTCATGTCGACATCACTTGAGTTGAGCAGCAGAGAAATAAAACGAAATCTTTCTGTGGATATGATGTGTACATGTAGCTCAGCCTAATGATAGACCAAGCATGTATACTCCAATCGATCGAGAGGGCAGGTAATCTGTATGGAATGAACCAAGACGACATTGTAATAAGGTACAATGAGATGTGCAGGTACGGTAGCTTTGAACAAGAGCTATTGAGACCATACAAGCTGCAGATCGAGCTGACGTACCTGTGCCTCCTCTTCCTCGATTAAGATCCCCTACCCTGCATTATGAGAACTCAGAGTGGCAGCACAGTCCTCCTCCTTGAACACGCTTTTGATGATCTGCTTCCTCACTCCTCCAGTCCGGTCCCTCTGTTCTTAGTTTGATAACCACAAGTCCAGAAGTTGTGTTGGGAGTGAACTCTGCAGATGTACCTGACGGCAGATCATTCAACGATAACACACTTCAGTATGCGTTCATGGGAGTTTTCGCTCCTGGTGACACCGAGCGAGAGGAACGAAAGAATAAGCCCGTCGACTCACCTGATCCGGTGCTTGCTCAACTGGTGTGTCACGTGAGAGCTGAGAGCTACAGACAGTTGGATCGGTGTGAAATGGCAGATCATTCGACGACAACAAACTGATCAGAGTATGTACTGCATCAGGTCGATCTCTTTGGTTAGCTGTGTACGTCCGGTCCAACAGAAAGAACAATCAATAGAGCTGAGAATATAACAGGCATAAGTGAATCAAGATGAGGAAATCTGTATCTTTCTTGTCTAATAACTGAAGAATTCGAGCTTACCAAACTACGAAGCAGCGAAACAGTAGCCCAGATTTACGATCCAAGGAGCAAGCACTTCCTTCTTTCCTACTCAAGCATCCTCACTGCATGCTCCTCTTCCCATTGACATCACTTGAGCAGCGAGAAATAAAACGTACTACATCTTTTCTGGGAGTATGTTTTGTATGTAGCTCAGCCTAAGGATTTACCAGGTTTCCCTGTGCTTGCAAAATCAGCCCAACCTTTCATAGCCAGTAAGGAGAGCTGAAGGACATTTCATAGCCAGTAAGGAGAGCTGGAAGGAAGGATGGTGTGGTGACTGGTGAATGGGGCCCGGCGACTTGACTTGGAAGACACGAGCGAGCTGAGGATACTGTGGTTGTCTGGTCTCCCCGGGCCACTGTCTGCATTATTACCGGACAAACAATTCCAAGTTTCCAGCTCAGCTTTTAATAGTCAGTCGTGGTCACGTCAGGATGATCAAAGGTATCAAAATATAGAAAATGGGAGCCTTGAGGACGTCATATATATTTGGCATGTTAATCTGTCTGCTAATGCAGTATATAAGTTTATTCTTGTATATGCACATTTTATTTTTCCACGTTTTGAGAACCTAATAATTTGCCATCGTCGACATCTTGCAGTGCGCGTGGGAGCAGGGTTGACAGTTGACTGACCTACACGCTTCCGTATAATCGAAGGGGTCCCACAAGGCGCAGTTTATCTTCACAATCACTCTAGGCTGCACATCGTCCACAGAGATTTGAAGCCAAGCAGCATTTTCTTGGATTCAGATATGAACCCAAGAATAATTTTGACTTGGCCAAAGTTTTGAATCCTCGTGATAGACCAAGGCAACGCGGACTGAAAACGACGCTGACATAGTTTTGGACTTTTGGTGATCATTCAGTGTATTTATTGCACCAGAGTACATGAAAAATGGTATATTCTCGGTAAAAACCGATGTGCCAAGCTTTGGTCTCACGGTGCTTGAAATAGTCAGTGGGAAATGATGGACTCAGCCACCTCGAAAAACACACTACAGGGATCTACTCACATGGGATTCTAGTTAAACAACTTTTATATACATCGTCACTCTTCAAACATTCCTCACTGTTAACATGTAGCTAGATAGCTTTTTTTTCTAATTTTAGAAAAATTAAATCAAGGTTTTTCAAAAAAAAAAAAAAAAAAAAAAAAAAAAATCAAGGTAACTAACATGCATGCGTGTTGCGTGTTTATAACTTGTGTTCTTCCTTAGGCCTTCAACGGGACAACATGTTGCGGCAACAAAATGCACAGCGTGGAGTGTTCTGCGGCAGGGCAGTGCCACGTACGGTGCATTTCGTTGCCTACCAGGAAGAGGGTGCTGTCAAAGCAGGGGAGATGAGGAGGTGTGTCCGGGTGGCCCTGCTCTGCATCCAAGAGAAGCTGGAGATCACGAGGATGCTGGGCTCCAGCCTCCAGGTCCAGGAAGAAAGCAGTGCCGTTTCCTCGCCGGCCAGGATTCGCCATCCTCCAGGTTCATATGCGATACCAAAATTCCCAGAGTCACCCGCCAAACCGGATTCTCATCATCTTGCTGCTGAACCTGGCTTCTTCGACGGTGTTCAACAGTCGTCGTTCAAGTACGGTCGACGGAACATCAGGCACGTAAATCGGTTTTGTTATTATTCAAACTTACCCCACTAGGATGCCCAGGAGCATCCATGGAGAGCAGCTGCTGTTGACTGGTAGAAAACAGAGAGGACAAGATGCGAAACTGTGTATGCATACTCTGTTTGATTAGTACTAGCATCGTGCATGTAGTATCACATTTGTGCCGGACGAGACCATTGTTTCTGAAAGTAGAACATGCATGGGAATAAAACTGTTGATACAACAAAATAAGTTTTTTAAGTGCTGTGTACAGCATACTGCCCTTGCAAATTGCTCGGGGAGAAAACCTGCAGTTATAATTAAACGCCAATTTTTTCTTTTTTGTAAGAAATGGAACGCTAGAAAGATTTCCCATCTGATTTGTGCAGAGGCAACAGGGAAGATATATAGCAGGAGCGTGAATGCGTGATGGCAATAGAGTCCCAATATTTCTGCACTGTGTTCCCTCCGTCTTCTACTCTTGTGCCTCCTCTTTCGGCCTACAGCGTCAGCAGCCAGCGTTTGCCAGTCAGTACATGGCATGCCAAACAGAAGTTACTGTGACTACAAACAAAAGTATACACATGTAATAGATCAGTAAGAGGTTCTGCATACCTAGCCCAATACCCCACTTCGGCAATGATGAAGCTTGGGTGACACGGATGTGAGTCAGCTGCTTCTTTGAACACCGTCCCGATCAAAGCAGTCTCCTCTGAATTTTGATCGTCCGTCGTTTCGTTGCTATAATTGGGAACCACCCATACAGTTATTTCCTTGAGGCTCGACAGATATTGGAGACCCAGAGGTGTCGCCTTGTCCCATTTATGTGAATCCAGGTACAAGTAGAAGTCCCAGAGATTGGGCGTAGCTCCGTCTTCAAATGTCAGGTACGACACGACATCACAGCTTGAACACAAAAACTCAAGAGCCTTGAACCCAGTGGTCCCACCTATCGCCATCCCGCCCTGAAGGCATGCCTTGGATCCACAGATGGAGCTCGGTGAGACAGGGCAGTGTTCCAATCAAGTCAATATCTTCCTGGAGCATCTGCTTCGCTCCAAGATCTAAGCAACGGAGTTTTTGGAGACCACCGATCCACCTAGGAACTCTAGAGAAGATCAGCCCATGTAGATAGAGCCGCTCAAGATTTTGGAAAGGAGGTGAAAGCAAGAGCAGGCCATCGGCTCGACGGCTATAGGACCGGACTCCAGCCTAATATATTTGAGGTTACTAAGTTTCTCTAGGGAAAAAGTCAGAGCATTCATCCATATATCCGTGGGCGTATCACTATCCGTAAGGCCTGGTCCGACGCTCCAAGGAGTTGTATCTGCGTGGCAATGGAGGGCCAGCTCTTCCGGCTTGTTGAGTTCACCGATGCCCTTAATATTATCCGGAGAGCTCTCCACTAATAAAAATGATTCCGTAGTACGCAGAGATTTCAGTTTTCCCTATCCCATCGGGCAACCTTGTATTAAATGGCAAGATGAGATGGGATAAGCGTGGCAAGTCAACAGATGGAATGCCACAAATGTATATGTTGTCACCTATTTCGAGCCTCTCCAAATGTCGCATCCTGCATAATTCACTAGGTAGCACAATGGAGCATTTGACAAAACACTTGTTTTTAATCTTCAAGTATCTCAGTTGAGACAAATTGCCAACACCCGTGAGGTCCATTCTCTTCACGTGCTCGAAAATTCAAGGTAAAGCACCCAAAGGGACTTAAGCCGCAACAACGGAGGCATCCATTTCGATCTTGCAAACAAGACAAGAGAACGAACTTGTGATCGGCAACAATTAGTGGCCACCGCAATATGGTGTCATCATCCGCAACACCACTCAAGCCGACCGAGAGTCGATGAACTCGGCCCTGCCGTTCTGCCACCACATGTGCTTTGTGCATGCACAACACCTACAAAATTATCTTTCTCGCACTTCTTTATGATTAGATCCAACATCATATCATGTACTCTGTAGAAATAGGATCTGGTTGAATCATGTTCCTGTTGACGAAGTTCATTAAAACAGCTCTCTCGCTACATCCTTTACATCTTGCACGGGGAGAGTTGCTTGTCACAATACGTTCGCTACCCATAAGTCAATCAAGTGATCCTTTTTAATCTCATAGTCCTCGGGATAAATGCCGAGATACAAAAAGCATGCTCGTAAATGATGAGGAAGGTGCTTATAGCTCGGGCCCTAAGATATGCATCATGTCATCCAAGGAATTTGCTGCATTCGGTGACCATAGAACGTTGTATGTAGTCCCGGTGCTCTTTGGGTTTGTCTCGCTAAACCGCTAGCCATAGTCACAATTGCAAGTGGTAAACCACCACACTTCTTTAAAATTTTTGATGAAACTTGTGTGAACCGAGATGGGCAAGTATCTTTGAGTGCCAAAAGTTCTTCTAAAGAATAACTTTCTTGAGTCCAAGTCACTTAGTGGATTCATATAATGAATGTGCCCATGGTCAGCACGACGACATGCTTGAGCGACACCTTCAATTCTTGTAGTCACAATAAGCCCGCTTTGTTGATTATTTTTGGAAAAGCACAACTAATGATATCCCAATGTTTCACTTCCTACCTAATCATCAAGTACAATGAGGTACCTATAAACATATCCGAAAAACAACATGTGTTAAATTTGACACAGAATAAACACTTAGATAATTCTAGAATGCACGTATTGGAGTAATATATGCCACTACTACTTAAATACTTTTCAAAGGCGATAACCGCAGAAGGACCTTAACACGTCTCCTCCGTTATTGTCTTATGGAGGCGGAGCCTTGCACGTCTGCCTCCGCCCTCCGCTAATACTAGTCATTATATTTGCATTGATGTAATAGAGTTTGTACTCGTTTGTACAGATATAATGCGATTGAAACCAAAAGCTCTATCTAGCAAATTAATTATCATTTAAATCAATCTTAAATTTTCTACAAAATTACCCACCTCTTCTATAGTGTAAAGTAATTCCCAATGTTTTGGTATGAATATTACTTACATAACAACTTATTAAATAATCCCAAAGTACTATCTAAATTAAGCACCTCCAATATCATTAGAGTAATACCCTATATAACTACATGCATCCATCATTTTTATAAAATATCCTATTATGCTTCTATATAGGCTTCTAAATTGCAGCGGTTTTCTTTTCCATTATACAATGACTTCTAAATTACTCACTTCTATCACTATTAATATACAAAAACTAATACAACAAGTAACCCCAAAAATTTGTTTCTAAATTACCCACCTCCACAATTTATTAAAAAATAACCAAGGTAATTAATAACTCCCAAATATAAGTGACGTAGGGTGAAAAGGTGTATAAAGAAATTGGTAACTGAAATTTAACACACTCGAGAGATAAAAACATAAGACCATCTACATGAGTATGATTTTAGAATAAGAACTATCTACATGGACGTGAATTGGACTAGAATGTAACTAAAGCCATCGAGGATAAACATATAGGAAGTCGAACACACATGGAGGTGTAACGATAAGGGGACTGCTATGAATTTGGATGGAAAAGTATATAAAGTAAATGCATTGGTAACTAAAGTTCACAACCAAGATAAAGATAAGAAAACATCAATACAAATATTATATTGTATTAGAATATGAACGAAAAATGAGAGTGAGGAAATATAAGCAATTATGATTATTCATGGAAACTACACGGTGTCTGTGTTATATATGTAGAACAAAAAAATACACTTTTATATTTCAACCAATTTCATGAAACTACGTTCTTGTTAATGTTACTACTTTATTATGCTCATTTTATATCGTAAAAGCCACACAATTTGAGCATTCAATGTGTAGTTTCCCAATACATAATATATATATGATAAATGTGTTGCTTTGCAATATGTTGTGGCAATAGAGTTTATTTCCCATTATTTATACTCATTTATATACTAAATTCTAGAAAATGTTAATGTAGAGGTAAATATGTAAAAGATTAAATTTGAATTTATCCTACTTCATATTCCAAATCTATATACGTAAGGTTGTTGTTACAAATTAAACGTTTTTGGCACCATCTCTAGTACTCATCTAGCTAATTAATTTGCTCTCATTAAAATGTGGAACGAGAAGTTAGATATAGCTATAGATCTAAGTTAAGCTACTGTTAAACTTGAACTCGTTACAAAAAAAAAAAAAAATGTTGTATAAAGAACGAATGACTACCTCTTATCATGTAGGTATTCTCTCAAAGTGTCAATTAGGACTTGCACTTCGCAAGCATAAGAATATTGAGATAGCCCAAGTTTTGAAAGCACAACTTTGAGTAGCATTGGTACATCCGGCTACGAGAAACCGGCACAAATGCCATGCTAGTGAAATTCCCTTGGACTTCACGATACACCTCATTGGCAAGCGTGGTCTTGCCTAAACCTCCGAATCCTACTATTGACATCACCTTTAGCGGTTTCTCTTCATCCTCTACCCATTTGACAAGTTCTTCCTTTTTGGTCATCAATGCCCACAAGGGTTGTTGAATCCTTGTATAGTGCGATTAGGCGAGGATCAACGACCACTTTTGTGGTAGAACTAGAGGTGCACGCATTGAGATTGTACCTATCTCGGCGTTTGCTTGCTTCGATCACATGAGTCTTGATCTCATTGATCCGATTGGCAATGCGTACCGATCCTTGATAGTTCTCACATAGTGGGAAGCTTTCTTGAGAATCCCTATTTTGTCACTAGTGTCCCCAACACGGTCCAAGAAGTTGTCAATGCAATCTTCTATGTCATAGGACATGTCAATTATATCTTTCTTCCATTCCTTGGCCTCGGGAGTCAAGTTCGTCGAAGCGTCGTCCATCTTCTCAAGGAATGCTTTCATATCTGTAAGCTCTTTCATGAGGAAGGACACCTCTTTCCGAAGCCCCTTGAGCTTCTTGTCCTTGTTGCCCGGGGCGTGGCAAGCTTTTCCAAGACAGGGCTTGAGCCCCCATGGAAACGCGGATCTGCGATACTGCGTGGCGCCATCGATCTATCGTCTTCCTTGGACACGCTTGATCAATCCTCTATCGACAAATGTTCACGATCCGATCGCTTTCTCCCTCCTCTTATCCAATCGCTCTATTCTTAGTTTGGTCGGTCCACGCAAACAAATTAACGAAGGTAGTCGGCATATGAGAATCAATGGACATGTGCACATTCGCTAGCTTTTAACACAATCTACGGATGCAACGTGACCTTGATGGAGCACGTACCGTGCCTACTTAATTAATTAAATGGTCGGTGTTGGCGCGAAAGTTAGGGCTTCGCACCAACACACCGAGAGAGGGCCTTGGACGCTCACGAAGGTTGCTAAACAACCTAGTAGCGGCGAGCACGCGCAGCGTGATCACCCAAACCGATCTAGGGTTCGGTAAAGGGCAACGTAGAGCTCGGTGACGGCTGGAAGACTCAACGCACCTCCGGAAGAAGACCCGTCGGAGGCGCGCACCAAGGGTTGTCCTAGGAGCAGCGGATGCGCCTAGAACGCCGGCGGAGAACGCGGAGTTCGTCGTCGAACAAACAAGTTTAGGGTTTGGAAGAGATAAAAAGTTTGAGAGATATGTTGTATATGACGATTGGATGTAGATGGGATCAAATCGGCCATGAACCCCTTCATTATATAGGGAGGGTGGTCTTATCCTTTTAGGAAGGCGCCCTAAGACGTTTCAAGTACCAAAAACCGACCAAAACACGATTGGAAACAAATCGGTTGGATCTCGCACTGGACACGGGCCTACGCCGGGTGACCGACGCCGGGTCGAAAGCCCCTCGACCGGGCGCTTCCGTTGCAAGGCCCGCAGAGGAGAGCGGGCGCGACCCCGACCGGACGCGCCGACCGACGCCGACCGACGCGGAGGCGCGCCCGGTCGGTGTCCCATGAAGCCGGCCTCAGCTCGCGGCGCTGACCGACCGGGACGCTGGCCGACCGGACCGGACAGCGCCCGATGAGTCCGGTCGGTGAGTCCGGCCACCTTCGTAAAGCCGTTTTTGATCCTCCTCGAGAATTTGGCTAAGTCCGAAATTTGCGGTGACTTGGACCTCCAAAATATGGCTAAGTCCGAAATTTTGCGGTGGTTTAGCCTATGCCATTTTTGGGTGTCAACATATGCCCCCCTTTTTCGGTGAGAAGTGCACGAACACGAAAACAAAACAAAAAAACCAAACAACACGAATGCCCATCGTATCGGTTGTCCAATAACTAAAGGGCGATACTATGTATCGGCCATTTTTTGTTCTAAGCGAGGCATGCATGCGCCGGCCATTGTTTGAGAGCACTAGGCCTCGGCGTGTGGCGGTGAAGGCTCATAATCCACCAACTCTTCATCCTCAAGCGGCACTTCAATGCCAACCAAGGCGGCGGCGGTGGCGGAAAATCTTCAGCGCACTTGCGGACACATCGAAACAAAGAGAATTGGGTTCAACCGACTTCGGAAGTCGGTAAACCGAAGTTTGGGCAATAATATCCCCGCCAACCGTCTCGGTTGAGTTATCAATTTGCTCATTTAGCTTGGCTGTCCCATCCGCTAAAAGTGCCAAAAGATCAACTTTTGGTTCGGGCATCTTCTCCACAAGCTTGGCCGCTCTTGAACTATAACCGACTCGACCAGATTTAGCAATCGGTTGAGACATCCTCTTGGCGGCAAAGAATCATCTCACCCTCTTTGTCCTTGATCTCTTGCACAATCTCGACAAGATTAGCCCTTCACCTTGTCAGCGGCACCAAACGTTTGAGCATCCTTTGTCTTGCTGCATTTGAAGCTTCCTCTTTTGTGTCTTATTGATATCAACGGGGCACCACTTGGGCTGCAAGAAACGAGGAGGGCTTTTTCTTTTTTTATCTTGAGCCAAAGAACCTCCTCCATGACTTGATCTTGAACGTTCTTAGAGGCTCCTGCTCCTCAATCACAATCGGTTTGTTGACATCAACAATAGGAGCTATCATCGAACCCGATAATGACGGAAGGAAGAGGAGTAGAAATTGGCGCAGCTTCTCAACAACTTCAATCTTCTTGGGAACATATATGCCCGCATAGGCGCCTTTTCCCTTTTGCTCGAAGTGAGTTCGGGATGTGGGCACCTCCTCTTCTTCTTCGTACCGCTAGAGCTCGATTGTGGACCCAATCGGCTAAAGACGGTAGGCTTGGCCATGTTTGTAGTGCCTCCTTCCTTCATAGGACCCGAAGGATAGGGAATAAACACTCCCTTCGGTCCCCCATTGAGGTGGTGATGCCACTTGTGATAATGGTGGCCCCCAACGAGTCATCTTTGGACATGCAACCTGCGAAGAAAAAGAAACATTTGTAGGAGTCATAGCCACTTGCTTATTTCTCCCTTCATCACGCTTTGGGAGGCGTAGACTCTCTCTCTTTTTCGTTGGCGATTCTTGGAATCGGTCTTTTCCTTCTTGTATTTAAGCCAAAAAAGTCCGTCAAATTCACATAATTGCTTGATATGCTTCTTGACCTTTGGCTCACTAGTCTTCAAACTCCAACCTCGGTTTTGTGGAGCGAATGTTTTTATCGTATGCATACAGGAAGCAAGGGAACTAGAACCCTCGGTGGCGCGCGATCCGACTAAGGTAGTCGGTTCAACCGCTTAGTTAGCGCTTGAGCTTGATCGTCTTGGCCGATTTCTTCAATCGGCCTAGCTGGTCTTGTATGCCGCTTTTGCACCGACCATCTAGCCACGCTTGACGCCGTAATGCTTGGCGCCGAGCTAGCCACAATGGTAAGCTTCGTCTTGCCTTCTTCGGTTTGGTTAACCAACACTTGCCGTCCCGAATTATTAGGAACATTCGGTGCGAGGCGAGGCTCACCAATGATCACGTTCTTGCCTTGAGTTGTAGAAGCTTGCTCGGGACGATCAAGATGGCGGGAGCCTCGACTTCAAGTGTCTTAGCTTCAGGCTTCTTAGCTTCAGCTTCTTAGCTTCAATCACATGCCTTCGGAAAAGGATTCTTGTCTAGTTGCATGTCGGTAAAGACTTAATCGGCCCTCATTAAGAGCCGATTGTACCGCCGACGGAAAGCTTGACAATCGTTAGTTGCATGAGAATAAGATTCATGATATTTGCAAAAAGCCCGTTTCTTCAACACATCTGCAGAAGGCATAACATATTTAATCTTAATGTATCCGATTTTCAATAATTCATCGAATATTCGGTCACATTTAGATGTATCAAAAGTAAACTTTTACTTCCTCATTCCGATTCCTATTAATCGGCTTGAGAGAAGGGCAAGTTACTTGTTTATTTTCCCCCGCCACCTAATTTCAGCAGCCAATACCTCTTTGCTCTCATCATCCGATGAAGAATGACCTTCGAGTGTGTGCACATTGGCACGATGAGAACGATAGTTGCCATCACGAGAATCTTTAAGGCGCGATTCAGCGAAAACGGCCCTCTCAATCAATTGATTCAAAGTATTAAATTGCTGGAACTCAAGTTTTTCTTTAATATTAGAATGCAAACCAAAGCAAAAGCAAAATCAACTAAATCCCTTTCGGATATCTCGAACATTAAAACAACGACTTCTAGTTTCCCTATATCTCTTAAAAGAAATCTAGGACTAACTCATCACGCCCTTGTTTAATGCATGCAAGATGGGACAATCTAGTCTCTTGGACTCCACAATAAAAGTGAGCATGAAATTTCTCTTCTAAAATAGCCCAAAGGACATAATGGAACAAGCGGGTAAAGATGAAAACCATGAAAAAGCAAAGCACCGAAGAAGAGATAAAGGAAAATTGCGAATCTTCATATGTTCCAAGGTACTAGCCGTTCCTAGTTGAGCAAGATACATACTAATATGTTCCATGGTAGTTTTATTATCATTACCACTAAATTTCTGAAAATCAGGTACCTTCCAGCCAACCGGCGCATTCATATAATCAAACGCGGAAGGGTACGGTTTTTGATAAGAGGTATCGAAAGAATCAAGACGAATTCCCAGATTTTTCTCCATTGATTTAGAGAAGTCATCTCTAAATTTAGCTAGAATAGCATCTATGCTATCGGGAACTGCCGTGTTTCCCGCATTCACAACTTGATTATTCACATAATTCGGTGGCGGTTGTGGCATTGATTGCCCCCCTGGTAAAGGAACATTCATCCCCGAATTGTGTGCAGGATTGGGGTTAAGATTCGGTAATGGAGGTTGCCCCCCTGCCGAATTTAGCACAGTGTTATGCACCCACAATTCTGGATGCCTCATGATCGGTTCTCAATTGAGCCGATCCTTTATTGCCTCGCGGATGTGCTAGCTCCACCGATGTCGGTTCTAACGGCAGAAGCCATAAGAGCCGATTGTGGTTGAGGAATATGTGGAACCATATCCAAAGGCATACCATATTGATACTGAGTTGTTGTTTGGGGCACAACAACTGATGGTGACACTAAACCAGATTGAGGTACAGCCTCCGATTGTGTGTTATCGGTTGAAGTCCCTTCTATGATTTGCAAGCGTTTATCTAATTTATCAATGAGACCTTGCATCATATCAGCTAAACCAGAATTCTGGTCTACTATTATCTTAGCAACACCATCATGAGTAATAGCAACATCATTATTTATAGGTTGTCGCTCAACAGGGGATTACCTCTTTTTGATGGTGGCTCGGCGCAGAGCAAGTGCGTGTGGTAGAGAGGCTTTTGTGTATTGATGTACACGATCTTGCCTATCCTTGTGACAACTCTTGAAGAAGGCCGCCCGGCGGCGTTGATTGCGCCCCGAGCCGCTTCTTCAATTCTTTGGAGCTCATCCGCGCGGTCGGGTCGCCGTATATTGGTTTTCGAAATTTCGGATGATCGATCCTTGTTCTTGCTAGCTTCATCACGGAGCCATGACGCTAGCTTCGAACTGGCGGAGTTGACGTCTAGTCTTCTTCCCCCCGAAAGTCGCCAAAAGTATGTTGACGCAAAGTTTGGGGCTTCTCGCACCAACACACCGAGGGCCTTGGCGCCAACGAAGGTTGCTAAACAACCTAGTAGCAGCGAGCACCGGCGTGATCACCCAAACCGATCTAGGGTTCGGTAAGGGCAACGAGAGCTCGGTGAATTTGGAAGACCTTCAACGCACCTCGGGAAGACCCGTCGGGAGACGCGCACCAAGGGTTGTCCTAGGAGCGGCGGATGTGCCTAGAACGCCCGGCGGAGAACGCGGAGTTCGTCGTCGAACGGCAAGTTTAGGGTTTGGAAGAGATAAAAGTTGAGAGATATGTTGTATATGACGATTGGATGTAGATGGGATCAAATCGGCCATGAACCCCTTCATTATATAGGGGAGGGTGGTCTTATCCTTTTTAGGAAGGCGCCCTAAGACGTTTCCAAGTACCAAAAACCGACCAAAACACGATTGGAAACAAATCGGTTCGGATCTCAGACGGACCGCGGCCTGCGTCGGGGTGACCGGATTGTCGAAGCCCCCGACTCGACGCTTCCGGTCGATGCGTCAGCGCAGGTCTGCGGCGCGACCCGATCGGGCAGCGCCCGACGGTATTTGGGCCGGACCGACGCAGGCGGCGCGGTCCGGTGTCCCGGCCGGCCTTCTGCAGGGCGCGACCCGGCCGGACGCGGCTGACGGATTGGACCGGACGCGCCCGGTGAGTCGGTCGGTGAGTCCGTCACCTTCGTAAAAGCCGTTTTCAATCCTACTCGAGAATTTGGCTAAGTCCGGAAATTTGCGGTGACTTGGACCTCCAAAATATGGCTAAGTGCGGAATTTTGCGGTGGTTTAGCCTATGCCATTTTTGGGTGTCAACAGCTGGTTTCCTTGAGCATAGATCTGGTGGATTACAAGCATAATACATGTGCCATGGTGACAACAGACCAAAAGATGGCTGGTGTATATGGATCACAATTCAGTGGCAGCCGGTGCATGAAACCCAAGCAAACGCGATGGATCAAGAGGCCAGGTAATCTGTATTATGCTAAACAATGGCTACTATTTATTTGTCTCATGAGATTTTGGTATGTGCGAGG
Organism: Hyparrhenia diplandra; assembly: GCA_015847255.1. Classification (NCBI taxonomy): domain Eukaryota; kingdom Viridiplantae; phylum Streptophyta; class Magnoliopsida; order Poales; family Poaceae; genus Hyparrhenia; species Hyparrhenia diplandra. Next base: position 780,838 of record JADLZK010006897.1, read on the forward strand.
TCACAGGTTAATGGACTAGTATAAAATTGTAAATGGAGGAATACTGACTGTGGGCGTGTTCCCTTCAAAGAAGAATAAAAAAGAAAAGAAAAGCTGTGAAGCAAGGAGACAACTCATTTTCTTTATACAAATATAAGAGTACTTATTAGAAAGAGAAAAAAAGGATCTCCAAACCTACGAAGCAGATGAATAGTCAAAGGTGCTAAACAATGGCTACTGTTTATTTGTCTCGTGAGATTTTGGTATGTGCGAGGGCACAGGCAAATAAATAAAAAAAATCCAAACTAGGTGCATTCACATCGTTCTAGAGGAAGAGGGGAGTGTAAGAACACAACTGAAAGAAGAAACTGATAGGAAACTCTACTGATTAGCAGGAGAAACCCAACAAGGACACCGAGTGAGAGGAACGAATGAATAGGCCCATCGACTCACCTGATCCTGTGCTTGTTCAACTGTACTGCGTCACCTGAGAGCTACAGAGAGATGAATGGCAGATCATTCGACGACAACACACTCAGCAGAGTATGTACTGCATCAGGTCTCTTGAGTAGCTGTACATGCAACACAAAGGAAAATAAAGTGACGCAGGCACAATCAATAGATGCGATGCAAAAGAGGAATAAGCGAGTGACGATGACGAAATCTGTATGTTTATTGACTGATAAGAGATGTAGTCAAGAAGTACCAAACTGCAAGGGTATTTTGTGATGCAGAGGAAGAGGAGGACGGGTTGGAGATCCAAGAAGCACAGGTTGTTCCTACTGAAGCATCCTCCTCTCTGCTTCTCCTCATGTTCACATCACTTGAATTGAGCAGCGAGAAATAAAACGAAATCTTTCTGGGGATATGATGCGTACATGTAGCTCAGCCTAATGATAGACCAACCATGTATACTCCAATCGATCGAGAGGGCAGGTTATCTGTATGGAATGAACCAAGACGACATTGTAATAAGGTACAATGAGATGTGCAGGTACGCTAGCTTTTTTTTAGAAAAGGACATGTACGCTCGCTTTGAACAAGAACTGCTGAGACGATACATGCTGCAGATGCTCTATCCTGCATTATCAGAGCTCTCAGAGTGGCAGCAGAGTCCTCCTCCTTGGACACGGTTTTGATGATCAGCTTCCTCACTCCTCCAATCCGGTACCTCTGTTCTTAGTTTGGTCCTGCAAACAAAATGAAGCATGAGTATGTCAATATCCTGTGCGTTGGTTAGATTTGGATGGAGTTTGTGCATTTTTTCAACCGATGTGTAGGCAGAAGTCCAGAATGACGAAAAGGAAAGCCATAGGTTGAGTTGGAGTGAACTGAGCTCCAGATAAAAGTACCTGATGGCATATGATTCAACGATAACACACTTGAGTGGTATGTGTTCATGCTGAGTTTTCGCTCCTGATGATGGGGTCGATCTGTTTAGTTAGCTGTCCAACAGAAAGCAAAATAAAACGATGCACAACAGGCAGAAGAGAGTGAAGATGACGAAATCTGTATCTTTATTGTCTAATACCTGATGAATTCAAGCAGCTTACCAACAGCGAGTGTTCGCTCAGCCTATTTTCCAACCAACAGTGCCGGCCTAGAGTTTTGCCTAGAGTTTGCCATGACCAGAGCGGACTCGTGACATTGCTATAGCATGTTAACCCGTGACATTCCCTCCATCTGAGCCATCCAAACTCAATCCGATGGCTACCAACGTATCCGCCTGGAAGCACCCTTCTCTCCCCTTGATGTTTCCTGCATGTGTCACTCGGATGGACCCACGAGCAGCAGCAGCAGCACCTGCATGTGTCGGTTTCGGATGGAAGCCATCGGATTAAGTTTGGATTAGCGGATGGAGGAATGTCACGGGTTGACATGCTATAGCAATGTCACCAAATCTGAGTCGACCGGAGCCCTTCTCCAGCTGAACCGGAGCCCAATGAATTATTACCAGTTACCAGCTGGAAGGAATCTTCCTGTGCCGCACAGCTGCTAGTGGGGGCCGGCGACTTGACCGTAGTATATGGCTGTGGCGTCCTGTCCTCCGCTGCAGGCCGCGGGCGTTCTGGTCGGCTCCATGCATCATCACCTTCAGCTTTTGGACACGCAGTAATTGTAATATGGATGGACAAGGAGCTGTGTACAGGTACTATACTAAGACGAGACTAAGTGAAAGTTTTATTTACATTTAACAATTTGAATGGTATTGTAACACTTTTAACAAAAGATAGGGAAGCAAATGAAACACTGTCGAAACCACCTTTACATATAATAATCACGAAGCTTTGCAATGGGCACAGAGCCCTTCTCCAACCTAACCTTTCATAGCCAGGAAGACCAAGACCAACCATGAGCCATGTGAACCAGCATTGATGCAGAGGTAAGTGGAAGGAATCTTCCCGTACCCCATTGTCCCATTGATGCAGAGGCAACCGTCCTCCCGGCCGGCCATTGTTACAGGGCAGAGCTTGCAGTTGCTGCAGCATGCATGTGTTCTGCTCCATGCTCGGTACGCCTGCGAGTGCCGTGTGGGAGCCGGCGACTAGACTTGGTAGTACAGTAGACGCGAGCGACGATGGTGTCCTGGTCTCCACTGCAGTGTCCAAGCTCGGGTCTTTGTTGGTCGGCTCAGGCGAAGGCCATGCGCAACTTCTTGGTGAATGGTCAGGTCTTTCGTTGCTTCATGTAATGGCATGACGATCAACGGAACAAAGCAGGTCAAAATCACAAATAAACAACTAGGGGGGTGGTAATCGGGAAATGCAATCCGCATTTTGCAGCTCGAAATACCACAGCATCACGTCGTCCACAGCCGGGTGCGGACGTACGTCGTGGGTGGAATAAACAGAAGCAGATCACGACGCCCACAGCCAAGTCATCAAGGTCCATGAACGTACCCAACTGGCCCACCAGAGTGCAGGCCCAGCGGACCAGCGAGCCATCCAACTCAACTCGGGCTCCCACCACCAAACAGGGCCAACTTGTTTTCGCCTTCCAGCAGGTAGGCACAGAGAGCAGCAGCCCATCTTTTTTTCGAAATCACGCATGTGCGTAAATATTGCTTTAAGAGAAAAAGAAGTTCGATTACTACGGCTCCGCCCATTTTTAGGTGAGATGCCTTTGAACGGGCGGAGCAGACACACAATAGAAATCACCGGCTTTGCGGTGGTGCTTAGCAGGTTGTACTAACTGGAGAAACTATCGAGCGACTGTAGCGACGCGACTGGCTGTCAAGGCTCCTGCACGTCTTCCACGTCCTGACCCTCGAAGAGCAGCAGCCCATCATCGCCTCTATTATTCTAAGCGGGTCGCGGGGAGGAGCAATGAAATTGAAGCCAAGCCTCCTCAAACATGGGGTCCACTGGGCCGAGGGGCCCAATGCAAGCTTAGTACAGAAGCGTGCGTGGTTTAGCGACCGGGTCGTCAATGGACCCAATAGCCAAAGACAAGTTGGAACGACTTCGCGGGCGGGCAGTGCCTATGCAGACGATATTTTCTGAGACGGACCGTCCAAAGAAGAAGTGGGCAATTTTGTAGCAAACGTATAGATCCAATGGCCTTTGTTGTCAATGATATTTTTTATAATGTGTCTTTCTGATTTTCTAAGAATTTTAGGAATTGCCTTCATTTTTGTATGTCTTGTAAGGATTAACACGAACTCTTCTTTGGAGCTTCTAATTAGCAAAGTTAATATGGGTTTAGAATGGTAATGTGAATTCTAGGAATAAACACTAGCTTCTTATTGTGTTTCAATCGTAGCATATTTTTATGAGGAGTACAAATTCTGTTACAACATACTGTATTACAATGTAGTGATTGTAGCATATACTAGTGAAACACATGCTATCAACAGTTATCTCGTTTATTCCATGTTAAATTAACCCATGCAATTTTGGGATATGTTTATAGGTACCTCATTGTACTTGATGATTTGTGGGAAGTGAAGCATTGGGATATCATTAGTTGTGCTTTTCCAAAGAATAATAAACAAAAGCAGACTTATTGTGACTACAAGAATTGAAGGTGTGGCAGCTCAAGCATGTCGGAATGACCATGGGCACATTCATTATATGAATCCACTAGGTCACATGGACTCAAGAAAGTTATTCTTTAGAAGAACTTTTTGGCACAGAAGATAGTTGTCCTCCTCAGTTCACACAAGTTTCATCTGAAATTCTAAAGAAGTGTGGTGGTTTACCACTGGCAATTGTCACTATGGCTAGCGGTTTAGCCGACAAACCCAAAGAGCACCGGGACTACATACAACGCTCAATAGTCACTGAATCTGCGGCAAACTCCATGGATGACATGATGCAGATCTTAGACCTGAGCTATAAACACCTTCCTCATCGTCTAAGAGCATGCTTTCTGTATCTCGGCATTTATCCTGAGGACTACGAGATTAGAAAGGATCACTTGATTGACTTATGGGTAGCAGAACGTATTGTGACAAGCAATTCTCCATTGCAAGATGTAAAGGATGTAGCAGAGAGCTGTTTCAATGAACTCGTCAACAGGAACATGATTCAACTAGTATCCTATCACTACAGAGTACATGATATGATGCTCAATCTAATTTTAAAGAGGTGCAAAGAAGATAATTTTGTAGGTGTTGTGCACAGTGCACAGGTGGTGGTAGAACGGCAGGACAAGGTTCATCGACTCTCAGTCAGCTCTATGAGTGGTGGTGCAGCAGATGATGATAGTGATACTATATTGCAGGTGGCCACTAATTGCTGCCAGTCACAAGTTCGTTCTCTTATCTTGGTTGGAGGATCAAAATGGATGCCTCCGCTGTTGAAGCTTAAGTCTCTCCGGGTGCTTTTCCTTGAATTTCCCGAGCACCTTATGAGAATGGACCTCACAGGTGTTGGCCAATTATCTCAACTGAGATACTTAAAAGTTAAAGCCAGGCCGCGGATACCGGACGTTTCAGAGCGTTGCATTGTGCTACCTAGTGAAATTTGGAGGCTACGGCATTTGGAGAGGCTGGAGGTGGATGTATGGAGAATACCTGTTTGCATCACTCCATCCGATATTGTTGACTTACCATGCTTGTCCCATCTCATCATGCCACGGGGCACAAGTTTGCCGGACGGGCTTGTGAAGATGAAATCTCTATGTACTCTATCAGATTTTTTATTAGCAGAGAGCTCGCCATATAATATTAAGGGCCTCGGCGAACTCAATAAGCTGGAAGTGTTGGAGCTCGATTGCCACAGAGACAACAACTGGCATAGTTCAAGGCACACGGATGTTGATATGCCCACAGATATATGGATGGATGCTTTGATGTTTTCCTTGGAGAAACTAAGTAGCCTCAAAAGGCTTTTTCTGTCGTTATGTAATACCAGTGTCGATGCCCTGCTCTTCTTTTCACCTCCTTTCCAAAATCTTGAGGAGCTCTACCTAGAAGTACTGATCTTCTCTAGAGTTCCTAGGTGGATCGGAGGCCTCCAAAAGCTCCGTGCGTTGAGTCTTGAAGCGAAGCAGATGCACCAGGAAGATATTGACACATTTGGAACACTACCCTGTCTCTCATTGACCTACGGCCGCGGATCGAGGCGTGCCTTCAGCCAGGATCGTGATAGGTGGGACCACAGGGTTCAATGCTCTCGAGGAGTTTGGGTTCAACTGTGATTTCCTTTCGTACATGAGATTTGAGGATGGAGCTATGCCCAGCCTCCGGGAAATCTGGTTAAATCTTGGAGTATTGTAAATGGGACAAGGCTACACCTCTCGGTCTCCAATACTTGCCGAGCCTGAAGAAAATATCAGTAACGATGGACAATTATAGCGACGCAGAACCAGTGGGGTCTCGGGAAGCATTGGTGAGAAAGGTCTTTCAGGCGGCAGCCGACACACACCCGAATCACCCAGCATTTCACCTTGATTAAGTCCCGATTAGGTATGCAAAACATATTACGGATCTATTATGCATCTGCATGCTTTTGTTTGTACTTACAGTAAGTTTGGTTCTCCACGTAAACATGCTGATGTTGTACACTGCAGATATTTTAGGTGAGAAGGTGGATGTAACACGATGGAGAAGGAGCAGTACATTGCCATCACGCATTCACGCTGCTACTATCTTCGTTGTTACCTCTGCACTGACCAGATGGGAAATTCTTCGTCTTGTCATAATCCCATTTCATTTCAACTGCCGGCCAGTTTACCCCTGCAACTGCAGGGGCCATATGCTGTACAACTTTTAGGAAATAATATTTTGTTGTATCAACATTTTTTATTCCCATGCATGCTCTACTTTCAGAAACAATGGCTTCAAAGTTATTACCATTTATTGTTATCAGAAGTAAGTTGTTCTGCTGTGACCGACTTAGACGGTACACACATGCTTTCATGCATCCCGAGCGCGCGATTTCTCCTTCCGCGTGAACTCTGGGATTTTGGTCGCAAACATGCACACGGAGAGACGGGTTGTGCCGCACGCCATGACCTGATGAGGTGCAGAGTACTTGTAGCTCCGCCGTGCTGGTGGCTAATGCTCATGGTCATGACAGCACTCATCATCATGGTTCCCTCCCCAATCCAGGAATACCCATCGATGAGACTACTACTGCTAGTAGTAGTACCAGGCAAGCCAATTACATCTTTATTTACATGACCCGATGCGATATTTTTTCTCTTCATCATGGCCCCAAGCGCACCGGCCAATAATTTGTTAGTTAAACCATGCATAGTGTGGACCTTGAGTGTCACGGGAGTGGTTTCTTTTTATTTTTTTCTGACAAGGGAGAGTGGAATCGTTTGGCAACCAGACTTTTGCTAATATAGTACACACAGTGGATACTGACGGGCGCAAATCTGGAGGCACGAGATTAAGTAATGGATTAGTATAGACAATTGGGGAACCCTGCCGCTGCATCTAGATCTAGTTCTAGCTACACTACACCAACGAACAGGGCCCTAGACAGCCACCCAACGTAACGCATCTCTGGTGTCCTGGTAAAAACTACAGTTCCTCACCAAGCTCGCGGGTCCAATTACTACAGCTTATTACCATCTCCTTCCTTCATTCGTCTTAATCTTAATTTGGCCGCAGATTAATGGGAAGGCATAGTTGGCTTGTGCGGGTCTCCAGACGGCTCAGGAAAGCAGATGCCTACATATGCTTATTACGGACAAGAATTCAACGAGTGATCTTTATTTCAAATAATAATGATTTCGAATTCCAATACAAATAAATTGGAGGATTTTTGCTCGGACACTCCAAAGTGTCCATATATGCTTAGTGACGAGAAGGGATAATCCCTCGCTGGATTGGTTTCACCTGAGAGTTCCGTGGATATTAAGTAAGTTGACATGACAGATATAAATGGCAAGAGATGATAAAAATTTAAGGGGATATGAAACTTGTTTATACTATTTTCAATACTAGGAACAGGCTGCTACATCCTGAATTCAGATCCATTGCTTCCTGCTCTCCCAAGTCTGGTAACTCCTCCCTTTTCTGGCATGATAACTGGATTGGCAATAAATTGGTTGATGAGTTCCCAAGGTTATTTTCTTTTGCCAGAAAAAGAATTGCTCCATTAGGTTCTATATGGAAAAAGATGAGGAAAACAACTTCTTCCTACCACTGACAGCACAGGCAAATTCTGAGCTCCAGGATCTTCAAAATCTCGTTCTTTCTTTTGATTGGGACATTGAAAGCACATATTGCTGGAACTATGTTTGGAATAATTCCCCAGCATTTTCAACAAAAAAGGTATACAATTTACTTCAAGGGAATCAGCAAGTTTCCCCCCTTTTCAAATGGCTCTGGAAAGGAATGAATCTTGGAAAACATAATTTTTTTTCTTCTGGCTACTATTAAAAGACAGATTGAATACAAGAAATATTCTGAGGAGGAAAAATATGCATTTGCCCAGTTACTCCTGCCCAATCTGCAACACTGGAGAAGAGGAGACAGTCATGCACTTATTCTTTGAATGTCCCTTCAGTTTGACCTATTGGAATCTAATTGGAATTTATTGGAATATCAATCTGCCACCCCTGGATATGATTATCCAAGCTAGACTGGACTTTGGCAATAAAATTTTCAGAGAAGTGATTATCACAGCTTGCTGGTCAATTTGGACTTGTAGAAACAAATTAATTTTTGATAATGTGCAGTGCTCCATTCATAACTGGAAGAGATGTCTCAAAGATGACCTTGGATTGATTATCATCAAGTCCAAGCCCAGCCTTGCAGGCCAAATCAAATCTTGGTTAGAGAATATAGCCTAATGTACTTAGACTTTTCAGTTTTTGCTCTGGGAGCTACTCTTTGCACATCTCGTGCTTTGTAAGTTCTTTATTTCAGGAAATTTTTTACAATAATTGGGGAAATATTCGATGGCTCACATCGAGCGAGAGCGATAGATCTGGACGACAATGAAGGCATGAGGAAACAGGAGGAAATGGGGTGGAGGAAACGGAGGAAAATGATGTGTCTATGGACGGTGGGCCATGGGGAAAAATTTCCTCTTGTTTCCTCTCCGCAAATTTGGGGATTACGACTAGGCGTTAATTGCATTTTCGTAATTCTTTTTTTTTTTTTTTTTGATTAAGGGTAAAACGGTAACTTCCTAAATGCAAACATAATGTTTTTGAGTAGTATAGTTAGGGTGGATAATACAGGGTACTATAGTTAGATGAATATCTTCTTATTATTTTCTTTTAAAAATAAAAAGAACTCCTCTAGTGTTCCTAGGGTTCGTTCCGTCCTCTGCTTGGGCGCGTCTGTCGTCGGAGAGGGCGTGGTACGCGTCGGACGCCTGGCTTGGCTGAAGTACAGTACCTGGCTACTCGCCTTTGCCTGCCGGCTTGCTGCTGGGGCTAGGCTACTTCCCCGGCACTCCTCAAGACTGCGCCGCTTCAGCCACCCGCCGGATCTCTTCTCAGCCTCCTTCTCCGCAGTGGACGGGCCGATGGCGATGACGAGGGTGTCGGGCGCCGGGCGATTGCGAGGGCATGCACCGGGAGGGGGTTCAGGGGCGGCGGCTCCGACGCGTTCAAGGCCGGGCGGCTCTGGCGGGATCAGGGCGGCGGCTCCTTGCGAGATCTCCCTTTGCGAGGGCTCGATGGAGACGAGGAGCTACCGCGCGGTGCGGGGTCGGGTCGCGGCCTCGGGTCGTGGCTGCGGTCGCGGGGGGTGAGCGAGTGGAAGATCAAAATGACCAATGTACCCTTTTAACAAAATAATTAAAAAGCAGTGAGGAAATGAGAGGAAATGGGGAGAAAATTTCAAGTATTGTAAAAGAGCTCTTATTTCAGTTATTATTAATAAAGAGAAAAAAATAAGGTGGGGGGCTTTTTCCCTACATATGCTTACGGACAAGAATTCAACGAGTGATCTTTATTTGAAATAATAATGATTTCGAATTCCAATACAAATAAATTGAAGGATTTTGCTCAGACACTCCAAGTGTCCATATATGCTTAGTGACGAAAAGGGATCCAATCCCTCGCTGGATTGGTTTCACCTGAGAGTTTCGTGGATATTAAATAGTTGACATGACACAATATAAATGACAAGACATCATAAAAATTTAATGGGATATGAAACTTGTTAATTTATACTACTATTTTCAATACTAGGAACAGGCTAGCTAGACAATATATAGTGCCATATTGGTAATATCACAATTACATATGGATCAAACAAAACTAACACATGACGCAGAAAGGAAATTCATGCGGATACATGGTCACATCGAGGCAGCAATAATTCATAGGTCAGTCGCCAAAATAATCCCATGGGGACTGCATCTACAAAAGCTATAATTTAGAACTAAGAATACTGTGAATTTTTAGTCTCCAACTGTTCATAATCCGAGGGCCAACTTGTCTTCATGCGTCCAGTTCCTTATTTCGCAATCTCTCAAGCCAAAAACCGTGGTCTTACACTTTCAAAGTAGAATCCATTAAATTTTTAAGTTTGACGTGCTAACGTCTCCAAATCAATTATCACGGGCATTACCACATTCTCATTTCCAACCACAAGGCTACAAAAAATAATCAAGATGTTTACTGTTAGAAGCCTATAAAGTTGGCCAAGGGAAGTCTATTCAATTTGGATTCAAAATGGGGACAATTTGCAGTAAGTAAGTGTTATTTTGGCCAAAAAGAAGGGCTCAATTTGCAAGTAACTGTAATTTTGGGTGTTAAAGTGGTCATCAAAACAAATTTTCTAATCACTTTTTTCATATGATATGTCTGTAAAATATAATGAAGTTATAGTTTATGAAAGTATTGTCGATGAAACTCTAATTTCATTATATATTTTCAATATTCATATGCATTATATAAAAAGAGATTTCTTTGCGAAAAATGCAAATGCTGACCAAACAGAAAACAAAATTTGGCATAAATGTGGGTCAGCAATTCATGCTAGATTTAGAGCACACATGTAAAATATATGCACGTCGTACTATACGGCCGGTAGTAAAAGATCTTATTCTATATCCAGCTTGATTTGCCATAACAATAATTGTAGTAATTGTAGTAATTTATGATCACTAGCATAGAAAAAAATTGTTCAAGCGAGCACCTTAAGATGCCCATGTCCTTAATAGGTTTCAGGAAACAAAAAAAAAAAAACAGTAAAATATTCCTCAAGGCTGCAACTTGAGACCTAATACTTAGCAATAACATCTCCTTACCACGGAATCACTTAGAAGTATAGATAGGATTATATCTTTTTTACATAAATATTTCATAATCTTGTATTGAGTATTTGGCTTCTAAATGAACTCAAATGAAAAAAGTTTCAATTCTTGTCAAGCACCACACCTTTGGTATAGGATGTGTCATCATTTGGGATTATTTAAAAATTTGAAAAAAAATTAAATCTCAAAATATGTAAATTTAAAATAAATATTTAAGACACTAATTTAGAAACATCAAATCAAAAACTTATTGACCCAAGACATGTAGATCTGGCTAGCCACTATAAATTTAATAGTAACTATGTAAATATTCAAGGTTTGTTGAGAAATTCTAAATCTTGAATTTCAAAATCTATGAACTTAATAAAACAGATATTTGGGACTAAGACGCTTCAAATCTAAAACTTTTCAACTACAAAGTTGTATAGTGAATTGATAAATACAACTTTGGCATAGACCATGTTAACATCCAAGGTTGTTTGAAAATTTCAAATTTCAAAATCTATAAACTTAAAAATAATATTTTGGGACTCTTCAAATCAAGAACATATCAGCTACAAAGTTCAAGGGTTACATGATATAAAATTTATCTTCATCTAAACTTAGATAGAAAATTATGATTTATTTTTTAGATGCAACTATTTCTAAAGACGAGCATCTTAAGATGTATGTCCAAAAAATTAGATTTTTAGAGATAGAATGGTTTGCTTCTTTTTAACAGTGCTTTTCAGAGATGTCTATCTTAAAATCTCACCCCTGGACATCACTAACCGTGGCATTTCTATTTTTTAATGGTTAATGCCTCGATTAACCATGACGGTTTTTAGTTACCCAAGGCAGTTACAAAAACCGCCTTGTAAAATCGATTAACCGTGGTGTTTTTATAAAAAAGGCCACCATAGAAAAAAGTCGTATTAACCATGGCGGTTTTTTTTATAAATGGCCCACCACGGTTAATAGTGGCCAAGCCCAAACCAGCCAGATATGACCACTGAGTATATATATATGGCGAGTTGAGGTTACATCACCAACCCTCCCTTAGCCACAGATCCCAACCCCTCCCTCTCCCCACTCCCTCATGGACTCCCTCATCTCTCTTATCCATCCCCAATTCCTCCCTATCCCCACTCTCTCCCTCTCCTCCACGCTCACGGTGGCATGGCGCTACACGACGGTGCGGCCGCATCCCCGACGTGCCCAGCGGCAGCGGCGGCGGCCCATGCACACACGACATGCGGCCCTGTCGTGCGGTGCTCGTGAGGTCGCCTCCACTTCTCCCTCGAGCTCGCCGGCACACGGATCTACGTGGCGGGCTTAGCGTGCCAGCAGCGGCGGCCTCTCCCTCATCTCCACCACCGCCCTCACCTCTCCCTCGAGCTCGTCGGCGCATGGGAGGCTGGATTTGACCCCCTGTCCCTGGCGGATCCGGTGAGGACGGCGCATGGGGAGGCCGGATACGGCAGATCCATGGCGCGTGCACGCACGGTCGAAGTCCGGATCCGGCGCCGGTTGGATGGATCTAGCAAAGGACGCGGAGAAGAGCAAGCTGGCGGTGGTGGGGGGGGGATCCAGCGGCGATGGGGGCGGATCCGGTGGCGGCGGCCTAAATCCAGGTCCAGTAGGGATCGAATGGGCCTTTTTTTTTTTTTTTTATTAACCATTGTGGGCAAAAAAAAAAACTGCTATGATAAATGGTTCATTCACCGTGGCCTTAGTGGCTGTTGCAAAAACTGCCACTATTAAGAATTTTAGTAGTAGTGGAAAACCAATTATAGAGACAGATGTCCTAAGACCACCACCTCTGTTTATAGATGATTAATATAGCCAGCTACCTTATGGAGCGAGCCTCTGTAGATCGATTTTCAAAGGCTATCATATTTTTTTAGTGTCTTTAAAATATGTTGCCTCCTAAAATCATTTCGAGAGGTAGCATAAATGTGTCGCCTCCTAAAATAAAAATATATGTCTTCTAAAATCATTTTTATAGTAGGAAAGAATATTAAAATTCCTTATAACTGATTATTATAATATTTTGCTAAATATGATCAAGAGTTATACTAACATACGGCTATCTTAAATATATGCATCCACTATATCATAAACTTGTACAATCATTATTATAAGTCGAGAAAACCATAGAATAGCCATATCATTTTCCAGCGGCGCGGGACCTTCTTCAGTTACGTATGTACTCTATCCGTTCCAAATTATAAATTACTTTGACTTTTGTTGATATATAGATTTTAGTATGTACTTAGATGTGACATAGGTACATAGCAACTTCTATGTACCAAGAAGCCAAAAGTAACATGATTTTTTCTCTTTACCTTTTGTAGCCCCATAAGTCGACGAATCCAAGAAAAACACCATCGCCTGGAAGTATGTGCTCCATCCTATAAAATCAGGAACCCGACACCATTAAACATTATAGATTAAACTAGGCTAGTGCCCGTATGCTGTAATGAGACAACAATCAAGATCTCTCAGCATAGCTCCTTCGGCTCGTGCTCGACGACGGCATCGCGTTAGACGGCAAAGCCAAGTGATGTCAGCGAGTTCCCTGCGCATAGCAGGCGTCAGGCGATATGCTACTCTCTGCTCGTGATCGCCGATGTCTCATCCCGGTCCAGTGCCTCACATGGTGTGGCGAGCGGTGCCCATTAGGACTTTCGGTTTTAGGGTTTAGGGCCTCTTTGGCCGGGCTCCGAGTGCTCCGGCTCCTACATGGCGCGGCGGCACTAGCGCGCTAGGAGCCGGAGCCGGGAGCCTCGAAAACGAGCTTCGCCCGGCTCCTCGCTACTGATGGGCGATGTCGGTGAGAGAGAGGGGAAGGAGAGAGAATACCGGCTTCTTGCTACAGCAGCGGTGCAGTGCCAAGGCGAGGAGCCGGAGTCTGTGGCTCTTGCTACCAAAGAGGCCCTTAGTCTCGGTCATTTTGCTGGCAGCGCGCACGCCCGAAGGCCACGCCCCGCTGCTGCCGGCGGCGGCGGTATCGGCCCCGCGCGGCGCCGTCCGCCGCCCGCTTCGCCCGTCGTCCGCCCTTTGCGCTTCGTCGTCCGCAGCGAGGGCAAACCCGCCCCCCGCGGCGCCAGCGCGCGCTCGCCCGGTCCCTGCGCCCGCCCTCGCCCGGCGTGCTCGCTGGTCCGCCCGAGCCCGCCCGCTTGCGCCCGGCAGCGCCTCGTATGGCCCAGCGCTGGCCCGCCCCTTAACACGCTGGCGATGCCCGTCGCGCCGTCCGCGTTGCCCGGCTCAGCGTCGCGGGCGCGCCGTGCCGTCCGTGCCGGCCCTCGCGAGCTCACTTGTCGGCCCGCCTGCCGCACCGTGCCGCGAAAGCCGTCCATGGCCATGGCCGCGGCCGCCGGCCCTGCGCCACAACGTCCATGGCCACGCCGCGAAGACTTCCGCCGCGCGGTCGCCCCGCCCACGAGCACCACCGTGCTCCTCGCCCGCTGGCGCCACGTCCTCGCTGTCGCGCGCCGCCCGCGCTGGCCCGCGTGGCGCCGCGGCGCGAGCTCATCCTGCCACCCGCATGGCGCACGCCCGGTAGAGCTGCTTCTGGGGGCGCGTCATCAAACGCCGACCAGCCGCCCCGTTCGTGAGAGGACGAAGCAATTACTCCGCGAAGACACCGGCGTTGGGGGATATGATTTCTATCGATGACATTTTGCTGACGAACCCGTCCTGGACTTCGATGCGGCGTTGGGATCGCCCTGAGGAAGCAGCAGCAGCTCAGCTTAGCTCTTGCGTGGGCAGTACTAGACATGGGCAGAGGTGCGGGCGAGCAGGGTCGGCACGACGGCCATGGCGCACGGCATCGGCACTGGCCCACTGCATAGGGCGCGGGTGGGCGCGGCTTGCGGGGCGCGCCGCCCGGCATGCACGAGCGGGCGGCGGCGGGGACGCGGCCTTCGCGAGCCGTCATGGCAGACGCAGTGGGCGCAGCAGAACAGGACCGGCCTGATGAGGCCGAGCGCGGCGGCGCGGCCTCCTTCTGCGAGGGTGGGAGGCCAACCGCACATTGTTATTTTTAAGTTTAAGATAAAAGTCGTATAAACTCTCTCTATTCCAAATTATAAAATGTTTTGGCAATTTAAGATACTGTTGGCGCCGAATTGGGACACACACTAGCAAAGGTTAGCACACGCTTAGTCATATACGACCTAGAGCCCCGCAAGAATACGGCAAATCATTGAATCCGACCAACAAGCTGGTGGTTAGGCCAATTTGACGCATGTTTTTGCTTGGTAGATTCCCAAACACCTCTCGGAAAAGATTAATCAGGAAGGGGCATAGCAAGGTTGAAGAATACGGCAAATCATTGAATCCGACCAACAAGCTGGTGGTTAGGCCAATTTGACGCATGTTTTTTGCCTGGTAGATTCCCAAACACCTCTCGGAAAAGATTAATCAGGAAGGGGCATAGCAAGGTTGAAGAATACGGCAAATCATTGAATCCGACCAACAAGCTGGTGGTTAGGCCAATTTGACGCACGTTTTTGCCTGGTAGATTCCCAAACACCTCTCGGAAAAGATTAATCAGGAAGGGGCATAGCAAGGTTGACCTAGGATCGGAAGGCCACCTAGAATGCCACCAAGCCCTATCGAGACGTGACGAACAACACGGGTTTAGAGAGAGTTAGGGCCTGTTTGGCACAACTTCGAACCTTCATCACTAAAAAGCTGTTTTTTAATTTTTAGCTTCATGAATAACTCTTATGATGATGTTTTTTTTTTTTTTTTTGAGGAAACTCTTATGATGAAGTTGAGTTGTTTTATTCATCTTATTTGGCAAAACAGCTTCATATGATTGGAAAAGAACCAAAATTACCAAGCTGCCCTTTCCTTTCCCCTATCTGCCTCCCGCACACAGCGCCACACATGCCCATGGCCAAGCTCCAGTGGCCGCACGCGGCACATCATGCAAGACCATGGCGGAAGTCGCAAAAACAAATTCGCCACGGCAGGTGCTAGAAGCGACCACGTGCCCGGCAAGCCGCGTCCACGGCTGCATCGCACCAGGCAGGCTGCGCGTCCTCGGCAGCCGCGCCGGCGGCATGCCCGCGGCAGCCACGCCCTCTGGTGACCGGTCCTCTTGCGGTCTGAGCCCGCGGCAGTGTCCTGAGCTTCCGCTCGCCCACGCGTCGGTGAGAACGGACGGCCGCGTCCTGAGCTCCGGTGGCCGCGCGCCATGCTGCAACGAGCTCTGGTGGCCGCGTCCTACCCTCTCTGTCTCACAGTTTTTGTACAGAGCCCCGATGGCCAAGCCCCAAGTTCCGGCGAAGCCCGGCAGCGCATCTCCGTGAGCTCCGACGGCGAGGCTCGGCGGCGCATCACGGCGAACCCACAGGTTCAGTCCTCCGCCCGTTTTCTTGCTTCAGTCCTTCTCCATGCGTGTCGTTGCTGCCGCGCGTGCCTCCGTCCGTCCGATGGCAGCAGGTTACACAAGACCGGCGTGTGCTCCCCGCGGAGGTGCTTGGCTCCGACAGCGCGCGAGCTTGGCGGCTCGATCTCCGGCCGTAGCGGGGCTCAGAGCAGATGTCCATTCCCACGCACAGGTGCAGCAGGGCAGATCCAGTCTTGCACATGGTGAGGCCCACAAAGAGAGAGGTGAAGCTGCGAGATAAGCTGCTATTTTTTAGCTTCGTCTTGTGCAACAACCTGTCTCAGCGGGATTCCAGGAGCTTCATCCATGAAGCGGTTTGAGTTGGACGCGTTTGGCTAATAGAGCTGAAAAACAACTTATGAAGTTGCTCATGAAGCTGTGCCAAACAGGCACTTAGGGTAACCGAGTAGTAGATGTGTTTTTTTTATGATTGGAAGTTGGATTATTCAATTGGCCATGATTTTCTAATTTATGATATAGAGGGGTTGGTCTTATACCAATAGGAGACATATCCAACATGCAATCTCCAGTTTCCTACGTCAAAATAGATCTAAAACCAATTTGAAAATAAGTCAGCCTCAAAATAGGTAGGAAAACCGGCCTGGCCGGTTTGGGCAAGGCGGAGCCCAATTTTCTATTTTCTTTGCTTGGATTTCTTTTTTTTTTTTTTTTTTTGTTTGCGTCAAATACTTTCTTCCGTTGTCTTGACATCAAGAACATATAAGTAAAGTCGAATCGCCATGTTAGCATACTTGTTAATTGTCAGCAGATACTTTACTTTTATTATGTATCTACATATAGTGTAAATCTAAATTAATAGTAAAACCTATGTATATATAAAAAGTAAGTGTCTTATAATTTGGAATGAGAGAGTATTATATTATGTGCCATGTATTTTCATAGGAAAATTTCAAAGATGCCACGGATTTGAAGCCTCCATACACATATTAGTTTCAGATAAATGGAAAGAGATGACATATTACCTGTACGTACTGAGGTTGAATATAGCTGTGCGACCCTTTTCCTGGTCCGTCACTACGATTGGTAGCGTCGGATGACAAGCGACACATCGACTAGGAGAAGCCTCCGTGCCATCTTTTATTGAGTGAACACGTCTCTGTGTCTCCATATCCCAAATCTGATGCAAAGCAAACAGGGGTGTTACAAACATTTCAAAATAATTTGTTTTAATTTTTAGAGCTAGTGCGTGCACTCAAACTTCCAAAACATTGATCAACTTCTACCATTCTAATTCTAAAGGAAATGACACAATTGGTAGAGTCTTTCTTACAGTTGGAGAATGCCATGGAAAGTGTGTTCACTACAGGAAAATGTGTTTTATGCGTCGGATGTGTCAAATGTGATATATATATATATATATATATATATATATATATATATATATATATAGGAGAGTATAATCTGTAGCTAGCTACAGAACACCATATTCTGTAGCAGGCCATCCGGCCCACCGGACACAACCAGCGCGCCATGCAGATGGTTAACGTAATTATTGGTCATTCCTGCGGGTGGCTTGTAGTCAATGGTAGGGCCGGTCAGTGGGGCGCTACCCACCGGGGTTCAAATCCCGGTGCTCGCACCTTTTCCCCGGGATTTTCCCAAGGATTTTACCGGCGTTATGCATTAAGTGGTAGCGACGTTCCGTCGGCGACGAGGCGCCTATGGTGACTTCGAGAATCTCAGATCTGCCGGCTGCCCGGTCCTTCGGAGGTGCTCATAGGGGTAGGGTTTGCGTCGCGTGTGTTCATAGGGGTGAGTATGCGTGCGTGTTGTGGCGTCTGCGTTGTACTGTGTAATTCTCAAAAAAAAAAAAAAATTATTGGTCATTCCTTCATCTGGGCGCTGGGAAATAAATGCCGTGCATGCAACGACCAACGCTGCAGCGTCCATGCATGGTAATTATTATGCAATATTTAATTGGTATTTGCCATAAGAAGATGCATATGGATCTCGTAATTTCATTTTCATATTATGGTAACGGGAGGCGTACGTACATGCACATGCTAGTATGGTAATTAGCATGTTGAGTTACTACTTCACCTGCACATGCAAATGATGCGCATGGATTACGAGAGTATGTATATAATAGTAGAAAATACTATCGTAACTTTATTCTAGTTACTATAATTAGTGAGCAAGATTATGAGTGTATAATAGTAAAAAATATATTCCAGTTACGATGAACCAGTTACCATAACAAAATGAAATGAGTTACGACATTTTAACAAATAATTACGATAGTTTGATTGTGATGATAAATGAATTAATTACTATAGAAAGCATGTGATTTACGATACATTTTTAAATAAATTACAGTATTCCATGGTGCAATAATAGAATGCTCTTGCGTATGGCCTGAAGAGATTGATGGCGGAGAACAGAAGAAGGCGAGCACGGCGGCGGCGAGCCCGGCGACGACGGAGTAGCAACACTGGAGCCGGCCTGCAGCTTGGGCTAGCAGCGCAAGGCGACGACAGAAGCCTGCTGCATGGAGGCAATAACGGCGGCCAGCACCACGTAAACAGGCCTGGTCGCACGAGATGCACCAAGTCAGTAGGGGCTGCCGGCGACCCGGCACCATGTCGCCTCGATCCGCTGAACATGGCCAGGGCGACGCAACCGTGCACCACATACAGCAGGCTGTACCCGGCGGCCACCAGGGACACCATGACCTTCTTGTCCGTGTAGCTGTCACCGGGGCTGCCATCCGAGAGAGATTGGTTGCGTCGCGGCCGACGAGCGAGTCACCACCGAGGCCCGAGGGCGCCGTCCGCCCGGCAAGGAATTGCTGGGGAGCGCAGGGTGAGCAACGACGCCGCCGAGGTGGGTTGCCATCCGCGTGAGGCGAGGTCGCGGTTCCGAGTCGACGAAGACGCGCACATGCCAACGGGATGGGTGCAGCACCGGAGATGACGAGAGAAGGCAGGAAGGGGCCGTCCGATCGTCGGTCGCGTCGTAGAGAGGCCAGCACGGCTGTCGCCGGTCGCGTCGCGGGTGTATGGGCCGCCTCCGGTGGCGTCGAGGGGTGGCAGGAAAGCCGCCGATCGGCAGGAAGCAAGGGCGGAAGGGGTGCTGCGCTATGCGTCGATCCGCCCAGATCCGTTCGGTGTTTTTGTTGCCGGTTGAAGCAATGGCACAAATCAAGGGATTAAATTAATGCATGCATGCATGCATGTCGATTCCCAAAGGGGCCGAAATCAAAGGCACTCGCGTGAGCGTGACCTGGGGACCTGCGTTGGCTGGATAAATGCACGGCGCGGTGCTCATGGTGCGCTGGTTCAGGCTCGGCTCGTCAGTTGTGATCCGGCTACAGAATTTAGTATTCTGTAGCTGGCTATGAACTAATAGTTCTATATATATATATATATATATATATATATATAATACCTTTTGCCGGAAGCAGCTCTCGGCAAAGGCTCCCTTTGCCGGAGAGCAGCTCTCGGCAAAGGCTCTTTTTGCCGAACGCTTGACAAACCTAGGAAAAATGGCTGCCAGAATATTACTTTCCGAGCTTTGACGAAGCGTGGTGGCAAAAGCGCTCGACAAAGGCTCCTTCTTTGCCGCGGCGTCACCCAAAGCTCTTGATAAAGTTTTTTTTTTTTGAAAAATTAATAATAAAAACTCTTTGGCAGGAGATCCGCACAGTGACTCTCAGCAAAGAAATAGAAAAAAACAAAAATAGAAAATGTGAAATTGGGAAAAATATTAATTTCTTTGCCAAGGGCTTATCACGGTGGGGCTCTCGGCAAAGAGGCAACCATTTATGTCATTTTAAGCTGTTGTTAATAGCTACTTTTTTTTTTTGCCGACGGTCGTATGCGGCCCTCGGCAAAGACTTTTCCAAGCGTTTGCTCTGGTGGGGGGGTGCTCGGCAAAGGTCCTGTACCTTGAAAACAATTCCCGGGTGTGCTTTTACGAGCACCGCCCTCGACAAAGCCTTTGCCGAGGGCTTTATAGCCTTTGCCGAGCATTGTGGGCCCTCAGCAAAGGACCAGTTTGCTGTAGTGGTTGTTCATGCAGGAAGGAACAAGATCGAGCCATCCTCGAATTGACATAGGTCAAGAGGACAATATTGTTCCACGTGTTAATGGGCCATCACACGTTATGGTCTACAACCATTTTTGAAGGCCCAGTGGACCCAAATGGATATGGGTATCTGAGTTTCCCAGAGGGAGTAGGTTTCCCAGCCAGGGCTAAGGAGACGAGACGCCAAAAACACACCGCTAGGAAATTCATGAAGCTATAGGCGATGCCAGCTTTGGACAAAACATTTGCCCAAGCGATGAGGAGTACCATAATGAGAAGAACAATGGGGAAGTGGTGGAGACTATGGTGGTGACTGTCTAGAAGTGATGGGATTTCGTGGAGGCGAAGTGATTCAAGAAGCAAAGAATCTGGATACGTCATCGGCGCGAGTGAAAAGGAGATCACAAACCTAACGAAAACTCTTCCAGCACCGGGAGCAATAGAGAATAAGACAATAGTAGGGTTAGAGGAAGGAAGGTTGGTTGAAAATCATATGAACAATGGTGATGGTACCCAAGTACACGAGGCATCAAAGGAGATGGCACCGAAGGATGACAGAAAGAATCCAGTCAAAACTTTCAAGAGACTTCCAAGGTCAAGCAATAAAAATGATGACAAAATGGAGATTGATGCGAAGAAGAGGTTATTATCCTCGGATGAAGGACTTGAATCTGAGGGAGCAAAGAAACCAAAATATAGTGACGGTGGCAAGCTTGGGGAAGATGTGGCGTTGGGTAATCTAGTGAACGCGGGGCTAATGGATCAGCCCTGCGAAAAGCAATGAAGATTATCGCGTGGAACTGCCGGGGACTCGGGAACGGCCCGGCGGTTCGAGGCCTTCTGAACCTTCAGAAGGAGGAAGATCCCGACGTCCTATTCTTGTCTGAAACGAAAATGGGTAGGAGTAGGATCCAAATCTTTAGGTGGAAATTAGGAATGACGAACATGGTGGCAAAGGATTGCAATGGGAAAAGTGGTGGTCTTGCAATCTTTTGGAAGAAGGAGAGCAAGCTGCATGTACAAACAGTGTCTCAGAGATATATTGATGCCGAGGTGGAGGAGAAGAATGGATTTGTGTGGAGGTTGACAGGGATATATGGAGATCCTGTGCACAAAGATCTAACCTGGAGTGCTTTGCGCACATTGAACCCAACAAGGAAGCGGCCATGGCTATGTCTTGGTGACTTCAATGAGGTGCTGATGGGATGGGAAAAGGAGGGCGGTGAGCCAAGGCCCCAGAGTTGTATGGATAAATTTAAGAGGGCACTGGAAATTTGCTCTTTGACTGATCTTGGATTTGAGGGCGATGCTTTCACATGGAGAAATAATAATCATAGGTACGAAGGGTACATAAGAGAAAGACTGGACCGAGCTGTTGCTAATATAGAGTGGCGGTCTCATTTTCCTGGACTTCGAGTGAAAAACGGAGATCATCGCCATTCGGATCATAGGCCAGTAATTTTGGTAACCGAAGAAATCAATAATCATGTTAGGAGGGGGCAGCCACCCTTTCGATTTGAAGCAGGTTGGATTAAAGAAGAGTTATGTAAACCCATTGTGGAGAATGCGTGGATGCTATCCATGAAGATTCGTGGTGCTAAAGTGGAGAATGCAGTCCGAGATGTTGCGGCGGATCTGTGGGACTGGAATTGCAACGTATTAGGCGATCTGGAGAAAAGGATTAAGAAGGCCAAAAGGGCTCTTGAATCTTGCCGCCAGGACCACTTGAATGCAAGAAATGTTAATAGAGAGCACGTTCTGAAATATAGACTGGAGAAACTCGAGGATCAAAAGGACCTTTATTGGCGGCAACGTGCTCATGTCTTTGCTGGGTTGGAACACGGTGACCGCAACTCCAAGTTTTTCCACCAGTTTGCTTCAGAAAGGCGGAGAAGAAATAAAATCAAAACGGCTGGTGACGGAAGAAGGAGGAGTGGTCACCGATGAAAAGGAGATGAGGGCGCAGGTGACTAACTACTATAATAATTTATTTGAATCTCAGGCAGGTGACCGGATGGATGAACTTCTACAACATGTACCTATGAAGGTGTCTGAGGAGGTGAATCAGGCACTGTGTAAGGAGGTGACCAGCGAGGAGATCAAGGAAGCGCTGGACGGTATTGGAGACCTTAAAGCACCAGGTTCGGACGGAATGCATGCTCTCTTTTATAAGCAATTTTGGCACATTGTTCGGGATGATATTGTTCGTGAGGTAAAAGCCTTTTTAGAAGGGGGATATGCCGCGTGGCTGGAATGAAACCATTGTGGCTCTCATCCCTAAGGTCCAACATCCGAGAAAAGCTTAAAGACCTCAGGCCAATCGGTCTATGCACGGTGGTTTATAAAATCATTTCAAAGGTGTTGTCCAATAGATTAAAATCTATACTTGCTGATATTATATCGCCAAACCAAAGTGCCTTTGTACCGGGGAGACCGATCACCGATAATATTTTATTGGCTTATGAGTTGACCCATTTCTTGCAAAATAAGCGTCGGGTAAGGAGGATTTGCAGCTATCAAACTAGATATGAGTAAGGCTTATGATCGGGTTGAATGGGAGTTTTGAGGAGAATGATGCTAAAGATGGGCTTTGCGGAGACATGGGTCAACACGGTGATGAGGTGTGTGACATCTGTCTCATACAAAATCAAACTAAATGGTGATCTAACCGAGGAGATTGTACCGAGCGGGGGTTTGAGACAAGGGGATCCAATTTCTCCGTGATCTGTTTCTAATTTGTATTGAAGGATTTTCTTCTCTGTTAAATGAGGCAAAAGGAAGAGGAGAATTAGAGGGAGTTAGAATTTGTGTTCAAGCACCGAGTATTAATCATCTTTTGTTTGTCGATGATTCTTTGCCACTTCGAAAACAAATGAACGAAGTGCAAGTCATCCGCAAAATATACTTGATTTGTATGAGAATTGCTTTCGGGGCAAACCATCAACAAAGACAAATCTTCCGTGATGTTTAGTAAGAACACTAATGTGAGAGATAGACAAGAGGTGCTGTCCACATTGAACATCTCTCTTGAAGCAAGAAATGAGAAATATTTGGGGCTCCCCATATATATGGGCGGTCCGGGGCGAAAACCTTTGCATATTTGAAAGACCGTGTGTGGAAAAGAATACAAGGATGGAAGGAGAAGCTCCTTTCTAAAGCGAGGCAAGGAAGTGTTAATAAAAGCAAAGTGACCCAAGCCATTCCTACATATGCTATGTCTTGTTTTGATCTTACGAAAACATTATGTGACGAGATTAGCTCCATGATCCGTCGCTATCGGTGGTCACAACAGGACAATGAGAAAAAAAGATGCACGGGGCTCTCATGGGACACCATGTGTCAGAGGAAAGATGGTGGAGGTTTGGGCTTTCGTGACCTACACTTATTTAACCTCGCAATGCTGGCTCGGCAGGCATGGAGGCTGGTTATGGCGCCGGAGTCCCTTTGTGCCCAAGTGCTCCGAGCCAAATACTTCAGAAATGGTGACCTTTTAAATGTGGTAGAGGGCCCTGGAATTTCATACTCGTGGCGAAGTATAGTGAGGGGAATCAAGGCCATGAGGGAGGGCATGATATGGAGAGTGGGTGATGGAAGTATGATTAATATCCGGCTTGACCCTTGGATACCTAGAGGCGTGACAAGGAGACCACTAACCCCACATGGTCGGAATCTAATTTCGCAGGTTTCTGATCTAATTGACCCTGTGACAGGTGATTGGGACCAGGCTCTTGTTCGTGAAATCTTCTGGGAAGAAGATGTGCAGGACATATTAGCCATCCCGGTTCAGCTAGGCATGGCAGACCAGATTGCATGGCATTTTGATAGGAAAGGAATTTTCTCTGTGAAATCGGCATATCACAATTTGCTGCTAGGGTTTCAGTTTGTGTATATATACTGTGAGCGGGATATTAGGCTGTCTAGGTAAGAATTGGGCTTGTATTTTAGGATGCGGGGGTATATAAGATGATTAACCGAGGTGAGTATATTAGGATGCCCGCCTCGGTTTTTTTGAAGAAAGGATGCCCGCCTCGATTAATCGATTTTAGTCGAGACATGCATTTTTATGTTGTCCGTCTCTGTTAATTAATCAATATTCTAAGGTGGGCAGATGTGCCCGCCTCGGTAAATAAGAAACGTCTGCCACCGTTAATCTGGGCATTAACCATGCCAGGCAAATGGGGCGCCTTTCATGGTTGATTTTTGGTGGTTGTCTTGCAAAATCAATTATGTAGTAGTGTATGGCAACTTCCCAACAATAAAATGCAAGTAGCCTAGTCGCTAAAGACAAAGCGAGGCTTGCTAGAAAGGGAGTAGAAATTGTATTCTGTATGGAAAACTTGAAAGAGTATATCACATTTCCTTATGGAAATCTGTATCCAAACAGGTCTAGTGTCACAGCCCAAAAAGGGCTCCACGCCGAAGGCCCAAGAGGGCAGCGCGTGCCCTCAGCCCAGCCGCCACCGCCGCTCCGCCATCGGCAATTACTTTGTCATTAAGTAATAGATATTTATTGAATAAAATATGAATAAAAATAGAAAATAGAATCCGAGATTTCTTTAGATGCAAGTCTTCCTCGGACTATTGATACGAGGGATTTGTAATCAGTTGGAATTAATCATAAAAATTAAAGGGGTAACACCTAACAACTACAGTCTTCAATCTCTCTTGCTCCCAAACCCTAGCCACGACCCCTGCACCACGCCGCCGCCAGCTTAAAAAGACGCGATGCGTGCCACAGCCAGCCGTGCGTTGCCGTGCACCGTCACAGCCGCCGGAGTCTGTCCGACTAGTTAGACCAAACTAGCTAATAGCATAGCAGCTAATGGATCCAAATAGGCCTATAGTAATAGGCTAGCCTATACTAAGGTTTCTTTCTTGAAAGGTTTCTTAAAAGCTGAGATTCAAACGAACCATGAACAAAAATATGGTGTGGATCCATACCTCTATAAATCCGAGTCTACAATGGCAACCAAATAGTAGTGCCCATCTTTGACGGGTGCACTCCAATCAATAACTTTGAACGCGCCATACAGGTCAGTTACAGGATCAGTGGAAGTCATGTTCCAGATCTACAATTTGCAGGGGCACCAGTCATTCAGTTAATTAGGCTGGATCCAGCTTATAGTATAGTAGTAATTGGGATGCTAAAAAAGCGAGCCAACCTTAACGTTACCGGGGCCATCGGATGACAGACAAGAAACACTAGCAAAGGTGTCATCGGTATTGTTCGGGTTAAAGACCACCTGTGTAACAGGGTTCATGTGCCCTCGAAATTCTCGAGTGCACGTCCATGCATTATCCCAGTCCCATAGCTTGATTAGGAGGTCATCAGATGAAGACAACACAAAAGAACGACTTGGATCAGGATGAACCGCTAATGATCTGACTCGACCACCATGAGCAGCGAATGTATGAAGTAATTCCAACTTTGCTGCGGTGTAGACGTTGACAATCCCAGATTTATCACCCGATATAACCCATTGCTTTCTTGAGATGAACTTAACAACCAAAAAATCCATAGGATCCATGAACCCTTGAGCCTTCTCCGGAACATGATTCATCGACCACTAAATCATAGTGAACAAAAAAGATTAACATGTATGTATGTAATGCCCGAATGTTGTCTCTAATATAATTTGAAATTTCTTAGGCTGCAAACCATTGACTTAGTGATTTTTTATTTTCCAACAAATTAAAAATTCTTTGGTCCTTTACGTGTATACTATATATCTCTGTCCTGATATATAAGTGATATACCTATATTTCGGCACGGAGGTTGTAGTACCGAGCAACCCTGGTGTTGAGAGTAAAAAACTAGAGAAAAATTCTAACTAAGAATAAGAACCCTCCTTGGCCATTTCCGGTAAGGCCATGGAGAAATAATATCACGGAGATAATAATGTAGCGCTAGTATTGTTATAGGGACCTGTGGACTCAGATATTCATATAAAAAGAAAAGGATTATACCTCCTTAGTGATTCTCCAAATGCAAACAAACTTCTCATGGCCTGTCAAAACCCTAGAATATGTAGCAAATTATTAATTAAACAGAATTTTGAAAGAGAATTTGCATTCAGGATAATATAATATAGAACTCGACACCATTTTAGTGTACTAAATAGGGAAAGCCGACAATTCACTCACTCGACACCATTTTAGTGTACTAAATAGGGAAAGTCGACAATTCACTCACAGTGGCTCAGTCGGGTGCACGTCGGCGGACATAATTTTGCCAAAATATCTTGTTTTTATGATCTGCAGATGTAAACCATTGTCGTCAGGAAAACTAAATATGTCATGTTATTTACACATGGATAGATATGGAAACAAATAATGTTATAGCAAAAAATAAACCAAGGGCGGAACATTATATATTCTACATCTTAGGAATATCTTACTCGCTCCATTCTAAATTTTATTTTGACTTTTCTAAGTACCTAGTTTTTCTAAGCACCTAGACATGTACTCATCCATGTCTATAAACTAAATTTGGCTATCTGGCATGGGCACTATGGCCGGCACAGGTCCGGTCTGAAAAAGCACGAAGCACGGCCCGAGCATGGAGCCCATAGTGCCGGTGCCGGCACGGGCAGGATCACGCACCATGCCTGGGCCGCAGGTCTTGCCTTCAGTGCCGGCAGTGCCGAGCACGACACGGTTAATGGGCCGGCACTATGTGGCCTGATTTATTTGTATCGTTGGATAAACATTGGATGAACCAGAGCCATTGGATGCAAATATATAAACCACCTCCTCCCTAAATCCTAACTTTCTGCTGCCTCTCCCTTCCTTTCCTCAACACGCACACCACGCAAACTAGCGGTGGCAGCGCTTGGCTGGGCGCGCGTTCCTCGGCAGCTGTGGCAGCGCTCGCCCGGGGCGCGTTCCCTCGGCGGCTGTACTTGGCGAGGGGCACGTCCCCGCGGCAGCGGGTGCTCAACAAGGGCCGCGTTTGATTTGAAGCGGAAGCACAGCAACCGAAAGCTCGCTGCTGCTGCTTGACGGTACATTGCAAAAGCTACTTATATCAAGAAAAAGTCAAAATGACTTATAATTTAAAATGGAGAGAGGATTATATATTAAAGTCTATGCGTGCTACTCACAGGTTGAAATATCTGGACTGGCTTGTCCGGGCCACTATCGTTGGCAACAAATATGCACGCGCGGTGCGCCTTGCCTCCCTTGTCTCTGGCTGCTTGAAACACTTGCTCTGAAATCTCCTCTGAATATCCTTGACCAGATAAGAGATTGCTATAGGCCATGCCTCTGGAAGTTATCGTCAGGATTTCAAATGACTCCGTATTCGTCGGCTGATATGTTTCGTTCGTCAAGAACCAAACGCAACCAATTGTGGATCGTGCCGGAACAGAGCCTTTGTGACAGGGTTTAACTTTCTCCAAATTACTAATTTTGAAGTACCGAGGAGTGGCAGAAGGTACCAACCAAAAGTCAATTCCATCGTCTGTAGTATTGATTAGGTTTATTATACGGGAACATGACTTTTCTGGTTTGCGGGGGTATCGGAGCTCGAAGGGGTGGATGTCTAACAGCTCAGTTCCAATAATGGACCCATCACCAGGGCATGCCTGGGTCTGGTTGGCTGCTCCATGGCTTGTTCTCTCGTTTGTGTCCAAGTGCAGCAGCTTATGAACAGATTCAGATAGCTGGGCAGGTTGTGCTGGTTCCACAAAAACAACTTCCAACTCGATATCATGCACACAAGTCTGGCTCTTGAACATCTCCATAGTTATACCGTCAGCACCAAACCCCTTACTCACAATGGTGCTCCGCACCAAGACCATGTCCTTACTCTCCAGCAGCAGCTTCTCTTGCACCACTGCTTGTTTCAACTGTTCCCCCTCTAGTTCTTTTTGTTGCAAGCGTAGGACCATTGCCCACGTTGACTGTGGTGGAATAACTCCTTTGCGACATAGTACAGAGGACCTAGCCTTACCAGAATCAAGAAACATGAAAGCAACGTGATCATCTGCGCTGTTGTTCGTCACATGTAGCGAGAAAGGCGTGTGCTTGTTTGACTCCAAGGGGCAGAGGAGCTTGCGGGGGTGGACATGAAGAGGCCAGCTTGTGTTTGTCTACAAGGTAAGAGAGAAAAAAAGTGTCATGTCAAATTAATCTGTGGTCTGAAAATTACAATCCATGATCGGTCATCAACCTTAAGTGAACTGCAAACATGCTGGTTTGCTGTTAATTTAACAGCAAAGGCCATGCATGATCATGAAAATTTGTGTTTCTCCTAATTTATCTATGAGAGTACCTAAGATATTGTAAGTTTCCTATGGTTTGACATATATCTAATTCATATTTTGATAGTACCTCCAGAACAGTAAATCTCAAGTATATGTTGTTTCTATAATCATAAGACTACCCCTAACACTAAAACAATGGTGTGGCCGTTTCATGGGTCACACATTAGTAGAGAAGTCCGTAACCATAAAAATAACAATATTTTGCAGTGGTGAGGTGACCATTTACGTACTATCATATATACAATCTTAGTCACCTTCAGAAGGATAATATGCTTGCAGCAACCCTGGATTTCTCACTGATTTCTACTACAAAGTTTAGTTTTATATAAAATTCATCGATGCAAAATAAGTCTGATAAATTTGAACGGGTCATTTTTGGCAGTTTATGGACAGACTCAAGATGAGTTGTGTCCCGTCTTACCAGCAAAGCCCACTGCCTAGCTGTCTCAAAGATTTTCCAAAACCCATTAGCAAGATTGAAAAAACCCTCTCGCCAAAAATCCTCAACTCAACTCCCAATCTTTCCACACTTGGGACAATGGAAATATGCACACGCATATCCGATCGGCCGTTTTGGAGGGGAAAGGATGTGGGGGAGAATAAGGAGAAAGGACAGGCTCCCAATGCAAATATATGAGAGAGAAAGAAAGTATAAAAAGTGGATGGTGTGGTTTGGAAATAGTTCGAGATTCCTTATGCAAAATTGTCTTCTATCTAGGTTTTAGGAGTGAGATGTGTAAATGGACGGAGAAGGCCAACAAATGCACCCTAGTTTTTTTCAGTGACATGAAAAACTCATTGATTTACCAATTATTTTTTTGGAATTCTTAATGATGCTCTAACATATAGTTGAGTAGCATAGAGAAAAACATTGGTAGAGACATATCAATTATTGGAGTTCTTTTCTATTCAATACTCTAGTCGCCAATTCATCTGGGAAAACTCCTTGCCAAACCTAACTTTAAAAAAGCTAGGTAGAGCACTCAAATACCAGTTGGTAACAGTGCACGCTTTAGATAAAGTATCTGACCAAGTGTCAT
This sequence comes from Hyparrhenia diplandra, assembly GCA_015847255.1. NCBI lineage: Eukaryota > Viridiplantae > Streptophyta > Magnoliopsida > Poales > Poaceae > Hyparrhenia > Hyparrhenia diplandra. The sequence goes on from JADLZK010006897.1 coordinate 810,230, forward strand.
ATGACTCATATTACTGTTGCTCGACACTGCTGGTACACCAGCTTTCAAGAGGAACTGAAAGCAATTCAAATGAGGACATGATTTACTTAGAAACTTTTTCACTGCTAAACTGTACAAATTGGTATGAGCTGGTTAAAGATATAATTCCGTCCATACATTGGAGCACCACCTTAGGGGTTGATTTGACTTAGAGGGAACACAACCTTGTTCAGTGGGTAAGGGAGAGGGGGTAGTGGTTGAGTGGGTAACTGTGAACACATCCTTGTCCACAGTTTCCATAAAAAATGTGTCTACAGGCAAGCATGGCTGTTGGAGCCCTAAGTGACTTGTACAAATGGTGTAATAAAATGGAGCCCTAAATTGTACAAATGGTTGCCCCGATGCGAGAGCAACGGACGCCCGGGCGCTGGCGCACATACGCCGGACGCTGGGTGTTGCAGCGCCCGGCGCCACCTTGCGGGCGTCCGACGACAAGGCCGCGTGAAGACCTCTCTCGACCGCGTTTGCTGCCGCGGCCGGATGCGGGGGGGCGTGGCCGCCCGGGCGCAGCGCCCCGGCGGCCCGGCGCTGCAGGCCTCTCCGGCGCCTTACCCGCGGGCGTCCGGGCGCATGCTCGCAGAAAAGACGCTGTTCGTGTCCGAACCGATCTCTTTCCCAATCGGTTTTTGGAAGTTTTGGTGCTTGGAAACGCATCTAAGGCCGTTCCTAAGGGGATAAGACCACCCCTCCCCTCTATATAATGAGAGATTCCCTCTATATAATGAGAGGTTCATGGCCGATGTGGGGATCACTCCTGCCCCCTTGACCTTCGCCGCCGCGGGGGAGCGGGAGAGGGGGCGAGGGCTTCCCATAGAGATTGAGACAAATAAGTAGAGACAGAGAGAGCCGAGATCGGCCTCCGATCGTCCCGACCCCGCTGATGTTGCCGAGGGTCGTAGCGTCCCGGAGGTCAGCGGGCTCTACGAGTGGCACGACATTGCGAAGGTGATACTCTTGTTGCGATTAAATGGCCATCAATTCAGCCACCTACCGACCCCTCTTCATGGTGCAAGTACCCGGGGTTTTATAAGAAGTTGAGGGGGAGAGAGCCTAGTTTACAAATCTGTACATGGTAGGTGGGATTGCACCCGCCGACAAGTGGCCCTCGGGGGCAGGGAAGGTAACCCGCCCACGCAGGCAAGGTAGGAACTATACTGGGACTCGGCTACATCCCATGTCGTAGGGTTTCCATCAAGGCGCTGTTGATGGTAGTTATTGTCAACTTTTTACCATCAATTTATGCATGAAATGATAGAAAAGGAATCACAAACACTACATGTAGGATTTGATTCTAACAAGTTTCACGAGTTTGGTGATTTCATTTGTCTTACAGGTTTTCATAGGTTTTCACTGAATAAAAGTATCTTATATGATGGATTAGAGTGAACCATTACGAAGAGCTTGTCGAGACGATCGAAACGGATATATTACTTGCCACATTTGGAGTCCCGAGTCAAAAGATATCGACAAGCGAGGGCGTGGTCTAGTATTTCGCCATAACTCTCTCATACGAACTCCATTTTTCGATTGTGAGTACTCTATGGAAAGCTTATTCAGGGGCCTACGCACCCGTCAAGGCCCGGGACTCATCTCCACAACAGGGGGATGGGCGCACCCCCTGGTGCCGCCCGACACCGCCCGGAAGCGCCACGTCACCAGCTTCTGGAAGCTTCCTCCACGACCTATGGGAACCCTAGAATTCATACTAGCCGTCGATTTAAGTCGGTTTTAGGTCGGTTTGATCCAAGGGCTCAGATTCATCGCTTAGGACTATAAATACAGGGGTAGACCTCACCCCCTAAAACCCTAATTCATTAGCTAATTCATTAGCTAGAATTCATTATTGATTAGAGAGGGATCCCATGTAAGGAACTCTCTCTTCTCAATATAGATCTAGGGTTAGACTTCTCAATGTAATAGATAAGATCTAGTTGAGAGTTAGGGAGAGCGGAGCTGCGCTCCGGTTCTGGAGAGTCTTCAGAGTTATGATATGTCTTTGTATCTTCACTCTACAAGACCTATGCTTTATTATATTTATCTTCTCTATTTACTTTTATGCCTTTCATCCATGGTTAGTATAGTTATTATACTTTGCATAGGATCTCCACTCGCATCGAGTGCTCTAGTTATTCCAGTTAGCTGGAGTAGTAGTTAATAGTGTAGACATTGTGTCTCGACTAGAGGTTACTTGAGATTGCACCTAATCCCACGGATAGTTTGTGGTAGCCCTGTGTGGTGACAGCCTCGATGGTCGACGTATTCCACCACGTTCGGGTTGGTGTTTTGTAGGACTTTAGTCGAGCTTCCTAGCCCCCTTCTCACCCCTTTTCGTGGCTAGTGTTATGATGTCCCGAAGTGTTATTGTGTGATTGCTATATCTATCCATGGTTTAGTTACCTTAGAACCAAAGTAGTAGAGAAGTAATTAGGAACTTTTGTCTCTCCCGTTGTCCTCTTGATTAGCTAAGCTATTCATTTACTATAGTATTCTCTTAGTTATTATTAGTAGATTACTTTTATGCTTTAGTATTCTTGTTTATATATCGTTTATCACTTACCCCACTTTAGTCTAGTTGGTTTACTAAGTTAGTATAGATACATGATTGTGAGTTATTAGATTCTTGACCAAAAGTTTCCCTATAGATACGATATCGGGAAAAGCTACATTGATGCTCGCAGGCCTGCGTAATCTTCTTATTCTTATAGCACTTAACAAACGTCAACGCCGCCGCCGGTCCCCTATACGAGAAGGGGCTCCGCGCGAGCCCCCCGCGCGCCTTTCACATGCCGCCTTCACGTCCCTCGTCCGGGGTCCGTTCATTCATAGGGGCTCCCGCCCCGACTTGTGCCCAACCTCACGCGTAGGGGCATCGCGGGGGCTCGCGTGGCGGGCCCAAGGGAGAGTCCGGGGACTTTGTCATCCTTCGGGCGCACTCGAAGGGGGGCTCGCGGCTGGGGCCTGCATGATTTGAAGAGTTAGCCGTGAAATACGTGTCTTGGCCTGCCGTGGCGAGGCTGCGGGGTCGCTTGGGCTGGCGAGGGTCGCCCTCCCCAACGGCCCGATTTGATCCCATCTACATCCAATCGATCAAACACTACTACCAAACCCTAATTTTTTTCTCCTCAACCCTCTACCCCTGCTGTCCAAATGGCGTTCTCCACGAATTTCGTCGGCATTCTAGGTGGCCTTGCCGATCCTAGGGCACCCCTCACATGCGTCCTCCCGACAGGTCTTCCTGGAGGTGCGTTCGAAGGTTCTCCTGGCCGAAACCGAGCTCTACATAGGCTCTAAAGATCTCTTGATCGTTCGTGGCTGATCACACTGTGGTTCTCACCATTTCTAGGTTGTGTGCAACCTCATGGGCATCCAAAGCCCTTCCGTTGTGCTTGGTGTGGAACCCTAGTTCTCCGTCAACATACTTTTTGGCGACTCCGCTGGGGAAAGCAAGGCATAAACTACTTTTTGATCTTGAATCCCGCACCACGCCTAACCAAGACGCAAAGACGGCGGGTGAAGTGCATAAAGACAACATTATCCACCTTGCTTCCGTGGATGAGCTTCCCGTCGAGCCGAAAGCGAAGCTTCAAAGGGAAGCACGAAGCCGCCACACGCGCAGATTGCATCAAGGACCATCATGATCGGGTCGAGCTCTTCAAAGAACTAGTCTTTACCGAGCTGCGGCGCCGACATTCTTTAGAGCTTGAGGTAATAGATCGAACCCAACCTCCTAAATATGATGATTCTTATCCTCAACACGCTGATTATGCTACCATGCTAGAAGGTCATAAGTTAGCCATAGATTCAAATTTCAATATCGGCTGTTGGCATGATTTTAGCTAGATTCGATAAATTAGAAGGTAAAATGCTTAGAATAGAAGAGATTGATGATGATCAATATGAGTTTGGCATGCCTCCTAATTTTTATGAGAATCAAGCATGGTACTCTGCTTATTGTTGACACTTCTTAAGCTATGTTTTTATGTATCAATTGAATATGTAATAAGGGTATAAAAAGAATAAAATACATAGAATAGGTATTATACTAACTAAGTTCCACGAGTTTTGGTGATTTATATCTCTTCAGGGACTTAACAGGTAAATGCCGGAAAACTTAGAGAAAACCCCCTACATAATAAAAGGATTTATCAAAGAAGGATTTCGACCCGAAAAGTGAACTAAAACATTCTAGAAGATACCAGAGGACACCAGAAAAGACGAGACGCTGAGGTGGCAAGCCACCCTGGCGGCCGCCAGTGCCACATAGGCCGGCCGCCAGGTGGGCCACCCCTGTCAGCCTCACATTTTTATGTCGGTTTACCACCGACTTTGGGGTTGTATCTACACCGTTGTTGAAGGTCGGTTTGATCCAAGGGTCAGCATTCATCAGCCTCGACTATATAAGGATGGTCCCCGCCTCCGACCATAGGCATGAAAATCATTATTCATCATACTCAGCTTTTGATCATAGCTAGAGCCATACCTCTCTAATTAGAAGAGAGCTAGATCAAGTTGAGAGAGATTAGTAGAAAGTTGAGAGATAGATCAAAGAACTTAATTAGAGTTCTAGATCTGTTCTTGAGAGATAGAAAGTAGAGTTGAGGAGAAGTAAGGAGAAGTGCCGGATCTGTCGGTGACTCTTCTACGCTTGTACCTCTGGGATCAAAGGCTTCATTGCACTTGATCTTGAGACTTCTTTGGCGGATCAACCTTATATTTGAGTAAGTTTACTTATTTATATTTCTTTCGGTTTATGACTCATTAGAGTACTTTGATTCTTGTCGCTCTTGAATTGAAGTTGTTACCCTAGTGTAAACGTGGTGTTTATACTAGATAACTCATAAATACACCCTACTTGCCGGATCGTGGTAGTTCGTGGTAGTGACAAAGTACCATTGATTCCTTTGGATTCCACGTCCCCGTAAGATAGGACACGCACGACATAGTTCTTTGGGTGAATAGTAAGTTTTGGCCTTACTTTCCTTTTTTGAGTACGTCCCCATTAAGAATAAATATCTCTAAGCCTTATAAGAGTATAAACTAGACAACCTTAGAATTCTTCTCACCTTTTATCTGAACTCCTGTTCCTTGCTACTATCTCAGTGTTTAGTTCTGTTTCATTAGCCTCACACCATTCTCCCTGTGGATTCGATATTTAAAACCCTCCGAGGGTGAAGTGCTCATCGTTTACGTTCGCTATGCACTATACAAATTATAAATAATTCGTAGGATAACTTTTACCAACACCTATAACAAAAAGGTAAATCGGCCCAATCGGCTCCTCCGGAAGCCGATAAAACCGGTTCTACAAGCAAAGAGATGACGACTAACTATAAACAAATGGTCTCTTTTTGCTGAAACGTCGGATCGTGAACCCACAAACCGTTAATAGGCAACGAAGCACTAGGAATTCGAGGGGCACCACCATATTACCCAACCCCCCGAAATCACCTAGTCAAATTCCTACCATGAGCAATGAGACTCCAGCTCCATCTCCCGCTACTTCCTCTACCAATATGGCTGATGTGTTTAATCGGTTGAAGGAATATTTGAGTAAATCATTGCAGGAAAGCCTTGTTGTGCAATTGAAAACCTCTAGAGGCACCTACAACAAACCATACCCTCCACACTACGACCACTTGAGAAACCCACGGGGTGGAAGGTTCCCGATTTCCAAAAGTTTAGTGGTAATGATAATAAGTCCACAATGGAACATATTAGTATGTATCTTGCTTTGTTAGGTGAAGGGTGTGCTTTTGATTACATGAAATGTTGTAATTTTCCTTTATCACTCACCGGCACTGCATTTTCGTGGTTTACTTCATTGCCATCATCTACCATTGGTTCTTGTACTCAATTAGAAGAAACATTTCATGCTCACTTTTATGATGGAGTCCAAGAAACTAGACTTTCACATTTGACATCGGTTAGACAAGGGTATAGTGAATTTGTGCTTGAATTCTTTTAGACATTGTAAAGAGAGTAAGAACCGATGCTTACATTTGATGATTTCTGAACGTGATCTTGTTGATATATGGTTTAATGGTCTGCATCATAAGATTAGAGATAAGCTTGAGCATATTCAATTTACTAGCCTGCCTTACTTGATCGAGAGAGCTATTTCTATTGAATATCGTTTGAAAGATTCTCGACAAAATAGTTATAAATCTCATCGTACTAACGTGCATGCGGTGGATGATTATTCTTCGTTTGACGATGAGAGTAAAGAGGTAATGGTTGCTAAAATTCGGTGGCCAATTGAGAATAAACAAGTAACTTGTCCTTCTCTCAAGCCGATTCATAAAAATCGGAATGAGGAAGTGAAGTTTACTTTTTGATGTGTCTAAATGCGATCGAATTTTTGATGAGTTATTAAAAAAATCGATGCATTAGGACTAATTATACTTTGCCTTCTCATGAGATGAGCTAAAAAGAAAAGAGCATATTGCAAGTACCATAATTCTTATTCTCATGCATCTAACGATTGCAATGTCTCTCGTCGGCAGGTACAATCGGCTCTTAATGTGGGGCGATTAAGTCTTACCGACATGCACTCGATAAGAATCCTTTTCCAGCTCACGTGAACATGGTTGAAGCCAAGACAATCAAAACGAAGATACCCGAAGCCATGGCACCTACCATCTTGATCCGTCCAGAACAAGCTGCTACTTCTCAAGGGAAGAACGTGATCATTGGTGAACCACGACCCGTACCGAATGTCTCTAAGAATTCAGGACGATAGGTGTTAGCTGAGAAGAGTGAGGAAGGCCAGAACAAGCTCACCATCGTTGCAAGCTCGGTGCGAGCTTTGAAGCGTCAAGCATGGCTAGATAGTCGTGGCGGGCAGGGGAAGACCAGCTAGGCTGACCAGCCCAGATGGCCAAGATGGTGAAGCCTGTGTGACAACCAAGCGGTTGAACCGAAAGTACTTTAGTCGGGTCACCGGCCCTGAGGGTTCTAGCTCCCTCACTTCTGGTGTGCATGTTCTAAAATCTTTTGTTCCATAGAAACTGGAGGTAGGAGTTTGGAAAATGAATGAGCCAAAAGTGAAGAAGCAAGTCGTGAAGCCCCGTGCACTTTTGATCAACTTTTGGCCAAATACAAGAAGCAAAAGGCCGATTCCAAGAATCGGCTGACAAAAAAGAGAGAGTCTATGCCGCCCAAGCGCGATGAAGCAAAGAACAAGCAAGTGGTTAGGATGGAGGGAGTTGCTGGTCCAAATGAGAGAGTCTACTCCTCCAAATGTGTCTTCTTCTTTGCAGGTTACCCGACCAAGAATGACTCGTTGGGGGCCACCAATACCACCAGTGACGCCACTACCTCAATGGGGACCGAAGGGAGTTTTCGTACCTTATCCTTCAGTGCCTAGGATGGAGGGAGTTGCTGGTCATGTGGTCAAGCAAACCATCTTTAGCCGATTGGGCAATCAATCGAGCTCTAGTGGTGCAAAGAAGAAAGAGGAGCTCACATCCCGCACTCTTACACTTGAGCAATCAGGAAAAGCGCCTATGAAGTAGGTGTATGTTTGTAAGAAGATACTGATGATCGAGAAGCCTGCTCTAGTTGCTACTCCTCCACCTTCCATCATTATCAGTTCAATTATGGCACCCATTAATGACGTCAATAAGGCGATTGTGACGGGGGCAAGACCCATCAGGTGATAGGGACCAAGCCATGGAAGAGGCGTCCAAATCCAAGACAAGAGGAAGAAGCCTGTGGATCCGGCACCGACAACCCAAGTGGTGTCCAGTCGGGATCGACAAGACCCAAAAGAGGAAGCTTCAGCAGGCACGTCAGAAGATGCTCAAGCGCATGGGTACCGCTCGGGACGGGGGCCTATCTTGCCGAGAGATCGCCCAAGAGATCAAGAAGAAGGAAGCTGAATTGATCATCGCTACTCGAAGGTCGTCTCAACCGATTACTAAATTGGTCAAGTCGATCACGATGGAGCAACCGGCTAAACCAATTGCAGAGGTGTTCAAGCCAGCTCTTGATTTGTTGAAACTTCTAGCAGGTGGACCAGTTGAGGTAATTAAGCCAAATGATAAACCGGCTAAAAGCCTTGTACCGATGGGGCTGTTAGTGCCCAAGATTCGGGTCGCATCGACTTCCGAGCTGGTTGAACCGATGACCTCTATTTCCGATGTCTCTATAGGTGCTCCCGAAGATTTCACGGCTGTTGTTCCCCGCCATGGTCGGCATTGAGACGCCGGCCGAGCCCAATGAGGAGATGGTAGACTACGAGCCTTCACCATCACGTGCCGAGATGAACACCATTTTCCTCTCCGCCGATTATTATGTGATCGGGCGGGGAGATGATGAGGTGGCTACGCGAACTAGCGTTTGGGGTGGAGGATGCTATATTCAAGAAGCCCGCTGCACATGTTAGACACCTCAAGCCTTTGCATGTGAAGGGACATATCAATGGAACACCGGTCCGCAATATGCTAGTGGATAGTGGTGCCATTGTCAATCTCATGCCTTATTCACTATTCAAGAAGCTTGGGTGCAAGGAAGAAGAGCTGATCGGGACCAACATGACCATCACCGGCGTGGGAGGGTTTGCCAATTCCTTCTAGGGGCATTGCCAATGTGGAGTCGACCGTTGGGAGCAAGACTTTGGCTATGGCTTTCTTCGTCGCCGAGGTGGAAGGTAGCTATGATCTCATACCGGCCGTGATTGGATTCATACCAATCAAAGTGTTCCTTCTAGCTTGCACCCGGTTCCTCATCCAATGGGTGAGAGATTCCGTAGAGATTGTTCATGCGGATAATTCGGTTGAAATTGCTACAACCGATGTTACGCCTGAAGGGTCTAGATTTGCTCGTCTTTCAGGTAGAGACCTATCTAGTTATCAATATATTAGCTATGATGAGCGTGGTTTTGTACCTGTGTCATTGAAACCAATGGATCATCAGCTCAATATCATTATATAAATGTTGTTTATTAATGGAAGACAATCTTGAATGGTTAAAACATCGGCTTGAGCATTATCGGACTAAAAAGACCGATGCATGTGAAGCGATTGATGACTTTGATGAGCTCATTAAGTTGGTCCAAGGCTTTATGTCGACTCACCCTTTGGAACAAGTTGACATTGGGGATGGTTCTGTGCCACGGCTGACCTTTGTTAATCAAAACTTGGTAGCCGATTATAAATCCGAGCTAATCGCGCTTCTCAAGGAATATATTGATTGCTTTGCATGGAACTACACAGAGATGCCAGGGTTCAGCCAAGATCTTGTTGAACATCGGCTCTGTATCAAGAAAGGATCCTCCTTGATTCGGTCATTGATCGCCGAATTGAAGCGTCTTGGCGGTTGCTCCAAGCGGAATTTATTCGTCCATGCGGGTATGCGAGTGAATCTCTAATATTGTTTAGGTTGAGAAGAAAGACAGGGAAGAGTAGAGTTTGCATAGATTTCAGAGATTTAAATAGAGTCACTCCCAAAGATGAGTACCCTATGCCTATAGCCGACATGCTTATTAATGATGCTTCGGGTCATAAAGTTATTAGCCTTCTTGATGATAATGCTGGATATAATCAAAAATTTATGGCTAAAGAGGACACATCAAAGACTGCTTTTATTTGTCCCAGATTTGTCGGCTTGTTTGAGTGGATTGTCATGACCTTTGGGATCAAGAATGCAGGCGCCACATATTAGAGAGCTATGAACTTAATCTTTCATGATCTAATTGAGGTGATTATGGAGGTGTATATTGATGATGTGGTAATCAAATCGAATGCCCATGATTCTCACTTAGCCGATTTACGTCTTGCTTTCGAAAGGATGCTTATTATTATGGCTTAAAGAGGAATCCACTCAAATGTGCTTTTGGAGTGTCATTTGGGAAGTTTCTCGGGTTAATTATCAATGACAAAGGCATAGAGGTTGATCCCAAGAGGATAGCGAAGATCAAGGCAGTTCAAGCACCTCAATGCAAAAAGGATTTTTGCAGAAATTCTTAGGTAAAGTGAACTACTTGAGAAGATTCATTGCCAACTTGTTCGGGAAAATTATTCCTTTGACCCCCATACTCAAGTTGAAGAATGAAGCTGATTTTGCTTGGGAGGCAAATCAAAAGAAGCATTTGATAAGATAAAGGAATATTTGTCATCTTTTTTTGTTCTTGGCACCTAGAAGGGGAGTACCTTTCGATTATTATATATATTCGCCGAAGAGAAGGCAATTGGGGCTATTCTTACTCAAGAAGATGAAGGAAAGGAGTATGTTGTTGCTTATCTTGGTCGACGTCTTCTTGACCCCGAGACAAGGTATGCCCATATTGAGAAATTATGCCTATCACTATATTTTTCTTGTTCTAAGATGAGACACTACCTTTTATCAAGCACTTGTGTGGTAACATGCCAGGCCGATGTCATCAAACACATGTTATATCGGCCAATCCTTTCTGGAAGGGTGGGCAAATGGGCATATGCTTTAATTGAATATGATATGACTTTTTGAGCCATTGAGAATTTTAAAAGGTCAAGTTCTTGCTAATTTTATCATTGAGCATAGCATAAATCTTGATGATGAGGTGAATTACTATACTATTACTCCATGGCGTTTATATTTTGATGGATCGATGCAAACACATGGTTGATTTAGGTCGCATGTGTTTAGTTTTATGATTGAGTGATTGTCAACAGTCAACATTTTACTTCTATTTTCATTTATTCTTTATGCTTCGGCTATGTTCACCGGCACACGTGGAGTGTGTCGAAGATGTATCTCTTGGTCCTTGTTGTACAGGTGTGGAGCTCGAGATGGTAGCCGGCGGCAAGGTGATGGAGCCAAGGAGGACGTGCCGGGCCGATGGGACCATGGAGGTGAAGGACAAACGTGAGGCTTGATCGAGGGACCAGATTGGCTAGCCATGGTGGTCGACATCCGGGGACATCGACGAATGCAAGAGGACGTGGCGACACCTTTTGATCGAGTCAAGGGGCGGCGTGCAAGTAGAGCGAGGAGCTCGGATGACTTGGCGACTTGGGAGGTCAAGACGACGATGACACGTGTCGAGGAGGTTTGGTGGTTTGTCCTCAAAACCATTGGCGCGGGTTTCGTGGTTTGGCCCTCAAAACCACGGGCTGGCTTGGTGGTTTGGGCCTCAAAACCATCGGAGGCAGGTTTTTCACGGGTTTGGGCCTCAAAACCCGGGACGTTCCGGTGGACGGAAGGGCGGCACGTGGTGGCATCTAGGAGATTGTGTGGAGCGATGCTACAGATGAGGAGGCGTGGTGGCCGTCGGATCAGAAGATATTCAAGCCCGACCATTATGCCCCTGGCTAAGTGGTTTTGGCAATTGTATCCATAGGGGTAGAGTAGTAATAGCACAGTCACTAGGACTTGGGCTATAAATATTAAGGCAGTCCCTTCCCCCAGACTTGCCTCTCCAGTTTCCAGTTTCATTAGGGTTTCCTACTCTATAGTTGTTCTGAGTGGGAGAGGTCCAGACAACTATTTTGTGATCTGCGCTCCCCTAAGAGAGCGCATGCCCTCTGGGCTTTTGGGGTCAGAGCGATTCACCTGTGTGCTATGATTTTGCTTTGAGTCTTTGGCGTTCTTTTGTTCTTCGCGATTTCCTTTTTTTTCCCTCCCTCAATCCCGGTGTGATTTATGCATCGATTCATTCTATGACGTGAGAGGAGTGTTTCCACCGAAGGAAATCAATTGAATCCTCATGAGTTCGTAGATCAGGCAAGATTTGTGTTCGGGCTCGTGTTCTTCGTTGTGTGAGATGTGATCTGAGATTTCTCTCATTTTGCTCCATGAGATCCAAAGTTTCTTTGAGGGAAATGGTTACCTACATGTCTAGATCATCTGGACTTAATTTTGTGACCTAAGATTGACAGTTGATCGAGTTTTGGTTTGATTTGTGGAAGGGGCGATTTTGGTTTTCGGGTTGTTCTTGCTGTTCCAACGAGGTGCGGACAGTCCGGTCCAAACCCCGGACACTCAGGACATCATGTTCGTCCCGATGGTATTTTTCGGTGTCTTTGAGTCATCAAGTGCGGACAGTTCGGCCCCAAGAGGCGGATAGTCCGAGCTCGGTGTGTAGCGTGTCAGGCGCTGCAGAAAGTTAGGTTCTCGGAATTTACACATCGACTGTCCGGCCTCACAAAGGCGGACTGTCCCGGCGTTCAAATTTTTGAATAGCGGACTGTCCGGCCTCGAAGTGCGGACTGTTTTTCGGCACACATGTCCGAAGCTGTTTTGAGTCTGTTTTTCGCTGTTTTGAACTTCGGACACCCCCTTCACCCCGCATTTGTCCAACCCGATCTTTGGAATTGTTGAACTCACTTGATCTTGAGCGGGCTTTGCTTCCAACTCTCTCGGTGCTTTTTGTACATGCCTAATACTTCATGTTAGCATCTAGCTACCAGTTAGCGTGGTGTTACTCATTTTTGAAGAGATCTTGGTTTCTCGGTCGGTTTGCTTTGAGGGGATGAGAGCTACAAGTCGAAGATTCGAAAAGAATTTGTCGAGGCTCCTATTCACCCTCTAGTCGCCTTTTCGGTCCTTCAATCGGTATGCAAAGGCGGTCTTTGGAGTTGGTATTGTCATTGTAAATGCTAATGGTGCTAAAAATCCTATGTCATGCGTCGACAAGTCTATTTTTTTTCATGACTCATGCCGATTGGAGTTTAAATGTACTAACAATCAACCAAATATGAAGATCTCTTGTTCGGGTTGATAATGTTAGAGTCTATGGGGGCTGATCATGTGGAGGCATTTGGTGATTCATTGCTTGTGGTGCAACAAGTTGCGGGAGTGTCAATGCCTAGATGGATCACTTCGTGCTCGCCTCAATGCTTGCCTTGATTTAATTGGTAAGTTTTCTTGAATTTAAAATTCGGCATATTCCAAGAAAAGAAAATCATAAGGCTAATTTACTTGCACAACGAGCTTACGGTTATATACTAGAAGAGAATCATTTGCATTTAAAATTTATGCATAGAGCAAACTTGCTTGCTCAACGAGGCATCTAGCTTTAATGTAGAAGAAGGGTACTTTTCGTTTACAATACTTTGCCGATGCATGAAGATTTACTTGTTCAGTGCGGGGAATAGAAAATTTGGTTCAACCAACTAATTTAGTTGGACAAACCGATATTGCTTGTGATCTAGAGCATCGATGTAAAATTCTTTTGAATCGGTCTATTTCTGTTTTAGACAATGGTAGCACCAATTTCGAAGATTGGAGGACTCCTCTCTTGTCTTTTTTAAAAAGTATCGCCCTTAGTCGATGGACAACCGATGTGATGGGCATTCGTGTTGTTTGGTTTTTTTCTTGTCTTATTTTCAGGTTAGGTATCTCTCGCCTGAAAACAGGGGGCATATGTTGACACCCAAAATTGGCTTGGACTAAGACATGGTAAATTTCGAGGCGAGAGAAAGAGGCGCTAGACGCTGGGATCAGGCTGGGCGCGTCCGGACGCGCAAGAGCAACGGATGCCGGGCGAAGCGCACGACGCGGCGCCGGACGCTGGTGCTGCGGCGCCCAGCGCTCACCATGCGGGCGTTCGGCGACAAGGCCGCGTGAAGCCTCTCTGGACCGTGTCCACTTTGCCGTGCCGGACGCGAGGGGCGGCGTCTAAGCGCGGCGTCGGGCGGTGGCGCTGCGAGCCTCTCTTCGATATCTGCGTCTACGTCGCCCGCCGGACGCGTCGGCGTATGCTCGCAGCCACGTTTTTCGGTTCGTGTCCGAACCAATCTCTTCCCAATCGGTTTTTGAAAAGTTTTGGTGCTTGGAAACGCATCTAAGGCCGTTCCTAAGGGGATAAGACCACCCCTCTCTATATAATGAGAGGTTCATGGCAGATTTGATCCATCTACATCCAGTTGATGAAATACTACTACCAAACCCTAATTTTCTCTCCTCAACCCCTCTACCCTGTTGTCCGGCGGCGTTCTCCGTGAATTTCTTCGGGCGTTCTAGGTGGCCTTGCCGATCCTAGGGCACCCCTCACGCGTCCTCCCGACGGGTCTTCCGGAGGTGCGTTCGGAGGTTCTCCCGCCAAAACCGAGCTCTACATCGGCTCTAACGATCTCTTGATCGTTCGTGGCTGATCACGCTGCAGTTCTCGCCGTTTTTCAGGTTGTGTGCAAGCTCGTGGGCGTCTAAGGCCCTTCCGATGTGCTTGGTGTGGAACCCTAGTTCTCTGTCAACAAAAGTTTCTTCTAAAATCATTTTTTAGTAATCTATGCACATACATCTCGTGTACACACTAATGTGACATAACGTGAAATATGCACCAAAGTCCACACAGAGAGGTCCGTATGTAAAGTCCATGAGCCCAGAAGAATGACCCTACCTGGTCCACTGAAGTTTCATCAACTGGAATGACCTTTTCAATCTGGGATTCTATCTCATACAGCTTACCAAGAATATCTGAAATAATAGGTCTCTTATGTTGGTCAGTGTCAATGCAACTTTGAGCTAATTCAAAACATTTCTTCATATGTTGGCAGTGTTCATCTGATTTATCTAACTGAAATGCCAAGAGTTCATCCGATATATAGGACTGCAAAGACAAAGCACACAATGATAAAGATGACCCAAAACTATCTGTGTAGGCAGTCTATGTAGCGATTTATTCCACCATAAAGATCAAGCTCATAATAATAACTGCGTCATGTGTATAAAATAACAGGAAGGGTCGGTGCACATATTTTATTAACAATATCAACAAAAGAAAGAAACGTTCAGAATAGTTCTCTACAAAAAGATAAATGTAGTTAGGGGCATTGTCTTTGTAATATTTGCTTGGTGTATAAAATGGTAAAGACATGATTAGATCAGTTATACTTACATAGCCAGTGCTAAGCATGCTACATCCTGTTGATAGTTTTGATATTATGATACCCAAACTGTATATATCTGACTTGTACGATATTTCTCCACTTTCTACAAATTCTGGTGCAAGATAACCCCTGTACACAGTATGGAAGTTTGAACCAGCTTATCATCATACATGATTATCGTTTCAGGAAAAACACATCTGAAGAGACTTCTTACAATGTTCCACAAATGTTTTTAGTGTTGGCTCTCGTCTGTTTTTTTTTCATCAAAGCATCTTGACAAACCAAAGTCTGCAATTTTAGGCTCCATGTTGATGTCCAGCAGCACATTTTCAGGTTTGAGATCCAGATGAGTAATGTGATGTTCGTGAAGATACTTCAAGCCCTCACAGATGCCTTTAATTATTCGGTAACGTTTAGTCCAATCCAATGCATTAAAATCCCCTAAAAAGTAAACATAAGAGAATTAAAATTCTTTCCATCATGTAGAGGGCCTTTGGCACGAAGGTACATCCAAGTACTTTGTTTACATTTTAATGTACTTCTGAACTTGATCTAGAAACAATACATCTTATAGGTACATTGTACAGTGCTATATATAATTCAAAATTGCGGTGCTTTAATAGTAATGTCCATTTAAGGAATGTATGTCGGTCAAAGGAAAAGTGAAGTCACATGTGAATGATTATAATACACCTTTTCTCACTACTGCACAACAGGTAATCACTATGGGATCAACTGTCACTACCGGGTACGCATGAGCTTTGACAGTGATTATGCTTTATTACTAATGGGTTGTATGTCTAGTATTCCGACAATGGTTAGGGGATTCTATTAAACTACGCAAAATTGTTGGCATGTGTATTGTTTGTAAATAATTTAGTAGGCCACTCAATTCAATTTAGTAACTGTAAAGCACATTTTGTGTGTACAATGACTGAGATGAGCCAGCAGTTCTTAATCAATAGTCGTAGAGCTTACAAAAGAAGAAAGATAATCCAAGCGTAAAAAGAAAAGTTACAAGCTCTATACCTTTAAATTTGCCAAGGCTTTCATTAGGTACATACTCAAAGCAGAGAAACACTTCATGTGTTTCTGCCAAAATATGTCTTCCATCGTGCACCATTACTTCCCTCAGTATATCCGCGCAATAGCCTAGAAATCGAACTATATTTTTGTGTTTCACTCTTTTTTAAACATTCAACCTCCTTCAGAAACACATGAACATCAAAATCAGGCGATTTTGGAATAAGCTTCTTGACAGCAACGTTTTCATCATTCCAAAGAGTCCCTGTTCAACATGGCATCATAAATATTATGCAGAGAGGCTGAGATGAGTTTTCAATCAATGCAACTTGATATAATGATGGTGCTGAAAAATAATAGAAGTCGTCAACAAACTGTTAGTACGTACCAGGTAAACCACTCCAAATCCACCACGACCAATTACTTTTTCTTCAGAAAAACTATTTGTGATCTCTCGTACAGCTGCATATGATAGTTTGATTGGCTCTGCACTTGGATCTGCCAATACGTTCTCCAGGTTATCAAGCTCTGCTTCTAGTGCATCTCCCATTCCAAAATTTCACAAAGTTCTGACGGTGAGCTGGACAACAATAACTAGACAATTTTTTTGGATTCAAAATGGAGACTATATTGTATATTTGGACATAAATACATGGGGGCATGTACGGAGAAAGTTGAACCACATTTTTTAACAAAACAAAATTGCAAGGAGCAGACTGAGAATCCAGATTCTCCTAGCAGATCAGCAAGCAGCTTGCGCGCGCGCACAAAGTACATCAGAAAGGGGGAGACGACTGTGTTGGCATCGCCCCTCACTGCAACCCGTCAGGCTTTGCACGCCGCCGTGGCCGGCCGCCCCTCGCCTGCGCGTGGAGGTTTCTCATGCGAGGGCGGTGTGCGCTGCTCTAGCAGTTATGATCTCTCTCTCTCTCTCTCTTCCTCGATCAGGCATTATGCCTGCATTTCGTCGAAGCAAACGCTCAAGGTCATGGCTCTATCTTTCTCTCAATCAATCGCTCAAGGTCATGGCTCGATTGTTTGCGTTTGTGTCATTTTTTCCAACACGCGACACAAGGTTTTGGCAAGATATGGATTTTTAAGCCATGATACAGTTATCAAGAAGTAATTCTAGATACAACAAAACAACGTATAGATACAACAACAAATCAGAAGTACTAACAGCACTGACCTGAATTGGGATGGAGATAAGTGATGGAAATTGTACCCAACACGGGGTCGGTACGGGCAGGAACGAAAGCGAGACCTGCTTCAACCACGGGGCACAGCCGCGATTAAGAGGCCGTGAACTGGCTAGATCGATCCAACAGTGGCAGTACAAGCATCACACGTGTTCCAAGAGATATATAAATGGTAATGCAAGTCCAAGAGAAACGAGCGGGAAAACATACAGTGAGAGTGTTGACAAGACCACGAACCTAGGTCTGCCTAAAGCTGCCAATTACGCGTACCTACCTCAAAGGAAACCGAAAATAAAAATAAAAATTGCAACGGTTAGTTCGCCAGGACACCAAAATCTGAGCTTTACTGTCATTTGTGAACAATTTGGACTACTAACCGACAAGACAAACGGCACACACTGCACTCTGCTAATTTTTTTTCATCCTCTTGCACTGCAACCGATGCATATTAAGATATGAACGTGCACGTCCCTGCTTACGGTCGATATATATATATTGAATTGATCCTGACATTTGGTTGCATTGGACGCCTTTATCTAATGCGTGGATCATCGAGCACTGATGCTCATTAAATTATTAAGTGCGTGGGTTCTAGTGAAACTGGCCTATTCAAACGCAAGATCGGATTAGGCCGAAAATAAGTTGTGTCAAAATCTATAGGTTGACTACAAACTAATGTGCGTAGAGATACAAAGGAGCACCTCCCTCCTCCATATGTGATTTTTTTTTTTTGAAAGAATCAGCAGGGGAGCCCCCTACGTATTTTTTTAATTTCAATTGAATAAATGAATGGGTTCTACATAATTTACTTAGCTTCTAAGCTCAAAAAAATAAAAAGTTATAATATTACACAAGAGTTTCTCTCCAGACACTAATTTAATTGTGGCGGTTTTCAATGCTTGGTTTTAGTGCACACTGGTCCACGATAAACAACTCGATCACCACAGTGGAATTAAATAAGAGAAGCCGCTGATCGAGGGCGGAAAAACGTACTCAATCTGTGGGTCGTCGGGGGCCGGTAGAGCTGCTAGTGCTAGCACACGTGAACACATGTGTTAGCTCAGCTGCAACTTCAATCAACGCCAGTGAGTGGGGACCGGCGACTTGATTTGGTACACCGGCTTGACTTGGTACAGAGTACTCCCTCGTACGATTGAGATTGTCATGTTCGTGACTTCGTGTCATTGAAGTTGAGCCCAACTTCTTCCTCCATTGTGATGCAGAGGCAACCTTCTTCCCGGAACTACACAGTGTACGTACCATGTACAGTACACCGTACGTAGCAAGATGTGTGGTGTGGTGTGGGGGGCCCCTAATTGGTCCTAGTACTCCACTCTCCACTGCACTGTGCAAGGCGCAGGCCTTGTTGATCGGCTCCGTCCATTATTGACATCCTTCAGCTGAGGCCCGCTTGGTCGTGCTTCACCCTGCGCGTTCGGTAGAAAAGAGAATTCGGTTCGGTTTAAAAAAGTTCAGTTTTCAGATATTAGAATAGATCGGTTTGGCAAAATTCAAGAAACCGACCAAATCGGTTTCGGTTTTAACCAAAAAAAAAAAAATCGAACAATGGCACGGCAACAGTTGACAGGAAATCGAACATGGAGCTTGACGACCTGGTTCTGCCGCGCCGCCGTAGGATCAGATCATATGATTGGTTGACGCCGTGATGTTCAGATGAATCAACCCCCATGTAAAATCTATTTGTGGCCTGCTTTTACCGGTTTAGTCATCAGTTCTTTTGCTACAGGGTATGTAGCTTCTGTTCTTGGCATTATAGACCTCTTAAGCCGCACGCCGCTCGGCCCGCTCGCCCGCTCTCCAATCCAAGGTGAAGCGGTCCACGCCGCTTAGCTGCTCGGCCCGCTTCGTCTCGCCGCCGTTGAGCCACTCGCCCCGCCGCCGCTAGGGTCCCGCTAGGGTCATGCGCGCCGTCGCTGCCCCGCCGCTGAAGCGCTGAGCTGCTCGCCGCCGCCGCCACGCCGCACCGCTAGGGTTGGGTGTCGCGCGTGATCCCAGTAAGGCATGCGCGTGCGGCTAGCGTTGAGTCGCGTGACTACGGCACGGTGCGGGATGACGGGTAGGGGCTCACGAAAGTGTGTGTGTGTGCTGGGCTAGGGCTGGCCGGTGGATGGGCTCACGAGTGTGTCTCGTGTCCGGGCTAGCCGGCCGGACGGTGGGCTCACGAGGTGTGTGCGGGTCTTTGGGCTCGCGGGGTGATTTTTTACTCGGTATTTCGGTTTGGTGTGACAAGAAACCGAAGCCGACACAACAATCGGTAGGCAAAACAAAACCGACACCGAACCGAAAAATCAAGATTTCGGTTTTGTTTTTCGATTTGTCCGATTCGATTATCGGTTTTCGTAAAAAAAGTACCTGAGGGTGAGTCGTGCTCACAGGCAACAAGAACTAGTATCTCAAACAAAGGCAATGTGTGGCGCAATCTTGAAAGTCAATACATACTAAGGGCAAGGCTGAAAAAAGGGGGCACTCGGTAGTATCTGCCGAAATGCCGTATCCAACCTGCTCATCCTAATCCCCCAGATCCACAATCCGTGTTCCACGAATTAATCCACAAGCCTTCACCATCTGAATCCTCATGATTTGCACTTCAAATCGATCCCCACTTTGCTCGTGTTGGTAACCCCCTCGCTGTGGAATACGCCCAATTGAGTAGCTTGGGAATAGAACATGTGATATTTAGGCCCATTTGTAGCCCAAAGTGGTATTCTTGTAAATATCAACCATGTTATGGGTAATAAAGAAAGCAGTCCTCCCACCTTCCCTATAAAAAGGGGAGAGGGGGAGGGGAGGGCGGGGGCGGAAGCCGTCCTGTCGCTCCCCATCTCGCCATTTCGTCACTCTGATTTCGGTTTTCATTTTGGCTGCGACTCCGTTAGTCACTTTTCGGTTGTGACTTCGTCGGTCACCGCCACTTCGACTCCGTCGATCGATTTTGGTTGTGATTTCGGCTACGACTGCAACAATGACTTGTGGTGGCGACTTGGTCGTCACCTTCGGTTGTCACTCTGTCGCCTACTTCCGGTTGGGACTTGGGGGTCACTTACGCGGTGAACGCGCGGTTCGGCAACCCGGGGGTAGCACGTTTCCGGCTTGAATTTTTCACGAAACAATGAGCATTTCGTCAAAGAGTAATTTCGTCCTATTTCTTCTTCTCTATTTTCTTGGCAGGGGGAGAGAGCGAAGGTGTCTTCCTTTTGGGAGCGAAGAAATCTATTCGGCAGTTATAACACCTTCGTGAGGATAACGGCCCCGAGCTTGCACATGGCGAACATTTGAACACCTCAACCGAAGACATGCAGCGAAAGCAGACCTCAACCGAAGATCTGTTTTTCTATTTGACCCTTCATATATTTTCGGTATGACATGCCACGTACCTCATTTCATGCCCGGTGCGAAGCCGTGTCGTGTGATGGGTGCTTGAGCCACGTTTTCACCTTTCGCGTGTGCCTGGGAAAAGCCATGCTGGCGCATACATAGGCCCAGCAACAGACAAGACATTTCCATATGTTCTCATTTCGGCTCAAAATTTTTCGCAACTGAGTATAATAGTAGGCAAGTGGCTGAAGTGAAGACAAGCATTCGCACAGTGGAGTATTTGCCTATCGCTCTCTGTAGGAAGTCCCGAAGTGGAACCCTAGTACCGCTGTTGCCGTGCACTTCGTTGCCGCCGTACGTCCTTGCCCGCACCTTCCTGCTCCTTTCCCTCTGCTATTTGCCCTGGATCCCGCTCAGTTCTTCCCTCTCGTGAGCTGTTGTCTTCTCATTTTCCCGTTTGCTGATCCCCTTCTATTCCCTTCCTAATTCATCAATCCCAATCTCAATCTGCATCTAAATTTCTGCTAATCCAATTCTAGTGTGCTCCAATCCTCAATCCCTCTCTTCTCCTAATTTCTTCTTGTTTTTTCGGCTGCTGTTCCCCTCTGTGTTGTTGGGTTAGTCCCACATCGGTTGTTGATGGTGGGGGAGCACAACATATAAGGCATGGCGGTCCTCACCTATCAGACTAGTCTTTTGGGTTGACAAGGCCCAAGATCTTGATATGTTGTGGCTCGGTGGGCCTGTGCAGGCACCGGCTCATGCGCGTCCAGCGAGCTGAGCCGGATCTAAGGCCGAGCCCAGAAGTCTCGGTTCCAACAATGGTTGTGGGCCCACACCATGCTTCGCTGCGTGAACCCAGAGAAAAGATCTCGGCAGTTCACACGGCGAAGCCCATTACAAATGGGGCGTCAGGTGGCCGAAGCCCATCATTGACAGGCGTCTTGGCCTAGTCTTTTGGGTTGAGAATGCCCAAGATCTTGATATGTTAGACCGTGGGCACCTCGGTGGTCCGTCTAGGTTCTGGATGAGCTGCGTGTGACCCGTCTCTGGCCTTTCCTTCTCGTCTTCGTCAGCTTCGTGGGTGGCGGAGGCGTGCCGAGGTTCGGCATGTTGTACCCCGTGGACGGTGTTTCAGGCTCCAATATTTTTGACTCTGTTGTTCATTTCCTTCTCCCACTTTCCTCCATAGATAGTCACCCTAACACCATCACACCTCCCACTCTCCCATGGACCTCACCACCACTGGGCTCCTTCGCTCCATCCTCATATGCTTCAAGGCAATACTCCAGTGGCTCTGGTGCCAACCAACATAGTACCACAGGCGACAACAATCTCCTCGCCTAGAATTGCCAGGGCTCAGGCAGTACCTTGGCCAGCTCCACGATGAGGCATCTTCAACGTCTAATCACTTCCACTAAAGCCAAGGTAATTTTTATTTCTGAAACTAGAAATTCTAGAGCCAGCAAAACTGCTTTAATAAATCATTTTAACATGTATGGTGCGTACATTGTTTCATCTCATGGCTTGTCTGGTGGTCTTTGGCTGCTTTGGGATCATGATGTTGAAGTTATAGCAGAGTCTTCTAATCAGAATCTTATTTTAGCTTCTTGTAATCTTAAGACCATGTTTAAGTTTGGTTTAGTCTGCATGTATGGTGTGTTGGATTTATTATGGACTTGGTCCATTTATATTTAATAATAAATCAAAACTCTATGGTGTGTAATTATGGAAGATGAAAGGATTAGCCTGTTGGCTTATTGTCTCTTGGCTTGCTCACATGGGAGCCCTTTGGGTTGCTCACGTGAGAGCCCTTTGGCTTGCCCAAGGTGGCATGGCTTGCACCATTGACTCTTGGCTTGCCTAGGCAAAAGCATAAAAGGGGCAGCCATCCTCCATCTTGTGATTGATCGAGAGAAAAACACCAGAGCACAGTTCAGCAGCAAGGAAGGTTTCCCCATCTCGTGACTCTGCGCGCACGGAGGAGGCGAGAGGGCAGGTGCCTCCGAAGCCCTTGTCGTTCGAGACCTTGCACGGGGGATCGGCAATTAGGTTTTTGGGGAGCGTCTACGCGACTGCCCAAATCACTGTCGTAGTTCGTCTTCTTCCTCGAGTTACCGGTGTCATCGTGCGCTTCAAGGGTGATCTTCATCTTCTTCTGGTGGAGAGGCCATCTTCATCTTCTGACATGACATGACGAAGGAAATCGGTCAGGATCTGGATCATCGGGGCGCATGGGGAGGGTATGATCGATTCATCTTCTCTCTGTTTTTCACGCTGCAGTTCCTGAATGTTTCAGTAGTTCATCTCTGTTGTTTCACATACCGTATGTAATGAGTCTGTTTCATCAGTTACGGTATGTTGTTTCGTGAGTTGCCTGATGCTTGTTGCTGCTAGTAATATGCCATGCCTGAATGTTTCGGTTATTCATTCTTGCTGTTTCATATGCAACTGCCTTTATGTTTCAGTAGATCAGTTTCGTTGTTTCACATGCTATATTGTGTATGTTGCTGTTATAAAATATATGTCACACTTTGCTGTCATGCTACATGTGTCATGCTTTTTATGCTTTTGATATACACATGATTAGTGGCCACATGTTCCATATTTTTATGGATATATTTGACATCATGCTTTCAATGATTAAATTTCTTTTATATGTCATCATCATAATGTTAATTTATGGAATTAAAATGACATGGAATTTGCCTAATTATCTAACATGGTGATCCCAACCACCAAAACACCACAACCATTTTGGCCTCGGTACAAGATTTTATTGCAAAATATCCTTGCTTGCCTATGATTTGTAAGGGTGTCTTGAATAACATCATGTCTGATAGTGAAAAGAAGGGGCCTCGTCCCGCTAATCTTAAGCGCATCTCAATTTCTGTTGCATGGTTAAAAATTGTGGTCTTTTTCGATTTGGGTTACGGCCTGCCTACACTTGGAATAAGATGTTTTAATACTTATCCAACTTATGAGCGCTTGGATAGTTTTTAGCTAATGCAGAATGGTGCGCAGCGTTTCCAACAACCACTGTTTACCATCTCCGAATGATGAGAAGTAATCATGCCCTGATCTTGGCGGTCCTCAACTCCAACCGTGCTAGAACTAAAAAAATCTTTTCATTTTGAAAACTATTGGTTGCTTGAGCAGGATTTTAAACAGGTGGCGAAAACAAGCTGGCAACTCTCGCAGAGAAGACCTTTTCACCAGAAGCTCTCCTTCCTTGCCTCTGATCTCAAGGCATGGTGTCAGAGAAAACCTAAATTAGATGACCAATTGCAGGATATTGAGAATCAGCTCCTTCAACACCAGACTGCACCCGCGCATCTCCAAAATCATTCAGCACACAGACTGAGCTTATCTATCCGCACCATACTATTTTAGCAAAACATGAGACTTTCCATAGGCATAGATATAAAAAAGGTTTGGGCACTCAAAGGTGATAAAAACACTACTTTCTTTCACCAATCCATTCTTAAAAGATCCAGGCAAAACAATATTACTTACTTGCTCAACCCGGATGGTTCTTGTGCTACTACCCCACATCAAATTGAATATACATTTAATTCTTACTTTATTGATATCTTCCAAGCGCAGGAAAATCCAGCCATTCGACAAGAGATTATCAATGCAGGGACAGAACTTGCATATGTCCAAACTGAGACAAATGCAACAAATGGCGATAATGATGATTTCACTTATTCCATCCCTAACTTACAGGAAATCCACAACATAATCAAAAGCATTAGAAATAACGCAGCTCCTGGTCCTGACAATTTAAATGCAGCCTTCTACAAAGCCTCTTGGGATTGGATCAAGGTAGATATCCTGCAGGTAGCAAAAAGATTTGGAAAAGCAAAATGTTGCTGTGCTAACCAAAGAGAATATGTTAAAGAGGAATTGGTCAGTTATAGCTAAAATCAAAATTCCAGAAAAAATCAAAATTTTCTTCTGGCAGATGACTAATGATCTTTGTGCTAACCAAAGAGAATATGTTAAAGAGGAATTGGACTGGTGACTCTAAATGTGCCTTTTTGATCGATTAGAAACTTTGGATCATTTATTTTTTTATGTCCTGTAGCGAAGTTAGTCTGGTCAGTTATAGCTAAAAGTATTGGGGCAAATAACATTCCACAAAATCTTGAATAATGTTGGGAGTGGTGCAAATGTTGGATACCCCAAGGGTACTGAATTTCATGCAGTGGGTATTGGTGCATTTTGTTGGTCTATCTGGAAGTGTAGGAACAAAGCTGTTTTTGACAAGAAGCTGATAAGTAATCCAATTGCCATTTTTCGTCAAGCTCATGCAGACATGATGTTTTGGTCAGGTTTATATGATGTCCACGACAAAGAGTTATGGGTCGAAAGTGCAAATGTAATGTTGACCATAGCAAAAGATATCCTCGCCAAGCAAACCTCCAGAGAGATTGATCACCTGTTGCTCCAGGACGATGAAGAAGAATAGGATGACGTCTAGGACGGGCCTGAAACATCAAAGTTGTCGGTCATCAGTGCTTAGGAAGCAGCGTATGGGATTCAGTCTCTTAGGGGGTAGGGGTATCTTATCGGGTGTTTGGTTTGATTCTGGAGGATGTTTGTAAGATGAATATGATGTGGGTCGATCTCGTGAACGATCAGTTTAGTTGTCGCGAAAAAACTTTGGTCAGTTAGCTGGGGTGTGATAAGCACCTAGAAGTTATCAGTTAAGCAAGTAAGGTTCTGGTTCAGTAGCCAGGTTATCGATAAGAACTTTTCTCGGCACTGTCTGCCAAAGTCTTTGGCTACTTCTTGTAAACTCTCAAATGCTTTGTATTTCCGTTCATGCAATGGAAATGGGCAATCCCGGTTTGGAAAAAAAGGTAGCAAAAAGATTTTTTATCACTCTGCCATTCTAACTATAAATCTTAATAATACTTTTCTTGCTCTTGTACCAAAAAGTCTAACCCCACTATTGCACAAGACTTTAGGCCCATTAGTCTTTGCAATGTTAACTACAAAATTATTGCTAAATCTCTTGCTGACAGGTTAAAGCATCATCTGCCTCATATCATTCATCCTACTCAGGCTGCTTTTGTCCAAGGTAGACGCATCTCCACTAACATTATTATTACCCAAGAGATTATTCACTCTTTCCATCTTAAGACCTGGAATCAAAAGGCTTTCCTCCTCAAGTTGGATTTGGCCAAAGCGTTTGACCGTATCAGCTCGAGTTTCATTTGTCAAACTCTTCGAAAACTTCATATTTGGTTTCATTGAAGGCTCTGCTTTCATTGTTTGCTTTCACTGGTCAAGGTCAATAACTTCATATTTGGTTGGTCGCCTTTTGTAATTCGTGCATCATCGAGTTGTGATGCTCATTGAATTACGGATCAGGGGGTGATGCCTCCTGACAAAACTGACCTTGCAGAGGCGGCCAAAAATATTCTGGAGTTTCGTTCAGAAAAATATTGTGGAGTTGTTAGCCTCAATAACGGCAGTAGTAAGAAAAAAAAAAACTCCCAGAAGAACATGGCTCCACGTTACCTCGATGAATCCTTGTGGTAGATACTCGTAAACTTCCCATGTAATTCCAAGCCGAGGCCAATTCTTTATTGGTGCGCGTACACACAGGTCGTCGTCAGCATGCAACAGCTCGCTAAGAGCCGTAACAAAGGATGCTGTAAAATTTTCTCGATTAGAGCTATATTGATCATTACACTAGCAGCTACGTACCAAACGCGAATTCTCTATATATTTTTTTTTTCCACAACGGTTACCCGAATTTCATTACTTTCAAATTCTCTTCATATACTGTCGATATATAGTGCAGACTGCAGGTCAATGAGTCAACACCAACCTAAGCGAGAGTTCCGGCTGGAAAAGTAAGCACCAACAACCTAACCGAGCTAGAGATGGACAGGAGGCCGGAAGGATCGTATTGCACCATCAGCTATACGTACCTTACGCGATTTTTTTCTACTGTCATTATTCAGTCCAGGTCAATGAGTCAACACCCACCCACCCCCCACCCCAACGTATTAGTTTTCATCAGCTGATCGATATTAAGCAGCCTTTATTTCTTTGTCACTGATGCGCTCATGCATGTACGCAGGAACAAAACAATTATCGCGGGTCCCACCGTGATAAGTATGGATGAAAAAGGACAGAAACATCTCAAAACCCCTTAACCGCTCTCTACTTCATTTTTCTTTTTGCCTTGGACTGGGTCCACAAACCACAACTGATCAAGGCCTTGTTTAGATTGCTAAAATTTGTAACCCGGATGTCACATCGTATTAATCGTAGCATGTTTCGTTTGTTAGCGGTGAATATCATCCTACCATGGAGTAACTAGGCTCAAAAAGAATCGTCTCTGCGAATGTACATCTAAACTGTGTAATTAGTTATTTTTTTAACCTACATTTAATACTCCAAACATATGTCTTTTGGTGTATTTAATGTGATGTGATGGAGAGAAAGTGAGAAAAAGCTTAGAAATTTTAACAATCTAAACAAGGCCCAACTTAGGAGTAACGAAGCTTCCTTCCATCTCCTCTAAGTTCTATTAATTGGAAGCACATGCATGTCACCTCAAATTGTTTATTAAACAAACGGATGCATGGAGCCCAGTGGAAGTTGAGCAAACCATACACTACTCTCCTATCCTACATCCTAATATGCTTAATTACCCGCAGCATACAGTATATATCGTATCATCAGGCCATCCATTGAAGAAGTGTGGAAAAAAATCATCGATCGAGCTTCTATCTAGCTATAGCTATTAAGGTAGATATAGTATGGCAGAATTCGTGGTGAGTGCTTCCATGGGGGTGATGAACCCCCTCCTAGCCAAGCTCAGCATGCTCATGGGTGATGAGTACAAGAAGCTCAAGGGGGCTGCTGCAGGAGGTGTCCTTCCTTAAGAGCGAGCGCAATGACATGAAAGCTCTCCTCGAGAAGATGGACAGTGCTGACCAACTTGATCCTCAGGCCAAGAATTGGAGGAAAGATATTATTGACATGACCTACGACATCGAAGACTACATGGATGACTTCATGCACCATGTAGATGGATCCAACGACAAGGTGGGAATCCTCCAGAAAGCTTCTCACATGCTCAAAACTATCAAGGAACGTTACCGCATAGCAAATCAGATCCAGGAGATCAAGGCTCGTGGTGCTTCAAGCAAGTGAACGCCGAAAAGAGGTACAAGGTTGATGAGTGCATCTATAGCCCTACATCAATGTCTATTGATCCTCGTTTGTCGACAATCTACAAAGAGTCAACCAGTCTTGTGGGTATTGATAAACAAAAAGGAGGACCTTGTCAAATGGGTAATAGACGAGAAGGGCAACAGTTGAAGGTCGCAGCTATTGTGGGATTTGGAGGTCTAGGAAAGACCACGCTCGCAAATGAGGTGTACCGTAAAGTGGAAGGGCATTTTGACTGCAATATATTTATGTCTATTTCTCACAAGCCCGATATTACAAGGTTACTCAATGGTGTTATATCAAAATTGAAGCTGCAACTTCCATCTTCATATGCATGCGATGTGAATGATTTCATCAATACCCTTGTAGATTATCTACCGGATAAGAGGTACGCACCCATTATTCTATAGTAGTGGAAAGTAATGTCGTATAACACTGTAACCCCCTTTTAATGAAATAACATTGTACATGTAACTGCCTTGAGTTTGCAAAGTATTTCTATATTTTATCATTTATTATTTGTCAATTGTGTGTTTAGCTTCGTATATATTTAATTGAACAGGTTAAAGTAAGGTGAACAAAATTTGTACCAACAGAAAGACAAACTTAAAGGTTGACTTTGCAACTGCATATATAGGTTTACGTTCCTTATAATAATTTGATCTTATACTCCTGAAGTTTAATAGTAGAATAGAAGTGCAAAAACAACCATGACTGTAAGACAAAAATGTAAGACATAAAAACCATTCTCATTCGGTGGCTCCAATCTCTCATATGAAAAAATAATTTTCAATTGGAAAAAGTCTCTCCAAGAGGTACTTCTAGGGACTTCTAGAGAAAAAAGTCTCAAAAAGTTTCCCATGTTTGGTTTCTAGGGGGTTCTTTTTAAGTCCCAACAGAAACTTTTCTGGAACCAAAAACCACCTTAGTCCTGTTCCAAAAAAAAAAACACTAGTCTGATCCATATATATTTTTTATAGTTAAGATATAGATAAATAGCATCTTCTCCTTGCATTGCTAAACTGAAAGATGCTTATATATATGCTTATATGTATATTTTTAACATATGCTCTATGTGGAATATAACTGTAGGTACTTAATTATAGTTGATGATTTATGGGATATGCAAGCATGGAACATTATTAGCTGTGCTTTTCCTCGAAATGATAAAAGGAGCAGAGTTATAGTAACTACAAGAATTGAAGATGTGGCAAAAGGCATGCTGCAGTGACAATGGATGCATTCATATAATGAAACCGCTTAGTGACTCGGACTCAAGAAAACTGTTCTTTAGCACAATATTTGGCTCGAAGATGCTTGGCGCTTCTCCATTCATAAATATCTCTTCTGAAATTTTTGAAAAAAAGTGTGGCGGTTTACCACTTGGAATTTTAACGGTAGCTAGTATTTTAGCATGCCAACCCTCAAGAATAAAGGAGCAGTGGGAGTATATAAAGAATTCTCTGACCCCTGATTCATCAACACATCCTACATTGGAAGATATGATGCATATTCTTGATCTTAGCTACAAGAACCTTCCCCAACATCTAAAGGCGTGCTTTTGTATCTTGGCCTTTATCCGGAGGATCGGGTGATTAGCAAGGGTGAGCTTACTAGGCGGTGGGTGGCTGAAGGTTTTGTGACCAGTAGCTCTCTTGCAACAAGCTATTTCAATGAGCTCATCAATAGAAGTATGGTTCAACCCATATATGATAGACATACTTTTGAGGTTTCATACTGCAGAGTACATGATATGATGCTTGAACTGATTCTAAGGAGGTGTAGAGAAGATAACTTCAGCATTGTGGTCCATGATCCCCGTTCATTGACTGAAGTGCAAGAAAAGATCCATCGACTGTCCATTGACTTGAGTGGTGCAGATGATGATGACACAATAATGCAAGTGAACTGCAAAAGCTGTCGTCTATCACAAGTTCGTTCTCTTGCCATCCATGGAGCCTCCAAGTGGATGCCTCATTTGACGGAGTTGAAGTTTCTGCGGGTGCTCTTCCTCGATTTCACTAAGCGTGTGCCAAGAATTGACCTTACAGGTATCATCCACTTGCCACAGCTGAGGTACCTGAAGGTGGAATGCAGGACATGGTTTCCAGGTGCACCGGAGCTCCACGTTGTGCTTCCTAGTCAAATTCGAAGCCTGCGACATCTGGAGACACTGGAGATGCCTAGTTCGTCAATCTGCATATATCGTCCCATCAGACATTGTTGAATTGCCGCGCTTGTCCAATCTGATCATACCATCGGGCACTAGGTTGCCTGGTGGGATAGGCAAGATGAAATCGCTGCGAGCTTGGAATTCCTGTAGTTTGCACAAGTGCTCATTAGAAAAAGTCACCGCCCTAGGGGAGCTCACCAATCTGTCTAGCTTGACGCTCCACTGTGGGAAGGTGGCGTGGGAATCTGAGCTAAGATGCATGGATGATGTTGATGATACGCCGAAGGCGACATGGATGCCTGCTCTTTGCTCTTCCCTAGAAAAACTAGGCAACCTGAAGCATCTCTACATGGTTTCAATATTGGAAACTTGCAACGGTGATGCCCTGAGCTCGCTTTCCCCTCCTTTCCACGACCTTGAGGACCTTTGTCTCTTAGGATGGAATTTCCCCAGAGCACCCAGGTGGATGTGCAACCTACAGCACCTCCGCTACTTGCGTCTTGGGTTGATGCTGAAAGAAACCACCAAGTCTATGACTAGCTGCTGGGAGGAAGATGTTAGCATCATTGGGAAGCTACCCTCTCTCGCCCTACTCTGGCTGCGGATGCCGATTACCCTGACAGAAAGGACTGTGATAGGTAGCTCCACGGGATTCGCAACTCTGGAGCAATTCTTCATCGATTGTGATGGGATATCGTGCTGGCATTTGAAGCAGGGGCCATGCCAAGCCTCTGGAAGCTGGCGTTAGGAATCTAAAACTCCTATATAGGAGCTCCCCACTATTCACGCTTAGGGAATTCTCAGGCCTCTCGATTGGTCCCGGAATTGATAACTAAAATTGAAACTGAAATCGTAGGTTTGTGCGTCGTCGCCTTCGTCTTTTCTCCGTTCGCGTGCATTTTCTCTGTCCGTCCTTTGAACAGCCGCTTCAGGAAGGACTTCGGCAGCCTCCTCGCCTACCTCTGGAAGCCGGTCGGCCACCGCAATAATCACTCCATTGCATTTTATAAGGCTATCCCATCCGCCGCTAGAGAGAACCCGAAGTGGGAGGGGAGAGAGAGCCTCATCGCCGCCACGCGAGCATCCCGTGCGAGGGTCAGCGCCTCGCCAAGATCGGGTCGTCTTCACTGCGTCATCCGGCAAGCGGCCAGCGCCGTCGTCGCGATGCAGCCCATCCTCCGCCACCGACATCGGGAAGGGCGGCGGCCGGGCGGTCCGCGCGCCGGGAGGCCTCGCCCGCGCTGCCAAGTGCCAAGGCCGGGGCGATCTTCCGGTCACTCAGGGTGGGGCGGGCGGCGCGCGAGCGGGCCGCCCGGCGGCGCTGAAGTCGCTCCACCGTGCGGTCGTGGGCGCCCAGGGTCCCTGTCTTGGCCCTCGCGGTGGAGAGTGCTGCTCAGCCAACCCGCCCGACGCTTCGCCCGTATCCGCCCCCGCGGGCCGAATCCCGCGCGCCGCCAGCATGCTCTGCGCCCGCTGGCGCTCTAGCCGGCGAGATGAGCCGGCGCGGGCGGCGCGGGAGGGGCCGGGTGGCGCGAGCTCCTCCGGTGCCTGCTGCCGCAGCGCCTGCCCAACTCCACCGCCCGCTCGTGAACCGCCTCGCAGGCGGCCCCCTCACGCCAACGACGCCAGCGCGGCTGGACCTCGGGGCGGTCAACGGCGTCAACGCTCCGCGCGACGAGGCTGCCATCGCTACATCCATGGGCGCGTCCCGCCGCATCCAGGGATGAGGCTGTCGCTGCGTCGCGAGCTGGAGGCACGGTAGGCGGCGCTGTAGGCGCTGGGCGGCGTGCCGCCATCTCGGGAGCGACGGGTGCGGGCGACTGCATTGCGGAGCAGCAGCGCGGCGGGTCGCTGGGCGCGTTCGAAGCGCTCTCCCGGGCGCGACCGTGGCCGCTGCGTGTATGCCGCCGGCGTGCGTGGCCCCGTGCGTGGTGGAGGCAGCCGGGCTTCCGGCGCGCATCGGCAGGATGTTGGAGGACTGCTCTGATCCTGTGCGTGGACCACCATACTGTACAGAAATTTACTTGCATAGATTCCATGGCAGCCCGGTATGCATCTTGGACCTGTTTCAAACAAAGCTTTCTCCCAAATCTAGCTGAACACTCTCATTTGATTAATTTTTGTTTATTTTATAGAAAAATATTTATCTAAGATGCATTATATATTTCGGCCTGAATACCCGAAAAATAGGGTCATCTTCAAGTTTTTAAATTCGGATTATCGTAGACAATTTTTTTTTTTCCTTTGGCTCGATTTTTGGAATTATTGGACCAATGTGCTCCTATGGGTATAAAAATATATTTCGAACTATGAGAACCATAACAGAGAACCATAACACTAGCAAGGATGGGAGGTCTTGGAGCCCTATGGCCCTATGGGGGTACATAGAAATACTTTCTTTTATCGCTCATGGTCTTTGCTCAAACACATTGTACCCCCTTTATTATTCCTTTTACTTGATTTCTGCTGCCACATTATTTAGAATAGATGAGCTATTTCAAAATATTTACTTTTTAGTTCAAATACCTTCCCACTTTTGGTTTACATAAATAATTATACTCATTACCCTGGTATTTCAACTTTACATAATAAGCTCATGTCCTTATCGTCAACAGATTAAATCATGGAAAATTTACCTTATAATCATTGCATTTTTTTCTTAATTCAGCAACGCCAGCGCGGTGGGGAGGTTTCCCTAGTTGATACAGATAAATGCGACAAAGCACCACCTGCCGGTCCCCAACACCTTTCCAGGCTCAAGGATATCCGTGTATTTGGCTCGCCTGCATGACACTATGTACTCTAATGAAGAAGACTTCATGGCTGCGATGGAGCCCATCAAAGGTGTGTTGCAGGAAGCGGTTTATACTCTTCCGAGTCGCCCAACAGTTATCGTGGGATGGTAAGTTTCCTTGTTAATCAACGTCTCTTGTGGATGTATTCCATCTTCTACTATAGACCATAGAGTGTGTGCATCTGTATCTCCGAGATGCATATATAAGCTTGTTCCGTGATGTGTGTGACACACACTTTAATCAGAAGCGTGTGCTCACACTGCAGGCCCGAGGCGCTGGTGCTGGCGACGGCGCGGCTTCAACAGACCTAGCCCACATCGCACAACAGGTTTTCTTCTAAGTACATCCAGTTTGCTCCGCCGTTCAAGCCGGCGACTCTTGTAATTGTGTCTTCGTGTGCGGGGGCCAATTGTTTTGGCTAATGCGTACCATGTGTTGAACTCTAACTTCCCTTAATGCAATACATGTTATGATAGCACACTTTCGAAAAAAAACACTGTGGGCGAAAAATACTTACTAATGTTGGGGATTGATGTGAATCATGTGCACACTCAGGCTCAGCCTTTTTTTAGATAATGGATAAATAACCCGGCTTCATCTATTTACAGATAGAATCAGGTCAATTATTACAAAGTATCTTAAAATTAAAAAAGATGACGGCTGCAACATGTTTGCGAGACTCGAGCAAAATAGGGTTCTTTCTAAACATGACCAATATGTCTTGCAGATAACCATCCACTAGAAAAAAAAATTGCAACGCCGATGACTCAAGATGTTCAAAGAGCGGCCTTCCTCTTTTTTTTTTTGTTTTTTTATCATTTTTAATATGTTCTTTTTGTGTTTTTTATATTAATAAAGTAGATATTATATATATTATTGTTGTGTGTTGCTCCCTCTATCCAGAATCTGTTTCGTTTCAGTTCAAAGAGCGATTAAAATTAAATAGCGCTTAAATTTGATTTGAATCTTAACTTTTTCATTGTAAAATTTGTCAAAAACAAACAATTAAATCGGTTGTGCCTTCGAAAATCTGATCGCCGTTGAGTGCCGCGGAGATGGCCATTGGGCGCAGCGGTCACCGTTAACGTTTTTCCGAGGAACCGATCTTTTGGAAACGCCACATTTATACCCCGCACCCCTTCCGTCGCCCAACACTAACTTCTTGTTGGGACATAGATCCTAGCAGTGCGGGGCGAAGGTGTCCTCGGTAGTGAGTATACACGACGACCTTCGCTAACGATACAAAGTTTTGTTCCTGTTCTATCTTTCTAACTTTCAGAAAGGGACTGGGCGACGGAGCCTCCGCCACCATGGGCTGGAGGCGACCACCTTCGCACGGATGACGCCCTCGGAGGCGAAGGTCTTGCCCGCCGCGGCGAGAGGCTAGCGGAGGTCATCGCCTTCGCATAAGATTCGGGCCGGCGCTTGGAGTGGCGGATAGAGTTCGCTCCTCGTATGATCCCCTCGCAACCCACGGGGAAGGACGGGCGGAGCTCGGGCAAGCGAGGATCGGGCCGGCTGGCAGGAATCCATCAAAGAAGGGCGGCGCCGGAAGAAGCGCAAGTACGGGAAGGTCCCCCGCATTGTGTCTAATGAGGAGAGAATATGCTAGGAATATAGGAGGGCAAACCTGTAATCTCGTATCCCCCGTGCAACTATAAAACTATAAATAGGTGCGACCTCCCCATATGGGAGGTAGGTGAATACCGATTATGGACATTTATTATTGAGTCAATTACACCGTTTCCTCGACCTACCTACTCTCCCTAGGGCCTCGCCTAGGCGGAGGTCATACCCCGTGTTGAGAATACAAGATTCAACATTGGTGCCCACGGTGGGGCGGGGACAGAAAAACCATGGCTCCACAAAAGAGAAAGAAAGCTCCCGGAAGGCGAAGATGCCGGCGAGAAGCACTCGTCCGGCGCAACGCTGAAGAGCACATACGCCGCATGGCGAAGAAACGGGAAGAGGAAGAGGCTGCGGGGGAAGGTGAGGAGACCAGCCCGCCTCTACAGACGGGACCTCTGCCCAAGCTCGAGAGCTACGTCAGCTGCAAGCCTCCCTCCAAAAGTTGCAGATGGAAAGAGATCAGGCCGCCGCCGCATATGCCGAGATTGTCAAAGCACAACAGGCATCCGCCCGAGCGCGGAGATTAGATAAAGAAATCGCACTCCCGCAAGCGGAGATACAAAGCATGCGGTTCATCGCCGGCATCCACCGACTCGCCCCGCCCCCGATCATACCGGCCCGGCCCCCATATCAAGTCATGCGGCGCTGAACATAAACCCAGAAATCACGACCAACCCACTGATCGCCCACGCTGTCCCTAAGGAGCGAAGGTCTTTCGACCCCCAAATCCCCCCTATCAGAAGGGATACAGCAGACACCGTGGCCGGTCAGATACAAACCCACCCAGCTCCCAAGATTTAATGGAAGGACAGATCCGCATCAGTTTATAATGAGCTATGAAGAAAGAAGTGGCATGTTTGGAGGCAATGATGCAAGACTAGCAAAGGCCTTCATCATAGCGACCGAAGAGACGCTCTAGCCCGGTATTCCATGCTAAAGCCCAGCACCATATACTCTTGGGAAAATCTCCGCGACAAAATACTTGAGAACTTCAAAGGATTGGTTGTCCAGTCGCTCACTTCCATGGATTTGTTCCAATACAAGTAGGGCCAGAATGAGCCACTGAAAGACTATTTCCAGAGATTCCTGCAGCTCAAGGCGAAGGCCCCCGACGCCCCGAACCAAGTGGCGATAGATGCACCATCGAGGGGGACTCCCTGGGGCCGTTCGCGGGAATTGGCACTAAAACAAGCTAAGAACAATGCAGGAACTCGCGGAACAATTCGAGATCCGGATCCGATCAGATGAGGATTTTCGGAAGAGATTGGAAGAACAAAACCAGGATAGGCAGCAGGCCAAGGGAGGCAAGAGGAACCAGCAGTCGTAACCTCCGCAACCACTGCCTAAACAAGGTCAGGGGCAACATGTGCTGACCCTGGATCAGACAACGGAGCCCAACCAACAGCGCAATCATCGGTATGCGAAACCACCGAACAACCGAAGCCATATCGGGGAAAAAGGGCCCCTTAAAAACTGGAACAGGAAGCCAAGAAAGCATTCTGCGCCATATATGGCGAAGAAAAAGGTCACTTTACAAGAGATTGCCCAGTAATTCAGCAAGAAAGAAACAAGGCGCTCAAGGGAGTAAACAGTCAGCCCCTGTCCAACCAACCTCCGCAGCCAACAAGAGAGGTCAACAATGCTTACACCTACACACGCTGGAGAACCTCCGCTCACCCAGAGCCAACACCAACAATATTGCCCGATCTACCCATCCCTCACTTCAAACCAAGTACACCCTTCCACAATAGCAAATGCGTATTATCCTAATTTTCTACCAGCTTGGAGACCTTCGCCACCCCTACCAACACCAAGCTACTCTTCTCGAATCCAACATGTCTTACTCAAACCCTTGGCAACATCTAACTGCGTTGAAACAAAGGGCAGCCCCAACATACGAACAGTAACCCGTTAATCGGGCTTCCAAAACCCCCACACCTACCACCACCTCCGCCAGACCCCCACCCAAAGACCCCCCCACTAAAAAGTGAGCCAAGCTTGGAAAATCAATACAACCCTCATACTCCGCCCCATCTATCGGGACCATAATGCCAATTGCAGGAGGCTCATCAATAGAGTATGAGACCAAAAAGCAAAAAGAGATCATCTCCGCCTAGTTAAGAACGTAGCTGTCCCGGCCGATCGGGTTTGGCGAATGGTCCAAGACCCCTTAACCTTCTCGAAGCGGATCTCAAACCGAAAGCTATCCGCATGTTGACGCCATGGTAGTAGAAACAAATATAGCAACCTAGGAAATGAAGAGAGTGTTGATTGACACAGAAGCTCGCCAGATATCATCTTCGCCAACGCCTTTGACAAGATGCAATTCAACAAAACCAGCTCCAACCCTCCGATTCACCGCTCATAGGGTTTGGCGGAAGATAGGTTCGGGCGTTAGGAAAAATAACCCAGGTATCCTTCGCAGATGAAAAAGCGCCAAAAAGCAGTACATAACCTACGACATCGTCGATGTCTACTCACCATACAACGCAATATTCAGCAGAGGATTCATGAACAAATTCAATGCGGCGATACACATGGGCTACTTGTGTACGAAAATCCCAACTCTCCATGGAATCATCACCGTGTATGGGAGCCAGAAGGACGCCAGAAATATAGAAAAAGCCATATACAGAGCACACAGAAATGTCAACTCAGTACAAACAGAAAGCGAAGACCCCGAGCCACCGGACATGAAAAAGGAAATGACTAGTGTCGAGAGGGTGTTGACATTTCTTAACGCAATCACAAAAGAATGGATTAAGACCCACTTTTAGGACGGCGCCAGAAATGTATAAATGGTATCTATCTAATAAGTTAGCTTGGATGTGGAGTTAATCTCACATTCCAATAAAAGTCTGAGCGGAGAGTTAATAAAGTTAGACGGTGTTAGTTATGGTGTGTGACTCTGTAACATTATCTATGGTGGAGTTAATCTCACCCCGATAGGCACAAAAGCTATACCACACATTCTAGCATTGCCTACTTAAAACTAGTCTGTCACCCCTAGTTTAACAACGCTAAGAAATGCACGAATGATATTCTTAATATGACACTTGATTCTCTTGCAATAAATATGAATATGATATACGCAAGCGCGCATATAGAAACACCAATGTAGCACTTCACCGGGACTAAGTCCAAGTATCGTATTTATATATTACCACAAGGAAGGGGTAGGTTATGGGTAGATTGATTGAGGTCACTTGCAGTGTTGTAAAGTAGAATAACCATATGTAATCTAACTACTCTGAACAGGGGTAAGTCACATAAAGATAATGATAAATGATAAGTGCCAAGTCAAAGATCATGGTATGCCACTAGAATGTGTCATAAAAGGCAAATAGATGGTATAGGTAGAATAGACAGAATATTCCTATGTTACACCTACTTATATGTCAATGCATACTAAGATTAGTGCAAGACACCTAGCAATCATGGCAGAAAGCAATATATCTACACATGGTGAACATTACTAAGGAAGATTAGGAACGAAACCAATCTACCATAGTAATAAAGCTCAACTACCCTACATTCGGAGGGTGGACTCCAAAGGACTCAATGGGAGTATCACATCCACGATCTACCACACGTCCCGGAATATATGGTGATGTCGCAGCAAACGTTGTATAAACACCACGTTTACACATTGTCGACCACCCACATAGTGGCCATCTAAGTGGGCGCTATACGACTCCATGCTTGAATATAAAGACAATCTAGCTATACTAGATATATAATCATAATAGACATTGAAACATATAACTAAGAATATAATCATTAAATAGAGCAACATCATAGCAATTGTAAATAACCAAAAATACTTACAAGATCAAATACAAGAGAGAAGCCACGAGAAGCTCTGGCCCCGCTACTTCTTGACGATCGGGGAATTCAAGACAATACTTGACTTCCTCTAGAACTAGCCCTAGATAGCTAATGCTCTAATATGGTGGAACTAGGGCTTGGGATCTTGACTTGATGACTTGGAGTTGAATGAATTAGAATGAATTAGGGTTTCACCAGGGGTCGTGGGCTCTCTTGTTGTATAGCCAGGAGGATGCACCACGACCCTTGGATCAAACCGACCTTGATTGATGGACAGGATTGCTCCACAATGGCGGTTGTAAAAAA
Organism: Hyparrhenia diplandra; assembly: GCA_015847255.1. NCBI lineage: Eukaryota > Viridiplantae > Streptophyta > Magnoliopsida > Poales > Poaceae > Hyparrhenia > Hyparrhenia diplandra. The sequence goes on from JADLZK010006897.1 coordinate 848,568, forward strand.
CCCACCTGAGGTAGGCCGACAAGGGGGCCCCACAAGGGCGGCCGCCGCCAGCATCAAAGCGGCCGCCTTTGGCTCTCGCCGGGTGGGCCCCACCTTCCCTTCCGGTGCTCTCTCGGTCTCTTCCGAATGTTCTAGTGTAGGTTCCACATTGGGTTACGCCACGGATACGTCTTTATGTCGTAGGGCTTGCAAACTCTTAGGCATTTTACTGTTTTAATCCCCGAAAAAAATATATAAATCACCAAAACTAGTGGAATCATGTTAGTCAAGCCCCTAAACTATGTTGATATTCATTTTAAGCCCTTATTTTTGTTTTAAAAACCTCTATATTTTATGTTATAAGGTATACCAACAAAGGGCAAGAGAAGGTAAAAAGATAAGGATAGATCATGATGCCGACCACACAGTGACAATCAGTGCCAACCTCCCCGCAGAAGAAGACAAAGAACTGGCGGAGCTCCTAGTCAAAAACAAGGACATATTTGCCTGGTCCACGGCAGACCTCCGAGGAGTTGATAGAGACACCGTTGAGCACATCCTAGACATCAACCCAAAAATGAGACCTAAGAAGCAACGATAGAGGAAAATGTCGAGGACGTAATACTCGCGCAAAGCGGAGGTCCAAAGACTGCTCGACGCCAAAGTCATCGAGAAGTCAAATACACCGATTGGCTAGCAAATGTAGTCACGGTACCGAAGAAAACCTCCGGAAAAATGAGAATGTGCGTAGACTTCACAGACCTCAACAAAGCAACTAAAAGGACAACTACCCCTACCAAGGATAGATACCTCTGTCAATAAGGCGGCAGGCTATCGAAGGTTCTCGCTACAAGATTGCTACTCGGGATACCATCAGATCTGGCTAAGAAAGGAAGATGAGGAAAAAACAAGCTTCACCACCCCATTCAGAACATACTGCTTCATCAGAATGCCAGAAGGCCTAAAGAATGCCGGCGCAACCTTCGCCAGAATGACAGGCAAAGTTTTGGTGGGGCAATTACTCAAAAATATGATAGCATATGTAGATGATCTCATAGTCATGGGTAAGAGAGAGCAGGACCACATCTCCGATCTACAGGAAACTTTTGCAAACCTCAAAATATCCGGCCTCAAGCTGAACCCCAAAAAATGTGTCTTCGGGGTAACCAAAGCGAAGGTTCTCGGATACGTTGTTAGCTCCGAAGGGGTGAAAGCCAACCAAGAGAAGACAAAGGCGATCGAGAGACATGGCGGAACCAAAACAAAGAAAGAAGTGCAACGACTCCACGAGGCGGGAATCGCCGCATTGAGCAGATTTATCTCTAAATCGGCGAAAAGAGCTTCCCATTCTTTCAAGCCCTACGAGGAGGGGGCCAGGTTCAATGGAGCAAAGAGCAGGCGGAGGCTTTCGCAAAGCTCAAGGAATACCTACAAGAGCAGCTCACATTAACAGTCCCCGACAAAGAAAAACCTCTCTCTCGTATTTCGCAGACCTCGGGCTGCGCAATCGGTCGTTAAAGATACAAGAAAAGGTTGAAAACAACCATCTCATCCGGCTCCCAAAGTATACTATGTCTCCGAGGCACTACTACTGAATTGATTTTACGAGGCACTTGGAAAAGATTTTCCGTGGCGGGCATTTAGAAAACCGCCACGGTAAATGGCTTGATTTACCATGGCGGTTTTTTTTAATTAACGTGGCAATTTTAAAACCGCCATGGTAAATAGATTAACCATGGCGGTTTTTATATTTATCCCGCCACGGAAAAATTAGGCCCAACCCATGAGCCCAAAGACCCATTTCGGGGGACCACAAATATATATACCAGCTCCTAGGGTTTCATTTCACTTCACCATCTCTCTCTCACCAACTCTCTCTCTCTCTCACCAACTCTCCCGACCCGCCCCTCCCCTTCATCCTTCCCGTCGCGTTGCCCCCTCCCCTTCCTCCTTCCCAAAGCGCCGCCCCTCCCTGCCTCCTCCCTGTCGCGCCCCTCACCGGCACCTCGGCGGCGGCGCAGCCCTCACCGGCAAGGCGCGGCGGCGCGCGCGCGACCCTCAGCCCGGGCCGGCGGCGGCCGATCCGGTGGAGCACGCCGGCCCGGCGCTCCTCCCGGGAGCATGGCGGCACGCATCTGGTGGAGCACGGCGGCGGCGCGGATCCTCATCCCCTGGGTGGCGCGGATTCGTGGAGACGGCGGTAGCGCTCCTCCATCGTCCCCCCGGCCTTGGATTCGTAGAGCCGGCGTCGGGGCGCGCGGCCGTGTCGCCTTCCGACCGGCGGGCGCGGCGTGGGGCATGCATGCGCTCTCTCCTCGGTGGGCCGCCGGCGGCGCGCTATTGGCGGCGGTGAGTTGGACCCCTAACCCCTAACGGCCGCCGGCGGCGGATGGCGACGCAAGCCCGGATCCCGCCCGTTAGGGTTAGGGTTGGGCTTTTTTCTTTTTTTTTATTTTTTTTTAGATTAGCCACGGTTAATATTTACGATGACGTTTATTGGGCATTAAAATGACCGCCACGAAAAATCCCTCGATTAACCGTGACCCTAGTCTGGGTGGCGATTCTAAAAACCGCCACGGAAAATCAAAAAAGACCGCCATGGAAGTTCATTTTAGTAGTAGTGAAGCCCTCTCGGGAGCAAAGATCAATTACACCGGAGGTCGAAAAAATAGCATGCGCTCCTAACCGCATCCGAGTAAAACTCAAGCATTACTTCCACTCTTACAAAGTGATAGCACCCACCTCACAACCATTGGCAGAGGTCCTAAGAAACAAGGAAACCTTAGGCAGAATCGGCAAATGGGCAGCAGAGCTCTCGCAATTCGAAATATCATTCGTCCACAGATCAGCAATACGATCCCAAGTCCTAGCAGACTTCGTGGTGGAATGGACACCGCACAAGCAAAAAGCAAAGAAGAGAGGGACTCGAACCGGGGACGGTAATACGCGACGGAGCCCTGGGGCAGGCAAGGAGCAGGAGCCTCCGCTGTCATAATGTCACCATCAGGGATCAAGTCATACTTTGCCACAAGGCTAGAATGCCCCCGGACAAACAACACAAACCGAGTATGAGGGGCTCATATTAGGCCTCACCAAGGCAAAGGCATACGGGCGAAGCTGGTCGAGGTCGAAACGCACTCAATGCTAGTAGCAGGCCAAGTAGAAAAAAGAATGCATGGCCGAGAACCAGAATTGGTGAACTACCCGGGCGGTGGTCGAGCAATGGAGCGAAGATTTCGGGGTTTCATAGTCAAGTTCATTCCAAGAGAACGTAACAAATGAAAGCGAACACCCTAGCCAAAGCGGCGGCAAACAACCTCCGCCTGCCCGACACCTTCTACAACGTGACTCACAAACCCGCAACAGAAAGTTTGACCAGGGCATTTAAGACAGTCATGCTGATAGAAGGCGAAGACTGGGGGCAGGCAATAGTTGACAACCTCAACAACATCAGCTACCCAGAAGATGAAGCGAGGCCGCGCGAACGGGAGGCACACGCGAAGCTATACCCTCGTTGACGGCCAATTGCTCAAAAAAGGGTAGTCCAACCAATGCTCATGCGAACACATGGTTGATTTAGGTCACATGTGTTTAGTTTTGTGATTGAGTGATTGTCAACAGTCAACATTTTCCTTCCATTTTCGTTTATCTTTTATGCTTCGGCTATGTTCACCGGCACACGTGGAGTGTGTCGAAGACGTATCTCTTGGTTCGTGTTGTGCGGGTGTGGAGCTCGGAGATGGTAGCCGACGGGCGCAGGTGAAGGTGCCAAGGAGGACGTGCCGGGCCGACGGACCGCGGAGGTGAAGGACGGACGTGGAGGCTTGGACCGAGGGACCGGAGCGCCGGGTGGCTAGCCATGGTGGTCGACATCCGGGACATCGACGGATGCAAGAGGGGCGGCAGACCGTGTCGATCGGGTCAAGACGGGCGAAGCGGCGTCGCGGCGAAGCGGTGGAGCTCGGATGACTTGGCGACTTCGGCGGTCAAGACGGCGATGACACGTGTCGAGGAGGTTTGGTGGTTTGTCCTCAAAACCATCGGCGCTGGTTTGGTGGTTTAGACCTCAAAACCATCGGGCGGCGGGTTTTCGCGGGTTTGGGCCTCAAAACCCGGGCGGACGTTCCGGTGGACGGAAGGACGGCACGTGGCGGCATCGGGGAGGTTGCATGGATGCAAGGCTACCGATGAGGAGGGCGGTGGCCGTCGGATTAAAAATTACCCCGAGTCGACCAAAATAGCCCTAGGGTTAGTGGTTTGGCTCATATGTATCGGAGGGCAAAATAGGGATTAGAAATAAGGACTATAAGTTGAGGATGGCAGCCATCCTCCCCCTTTGCCTCTCTTATTTTCGTTTTTATTTTTTCTCATTTTTAGGGTTCTTGTTTAGAGGTCCAAGAACAAATTCGTGGCTATTTTCTTTGGGATTTTTTGAGGGGAAGGGCAGCCCCAATCTCGCCTGTCGCCTCCGGCTTCATCACTTTTGGTCTGTGATTTTCGTTTTGTCTTGTGCAGCGTTTTTGTTCTCGTTCTTGGCTACGATCTGATTTTCCCCGTGACCCGAATTAATCTCAGGCTGTGATTCTTTTGGGGATTGGTTCGTAGCTAGGTGAATCTTATCTGTGCAAATTTTGGGCTCAAGAGCTTTTGATTTGGTCCGTTTTCCGTCGGATTTTGGAGCTCGTGTTTTTCTGTTTTTCAGTTCGTCAGGTTATCTGTCGCTTGCCAGCTGCCTTGGGCGCCCCTGTTCTTGACAGGGGCCAAGCCGAGCGCGGGATTGCAGAGCCACAGGGCGAGCCTACCCAGCACCTTGGGTGCTTTTCCCAGCAGTCAAGCTGCTCACTTCCCTAAGCGTCGAGTGCTTCCTGTCCCTGACTGTGCAGTTGGTGTGTTCTTCAGTTCGTCCGCTCGGTGGTTTTCGATTTCCAGCAGACCTGTGTTCATCCGTGAGAATCCTATCGCTTCAAGGCTGCTGATCTCTGGAATCGAGCCTGTCAGCAAGGTGGCCAGTTCGACGCTTCAATGACAGCAAGGTGGTCAGCTCGACGCCGTTGTTCTTCAGACTTTGGCAACAGCTGCACTTCTTCCAGGTAAGTAGGTAAGCAAGTCACGTACTTCTCCGATCTTGGTAATCGAGCATGAACTAGTGTTGAATTGCAGCTTGTAGTAGCAGCTCTTTAGATTTACTTTGGGAGGTCGGCAGTAGGAGCAGCTGGCTTGTCTGATAGGTGGTAGTGCAGTCCCTGCTCGAGCGTTCACTGGTTCGATTCAGTAGTGCTGAAATTGACAGGATATGCGCACTGCAGGTTGGAGATTGCAGTTCGTATTACTAATGGATTGTTACTGCTTGTGCTGATTTTCAATTGGCCAAAAGCTGCTCATCTTTTGGTCTTGTCACCATCAAGCAATAGTGATTGATTTTTTAATTCCTTCTTGAAAAATTCTTTTGCTTGCTTCCGTGATGATTTTTGAAGGCCACTAGTTCCTGCTGCACGTTTGTTGATTGGCCAAAAGTATTAGCTTTCCTGCCTTCGTGATTTGATTACCATTGTTTATTCCTCTTAATACGATTGGCATTCAGTAGCAGTTCGTCTGTGATTCTAGAAGATCGTTTTGGAGGCGCTGTTTACTGATTTCAGCTAGGTGAAGTGTTGTACCTCGGATTAAGCTGATTTGCAGTGCTTTGAGTACAAGTGGAGTTCGTCAGGCAACAGGAGCTTGAAGCTAGTTTGTGTGCGTATTCCAGCTTGCTTCTTTTGTCCGCAATTTGATCAATTGAGCTCCGATTTGAGAACCGATTTTTTGCGTTGGATTCTTTGAGCCCAACACTTCGCGTTTAATATCTTGCTACAAGTTAGCACGTGTATCACTCGTATCTTTGTGAGTTCACTTTTTGAGGTTGGGGGTTGAGTCGATGACACAAAATTGAAAAGGAAAATCGAGGCTCCCATTCACCCCCTCGGGTCGCCGCTTTCGGTCCTTCAATTGGTATCGCAGCCGGTTAGGGATCATATCCACCTTAATCGGTCCGTGATCCGCAGAAGGCGACATGGAGAGGTTTGGTCACTATGGTGGCAAGCCTCCGAATTTCGATGGCACCAATTATCCCTACCGAAGATTAAAATGCAAGCACATCTTATGGGGATAGATTGAGAGTATGGGAGATTGTCGAGGATGAGAACTACCAAGTGTTAGCCGCCGAGTGGGTGAGGAACAAATAGCCCAACACAATGCCAACAACCGAGCGAGGAGTGTTTTGTTCTCTAGCCTCAAAGACACAGAGTTCGAGAGAGTTGCCACTTGTGAGATCGCCGTGAGGTGTGGAAGACGCTTGAGAGCTACCATGAGGGAACCCCACAAGTCAAGGCCCGCCTATATGAGACCTACAAGAGAGAGTATAACAACCTAATCCAACTTGATGGCGAGTCCATCGATTCTTTTTTTTGCTAGGTTTTCGACGACCGCAACAAGTTTCGGGCGAACAAGCCGTCGAGAAAGGCTTGATGAGCACGAGAAGGCGATGAGGCTCTTGTACGCCTCGGATCGGAAGGTGTGGGACGTGAAGGTGTCCGCGATCATGGAGTCCGCCAACTACGACACCCTCACGCCCGACGAGCTCTACAAAGCAAGCTCAAGTCCTCCGAGATCGAGGCCCAGATCCAGCGAAGCTCAAGGACCCATTCGCGCCAAACGTTGCACTCGCCTCGTAAGGGGGTTCAAGTTCTTCGCTAACCCATCACGGACTTCGTTCGCCTTGTCTTCTTTGGTGTGCGTGACAGGAGGAGCAGATGGAGTGTCTTGGAGACGACGAGGCGGCTCGTCATTATCGATTCTCGCGGTTCCACAACAACCGCTTTGAACCGCCGGCGTGGCGGTGCTCCCAAGGGCGGATGCTTCGAAAGTGCGGCGATCCGGACCACTTCATCGCCGCGTGCCCCAAGAAAACAAGGACAAGCACTCCGGCGAGAAGTACTACTTCAACAAGCACGACTCCGACAAGCGCAAGGACAAGCGCGAGTACATCGCCGGCAAGTACAAGTCCAAGAAAGGCTTCGACAAGGAGGCGATCAAGAAGAAGTACCTCAAGCGTGCTCGGGAGCACAAGCACGCCTTCCCTCGCCTCCCCAGCGACCTCGACAACGACTCTTCGAGACGGGCAATCTTCCTCTAGCTACGAGGAGCCCGAACGCAAGATCGAGGGCGACTCGAACGGACTTTGCTTCTTCGCCGACTCCAAGCACGGGGGCTTCGCACCATGGCCCTTGACGGAGCGGTGATCGACAGCGTCGAGCCACACGACAAATGACTCTTCTTCCCCGAGGTACCTCCTACAATCGAATCTCTCTCCGATGAGGTTGACTCTTTGGGCGATGCGCTAGTGTGTCAGGAGAAGTTGCTCAAGCGAGCAGCTAGAGAGAGAAAGGAGTACAAGGAGAAGTGGGAAATGGCCATGGTGGAGATAGAGTTGCTTAGGAAGCCTGTTGATGTCTCTGATGAGACGGAGTGTGACGCTTGTGCCGTGCATATGTCTAGCATCATGTCTTTGCAATCCAAGTATTCTGCTTTGTTAGATGAGCACGTTGATCTGAAGTCTAAGCCTATGTTGTTGAGTGCGTGCAAGTCTTGTCCAGACTTGCGATCTGAGTTGGCAGAGAAGGCTGCCAAGCTTGCTGTGCTTGAGAAGGCCAACTCAGATAGCACCGTGCTGAAGTGTGCTAAGTGTGAGGCTTTAGAATTGGAGCTCATGTCTTGTAGGCATGACAAGGGGAGAGTTGAAGAGGAGAACAAGTACCTTCGCTCTGTCTTGAGTTGGGTGTCTAGTGGAGAGCCACAGCTTGGCATGATGATGAGTCAGTTCAAGAGGGGGACTGACACATCGGGATTAGGCTTTGCTATAGGTGGGAAGGGTGAAGTTATCTATGGTAAGGTCGGTCAAGGTAGTGGTTTGAACTCGAGTGAGAAACCAACAAACACTCCAAAATTGACCAAGATCACCCCACCTGAGTCTACCAAGCCCATTGTGCAAGATGGTATTCTCCAAGAGCCAACAAAGACTCCACCTCCCAAACAAGTGTGGCTTCCCAAACCAAACCACCTCAAGAACCCACTTGACACTTTGCCCAAGATCCCTGAGGAAACCCTTCCTAAAGCCAAGGCCACAACAAGAGTGAACCATCCACCCAAGAGAGTGAACCAACAACCACCTAAGAGAGAGGTGAGGTATCACTGTGAGTATTGTCAGAGAGATGGTCACTTGGTTGAGTTTTGCTTTAGGAGGAAGAGGGATGCTAGGCGACAAGTTGAGTTTGAGAACCGCGACATGTATCACCCACCACTTGGCATATATGAGAGGGGTGTGCAGTCGGTTCGAGAGGCGGTTTGCTAGGCCGAGGTAGGAGGAGGCCTCAGAGGGCTAGGCCACGTTTGTGAGACCCTGGTGGTGGTCGTGTTCGCGAGTGGATGTTGATCCTCGCTTTGGGAGCTTTGAGTTTGACATGAGGAGTGCTCCACGCTTTGTTGTACGTGGTGAGCGGTTTGGGGGAAGAAGGGTCGTGGGATGTTTGCTTTGCCTAACGCCTATCTTGGGCAAGATGGTCAACACTGGTATTCTTCCAAGTTTACTAACCCCAGTGTTGTGCCATTTGCCCATCCCATGTTTTTCTAATGATGCAGGTGACTAAGTCTTGGGTTCCCAAGTTTATGCTTGTTAACCCTTCGGGATCCAAGACTTGGGTTTCTTTGTCCTCTCATGTGTAGGTATGAGGACATGGGGTGGAGAACACATGCTTGGTGGAACTTGATTCTTTGTCGTGGTGTGATCAAGACTTGATGGTTGTCTACACCACTTTGATGGCCTCCAAGAGGCATGTGCCTTATTGTGACACCTACACACAGTCTGTGAGCTATCATATACACTCATGCCTTGTACATTCATGTTTCTCTACTTGTGGTATGAGATGTTCATTTGCTCACTTGTATATTTTTGGCACATTTTGGTTCTATGTCTTGCTTATGTATATACCATGGTAGGCTAGCCATCTTATTCATGATAGCTTTGTGTTATCTTGTGTATTATATGCCATGCTAGCCTTTGTACCCTTTTCGTTTCCTAGTTTTCTTTTGCTAGGTGTCTTTGGTTGAGGGAGAGTTGGGAGTTTGCTATCCTTTTTGAGGGGTAGTTTTGTAGTTGATGTACAGTTGTAGCTTTAGGTTTGCTTTTGCTTTGTGCATCATCTTGTATCATATTGCGTTCATCATGTACACTATTGCACTTTGAGCTTTTTGTTTATATTGATCACAATGAGACTATGCTCTGTTTAGTGTAATAATTACATGTTGGTGCTTATAGCTTGTGCTCTTTTCGCTTAATTGATATATATTATGAGCAAAGCTGTTTTTCATGTGAACTTGCTTAACAACGATGAATCTTGCAAAATGTTCACCATTGAGATAGTTCCTAGCTTGTTTAAGTTGTTGAGATCCTTTGTGCTTATCATGTATGCTAGGTGACTATGTCTCATTCATCGAGTTATACACTTGCTTAGATGACCACATGCTTTTATCTCGCTAAAAGTCTGAAATCTAAGCTAAGTGTATGGAAAAGATCGAGATGGGTCCATACCGTCCCACATCCAAGTCTTGGGACTGCTGCTCATTGCACTTGAGTTGAACCCGAGCTTGGTAGTGTTTGACCTGCACCATTGTCTTAAGCTTTCGATTGCTCACACGCATAGGCTTGACATGGTTGATTAGTAAGGCCGACGGTTGTGGATAACCACTCGCACTCATGCTTTGTCCAATGCTTGTAAACCGCCGCAACTCCGATAACTTAAAAATTTGACAAGTGTTGGCTTTGTCTTTTGCATGATGTATAAACTTTGATTGGGGTAGTTCACTTGATATACATGTGTAGCACTTGGTAGATTTCCGACTTACTTGTGCTATGTGCTATTCTTTGTGGTGGACACCTTTTCTCGAATTGCTTAAAACTGAATCAAAGTGCTTTCAAGCCATATTTCATATCTCTTGATCGGTTTGAGCACCGTGTTAAGCACTTGATTTTGTTGCCATGACACTACCTAGAGCATCTTCTCATTTGGATTGCTATAAACTTGAAGCTCTCTCATTGCATTTTCATGCATTTCATAGCTTGATTAGTGCATTTGCCAACAAGGGGGGAGAAAGATACAAAGACATGGATCGTGCATTTGTCCAGCGGAGTAGCACTTTGAGCTAGATGTGTTGAGCCTTTTGCCTCTGTCTTGAGGGTCTAGCTGTTTGTGTGTGAAAGTAATTGGTTTAGAGTTGTGCTAGTGGTGTTGAGCCACGTTTCTACCTCTTCTTGAGGACTAATTTGTTTGTTTAGCTTGGTTGTGTCGAGCCTTTTGCCCATGTCTTTGGGAACCAAGTTTTTGCTCCATGTTTGCTATCCAGTGAATTTGTCTTAGCTTTTGTCTAGCTTTTGTTCACTTGGATGTGCTATCTTCTACCTTCTTCGTTTTTGTGTTGAATGTTGACAATGCACTCATCAAGGGGGAGATTGCGAACACATGGTTGATTTAGGTCACATGTGTTAAGTTTTGTGATTGAGTGATTGTCAACGATCAACATTTTCCTTCCATTTTCGTTTATCTTTTATGCTTCGGCTATGTTCACCCGCACACGCGTGGAGTGTGTCGAAGACGTATCTCTTGGTTCGTGGTTGTGGGTGTGTGGAGCTCGGAGATGGTAGCCGACGGCGAGGTGAAGGTGCCAAGGAGGACGTGCCGGGCCGACGGACCGCGGAGGTGAAGGACGGACGTGAGGCTTGGACCGAGGGGACCGAGCGCCGGGTGGCTAGCCATGGTGGTCGACATCCGGGACATCGACGGATGCAAGAGGACGTGGCAAGACCGTGTCGATCGGGTCAAGACGGCGAACGTCGTGCAGCAGAGCGGGAGCTCGGATGACTTGGCGACTTCGGGCGGTCAAGACGGCGATGACACGTGTCGAGGAGGTTTGGTGGTTTGTCCTCAAAACCATCGGGCGCTGGTTTGGTGGTTTGGACCTCAAAACCATCGGTGGCTGGTTTCGCGGGTTTGGGCCTCAAAACCGGGGCGGACGTTCGGTGGACGGAAGGACGGCACGTGGCGGCATCGGGGGAGGTTGCATGGATGCAAGGCTACCGATGAGGAGGCGCGGTGGCCGTCGGATTAAAAATTACCCGAGTCGACCAAAATAGCCCTAGGGTTAGTGGTTTGGCTCATATGTATCGGAGGGCAAAATAGGGATTAGAAATAAGGACTATAAGTTGAGGATGGCAGCCATCCTCCCCTTCTTTCTCTTATTTTCGTTTTTTTATTTTTCCTCATTTTTAGGGTTCTTGTTTAGAGGCCCAAGAACAAATTCGTGGCTATTTTCTTTGGGATTTTTTTTTTTTTGAGGGGAAGGGCAGCCCCAATCTCTGCTTTTGCCCTCCAGGCTTCATCACTTTTGGTGCGTGATTTTCGTTTTGTCTTGTGCAGCGTTTTTGTTCTCGTTCTTGGCTACGATCTGATTTTCCCGGTGACCGAATTGATCTCAGGCTGTGATTCTTTGGGGATTGGTTCGTAGCTAGGTGAATCTTATCTGTGCAAATTTTGGGCTCAAGAGCTTTTGATTTGGTCCGTTTTCCGTCGGATTTTGGAGCTCGTGTTTTCTCTGTTTTTCAGTTCGTCAGGTTATCTGTCGCTTGCCAGCTGCCTTGGGCGCTCGTGTTCTTGACAGGGGCCAAGCCGAGCGTGGGATTGCAGAGCCACAGGGCGAGCCTACCCAGCACCTTGGGTGCTTTTCCCAGCAGTCAAGCTGCTCACTTCCCTAAGCGTCGTGTGCTTCCTGTCCCTGACTGTGCAGTTGGTGTGTTCTTCAGTTCGTCCGCTCGGTGGTTTTCGATTTCCAGCAGACCTGTGTTCATCCGTGAGAATCCTATCGCTTCAAGGCTGCTGATCTCTGGAATCGAGCCCGTCAGCAAGGTGGCCAGTTCGACGCTTCAATGACAGCAAGGTGGTCAGCTCGACGCCGTTGTTCTTCAGACTTTGGCAACAGCTGCACTTCTTCCAGGTAAGTAGGTAAGCAAGTCACGTACTTCTCCGATCTTGGTAATCGAGCATGAACTAGTGTTGAATTGCAGCTTGTAGTAGCAGCTCTTTAGATTTACTTTGGGAGGTCGGCAGTAGGAGCAGCTGGCTTGTCTGATAGGTGGTAGTGCAGTCCCTGCTCGAGCGTTCACTGGTTCGATTCAGTAGTGCTGAAATTGACAGGATATGCGCACTGCAGGTTGGAGATTGCAGTTCGTATTACTAATGGATTGTTACTGCTTGTGCTGATTTTCAATTGGCCAAAAGCTGCTCATCTTTTGGTCTTGTCACCATCAAGCAATAGTGATTGATTTTTTAATTCCTTCTTGAAAATTCTTTTGCTTGCTTCCGTGATGATTTTTGAAGGCCACTAGTTCTTGCTGCACGTTTGTTGATTGGCCAAAAGTATTAGCTTTCCTGTCTTCGTGATTTGATTACCATTGTTTATTCCTCTTAATACGGTTGGCATTCAGTAGCAGTTCGTCTGTGATTCTAGAAGATCGTTTTGGAGGCTGCTGTTTACTGATTTCAGCTAGGTGAAGTGTTGTACCTCGGATTAAGCTGATTTGCAGTGCTTTGAGTACAAGTGGAGTTCGTCAGGCAACAGGAGCTTCGAAGCTAGTTTGTGTGCGTGTTCCAGCTTGCTTCTTTTGTCTGCGCAATTTGATCAATTGAGCTCCGATTTGAGAACCGATTTTTTGCGCGTCGGATTCTTTGGAGCCCAACACTTGGCGTTTGATATCTTGCTACAAGTTAGCACGTGTATCACTCGTATCTTTGTGAGTTCACTTTTGAGGTTGGGGGTTGAGTCGATGACACAAAATTGAAAAGGAAAATCGAGGCTCCCATTCACCCCCCTGTCAGTACCGCCGTTTCGGTCCTTCAGCTCAAATGCATCTCCCAGAACGAAGGCCTAGAGCTACTCAAAAAAAATACATGTTGGTGTTTGTTTGGGTCTCACATCGGATCAAGAGCATTGTCAACAAAAGCCATCCGCCAAGGCTTCAACCGCCTAAGCACACAAAAGACGCACAACAAATCGTCAAAACTTGCGAAGCTGCCAAAACCGCACCACATCAGAAAAACCCATCAGCACAAACACAACTAATACCTCCGACATGGCCATTACAAAAATGGGGAATAGACCTCGTCGGTCCACTACCAACCGCCCAAGGAGGAAACAAATTCGCGAGTAGTAGCCGTTGAGTACTTTACAGGTGGATAGAGGCCAAACCACTAGCGAAGATCACCTTAGAATTCATCATTAAATTCTCTTTGGTAGAACATAATCTGCAGATTCCGAGTACCAAGGGTGATAACAAGAGATGAACAACGACAAGCAGTTTGACCACGATAGGTTCGAGAGAATTCTGCACTCAAATGGGCACAAAAATAGCTTTCGCATCGGTCTACCATCCAGGAAACCAACGGAGCGGTAGAAAGAGCAAACGGAATAGTATTCTCCGCAATATCAAAAACCTTGTTCGAACTCGGCAAAGGCAAGTGGGCGGACGAGCTACCAAGAGTAATTTGGTCTCACAACACTACATCTTCGCGAGCAATGGATCTACTATGAGAGAAGATAAACTAAGCGGAGTGAATGCATGAATTGATCTAAGTAAACATGTAATGTAATGCAAGAAATTAAATGATAACTACTCAAATAGTTTAAAGTCCATGAGCGAGCCTATCTCACCTTTATTGATCATACTTACCATGATGTGCAGCTTCTATGTACGTCACTTGAGATGTGTTCATTGAATTCTTGTGACGGCGACTTCTTCTTCAATCTATACATGGTTAGAATAATATATATTTAAATACATACATTTGAGATGGTAGGGTTCCATTGATGAATCTTGAATGATTAGACACCACAGGTTCTTCAATCTTTCTTCTTTTCTTTTCTTGTGGAATCTTGTCGGAAAAGTCGAATAGCGACATCTTTTTGTCTGTTTATTCAACAACTCAATGAGAACAAGGGTAATCCTACTAAAGCTAGTGATATACTAAATTAGTAGACATCATGATCATTATTAAAATCTTTAGGCCAATTGCTTCCCAAGAACGGCGCCAAAAAGCTTGTTGGCATTTGTTAAGTGCTAAAAGAATATGAAGGATTACGCAAGCGCCGCAGAACACCTACCATTGTAGCTTTTCCCTAGGATGAGTATTCTAGAGTATCGTATCCACGGGGAAGCTTTTGGTTTAAGAATTCTAATAAGTCACAATCATGTATCTACTAACTTAGCAAAACCACTAGACTATAGTGAGGGGTAATTGTTAATGGATAAGTAATATCAAAGCATAAAATAATAAGCTACCTAAGATGTCAAAGAATAACTAAACTAATCAAGAGGTCAAAGGGAGAGATCAAAGTTCTGGGTACTTCTCTATTACTTAGGTTCTATGATAGCAATTATACTAATGCACTTTGGAGCAAAGCAGTCCGTCCCAACTCTCGAGAAAGACGGGAAGAAGATAGTTGGGAGAAGGCTGCCAAAAGCTCTCTGAAACACCAACCCATACGTGGTGGACTACAAAGACTTTGACAGGGCTGTCACCCTGGGGCTACCACAACTATCCGTAGGGTTTGGGCGCAACCTCGGGTAACCTATAGTCTAGACACCATGTCTACACTATTGATTACAACTCTAGCTACTGCAAATAACTAGAGCCCTCAATACGAGCGAAGATCCCATGCAAAAGCATAACAACTATACTTAACCAAATATATGAAAATCATAGAAGTAAATAGAGAAGATAAATATATGAATCATAAGTCTTCCAAAGATAAGATATGAAACATACCAAACTCTGTAGACATCTCCAGAACCAAAGTATAGTTCAACTCTCCTTTACTCTTGATTAGATCTAAGTTAGATCTAATCTACTTCTAATTATATGGCTAATCTATCTCTAATTACATGACTAATCTACTTCTAATTCACTAATCCCGAGAGAGAGGTTATCCTAACATTGGGACACCTACGCATGGCGAGAGTTAATGAATAGAATGAGTTAGGGTTTCACCCTCGGGGTGGGGGTCTTCTTATATAGGCCTTGGCGATGAATGATAGCCCTTGGATCAAGCCCGACCTTGGCAACGGTGTAGATACAACCTAAATGTCAGTGGTAAACCGCCATAGAAAGGAGAGGATGACGGGGAGGACCCACCGGCGGCCGGCCTAAATGGCTTGGCGGCCGCCAGGGGTCCGAGAAGCTTCATGGCTTCGTGTTTCTTCTAGTGTCCTCACGGTACCTTCTAGAATGTTTTAGTCTACTTTTCGGGTCGAGTTACTTTTACGGTTAAGTCTTGTCATCGTATGTGAGATATATTCGGAACTTTCTCCATTCTTCTCGGTGTTTATCTGTTAAGTCCCCTGAAAAGATATAAATCACCAAAGCTCGTGGAATTATGTTAGTTAGACCCTAGTCTATGTTGATATTCATTTTACGCCCTTATTTCATGTTTAGTTGACTACTAATATTATACTATAACAGGTGTCAACACCCATTCATCAAAAAGCGGCAAGCAAGGCAAGGAGCCTTCCGCCTGGTGGACAGCGAGGAAACACCTACGACCACACATGGGTGTGGACAACCTCCGCAAATACTATGTGTAAAGCCATCCTACGCGAACTATAAGCGGAGGTTGGCCACTACTTTACTTTTCTCGCATTTGCAGTAGAATTTACAACTTTCGCAGAAAAAGACTTGCACTCTTTTTCCTCATAGGGGAACTCCTAGCGGAGGTGAGGTTTTTAATGAGGCAAGCCTAAATTTAAAATCATCTATAATATAAAGAGGAAATTTCCCCAAAACGAAAGACAAGAACGTCGAAAAGTGACTAGCAACGCAGATCATGAAATTCGACAAAAGGGTAAAAAAACACTTTCGAGAGGACACCTCAAAGGGTAAGAACACAGAGGTTCTAACCCGAGATGACCTCTAAAGACCAAAAATAGGTCTCAAAAATCCTTGAAACAAGACCTACCCAAAGCGTAGGCATCAAGGTGGCACGACTATATGTGTCAAAGCACAAAAAAGCTGAAAAAGACCTGTCCAATTCAGGCATCAGCAACACCTCCGCCAACAAAGGCAACAAGGTGATTCAAAATAGGAATGACAAACATATACCAGCATGTTCATTTTCCATTATAATATTTGCATGTTACACAGGTGCTCGACATTGTACTGTTGAAATTGCAAACATCCTCGCAGTAGATGGTACAGTGGTAGTGGAGACTCAAAAACAAAAGAAAGATCAACTACGCCACAATGCTAGGCAACAGCTTCACTCTGAGTGCGCAAAGGCACCTTCGCCAGCATCGACGCCTTGTCTCGTACAACCAACAGACCGCCATAAGAGCCTTCGGTAGAAGGCGACTGCGCCAATAGGGCTTAAAAATCGGACTGGCCGCCGTCCTAGCGAAGGTAGTAGTTGGATAACAAATATCCAACTCCAACCAAACCCCCATCACAAGCCCTCCACTCACCGCCAAGAATTGATAGCTCACTCGCAAGAGTTAATAGCTTGGTGCCTGTTCTAGTCTGTACATCCAGCCAACGAATAGGAGGACATCTCACCACAAAGCCCAAATTATCGCATACCTAATCCTTACACGGTGTCAATACCGGGGCAACACCCCACCACTAGACTCACACATTGTACTACAACTAACAAAGGGGGCGACCCACGAGCTATATACTAGTTTAGCACACCTAACAAACCTAAGAAAGGACACAAGCAATAAGTGACACTAATAACAAGTATCCCCATAAAAGAAACCCCTCACCCTAAACTCTAGTCAATCGGACGGAACCACAAATGAAAGCGGGAACGTCCACGGACCCAAGATGAGCGCAGATGTTAACCTCCGCCACCAATTTGCTAAATAAAGATAACGTGCAAACATTCGTAAAGATCTCCGCATCTAGATATGTCGAGGGGAGACCGCGAAAGATTCATAACATCCCCCCGAAACTCAAAACTTCTATAAAATATCCAAATGCGAGATCCACGCCGAAGACCCGCGAAGGTGAGCAAAGAAGAAGCACCAACCACGCGGGTATTTGAGGCATGTCTCAAAAGAAAAGCGACCTCCACGCCAAAGATGCCAGCGGCAAAGGGGACCGGATTGGCGCTGCAAACAAGTGGCCAATCACCGCTATCAAACCCACAAGCGGAGGTCTACAATACAACGGGACGACGAACGAAGAAGAGAGCGCAAGCAATGCAACCAAAAGCAAACGCTCATAAACATGATAATCTTGTAACAAAAATATCTTTATTGACAAACACCTGTATCATTACAAAATCTATAATGAAAATCCTAGTCAGAGCCAGGCAGAGGCCCCTCCCATGCCACAGTGTTGGCAAACGCCATCCGCGCGTCACCTAAATCAAATAAAACATCATCGTACATATCATCTACGCTAGGGTTGGCGAAGGTGTCCTTCCAAAATAGCCAGAGACCTCCGTCCACATACACACCATCACGGTAAAAACACAAAGGCGACACCTCCTACGCAGGCTCCTTTTTAGGGACCTGCGCAGGTAATTTTCCACACACAATGATAAAACATTAGATTTCCATTCAGCTTAGCTTTAAAAACCATCCATTTACACAGCGGAGTTAGACCTCCGCACAGATAACCACTACGAAACTAAAATAAAGCCCTAGGCATCTACACCTCAGCGTCATCTGCCGCCGAGGAGGGAGCCTTTTCCACATCTTGAGCGGTCGGCGGAAGTGCATCCCTCGGAACACCGTCCTCGGCCGCAACCGGCTCGGCGGGGACCTCCGACCGAGGAGCGAGTTGTTGAAAAAGAATCGTGAGTACTAAGTTCATAACCAAAAACTAAGGCTCAAAGACAAAAGAAAAAAGATGGTAAAATAGACCGAAGAAGCGAGCGGCGCAAGGGAAGACGCCTCCGCCGCCCGTGGCTCGCCCAAAATTTCTTCATAAACGAGCCAACAAACTTCAGGGCGTCGTTGCCGAGCTCGCCAACGCCGAGGGCTGATGCGACTCCTTCACGCAAAGTCGCTCGACATGCTCCCATCCGTCCATCACTAGGACGCTGAGCCATACTGCCGTCGCGGCGCCCGGGCTACAAAGTCAGAAATGCCTTGCAAGCACCTCCGGGAGCTTCGTGGTTCCTCGACATCCACCCCAAAACGCCGGCACTACCACCATCCTTGGGGAAGGGAGTAGTCACCGCCCCAAAAAGAAGTGATAGCCTGAGCATAGGCGTGAGCGGCGGAGGTGCAGGAGGCGCGGAGGACCCTCTAGTTGCTTCTGCTTCTCGGAGGCCTGAATTCGCAAGGAGTTGAGATTGGTATTGGCCTCATCAAGCCTCGCTTGTAAGTCTTCGAATGCCTTCTCAGCCTTCTCGGCGCGGGCAAGCAGCCTCTCCTGCGTCTCCTTAGCCGCCAGGGCATCCCGAGAGCGAAGCTCCCGTTCCTCAGACAAAAGCTTATCAGATGCTTCCTTGTCATCTCTCTAGGCTTAACGCCTTCGCTTCCAAGTCACTCAGGAGCTTGTCACGAGATGCGAGCTCCTGATGAACTCGAGCGCGAACGCACTCAAAGCTGGTGGTCATCTACAAAAGAAGCAAAGTTAGACCTCCGCAAGCAAAACAAAATAAAAGCAGAACAGTCAAGAATAATATCTCCGCACCACAAGGCTTTGGTCCACAGCCTTGTTCAGAACCTCGTAGACGTCCCCTTCTGAAAAATATTTAGAAATAGTATCTAATCAGAAGAGTGAGAAAGCTAGAAGAGTGAGAAAGCTTGAAGGCGTAGAAATTAAACAAAACCAAAAAAAAGTGAAGATAACTCACTCAGCTGCCCTCGCGTGACGCCGGGGAGAAGCCATCTCAAAGTGCAATAGCAAAGCACCTTCACCACCATCTAAAGAGGAAAAAATAATAGATCAATCAAACTATTCAATACTTAAAGTATTAAAACAAAAACGAAGATTAAAAACAAATCTCCGTCAACGGTAGCGTAGTAGAAGCCGCCTCGGTACGAAGCACCTCCAGCACCTTTGCCGCCTTCGCAGCTTTCGTGCCCGAGCTCTCCGCCTCCGCGTCGATTTCTTTCGACGCACGATAAGCAGCGCAGAGCTCCTACATCCGAGCGTAAGTAATGTTTTTCCGGGTTGGAGGCTAAGCGAGTCTTGAAGCGGAACCAACTCGTACCTCCTGCTCGGCAACCTTCTCGAGCGACCGATGCCGACCGGCTTCTTTCGCGCTCCCGGCCTTATGAGCTCGCGTATCTATCGCTAGAACATGGGGAAACCTTCAAGGGATTGGCTATCGCCTTGGAGATCTCGATGTAGCTCCACCGTCAAAAGCCCGCTTACGGGCGGCAGTATAGGAGAATCTGGCCGGTTCGACACCGAAACCCGACGCGCCTCCGCTAGAAAAAGCGTCGCAACACCGGCGGAGGACCCTGCAGCGGAGGCAACGCCACCACCGGCCCGCGCCGAGCAAGGCCGGGGGGAGTCCCTCTCCTCACGACCTGCTTCCGGCTCATTTGTTTTTCTTCTTGGCCTCCTCTTTGGCGTTGCCGCGACCGATGCGGTGCACTTGCGGGCGGAGGTCCCTCATCCGCAAGTTTGCTCTTCTTAGACTTCTCACGAGTAATCGGAGGAGCCTTCCTCTTGTCGCCAGGGGTAGGGGCGGCGGCCGCCGCCTTCTCCAGCTTAGCGGCCTCCTCTTCCTCGCACCTCACGATGTCGCGAAGTACGCGGCCCGGCACCTTGTGCGGGCCGTAGCTAACCCCCATTTCCTCAAAAACGCGGTTCAGCGGGGCATGTTCCCCGCCCCGAGACCTCCATGCGAGGAATTCCTTAACGCCTATAGGCCCAAGAATGTCATGGGCCTCCATCTCCATAGTCATCACGAAGGCGTCGGTGCTGACACCTTCGGGAAGCTGCACACCAAGGCGCGGGAAGGGCACCATCTCCGCCCAAAAAGAAGGAAGGTTCACCTTCTCCAAGGCAAACTCCGCCTTATCCTTAGATAAGGGAGAGTACTTCACCGCGCAAATTTCCTCGATTAAATCACGGTCGGCCGAGTACCGGCAGGCCAACAAGAAAGCTTCGCGACGCCGTCCTCTTCTCTGACATCCGATCATTCTGATCCGATTTGGAAACAATATCCACCGAAGTGAGAGTCGACATGAAGGCGAAGTGATCCATCTTCACTCCATCCACGGTCCGCTCCGTCCGGCTAGAGCGGGCATATAAAACCAGTATTCCATCCAGCCAGGATCCCATTTATTCTTCTGGGCGAAGGATAGCTCCGCCTTCTCCCCGCCTTGGTGACGATGCGGGCTGAACGTGCAGCACCCATACTGCAACTTCTTCGCTACCGTCGCCATCTTCCGGGTCTTCGGCTGCTTGTGTAGCTCATAAAACTCGCAAAAACGTTGATTTCCGGCTTTCCACCATAGGACTCACAGGCCCGGACATACCGCCACCGCAAGGAACGCTGGCGTCGGAGTTGCTTGATGGATTTGAACGTTGAAAGACTCCACAACTTGCCGCAGGAACGGGAGGTACGGCAGGCGGAGACCACAGGTGAAGAAATCCTTGAACATAATCCCCCACTCCTCGGGGGCTCCCGTGCTTGAGGGCACCGCCTCCCTTCCTAGGAAGCTCCACCTCGTACTCCACGGTGATGTGACCCTTCCGGTAGAGGTCATCCAACATCGCTGGGTCATCTTCGTTGACCCGAGATCGTAGGTAAGATCTGTGTCCTCGCGCGCCATCAAATCACCGATGGAAGCTTCGACGCCGACAACGTCTCCTCCAGATCTTGAGCACGAGCAGAATCTAGCATGCAAATCTCATAAAGAGAAGCGAACTTTTGGACCGCCTGGGGAAGAAGCTCCGTGTATGGTCCGAAGATCTCAAAACGGGGAAGCGGCCCCTTACGCTAAACGGACCAGAACAAGCGCATGCACCTGAGCAAACTAGCAAGGCAAGCGAAAGCACGAGCGCAAAGTAGCAAGGAGAGCGAAGGGAAGCAAAGGGAGCAGGGCGCAAAAGCGATGGGCGGGTGCCTCCTCGGCGGGGGGAGAGGTCCGTTTATATAGTCGAGCCAGGCGACCCTTCGCATCCCAAAACGAACAGCGCGACCAATGGGCGTAAAACGGTCACATCGACCTCAAAAAAGGCGTGCCTTTTGTCCGTTGAAGCCGCGACGCTTCGAATTCCATCAGCGAAGGTCCAAGGCAAACGCGTACGGGGGATGGAACCCTCAACACCTCCGCCATCACAGCGAAGACGTTGAGAACGAAGGCACGCCTCCGCTTTTGACCGTTCGCCCTCAAGGGGGGGACTGTTGGGACATAGATCCGGGAGGTGGCGCGGAGGTGTCCTCGGTAGTGAGTATACACGACGACCTTCGCTAACGATACAAAAGTTTTGTTCTGTTCTATCTTTCTAACTTTGAGGAAAGGGACCTAGCGCGGCGGAACCTCCACCACCATGGCTGGCGGAGGCGACCACCTTCGCACGGATGGCGCCTGGGGCGAAGATCTCGCCGCCGCGGCGGAGGCCAGCGGAGGTCGTCACCTTCGCGTAAGATTTGGGCCGGCTGGAGGTGGCGGATAGCGTCTGCTCCTCGTATGATCCCTGCAGCCCACGGGGAAGGACGGGCGGAGCTCCGGGCAAGCAGGATCGGGCCAGCCTGGTAGGAATCCATCAAAGAAGGGTGCCGCTGGAAGCGCAAGTACGGGAACGCCCCCCGCATTGTGTCTAATGAGGAGAGAATATGCTAGGAATATAGGAGGGCAAGCCTGTAATCTCATATCCCTGTGCAATCTGTAAAACCATAAATAGGGGTGCGACCTCCCCATATGGGAGGTAGGTGAATACCAGTTATGGACATTTATTATTGAGTCAATTACACCGTTTCCTCGACCTACCTACTCTCCCTAGGGCCTCGCCTAGGCAGAGGTCATACCCCGTGTTGAGAATACAAGATTCAACACTTCTCTTTCGTGCCCCTCTCACAGGAATGTCGGACTCGCCGCCGACGATCGTCGACATGGCTGCCAATCGGGAGGAGATGAAGTTCGCTGTGGAGCGCCTCCGCACCGCCCTCACCAAGCTGAACGGCCTGGCCGACGATGTTGGCCTGCCAAAGGTGAATCTGCCCCTCGAGGAGAGGGCCAACTTCTACGCCCTCCAGATCGACTCTCTAGCCGATACCCTCGCCGTGGGGATACCGCCAAACTGGAGGAGATGGAGGAGGAGGCAAGGAAGGCGGCCGCCAGGAAGCCAGCCAAGCGGGCGGCAAAGAAGGCCAAGAAGGCGGCCTAGGTTCTCTTCTTTTTTAGGTTAATTTATCTATTGTTTGATTTGTGTGGATGTGTAAGATACAATGATCTGTGTGGTTAATTTGCTATTGAATCAGTTGTTGGTTAATCTGATGCATGTCAATCTCTTTATCTGTTGTTAATTTGTGTTCTACTGTTTCCTTGTATCGGTTTAATATGATGTGTGTTAATCTTCAATTTTCTATCATTTGCGTTCTACTGTTCCATCGTCTTAGAAATCGCGGCTGAGTCCTATTTATACGTACATACCCCCTGTCTCCGGTCCGCTCTCCAACAGTCCGCTCTCCAAACACACTCCCCTCTCTACCCCGTTTTACGGTAAGTCGGGACGCTGACGCCGCCGACGATCGACATGGCTGCCAACCGGGCGGAGAAGGTCACCTGCGGCGCCTGGCGCCGCCCTCAACAAGCTCAATAGCACGGCCGACCAAGTTGGCTGCGAACGGTGAATCACCCCTTCGAGGAGAAGTCCATCATCGCCCTCCCGGATCAGTACTTGGCCGATACCCTCGCCGAGGGGATACCGCCAAACCGGAGGAGATGGAGTCGGCCGCCAGGAAGAAGGCTAGGCGGGCGGCCAAGAAGGCCAAGAAGGCGGCTTAATTAGGCCAGCCGCTTTCTTTTTGTTAATTTATTATATATCAGTTGTTTGTATGACAGTTTAATTTGGTTTGTGTCGTTTGTTAATGGATCGGTCGTTTGTTAATCGATGCATGTAAATCTTTTTTTTTTGTTGTTTGTTTTATTGTTCCTTGTCATCGTATTTTGCTTCCCCTCCCAAATTGCTATCGGTTCTAATTCAACCCGGTTGTGTCAATCTTCAAATCGCTATCGGTTCTAATTTAAACCCGCGAAAGTGATCTCAGGTCCATCAAGACCCTTTGCCGGGGAACGATTCAACCCGGTGGTGATCTAAATCTTCACTGCCGGAATTGGTCGAGTCCGTGGATTTTCTGATTTTCCCACGCCTGAACGGTTCATCACTACCGCGCGAGGTTCACCACTGCCGGTGGACTAAATTCGTAGTGAAACCGGACGGTAGTGATGAACGATTCTGTAGTAGTGGATGTATTGTTATTATGATCAGTTGGCTCTTGACCTACAGGAAACAAAACAATCCTTTAAAATATCAGTGCCATGCATGGACCCAGCCAAGTCTTTTGGATCCTGGAACATATCATTAATATAACAGTTTGTTCTTTTAGTTTATTCTCTGAAACAAATTTGTAGGCCTTGTTCTCTGGAAATTTCTGCTATTTGTATATGTAGTAGATAACTAACACTGAAGCCAATAAACTCTGCAGCTTAAATGGCCAACTGTAAGTGTAAATTGAATGACACCAACTTTATCTTGGTTAACAGTTCTGCTTGTTGACATCTTGCTTGTTCTGCTAGTTAGGTGTCATTTCGTGAACATTTTTTTATATTAGATCCAACCATAATTTTCCCACTTCATAATGTGTGACCAGGTTACCAAAGATGGATGAAGGCGGTCCAAAGTGAATGCAAGCTTCTACAGAGAAACCTACATGCACGGTTTATTCTGGTGTATTTAGAATTCTGGTGTTGTGGTGCCTACACAATTATAACTGACTTAGGTGTTAGTCTTAGGTGTTAGTCTGTCTTTTATAGACATGTAGCTAATACTACAAGGCTTCTCATTGATGAAACATTACATGTTTGTAATGGCTGATCATATATGTATATCTTTGAGTGTTTGGGCTTCATGAATAAATCTACTTGTATGAGAAATGTATACAAAGATGTTACTTTGTATTTGATTGCAACCAAATGGTGTTTTTAATTGTATTTATTTTTTAATGCATATTTATATTGCATGTTGGATAGTCTGACGCTATAACTGCCTAGACTATTGGATGATCTGATGCTGTATGTATATTGGTAGAGTATCTGACGCTAAAGAACAGCAAGGGATGCTCTGACGCTAAAGAAATTCAGGGCAACAGATTGTCTGACGCTAAAAGCCTGATTTGACGCTAAAGAGTTTTAGCGTCAGCTGAAAACTGACGCTAAATCCATTTAGCGTCGGACCACATGACGCTATAGGTGGCTTTCAGCGTCAGATCATCTGGTGGCAATTATGGTGTTGTGGTGTAGTGCCCCTGTGTCCAACTGTCCATGCTGGGGAAGCATATCACACCGTCATCAGTGGGAAAGGATGGACCGGGCCACTTTATCAGAAAAACTTGCTCACTCTTGAAACATATTCCTCTCTGAGAACATGTAGCTAGATTACTTCTTTACTCTGATTTTACAAGTCACGAATCACGATAACATCCATGCATGTTTGCGTGTATATGTATTGTGTCCCTCCGCCAGGCCACAACATGATGAGGCAACAAAATTTTACAGAGGCTGAAGGGCTCTCAGGCATCCAATGATGCACCGCGTGTCGCGTTCTGCAGCAGGACGGTGCCACGGTGCATACCTCTCATTTCCGACGAGAACAAGGGTGCCATCAAAGCAGAGGGAGATGAGGAGGTGTGTCCGGGTGGCACTGCTCTGCATCCAAGACAAGCCTGAGCGCCGGCAGACATGCCGGACGTCACGAGTGCTGTGCTCTAGGAAGAAAGCGGTGGCGTTTCCTCGCCGGCCAGGATACGCCACGGAGAGCCCGATGTACGCCGGTGATAGGAGCACGACGACGTCTTGAGACTGCTGGCCTAGTTCTATGATTTTGGTACCATTTGCATGACACGCTGAGTTTACATGTCTGTCCGGAAAAGCAAGGTCGTTTCGAGTGTCTTGAAAGGCGGCAAGTGAAGAGGTACGGTGCCTTACATTGACGAGTTGATCCCGTGATTCTTCTGTCAGGCCTTGAACAGGACAGAATTATCAAGAGGCTCAAGGGCTTCATGCATCCATCGATGCACGGCATTGCGTTCTGCGGCAGGGTGGTGCTCCTTGTTGCCGACGAGGAGGAGGGTGCTGTCGAAGCAGAGGGAGATGAGGATGTGTGTCCTGGTAGCCCTGCTCTGCATCCAACAGAAGAACGTCGTGGTATGCATGGGCACACTGTTGTTGGGCAAGAACAGCCGGACAGGGGAGCCATGCATGGATCGGAGGAGCTGGGCATCTTGGGCCGGCCAGGCTTCTTCGATGTCATTGCACCGAGTGGCAGGACGTTGCTTGGGGAGCGGGCCGGGATCAAGTGTCCCTAGCTGGCGGTGGAGCCCTGTCCTCGCTGGTGTAACTTGTTGGACCATAGAATGGGCTAAGAATTTTAATTGGGTCGAAATAATTTGACTGGCTTAGTCTTAGTGTTATCTCCGGCCAGCCCAAAATGGACGGACTTCGCTGAAAGCGGGTCCTTCCTTTTCGTCCGAATCCCATAACCTACTTATTATTATTAGAGTTGTAATATGGAAAAGGATTATCCACAGAGCTATTACTCTACATAAATCAGGATATATGACAATATATAAATTGCTAATACATTAAAGCCATTGTTTATGAAAGTAGAACATTATGTGCATGGGAATAAAAATGCTGATACAACAAAATGCTATTACTTCTTTACTCTGATTTTACAAGCCACGGTAACATCCATGCATGTTTGCGTGTATATGTATTGTGTTCCTCTTCCAGGCCACAACTTGTTGAGGCAACAAAATTGTACAGAGGCTGAAGGGGCTTCATGCATCCAATGATGCACCGCGTCGCGTTCTGCAGCAGGGCGGTGCCACGGTGCATGCCTCTCGTTTCCGGCGAGGAAAAGGGTGCCATAAAAGCAGAGGGAGATGAGGAGGTGTGTCCGTGTGGCACTGCTCTGCATCCAAGATAAGCCCGAGCGCCGGCCAATCGACATGCCGGACGTCACGAGGATGCTGTGCTCTAGGAAGAAAGCGGTGCCGTTTCCTCGCCGGCCAGGATACGCCACGGAGAGCTTGTGTAAACTGAACATGAAACATTGCTCGTGGCTATATGCAGATGATATTGGCCGAAACGGACAGTTGAGAAGCTTGTCTGTGATCAAGGGCTTGTGTTCCTCCGCCAGCAGGCCACATGTCGAGGCAACAAAATAGTGCAGAGGCTCAAGGGCTTCATGCATCCAACAAAGCACAGCATCGCGTCCCGCGGCAGGGAACTGCCAAGGTGCCTGTCGTCGTCACACGAGGAGGAGAGTGCCTTGAAAGCAGAGGGAGATGAGGAGGTGTGTCCGGGTGGCCCTGCTCTGCATCCAAGAGAATCCCGAGCGCCGGCCAGACATGCCGGAGGTCACGAGGATGCTGAGCCCCAGGAAGAAGGCGGTCCCGTTTCCTCGCCGGCCAGGTTACGCCACGGAGGGCCCGATGCGCCGGCGATATATAGGATCACGACGACGCCTTTGATGAGATTGCTAGCCTAGTTGATGCTTGTCTACGATTTTGGTAGCATTTGCTTGCCACCCTGCGTTTACATGTCTATACTGAAAAGCGAAGTAACTTTACCACAACATGGAGTGTTTTCAGAGACGGCCGGTTTCTGTTTTTTCAGATAGCCTTGTTACCCCGGGTCTGTGGGACAAGCCTGCGTAGACTGAACATGAAACATAACAGGGATGATCCTTGCTCGTGGCTATATGCAGATAATATTGACCGAAACGGGACAGTTGAGAAGCTTGTCTATGATCAGAGGCCGCTACCAGCCGGAGATGAAACAGGGACATATCATCATGATCAGAGTCCCATTGCGGGATCTCCGGATTCGTGGCTGGCTGAGACTGCGGTTGTTCATTCTGCTAATGATGGGAGCAGTCGTTATTATTCATCAAGGCGGATAGGAGTCAGGAATATGCCGGCAGGAGATCCAGGTTCAGATACGAGGCGACCAAAATCCCAGAGTTCACGCGGCTTCCAGGGCACGCAGGAAAGCAGAGCTTGATCTCACCATCCTGCTGCTGCTGCTGACGACGGTGTAGCAGCAGCTGCCTGAGTAGTTCAAATAGGCTAGTGGTTACGGTGTTAATTACTCCCTCCATTTTAAATTATAAGTCACTTTGACTTTCTAGGTTCATCTATTAGTTATGTATCGAGATATATTATTGTATCTAGATACATAACTAAATGGATGAACCTAGCAAGTCAAAGTGACTTATAATTTGAGATGGAGAGAGTATTAACCATGCAGTAAAAAGCAAGAGTGTGTACCGTATAAGTCGGTCACGGCAGAACAACTTACTTGTGATAACAATAAACAATAAATGGTACTAAGTTAAAGCCATTGTTTCTGAAAGTAGAACATGCATGGGAATAAAAATGTTGATACAACAAAATATTATTTCTTAAGAGTTGTATACAGCATATGGCCCCTGGAATTGCAGGGGAAACCAGCCTGCCTGCAGTTGAAATGAAACTAGTCCGTCAACCCGTTCTCCCAGACGGGTTATATTTTTCCTATGATGATGCATATTATATGTATAAATAAATAAATTTGGCTCCACGTTGGTGAATTTTGTTTCTTCCTTCGTTTGGACATTGTGTATAGCAACATGATTTGATTATTATATTTTATTAATAATAGTTGTTGATAATTTAACTTTTTTATATATATTTTCAGTTTGTGTTCTTAATGGCAGATTCATTTTAAACATAAACCATATTTTTTTTGTTTTCAATCATAATATATTATATGGTTATTATTAATTAGTTTTTAGGATACAACTTTTTCATTAAGTTGTTGAGCCCCTTTTATTAATTTTTAGGTAAGCCAAAAAAGATTGATAAGAGATTTTTGCAAATTTAATGGCGGTTTTCAATAGTTGGTCCTAAATATGTTTTTTTGTTGTATCATCCTAAATTGTTTATGTATGCATAGCAGTAGTAGGGCGCATTGGAATGTCCCAAAAAACCGACTGATGGTAACAAAAATTAGGAGGTTTTCTTCGGAGGCCGTAAAGAGATGTTTTATTTTATTTCTCTCATTACCCCTTCTATTTCATTATCATGCTCCCAGCTCCAGTAGCAGCACACAAATTGCTTAGTCATGGGCGAGTTGTTGATGCCCGTGCATCAAACCTACCTTGAGCTGATTGTGGGGTGTTGGAGGCTCGTCGACTGCATTCGGGCCCTTGTTGCTTGGATTGGAACATGGAGGAGCTGAGTCTGGGTCGTCAGCGCGCCTATGCAAGACAACGCCATGGCCAATGATAGGGATCTTCTTGCGGCCGCAATCTTTTGCTTCATGGGTTTGATTTCTCAGGTGTTGTATATTTCAACCTTCACCAATTATATTAGTCAATAGTCAAAAAGCAGTGAATATTTTTTGTCATACTGAACATGGAAAATGATGATTATTGGAATGAAAGAACTAACACTTGTTGTATCATAGAATTTTCTTGTACACAATGTTTTAGGTGACATTTTCTTATAGGGATTCTTCGTTTGAAACCATAATTTTCAGTCCTTCCCTACTTGTGATGTGTGAGACGGCAACATATAGTTGCACATGTGTGATGACTACATTTGGTAAATAGAGGCCAAAATTTTTAACAAATGTCCTTGACTTTTGTTACTCGTCATTACAAAGCACACTGATATAGGATACTACCTATTTTAGGAATAAAAACTCTACACGATTCGAGCACAATATCGTGAATTTTGGTCAACCCAACATAAGTTTTGGTTTCTTCTATCGGTCCAGTGTCACTGTTGACTCCTATGATATCTATGATAAATAAATATGAGTTCCTATCAAATAGTGATAAAAATAGAGGAAACATATAAAAATATAATGATAGCGGTAGTTTACCATAAAGCGAATGTGTTGATATTTACTCTATTAGAAAGCATTGATGTACCGAGGAACCAAAAACTATACTTTGGAATGTCTTGTGTATCTTTGATCTTCTTTATATTAGTTGTGAGCAAAAAATTGACTCCTTATCGTTCTCCACTATTCAGTATTTTTGTGCAGCTGCAGTGACGACTTTGACATTTGAAATGACATAAACTTTACCTATTACGTATGCCTCATTGATAACTCCATGTTATCATTTTTGGTATGTTCTCTTTTTTATTATGATAAGCATATATGACAAAATTAACCAAATTTAATCATAAACACAATGAGAAAACATGTTACCTGATGATCAATAACGATCATATCAAGATTGATCTATTCGCCAATACCGAACAAGATTGCATCCCCTCTTCTCATGACTTGTGCTTTGATTCTCCGTAATTCCTTTCATGGCCTAACCTCACTTATCGTTTTGAAAACCATTGCAACTTGAAAGTTGAGAAACATAGTATAATGTCATTAATTTACCCTTTTACATGTAGATCGTAGGAGACAAATTAGATTTTAAATGGATTCAGCACGATGGACATACCTTTGGTTGGTCAATGATGAAAACAATAGAGCCTCTTGAAAACTGAAAAGATATTAATAATGATGGCCTGAATCTCCCTTTTTCATATAGATTGCAACGACATGATTAGATCGTAAATGAATTATGCACGACGAACATATATACCTTTAGTTGGTGAATGTTTAAAATGCGGACCTTTTTGGTTCTTGATGATGCGGAAACAACGGTAGGTTGAACAGCAGTGAAGAATAGATGGATTCTTATTTGCCATTGGTTGATAAAAATATATAATGGTAGATAGGTACAGCCGTACCTTCTTGCATGAGGAAAAGAAGGATTGCTGGAAATAATTTAGTACGTATAGACGAAATCCATGCCTAGATGGAATGCAAGCTGAAAACGAAACTGCTTGGGAAACTCACTGTGTATCTCTTCTACTGGATGGAGTACAATTTGAAGGAGTAAAATTAAAGCATCATGAAGAGCTCCATCTCCATGTCACCGCCGGACGGCATCTCATCCACCCCAAGTCTGTTGTCTCGGTCAACGCTGGATGACAACACAAGGCGTGTCGTGTCAGGGTTGGGGTTTCTGCGGCGAGCAAGACCGCGCGGCGGGGCTGGGATCGTGGCTACGGGTAGGCACGGCGCATGCATGTTGCCGCCGGTATTTTTTTTTTTTCGGAACGCCATTGCTCTATTTTTAGATTAGATGGGTTCTACCTTACGGGAAACCCACGTAAAACTTCAGGATATTTTTTTATAAAAAAGTTTTTTTAATTTAATAATGGCAGATGTGGGTAATTTTATATGAAGTTAAAGATATCCAATGGTTGTTGACGTCTAAGACTTTTGATTTAATGGCCGGATGTCTCTGATTAATGTGAGATTTTCTACCATTTATCTTTTTTTCTAGCGCGTTTGGTGAGGATTAACATGGAGCCACCGTTGGAGCCTCCAATTAGCACCTCCAATTAGTAATAGTAAGATGGCATTATGATCGACAAGACGAAGAATTTCCCATCTGGTCAGTCCAGAGGCAACCACGAAGATAGCAGCCGCGTGAATGCGTGATGGCAATGTACTTCTCCTCCATGGTGTTCCATCCACCTTCTCTACTCTTGTGCCTCCTCTCTCGGCCTAAAGGCTTTGTACGCGTACAGCGTCGGCATGTTTACCCGTCAGTACTTAGTACGTGGAGAACGAAACTTACTATAAGTAGTAAGTACGTCAAACAAAAGCTAATAGATCCGTAATATGTTTTGCATACCTAATCGGGACTTCCTCAAAGTGAAATGCTGGGTGACCCGGGTGTGTGTCAACTGCCTCCTGAAAGACCTTTCTGACCAATGCAACCTGAGACACCTCTGCTTCTGCAAAGCTATAATTACCCGTCAATACAGATATTTTCTTGAGGCTCGGCAAGTATTGGAGACCGAGAGGCTGGGCATAGCCCCGTCCTCAAATGTCATGTACGACGGGAATTCACAGTTGAACATAAACTCCTCGAGAGCGTGGAACCCTGTGGTCCCACCTATCAGCATCCTGGCTGTAGGCACGCCTGGGATCCGCAGCCGAAGGTCAATGAGATAGGGCGGTGTTCCAATGGTGTCAATATCTTCTGGGGCATCCGCTTCGCTCCAATTCTCAACACACAGAGGTTTTGGAGGCCTCCAATCCACCTAGGAACTCTAGAGAAGATCAGTCCTTCTATGTAGAGCTGCGCGAGATTTTGGAAATGAGGTGAAAACAAGTTCAGGGCATCGGCTTCGGTATTTTGATTCTCTGACCACAGCGCAAGGCTTTTAAGGTTACTTAGTTTCTCAAGGGAAAACATCAAAGCATCCATCCATATAGGCGTGGGTGTATCAACATCCGTGCACCATGAACTATGCCAGTTGTTGTTTCTGCGGCAATCGAGATGCAACACTTCGAGCTTATTGAGTTCGCCGAGGCCCTTAATATTATCCGGTGAGCTCTCTGCTAATAAAAACATCTTTAGAATCTGAGAGATTTCATCTTCAAAATCCCGTCCGCAAACTTGTACCCCCGTGGCAAGATCGGATGGGACAAGCATCACTACTAGATAACTTATTTTACGTGGCGGACTTTTTTTCGATTTTTGCGTGGCGGTTTTTACAACCGCCACCAATGGAAGGTCACGCAAAATGCTGATTTTACGTGGCGGTCAAAATGTCCGCCATGGTAAATAATAAAAAAATAAAAAAAAAAACAAAAAGCCCGGTCGGGCCGCCGCGCCCCGTGGCCGGAACTTCGGCTGGAGGCCGCCCCCGCGCGGATCCCGCCTCGCAGCGCCGCCAGAGTTGAAGGGGAGGGGAAGCCGCCCGGCCCGCCGCGCTGCCACCGGATCCGGCCTGCCGCGCCGCCGGAGTTGAAGGGGAGGGGAAGCCGCCGGGCCCGCCGCGCCCGCCACCGGATCTGGCCTCTGCGGCGCCGCCGGAGTTGAAGGGGAAGGGGAAGCCGCCAGATCCGCGGGCCCGCAGCGCGCCGCCGGATCCGCCCAGGCCATGAGCGCCGTCGTGCGTAGCGCCGTCGTGGGAGAGATGGTTGGCCGCCGCTACCGAGGAGTGAAGATGGAGGGAGGGAGGGAGATGCGTCGCGGGTGGAGGGAGGGAGAGGGGGCTCGGCCGGGGGGAGGGGGGTGAGAGAGTGACCGAGTGAGGTTGAGTTAGGGTTTGTGGTGCTATATATACGTGAACGTGTTAACGGGCCATTTGGGCTTTTTTAACTATAGTGGGCTGGTGGCTTTTAACCGTTATTGGGCTTTTTATAAAAACCGCCACGGTTAATCGATTAACCGTGGCGGTTTTTTCCCCTGGCCGGGGGGCTGCCAGGCCAGCTATTTTATGAGGCGGTTTTTGAAATGTCCGCCACGGAAAATAAAAAACGAACACCTCGCAAAATCAATCCTGTAGTAGTGTATGACAAGTCAACAATATCTGATGTAGTGATGCAAACAGGTATTCTCCACATATCCAGATCAAGCCTCTCCAAATGTTGTAGCCTCCACATTTCACTAGGTAGCATGATCGAACGCTCTGAAAAATCCGTATCCATGGCCTGGCTTTAACTTTTAAGTATCTCAGTTGAGACAATTGGCCAACACCGTGGGAGGTCCATTCTCATCAGGTGGTTAGGAAATTCAAGGAAAAGCACCCGGAGGGACTTAAGCTTCGACAGCGGAGGCATCCATTTTGATCCTCCAACCAAGATAAGAGAACATACTTGTGATTGACAACAATTAGTGGCCACCTGCAATATAGCATCATTATCATCATTTGCTGCACCACCACTCAAAGAGCTGACTGAGAGTCGATGAACCCTGTCCTACCGTTCTACCACCACCTGTGCACATGCACAACACTTAGAAAATTATCTTCTTTGCACTTCTTAAAAATTAGATCGAGCATCTTATCATGTACTTTGTAGTAATGGTATTGTGGTTGAATCATGTTCTGTTGACGAATTCATTGAAACATCGATCAAGCCTTTGGTAAGTGGGAAGAGAGGAAAATCGCTTATTAGTCCAGGTATATGCCGGTCCACTATAGCCAACATCAAATAAACCACATTGGTTTCTCTACTCGGGATCCGTGTGAAAGAATTTCCACTCACCCTGTACATGGTCCGGTTATAGCGGGTTTTGGTTCGAACCCAATCTAAACCGTAGGACATTTAAACCTGGCAGTTTGGAACAAATAGGTTCCATGGTTATCGACGGTTTAGACAGAGCTTCTGCAATCTTTGGTTCGTCAGTCCCTTTGCGTCATCATTGGTGTGGCTAATACGCTCGCAATCCATCTCTGCTTCGCAGTATCCATCGCCCGGTGATGATGATGCCACCCCGGCCGTTCTTTGGCCGCCGCCCGCCCGCTGGCGCTGGAGGCGACCACCACGAGCCCTTCTCCACGCGATCGCGCACATGCTTGATCTCGCCCATGGCGGCGCCGAGCTCACGCCGGACTCGCCGCCCGGCGGCGCGTCGATTTGGCCTCCGGCCATGCCAGTCGAGCAGCCGGCGGCCTGGGCGGACACGACCTCGCGCGACAACGACATCTACAACCACTGGAAGATGCGCTGCGTGTGACCGCCGCCATCGACTTCTTCAGGTGCACTGGGGCGACGACAACGTAAATCGCCGATGGCCACGAGGAGTGCAAGAATGAGCTCTGCTCTGCCTTTGCGTACAGCGTCACGACCGACGCCTGGCACATGCTCCCAGACATGTCTGAGGAGCGCGACGAACCGCAGCTCGTGGTGACCCTGGGCCGTGTCCTCCTCGCCGCCAAGCGGCTCTGCGACGTGACCCGAACCCCAGGGCGCCTTAAGGAACGGCAACAATGATGTCGGGCTAGTTCCACGAGTAGGGATGGGTGTCAGCCGATAATCCACGGATTGGACGGCTGCTGGGGCGGCAGCGGCTTAATTGTGTCCTTTAGGTGTTGTGCGGCGGCAGTGGCGTCAACACGAAGAAGATGAATCGACAGGTTAAGCGGTTTCTACCCGGCCGATGTAGAACAACCCGTACAGTTCCTCTGGGTGCGGTTTGTTGTGGTCTGGTTTCCGTGTTGGCTGGGTTGAAACCGGCCATTGTACAAGGCGAATTTCCACCCACTTGCTAAAAAAAATTTGCAACGGAGTTGGTACGGTGGAGATCGGAAAGCCCGGTCATGACACTAAGACAGGTTTAACCTTCACTAGTGGACATTCTAATCTATTACTATACAAACAAAAGGTACACACGGCTCTGCTTTCCTTGTTTGCTTTCACTGGTCAAGGTCAATAACTTCATATTTGGTTGGTCGCCATTTGTAATTCACGCATCATCGAGTTGTGATTCTCATTAAATTACTGATCGGTGGGTGATGCCTCATGACAAAACTGACCTTGCAGAGGCGGCCAAAAATATTGTGGAGTTTCGTTCAAAAAATATGTGGAGTTGTTGGCCTCAATAACGGCAGTAGTAAGAAAAAAACTCCCAGAAGAACATGGTTCCACGTTACCTTGATGAACCTTTGTGGTAAATACTCCTAAACTCCCCATGTAATTCCAAGCCGAGGCCAAGTCTTCATTTGGAGCGCGTACACAGGTCGTCGTCAACATGCAACATCTCGCTAAGAGCTATATTGAGAGAGTTTTTCCTGTATACCCTTGTAAAAATTTTCTTGTCCTGTGTACCCCTCAAAAAAATTTCTTTTCCGCGTGTGTCCAACTTGAACTTTTCGTTTGCCCCACGTACCCTTCTGTCTTTCTTCCGTCCAATTTCCTCCGTTAAGATGACCTGGCGCGCATGGGACCGCCTTGGAAAAATGTCCGTTATGCCCTCCTAGTTCAATCGGACAAGTCCACCCATTCTCTCTGAACTGAGCCAGGCGCTCAGCGTTCCCGGAAACTCCCATCCCGACCGAAACCCTAGCTTGGCGGCACGCGCGCGCTTGGCGGGCAGGCGGCGGGCGGCGGCGCGATTCGCGGGCGAGGGCAAGGGGCTGCGTCTTGCGGCTGCGGGCGGGCTGGCGTGGCGCGCGGTTCGCCGGCGGGCTTGGCGCTTGGGCGGGCGCTGATTCGCCGGCGGGCGGCGGCGCGATTCGCGGGCGCCGGCCGGAGGTGCCCGCTGCGGCTGTGGGCCAGGACTGCTGGCGGCCACGGGTGGCAGATTCCGCGGCTCTCGCCATGGATTCAGGCTGCTGTGGCATCGATTCAGTGAAGATTAGACTCTGAAGCCTAGTTTTGTTCTTGACAATAGTGAACTTTCTGGAGGCTGTGTTTCTGTAACTCACTTGGAGATAAAGTGGTTTACTTTTCTGAAAGTCTAATCTTCTGCTTGACCATTGCAAAACAATCAACTAACCCAACTTGTGTCTCTTATACCGATGGATTGATGTTATTGGCCTGGAAACAGCTGCTTGCTGACAGTGATCAAGCTCTGTTTGATTTGTTAAATATCAGTATATCACAATGTGTGCAGAGAAATTAAAATTTTCATGTCCTGTAGTTCGTACTGTACTGATCTCTATTGAGAGCAACTTCTGGTGATGTCAATTATATTGCTTTGGCTTTTTAAGTTTTGTTCGGCTAGTGTTCATGCAACCTGCAGGTTCCCGCTGTTTCTTGTTGGATTTCACTCTTGTGTTGACTAAATGTTAGCCGCTAGTATTCAGATTCCAATTGTCGGCATAGTGCTATGATGTTGGTGACAACTATCATTTATTTGTACCTGTGGTGTTGGTGACAATTATCATTTTATTTATATCTCAATATTTAGTTGTTGTGATATCAATGTTGAAAAAAATTATTTTGTTCATTTATCAATCCATCCATCTTGCCCTCTCTCTTTTTTTGAGCGCCAAAACAACAGCCAGAATAGCCATTGGCACCAGAACAGCTTCCAGGAACTACATGAGTCTAGGGGTGTCCAGGGGCATTCAAGTCTTTTGCCATAGCAGTTAACAGACGTTAGCTCCAATTCTTGACAGAAGGGTATGTGGGGCAAACGAAAGTTCAAGTTGGGCACACAGGGAAAGAAAATTTTTTGAGGGGTACACAGGCACAAGTAAACTTTTATAAGGGTATATAGGAGAAACTCTCCTATATTGATTGTTACACCAGCAGCCACACGTACCTTACACGAATTCTCTACATATACTGTCAGTATATAGTGCAGACTGCAGGTCAATGAGTCAACACCAACCTAAGCGAGAGTTCCGGCTGGAAAAGTAAGCACCAACAACGTAAGCGAGCTAGAGATGGACAGGAGGCCGGAAGGATCGTATTGCACCATCAGCTACGTACCTAACGCGAATTTTCTACTGTCATTATTGAGTCCAGGCCAATGAGTCAACACCCACCCACCCCCAACGTATTACTTTTCATCAGCTGATCGATATTAAGCAGCCTTTATTTCTGTCACTGATGCGCTCATATATATAGGATAGTGAGGCCAGCTGATGCATGCATGTACGCAGGAACAAAACAATTATCGCGGGTCCCACCGTGATAAGTATGGATGAAAAAGGACAGAAACATTTCAAAACCCCTTAACCGCTCTCTACTTCATTTTTCTTTTTGCCTTGGACTGGGTCCACAAACCACAACTGATCAGGCCTTCTTTAGATTGCTAAAATTTGTAACCGGATATCACATCGTACATTGTAGCACGTTTCGTTTGTTAGCGGTGAATATCATCCTACCATGGAGTAACTAGGCTCAAAAGAATCGTCTCGCAATGTACATCTAAACTGTGTAATTAGTTATTTTTTAACCTAAATTTAATACTCCAAACATATGTCTTTTGGTGTATTTAATGTGATGTGATGGAGAGAAAGTGAGAAAAAGCTTAGAAATTTTAACAATCTAAACAAGGCCCAACTTAGGAGTAACGAAGCTTCCTTCCATCTCCTCTAAGTTGTATTAATTGGAAGCACATGCATGTCACCTCAAATTGTTTATTAAACAAACGGATGCATGGAGCCCAGTACAAGTGGAGCAAACCATACACTACTCGATCTCCTATCCTACATCCTAATATGCTTACTTACCCGCAGCATATAGTATATATCGTATCATCAGGCCATCCATTGAAGAAGTGTGGAAAAATCATGCATCGAGCTTCCATCTAGCTATAGCTACTAAGGTAGATATAGTATGGCAGAATTCGTGGTGAGTGCTTCCATGGGGGTGATGAACCCGCTCCTAGCCAAGCTCAACATGCTCATGGGTGATGAGTTCAAGAAGCTCAAGGGGCTGCTGCAGGAGGTGTCCTTCCTTAAGAGCGAGCTCAACGACATGAAAGCTCTCCTCGAGAAGATGGACAGTGCTGACCAACTTGATCCTCAGGCCAAGAATTGGAGGAAAGATATTATTGACATGACCTACGACATCGAAGACTATATGGATGACTTCATGCACCATGTAGATGAAGCCAACGACAAGGTGGGAATCCTCCAGAAAGCTTCTCACATGCTCAAAACTATCAAGGAACGTTACCGCATAGCAAATCAGATCCAGGAGATCAAGGCTCGTATGCTTCAAGCAAGTGAACGCCGAAAAAGAGGTACAAGGTTGATGAGTGCATCTATAGCCCTACATCAATGTCTATTGATCCTCGTTTGTCGACAATCTACAAAGAGTCAACCAGTCTTGTGGGTATTGATAAACAAAAGGAGGACCTTGTCAAATGGGTAATAGACGAAGGGCAACAGTTGAAGGTCACAGCTATTGTGGGATTTGGAGGTCTAGGAAAGACCACGCTCGCAAATGAGGTGTACCGTAAAGTGGAAGGGCATTTCGACTGCAATATATTTTTGTCTATTTCTCACAAGCCCGATATTACAAGGTTGCTCAATGGTGTTATATCAAAATTGAAGCTGCAACTTCCATCTTCATATGCTTGCGATGTGAATGATTTCATCAATACCCTTGTAGATTATCTACAGGATAAGAGGTATGCACCCATTGTTCTATAGTAGTGGAAAGTAATGTCGTATAACACTGTAACCCTTTTTTTTTAATGAAATAACATTGTACATGTAACTACCTTGAGTTTGCAAAAGTATTTCTATATTTTATCATTTATTATTTGTCAATTGTGTGTTTAGCTTCGTATATATTTAATTGCACAGGTTAAAGTAAGGTGAACAAAATTTGTACCAACAGAAAGACAGACTTAAAGGTTGACTTTGCAACTGCATATATAGGTTGGAATATTACGTACCATATAATAATTTGATCTTATACTCCTGAAGTTTAATAGCAGAATAGAAGTGCCAAAACAACCATGACTGTAAGACAAAAATGTAAGACAAATAAAACCATTCTCATTCGGTGTTCCAATCTCTCATAAGAAAACATAATTTTCAATTGGAAAAGGTCTCTCCAAGAGGTACTTCTAGGGACTTCTAGAGAAAAAGTCTCCAAAAAGTTTCCCATGTTTGGTTTCCTAGTGGGGCTTTTTTAAGTCCCAACAGAAACTTTTCTGGAACCAAAAACCACCTTAGTCCTGTTCCAAAAAAAAAAAAAAAAAAAAACACTAGTCTGATCCATAATATATTTTTATAGTTAAGATATAGATAAATAGCATCTTCTCCGCCTTGCATTTCTAAACTGAAAGATGCTTATATGTATATTTTTTAACAT
Source organism: Hyparrhenia diplandra (assembly GCA_015847255.1). Classification (NCBI taxonomy): domain Eukaryota; kingdom Viridiplantae; phylum Streptophyta; class Magnoliopsida; order Poales; family Poaceae; genus Hyparrhenia; species Hyparrhenia diplandra. Next base: position 887,464 of record JADLZK010006897.1, read on the forward strand.
ATGCTCTATGTGGAATATCACTGTAGGTACTTAATTATAGTTGATGATTTATGGGATATGCAAGCATGGAACATTATTAGCTGTGCTTTTCCTCGAAATGATAAAAGGAGCAGAGTTATAGTAACTACAAGAATTGAAGATGTGGCAAAAGGCATGCTGCAGTGACCATGGATGCATTCATATAATGAAACCGCTTAGTGACTCGGACTCAAGAAAACTGTTCTTTAGTAGAATATTTGGCTCCCAAGATGCTTGCCCTTCTCAATTCATAAATATCTCTTCTGAAATTTTGAAAAAGTGTGGCGGTTTACCACTTGGAATTTTAACGGTAGCTAGTATTTTAGCATGCCAACCCTCAAGAATAAAGGAGCAGTGGGAGTATATAAAGTATTCTCTGACCCCTGATTCATCAACACATCCTACATTGGAAGATATGATGCATATTCTTGATCTTAGATACAAGAACCTTCCCCAACATCTAAAGGCGTGCTTTTTGTATCTTGGCCTTTATCCGGAGGATCGGGTGATTAGCAAGGGTGAGCTTGCTAGGCGGTGGGTGGCTGAAGGTTTTGTGACCAGTAGCTCTCTTGCAACAAGCTATTTCAATGAGCTCATCAATAGAAGTATGGTTCAACCCATATATGATAGACATAATTTTGAGGTTTCATACTGCAGAGTACATGATATGATGCTTGAACTGATTCTAAGGAGGTGTAGAGAAGATAACTTCAGCATTGTGGTCCATGATCCCCGTTCATTGACTGAAGTGCAAGAAAAGATCCGTCGACTGTCCGTTGACTTGAGTGGTGCAGATGATGATGACACAATAATGCAAGTGAACTGCAAAAGCTGTCGTCTGTCACAAGTTCGTTCTCTTGCCATCCATGGAGCCTCCAAGTGGATGCCTCATTTGACGGAGTTGAAGTATCTGCGGGTGCTCTTCCTCGATTTCACTAAGCGTGTGCCAAGAATTGACCTTTCAGGTATCATCCATATGCCACAGCTGAGGTATGTGAAGGCGGAATGCAAGTCATGGTTTACAGGTGCACCGGAGCTCCACGTTGTGCTTCCTAGTCAAATTCGAAGCCTGCGACATCTGGAGACACTGGAGATGCCTAGTTCGTCAATCTGCATCATCCCATCAGACATGGTTGATTTGCCTCGCTTGTCCAATCTGATACTGCCTTCGGGCATGAGGATGCCAGCTGGGATTGGCAAGATGAAATCGCTGCGAGCATGGCATTACTATAGTCTTCACAAGAACTCACCAGAAAACATTGCCGCACTTGGGGAGCTCACCAATCTGGCTAGCTTGACCCTCATTTGTCGGAAGGTGGCCTGGGAAGCTGATCTCAGATGCATGGATGATGATGATGATACGCCGGAGGCAACATGGATGCCCTCTCTGTGCTCTTCCCTCGAAAAACTAGGCAACCTAAAGGATCTCAACATAGTTTCAATATTTGAAACTTGCAACGGTGATGCCCTGAGCTCGCTTATTTCCGCTCCTTTCCACAACCTTGAGGTGCTTGATCTCTATTCATGGAACTTCTCCAGAGTTCCCAGGTGGATGGGCGACCTACACTACCTCCGCTATTTGCGTCTTGGGTTGATGCTCAAGGACACCACCAAGTCTATGTCTATGACAAGCTGCTGGGAGGAAGATGTTGGTATCATTGGGAAGCTACCCTCTCTCATCCTACTATGGCTGCGGATGCCGGTTACCCTGATGGAGAGGACTGTGATAGGCAGCTCCATGGGATTCGCTGTTCTGGAGCAATTCTTCATCCACTGTGATGGGATATCGCGCCTGACCTTTGAAGCAGGGGCCATGCCAAGCCTCTGGAAGCTCACGTTAGGAATTGATCCAGATGAATGGGACAAGGCACCACCTGCCGGGCTCCAGCACCTTTCCAGCCTCACGGAAATCCGTGTGTTTGCCTTGCGAAACGACACCAGGCGGCTTAATAAAGAAATAGAAAACGAAATAGCTGCCAAGGAGCACATCAAAGGCGTGTTGCAGGAAGCTGTTTATACTCTTCCGTGTCGCCCAAAAGTTGAAGCGGGATGGTAAGTTTCCTTGTTAATCCACGTCTCTTTTGAATGCATTCCATGTACTATAGAGTGGGTGCATCTGTATCTCCGAGATGCATATATAAGCTTCTTGTTCCGTGATTGGAAATTATATATATACACTTTAATTCACAAGCGTGCTGCTGACACTACAGGCCCAAAAATACATGTTGGGATTGATGCGAATCATGTGCACACTCAGACTCAGCCAGAGACTCGCGAGAGGACATCAAAGATAACACGTACGAGACAATACAACTTTTCAGAAATCATGCTGGACAAGGTTCAGCTCCTCAATCATTTGTGATTTGTGACATTGTAAACGAAAGCTACTTTTTTGCTGCACCAATATATAGAAACAGGAACGCTGCCGTTCAAGTATTACTATTCCTTTTAATGCTTTCACATCGCCTCGTTACTTCACAGTTCACGCACACTTTACCGCCCAAAGGACAAGACGGTGACCAGAGTGCGAATCAAAGCCAATCAAATTTTTTTTTTTCGAAAGTTGGCTCATATAATACGATCAATCCGAAGGGCTTATACAAACCTATAGATCGCACATGCCAACAAGTGAAAAAAAATAACCTTACAGTTGTTCAGAGATGAAACAGAAACACTATAGAAGTAACACAAACTGCGAACACATGGTTGATTTAGGTCACATGTGTTTAGTTTTGTGATTGAGTGATTGTCAACAGTCAACATTTTAATTCTATTTTCCTTTATTCTTTATGCTTGGCTATGTTTACCGGCACACGTGGAGTGTGTCGAAGGCGTATCTCTTGGTTCGTGGTGTGCAGGTGTGGAGCTCGAGAGATGGTAGGCGACGGCGAGGTGAAGGGGCCAAGGAGGGCGTGCCATGCCGACGAACCGCGGAGGTGAAGGACGGACGAAGGCTTGGACCGAGGGACGGATCGCCGGGTGGCTAGCCATGGTGGTGACATCACGGGACATCGGCGAATGCAAGAAGGGCGTGATGGGACCATGTCGATCGGGTCAAGGCGGAGAGCGTGCGAGGCAGAGCGGGGAGCTCGGATGACTTGGCGACTTCGAGGCGGTCAAGGCGGCGATGACATGTGTCGAGGAGGTTTGGTGGTTTGTCCTCAAAACCATCGGTGCGGGTTTCGTGGTTTGGGCCTCAAAACCACGGGTGCGGGTTTGGTGGTTTGGGCCTCAAAACCATCGGCGAGTTTCACGGGTTTGGGCCTCAAAACCCGGTGGGCGTTCGGTGGATGGAAGGGCGGCGGCGTGGCGGCATCCGGGAGATTGCGCGGAGGCGATGCTACGGATGAGGAGGCGCGGTGGCCGTCGAATCAAAAATTACCCGGAGTCGACCAAAATAGCCCTAGGGTTAATGGTTTGGCTCATATGTATCGAATGGCAAAATAGGGATGAAAAATAAGGACCATACATAGAGGATGGCAGCCATCCTCCCCCTCTTTGCCTCTTTCATTTTTCGTTTTTATTTTCCCCAATTTAGGGTTCTTGTTTAGAGGTCCAAGAACATCAAATTGGTGACATTTTGTGGTGATTTTCGTTTGGGAAGGGGGAGCCCAAAATCTCCCTGTCGTCTCGGGCGTTTTGGATTAAATTTCTTCTTCACCGCTGTGTTTTTCGCTGAACTGGATCTCGTGTTTTTCCTGTGCTCTTCTGTCTTTGGTCTTGTGCAGGTCGCTGGTTTTGATTTGGCTGGAGAAGTAGTCAGGGGGCGAGCGCCACCCCAACTTCGGCAGCGAGCAGGGCTCCGCCTTGGTGCCCCTGGTGCTCACGCACGCACGGCAACAGAGGCAGGGCAGGCTCCTGGTGTTCCTCGCCAGGACAGAAGCAGGCTGCCTGTCTTCCTTGGAGCACGAGCACCACAACAGCAGTTGTTTCAAGCCGACTGCATCGACCCCCTTCTTCAAGCTTCGGTTTCTTCAACGAAAGGTCGATCTTTTCTTGTGCTGTGAGTTGGCCATCGAGCCAATCTTTCTCTTCTTGTGCAGGGCAGCAGATCAAGCACATGTGTGCGAGTTTTCAGCGTCCGATAAACTCAGCTTAGTCTCTGTTTTTCTGTGCTCACTAGATGCTTGATGAAATGCCTCTGTAGTTTTCTTCTCTCTGTTATTTCGTTTCTTGGCAGGTGGACAGTCTGTTGCTTTCAGTCTGATTCTTTTTTGAGAACAGCAATAGTGTGTTTCAATCGATGACTAGCAGCAGTAGTTCTTGCAAGTCGATTTCAGCACCATGCCTTGCTTGCACGTGATTTGGGAGGCTATTTTCTTGAGACGTCACTTTCATCCAACAGTGCTATTTAGTTGTTTATTCATTTGAGTGTTGTGATGCATAGCAAGCTGCTATTTTCATGAGCACGCACCAGTGCTTTGCTTGCACGAGATTAGTCTTGATTTCTCAAGTCTTGTCTTGTCTCCATCAAGCTACATTAGTTCTTTTGGTTTAATCTTGACCAGCTTAAGTGTCGTTGGCAGTGTTACTTTGGAATTTCTCTCTTGATATTTAATCCATGATTTATTCACTTGTGCTTTGATTTGAGATCCGATTTTTACGATGACACTCTATTGATCCGAGGAATTCTTCGGGTACTCGTCACGAGTTGACTTGGGTATTTTGGTTTCGAAACTTCGCTTCTTCTCTATAGAAGTCGGGTGGCTCATTTTCTATCCTCGGTTCGACTTTTCGCTTTTGTCGATGGCGTGTGATCGTTTGAGGTGTCCCGCTGTGTTCCTTGGGAACACCCACCCAATCATTTGGGTCGTGGACATCTTAGTGCTCTCTTTGCTTTCGCGACACTTTGCTACTAGTTAGCACGCGTGTTATTCGGGTCTTCTTGCGAGTTTGCTTTTGAGGTTGGGGGTTGAGCCGATGACCGAAATTGAAGGAAAATCGAGGCTCCCATTCACCCCCTCTGGTCGCCGTTTTGGTCCTTCAATTGGTATCGGGAGCCGGTTAGGATCACTTCCACCCTAATCGGTCCGTGATCCGCAAGAAGGCGACATGGATCGTGGTTTCGGCCACTTTGGCAAACCTCCGGAGTTCGATGGCACCAATTGTCCCTATTGGAAGATTAAGATGCAAGCACACCTTACGGGGGATGGATTGGAGAGTGTGGGAGATTGTCGAGGATGAGAACTACCAAGTGCTAGCCGCTCGAGTGGGTGAGGAACAAATAGCCCAACACAATGCCAACAACCGAGCGAGGAGCGTTTTGTTCTCTAGCCTCAAAGACGCTGAGTTTGAGAGAGTTGCCACTTGTGAGACCGCTCGTGAGGTGTGGAGGACACTTGAGAGTTACCACGAGGGAACCCCACAAGTCAAGGCCCGCCTATATGAGACCTACAAAGAGAGTACAATAACCTAATCCAGCTTGATGGCGAGTCCATCGATTCTCTCTTCGCCAGGTTTCAGACGATCTACAACAAGCTGCGGGCGAACAAGCCTTCGGAGAGGCTTGATGATCACGAGAAGGCGATGCGGCTCTTGTACGCCTTGGATCGGAAGGTGTGGGATGTGAAGGTGTCCGCGATCATGGAGTCCGCCAACTATGACACCCTCACACCCGACGAGCTCTACAGCAAGCTGAAGTCCTCCGAGATTGAGGCCCAGATCCAAGCGAAGCTCAAGAACCCATCTGCGTCGAGCGTTGCACTTGTCTCAGGTAAGGGCAGTTCCAGTTCTTCTGCTAACCCATCACAGATCTCTTTTTTTGCCTTGTCTTCTTTGGTATCTGTGACAGAGGAGCAGTTGGACCGCCTTGGGGACGATGAGTTGGCTCTCGTCATCAGCCGATTCTCGCAGTTCCACAACAACCGCTTGAACCGTCGGCGTGGCGGTGGTCTCAAGGGCGGATGCTTTGAGTGCGGCGATTCGGACCACTTTGTCGCCGCGTGCCCCAAGAAGAGCAAGGATAAGTACTCCGGCGAGAAGTACTACTCCGACAAGCACGACTCCGATAAGCGCAAGGACAAGCGTGAGTACACCGTCGACAAGCACAAGTCTAAGAAGGGCTTCGACAAGGAGGCGATCAAGAAGAAGTACCTCAAGCGTGCCAAGGAGAACAAGGACGCCTTCTTCGCCTCCCTCAGCGATCTCGATAACGATGGGCAAGCTTCCTCCAGCGACGAGGAGCCCGAGCGCAAGATCGAGGAAAAGCTGAACGGACTTTGCTTCGTCGCCAACTCCAAGTATGGGGGCTTCTGCACCATGGCCCTCGACGGAGCGGTGGCCGACAGCGTCAAGCCACACTGTAGCGACTCTTCCCCTGAGGTATCTCCTATAATTGAATCTCTCACTGATGAGGTTGACTCTTTGGGCGATGCGCTTGTGTGTCAGGAGAAGTTGCTCAAGCGAGCAGCTAGGGAGAGAAAGGAGTACAAGGAGAAGTGGGAGATAGCTGTGAGGGAGCTAGAGTTGGCTAGGAAGCCTGTGAAGTTGTCTGATGAGACGGAGTGTGATGCTTGTGCTATGCATATGTCTAGCATCATGTCTTTGCAATCCAAGTACTCTGCTTTGCTAGATGAGCACGTTGAGCTGAAGGCTAAGCCTATGTTGTTGAGTGCATGCAAGTCTTGTCCAGGCTTGCAATCTGAGATGGTAGAGAAGGCTGCCAAGCTTGCTGTGCTTGAGAAGACCAGCTCAGATAGCACCGTGCTGAAGTGTGCTAAGTGCGAAGCTTTGGAGAATGAGGTGATGTCTTGTAGGCATGACAAGGGGAGAGTCGAAGAGGAGAACAAGTACCTTCGCTCTGTCCTGAGTTGGGTGTCTAGTGGAGAGCCACGGCTTGGCATGATGATGAGTCGGGGTTCAAGAGGGGACCGACACAACGGGATTAGGCTTTGCAATAGGTGGGAAGGGTGAAGTAATCTATGGCAAGGTTGGTCAAGGTAGTGGTTTGAGCTCGAGTGAAAAACCCAAAAGCACTCCCAAGTTGACCAAGATCACCCCACCTAAGCCTACCAAGCCCATTGTGCAAAATGGCATTCTCCAAGAGGCCCCAAAGACTCCACCTCCCAAACAAGTGTGGATTCCTAAACCAAACCACCTCAAGAACCCACTTGACACTTTGCCCAAGATCCCTCGAGGAAACCCTTCCTAGAGCCAATGCCACAACAAGAGTGAACCATCCACCCAAGAGAGTGAACCAACAACCACCTAAGAGAGAGGTGAGGTATCACTGTGAGTACTACCAGAGAGATGGTCACTTGTTTGAGTTTTGCTTTAGGAGGAAGAGGGATGCTAGGCGTCAAGTTGAGTTTGAGAACCGTGACTTGTATCACCCACCACTTGGCTTGTATGAGAGGGGTGTGCAGTCGGTTCAGAGGCAGTTTGCTAGGTCAGGAGGTAGGAGGCCTCAAAGGGCAAGGCCACAGTTTGTGAGACCCCATGGTGGTCGTGCTCCGCGAGTGGATGTTGATCCTCGCTTTGGGAGCTTTGAGTTTGACACGAGGAGTGCACCACACTTTGTTGTGCGTGGTGAGCACTTTGGGAAGAAGGGTCATGGGATGTTTGTTTTGCCTAACGCCTATCTTAGGCAAGATGGTCAACATTGGTATTCTTCCATGTTTACTAACCCCAGTGTTGTGCCATTTGCTCATCCCATGTTTTTCCAATGATGTAGGTGACTAAGTCTTGGGTTCCCAAGTTTTTTTGTTGTTAACCCTTTGGGATCCAAGACTTGCGTTTCTTTGTCCTCTCTTGTGTAGGTATGAGGACATGAGTTGGAAAAATACGTGTTTGGTGGAACTTGATTCTTTATCGTGGTGTGATCAAGACTTGATGGTTGTCTACGCCACTTTGATGGCCTCCAAGAGGCATGTGCCTTATTGTGACACCTACACATAGTCTGTGAGCTATCATATACCCTCATGCCTTGTACATTCATGATTTCCCTACTTGTGGTATGAGATAGTTGTTCGTTTGCTCTTGTATATTGCTTGCTTGTATTATACTTGTATCATGCTTTTATATCCTTTATAGCATGTGTTATCTTGTGTATTATATGCCATGCTAGCCTTTGTGCCCTTTGTTTTCTAGTTTTCTTTTGCTAGATGGCTTTGGTTGAGGGGGAGTTGGGAGTTTGCTATCCTTTTTGAGGGGTAGCTTTGTAGTTGATGTACAGTTGTAGCTTTAGGTTTGTTTTGATTTGTGCGTCATCTTGTATCATATTGCATCCATCATGTACACTATTGCACTTTGAGCTTCTTGTTTATATTGATCACAATGAGACTATGCTCATTTTAGTGTAACAATTACATGTTGGTGCTTACGACTTGTGCTCTTTTCGCTTAATTGATATATGTTATGAGCAAAGCTGTTTTTCATGTGAACTTGCTTAACAACAATAAATCTTGCAAAATGTTCACCATTGAGATAGTTCCTAGCATGTTTAAGTTGTTGAGATCCTTTGTGCTTATCATGTATGCTAGGTATTTGTTGACGGTCACCAACGACATATTTTTAACGTCAACATTCTACCAATAAGGGGTGAAACTATACCTTACTACACACATATACATTTATTATTGACATATTTCCACTTGTAGTGTCCAAATTATTATTGTGCAGATTTATATAAGAAACAAGTGGAAAATACACCAAAAGGCGCCTCCACGAAAGCGCATTCTCGGAAAACATCAAGCCCAAGGGAGAAATGGACCAAACACGCAGAGCTGGGCGAGCAAACATCGCCACACAACTTTTCAAGCCCAAACACGCCAGCTGCCAAGGCCCGGCCCGAACCGAGCCCAGACAGTGCGCGCGCACCACACTGGTGCGCCCGCACCCATCCTCGAGGCGGTTTAGGCCCGAGGTTTGGCGAGGCGGTTTGTTACCTTCCAAAAGCGACGTTGCCGGCGTTGGTTGGTCGTTTTAGCAAACTAGGAAGGTATTCCCAGGTCGGTTTTGGCTCCTTCCATGTGGGGAGGGGCATTTTCCAATGAGCCCCCTCTCCTCTACCTATAAAAGGAGGCCATCTCCCACCATTGTAATACACACCTCACAATGTAGCCTCTCTTCTTCTTCTTCTTCTTCTTCTCCCTTTCTTCTTCTTCTTCTTCTACTTCTTCTTCTTCCTCCTCCTAGTAGGGTTAGGATGTGGAGCTAGGCAAAGCTACGAAGGAGGGCTTGGCTCCTTGGAAGATGGATTCCGGGAATAAATCTTTCTATGGTATTCTTCCAAAGCCTTGCTCTTATCTTATCTTGGTTGTGCATTAGGATTAGAGTCTTCATGTTATTTCTATACCTCATGATTTATCCTATGATCCAACATGTTATTCTTGACATGATCATGACACATGAACTAGTCTATAGTTTCTATGTTGTGATATCATCATATAGAACTTTATGCTTAAACCATTCATGCAATATAATTGGGTAGTGTCGGGATTGTCTTTGAATGGCGGTTCGTTGTGTCCTTCGGGGCTTGCTCGTGTCCTATTCCGTCCATCCGTAGGGTGGGGGCCATGGGGGACATGAGTAGTGTCCTAGTATCTTGGGGACGTGGTGTCCGGATGCAGGTATCCTTCGAATATGAGTGCATGCCACGGTTGAGGGGGTAGGCGGCTTGGTCGTGACAAGCCTTGACCGTCCCTTTGAAATGCCCCCACGTTCGTGTGTCTTTGTAGGAGTTAAGTAAATGCCTTCCTTTAGGGCGGATGCTCGGGAGGTCTCCCCCGTCCATTTCATTCTCGGCTCCGACCTCCCGCTCATGCGTGTTGCCCGACTATCAAGCGGTTCTATGCACAGCCATGACTAGAATCTGTATGCTCCACTTAGGTCTTTCTTTATTCCTTATTTATCTTTATCCTTGAGTTTGGCTTAAGTGAGTGTGTCAAGTTATCCCTTTACCGTTCCTTTATATCCCTGTTATGAGCATTGGTCCATTACATAGTCATGTTATCCTGTTCATGTCTCTATTAGATCCTTTTCCACCATGCCTTCCTTTGGGAAAATATAAATAACGATACCGAATACTTAGGGTGAAATGCTACAATGATAGATCCGTCCGCTACTTGCGGATGAATATCTTCTTAGGCAAGATCTATCACCGTTGATGTACCTAGTGTTATCACCGACATGGTGGTTTCACTTAGGAATGTCAACGGCGCATTTCTGGCGCCGTTATTAGAGATGGGTTCTAAACCTGTTTCTAGTGATTGCGCTTAAGAAATGCAACAAGCATTTCTCGGCGCCGTTCTTAGGGAAGGCATTGGTTTTTATAAGGCATCTCTTAGAACATGTTCGTCATGATAATATGCATGTGTAGTGACCTTTGTTCATAACAGCTTATCTAAAAGAAAAAAATCTTTTATATATAAAAAAACTCTTATAAAAAGAAAAAAAATCTTATAAATAAAAAGCAAGGACTTGTTATCAAGTTAGTATGCACCTTCGGGTATTCTTGTCACTAACCATTTCAGGTGGAGACTAAGAAGAACAAAGGGGCACGCGACGCTTGAAAACATGGAGGCTACATCTACAAGAAAACTTTGATACTCTTGGGCGGAGGAACACACTCAAAAAGAGACCACGACTTTGCACACTTGACTTTTTCACGAAAGTCCAAGTGTGTGAGGGAAGATGGTGAGAATATCAAGTTCCAAGTGCACCAAGGGGATTAAAAAAAAAGAGATCGAAAAAAAAAAGAGAGAAAAAAATATATGATGAAAAAAAAAAAGAGAGATGAATAAGAGATTAGCCTCACCTTGCTATATATAAAAAAAAGAGAAAAAAAGAGTTGAAAAAAAAAAAAAAAAAAAAAAAAAAAAATAAGAGGAGAGAGGAGCGAGGTTGGCCCCATATGGTCAAAGAAAACAATGAAGACACTGACTCCACCCTTCATTGCTTCCATGTAAGCAAGAAGGGATCTTTCTCTCCCAAGACCTTGTTACAACTGGGTGAGTTTGGTCCGCCTCCCTCTACTCCGGTGTGAGGAAGTTATTACCAAATCAAGATCATCACGCTACCGATGCGGCAATTATGAACTCTATCCTCAAGCTGCTTAGGTCAAGTACACTCAGTGCGCAAAGGTCCAATTAAAGAAAAAAAAAGTAAAAAAAAAATAAAAGGTAAAAGGAAAGGAGGAACATCCTCCTCTACACCTTTGTGACCACTAAGGCCCATGGTCCATATACACTACCGTGTATATCACTTAAGCCTTGTGGCCCGCCCGAGATGGATCATCAAGCTACCACCGCGGGAGTTTCAACATCTTGCCTTCATGCATGGTTGGTACACACACACTTTCGTGCATAAAGGTAATAATTCACCAATTCTTTTTACTCATACTTATCTCCATATAAAAAGAAAATATTATTTCATGATGAAGATAAAACAAGGCTAGACTTATATTGCATCTTTATCTTATCCTTGTTTGAGTATGAAAAATTTGGTGAAGCTTTTATGTTCTCCCTTGATAATAAAGTCCTAAAATAAAAATCTTTGAAAAAAAAAAAAAAGCTGCTCTTTTGCTCCTTCCCGCATATGTTCGAAAATTTGGTAATCACGAGAAGGATGGTAAATCCACTCGTGAATCTACCATATACTAACCATGCGGGAAAAAGCCAAAAAGCACGGGGGGTAAAACCCCGATCCAATGGGCTTTGAGCTAGCTTGGGGAGAACCAAAAACATGGTAATGTGAACCTTTCACTCTCATCCTTTTCCGTTACCATGCCAAAAAAAAAAAAAATATGTTTTATAAAATATTTTATTATCAAAATAAACAAAAATATTTTACTACACAAAAATCTATAAATATTTTTGAAAAACTAAAATAAAAATCTTTATAAATAAAATAAATTCTTCTATGAAAAAAAAAACTAAGAAAAATATTTTCCTAAATAAAACATATTTTCTAAATAAATTTTTAGTATATATAAAAAACGATAATCATTTTGTTTGCCACCGCAATGCCTTTATCTCCATTGGATGAATCTTGTTTTCAATTCATGTTTCCATTTTCTATGTCGGTATGTTGCGGTTTTGGAAGTCGTGATCATTTAGCTGATGATCCTACTTCCATAGACTTTTTTGAATTGAGCATGGTGCTTAGGTCTAAAAGTCTACCTTAATCGGATTAGACATGGAGTCGAGTTTGATTATTGAAACAAAACTACTAGTGTAGAATTTGGTCAACCATATGGACTAACCCCTGCGAGAAAGTTATCAAATTTAAGAGGGTAAGTCCAAGAGATGACAATGGAGGTCAAAAGTTGTTTGGTGAACCAAAAAAAAAAAATAATAATGATAACGATAAAATAAAAATAAATAAATAAATAATAAAAAAACCTTTGAAACCCCAAGAATGGTTGTCCCGCTCTTCCAAGATCATCACAAAACAAGCTTGGGGGAGTCTCCTGGCACGCTCAAAATACGATGTTAATCAAGGATCCATTCATAGCGTTCACAAGCTAGCAACGTTCATAAACCGAAGGTAAGTCAAAAAGCTAGCTTGGGGGAGGACTCCCGCAAAGGTAACTTGTATCTCACATTCCATTCGTTATTTTCTTATCTTATATGAATGATGAGGTATGAGGATAAAAAAAATATATATATATTAAAAAAAATAAAAAAAGAAGGGAAGAAGAAAGAGAGAAAGGAGACTTATTCCAATCCATATATATGTGTTGTAGAAATGTTTAGTTCTACCCTGTTGAAATGATGAATAGTTGCTTTCTGTCTTATGTTTCTCACATTGCCTAGTTTATAATTCGAATTTCTCTAAAGTTTGGGTTTAGTGGCTAAGTCTAAAAAACTCATCTGAAAAAAACCTGATTCATGTGGGTTGCATAGGCTCTATCTAGTCTAAGTTGTTGCCAAGTATGATATGGTACAAATGGATTTGCTATGATTTTGTCCAAAAAAAAGAAACTTGACATCCGGGAGTCTAATCGAAAGAAAAGAGAAATGATATGGGCTATGCTAAAAAAAAAAAAAAAAAAAAAAAAGAAAGAAAGAAAAAAGAGATGAAAAATGGACATGTGTCCGAGGGCGAGTAGATCCCACATCTCAAAAAAAAAAAAAAAAAAAAAGAAGAGAGGAAATAAAAGACAAAAGTCTAGGGCGAGCAAAGCCCACCTCTCCAAAAAAAAATATATATAGCAATAAAGCCCATACTTTCTCCAAAAAAAATATAGAACTTAAATAAATAAATCTCGGATGAGAAAGTTGATCAAAAGGATGAATGAAAAGTATTTACATTTACAACCGTTCTATCTCGGCAACCGCCCAAGACTTTGAGAAAAGCTAAAAAGCCCCGCTACGATGAAAGGTAATAAAGGGTGAGAAAAAGATGATGTGCCATTTTATTCAAACTCTAGTAGAAAATCTTATTATAACCCCGGCACTTGTGAAACATAATCGGCATAGTAGCAACTCTCGATCAACAACCAAGTACTTATCTTTGCTCGAGGGACGCGCAAAGGGTAAGCTTAAGGGGAGTTTGTTGACGGTCACCAACGACATATTTTGAGCGTCAACATTCTACCAATAAGGGGGTGAAACTATACCTTACTACACATATATACATTTATTATTGACATATTTCCACTTGTAGTGTCCAAATTATTATTGTACAGATTTATATAAGAAACAAGTGGAAAATACACCAAAAAGGCGCCTCCCGGAAAGCGCATTCTCCCGAAAAACATCAAGCCCAAGGGAGAAATGGACCAAACACGCAGAAGCTGGGCCGAGCAAACATCGCCACACAACTTTTCAAGCCCAAACACGCCCGACTGCCAAGGCCCGCCCGAACAGAAAGCCAGACAGGTGCGTAGCGCACCACTGTGCGCCGCACCCATCTGGCGGTTCGGGGCCCGTGTTTGCGCGGCGGTTTGTTACCATCCAAAGCCCGGCGTTGCCCGGCGTTGGTTGGTCGGTTTAGCAAACTAGGAAGGTATTCCCGAGGTTGGTTTTGGCTCCTTCCATGTGGGGAGGGGCATTTTCCAATGAGCTCCCTCTCCTCTACCTATAAAAGGAGGCCATCTCCCACCATTGTAATACACACCTCACAATGTAGCCTCTCTTCTTCTTCTTCTTCTTCTTCTTCTTCTCGCTTTCTTCTTCTTCTTCTTCTACTTCTTCTTCTTCCTCCTCCTAGTAGGGTTAGGATGTGGAGCTAGGCAAAGCTACCAAGGAGGGCTTGGCTCCTTGGAAGATGGATTAGGGAATAAATCTTTCTATGGTATTCTTCCAAAGCCTTGCTCTTATCTTATCTTGGTTGTGCATTAGGATTAGAGTCTTCATGTTATTTCTATACCTCATGATTTATCCTATTATCTAACATGTTATTCTTGACATGATCATGACACATGAACTAGTCTATAGTTTCTATGTTGTGATATCGTCATATAGAACTTTATGCTTAAACCATTCATGCAATATAATTGGGTAGTGTCGGGATTGTCTTTGAATGGCGGTTCGTTTGTGTCCTTCGGGGCTTGCTCGTGTCCTATTTCCGTCCATCCGTAGGGTGGGGGCCATGGGGACATGAGTAGTGTCCTAGTATGCGGGACGTGGTGTCCGGATGCGGTATCCTTCGAATATGAGTGCATGCCACGGTTGAGGGGGTAGGCGGCTTGGTCGTGACAAGGCTTGACCGTCCCTTGAAATCCCCCCCACGTTCGTGTGTCTTTGTAGGAGTTCGTAAATGCCTTCCTTTAGGGCGGATGCTCAGGGAGGTCTCCCGTCCATTTCATTCTCAGCTCCGACCTCACGCTCATGCGTGTTGCCCGACTATCAAGCGGTTCTATGCCTGACCATGACTAGAATCACGTATACTCCACTTAGGTCTTTCTTTATTCCTTATTTATTTATCTTTGTCCTTGAGTTTGGCTTAAGTGAGTGTGTCAAGTTATCCCTTTACCGTTCCTTTATATCCCTGTTATGAGCATTGGTCCATTACATAGTCATGTTATCCTGTTCATGTCTCTATTAGATCCTTTTTCACCATGCCTTCCTTTGGGAAAATATAAATAACGATACCTGAATACTTAGGGTGAAATGCTACAATGATAGATCCGCGGCTTTTGCGGATGAATATCTTCTTAGGCAAGATCTATCACCGTTGATGTACCTAGTGTTATCACCGACATGGTGGTTTCGATTAGGAATGTCAATGGCGCATTTACGCACCGTTATTAGAGATGGGTTCTAAACCACGTTTCTAGTGATTGCGCTTAAGAAATGCAACAAATGACTATGTCTCATTCATCGAGTTATACACTTGCTTAGATGACCACATGCTTTTTATTTGCTAAAATCTGAAATCTAAGCTAAGTGTATGGAAAAGATCGAGATGGGTCCATACCGCCCCACATCTAAGTCTTGGGACTCTTTGCTCATTGCACATGAGTTGAACCCGAGCTTGGTAGTGTTTGATCCGGACCATTGTCTTAAGCTTCGATTGCTCACATGCATAGGCTTGACATGGTTGATTAGTAAGGTGACGGTTGTGGATAACCACTCGCAACTTGCTTTGTCCAATGCTTGTAACATTTGCAACTCCGATAACTTGAAAATTTGACAAGTGTTGGCTCTGTTTTTGCATGATGTATAAACTTTGCTTGGGGTAGTTCACTTGATATACATGTGTAGCACTTGGTAGATTTCAGCTTACTTGTGCTATGTGCTATTCTTTGTGGTGGACACCTTCTCTGAAATGCTTAAAACTGAATCAAAATGCTTTCAAGTCATATTTCATATCTCTTGATCAGTTTGAGCATCATGTTAAGCACTTGACCTTGTTGCTATGACACTACCTAGAGCATCTTCTCATTTGGATTGCTATAAACTTGAAGCTCCCTCATATTGCATTTTCATGCATTTCATAGCTTGATTAGTGCATTTGCCAACAAGGGGAGAAAGATAAAAAAAAAGGTGTTTGCATTTATCCAGGGGGAGTAGCACTTTGAGCTAGATGTGTTGAGCCTTTGCCTCCTGTCTTGAGGGTCTAGCCGTTTGTGTGTGAAAGTAATTGGTTTGGAGCTGTGCTAGTGGTGTTGAGCCTGTTCTACCTCTTCTTGAGGACTACCTATTTGTTTAGCTTGGTTGTGTCGAGCCTTTTGCCCATGTCTTTGGGAACCAAGTTTTTTCTTTGCATATTTGCTATCCGGTGACTTTGTTTCAGCGTTTGTAAGCTTTTTGTTCACCTTGATGTGCTATCTTCTACCTTCTTACGTCTTTGTGTTTAATGTTGACAATGCACTCATCAAAGGGGAGATTGCGAACACATGGTTGATTTAGGTCATATGTGTTTAGTTTTGTGATTGGTGATTGTCAGCAATCCAACATTTTAATTCTATTTTCCTTTATTCTTTATGCTTCGGCTATGTTCACCGGCAGACGCGGAGTGTGTCGAAGACGTATCTCTTGGTTCGTGGTGTGCGGGTGTGGAGCTCAGAGATGGTAGCCGACGGCGAGGTGAAGGGGCCAAGGAGGACGTGCCGGGCCGACGAACCGCTGGAGGTGAAGGGCGGACGTGAGGCTTGGACCGAGAGACCGGATCGCCGGGTGGCTAGCCATGGTGGTGACATCCGGGACATCGGCGAATGCAAGAGGGGCGTGATGGGACCATGTCGATCGGGTCAAGGCGGCGAGCGTGCGAGGCGAGCGGGGAGCTCGGATGACTTGGCGACTTCGAGGCGGTCAAGACGGTGATGACATGTGTCGAGGAGGTTTGGTGGTTTGTCCTCAAAACCATCGGTGCGGGTTTTCGTGGTTTGGGCCTCAAAACCACGGGTGCGGGTTTGGTGGTTTGGGCCTCAAAACCATCGGCGAGTTTCACGGGTTTGGGCCTCAAAACCCGGTGGACGTTCGATGGATGGAAGGGACGGCACAAGGCGTGGCGGCATCACGGGAGATTGCGCGGGCGATGCTACGGATGAGGAGGCGCGGTGGCCGTCGAATCAAAAATTACCCGAGTCGACCAAAATAGCCCTAGGGTTAATGGTTTTGGCTCATATGTATCGAATGGCAAAATAGGGATGAAAAATAAGGACCATACATAGAGGATGGCAGCCATCCTCCCCTCTTTGCCTCTTTCATTTTCATTTTTATTTTCCCCCAATTTAGGGTTCTTGTTTAGAGGTCCAAGAACATCAAATTGGTGACATTTTGTGGTGATTTTCGTTTGGGAAGGGGAGCCCCAAATCTCCCCGTCGATCTCCGGCGTTTTGGATCAAATTTCTTCTTCACCGCTGTGTTTTTCGCTGAACTGGATCTCGTGTTTTTCCTGTGCTCTTCTGTCTTTGGTCTTGTGCAGGTCGCTGGTTTTGATTTGGCTGGAGAAGTAGTCAGAGGCGAGCGCCACCCCAACTCGGCAGCGAGCAGGGCTCCGCCTTGGTGCCCCTGGTGCTCACGCACGCACGGCAACAGAGGCAGGGCAGGCTCCTGGTGTTCCTCGCCAGGACAGAAGCAGGCTGCCTATCTTCCTTGGAGCACGAGCACCACAACAGCAGCTGTTTCAAGCCGACTGCATCGACCCCCTTCTTCAAGCTTCGGTTTCTTCAACGAAAGGTCGATCTTTTCTTGTGCTGTGAGTTGGCCATCGAGCCAATCTTTCTCTTCTTGTGCAGGGCAGCAGATCAAGCACATGTGTGCGAGTTTTCAGCGTCCGATAAACTCAGCTTAGTCTCTGTTTTTCTGTGCTCACTAGATGCTTGATGAAATGCCTCTGTAGTTTTCTTCTCTCTGTTATTTCGTTTCTTGGCAGGTGGACAGTCTGTTGCTTTCAGTCTGATTCTTTTTTGAGAACAGCAATAGTGTGTTTCAATCGATGACTAGCAGCAGTAGTTCTTGCAAGTCGATTTCAGCACCATGCCTTGTTTGCACGTGATTTGGGAGGCTATTTTCTTGAGACGTCACTTTCATCCAACAGTGCTATTTAGTTGTTTATTCATTTGAGTGTTGTGATGCATAGCAAGCTGCTATTTTCATGAGCACGCACCAGTGCTTTGCTTGCACGAGATTAGTCTTGATTTCTCAAGTCTTGTCTTGTCTCCATCAAGCTACATTAGTTCTTTTGGTTTAATCTTGACCAGCTTAAGTGTCGTTGGCAGTGTTACTTTGGAATTTCTCTCTTGATATTTAATCCATGATTTATTCACTTGTGCTTTGATTTGAGATCCGATTTTTACGATGACACTCTATTGATCCGAGGAATTCTTCTGGGTACTCTCGCCACGAGTTGACTTGGGTATTTTGGTTTCGAAACTTCGCTTCTTCTCTATAGAAGTCGGGTGGCTCATTTTCTATCCTCGGTTCGACTTTCGCTTTTGTCGACGGCGTGTGATCGTTTGAGGTGTCCCGCTGTGTTCCTTGGGAACACCCACCCAATCATTTGGGTCGTGGACATCTTAGTGCTCTCTTTGCTCGCGACACTTTGCTACTAGTTAGCACGCGTGTTATTTGGGTCTTGCGTGAGTTTGCTTTTGAGGTTGGGGGTTGAGCCGATGACCCGAAATTGAAGGAAAATCGAGGCTCCCATTCACCCCCCCTCGGTCGCCGTTTCGGTCCTTCACAAACAAGAAACACTTAAAGGCAAAAAATAATAGGAAACCTGGTCTACCCAGTTTTGAAACCAGTACCTGCGACTTCAGAATAATTCAGGAGGCTGATCTACAAAAGAAATGGCAAAAAGTCGTTTTAAATGAAATCCAAATGAGCTACTATTTCGCATACAACTTGCCAAGTATGATGTGAAGGTGTCCACAAAATTCACCTTCAAAAGATCAAAGCTTGACCACCAGAACTGAGAATACTCTCTCAAATTGGGGTTTAAATTTGACAATTTTTTCAAGAGATGTTGATTTGTGGGTCCTCGTGGAAACTTGATTTCAGGCAAAGTCTAGATATGTTTCCCATGAGTAACGTCAATCAAGAAGTGATCAAGATCTATGTCAAAAGTTCTGGTCCATGGTTTCTAAAGAATTCACAAAACAGGGCTTGGAATATGCCGGCAGTGGTGCCAAAGTGGAGATCCGGGTTCACATGCGAGACCAAGATTCCTAGAGTCACCCGCCAAGCCGGATTCTTGTCAGGCAGATTGCAGAAAAACAGAGCCCCATCTCACCATCTTGCTTGCTGAACCTGGCTACTTCTTCGACGGGGCCAGCCAGCAGATGCCTAGCTAAGTGGTTCAAGTACGGTCGACGGCCCAACAGGCCCATAAATCCGTGTCTTATACCCCACTAGAAGCATCCATGGAAGCAGCAGCTGCGGTTGACTGTTAGAAAACATACTGGACGAGAACCTGAAAAAGAACACCACACCTGAGGACGAGATGCGAAACTGTGTATGCATACTCTGTTTGATTAGTACTACCATCGTGAATGTAGTATTACATTTGTGCCGGACGAGACCATTGTTTCTGAAAGTAGAACATGCATGGCAATAAAACTGTTGATACAACAAAATAAGTTTCTTAAGTGCTGTGTACAGCATACTGCCCATGCAAATTGCTGGGGAAGAAAACCTGAGTTGAAATTAAACGCCAATCTTTTTTTTTTGGTAAGAAATGGAAGGCTAGAAAGATTTCCCAACTGATTTGTGCAGAGGCAACAGGGAAGATATATAGCAGGAGCAATGCGTGATGGTAATAGAGTCCCAATAATTCTGCACCGCGCTCTGTCCGTCTTCTACTCTTGTGTCTCCTCTCTCGGCCTACAGCGTCAGCAGACAGCGTGTTTGCCAGTCAGTTCATTGCATGCCAAACAGAAGTTAGTACTGTGACTGCAAACAAAAGCATACACATGTAATAGATCAGTTAGAGGTTCCGCATACCTAGCCCAGGACCCCGCTTCGCAAATACCGATGTCGGGATGACTCGGATGTGAGTCAGCTACTTCTTGGAACACCCTCCTGATCAAAACAACCTCCTCTGACTTCTTATCGTCCGTCGTTTCGTTGCTATAATTGGGAACCGTCCATACAGTTATTTTCTTGAGGCTCGACAAATATTGGAGACCGAGAGGTGTCGCCTTGTCCCATTTATGTGAATCCAGTGTCAACCAGAACTCCCGGAGATTGGGCGTAGCTCCATCCTCAAATGTCAGGTACAACATGACATCACAGTTGAACGCAAAAAACTCGAGAGTGTTGAACCCCTGTGGTCCCACCTATCGCCATCCTACCCGTAGGCATGCCTGGGATCCACAAATGGAGATTGATGAGACAGGGTAATGTTCCAATGATGTCAATATCATCCTGGAGCATTTGCTTCGCTCCAAGTTGCAAATCACGGAGCTTTTTCAGACCTCCAATCCACCTAGGAACTCTAGAGAAGATCAGTCCGTCTAGCCGAGCAAATCAAGATTTTGGAAAGGAGGTGAAAGCAAGAGCAGGGCATCGGCTCCGATAGCTATGGAATCAGACCTTAGCCAAACAGATTTGAGGTTACTTAGTTTCCCTAAGGAAAAATCAGAGCATCCATCCAGATAGTCATGGGTGTATCATCAGGGTTACGCGTTATGCGCAGCAATCGAGGCTGCAACTTTTTCGACTTGTTGTTGAGTTTCGAGGCCCACTACCGAAACTGGATATTTTGTGAGAGTGAAAAATAGTCACGAAAAACGGTTTTACTCTCACGAAAATAATGCGTGAGAGTACACCGTCACGCATTACTTCTCACGATATTAAACTCATGAAATACACACTTTCGTGAGAGTTCACCGCCACGGATTAATTTCATGAGAGTTCACCGTGACGGTCACTCTCATAAAAAGATCATTGCCGTCAGATTTACATCACTATTTTCATGGCGTTTTTTTAGATATTTCGTGAGAGCCCACCGTCACAAAGTTATTTCATGAGACTTAAGCTATTTCGTGAGAGGCCACCGTCACAAAGTTATTTCGTGAGACTTAAGCTATTTCGTGAGAAGCCACCGTCACCAAGTTGTTTAGGTGAGACTTAAGCTATTTCATGAGAGGCCACCATCATGAAATTATTTCGCGAGACTTATGGTATTCCGTGAGAGTTCACCGTCTTCTAGTTATTTCTTGAGAGTTAGTCACGAAAATTACCAATAGAGCCGAGAGTTAAATGTGCCACATATATAAATCCAAATCTCATTCCAACACATACATGAGTAATTTCCAACTATTACATTAAAAGGATATTGTCACGTGTACAAATATATACCTACGTTAAAAGGATAATGCCATGTGTACATACACCTACACTAAGTCACAAGTGCTAGGCATCCACTGAAGTTGTGAACGATGCCTTGGATAAAACAACTAGTGCACATAAACCCTACATGTAATTTCCAGTTCAAGATGGCACAGCTGCAAAGTCATTTCAAGTAATTTCCCCATGGCCTTCAACCTGTAACATTTTCCGAGAATTAACAAACCAGTGCACGAGAACAGTAATATAAATACAATTGTATGACTCATCATATGAAATGGACAGATATATACATGCATACATGGGCAAGCCTTTGTCATACTATAAGCATTACGGTTTCTTCCAAGTAGGAAGAACTACTAAACATATCGGACCCTCCATACAACTTGAGAAACAACTACAGATCTACATGTGACAAGTCTAGGCGATCAAATAAAATGGTTGTAGTCTGAAATGAGGGGAGTAACACGATCAAATAAAAATCTCCAATAGCAAACAAGCCACTGAGGACTACAGATATAGTTCAAGCAACTAAGTAGGATGGCAAGTGTTAAACAAAGCCAATTAGTGTAGCATGAAAGGTGCACTTAACAAATAGTGCAAATCACTGCTAGTCACCTGACAAACTGAAACCGACTTGATCAGTACATGACGTTGAACAAGGAGGAGCAACACACCTGCATGCATTGACATATAACACATTGTGTGATTCTCATTATACTAGCAGTACATGAAAAGAGCAAGCTGAAAAGAGGAAGTACATGAAAAGGGCAAGCTGCAAAAGGCGAGTTGCATAGGATAGTTGTAAATTAGGACACTTAGGCTGACAACAACTTGACTGAAATAACAACAATTATATGCAAACAAACTTTATAAAAGCAAGATTGTTCAATATATAGTGAGGCACAAAGGACACTACCAAGAAAATTGTGTGAGGTGCAAAGAATCCACGAGCTAATAACCTTGCATAGAACGCAAGCAGCAAGCAAACTTGAGGGAAATCTGACCAAACCTGAGGAAGGCGCTTGTCATCTCATCTTCATGAACCTAAATAATACTGAGGAAAGCACTTGAGGAAGGCGCTTGTCATCTCAAATTATCCTACTGCAGTAGCACCAACAATTTCTAAGCTAAATAGTAAGACACAAAAATACATGATCCAAAATAGTAGTTATAGATAGATAAGATGATCTTACAACACAAATGGCTCAGAATGCCACTAAAAAAATTCAAAGCAGCATGACAGAACTCAACTATTGTGGGTAGACAATTCATTTCAATCCATCAGTCTCAAACAACCCATATTTCTGTTTTCCAGTAAGTTTTGATGTAATCTCAAGATCAAATTCATGACAACTCAAATAGTGAAATGTGATTGAAAGTGAATTCCTGAGTACAATACAATATAACACAAGATAATATATGACTCATATTCTTGCGAGCAGTTGAAAACCTGGGTACTCTGGATAAATGTGGAATTTCTTCAGTCATTCATACTGTCTAGTTATGTTCAGGTCTGAATTAATAACACTTGCAAGTTATAGCAAAACTTTGTGGTTTTTTTCACAAGAAATCCCGAACCAGCAAGCCATCAATCTCTATGCGAGTTAACCAGCAAGCCATCGAGTCTATATGACATGAATTTGGGCAAGCCATCGAGTCTATTTGCTTTTGCACATCCATATTCTTTCCTAGGCAAAATCATGTACACCTAGCGTGCATAAGGCATAGTCAAATTCATCCAAGTCATATGCCAGTTAACATAATATAAGAAATAAAATGTTCCCATCCAATGGAACGCAAGATCAAAGCATGCATAGGGTCATTCATTAGCCCCCAATGCCCAATTCAAACACTAGTGGCAAATAAATATAGTAGAAATAGAAACTTCCAGATGGAGTGGGGCTTTGCGTGTGTCGACGGGCGTTCACCGGCCGGCCCGTAATAGCCACTCCCCAAATAGTTGTGTCTAGGCGTGAGGGGACTGGGAAGTGGTGGTGCACCGGCCGGCCCGTAATAGCCACTCCCCAAATTAGCTAGCTAGATTACCTTCGCGATGAAGCTGACGGATCCCTGGCCGCTGAAGTCACCGGACGGCGCATCTAGCATCACCGCCGCCGGAGGAGCCACGCCCCCGCCGATCCGCCGCCGGAGGAGCTGCGCATCGCGTCGATCCAGCCACCCGGCAGCAGCCCTGCGCCACTACCGGAGGAGCCCGCGCCACCGCAATGCCGCGCAGCTTCGGTCCGGTCATGCGAGAGAGACATGGGGAGATGGAGACTTGGGTCGGACGAAGGTGAGTGGATGAGGCTGAGAGAGAGAATAGGAAGTTAGGGTTTTGGAGGGATGAAGAGTTGCTTATATACCTGTGCTTTTGATCCAACGATCCTCATTCACCAAGGGTTCATCTAACGGCTGCAATACATCAGGCCGCATAGTGCTGGGCCAAAAACCATTGAATGGGCCGAATTGTGCTGGCCTGAAAAATTAGGAGAGCAATTTCTGACGAGTCTATCATCACGAAAATTGTAATTTTAATTTTAATTTATCATTCAAAAACTTTATATTTTAGACCAATTTTGGGGTTTCATACAAAAGTCATAAAAAAAATTATAAAACTTATCGGGATCTATAATTAATGTATTGGTCCTTTTACAAATGAATTCGTTTGAATGATGTACAAATTTTGAAAAAGATTCGATGCGAAAATCAATTAAACGGGAAAAAGTACCAAACCATTTCGAAAAAATTTGAAACTTGGTGGTTCCTTCACACAGGTCATCTAAAAGCGTGAGAAAAAGTTTGAGGTCAAAACCTCTTTGCAAAGTGCCCAAACCACACAACCATGAGAAACCTAAGTGTGTATGGATAGAGTTCGGTGGAAGGTTCTATATACCTTTGTGAAGCACATCTACTCCGCCTATGTCAAAATGCCTTGAATTTTTTTTTACACCCAAAATATGGCCTCATGCAAGATCCTAGGTTTTTCTCATCATTATTGGAATTATATTATTTTTTCCGTGCCGCATGAGACCAAATATGGTGAATTACACAATGAAAACAAAATAATTTTGCACCGGCCTCCACAAACTTTTTGTCTTCTAGGGCACAAGAGACCACGTGAAAAAGTCCGCACCGTTCCGGATATTTTTGGGGTGGTCTCAGTTCATAATATAATTACAGGGAGAAGTCGCGCGAAAATTCAATTAAATTGGAAAAAGTACCAAACCATTTCGAAAAAAATCTCAAACTTGGTAGTTCCTTTACATAGGTCATATAAAAGCTTGAGAAAAAGTTTGAGGTCAAAACCTCACTGCAAAGCGCACATACCACACAACCATGAGAAACCTAAGTGTATGGATAGGGTTCGGTGGAAGGTTCTATATAGCTTTGTGAAGCATGTCTACTCCGCCGATGTCAAAATGCCTTGAATTTTTTTTTGCACTCATTTACACCCAAAATATGGCCCCATGCAAGATCCTAGGTTTTTCTCATCATTATTGGAATTACTATATTTTTCTCCATGGCGCATGAGACCAAATATGGTGAATTACACAATGAAAACACAATAATCTTGGCGAACTCCACAAACTTTTTGTCTTCTAGGGACGCAAGAGACCCTGTGAAAAAAAGTTTGACACATTCCGCATCTTTTTGGGGTGGTCTTAGTTCAACATATAATTGGAGGGGAGAAGTCGCTACGGAAATTCAATTAAACTGGAAAAAGTACCAAACCATTTCAAAAAAAAATCTCAAACTTGGTGGTTCCTTCACATAGGTCATCTACAAGCTTGAGAAAACGTTTGAGGTCAAAACCATTTCAAGATATTTAGCCAATTATTTTTCTATTGAAAAATACCCAACCATATTTCAATTGGTGTTTTTATGAGTGTTTTTATGGTATTTCGTGAGAGTAAACCTTCACGAATGGATTTTGTGAGACTTTTATATTTTCATGAGAATTCACCTTCACGAATGGATATTGCCACTAGGTTTGCATTGATGTTTTTTTCATGACTTTTTTTTTGAGGTATTACGTGGGAGTAAACCTTGACGAATGGATTTCGTGAGACTTTGGTGTTTTTCGTGAGAGTTCGCCTTCACAAATGAGCGTTGGCACCATGTTTTCATCCGTGTTTTTCATGATTTTTTTTTTTTGGTATTTCGTGAGAGTAAACCTTCACGAATGGATTTTGTGAGACTTTTGTATTTTCATGAGAGTTCACCTTCACAAAAGGATATTGCCACTAAGTTTGCATCGGTGTTTTCATGGCGTTTTTTGTGGTATTTCGTGAGAGGAACCTTCACGAATGGAATTCGTGAGACTTTTGGTATTTTCATGAGAGTTCACCTTCACGAATGTATATTGCCACCAAGTTTGCATTAATGTTTTCATGACTGTTTTTATGGTATTTCGTGAGAGTAAACCTTCACGAATGGAATTCGATGAGACTTTGGTATTTTCATGAGAGTTCACCTTCACAAATGTATATTGCCACCAAGTTTGCATCAATGTTTTCATGACTGTTTTTTTTTTATGGTATTTCGTGAGAGTAAACCTTCATGAATGGATTTAGTGAGACTTTGGTATTTTCATGAGAGTAAACCTTCACGAAAACAACCGATTTTCATGACGTTGTGTCAAGTACTCTCATGAAAATATGTTTTAAAATGGCGGGATTTATATCACTCTCATGAAAATATTAATTTCATGAGAGTTCATTTTTCACTCTCATGAAAAAGCGTTCCTCTCACAAAATATCCGTTTACGGTAGTGGCCCCTAATATTCTCCGGCAAGCTCTCTACTAATAAAAATGACCTCGTGGCACGCAGAGCTTTCATCTTCCCAATCCGTCCTAAGCAAACTTGTACCCCTTGGCAAGTCGAGATGGGACAAAGCGTGTCAAGTCAACAATATCGATGGAATGCAACAAATGTATATGAAGGGAGATATTTCCGGTCCCTCCAAATGTCGCGATCCTACGTAACTCCTTTGGGTAGCACAATGGAGCATTCAAAACGCAGACGTGTTGTTGATATTCAAGTACCTTAGCCGAGACAATTGGCCGACACCTGACGTCCATTCTCATCGAGTTCTTGGGAAATTCAAGGTAAAAAGCACCGAAGAAACTTAAGCTCCAACAAATGAGGCATCCATTTCGATCCTCGCAAACAAGACTAGGGGAACGGACATGTGATCGCGGCAATTAGTGGCCACACCGCAATATGGTGTCATCATCGCGCAACACCACTCAAGCCGACCGAGAGTCGATGAACTCTATCCTGCCGTTCTACCACCACCACGTAATTGTGCACAACACTTACAAAATTATCTTTCTCGCACTTCTTTATGATTAGATCCGGCATCATATCATGTACTCTGTAGAAATAGAATCTGGTTGAATCATGTTCCCGTTGGCGAGTTCATTAAAACAGCTATACGCTACATCCTTTACATCTTGCACGGGAGAGTTGCTTGTCAATCACGTTCTTCTACCCATAAGTCAATCAAGTGATCCTTTTCAATCTCATAGTCCTCGGGATAAATGCCGAGATACAAAAAGCATGCTCTTAGATGATGAGGAAGGTGCTTATAGCTCGGGTCTAAGATATGCATCATGTCATCCAAGGAATTTCTTTGCAGATTCGGTGGCGATAGAACGTTGTATGTAGTCCCGGTGCTCTTTGGGTTTGTCCACTAATGTGCTTGCCATAGTGACAATTGCAAAGTGGTAAACCACCACACTTCTTTAGAATTTCATATGAAACTTGTGCTTAACCGAGATGGGCAAGTATCCTTAGTGCCAAAAGTTCTTCCAAAGAACAACTTTCTTGAATCCACATCACTTAGTGGTTTCATATAATGAATGTGCCCATGGTCAACGCGACATGCTTGAGCGACACCTTCAATTCTTGTAGTCACAATAAGCCCGCTTTGTTGATTATTTTTTGGAAAAGCACAACTAATGATATCCCAATGTTTCACTTCCCACAAATCATCTAGTACAATGAGATACTGTAAACATATCCCGAAACTACATGTTAAAATGGAAACAAAATAAACATTGTGATAATTCTAGAAAGCATGTATTGCATTAATATATACTAAAATCTCTAATTTTTAATTTGATGTAATAATGTTTGTACTCGTTGAACAAATATCTTTGGGATTGAAATACAAAAGGAAAGTTATTTAGCTCTATCGAGAAAACTGATTATCATTTTTAATTATTCTTACTTTACTAATTAGAAGCTCCAAAGAAGACTTTACATTAACCCTTATGAAACATAGGTAATTCCTAAAATTCTTATAAAAAAATATCATGGACAACAAGGACCATTGGATCATTACGTTTTTTAGAAAATTGCCCACCTCTTCTATATGGTCCAATGTAATTCATTAAGTATTTTTATGAATTACTTAATGTGAAATTATTTAAAATAATCCCAAAATTTTTTCTCGAGCTAAGCACCTCCTCTATCATTAATGTAATACCCTAAATAACTACACCCATCCATCAGTTTTTATAAAATATATCCAAGTGTACTTCTATATATATATATGCTTCTAAATTACTTCTATCACTATTAATCTGAAAAAAATCATACAATGTCTAAAATTTAACCCATAAATTTGTATCTAAATTACCCACCGCTACAATTTACAAAAAAAAAAAAAAAAAAAATTGAATGTAACCCCAAACATAAACGACCTAGGGAGAAAAAGTATATAAAAAAAATTGATAACTAAAGTTTATCACAATGATATAAAGACATGAAAGTATTTACATGTTTGAACTAAACACAAGTCAAAACACAAGTATTGATAAGTATAGTGTAATGTACACAAGTCAAGACATGAAAGTATTTACATGTTTGAACTCAACACAAGTCAAAACACACATTGACGTGTAGTGTAATGTGGTGTTAATGGGAACAAAATAAGCATAGGAAGTATTGATAAGTATTGGGTTAGAATATCGATTAAAATGTTGAACACACATGGACGTGTAACGATAAGGGGTCATATATATCAGAAATAGTTTGGCCGAACACAAGTCAAAACACACATTGACGTGTAGTGTAATGTGGTGTTAATGGGAACAAAATACACATAGGAAGTATTGATAAGTATTGGGTTAGAATGTCGATTAAAATGTTGAACACACATGGACGTGTAACGATAAGGGGACAATTAGGAACCAGAGGGATTCCCCGTGCATTGCCGCGGGTAGGAAGGGGTATTGTTAAAGGATTGAATTATAATCACTAAGAAATATGATCACAATTAGCTATTAAGGACAATTACTTTGTGTAGGTTAGAAACAGATTTAGTAACGAAGAACTTAAATGTATGAAACATAGTATATACTCATTGGCATAAAGATTATTTAATCTTATGTTTAAACTCCATATTTGAACCAATATCGAATAGGAATATTTAGATATGTTGGACGGGTGACAACTTGTAATGTAATAAAACATATATAATAATTTATTTGAGGAAATCCTTGGTAGATGATTCAATCCCTTTAACCTTGTCCTTCACGCGTCATATCCCCACGTGTTGTCGCGGATATAAAGGAGAAATATATGAGTTAGGATATTACTATCACCCTCCTATTCTTTTTCATTCTTTTTTACTTTTTTCATTCTTTTTTTTATTTTTTACTTTACTATATATCAACTACCATCGTGGGGTTCACCTATAATTTTATCGAAATATATTCATATGAGATCTTATTTTGAAGGATTTATTAAAAGGAATTTAATGGTGTAATCTGAATTTAATTTGGTTTTTGATTTGTGAGTTATAACATTTTTTAGTTAGTTCAAAGCGGTGGAGCCGGCCCTTTGGATGTCATGGTCTTAGTGGAACTGCCGAGGTGGCATGCTTGTATGTTGAGAGAGCTCCTTAGTGGGGATTCTCTACATAGGTGTAGTGTCGATTTCGGCTAGATTGGGCCGGAATTGACACCGATTGCTGATCGTCGGGTGATGAGGATGGCGAGGAGCCAAGCAGGGGGGGGCGGCGGCGGCGCGTCGGCCGGGGTGACGGACGACAGTTGGTGTAGATGACGCAGGTGATGAAGAATGACGTGGTAGAAGACGATGAAGAAGACGTGTAGCAGCTCCCGGCGATGACGATAGAGATGGAGGAAGAGGAGGGGGCGATGGCGTGGGGCGGCTGGCGCCGCCGCGCCGGGGGGCGGCGTGTCGGGTGGGCGGGCGCGCGCGGCGCGCTGGGGTGGTGGCGGCGTGCAGCAGCGGCGGTGGTGATCTGGCGGCGCGCGCCTTGGAGGTGAGGGAGAGGGAGAGCCTAGAGTTGGAGAGCTGTTGGGAGTTACCCCTTTAATTTATTTCTTCTTAAGATTCAAGCGGCTACATGCCCCTTGTATTTATAGTCCGAGGGAGACTTGCACGCTAAGCAATCTCTAGGAGGTTTCTTATAGATTGGAATACCTCTCTCACAAGCAACCTATTTATTTCCTATTTTATTCCTATCTTTATTCCTTAAATATTCCTTACTTTATTGCGGAAACCGACGCGGGCGCGGTTACGGCGGGCGGCGGTGGCGCCGGCCAGGAGGTGCGCGGCGCAGGGGCCTTGGGCCCTAGGCGGCGGCGGTTCCCCCTTGTTGGGCCCTATTCCGGCGATCTCTTTTTGATTCATGACATTTCTCCCTTTTCGCTGAGTAGCGTCCTCTTATTTGTCGTTTTGGTAATTGTTGTCGTTGTTGATGTGTCGGGCGAAGATGGAGATGCTTTGACCTTTCTTTGGCCGCTTGACCACCACCCGTAGTACCTTTAATAAGGCCGGGACGTAGTGGTGATGTTTGTCGTGGAAGACGATCTCCCATTGCCGGGCGTCAAGCCGTTGCTCCTGGTTGGAGCGTGATGGTTCCGTGATGCTAAGTAGGTTGTCGCCAATTTGTGTTGCCATTTGAAGAAGGATGGGAGCCTCCGAGGTAGTGATGAAGCCGCCGAGGTAGGAGTTTGATGTGGATGGTATGTACCTCTTGTCGTCGTCGCTGAAGTTCACAAGTCGAGGCTTGCTGAAGATGGAAGCGTCGAACTCCTTGACGAGTTGGTTCATAGTGCTCCCTATGTATGGCGCCTCTGGTGCAAAGGCAGCCCACGGTATGTTGGCGTAGTCGTCATCGGGCATAAATGTCGATTGAGGAACATGGGAGCCAACCGATATGGTTCGAGTCGCCCCTATTTTTGCAGTCAGTCGCCAGAAGTCGACGTCGCGATGGTTGTTGGTGTCGCCGTTGAAGGACGTCCCAAAACCGAGTGTTGCACCATGGTATGGTGTTTCTGTTCTCCCGTGGTGCCTTGGTGATGCAGAGGAGCCAAAGAAAGAGGAGTGTCGTTGTCGCGGGTTGGCAATCGCGGTACCGATGTTACGCTTACGTGGTGCCGATAATGTCGCCTTTCTTTGGAGCCTGCAGTTTGATTGATGGTGTTCTCCGTCATTGTCGATGTCGGCCGAATGTCCGCCAGTGTAGTAGGTTGTCGTCGAAGGTTGGCGAGTGAGCGACCATCTCCTTGGTGGTGCCCGGGGCGTCGGTGTTCGTCGGCCGGGCGCCCATGTGTGGAACGTCGTGGTCGCCAATGTTGAGGTTGGCCGTGAGGATGTCGTCGTGGTTGATGCCCTTGTAGTTGTTGTCGATGGTAGGCATGGTGAAGACGTAGTCGACATCAGGGGGAACGTCATTAGCGTTGGCATCCTTGAGGATGTTGTTGCCGTTCATGGTGCCCATGGTAGCGCCCTTGTCGTTGTCGATGTCGTCGATGCCGCAAGCATTGTGGCTAGCGACATTAATGGCAATGTCGGGGATGTCGTTGGACTTCGGGGGGTGTCGTTGTTCTCGCCGATGATGCCGGGGTCGAAGACGTCTTGGTTGACGGTTGTTGGCGTTGTTGTTCGGATGTCGTGGGACGCCGGAGTTGAGATTGGCGACGTCGGTGCCGGCGTCAGCGACGCCGTTGAGTCGTCCTTGTTGGCACTCCATATGTTCCCAATGTCAAAGATGATGTTGGTAGTGACCGGGAACTTATCACGTGCCATTGTAGTAGCCGCTGAGACGTTGGCCTAATTGGGTAGGCTTTTCGTCGGCGGTGGTGGACGTCGGTGGTAGCCTCCCGACCGACCGATCGACCGGGTCGCAGCGGTGGGGCATCCTTTGGGTAGGCGTGCTCGCCGCTGCGGCGTCGCTGGTCGAGGAGAGGACGACGTCGGCGGCGCCCTGGGAGGCACCATTGTCATCGGTGGCACACGTGGTAGGAGCGTCGTCGATGGGGTCGTCCAGCTTGACATGGTTGCCGTTGATGTTGGCGTCGCCCGTAGGGGTGTCGTCGCTGTCGGTGGCGCCCATGGCAGGGACGTCTTGTTGACGGAAGGCTGTTCGTCGAACTTCTCCGGGAGGGCGGTGATGGTGGTTTGGATTACCTTCACCGAATCACAAAGCTCCCAGATCCCCATCCGGAGCTCGGTGATCTTGTGGCCGTCCATCGAACTTGGCGTTGGTGGTGGTCGGAAGCCGCCGGTGGTGGGAATCGCCCTGGTCTCCGGATACAAGCCGTCCGATTCCGGCTAGATTGGGCCGGAATTGACACACCGATTGCTGATCGTCGGGTGATGAGGATGGCAAGGGAGCCAAGGAGAAGGGGCGGCGGGCAGCATTGTCGCGCGCCGGCGGTGGCGCGTCGGCCGGGCCGACGGACGACGAGTTGGTGTAGATGACGCAAGTCGATGAAGAATGACGAGGTAGAAGACGATGAAGAAGACGTGTAGCAGCTCCGGCGATGATGAGAGAGATGGAGGAAGAGGAGGGGGCGACGGCGTGGGGGCCGCGGCGCTGCCGCCGGGGCGGGGGCGGCGGCCGTCGGCGGGCGGGCGTACAAGCGCGGGCGTGGGGTGGCAGCGTGCAGGGGCGGTGGTGATCTGGCGGCGCCGCGAGCGTGAGGTGAGGGAGAGGGAGAGCCTAGAGCTGGAGAGCTGTTGGGAGTTACCCCTTTAATTTATTTCTTCTTAAGATTCAACGGCTACATGCCCCTTGTATTTATAGTCCGAGGGAGACTTGCACGCTAAGCAATCTCTAGGAGGTTTCCTTATAGATTGGAATACCTCTCTCACAAGCAACCTATTTATTCCCTATTTTATTCCTATCTTTATTCCTTAAATATTCCTTACTTTATTCTTGGCAACCGACGCGGGCGTGATTCGGCGGGGCGGCGGTGGCGGCCGGCCAGGAGGTGCACGTGCCGCGGGGCCTTGGGCCCCTAGGCGACGGTTCCCCCCTTGTTGGGCCCTATTCGGCGATCTCTTTTGGTTCATAACATGTTGTAGATTAGGATGGAAACGTATACAATGTAAAGATAAGAGAATATCAATATGAATATTATATTGTACTAGAATACGACTGAAAATTAGAGTGAGCAAATATAAGCAGCTATGATTGTTCGTGACACCAATTTATACATGAAATTGTTATATCTATGCATAATCCAAACAATTGGTCCATGTAGTAGCAGAGGTCAGTGGCCAGTAAATTTAGCTACTGCACCGTAAAGAGAGAATGAGACTGATCTTTTTTGTTTTTAAAATAAATTCCAAGATACTAGACTACTATAGCACAAAAAAACTATCACAAAACTACAGTTTTAGAAACTTGTTTCACCAAACTGCACATATGAACCAATTTCATAAAACTACACTCTTGTTAATGTTACTATATTGTTGTGTGTTCCTTTTATATCTAAATCCACATTTCTTCAAAGCATTTAAAGTGTAGTGTTCTGATACATAATAAATGATAAATGTGCAGTTTTGCAGGATATATAAGAGTGTACTTTCCTTTATTTGTACTCCTCTCTCATGAAAAATGATGAACGAGGAACCATAATTGCTAATCTTAGGGTAGAGGAAAATATGTATCGACCCAAGATAAAATTAAAAGTTAACCCACTTCATAATCCAAATATATAATTGTGCGGTTGTTACAAATTAAATATTTCCAGCACCATCTCTAGTCATATAACTAATTTGCTCTCATTCAAAGCTGTGAATAAGGAGAGTTAGATTTAGCAGGAGAGGTAAGGTAAGTTGCCTGTTATGGTTGAGCTTGTCACCATTAAAATACTCATTACTACATATAACAAAAGAATGTGTACCTCTTATCATGTAGGTATTTCTCTCAAAGTGTCAATTAGCACTTGCACATCAAAAGCATGAGAAGATATGGAGTTAGCCCAAGTTTTGAACACACATTGCTAAGTAGCATTGGTACGTCTGGCTTCTGTGAAACTGGCACAAAGGCATTGCTATTAAAATGCCCTTTGATTTGATGATATACCACATTGGTAAGTGTGGTCTTGCCTAAACCTCCAAATCCTACTATTGAGATCACCTTCAGCTGTTTCTCTTCATCCTCTACCCATTTGACAAGTTCTTCCTTTTGGATGTCAATGCCCACAAGGGTTGTTGAATCCTCGTATAGTGCAGTCGAGGCGAGGATCAATAGCCACTTTTGTGGTAGAACTAGAGCTGCACATGCCGAGATTGTACCTGTCTCGACGTTGGCTCGCTTCAATCACACGAGTCTTGATCTCTTTGATCTGATTGGCTATGTGGTAGCGATCCTTGATTGTTCTCAGAAAGCCAGAAGCCTTCTTGAGGAACCCCACCTTGTCACTGGCCTCACCAACACGATCCATGAAGTTGTCAATGCAATCCTCAATGTCGTAGGACATGTCTATTATATCTTTCATCCAATTCTTGGCCCATGGGTCAAGTTCGTCAAGAACGTCATCCATTTTCTCAAGGAGGGCTTTCATTTCACCAAGCTCTTTCACAAGGAAGGACACCTCCTTCTGAAGGTCCTTGAGCTTCTTGTACTTGTCGCTCAAGAGTGTGGCCAGCTTTTCCAAGAGAGGTTTCAAAACCCCCATGGAAACGCTGACTGCGATGCCCGCAGCCGCCATTAATGTATCCTCCAATCCAATCGGCTCGCTCCCTCCTCTGATCCCTCTGTTCTTAGTTTGGTCCTGCCAAGAAAACAACCAAGGTGGTGCGTGGTTGTGGCACATGAGAAACTGATGGATATCAAAGTACGCTGTAACCTGAGCTCTGAGCAGTCACGTACCTGTGCCTCCTCAATGAACTATTAAGAGGCTGGTTAATTTAGCATAGATCTGGTCGATTACGAAGATTATCTATATACAAGTGCCAGGGCTGACAACAGATCACAGATGGGTCATGTATCGATCACAACTCAGATTAGCAGCCCGTGCGTGAACTGGCTCGAGATCCATTATGTACAGTACAGGCAGTAGCAGCAGCAGCAGCAGCCACATATATAGAAGCACAGCTTGATGGCAGATCAGGCAAAAGCTAAGAACTCTCCACTTTCATAAATTGGAGCAGACAGGCAATCTGTATGGAATGAACGAAGACGGCTTAGTAATGATAAGCTACTAATAGTCTACTAGTTTTTTTTTTCTGACTACATCTACTAGCAGAGAGTTGGGTCGGTGTGGAATGGAAGGCATATGCGTACCTTTCAGATCATCAGAGTATGTACTGCATCTAATCTCTTTTGTTAGCTGTACCACTGAGGTCCGATATTTTTTTGGGCGAAAATCATGAAAATCCCTTCTACCACTGAGGTCCGATATTTTTTTCGCTTAACGATAGCCTGGACTATGAACCAGACTACCAGAGCTCTGAATCCACAAGAGATGACTGAAATCACAGCAGAGGATGAACTGCGGACTCAAAATCTGGTTATCTCCCCTCCCATGGAATTCGAATAAATCTGCGGCCACAAAGAAAAAGAAGTCATGTATATGAAGCGCACACGAGCGAAGAGGTGATATATATGGGAGCTAGCTACAGAATAGTGTCAGAATTAACATGCGTTTGTAAGGAAGCACTCTCAGTCACGGACCATGGTTATCTCCTCGCTCCTGTCTAACAACACAGCATGCAGGATTAGGAAGCCAGGCAGGTAATATCATCTCAGGACAGGAAACATATGGTACTATTGTACACTTGATGAAAATGAAAGGAAAATAAAACAACGGAGTAGATGGCGGTAAACAACCGAGAAATTTACCCGTGAACTCCGCGTGCACTCCGCGTCAAAGAATTGACTTTCACTCGTGAACAAAAGGTACACACCATGCGCTCTGATTTCATCCTCGTGGCCATGTCTGACTGCTTCATCCTCTTGCAAGTTGCAACTGATGCGTATTATTTTCATATATAGAACGCGTACGTCCCTACTCACGATCAATATTGAATTGGATCCTCACATTAGGTTGGATGCCTTTATGTAATGCATGCATCATCGAACACTGATTGCTCATTAAAGTAGTGAGTCGGTGACTCATGACAAAAGTGACCTTGGAGCAGACCGACCTGTTCACACGTTCAAGCAGATAAGGTTCGGGTTCGGACGTGTGAACAAAATTCATAATCCGAACTCTGGTAGCTTGTTGTGGCCCTATCTTACTATTACTAATTAGAGGCTCCAACGGAGGCTCCACGTTAATCCTCACTAGACGCGTTAAAAAAAAGATAAAAAGCTAGAAAATCCCACATTAATTAGAAACATCCAACCATCAAATTCCAAGACTCAACCATCCACAACCATGGATCTATTGTTAATTTCCATAAAAAAATTACCCACCTTTGCCACTAATTAAAAAAATTAGCCTAAAGTATTATTCTTGGCGAGAAAAGATTTACCCACCTTTTTGCGGTACCTACCGTTCACATTTAGTTAATTAATACAATATATTCTATTAATATAAAACATTAGATACGGCCACACATGTTCACGGTGGTTAATAGAATAATATATCTAGAGAACTGACGTAGTCATCTTGATGACAAGCAAATAATAAACCTAATCCAGCCTCTCCCAAAAATCTCTAAAGACTTTTTCTTTTGGCTTTTTTTTTTTGTTTGCCACCAGCGTGACCAGCCAAAAAAAAATGTACTACCCTAAGTGTCTACAACCAAGTAAATCTTAGAACACTAGGTAAATGCCGTCGTGCGTTGCAACGGAAAAATATAGTACCCGTGATAACATATTTATGAGTGTGTTATATTGTTATCTCAAAAAGATATTGCAATCATAATGTTTGGATGAACAAAAATTTTATTCCATAATTCTTCATGTCATATCCGATGCAAAGTCAAATACAATATTAGAAATTGCCTCATGTCATATCTCATTGTGAATTTAGGTTGCAATGCACAATATTGCAAGGATCACTGATTTGGAATACAGTGAAAAAAAAAACTAAGCTCTACAATAAGATCTAAGCATGCGAAGCTCAATAAATCCACATTAAGTATTTTCCAATGACACTAATAACACAATGTCCATCACTAATTTCACCCCCTTCTCATTTCGAGGGACATGCTGTCGTTTACATAGGACACGCACATGCAACTTTGGCAGGCAGAGGCCATAGCCCATTAGGTTCTACCAACGGTGAGCCCAACACCGCCATCCATGCAAGGAGGCAAATGGGCCGGTGGCTATGTCGCTGCTGTACACACTCATAACAGCCAAAGGACCTTTCAAAAAAAACCCACCGGTATTGCTTTGCAAGTAGTTGCCCTAAATCTCCATTTACTCAATCTCTGCATTGATCTCTGTAAACATGGTGCCAAAACTCATGAGTCTGATGACGGTTAACATATTAGAAGAAATGGCCAAACATTTGAATTAGACCAGGATAAGTGTTTTCTGCAATGTTATAGGAACCTTGAGCGTTTCAATCACCTGAACAACAAAAAACAGAAGCAGTGGTGCTCTAATAGCTCTTTGATATCATCATGTAAAAACACAAATGTAACTCAATTAATACACAGCCATGTAAACTAAAAAGTTTATCTATTTATTATGAGTGGGAAGTTACCTTGGTTCAACGCCTTGTGCAGGACCTATATCTTCAGCTGTCTTGCCTCCTTGTAAAGTAGTATCTACAAATGGAGTTACCATTTCTTTTTGTTAGCACGTT
The DNA here is from genome assembly GCA_015847255.1 of Hyparrhenia diplandra. NCBI lineage: Eukaryota > Viridiplantae > Streptophyta > Magnoliopsida > Poales > Poaceae > Hyparrhenia > Hyparrhenia diplandra. The sequence goes on from JADLZK010006897.1 coordinate 924,708, forward strand.
ATACTTCTGTGCACCTGAAATTAGATATTTTTATAGGAAAAAAACCACGAAATATTACTGCTTGTGCCACTGCATTAGTTAGTATGTAGCACTGATCATGGTTTTGAAAGGGGCAACATTTTTAATCACACTTTATGGCCAACTGGAGACATATACAAATTCATAAACTGTAATTTATAAACGCACGGGCATGATCTATATATGTCCAAAAATAGCTAATGGGCAAATGTGAAATGCGAACACCCTACTATCATGCAGCATAGCAAGGAAAGGATAGAAAAAAAAAAAAAGAAGAGATTTTCACCATTTATATATGCTGGTTTGAAAGTAACACTACAAACATTAAATTGAGATGACTGAAACGATTCTAGCTCCAGATTGTTGTTCAGTGCGAAACAGTAATGCACCTTCCGCAATAGCAATACTTTCTGCAATAACACCCATCTAAGATGCAGAGTTAAGGCTGGTGATATACCTTTGCTGCATTTCATCGAACTCCACTTGAGCATATCGATCGTGGTAGAGGACACTACAGGAAACGGCGGCTTTGCCGGTGCCGACGCACTAGGCAAAGACAGTTTTGCACTCGCAAAGGATTTGCCGACCGCCAAACTCGGCGAACCCCACTCGGCAAAGATTGACTCTCGGCAAACGAGTCTTTGCCGAAAGTGCCAAAACTGGCAGTTGGCGAAGGGTTCGCCGAAAGTGCCATGTCGTACTCGGCGAACCCGACGTCGACCGTTAAATATGGAAAGTTTCTTTGCCGAGTGCGAACGCCCGCGCTCGGCAAAGATTTGTATTTTTTGAAACTTTGCCGAGTGCCGTATCTCTCAAAGACTCGGCAAAGTAATTATTTTACGAAAAAACAAAATGCACTTTGCCGAGTGCAGTGCATCTGGCACTTCGGCTAAGTTATGGTCATTTTGCCGAAGTGCCGCTCGCACTCGGCAAATCTGCCATTTTCGCGGTGTACCCAAAGACTCGGCAAAGCTGGGAAATTTATTTTTTTTTTGTTTCTATTGATTCACGACCTCCATCAACACATACATATACCATAAGCATTCATATATATATCATAGACCACATATATCACCAATTCACATATATAATCCACATATTTCACAAATCCACATATATAATCCACATATATCATAAATTCACACATATAGTCCAACATCCAAACGAAATTAAACATGTCCAACATCCAAACGAAATGTAACATGTCCAACATCGAAACTAGATCCATCACGATTGCAACATGTCCAACATCGAAAATAAATCCATCACCACCGCCTCAACTTCACGGCCCGAACCGTGGCCTCCCTCGGTGCGAAGAGCCCTCACCTTGCCCCCGGATACCACCCCGCCGCGGCGCCGATCGAACGCCCACCGTTGTGTGGAGGGGCGTGTGGAAGCCCGTAGTGTGGGCTGGCGCCCGGAGGAGGAACGCCACCGCCACGTATGCGTGGAGTCGGGCCGACCGGATAGGCCGGATGGGGTGGAGAAGGGTCACTGGAGGAGTCGGGTTCGAACCCGCCGACCGTGGCTGCACAAAAGAAGAGGCGATCTCATTAGTACCGTAGGTGAGCCGCACGAGGCCAAATAAATAAACAACAACATATACTCACCGAGTCTGCATGGGAGGAGGAATGGGAAACGGGGTGGAGCGAACAAGCGAGGGAGGCAACGGAGGCAGGGTCACACCGGGGGATCGGAGGCCCGAAGTAGCTCGCCACGTCCCGCACCGGCGCGCCGAGTATTGCCGGATCGCCTCCAACTCCCGCCGATGGGCCTCTGCTGGGCCGCCCGCTGGCCTCAAACTTCGCCGCCTGGGCCGCCGCCCGGCCTCCAACTCGCCATCCGGGACTGCAATATTACAACCGTAACATTGAAACAATGCATAGGTAGCGGACATGTGTAAAACCGCTGAGCGACCGATGAAACCGGTTACACGAAAGTCCCGCATCATCCGCGTGGAGCTCTGCCGCCGAGGTGCTATGGGGATGTCGATTGGAGGTCGTGCTCCTTGAGCGAATCACGCTCAGCGCTGCCAACGAGGGGGGCGGGTTGATCGCGGCTGTTGGCCATCCGTACCCGCCGTCTTTGCTTCCCTCCTCCCAACCTCATCACCGTGCGTGTGTCCGAGGGCGCGGTGGGCCGGATCGGTCGCCCCATGGCGCCGCTTGGCAGGCGCCTCGGCATCGGGTAAGCTTGGGGTAGACGCCGGCGTTGGTGTACGCCTCGGGCCCCTTCGGGTCGTAGACGTTGGTCGGGTCGGTCGCAGCTCGCCGTGTGAGTCAAGGCCCACCCGCTGCTCGATCTGACCGCTGTTTTCATGCGAAGCCGCGCGAGGAGAACATGAGATGGTTAGAAGTGAAGAGATTTGAGCGCTTGAATAAAAAAATCAACAGTAATCGTACCCATCCGTTCATATACTTTGGGAGGGGCACGCTCCCTTGGTGGTGTGGAGCGCCTGGCATCTCAAGCGACATCTCCGATGGAAAGTCTCTTGGTCTCGACGCCTCGCCCAAGAGCCACTTGTCCACAATGGCCTCCCAGCCAGTCCTTGTACTTGCCGCACCACTCGGACACATCCGCATGACATAATAGCAGGATTAATGGAAGTCCGCTTATTTTTCATTGAAGGAATTGAAAAAATGCGTTCTACGAACCTGGATGTACTGGTCCCCAGGTGAGGTCGGTCTCCCTCCTCGAGCATCATCTCCCTTGCCGTTCTTCCTCACCACCTTGCCAAGCACGCCGGGCGTTGAAGGAGGTGATGCACAAAACACGGCGCCTCGTGGTACAGGGTCCTTGAGTCGGTCTCGACTGCACCGCCCCGCACTCTAGCGGCCACCGCCTCGCCCGCCCGCACGTGAAGTAGTTACGCATACGTAAAACATGTATCATTCAATTATTTAAGAAACATAGTATTTAAACGACGTGAAGTAATCCACGCATACGAGACTCACCCAAAAGTCCGCCTTGATCTTCCGGCAAGGTCGCCCTCCTCCACGCAAGCACGGTGGTCCCACGCCCGGGGAACCTCCCTCACGACCCCCGACGGTCACTAGGCCAGGGGTAGTTCTCTTTAATCGGCCAGGCTCGGATGCCATTGATATGGCGTGAACCCCCTCCGCTTACAATCAACCGATTCTTGCCACGAGCCATTAAGACAAATTGTTAGTCCGAAGTTTGATTTGCAACATGTCATATGAACAAGTAGTGAAAAATATCAATGGCTACTTACTTGTCACCGTTGGGTCGAATCACCGGGCGGCGGGAAAGGGATCGGCCCCGTGGGAGGCTCGAGGCCGGGCGGTAGACCACGCTAGCACTCGAGGAGGACGTCTCGGACAGTGTCTCTTCGGCACCGGAGTCCTAGTCCGGCGGTGTGGCCCGACGAGGGCTGCCCGACGACGGCCCCGGTGGCCGACGATGGCCCCGGCTGGTCCGACGACGACACAAACTCAAGCCTCCTCGTGGACGGGCGACGTCCGCCGCGCCTCGGACGTCTCCACCATCAAAGCTGCTCGTCGGCCTCCTCCTCGTCGGCCTCCTCCTCGTCGGCGTGGGGAGAGGGTGGGGGGTCTCGCGTAGAGGGACTGGACCCCCTGTCGACGTTGCCGCCTTCCGCCTGGCATTTTGTCGAGTCCCTGCAAAGACAAATAGTAAACCAATTAGTATTGCAAAATGAACGAAATATAATTGAAAGGTAACAATAATAACAAAATAGTATTACATGATTTAGAAATTATCTCCCCGAATGCCTAAGGTGGCATGTAGTCATCACTATCGCTACCACTATTGTAATCATCAATGTCACCATCCTCATCATCTCAGACGCCCTCGGCATGTGCATCGCCTCCACGGCTCCTTCGCACCGGCCTCCATCGCTCAAGAATTTGCAGGTCCTTAGCATCCCGCACCTCATCACCCTCGTCCTCATCGATGGCGTTGTCTACTTCCATGCCCATCAAAAGAATGTCTATCTCCAAACATCCTTCTAGCCCCTCGGGTTGATAGAACTCTTCGGTGTTTGGGTCGATTGTAATCATCATCGCTTGAACAGCGCTTTACCGCGGCGGCGATACCGCCGCACAAGGTACCAACCCGCAAGGTCCTCGTGGTTTTTTGGCACGCCCATGGGAGGTAATAAACTTGTGTGGCGTGTATATTAGCCACAATATAGACATCCTCTCCTCCATATACGGAATCCTCGTCAATTTCGACTTGCCCAATCGTAGGGTCCACTTTCGTGTCATCGGGATCGAACCAATGGCATTTGAATACCACTAGCTTGAGCTCTTTAGGACCCCGAAGTTGAGCTCATATATTTCTTCGACTATGCCGTAATAGTCCTTCTTATCCAAGCCGGGCGTCACGAACTCCGGTGTGCACGTTGTTTTTGCGGTTGGGCCGACTCTCCTCGTAGCTTCTCGTATGAAAGCGATAGCCATTCACATCATAAACGGTGAACGAGTTGACCCTATGGGGAAGCCATTGCCCACCTGCTTTTAAATCTTTGCACATTTCGGCATCCAATCAGGGGCCTCGCAAGGTGAGGCCACGTAGATCGTTACATTATATGTTACTAGGACCAAAGTGGAATATCAAAGTCGGAACGAGGTTAGTTGGATGGTACCTTTGAGCAGAACCAGGAAATAAAATCAGGCTGCCCATTTTTTAGAAGATTGTCTTCTTGTTGCAAGGTAGGAGCCTCATTCCCTCTCCGGTGTTGACCAATAAATTCCCCGAAAAAACAAGGCCGAGGTTTAGGGTCGATAGGTGGAGGATAGTGACGCGTATGGAACAAGCTCATTGAGAACTTATCTGCCGATAAGGGAGCAGTTTCGCCAAGGTTCAACAACACATAGACCATGATAGTACGCCACTCATCAAAGGATAAGTGCTTGTGGGTAGCTGCGCTTCCTCTTCCGACTTGCCCTTTGAAAAGGCCGAGGTTCGATGAACTCTCGTCGGCGTTGTAACGAGGGGTAGGATTGTGGACGCCGGGAAGTTTTTTCGGTATAGTACGCTCGTGTGTGAAGGTCGACACCTCCTCCGAATGTATGCCTCGCCACGGAAGGCTCAATCGGCTTTATTCCCCGCATTTTCTCGAAGTACCTTGAGAGCCCTCTCGATTGGATAGCACCAACGGAACCGCGACGGCCCCCCAACCGTGCCTCGGCGGGCGTGTGCAAAATCAGGTGTTGCATCGACAGGGAAGAAGCCGGTGGAAATATCATCTCCAACTTGCGGATCAACACAGTGCAAAGACGCTCCGTGACAAGAATCGCATCCCGAGATAACTCCTTAACACAAAGCCGGGCGGAAGAAAAGCTCAACTCGCCAGACGCGCCATTAATCGGCTCGGGGAGGTATCCCCGAGTCATCGCAGAAGGATCCGCTCAATCCATATGTGGAAGTCATGACTCTTCATCCCTAAGACTTTCATAGTCCGCAAGTTCACTCCCCTACCGGGTTCGCCGCATACCCATCGTGGGAACGATAACGCCTTCATCCATCGTAGCACTTCCTTCCTATCGCCCTTTTGATGATGTAGTCGGCCGGGCCCTTTTTCCATCTCCTCCCGGGCTAGGGGTCTCTATCACTAGCTTTGGTCTATCGCGACAAAGATCTCTATGTCAAGTCTAGCCTTAACGTTGTCCTTTGACTTCTTAAGGTCCATGGTTGTTGCGAAGAGTGCCTCGTAGATATTCTTTTCTCGTGTGCATTACATCGATGTTGTGTGGAAGAAGAAGATCCTTGTAGTAGGGGAGATTAGTCAAGCCCGATATATAAGTCCACATGTGTGTGGTACCATATCCAACAAAACCACCTTTCTTTTCATCGATTTTGAGAACACTAGCTCGGCAAGGACCTCTTCACCGGTCATAAACTTTGGGATGGGATCGGTGACTTCAACACCTTTTCGTGAAGTGCTTTTTGTCTAGTCTCGAATTCATGGTTCTCGGGCAGGAATTGACGATGTTTGTCAAACGAAGAATACTTGCCACCCTTGAGAAGCTGGGTGAACTGCATTACTGCCTTGCATGTTGGGCAAGGGAACCTCCATGAACACACCATGCGCTGAATATGCCATAAGCCGAAAGTCATGCATTGAGTATAGGTACCACACGTGCATTGTAAAGTTTGTCTTTGTAGCTCTGGGTCGCACGTCGCATTACCCCATTTTGCCAAGCATCTTGCAATTCATCCCACACCGGCCGCATGAACACACCCATATTGTTGCCCGGGTGCCCGGGTATTATCGGCGTCAAGAACAGGTGCTTGAGCTCAAACATGACACCGGGGGAAGATTGAGAGGGATCATTTAACACGGGCCAACAAGTGTACGGGCCGCCAGTTGACCGTACGGGTTGAACCCATTCATTGTGAACGCCTACGCTGCATATTTCGAGCCTCCATAGCTTTTTCGGGATGCATATTATCGGTGCTTCCATGCATCACCATCCGATGGGTGTACCAACTTCGGATCGTATCTTTTGCCCTTCTTGTGCCATGTCATTTGTTTCGCGGACTCCTCCGTCATGTACGGCCGTTGGAGCCTCGGCACGAAAGGAAGGTGTCGTAGGACCATCTCGGGATCTTGGACTGTTTCTTCCTCGCCATCACTACATTCTACCTCCACAAACCTAGAGGCTTTGCACTTTGGGCGGTGCATTGCTTCCTTGAGGTCTCCCCTAAATAGGACGCACCCCTTTGGACAAGCATGGTACGACTCATACGGCATCTTGAGTCCACGAAGAAGTCTCTCGTGACTCGTGACGTGTTCTTCGGCAGGACGTGACCCTCGAAGCAGTTTCCCAATAATCGACAAAGCAAGGTGTCGGCCGTCTCGACTAATGCTCAATTGCGACTTCAACGCTATAAGGCGCGGAAATGGCATCGGCCGTAACCATTGTCTTCTCGTGAAGGGCCTCGCCGTGCCGCCTCCATCATCTCGTAGAGAACGCCTTTGCGGTTTCCTCGAGGTTCCTCCTCCAATCCTCCATTGAAGCGTGCATCGTGAAAGTGCGCCATCATGTTCCGCCATCCCCGCATCTTGATCATACTCCTCGAGGAGGGGCCTCACCACGTCCTCTCTAATGCGATCGACTTCACCGCGGGAAGATCCGGCGGCTATAGTTTGGGGCGAATCCGTTGTTGTAAATATGTTTGCCCATTTCAACCTTGACTCGCTTTTCTTGTTCTTACATTTGCCGCCACGGACGCGGCATCGAATAGACCCCTTAGCGGTGGGCCAAATGCATGCTCCAGAAAGCATCGGTCCCCCTAACCCATTCAAGGCTCTTACTTGGCGGCCCGTGTACATCCACTCACGGTTATCCATCCTCGTCATACGCCCATGTCGGCGAGCCACATAGCAAAGCAATTGCATCTACACGGCGTTCCTACCATCTAATAGGTGAGGGATAGGTCCTAATCCACCCAGGATGCGTGAACAAGGTTAGCATCCATGCCGAGGGTCCGTCCGAAGCCGGAATTTCGACAAAGCACCTCCGGCTGTTCTCCCGATACACGCCCCTGGCGGGGAGAGTGTGTATCCGGAGAACAACGGGAGGTGCTGCAGAAAATCCGGCCCTGGGCGGGACTCGAAAGCATGGATGCTAACCTTGTCTACGCATCCACGGCTATCCAAAAAAAACGTGGACAATCCAAAACAGATACGGTCGCGATATATGCACAGATGCGCATACCAACGCCAAGATCTCTTTCGGACGGGAGATGCCTAACGGGTCGCGCTATGTAAGACAACTACAAGGACGGACGGAGGTGATTCATACCTACGGGTGGGTGGAGACGCGGTGCAGCAAGACCGCCCACGAGGACGACGGGGTCGCCCGAGTCCCTCCCACAGGTCCTCCTACAAAACAAGGCCAAAAATAGTTAGTGTCGACTCAAAATTTCGCAGAAGACCTCCCCCGCACGGGAGGTTCCCAAAACTTGCAAAAAACATGGCACGAAGGCCAACAACCACATGCATATACCGAGAATGGGCACGAAGGCCACCAACCACCAATATGAGCACCTAAGGCCACCAACCACATACATATACAATTACTACTAACCCTACAACTACTACTAACAACTACTTAGCTACTAACACTAGTAATACAAATAGATACTTAACTACTTACTACTAACTACTACTACTAACTCTACAACTAACACTACTAACTACTAGTACTAACAACTACTAACCACTACTAGAAGGGTAGGGCTTACCTTAACATGGAGCTTGGGGAAGAGCAACGCTGGCGACGGCGGCATGGATCACCGCGGCAAGACGAAGAACGACGACCGGTCCTCCTCCCCTTCCTCTTCTTCCTCCTCTCCTTCCTCTTCTCCCCTCCTTCCTCTTCTCCCCTTCCTCCCTCCTCTTCCTCTTCTTCCCTTCCCTTCCTCCCTCCTCCTCTTCTTCCCTTCCCTTCCCTCTTCCCTTCCCTTCCTCCCTCCTCTTCTTCTTCCCTTCCCTTCCTCCCTCCTCTTCTTCTTCCCTTCCTCACTCTCGAATGGGACTAGAGGGCGAGGGGGCGAGGCGGCCGGGCCTTGGCGCCCGGCCGGCTCCGGCGGCTCCGGTGGAGGCGGGCCCGGCGGATCCGCTGCCGAGGGAGGCCGGGCGGCGAGGCGGGCTCCGGCCGGGCGGGCGGGGCGGGCTTCCGGCGGCCAGGGCGGGGCCGGATCCGGCGGGCGGGAGGGGTCCGGCGGCGGATCCGCCGAGGAGGGCGGCGGCGGCGCTCCGGCGAGCGGGGGGCGGCGGGGCGGTTTCCGAGGGGGGCGGGGGCGGGCGCGGGTGAAGGAGAGAAGGAGAATGAGAAGGAATGGGTCCGGGACAGATATTTAAGTGTCTCTTTGCCGAGTGCGGAAAAAAACGGCACTCGGCAAAGGTCCCTGTTTATTATTAAAAAAAGCACACTTTGCCGAGTGCCACGGCGTCCGGGCACTCGGCAAAACTTCTTTTGCCGAAAGTGTCCTTCCCATTTTTCGGCAAACCATTATTTTTTTTTTGATTTTTCGTCCCATATTTTTGTGTGGCATTAGTACAAGAGTTACATCTCATCTTCACAATTTGGGACAATTTCAAGTTGTTTTGCTATATTTCATGAATTATTTTATTTTCTTGCATTTTCTTGGCGACTCCAAATTTGAAGCTGCAGGTACATGAAATAATGGATTTGTGGTCATTCAAAAAATGTTATTCACGATGTTTGGCGTATGTTTAGGCTCAATCGGGGACTACTTTGAAATTTCAAACATTTATGTGCTTAGGAACATGGCCAGTCACGTGCGGAAAAAAGGTGTTTTCAAATCTATAAATTCCAAGCGAAGTTTAAAAATCATGAAACTTGGCGAGGTGTCTTGTCATCTCATGGGGAGGCTGTGAAAAGAATTTGAAAAGTTTCGAGCAAGTTGTGGCGTCGGATGGCTAAAACGGGGGTTTTAGCCATCCGACGTATCGCCAACTTTGCTCGAAACTTTTTCAAATTCTTTTCACGGCTCCCATGACTGACAAGACACCTCGCCAAGTTTCATGATTTTTAAACTTTCGTTGAATTTATAGATTTTAAAAACACCTTTTTCGGTAACTTCATCATGTTCGGTACATAAATGTTCGAAATTTCAGGCGAGTCCCTCGGATTGAGCCTAAACATACGCCAAACATCGCGGAATAACATTTTTTGAATGACCACGATCCATTATTTCATGTACCAAGTAGTTCAAATTTGGAGTCGTCCGTAAAATGTAAGAAAATAAAAATAATTCATGAAATATAGCAAAACAACTTGAAATTGTCCCAAATTGTGAAGATGAGATGTAATTACTTTACTAATGTCACACAAAAAATATGGGACGAAAAATAAAAAAAAAATAAATGGTTTGCCGAGTGCGGGATGGACACTTTCGGCAAAGACCCCGTTTGTCGAAAGTGCGTATACACACGGCGCACGGCAAACTGACCCTAGTTTGCCGAAAGTGTCTATCGGTGGACACTCGGGTAAACGTGACGGAGAACGTGGCGTTTCCTCCCGTTAACCTTTGCCGAAAGTGTAATGTTTTGCCGACCGCCATGCACTCGGCAAATATATAGGTTTCGAAGTGCTATACACGACCGCCGGGCACTCGGCAAAGTGGTCTTTGTCGAGTGCTCGTTTGGCACTCGGCAAAGACGCTCTTTGCCGAAGTGCCCGACTTTTGCCACTCGGCAAACTTCAGCGCACTCGGCAAAGAAGCGGATTCCTGTAGTGGGAAGGCTTACTTGCAATAGTCACCATAGCGACCGGCTTGGGCTTCACACAGCTTGGCATTCTATTAGGCACCAATTGAGCGCCCACTGCAGCCGGAGACGATGCCGTAGCGACAACAACAAGAAGCACTGGATCCTGTATTGATCAGCTTGGAAGCATCCTGGGATGCATACCAGACGCTGGTGTAGGGTGACGACAAGCAGTAAGATGAGGCCCAGCTGTGGTGGAGGATGTGGCTAGTCCTGTAGTTGTTGCCGTTGAGGACTTGAGTCGAGCAGGTGGTGGGCGTGTACATGCAGTCAGCGTCCTTGACGAAGTCATCCGGACGGGGCAACCGGCTAGTGAGGACGAGCTCGTAGGCCTTGGCGCGAAGTGCTCGCGGGTCCGACTCCCGAGGAAGAAACACGTCAGCGAAGTCGGTGGGTGAGGAGGGGCACGCCGCGGACAGTGCCTGTGAAGGCGGGAGGAGGACGCCGCGGTCCGCGAAGCCGCAGGGAGCAAGGCCCGAGGCTGAGCGAGCGGCAGCTGGCCTCGGTCAGGCGGAGGCACGGAGCGCCGGAGCCGCGACGCCGCGCGAGGGCTGGGACAGGGGCGCAGGGCGGGGGCGGCAGTGGCACCACGACGATGCTGTCGTCTCCTGGCTGTCCTAGGATTCCGGTGGAAGTAGTTGGAAGCCGCCAGGCGTTGGCCTTGTCCGAGATGGCGATACAGCACGTCGACGACGTGTCGGGGCGGCCGAGGGCCGAGGCCGAGCATGCGGTGGCGCTGGAGCCGAGACTCGCGCGATGACTGGGGCAAGCGGCTGCGCAGCTACGTGGCTGGGACGGGAGGACACGGATACTGAGCTGGTGCGCGAGCTAACGGCAGGCGGCGTTGGATTTGTCGGAGTTGCGGCGCGCGGTGGAGAGTCCTGGATAGTGCTCGACGGCGAGGGAGTCCCCGGCAGCATAGAAGTCCGCCGCTGCATTGGATCGGGCCTACCGCGGTTGCCGGTTGGTGCGGGCGGGAGGGAAGAGCTGGGCGTCGTGCTCGGGCGGTGGTTCCGCTTCGAAGCGGTTCCGCCGACGCGTAGAGGGAGCGGGAGATTAGCGCGTGACGGGGTCATTTAGCAGGGCGGTTCTAGTTTTTGCCGGGGACTTCCGCGGGAGGCAGGGTGATTTGCCGGGATTGACGATTTACTTTGAGGCTTTTAGTAGTAAGATAAGATAAGGTAGAATCCAGTGTAATAAATATTTTTTTTAGGGCGTGTTTGGCAGAGTCCAACTTTTAGAAAAACAGCTCCAGAGCTGCAGAGATTCGCAGCCCACCTTGAGGCTCCACGTTATTTCTCTCTAGATGCTCTAGAAAAAAATAAATTCTAAAAATTCTCACGTTAATCGTAAAACATCTAGCCATCAAATTGAAAGTCTAATACCATCTATAACCGTTTGATTGATTTTGTTATTATCTAGAAAATTGTCACCTTTGTCATTACTAGTATATTGCCCGTGCTAACGCTACGGTGATATACTTAGCACACTAAAGTTATTGTTGTAGCAATCAAAGCTTAGGGAATAACTTTTCTAACACAAATTAATCATCATAGTTATAAAATCAGGTGGTTTCTGTCAGTGCTAAAACTAAAACCACTATCCCATTTTATTATAAAATCAGGTGGTGTCAACAGGAAGAACCTCTCAATCTTTAATCCCACCATGCAGTGAGTTGCTTGCCACATGAGGATCCATCTGAAATGTAGCAGCAAAATTTCATAAGTTCTAGATAACTAAAAAGGAAGTTCATCTTCACTTTACTTATTAAAATATATATGAATTACAATATTTTTCAACTTTATTGACAACTTTATTGACAATATTTTTTCAACTTTATTCACTCGGTGCAGAACCTCCGAATCTCTAGTCTGTTCACAGGAGAGAACAGACTCAATCGAATGAGACAATATTTTTCCAACTTTATTGACAAGTGCCCATCAGCAGGCCTTGATCTTACTATTTAGTTGTGGTCTCCTTGATAATATCTTTCCTTAGTTGGAGTTTGAGCAGTGATTCACCAGGACAGTAACCAATTGAGAGGTGAGAACAGACTCAATCAAATGAGATTCAGGAAGAAAGGACAGGGCATGCAAGGAAGGAATCAAAGATTAGGATGAACCTCGGTGCATGCATTATATTAAAAAATTCAACCACGTATTGGGGAGAAAAATATTTTGACCGCAAATTATTCAAGCATTTGGAGTTAGTTATTATGATGGCCATAAAAAAATGAAAAAGGACCAGACACGATGCCGTTATTTCCTAGAAAATTACACAGCAATGCCCTTATTTTAGATTAAAAAAGAAATATTTGTTATTTATTATCGCCGATTCCAGCCTAGATTGGGCCGAATTGACACGTGGATTGGGGAAGATCGGGAGGAGGAAGAAGATGGAGGTGGGGGGGCGGATGATGAACGGCGGTGCCCCGCCGCCTCTAGGCTGGCGGCAAGACCGGGTCTTACCGGCGCAGAGGAGGGGGCGGCGCGTGGGGAGAGGAGGAGCCAGAGATTGGGATAAAATTTCTTTATTTGCTTGTTGCCTCGAAAGATTACAGCACTCTTTACTTATATAGCCCGGCTAGTGGGACTTGTATCTCAAGCAATCTCTCTAAAGGTTTCCTTATAGATCCGGAATACCTTTTACAAGCATATCCTATTTATTTATTCCGGCTAATATTTATTTAATCCCTAATAATATTTATTTATTTCCTAATAAGGGTCTCCTTATAAATGAGATAGCCCCTTGCACACCAAAAACGCCTACGGATAATCCTAGATAATTTCCTCCTTTAATGCCGAATTAATTGCCGAAAAAAATCCGCGGAAGGGAGGGGACGGCGGCGGGCGCTACTTGGCCCGGGCGGGCAGCGCCGACGCCCAGGTCGATCGGGCCTCGCCCTCCCCGGCCCTATTTCTGGGACATGACATCTCCCCTTCTCCGACCAGCCCGTCCTCACGCCGGATGAAAGTCCATTCTCAGGACACCGGATGAAGATCATCGGGCCCCCGAATGATCACCGCACTGTAGGGACGAGGCGCCCCTGCATCGGGTTCCCGAGGATCATGTTCTCTCTGGTCCTCGCGGTCGAATTCCGTGAGGTAGTGGAGGTTGCCGATGTAGCCGTGGTAGATGTACCGTGAACCGCACGCCCCCGCCGAGAAGTTGGCTCGACGGGCGAGCCGTCAGAGAAGCTCGCGCGGAACGCCCATGTCGACGCGCCGTGGTGCACCATATCACGGGTGGGCTCTTCAGAACGTAAAAACGCCATTGGGGGAGCGCACGAAGAGAGGAAGCGATCTCCAAATGGTGATGTCGCGCGTAGTAGGAGGAGTAGCGGTGCAAGTTCAAAGATCGCATCGCATATGAAGGAACCGACATCGTAACGTGGATGGTGAAAGCCGGGTGAACCGCCTCTCGCATCGTGAGTCGATGTGGACGTTGTCGATCGTGGAGGAATAGGCGCATCCATGCCGCCGAGGAAGACGACCACTCGGCCGGGCCGACATGGTGGCGGCGCGCCATATGCCGCCTAACAGATGGCGTTGGCGCCGCTGAAGTAGACTCCGAGAGTGTACGCTACCAAGGCTAGAAAGTGGAGATGAAGCCGAGGTAGAACCGTCCGGCCGGCGAGTGGGGGGGGGATATCTTCCCGCCGGCCCATGCCGAGCGCGCCGCACGCCTTCGCGGGTGACGCCAAGGGTACGCGCGGCGAGGTGCCGGTCCTCCAATGTAGCTTTGGCGAAGCCGACGTAAGACTGCGTGGACGGTCGAGAGGTCCAAGCGCTAGCTTGCGCCTCGAACGCTGCCAAGACGAGTCGGAGTAGTCCCGATGCCCGCCAAGATGCCCGATCGTAGGAGGCTAGGGGCGCCCGCGCCGAGGTGGTGGCGCCGATGTGAAGGTACCGGGCGTCCGCTGTGGTAGTACCGTAGCTCATGTGTGGCGGTCCCACGCCACTCTTCCAGTGGCCAACCAAGGCATGCCAAGGATGACGCCGACGCCGCCGCCGAAAGCGGCAACACGTAGCGCCGATCTCGGCGTGGAGGCGCAAAGCGTAGAGGTACGCCGAAGGTAGCGGTCCGCATGTCGTAGTGGCGCCGTGCCGATGGATCAGCACACGCGACCGGCCGAGTCCGAGGCTCGCCGTGGTCACTACACGGTTGTCGGATGTAGTTGTGCGTGGCTCAGAGTCGACGATGATGTTGACACCGCTCCTCGATATCATACCAACAAGGTATAGAGAATGAGCACCACGTGATCGGGAGTCGGATCCCCCTGAGGACCTTTAGATCGCCTGGCTCCTCTTTGATGTCCGGCGCAGTTGAGTCCCCGCCGCTTCCTCGGTGTAGTCGTTGAAGATCGCGGATGTCGAAGAGGTGCTTGCATCAGACCCCCGTAAACGCTGCTCATCACAGCTTGAAGCATAATCCGCCTTGCGCCGCTCGTCATCTCCTTCGGTGTCAGCCGCTTGAACGGCCGGGCTGGTGGTGTCGACGCTGGGGCCGCCTGGGGCGGTCAACAAGGCCACGGGCACCGGGGCCCTCGCTCGCCGGTGCCGACTTGCCGGTGTTGTAGAGGATGGCAAGGCGGCGCCAGACGCCCGGGCGGCGAGACATGGCAGTTTCCATGTCCACCGGATTCTCAGATCTCAACATCCGCTTTTGAGCGGTTCGCCCCAGCCTGCGCAGCAGATGTTCACCGCCGCTTATCGCCGAGGTTGCCCGCACGCGGCCACACGGTGCTAGGAACATCTCCGTGTACTCGCCGACGTTGCTCGCCTTTTCTCGATGCCGCCCAATGGATTGCGCCTTTCACCGGGCTAAAGCGCCGTTGACGTATTGGGCAAAGATTGCCCAACTGGCCACTGGGTTTCTCCCGGGACAGCCTCATGTACCATTCTTTGTGCTCCTCCCGTGAGGTGGTAGGAAGCGCACCAAACTTGTTTTGTAGCGGGCGCATCTTTGCCCCCTCGAAGAATTGTTCGCAGAGCGATTGATCCGTGGTAGGGGATCCTCCCTTGCCATCAAAGGTGGGGAAGGATAGCTTGTGCGTGACGGGGAGCGAGACCCGGAAGGTGTCGACCGGAGGTGGGGGGGGGGCCTGCGGGCGCGCTTCGCCGGGCGGCGCCTTTCGTGCTCCCTTCGGTCCCAAGTAGCCCCCCGCATCGTGCCCTCCAGACTGAAGCGTGACCGATCGCCGAGGTTCCGCTTGCCATCCGGCCCGCTTCTTTGATGAACTCATGAGCCGCTGTCTCCATGATCGCTCTCATCTCAGCCTCAAAGATCGTTGAGTTGTTGACGGCGCTTGACCGAAGCCGGATCGTCGCCGAGAGGATATCGAGCTTTACTCGATCTTGTCCATCCCTGGTGTTGAATTTGGAGAATTGGTCCCCAATTTCTTGATTAGCTTCTTCATATCGCCTTCTATGGTGGTGGGTGGATCGTGAGTGGTCTCCTGGATACCAGCCGGCCGATTCCGCCTAGATTGGGCCGGAATTGACACGCGTGCATTGGGGAAGATCGAGGAGGAAGAAGATGGAGGTGGGGGCGGCGGTGATGGCTTAACGGCGCGGGCCGCTGCCTTCTAAAGGGGGCGGGCGCAAGGCCGGGCCAGAGGAGGGGGGGCGGCGTGGGGGGAGAGGAGGAGCCGAGATTGGGATAAAATTTCTTTATTTGCTTGTTGCCTCGAAAGACATGCACTTTACTTATATAGCCCGGCTAGTGGGACTTGTATCTCAAGCAATCTCTAAAGGTTTCCTTATAGACGGAATACCTTTTTACAAGCATATCCTATTTATTTATTCCGCTAATATTTATTTAATCCCTAATAATATTTATTTATTTCCTAATAAGGGTCTCCCTTTATAAATGAGATAGCCCATTGCACACCAAAACGCCACGGATAATCCTAGATAATTTCCTCCTTTAATCCCCAATTAATTGCCAAAAAAATCCGGAAGGGAGGGGGGGCGGCTGGGGCGCGCCAGCCCTCGGGCGGGCAGCGCCGACGCCTCGCGGCCGACCGGGCCTGTCCTCCCGGCCCTATTTCCTGGGACATGACAATTACTGTGAGATACAATTTATCTAACGGTTGCCTCCACGTTCCTTCGTGTTTCCACGCATGCGCCGCCACCGAAGTTCTGAATTGGAGGATGATGACAGATGCTCCATGCATATGCATGCACAATTCCACATCTTTCTCCAAGGCAACGCCAACCACCCGCTCTGCAGGCCACATGTTTAACGGCGACGTTCTGATGCCGCTGCAGCTGCCGGAGGCCAATTGTTGCTGGGCCTGTTGACTTGCTTCTTCCTCCTATCAGTGTGGTGTCTATCCGCTGGTGCTCATGGCAATATCGTCTTGCTAATAGAGCCGGAGAGTCTCCACAAGTTTAATTCCTTTTCTGTTATGAGTTCCGACTATAATTGAGTTTATGTTGTATTTGAATTGAAGGCTCAGTTCCAAATTATTTGCAATATAGTTTGGGTGATATGGCATTAATCTTTAAGCATGATATTTCTCAAAATCATGTGATAATTAAACCACTCTATTTTAGACCTGGTATTGTAATTAGATGACATTTTTAAGGAGCAATGGCGCTGGATCTAACTTGACTTTGTAGCTATGTACAAAAGCTTAAGCTTGACCTACAAGGATATCATGTACTTATTAACCTTCTTTATTGATTTATTTATTTGATTTTCAACTGTTGGTCATAGGCTCGCAGCTAGATCGGGAAGTGGGTCCTCTTAAGCCCTAAGATGTGTTTGTTTCATTTTTCTGATGTGTTTTGGGGCATATGGTTGAATTGGTTGTGTATTTGCAGGGGATTCAATTGGATAGGTAGCACGGAAATTCATAGGTAGGCCAGGCCGCCAGTGCTTCAACGTCCTGCATCCATGACATCTACATCAATGCTAGCAATCATGCGACAATGCACACCAAAAAGGTATGAGCTAGATACTACAATTATAATTGAATTTGTGTATGTATGTATATGATATAATAATGTAATGTAATTCATACCTATATAATTTGTATCTAAATTATATCTACCTCAACTATTATAAAAAATTAACAAAAAAACACTCAAATCTACGTGGAAATACTAATATAACTTATTACGACAAATAATTATTCAACATTCAAAAGTTAAAAATTATATTAGTAAAATATTTATTTTATCATAAGCTTATAGAGCGTGCTAAAATATCCTTAGCAAACTAAAAATGAAATCCACATTTACCATTCACTTTTAAGTTATGTTGATACTAAAGTAATAAATTTTCTAAGCCGCTGTCTTGAAAAAGTTTAAACATTTTAATTGAAACATTATACCATACGGATATTAGTAAGTTAATTTGAGTTATTTATTTAATAAAATAAAACAATACTCATATGATGAAGTAAATTCAATATCTTTTGTGCCATGCTGCTGAAACAACTTTTTAGGCCATTGTACAAACTAAGAGTATATACAGCCCTAGAACTAGAATATTATTTTAATAAAAACCATGGAAATTTTGAATCAACCATATAATAAGCATTACAGTTTCAAATTAACAAATGGTGGTAAAAAGCTAACAGTCGAAGTATGGATTTTCATGATCTCACATAAAAGGGACTAAATAAGACTATAGTTTATTTATGTTTCAACTAAATACATATGGTGGTAGAAAATGATTAATCCTAGAAATGAAAAAGATATTTTACCATAAATTTCTTACAAAAATATAAAAACAATTTTTTATCAAATTAGTACACTATAATCACCATTGTTAATAAGAGGCATCGTATCTGACCAATTAATATGCATAGAATTTGGTGGGGAAAAAAAAAATCAAAATTTAGGTTCATGTCGTGAAACTATAGACTCGAGCTAACACCATCATAGTTTACCAAATGTTTGAGGGGAATGTATATTGGAGATACATAGAGGTGCTATGTAAAAACAAAAAACTTAAAATATGCATGAAGAGTACCAATTATTTTAAAATATTAGTGAACATAGAAGATATTTAATATAAATAACTTTTGTTAGTTAGTGTCTCATTAGATTCTAGCCGATGCGTAGAGCACGGGTTGATGAACTAGTTTCTTTCAATTAGGTTGGGATGGGTCATGGATCAAAATTCATAATCCGAACTCTGGTAGCTTAGCTTGGTTATTTTTTCCCAGCAAGTGAGGTGGCTTGTCGTCGACACCCACGCCCATGCACAAGCTGGAGACATGCATTGAGTCTCCAGCGCATCTCTGGACACCGTTCCGAGGTGGCACCTGCTGCAGGACGTCGGCTCCTCCATCCTTTCATATTGTCACCCAGTGCAAGTCAATTGACTCGATCGGAGTATAAACAATTGATAATAGAATATGATCACTAACATAGCGATTCTCAGAGTCGACAAAGTAGAAACAAAGACACAGGAATAGAGAGCAGGCCAACCGAACGATGAAGAGCACATCCCAAGGATCCCAATGGCGGATGAATCATGGAGGGTTCCTGCATAGTGCAGGAGTGGGGAGTCGCTGACTCGGTACTTGATGCCTGAGGAAGACAGGCGTGATGACAAGATGGCCTATCACTGGTGCTGGATCCCAGCCCGACCGGCGACCTTTGATCTCGATCGCTCGCCGGGACAATATATTTATTCCTCGAAGCTAGACTTGGTTCAACTGAAACGCAGGGATCTTGTGCACGAATACACGTAGAACTGCAACCAAGTCAAGGACTGGATGCTCTGGGCGATGGCCAGCTTCTGGAGCTGCAGTACGTCGATCATGAGGCACGATACAGGTTGCTGCTAGACTGCGGGGAACTCCCCTGTTTCACTTTGTTGGACCGTCACTATATTTATTTATAATAGATTAGTACATTAATTATATTCTTTCAAAATCAATGGTTCAGAAAAAAATCTATGAGGGGCCCTTCATTCCTTCACAAAAATGTATAGTAACAAACCTCATAAATACTACTTGGGGTGCCCCACCCGTCCTGATACCTCCTTCCTATAAAAATGATCCATCCATATACTCATAGCTGGATCGATCTAGATGAAGCAATGCCTCAATATTACATCAATGTCTGATGGCAACATAAATAAAAGGAAACAACAGAGTGTTTAAATATTACACAAGGCGAGCAGAGCACACTACGCAGTACAATCTTACTATTACTAATTGAGGTTCCAACGGAGCCACCACGTTGATTCTCACCAGATGCCTTAGAAAAAAAAGAAAAATACTAGAAATTCTCACATTAATCGAAACATCTAGCCATCGAATCTATCACTACCGGAAACGAGAGCTATCCCGTGAGGAGGAATCGTTTCCCGTGAGCGAACTAAAACGCCACGGGATAGAGGGGCTCTACCCCCGCGGAGCATACAAGATCGCTCACGGGATACCAACCACTCACGGGATAGGTTCTATCCCGTGAGCAACAACTCACGGGTAGATATTTGACCTATCCCCGTGAGGCCCCACACGGGATAGGTAATCGACCGCCACCCCTCTCCCCTCCGGCCCCACTCCGTTATCCTATCCCGCGGAGCCCCGCCCCGCTCACGGGATAGGGGGGAGGTGGGGGGCCGTGGTGCCCGCCCCGGGCGCCTGGAAGCCGCCCGGGGTGGGGCCGCACGGTCAAACCTATCCCGTGAGCCTTGCTTCCTCGCTCACGGGGATAGGTGGAGGTGGGGCCAGGATGCCCGCCCTGGCGCTGCGGAAGTCGGCTGGGGGTGGGGCCGCCTGGCCATCCCTATCCCGTGAGAGGTCTATCCTGCGTGAGGCAAAAGGAGGGCCTCAGGGAAAGAGGTTCTATCCCGTGAGCTTCCATTCATGCTCACGGGATAGAGGAAACCCTTTTTTTTTTTTTTTGTGTTTTTGGGACCCAAACTTTTTCTACATTCCCTACACATAATATGGAACTCTATGTTAAAGTTTGGTGAATTATTGACTTTATTTGTTATATTTAGAGAATTATTCTCTTTTCGGTAATTTTGAAATGAGGTCAAATTTGAACTGCAAGTGCTTGAAATTTTTGAAAAAAATAGTAGAAAATTTATAGTTCTCTTTACTCAAAGACATAGTAAGGCCTTGTATATAAAAAAAAAAAAAACAAACGGAATATCTTAATACGAAATTAGGAACGCTTATTTTGTGCTCGGGTGGTTTAAAAATTATAGAAAAGCAACCGATGTGAAAAAAATCATGAAATTTGATATTATGTCATGATATCTTATGCCAAGGCTATGATAAAAGTTTGGAAACGCTTTCGCACAAGTTGGCATACATGCGATGTTCACAAGCTCCAACATCTACGAAGTTTCATGTTTGTTCGTAATGATCAAGTGTGTTTTCATGTGGTTGTGGCGGTCAAGTTGTGGTTTGGCTATGAAACTTTTCTACATGCAAATGAACATCAGAGATTGTGTCATGTGAAAGTTTGAGAATTTTCAAGATTACTTTGATAATTATTATAATTTTATGCTACAATTAGGTAAATAGAACTAGAGATAAAGCCACATGAAATAATGGTCAAATTTACACTAAAGCATCACTTATGTATGGATGAGTGAATATGACAAGGTATTTTTGAAGTAAAGTCGATCAAAGTTTACAAATATTTGATGGAAAAGAGAAAGGAGGGAGAGGAAAATATTTTGAGAAAACCCTATCCCGTGAGCGGCTCACGGATAGGTGGTCAATCCCCGTGAGCATATTACTCGCCACACGGGATAGGTGGAGTCGATATCCCGTGAGCATATTACTCGCCACGGGATAGGCGTGGGACCCACCTCGGCCGTGGCGCTGCAATTTTCCCGCCCGCTCGGGGGAATTTTTCGATAAATCATCCCCGTGAGCATATTATTCACTCACGGGATAGCTCTATCCCGTGAGCCGCCACGGATTGGGTAAAACTTTTTTAAATCGACATTTGCCACCTTATCCACACACACCACCCACACACGCACACGCACTGCATACACACACACACACCTCGCACACACACACACGCTGCAGACTCGCCTCGCCTCGCTGCCGCCGCCGGGCCGCCAAGACGCCTCGGCCAGAGACTGCCGCCACACAAGGCCACCACGCCTCTCGCCGCCCCCGAACACCACGCAAGGCTTCGCCCCGACCCCTCCTGCCCCGCCCTCGCAAGGGCCCTCATGGCCAAGGCCGCCACGCCTCGGGCCTGCCTGCCGCCGGCCAAGCCCGAGAAGGAAGAGAAGGGAGGTGGGGGAAGGAGAAGGAGAAGGGAGGAGGAGGGAGAGAAGGAGAAGGGAGGAGGAGGAAGGAGAAGGGAGGAGGAAAGGTGGGAGGAGGAAAGAGAAGGGAGAAGGAGAAGGAGAAGGGAGGAGGAGGAAGGAGAAGGGAGGAGAGGGAGGAGGAGGTGGTGGCCTGGAGGAGGAAGGAGAAGGGAGGAGGGCACGCCCGGCGCAGCCTCGCCGCCGCCGCAAGACGTTTTGACCTCGCGACCGCCGCCCGCCGGCCACGGCGGATTAGAGGGAGGAGGACCGCCCACCGCTCGCTCCGTCCGACCACCGCCGCCTTCATTTTCGCAGTATTGTAATGTGATTGTCGGCCATCGTGCCATGATGTGAATGTGGTTGTCGGCCATTGTGCCGCGGATGTGAATGTGATTGTCGGCCATCGCGGCCGCTTGTTTAGTTTGCAGGTATTGGTAACCTCCCCGTGGGAGGTTCTCACAAATTTTCAAACCGAGCCCGTGATGTTTATTTTTATGCAGAGGAGCCCTTTGGAGCGGAGCCGAGTGCCTTGCCGAGCCGGAGTGCCGCGGGCGGTCTTGTTCTTTCTTCCTCGCCGGCTAGCCCGACTCCACCGCGAAGGTATAACCCCCTTCCGTATCATGGTCGTGCTAGTTAGATCGCCAGCCTTAGTTAGGCGTCTCCCGTTGAAGGAGATACGGTTGGAAGTATGCAGATCCTCGCATACCAATAACCGTGACCGCTTTCAATTGTCCACGCGACTGACAGGATGCGTAGATGAGGTCGGGTTTCATCCATTCCTCGCTCTGATTCAGAGTTTGATTTGCATCTCTCTCGCTGTTCTTCGAATACACAATCTCCCGCCAGACGTGTATTCGAGAACAGCCCGGGAGGTCTTGCCAAATTCGGCTCCCCGTATAGGAGTGGAGCATGGAACCGACCTCATCTACGATCCCTCGGTGGGGATTAGGACCTATCTTGACCTATTAGATGGTAGGATCCTTGTGTAGATGCCTTTGATTCTTATATTCGCCGCATATGATAGAGAATGGATGACCGTATGCGGATATACAATGGTCGGAGGAGTTTTGGGAGATATTGACCCGAAAGTGGATGAGGAAGAGTAGTGCTTTCGTGGACAAAGCTTTTCGAACGCCGGAGGTGCGAGTAGGGTTTGGTGTCCATGCAAGAAATGTGCTAATCAAAAAGGCAAAGTAAGGAAGAGATGTCTAAACATCTTCCCGTGATATGGATGGACGGAGGGCTATAAGCGGTGGATCTTCCATGGTGAAACCGAGCGTATGAGAGACCAGCTAAGCGGTGGATCTTCCATCTCTTAATAATTATGTTCTCGCTTATTATTTTCCATTTAATTTTGCATATTCACTAATTATTTATATCTAATTGCAGGTGATTCTCGAAAAGATGCCTCCATCGAAGATCCTCAAGAAATTGATGTGTTTGGGGCGAAATTCAAGAACTTGGACCAGCTAGGAGGGTCCTCAAGCACCCGCCACCACGCACACACACCGTGGGCAGGGGCAAGGGGGGCAAGGGCGGGGGCAGGGGCGGGGGGGCCACACCATCGCCACCACCAAAGGGGACGGCACGCAGGAGGAGGAGGAGGAGGCGGAGGCGCAGCGCCAGACCCCGACCTCTCGGCGCCGCAGGACCTTGACCTCTCGGGTCGTAGGTCACTTGCGGTAGGACGGTGTGGAGGAGGAGGAGGGCGAGGGGATGCCAGGGGAGGAGGGCGAGGCCGACAAGAGTTTACAGCGGCGGGGGGGGGTTCCTCTTCCCTGTGCGGCGCTAAGAGGAAACCCTACTTGCGCAGGGCCCCTCCGACTCCCGGACCAAAAACCTCTTCCGCACCAACGCCCCATCATTATTCCGGATCCTCCAAGGTAATTTACTTTTTTACATCCGAAAGCACTACTTTCTTAATTGTTAGTATGAAAAGCATAATATGGACTAATAATTATTCTTGATCATTTGGGCAGGTCTTTGTTGGTGAGGATGGCGCCGAAAGTGCCGCCTCTTCCCAATGGCATTCTTGGTTGTTTGGTCAGGAAGCACTACCGCCACATCCGGACCGAGGACGGAGAAGATGTTCCCGCCACGCACTTTGGCCAAGATTTGAGTTTGAAGATACCTACGATGACCAAGGCGTAAAGTACGAAAACAAGGGACGGCGTGGTGATCCGTGAGCTGTGGGTAAGTCTATGTCGCACTATAGTGTACAAATACATCGCCTCAATTTCACATTGTTTGAAATAATGACTGAATACATTGCTTCTATGTGCGTGGATTACTTCAAGCTTGCCGACGGATACACTCAGGGAGCGGGGAATGAAGTGGTCGCTCGCTACCGCTTCAAACTTGTGTCAGGACATGTGGTACGAGGCACGCACGCCAGCGCGGCCGTGTCATACTATGCTCTATACAAGAACACAACCCTCATGAAGGAGCAAGATAAATCTACGATTCGACCAAAGAACAAACATGATGGTAAATACCGAAAGTTCATACTAAGTTTAATTATGCTTCAGTTGATATTCTAATATTTTCAACTTGGTGTCCCTGTAGGTATGTCCGGAGTGGCTTTTTCAAGAAGGAGCGGTCCCGGGAGCCGATGGTGGACAGGTGGGTTTCAGAAAGATTGGGCTTAAGATCCGCAAAGACTACAGGACAAGGGCCATGATGCGGTGTTTCACACCATCAAGGCAACCATAATCCAAGACCTACAAAAAGATATGTGAGTATTACCCAATTCTTATTTACTTATCGATGCGCAACTCAATACTTCCTAACCATCCTACCTTTTTTTTTCCACAGAGAAAACACATGGCGCGGTCACCGGGCACGCCGAGGCCTTCACTCTCTCCCACCAAGGCAAGTCCTCGGATCCCAACCTCATCTACAACCCCCGAGGCTCCGCGTGAAGCCTCTTTGCAGCGTAGAGCGCCACGATATAAGGTAATCTGTTTTTTATTCAAGGTACATTTATCTTTACATACCGTTCCTCCTCGCGGTTCTAACTTTGTGTTGAAATAGGTCACCAAGTACACCGACGTGGCGAGGAGTATTATGGAGACAGCTTCGATCCCCCACGCCCGACATTGTGGGGGACGTTTCCATGATCGCTGGAGGAGGGAAGAAGCACGGGCGGTACTATGTGGGTGATAGCGCCATCAACCCGCGCACCACAAAAGACCCTACCCGAACTCAAAAGCCGCTGGGGGCGGTGATACGCGAGCGCCAACCACTTACCAGGCTACGGTCTCCAGACTCCGTAATCTTTTTTTATTCAAGGTTCATTTATCTTTACATATGTCTTTCTCTCATTCTAACTTTGTGTTCAAATAGGCCCGTATAGAGGAAGCTTAACAGGCGATCAGCGGAGGCCGAGAGGAAAGGGAGAGGGAGAGGGAGCGGTTCTACCGCGGAGGCGGAGGCACGGAGGGCCGAGCAAAGACCGTAAGAGCATGGAAGCTCTCCAATAGTATCTCGCGTGTTGGAGGCAAGATTGGTGAAGAGCCGCATACGGAGATCTTCTTCGCTCCACCACCCTTTGCCGGTGTACCCTCCACCACCACCACCGATGTACGGTCCACCGCCGGCGACGGCCAACCGTCGATCTTCTTCCCTCCACCGTATGGTGCCTCTCCGTGAGTTTCTCAAACTAAACTCCAAAATGAAATGGTATGGTGTTTGGAATGCACCATGAGATGTGCACTTGGACATGTGGTTGTCGGCCATCGAGCCGTTGTTTTGTTGCGTGTTTTGGAAACCCCTACGTGGGGGAGGTTTGCCGAAATTTCTAAGCGAATTATCTTGTTTTTCTTTTTTTCAAGTCAATAGATCTACCTTTCATTTTGTCTCACAAATGCAATATCTTTGCCTACGTGCAGGATCAATCACATGCCTCGAACCCAACTTCGAATCGGAACAATTGGGAACGAGGTGCGCAACAAGAGGACCGCCCCCGTTGGTAGTGAGGTTGTGATGGTTTAGGCGATAAACTAGTGAGGTTGTGAACTTGAAATTGTTGGAATTGAACTTGTGAACTAGTGAGGACGACAAACTTGTGACTCGTTGGATGTTATGTAATATATGTGTCGTTTTGTGCCATATATATGTGTCAATTGTCCGCTGCAATAATCTGTGTTATATATGGATATATATGTGTGTCAATTGACCGCTGTAACAAAAAAAGAAAAATAAATGGATCTATCCCGTGAGCAGCTCACGGGATATCGTCTAAAAGGATATCCCGTGAGTATATACACAGCTCACGGGATATCAACTACGATATCCCCGTGAGCCATACGCGACGGCTCACGGGATATCAACCAAAGATATCCCGCGGAGCGCGTGTATATACTCACGGGATATCGGTGGTGGGACCCCCGCCGCCCGTGGCGTGGCAGGGACACCTGGCCGCAGCGAAGGCGCCTATCCCGTGAGCTACCACGTTAGGCTCACGGGATAGAGGGGTCCGTGAACGGGTTACCTCCGGCCCCTCGCTGACGCCGCGGAGGCCCCCGTTAAGTCTTGCCCGTGGCGTTATGCGCTCACGGGATAGGATATCCCCGTGAGTATAGGCGCAGCTCACGGGATACCCTACTATCCCGATGATTTCTATCCCGCGTGCAGGATATCCCGTGAGCAACTCACGGGATAGCCGTTCCCGTGGGTGGAAGGGCCTATCCCGTGAGCAATGGCTCACGGGATATCTCTCATTCCGCAGTGTATAGACTAACAATTACTGACCATTAGATCTACTTTATTTTCTTGAAAATTACCCACCTTTGCCATTATTTATATATACAAATAAAAAAATAGGAAAAAAATAAAACCATCTACGTATAGCCTGGAGGGATTCAGACGGAGGAAAAAAAAAAGAGGGCACCACCGCACCTCACGTTGGCTCCATGCGGCAACGCCGGAGGATGAATCCATCTAGGTATATCCTGAAGGGGAGTTCCAACGGAGGGGGAAAAAAAGAGGGCACCACCGCACCTCACGTTGGCTCCATGCGGCAACGCCGCTAGGCAGCTTATTGTGGTCGCCGGCCCAAGCAAGCTAGGAGGACGCCAGGCCAACACACTGCAGGCACGTATATATACACCGTCACCCGCACTCTGACGACGTCGAGGTGTCCCCTGCCTGTACCGGCCAGCTCCAGATCGATACGTGCTCCACCCACTCACTCCCAGTTTCTTTTATTGAAGTGCTTGCAGCTCTTAGAGACGTAGATGCGTGGTGATTGAGACTTCGTCATGCAGCGTCCCATTAAGGTGATCCAACAAATCCTTCTATGTCAGGCGAGTCTTTTCATATCACTTGATTGCATAATGAATTTGTACTGGTGATGAGGCCCTATAGGTAACATGAATGAATGTTTGAAGCTGATTATTGTGGTGTGTAGTTGTATGAAAAATTGTTTGATGCATTAGTATGAAGGTTCTGGCTACATGTTTATGCTATTTAATTTGATCACTTTTATCTCATGTTTCATACATGATATGATACTTATTGACCGGTAGGTATAATTTTCATTTTAACTTTAACGTCTTTTGGATTACTTTTGCGAAAATAAGTTTTGATATAATCCTTATTGAGCATCAGGTATGATTTTTTATTAACTAAATAATAGTGTTCTTTTGAACCATTAGGAGAGGAGACCCCTATTTATTTATTTTTTGTCTTAAAGGGATCTCAACCGTGGGTGCAGGTGGAAACAAGTGCCTCATCTCACGAATGGGCTCGGCTGATCACATCTTTGATCGTCACAGATGCACAGAGGTCGACTAGATGGGAATGCCACACCTCAACTCCGTGTTAATAGCATACAAAGCTTGCTGGTCGGCTGTTGAAGATTAGAGGAGACATATTTATTGAAGCACCAACTACAGCACAGGCAGGTTGTGTGCGAAGCTGAACAACGTGAGAAAACGCAAAACTTCTTCATGATCAACACCTCCTTCATCTATCAAGGTCCAAAGCTCCCGGGTATCATCACACGCGATTCGCCCGACACTTACGACAATGTATTTTGTAAGTTTGTTGTCTTCAAAAAGGTATAAACATTTCAATCTAAACATTATATCACATGAATATTAGTAACTTAATTTTAAGAATATTATTTGTTTAACAAACTATAATAATACAACAATAAATTCAACATCTTGAATACCATGGTGCCCAAAAATAACTATTTATGACATTATCAAAACTAAGATAGTAGAGAGGACCTAAATATACATTAAAAAGTAAACATGATTTATTTAATAAGCATTAGATTTTTCAGATTAATACATGTAAAAAAAGTATTACAACAACTAGATCAAAAGCTAAATGTTAACGTGTAAATTTTTCTCGATATCACATAAAGGGATGAAATAAGAATTTATACCCTTTTAAGTTTATAATTTATGTTTTCGAGTAAATACATATGTTTCTAAAATAAAAGTAATCATTCAATTTATTACTCATGAAAAAAGGTAGAAATAAAAAAAGTATATCCTAAAATTCTTACAAAAATCTAAAAATATTTTTCCATTATAAGTAATAACTTATATTAGAGGAACTAATAAGCTTAAAATTCAGGGGAAAAGAATTTTGGTTTATGTCAAGTCAAAATATATAGATACCGCAACTAAAACTATTATAGTTTAAGAAAATGTTGCAACTAAATGTATTTCAGAGATACATGGAGGTATTACGTGAAAGAGAAAATTATAGATTGGGATGAAAATAAACATATAAATCAATATTTGATATATCATATTTGAATATAGACTAGAGTACCTATGATGGCTATTATTTTTGATTATTAATGAAGAGAAAAAGATATTTAATATAAGTGATTAATTTTAGTTAATATAAGTGATTCATTTTAGTTAGTATCTCATATAGTTCTAACATGTTCAAGCACAGTAGAAGCTCCAACGGATGCTCCAAATTAATTTGCACCATAAGCACTAAGAAATAAATATGAATTTTAGAAATTTTCACAATAATCGGGATAACAACTAATCACCATCATAAATAATAACAGCTGGGTCAAGTTTTTGATTTATAAAAAAACCGACCTATATTTTAAAAAATACATAATAAGGTAACCCTTAATCGTGCATATTGACATTATGGAACATAATTCAAAATAAGCCCCTAAATTTGATTGAAATTATCTACTTTTGTCAATATGAAAAAAATTTCAAAAACAACCACCTAAATTAACATCTAAATTAGCCCAATATGATTAACATTAAGCAAGCTAATTAGAGGTAACACCCCAATATTTTCATAAATCACCTACCTTTTCTTTTTATCAAAGATAACTAAATATACATAATACCACCAAAATTAGCATCTAAAATACCCACTATAGCATTAGCAAGATAATTAAAGGTAACACCTCAATATTTTTATAAATCTCCTACCTTTGCTATTGTCAAAGATAACTAAGTTATGTTATACAAATAGATAAAATATGTTTTTCAATTGAGCATGTAATGCATTAAACTATTAAGTAAATTAATTCAATATCCTTAAAGTATGCTACATATATTTCTAAATTACACACTCTACCGCTAGGAAAAAAAATTCCTTAACAAACTATACAATAATGGCACCAACAGTTTACTTTTAAGTTATATTAGTACTCCATGATAATATATTAAACTTTATGTTAAATAACTTTAAACATTTTGACAAAACAGGATTTCATATCAAAATTAGCCATTTAATTTTAAGTGCTATATATTTTGTGACACAATAGTACTACACATATAATTATTTGATATAACAAAATAACATCTTAAGTGTTGTGGCGCGAGTTGAAATGACTATTCATGCGCTATTGCAAAGATACTACCAAAGTATCAATAGATTTATAACAAATAGACAAAAAAATTTTTGAAATCTCAAATATAGACTCAAACAGTTAGAAAAAATGGATACAACAAAATCTTATATACATACATGACGTAAGCTAAATGCATCTCACACTAAAAAGATAAATCTAAGCAATTCAAACTAGAGGTGCCAAATGGAGCCTTTACACTAATCTTCATGAGACCCACTATGGAAGAAATATAAATATTTTTAACTCTCACAAGAACAATAAGTTTTGGCCATTAATAATTTGGTAGACTATAATAATAGTAGTCATTGTATCTATTTTATTTTCTAAATAGACGTGGGGCGAGGCTGAGGAATGGATGAGTAATTTATGACCCACAATTCATATATGTAGAAAGTAGAAAAGGAGAGTTCATAATAAATATTGTAAGCGCAAGAGTTTCAACTTTATTTAATAAAAAATTACAAAATTTAATATAGTTAAAATATGTCATATAAAATTTGGGCTGCAATAAGAGTCATTACAGTTTAAGCTAAAGCTGCTGCGATTTCAACTAAACTCATATTAAAGATAAACTGAGGTGACATGCATAGGAAAATTAAACTATGGATGCAGTTATTATAGAGTATCTCCTATTGTATCAGAGAATAAACAAACAAAAAACTAACCAGTGTTTTATAATCGCAAGGGAGCACGGGTTGATGAACTAGTAATAGTAGTAACGATTAATGAATAAACGTTGATGATAAGTGTAGCAACAATAAGCAGCATATATATTGTTCTTGGATGGGAGTATATATGGACGTCTTCACGTGTTGTGGATACCTTGAATGTGTGGTTCTTCTTCTACTTGATCCGACACCTCCAGTCGTCTGCAGGCACACGCACATCAATATAGTGATAATTAGTTCATCCTCAGCAATTTTTTTTTTTTTTAGAAAAGCAATTCGGCAGAGGATCTGCCAGGCATGTTCTAATATAATAGAGAAGATTAATTAGTTCACCAGCACGAGCTGCTAGCATCATGGACAGAATTATATATAGTAATGTAGAAATTGCAAGGACCTAGAAGGTAGAAAATATTTTTACCTATTGTATATGTGTTTGCCGGTGGTGAATACTGGGCGAGATGGGAGCAAGTTGACAGTATCCTGGAACACGCTCTTGATGAGTGCAGCATCAGCCTCGGGTTCTGTCTGATAGTCGCTCCAGCGACATGCCCTTTGTACAGTGATTTTCTTTAGGCCCTCGAGGTGCTGGAGCCCTTCAGGCATAGCCCTATCCCAATCATGAACGTTGATTGCCAACTCGAGGTGTCCTAGGCTGCGCATGGCCCCAGCCTCAAATGTCGGGGAGGATATCCCATCACGGTCGAACTCAAACCACTTGACAAGAGTGAATAATCCTTCTCCTATCACGATCCTTGTGACCGGGACATGTACAATCCGCAGACTGAGTGTGACGAGGGAGGGTAGTATTCCAATCATAGCAATGTCTTCCTGGAATATTTTTTTAGCTCCAAGGGACAACTCCTTGAGGCTGCACAGGTGGCCAATCCACCTAGGAACAATGGAGAAGGACCAGGCTCTCAGGTATAACCACTCAAGGCTACCAGGAAAAGGAGTGGGAAGCGAGCTCAGCGCATCAGCACAGTGGGTAACATTACCAACTGAGTTCACATCAAACAATTTGAGCATAACATGTTTCTCTAGAGAAGTAAGCAGAGCAGACATCTTCCCCACGCACTCATTCTGGCGGCCAGACCAAATGAGACATAGCTCTGACAAAGCTGCCAGCTTGCCCATGTCTATAATACTTTCCAACGAGCTGTGACCCACATGGAAGCCACGCAAAGTGCGCAATTGTTTCATGCCCTCAATTCCATGAGGCAGTCCAGTACCACTATCCTCTCGAACAATTAGATGGGATAACCGAGGCAAATCAATAAATTCAAATGCAATCCAATTCGATAACATCTGAGATAAATCGAAAGTCTCCAAAAACCGCAGACACTTTAGCTGAGTTGTCTGTGTCCTACTGTTGATTATTCCGCCCTGAACCCTTACATATCTCAGATGACACAACTGATTGATGAAACCCAAAAGATCTATTTCAGTCTGAGTCCCACCAAAGCAAAGGTATAATACCCGCACAAACCTGAACTCCGTCAACAAGTGGTGTCGACTTTGACTGCCCTATCAATATGGTAAGAGAACGTAAATGTGAAAGTTTCTCAACACTGGTCTTCGCCATTCTATGATCCTCTACGCCTTTCAAGTCGATAGTGTGTCGACGAATGACCTTGTCTTGCCCTGCTGCCATCTCATTCATACTATTTACCAAAGTGAGAAAATTATCTTCCTTGCACTTACGTAGAATAAGGTCTAGCATCATATCATGTACCCTAAAATATGAATTTTTTTCTTCATATCCAGACGAAGGTAGGAGTTAGACCATGCTCCGGTTAACTAGTTCATTGAAATAGCTCTCAGCAACATCCCATACATTTAACCCACCACAGTTACTCACAAACCCTTCTGCCACCCACCGTCTAACTAACTGGACCCTCTCAATTATGTGATCCTCGGATAAGTACCAAGGTACAAAAAGCACGCCTTTAGGTGAAGGGGCAGGTGCTTGTAGCTGAGATCCAAGATATACATCATGTTTTCATAGTCAATGTTTGATTCAGTTCTGGGGCTAATGCAGTCTGGATGTACTCCCCATGCCTCCTTCAGTTTTGTTTGTTGGGAAGCAAGAATACCAGCTATAGTTATAATTGCAAGTGGTAGGCCACCACACCTCTTCAAGATTGTACATGAAACCTCCTCAAATACAGAAGGGCAATCATCTTGAGATCCAAATATTCTGCTAAAGAATAAATTTCTTGAATCTAGCTCACTTAGGGGCTTCATATAATGAATGATTCTGCTAGTGCCGCAACATCTTTTTGCCACCTTATCATCCCGTGTGGTTATCATGAGTCTGCTACAATTGTTATTTCGTGGGAAAGCACATTTAATGGCATCCCATGCTTCCATTTCCCACAAATCATCAACTTTATGAAGTATCTGCACACAAAGATTTCACAGATAGCATATGGTGTTAAACTCCATATGTAATAACACTAGAGCTAACAACACGCATGCTTACACAGGTTCTTCAGAATGTTTAAATTATCATTCAAAGTAGTAAAATAAATACATAGTCATATGCATGGTCGGTGGTATATTAATTTAAGGCCGACTATCTACTAGCCTTTGGAAACCCACCTAAATATAAAATATATTTTTTTTTTGAAACTGAATATAAAATGTTACTATAAAACAAGTTGTATTGGTTGCATATAAAAAGAGCACTCCTAGGTGTACAATCATTTGAATACAGCAGTGCAAAAGATAAACTAGGTGCT
This sequence comes from Hyparrhenia diplandra, assembly GCA_015847255.1. Lineage (NCBI taxonomy): Eukaryota > Viridiplantae > Streptophyta > Magnoliopsida > Poales > Poaceae > Hyparrhenia > Hyparrhenia diplandra. Next base: position 957,525 of record JADLZK010006897.1, read on the forward strand.
CATAGGGTAGGGTTTGTGTACGTGTATTCATAGGGGTGAGTGTGCGTGCGTGTTGAGCGTCTGCGTAATACTTGTGAAATCTCAAAAAAAAAATATTCTTAAGCCTGACTGCATTTATTTAAAAAAATATTATTAATAATTGATCTCTAGATATTTTTATAATAAAAATATATTCAATGATCTATCTAATACTAATTATGTACCAAAACTTTAATTTTTTCTAATATATATTAGACATAGTTAGAAAAGTTTGAATTTTTGGAAAGTAAGAATGACACTTTCTGTAGGAGACTACATTTGTTTTCTGAAGGGGAGGTTGAAGGATTATAATTGTTACTACTCATTCCTAGATATATATGCCGTTTAGTTCTGTTTTAAATCATCTACGAAATCAAATGAGTTTTCTAAGATATATGTTGTATAGTTTGTTTAAATCATCTGCATGAGATGTGTTGATAGTGCGTGATTAGTATTGTACATCTTATATCCTTATATTTTCGTAAACCTGAATTAGAAAAAATTAGAGACATTTTATTTCACCTAGAATAAACTAAAATGGCCAACATTTCCAAAACAATAGATATTACAATTTTGTAAATAGAGGACATTTGCCAGGAAAGTCAACAAATTCTTTTCAATCTTAAATCAAAACAAATATATAGTTTAACCCAAAATCTAAGTAGAGAATCAAATAAAATATCAGTCACAGACTTTATCGATTGATATATAATTGCAAATTGTGTCATGTTTTTATCTTCATGTATCGTAGTCATAACAGTGGAGAATTTTCATAACAAAAACTTGCATATTTACAAGAAGTACCTCTTATCCTGTAAGTGCTTTTGGAGGGCGTTGACTAGATCTTGCTCCACAAAGTAGTCATGAGAATATTGTCGTAGTCCAAGTTCAAACAGTATTCTCTTTAGGAGCTTGGTAATGTCTGGTTTCTGGAAACACACATAAATGCCTTGCAATTGAATTGCCCTTCCACTTGACGATACACCTCATTAGCAAGGGTGGTCTTGCCCAAGCCTCCAAATCCTACTATTGACATGATCTTGAGCTGTTGCTCTTCATCATTAACCCATTTAGAAAGCTCTTCTGTTTGGTTTTCAAGGCCCACAAGGTCTGCTGAATCTTTGGAGAGTGCAGACAGCCGAGGATCGACAACCACTGGGGTTGTACTAGAGATGCACACATCAAGCTTGTACCTCTCTCTCGACGTTGACTTGTTTGGATCACACGAGTCTTGATCTTCTTAATCTGATTGGCTGCGCGATAACGATCCTTTATAGTTTTTACAAAGCCAGAAGCTTTTTCTGAAGGACTCGAACCTTGTCGCCGGCCTCACCACCAACACGGTGCATGAAGTCGTCAATGCAATCTTCGATGTCGTAGGACATTTCTATTATATCCTTCCTCCACTCCTTGGCCTGGAGATCAAGTCCGTCAGAAAGCATCCATCTTCTCAAGTAGAGTTTCCATGGCACGGAGCTCATCCCTAAGGAAGGACACCTCCTTCCGAAGACCCTTGATCTTCTTGTACTCATCGCCCATGAGGGTGCCGAGCTTTTTCCAGGACTGGCTTCATCACTCCCATTGAAACACTGACCGCAATACGCGCGGCTGCCATATCGCCGTATGCAGGCAATGGCTTCCTATATACTCCGCCGGCAGCAGCTGTGTCAGAACTCAGTTCGCCAGGGACTTGTGCAGATATGCTGAACTAGTGCCTGCAGGAAGGTGAACATGAGAATCGACGTGGAAGAAAAAAAATGAAGGGGGATGGGGTGAAGAGGACAAGCTGGTGGCCAGCTGCTAGCCCTTTTTCAGGTCATCGTCAAATACTACTTACTGCATATGAGCGCTAAATTCAACAAAACAGATGAGTCAAACTAAATCTCACCAGGTCTTCACAGATGAGCGGCTGGGGACTCAAAATCTGGTGACCTGCCCTCCCATGCCATAAATCTGCAGAACCTGGGTTTGTGAGGAAGCACTGCCTCACTAGATCAGTTATAATTAACCTGCTGAATGATAGGCCGCAGGCTAGCTGTTGTGGGTATACCCTGATATACAAACAGTTTGAATGATAGGCAAGCTAGCTTAATCGTGCCCACAGCTTTTTACTGCTATTGTTTCGTCCTGCAAAAAATGAAGGTGGGTAGTAGTGAGTGAGAAATCGAGGAGCCTCGTGTAGGTGTATGAAGTAAGATAGCTTCAAACGTTGAAGCTGTTCTGGAGTTTGATGAGCTCACCTATACATATATAGATTTTGGAGCATATATAGATCTGCGCTCGTCGTCAATTACGAGGGTATCTCATGTGTGAGACGGATCATCAGGACAAGTAAATCAATAATAATAAATCCATGTAGTAGCCCAATTATGTTAATCTGGAGAGATCCGGAGAAATTAAACGTGAGAAGTGAATGGATCTAAATTCTAAAACAAGGATGAAGCAGAACTGGGAAAGTGATTTTACCGTCGATTCAATTCGTCGCACCAAACAACCAACAGAACGAGAGGGGGAGAGATATGATAGAACCAACGTCTCGATCTGAGTTGAAACTTGAAGAAAGTGCGATCCGTGACTAACACGAAGGAAGATGAGAGTCTACTTTAGCAAGGAAGCACTTGCTTAGTATTAAGCAGGATTAGGTAGGATGCAGAAGCAGGCATCCAGGCTTCGACAGGATTAGGAGGGAAGAAACACGATTATTACTCTGGATTATTTGGGGAGAGAGACCACAATTGATAGTGCGTTCTGAGTCATCTGCCCCAATAACGCGTACAGTACGTGCGTGAAAAGAACCAAACCAAAGAGTAGGTGGGGGAAACAACCGAGAAATTATACTCACCGATGTAATCGTCGGTACGTACTTACCAAGCATCCGCATCTGCCCCGGTGCAGACTAAAATATGATGCCAAAATAAGGCTGGCCTTAACTTTCACTTGTGAATAATGTAAGCTACTAGTACTACCGACAGAAGGTACACACCATGCACTCTGCTTTCATCATCATCTTCTTCTTTTTTGCAACTGAAGAATATTAATTCAAGGCATCCAAGGTCACACTAGTCAATATAATAACTTCACATTTGGACGCCTTTATCTATCCAACAATGCAGGCACGCAGCATCATCTCAGTGGTGATGCTCACTAAATTAGTGAGTGGATGACTCGTGAAAAATGACTTCTCACTTGAGAACCAAATTGGTGAACAAGTTCCTTTGGCCTTTTTATACAAGGTAACTTCATTTGTTCAAGAGTCTAGAACAAAATTGAATAAGGCCCTTTCGGCACTTTATATATATCGTATGTTTGGTTTCTTCAGGGTCAACTACATGGCAATCATGTCACGATAAAAAAACTTTCAGTCATTTCAAGTTCAGAGCAAATGCTACCACCAAGTATGAGTCAATATGAGCTCTGCAAAAACGAAGTTCAGATTCTACCAAAGCTTCAGCACAAGAATATAGTCAAACTCTTGGGATTTTGTGCGGAAAGAACCGAGAGGATCGTAGTCTATCAGCACATGGAAAATGGGAGCCATGAGGACGTCATATTTGGCATGTCTACTAATACTGACATTCTGTATTCCTGATGCAGAAGTTGTTTTTTCTATGTTTTGACAACCAAATAACTCGTCATGGCCGTTGTGAACATCTTGCAGTGCGCATGGCAGCAGGGTTCCTAGTTTTTTTCGATAATGGATAGTAAAATCCGGCCTCTACATCCATGGATCTACATAGCCACTTATTACAAAAATGGAGAAATGAAATAATAAGAGCAAGGCTATTATGCGTAACATAGACATAAGGACTAAAGTAAACAGAAAAGATGCTTCCAGCCTCTATTGGAGATTTCCAAAGCAACCATCTCCAATTGCTTGCTCAATGCAATGAGGGCGTCCTTTTCTTGCTCAAAAACGCTGCAACTGGGCCCAGAAGCGTAACCAATAAGCTCCCCTGAAGATGACCTGCATAATAGAGTTAGATTTCATTTTTAAAAAAAATCGTGTCATTACGACATCTCTAGATAGCCCAGAATAAAGCAGCCACACCAACCCAAATCAGTGACTTAATCTTTTTGTGTTGATTATGAAGCCAAGAGCCAAACATATGGTTAATTGAGAAAGGTTGGGTAAGGTTAGTAGCATAGAAAATAATCCTCCAAATCATTTTGGTAAAAGGGCAGTCAAAAAAGAGGTGTTGAATAGTTTCATTCATATTACAACACTCACACTTTTGACTCCCTTTCCAGTTTTTCCTAGCAAGGTTGTCTTTTGTCAAGATGACTCCTCTTTGGACAAACCAGAGGAAAACTTTTATTTTTAGAGGTATTTTCCATTTCGGATCTTCTTACGATGGAAGGGTGGATTTGTATCTATAGCATCAAGATACATAGATCGTACGGAGAAAACTCCTGATCCAGATAAGAGCCATTTAAAGTAGTCTTTACCATCCACCAACTTCACGTTAGAGACCTGAGCTACCAGGCTAAACCACTCAGAAAGGTTATTGTCCACTAAAGATCTTCTAAATGAAATATTAAGAGGATTAGAGGACATAACTTTGGAAACCGTTGCATGTCGGTCCCTTGTTATATTATATAATCTCGAATATCTAAGTTTGAGTGGCTTATCACCTAACCAAGTGTCATCCCAGAACCTTGTGCTAGTTCCATCTTGAATTATGAAACAGCCCTTATCAAGCACCTCATCTTTAATATGCATGAGGCCTCTCCAGAAATTAGAGTCATTTGGTTTGGCGCAGACACTTGGGTTATGGTCTTGGAATTTAAGTATTTGTTCCTTAGCGAGGGATTGCCGGGTATCATCGGTATTTATAAGATTGACAATCCATTTGGCCAATAAACATTTGTTTTGTAAGTATAAATCTGTAATTCCAAGACCACCCTGATCCTTAGGGCGACATAGGATGTTCCATTTGGCAAGTCTATATTTATTTTTTCCTGTAGATCCTTGCCAGAAAAATCTTGATCTAAATTTGTCAAGATTTTTGAGGACACCTTTGGGACCTCAAAAAAGGAAATCATGAACATTGGGAGACTACTTAAACCCGAGTTTAGCAAAACAAGTCTACCCCCATAGGATAGGTATTTAGCTTTCCAACATGCAAGTTTTTGTTCGAAGCGTTCTTCCACTTTTCTCCATTCTGAATTAAGGAGTTGTCTATGGTGCATTGGGATACCTAAATATCTGAAAGGGTATGTCCCTAAGTTACAACCAAAGAGTGTTGTATAATAATGTTTCATCTCTTTGGCTGCACCATAATAAAAGATTTCACTTTTGTGGAAATTAATCTTTAGACCGGATAGTTGTTCAAAAAAAACGCTGAGCAAGAGTTTCAATTTTTTGCTTGCTCCGGGTCATGGTCTAAAAAGATGATGGTGTCATCGGCATACTGTAAAATCGATAAACCATCATCAATTAGGTGAGGGATAATCCTACTTATTTGTCCATCGGCCTTTGCTCTATTAATGAGGAGAGCTAGCATATCAGCCCACGATGTTAAACAGCAAGGTTCCTAGTTGACCGCCTACATGCTTCCGTATAATCGAAGGGGTCGCACAGGGCGCAGTTTATCTACACAATCACTCCAGGCTGCGCATCATCCACAGAGATTTGAAGCCAAGCAACATTCTAATGGATTCTGATATGAACCCTAGAATATCCAATTTTGACTTGGCCAAAGTCCTAAGTCGGGCACAGACCAAGGTACCGCGGACTGTGTTGTCGGCTCAATGTAAGACCAGACGCACTTCTCTGTTATGAATTAATCGTAAGGTTAATTATATTTCAAATAAATCTCAATTAGATTTTGGATTGTGAAAAAGGGATGGTTTTGTTCTAAATGTTGCATTGTCGTCAACAATAAAAGCAAGGAGGGATTTTCCCTCCTGTTTAACCTTAAAAACAATACAAGTTGAATACAACTTCATAAGTACTTTTCTTCAACTGAATCTTACAAAGTCATCAAACACGATGCTGACATAGTTTTTGTGATCTTTCGGTGGATTTATCGCACCGAGTACATGAAAAATGGTACATTCTCAACAAAGACCAATGTGTACAGCTTTGGTGTCATGGTCCTTGAAATAGTCAGCGGTAAAAGATGGACTCAGCCACTTGAGAAGACGTATTACGAGATCTACTCACATGGGTATGTAGTTAATATAAACAACTTTTATATATACTAGTCCCTCAACCCGTGCTGCCGCACGGGCTAATAACTTGAAGAGATATATGCATTTGAATCTTGCATAAAAAAAATAGATTCAATGACTTTTCCTTCTCTCAAGTTGGTCATATTCTAACACAACACTCATGTATTTATATACTTTCTAATATGCATCCAGTTATGTTAGACTTTAGTTAATAATTGACGTATCTAATTTTCTGCCCCTATATATATATATGAAACTGGTTATTTTATTTTATTTTTCTTTATCTTGTTGTTGTTGTAGTATTTAATACAACTCTATCCAATTTTCCATCCCCATTCATATTGCATCCCAACTCCTGAGACCACCAAGTGTTTTTGGCATCTATGATTTGTTGATCTCTCTCATGTGTTCTTATTCTTACAGAATACACCTAAAAATATTTTCTTATTTGTATTCGCTAGTTATAGACTTTTGTTATAGATTACTCTTTACGCTTTCCCATTACTCATATTTTCAACAATTGCACTATATTCATATCTACTCGACCTATGTTTAGATGAAATCTGAATTATGTATTTGCCTTGAAATTGGCATACTCGTGAACTCGTCACTACGTACATGTACATAGTTATATGTATAGGGCCAAACGCCATGCATAAGAGATAGTTTTCTTTTTCTATATTAACAGCACCTAAGTGAATAATTGAGAATGCTTTTTTTATAGTACTTTTTGCATTTTTTTATAGCATGATTGATGTAGATTGATTAGATTTAGGGATTATCTTACATTATCTAAATTTAATAATACAGTTTAGGTGGGTGATTTATAAATGCAAATTTAGGGTTAATTTAATTATATTATCTTTTTCCTAACCACATACTCCATGCATCCCAAACTAAGTCTCAATCACACATTTCGATGAGTCAACCAATCTCAACTTTTTACCCAATATAAACTGAAAAGTATAATATTTATGAGACTAAATATTTAGATGAATATTAGAAGAGCTACTTTTACATAATGGTAGTGGTGATAATTTTGATCAAGATTTAGTGTAGTCAGTTTATGGTACTATTTTAACTGCAAAGGTTTATCACTATTAATTTAAAAAGAATATATATAGATCTCATAACTATTATTATCAACAATAATTATAGTCTACCGAATTCGTCTAACATAAATATCATGGAAAAAATAGTTTAGTCTTGTGCATTGTATTGTTTGACAAATGTATATATATATATCTACAGGGTATGCAATAACCATAAAAAATTTCAAAAAGTTTCCAGTACTACAGTTGTTGACTAAGTTTTAGATTTCTTCAAAATACCATCTTTTTATTAATTATAAGGGAACTGAATGGCAATTAGTAATGATTACGTAATTTGTGCTTTTCCTTTATACCCAGAAACGAAAAGTGTATTATTAGTAAATGCTAGACTGCCCATTTGCCTTTGGAGTCGAGTTGTTACTTGTAACCTGTATAGAGTCATCAGGTGGCATGACCCAGCAACACCTTGAGCAGATCAAAACACTTCTATGTCATCTGACTACTTATAGGACAGGGCAACCAAGAGTTAATTAGAGAGCATATTTTTTTACATGCAGCTTGGTACTCATCCAATGATCCATGCATGTCTCTACGTGGTTTAATTAATTGTTGATGACGTAGACCCGGATCAATGAGCTTCTCCTTTTGATCCATGCAAACTCAAAGTTCCCTAGGTCCACCTGCGATGATGGAGGACGCTAGATTGATCAACCACCTGAATGCGCTGCGTCAGATCTCTGGAACAAAATATAGAATATCAAACAACAACCAACTAATTAAACAGGAGATCGAGCAATAGACGCTAGATGGACTACAACTTCTGCAGACCTCGGAGAAACGAACGCTGTCGGTCGGGCGCCGCCAGCGGCAGGGCTAGGGTTTAGTTTTGACCACTGATCGCCTGTTGGGTGTTGAAATCTCGGCATCTCGCCCAGTTGGACGATGCCCACGAGGAGGGGAGGGGCACGCTGTTGCGGCGACTGTTGGACGGCCAAATATATTTGGGTATTGGTAGGGTGATGAGATGATGTTTAATTTAGATGCATGCAAATATCTGATCGATGGTGGTCTCCGTAATAATTGAATCAGATTGTTTTTTATTAAGAGTTTTTTTAGATTTTTGCAACCGCATAGGTAGGGGTATTTAAGGGATCTGTTAATGATAATTTTATAATGGCAGTTGTGGGTAATTTTTTGAAAACCAAATTAGATCTAACGGCTATCTTCCGTTAGAGTCAACTGGATTGATGGTCAGATGTTTCAGATTATTGTGAGAATTTCTTGAATTTATCTTTTTTTCTTAACGTGGCCTGGTGAGGATTAACGTACAGACTTCCTTGGAGCCTCCAATTAGTAATAGTAAGATATATCATCACTCTTGAAAACCATTCCCCTTTGAGAACATGTACCTAGATAGCTTTTTTTCTGAATTTAAAAAGTCACGGTACCATGCATGGTGCATGTATGTCTTCTCCAGGCCTTCAATTTGCCGCAACAAAATAGTGCAGAGGCTCAAGGGCTTCATGCATCCATCGATGCATGGCATCGCGTTCTGCGGCAGGGCAGTGCCACGGTGCCTCTCGTTGCCGACGAGGAGGAGGGTGCTGTCAAAGCTGAGGGAGATGAGGAGGTGTGTCCGGGTGGCACTGCTCTGCATCCAAGAGAAGCCTGAGCGCCGGCGGACATGCCGGAGGTCACCAGGATGCTGAGCCCCGGGAAGAAGGCGGTGCCCTTTCCTCGCCGGCCTGGATATGCCACGGAGAGCCCGATGTACGCCGGCGATCAGAGCGCGACGACGCCTTGAGAGTTGAGACTGCTGGCCCAGTTGATGGCCTGATGCTTGTCTATGATTTCGGTAGGATTTGCATACCACCCTATGTTTACATGTATATATAAGAAAAGCGAAATCATCTTACTACGACATCGCATTGCAGCTAAACCACGCCCCTAATGTAACAGTTCAAGCACACAAGGTGTTGCTTCGTAAGGTTGGCGAGAAGGTCGTGGATGATGTGGTGGATGCAGATATTGAGCAGCAGTTCGTGGTTTGCGTTTGGGGCAAAATGACGAAAAAAAAGAAGATTTGTTTTGAAGCCCCTTTCGGTGGGCTCGATCTTTCCGCCATGGATCTCAACATGGCCGGGATTGTAGATGAGGAGGCCTACTAGTTAGGGCTTGCTCTCTTATTTCTCTCTTGTCGCAAGTTTGCTTCAATGTAATCGCTCGTGTAATATCCAGTAGAAGTAGGGGTGGTGATCCCGGTAATCGTCGTGTTACCGGATCGACCATGGTCTGTAACACTCTTTTCGCTAATGAAAAACGGCGCCTAGGCATGCTCTTGAAAAATCTTACTACGACATCGAAGTGTTTTTCAGAGACGGTCGTTTTCTGTTTTTCGAGATGCGGGCCTCGTTACCCCGGCCTGTGGAACATGTGAAACATAACGAGGCGGGAGGCGTCGGGGCTGAATTTCGCTTTTCGCTGCGTGAAATTTGGCGAAATGTGTCGAGACCCGGCTAGATTGGGCCGGAATCGACACCCGATCGGCGACTATTGGAGCGAGAAGGTGGCGAGGGAGCTGCGGTTTACCGGCGGACGGGCGGGGCGCATCGGGCGGTGGAGCAGTGGCGGCGGGAGAGGAGGGGCCGTGGTGGGGGGGGAAGGAGGCGCGCGCGGTGGCGGCGCCCGGTGGTGGTGGGTATCCCGCATGGCGCTGGCGGCGGCGCGTGGCGGGCGGTCTTGCGCTGGCTAGGGTGGAGGCGGCGGCGGTGGAGCTGGGCGAGATAGATAGGAACTATTTTTATTGCTTGCTTATCCCCCAAAGAGATTACATGCCCTCTGCTTATATAGCCCGGCTAGTGGGACTTGTAATCTAAGCAATCTCTCTATAAGGTTTTCTTATATGATTGGAATACCTTTTACAAGCAATATTTATTTATTTTCTAATAAGGGTCTTCCTTATAGATTGGAATATTCCCTTTTACACACCAAAAAGCCTAAGATAATCCTAACTTGAAGGCAAAGCAGAGTTGGACACGGAGGGGAAGGAGGTGGTGGCGGCGGCAGGGCGCCGGCCCCGCCAGCGCCGCGCGCCCTGGCCCCTTGTGGGCCGGCCGCGGCCGCGTCAAGCCCCTTTAGCCCGTCCTGTGCTGGCCCAATTCTGGGTCATGACACGAAATTTCACCAAAATTTTGAACCATGGTTACGGTGGTAATTATTAACCGAGCAGTAAAGCAAGAGTGTGTGTACCGTATAAGTCGGTCACAGCAGAACAACTTACTTCTAATAACAATAAATATTAATAAGTTAAAGCCATTGTTTCTGAAAGTAGAACATGCGTGGGAATAAAAAATGTTGATACAAGAAAACATTATTTCTTAAGAGTTGTACAGCATATGGCCCCTGCAATTGCAGAGCGAAACCGGCCTGCCTGCAGTTGAAATGAAATGGCATTATGATCGACAAGACGAAGAATTTCCCATCTGGTCAGTGCAGAGGCAACCACGAAGATAGCAGCCGCGTGAATGTGTGATGGCAATGTACTTCTCCTCCATCGTTTTCCATCCACCTTCTCTACTCTTGTGCCTCCTCTCTCGGCCTAAAGTCTCTGCACGCGTACAGCGTCAGCATGTTTACCCGTTAGTACTCAGTATACGTGGGGAACGAAACTTACTGTAAGTAGAAACAAAGACAAGCAGATGAATGTAATAGATCCGTAACATGTTTTGCATACCTAATCGGGACTTCATCAAAGTGAAATGCTGGGTGATTCGGGTGTGTGTCGGCTGCCTCCTGAAAGACCTTTCTGACTAATGTAACCTGAGACACCTCTAGTTCTGCGCCGCTACAATTGCCCATCAATACATATAGTTTCTTGAGGCTCGGCAAGTATTGGAGACCGAGAGGTGTAGCCTTGTCCCATTTACAATACTCTAGTACGAACCAGATTTTCCGGAGGCTGGGCATAGCCCCGTCCTCAAATGTCATGTACGACGGGAAATCACAGTTGAACACAAACTCCTCGAGAGCGTTGAACCCCTGTGGTCCCACCTATCAGCATCCTGGCTGTAGGCACGCCTGGGATCCGCAGCCGGGAGGTCAATGAGACAGGGCAGTGTTCCAATGGTGTCAAAATCTTTTTGGGGGCATCTGCTTCGCTCCAATTCTCAACACACAGAGGTTTTGGAGGCCTCCGATCCACCTAGGAACTCTAGAGAAGATCAGTCCTTCTATGTAGAGCTGCGTGAGATTTTTGGAAAGGAGGTGAAAACAAGTTCAGGGCATCGCTTCGGTATTTTGATTCTCGACCACAGCGCAAGGCTTTTTAAGGTTACTTAGTTTCTCTAGGGAAAACATCAAAGCATCCATCCATTTAGGCGTAGGCGTATCAACATCCGTGCACCTTGAACTATGCCAGTTGTTGTTTCTGTGGCAATCGAGATGCAACACTTCGAGCTTATTGAGTTCGCCGAGGCCCTTAATATTATCCGGCAAGCTCTCTGCTAATAAAAACGTCTTCAGAATCACGCAGAGATTTCATCTTCGCAATCCCGTCCCGGCAAACTTGTACCCGTGGCAAGATCAGATGGGACAAGCATGGCAAGTCAACAATATCTGATGGAGTGATGCAAACAGGTATTCTCCACATATCCAGATCCAGCCTCTCCAAATGTTGTAGCCTCCAAGTTTCACAAGGTAGCATGATCGAACGCTCTGAAAAATCCCGTATCCATGGCCTGGCTTTAACTTTTAAGTATCTCAGTTGAGACAATTGGCCAACACCTGTGAGGTCCATTCTCATCAGGTGGTCGGGAAATTCAAGGAAAAGCACCCGGAGAGACTTAAGCTTCGATAGCGGAGGCATCCATTTTGATCCTCCAACCAAGATAAGAGAACGTACTTGTGATCTACAGCAATTAGTGCCCACCTGCAATATAGCATCATTATCATCATTTGCTGCACCACCACTCAAAAGAGTCGACCGAGAGTCAATGAAACCTGTCCTGCCGTTCTACCACCACATTGCACTATGCACAACACTTACAAAATTATCTTCTTTGCACTTCTTTAAAATTAGATCGAGCATCATATCATGTACTTTGTAGTAATGGTATTGTGGTTGAATCATGTTCCTGTTGACGAGTTCATTGAAACAGCTCTCTGCTACATCCTTTACATCTTGCACAGGAGACTTGCTCATCACAATACGTTCTGCTACCCATAAGTCAATCAAGTGATCCTTTTCAATCTCATAGTCCTCAGGATAAATGCTAAGATACAAAAAACATGCTCTCAGATGATGAGGAAGGTTCTTATAGCTCAGGTCTAAGATCTGCATCATGTCATCCAAGGAGTTTGCTGCAGATTCAGTGAGTATTGAGCGTTGTATGTACTCCCCACTGCTCCATCGGTTGGCATGCTAAAGTGCTAGCCATAGTCACAATTGCAAGTGGTAAACCACCACACCTCTTTAAAATTTCAGATGAAACTTTTTTGTGAACTGAGGAGGGCAAATATCTTCAGTGCCAAAAAATCTTCTGAACAATAACTTTCTTGAGTCAACGTCACTTAGTCGTTTCATATAATGAATCCACCCATGATCAATGCAGCATGCCCTGGCCACACCTTCAATTCTTGTAGTTACAATAAGTCTACTTCGTTGATTGTTTCGTGGAAAAGCACAACTAATAATATCCCAATCTTTTACATTCCACAAATCATCGAAAGTACAATGAAGTACCTATAAACATATCCCAAAATAACATGGGTTAATTTGACATGGAATAAACAAGATAATTGTAGAAAGCATGTATTGCACAAGTATATGCTAAAATTACTAAATTGTAATATAGTATGTTGTAAATGTAGAAATTGTACTCGTCATATATGCTGCGATTGAAACACAATAAGAAGCTAGTGCTTATTCCTAAAATTCACATTACCATTCTAAACCCATATTGCCTTTGCTAATTAGAAGCTCTAAAGAAATCTTCACGTTAATCCTTACAAGACATGCAAAAATGAAGGTAATTCCTAAAAATTCTAAAAAAATGAGAAAAGACACATTATAAAAAAATATCATTGACAACAAAGGTCATTAGATCTATTACATTTCCTACAAAATTACCCACTTCTTCTCTGGTCTAAAGTAATTCCCCAAGTATTTATATGAATTACTTACATTTCAAAAAATTATTAAAAAATAATCCCTATGCTTTTATCTAAATGAAGCACCTCCACTATTATTGAAATAATACCTAAATGACTACATGCATCCTTCATGTTTTTAGAAATATCCTAGAGTACTTCTATATATGCTTCTAAATTTCTTGCATATTTCAATTTCATTATTTTTAAAAAATACATGCTTCTAAATTACTCACTCCTATCACTATTATTATCTGAAAAAAACTAGAGAACATTGTATAAAAATTAACCCCTAAATTTATATCTAAATTACCCACCTCTACTATTTATTCCAAATAACCGACAGTAACCTCTACATCTAAATGACCTAGGCTGAAAAAGTATACAATGAAATAGTAACTAAAGTTTATCATAGATAAAGACATGAAAGTATTTATATGAGTATCCTTTTAGAACAAGAACACATGAGAAATAGTTTGAACTGAACAGAAGTCAAAGCACAGATGCACGTGCAAAGTGCAATGTGGAAAAAATCTTAATGAGAATGGACAAGAATATATAAAAAGCCACTGTAACTAAAGCCATTTGCAATAGGATAAGCATTGATTTTGAATGTCGAACGCACAAATAAAGTTCACAACAAAGATAAAGATAAGAGAACATCAGCATGCATATTATATTGTATTAGAATATGAACCAAAATGAGAGTGAGCAAATATAAGCAAATAATGATCATCCGTGGCAACATATTTATACACGATCGAAGTTTTTTTTTTTTATCTCTAAGTGTCCAAATAACTAAACCATGTAGTAGTAGGATTCAGTGACTAGTGAGTTTTAGCTAGATTACAATGAGGATCGTGAATTACTGCACCACAAAGGAGGAGACTGATCTTTTTCCTTTTTAGAATAAATTTCAAGATATTAGACAACTACAGCATAAAAAGAAAAACTATCATGAAACTACACGTTTAGAAACTTGTTTCACAAAACTGAAATTTTATAGATATATGTAGAACAGAAGTACACTTTTATATATGAACCAATTTCATAAAACTACGCTCTTGTTAATGCTACTACACTATTTGCTCATTTCATATTGTAAAGCCACACTTCTTCAGAGCATTTAAAGTGTAGTTTTCCAATACATAATAAATGATAAATGTGTAGCTTTGCAATAAGTTGTAGCAATAGAGTTTATTTTCACTTTATTTGTACCCCCTCTCTTGTAAAAATGATGAATGAGTACTGTAACCATAAATGCTAGGTATAGGTAAATATGTATCCACAAAAGATTAAATTTAAATTTATCCCACTGCATATTCCAAATCTATATTTGTGCAGGTTGTTACAGACTAAATGTTTCTCGCACCATCTCTAGTACTTTCGTATAGCTAATTAATTAATTTGCTCTCATTAAAATCTGTGACCAAGGAGTTAGATATTGCTTGAGAGATAAGCTAAGCTAAGTTGCCTGTTGAACTTGTTACCAATAAAAATATTCATTGCTACATATGAGAACAGATGAGTACCTCTTATTATTTAGGTATTCTCTCAAAGTGTCGATTAGCTCTTGGACTTCAAGTAAGCATGAGAAGTGGGAGGCAACCCAAGTTTTGAACACACGCTGGTGAGTAGCCTTGGTACATCCGCTTCCCGAGAAACCGCACAAATGTCTTGCTATTGAAATGCCCTTTGACTTCATGATATACCTCATTGGCAAGCGTGGTCTTTCCTAAACCTTCAAATCCAACTATTGACATCACCTTTAGGTGTTCCTCTTCATCCTCTACCCATTTGGTAAGCTCTTCCTTTTGGGTGTCAATGCCCACAAGGGTTGTTGAATTTTTATATAGTGCAGATAGGCGAGGATCAATAGCCACTTTTGCGGTAGAACTAGAGGTGCACACAATGAGATTGTACCTATCTCGGCGTTTGCTTGCTTCAATCACACGAAGTCCCGATCTCATTGATCGATTGGCTATGCGGTACCAATCCTTGATAGTTCTCAGATGATGAGAAGCTTTCTTGAGGATCCCCACCTTGTCATCGGCATCCCCAAACACGGTCCATGAAGTTGTCAATGCAATCTTCAATATCATAGGACATGTCTATTATATCTCTCCTCCATTTCTTGGCCTGTGAATCGAGTTCATCCGCAGCATCATCCATTTTCTCAAGCAGGGCTTTCATGTCGCTAAGCTCTTCCACGAGGAAGGACACCTCTTTGCGAAGCCTCTTGATCTTCTTGTACTTGTCACCCGGGAGTGCGGCGAGCTTTTCCAAGACAGGTTTCAAGGCCCCCATGGAAACGCCTGACCGCAATACCCACGGCCGCCATCGATGTATCCCCGATCCAGTCTGCTTCCTCCCACCTCTGATCCCTCTGTTCTTGGTTTGGTCCTGCCAAAGAAAAAAACAACCAAGGTGGCGTGGTTGGCACATGAGAAACCGATGGAGATGTGAAATAAGTACGCTGTAACCTGAGGTCGATCAATCACATACCTGTGCCTCCTCAATGAATTACTAAGAGAGGCTTTTTTTAGCATATATAGAGCTGGTCGATTACGACTGCCATGGCTAACAGCAGATCACAGATGGGCGATGTATCGATCACAACTCAGATTGGCAGCCCGTGCGTGAACTGGCTCGAGATCCACCATGTACGATCGAGCAGCAGCAGCAGCCACATATATAGAAGAAGCAGATTGATGGCAGATCAGGCAAAAAGCTAAAAACTCTCCACTTTCATAAATTCGAGAAGATAAGGAATCTGTATGGAATGAACGAAGACGACTTAGTAATGATAAACCTGGACTATGAGCCAGACCAACAGAGCTGTAAAATCCACAAGAGATGAGGCAATGGAATTCCAACAAATCTACGGCCACAAAAAGAAGAAGAAGCAATGCATATGAAGCGCACACGAGCGAAGAGGGATACGGTATTATTGTATATATGGCCGGCCACTAAAGTCCAGCATAACAAACCAGGAATGTAGGGAAAAAAAACAAGAGAGTAGAGGTGGCGGGAAACAACCGAGAAATTAACTCCATGTAATCGTCGGAATATGTGCGGAATAACGCGTGCACTCCGCGTCAAAGGAAACCGAAAAAAATGCGACGGTGGACACCAAAGTCCGGGCTTAGCTTTCACTCGTGAACAATTTAAAAACTGCTACCGACAAAAGGTCGACGCCATGCACTCTGCTTGCATCTTCTTGCAAGTTGCAACTGATGCGTATTATTGTCATAATTTATAGAAGGCGTACTACGTCCCTGCTCGCGATCAGTATTGAATTGATCCTCACATCTTATCTTACTATTACTAATTGGAGGCTCCAATGGAGGCTCCACGTTAGTCTCACCAGATGCACTAAGAAAAAAGATAAATGCTAAAAATTCTCACATTAATCAGAAAGATCTGGCCATTAAATCTGAAGTCTAAAACCATCAATAACCATTGGATCTATTTTACTATCAAGAAAATTACCCACTTCTGCCATTATTAAGATATTATTTTTTAAAGACGAAAAAATCACGTTATGGGAAAATCCATCCACCGAGCCTCCATGTTAAGATATTATTTTTTTAAAAAGGAAAAAAAATCACGTTATGGTAAAAGTCCATCCACCGAACCTCCATGTAGTTATTGCAATAAAATATATTATTATAACAGAAAAATAAAATTGGTTACGTAGAGAAAATCTAGATATTCCACCAAGGAAATCTGGGTGTTTTACGGGTGTTCTGGACTAATCACATCTAATTAATCTAGCGGATGAGCATGTTCTTCTCAAGGTCCCTCTTTAATTCCGGCCCTAGCGGCACGCGGTGAAGGCGGTGCTCAAGGTGGCGCTGTGCGGCACCAGAACCATCGGGAGTTGAGGCCCAGCATGCAGGCAGTTGTGGATATGCAATGCTTGAAGGGAAGGTCGACGTTGATCTCCCCACGGAGAACCGCCATCATTTGCTCTGAATTTTATCAGCTTGGGAAGACTTTGAATGCTTGCCAACTTATGTAACTATGCGCACAATCGAAGGAAGGCTTGGACAAAGAACGAGGATGAGGAACAGGAGCGAAGAAATCAAGGGCGAGGGCTTCATCATTTCATCCTCCGCTGCAGTTTGGGTGAGAAATAAAATTAATCTGAATGAGGATGAGGACTAGACCAGGAGCAAAGGGATCAAGCCATGGCTTCATCACGCCATCCTCCGCTGCAGTTTGGGTGAGAAATAATTAATTTGATTACTATATCTTCTCCGATCCATTCTCGGGTAGCAGCTTGCATGCAGTTTGGACGGTGTCATATTTGTGTCCGCTGAGAAGTATTGGTCGCAAGAGCTAGACAACCAACAGATTGCGCTACACCGCGAGAGACATCGCAACATGAACGGGTCGGTCATACATCATTGGTAGACTATGGCCAGCCGGTGCCGATGATGCCTGTGACCTGAAGATCGAAGGTAGGACGTTCGGACGGTCGTCGACATGTATGCATATGTGCATACATCTAAGCGAACAAGGAGGCCATCCACGCATCTGTATTTGTCAAGTCCATGCAAGACAAGTCGCAGGACGTGCGGACAGAAGCAGGCACGCAGACTCTTGGCACCACGACACTCGGCCTCCATGGCATCTGCATCAACAATGGAACCAGCCACACCTACAGACTAAAGGTGCGGCCATCTTGCTAGATCTCATAATTATAAATTAATTTTTGTCTTAAGATTTACTAAGTTCAGCCACCCCATTATTACAATTTGATTTTTCTTTTCCGACTACTTATGTTATCCTATTTTTGTTAAAACTTTAGATGAGACTAGACGAAGAAAAGAATAATTGCGGAAAAATGAACACAAGAGTCTTGGATTACTCTGAACAAATAAGTCTTTTGTATAATCCTTATTGACCGTGACTTATAATTTTTTTAGTTTACTTTAATATACCTTCATTTGATTACTTGAGTTTATATGTTAATGATGCTAAAAATTTAGGGGGGGCATGATCCATGGAATTAGAAATAATGCCTATATGACAAAAATACAAACCACCACAATTATAAAAGATAACTAAGTAATCCCATAACATTTGTTTTTAAAGGAAAAAAGATAAATGCTAGAAATTGTCGTCTTAATCGAAATATCTAGGCCTCAAATGAAAATCTATATTCACCCATAACCATTGGATCTACTTTTTTGTTATCTAAGATATTACCCACCTCTGTCATTATTATATATTAAATAAGCAAATATATCTTATTAGGCGAAAAACATTTTGAGAAACTAAATATGTTTTTCATCTCTACCATTATAAATTTAAAAAGACTAATATCTTTGAGAAAAATTCCTCCAACCGAGTGGTATACATCCATGGTTAATTTTTTTCTGATATCTTTTATAATATAAAAGATATCGTAGGCACCTAGGACAAAAAATTCATCCAACAAAAGTACTTGTACCTCCATGCAGTTTTAATATATATTATTGGATCAAAGTCTATTGTCACCGCCAAAAAAAAAAAAACAATCGCATCTTCACTACATTCAATCCAACAAAGTGGTATAAAGCTCCATGGTTACAATAGAAATAAAAAATAAGGAGACCATCTATCTACACTAACAAATTCGTCCAACCAATAACCCTTACCTCAATAGAATTATTATTAGTTAATATATCATTGGATCCAATCTATCAACGACAACAACAGAAAAACAACAAGCACACTTGCCAGACTGCCTTTTTCATTGTCCGTGAAGGTATGTATGGTTGTACCGATATGCCTTTGTTTTCTCAACTACCAGCAAAATAAAGTTTGCCCATCTATTCAACGTAAGAATCCATTTATTCACTGCTCATCCCCCGTTGTTTCCATGCACGTCATCACGAACCAATAGGTCTACTGTTTTAATAAATCACCAATCGAAGGTATGTCTGTCCTGCTAACTTTGGATACAATGTAATCCTTATTTTGCAATCTACCTGAAAAGAAGGAAAACTAATGTCATTAATTATTATTATGGTTATTTTTTAGTTTACAAGAAGGTCTATTATTTTAATCATCCACCAAACAAAGGTATGTATATTGTGCTGAAACCATTTAATATCTAATCGGTCTCCCGTGATCTAGAAAGGTCAATTAATGTCATTATTATTATGTTTTTTCGTTATACAAGTTGCCATGGATAGTAAAATGTAAGCCGATTATTATGTCAGGAAAGGAAAATTATGAACAACCGACCCGTTCTTTTCAAATACAAGTTCCACGAGTCACTAGAATATGGGATGTAATCTTGCTCGGTAGGGGCAAATAAGGTCGTATTGATATGCTCCATATTGATCATCAGGTATAATGTTTTGCATCGTGTTTTTATAATAATCTTGGATTACTTTTGGTTTATATGCTAATCATAATAAAAAAAATAGGGTGCCAAAATACACAGAGTTATTAATAAAGCATATATAAAAATTATGTCTTTTCAAATATGAATATCGTAGTGGCTACCAAAATATGGAGTTATCAATAAAGCATACATAGAAAAATATGTCATTTCAAATATGAAAGTTGTATCAAACTGCACAAAAAATACCGGCAAGTGGAGAATGGTAAGGTACGGAACATCAGGTCATATTTTTCCTATATGAAAGTCATAGCAGCTGCACTGAACTAATATAAAGAAGGTCGAACATACACAAGTCTTCCAAAGTATAGTTTCAATTCTTCAGTACAAACATGCTTTTTAATAGAGTAAATATTGGCATGTACCTCTCAAATAAATGACCACTGAAATTATATTTTTATAGTTTTCTATATTTTGATCACTATTTGATAACAACTCATATTTATGTATCATAGGTGTCATAGGACCGATAGAAGAAACAAGAACATACTTCGTAGTGACAAAAATTCATGATATTGTACTCATGATCGAGTATTCTTTTGCCAAACTACCAACCTTTATAGGTTTACATGCATGTACTGCAACAACCGTAATGAGTTGATGATTGGAGATATGTCCTTATGTTCTTGCACAACTTAAATTAGATTAATTTTCCAATGTTTTGACACCTCTAAAATTATATTATTTTTCAGTTTGGAATTTGTAGTGGACAAGAAGTAAAGGTTTGATTTTTGGGGGGCAAAGTTGAGCAAAATCTCATGTCATTGCATTAACATCTACAACTGTGAAAAAAAAATCGGGTAAGTCTTCATTTAATATCATTACATCAATTATATTAGCCACTACGAGAACATAAATAATTATAATTTTGTAGGATATTCTTTGTCATCAACAAATGCAACACAAGTTTTTATGGATTTGCCAATTCCTGATGATATTGAATGAACATAATAGGTTAATCAAATTTAAATATTAGTATTTCCATTTTTATATTTGTAGCTTACACTCTAACATGGTAAAATTTCCTTTTATGGATATCTTTAAGTGGTATTAGTATTTTCGGGTTTATATTGACGAGCACTGGGAAATTGGAAAGTACAACAAAAAATACTTTAGAAGAATTTGGTTTGATTTTGTATATGACTAATCAAATAAATCAAGTATGCATTTGATTGAACATTACTTTCAAAAAGCTTGCATGCATAGAGATGATATAAGTATATATATATATGTGCTTTGAGGATATATACTGAAGCCAAACTAAATGCATTTAACACAAAATTTGGATGGTACTACATTGGATGAACTGGAGGTGTGATTGTAATCAACAACTCGCCACGCGCGTTTAGTTTGACCAATACTATTGCAGTAAATGTGGCAAGAAAGCTCAACCTAAAGCAAATGATTTAACAAGTTTTAATTTTAATCTAACTTACAAGAGAATAATATTTGCAGGTATCGATCTTTTTAAGCCAAATAAGAATATTTTGGTTGAACAGCTTCCATGAAGCACATTAAAAGTTGAATCGTAAAACTAAATCAACAATAGCCTTACAATATATTATGACTAATAAAAAGTAACATATATGTTAAATATGACCATGCCATTAAGAAACCTCATTTGGAAAAATAATAAAATAATCTTAATTATCAACAAATATTATTGAAAAAATAAACTAATAATATTGCTATGCACACGGTTCAAACGAAGGAAAGAAAAAAAATCTCAACCGTGGAATCAAATTTATCTAAACATATAATATTAATTATTTTCTATTGCTAAGTATAACAAAAGTTAGCCCATACAAAAGAATCTAACCCGTGCGGGAGCACTGGTTGATGGACTAGTTTAGATGTAATATACATGCATAATCGAGCACTGATTGCTCATCAAATTAGTGAGTGGGTGACATTGGCATAGACCGACCTGTTCAGACGTTGACGCGGGTTGGGTTCCGGTTGGGCCAGAAAAAGAACATGAGCTCAAAATCTTAATTTGGCCCAATACCGACCCGATGTAATGCTGGATCAAGTTGGACCAGGTTTCAATTTCTTGGTTTTTATTACTTGTTGTGGTCCTCTTTTTTTCGAATTACGTTTGGATGGGTCATGGAACAAAATTCATAATCCAACTGGTAGGTTAGCTTGGTTATTTTTTCCGGGCAAGTGACGTGGCTCCTCGTCGACACCCACACCTATGCACAGGGCGCCTACTGTCGCCACACTGCTCGGAGCTCCCAGCGCTCTCGCGAAGCTCTGCATTGAGTCTCCAGCGCCACTCTGGACACCGTGCTGAGCACCTGCTGCAGGACGTCGGGTCGTCCATCCGTCCATGTCACCGAGCTAGTGCAAGTGAATTGACTCGAAGTATAAACTATCGATAATAGAATATGATCACTGACATAGTGATTCTCAGAGACAAACTAGACACAATGACACACAAACAGAGAGCAGGCCAAGTGAACGAATAAACATCCCAAGGATCCCAATGCCAGATGAGTCAAGGGAGGGTGCCTAGCATAGTGCAGGAGTGGGGGTGTCGTTGAGTCGGTACTTGATGCCTGAGCAAGACAGGCGTGATGAGCAGACCCATGCCGATATGCAGGCGTGATGAACAGGCCTGAGCAAGACCTCCCGACCGGCGACCATCGATCTCGAATGGTGCCGAGGATGAGGACACATCGATCACTGAAACTGGTAGACTAATTCAAACGCAGGGGTCTTCTGCACGAGTACACGTTGACCTGCGAGCAAGTCAAGGACGTCGGCTGCTAGACTACAGGAAACTCCTCTGTTTCACTTCGTTTGAAGGGTAGTGGTGACCTGTGTTTTCCCTACCGGTATTTTAAAAATCTCGGTGGTCACCGATAAACAGGAATATCGGATATATCGGAAATTTATCGGTGATAGAAATAAAATTTCGGACAAAATTTAAACAGAAAATAACTCATTTTGTTCAGGAAAACACATAGATCATTTTAAACCATTTAACACGAAAAACTAAACAAAACATGTTATCAATTGCCTATTAAATTACCAAGACAACGGTCCGGCTGGAGCATGCGAGTGTTTTACGGTGGTGGTAACTTGAACCTAGGAGAGAAGATGAGAGAAATGAAGCATGGATTAATTGGGTAGAGCTTTTGGGGTCTATTTGTATGCACAAATTATAGAATTTTGAAAATTTCGGACCGATAGATGAAAAATTTCGGACCCAACCGACAAACGGGAAATTTCAGAAATTTCGGATATTCCGGACCGAGATTTTTTTCACAGGTGGTGACTGGTGTGCCCTGCAGGCGGCACCAGTGATTACAAGGACAGAGGTGAGCCCTTACAGATTGACGTACGGTCAACAAGACCTTAGACCCTAAAGTACCCTTATTACATTTATAATACATCACAATAATTCTTTACTCTTCAAGATCAATGGTTCAGAAATCTAACAACATAGTAGGATAGCCAACTATATAAAAATGATCCATACTCATAGTTGGATCTAGAAGAAGCAATGCCATACGGGACTCATTATTACATCGCAGTCTCAAGGCAACATAGATAAAACGTAAGAACAGAGTGTTTAAATATTACACGCGGCGAGTTGAGTAGAGTACAATAATAGCAGTGATGAATAAACTTTTGACGATCAGTGTATCAACAGTAAGCAACCTATTGTTCTTGGATGGGAGTATGTGTATGTGTCTTCACGTGTTGTGGATAGCCTGAATGCATGGATCTTCTTCTAATTCATCACACTCTGCCAGTCTGCACGTGCACACAGATCAATACAGTGGTAATTAGTTCCTCATCAGCATTTGGTTTTTGAAAAGCAATCAGCAGAGGATCTGCCGCCGGGCACGTTTCAATGTAGAAATCAGAAATGCACGCACGAGAATGGAGAAAAGCCTTTACCTAAACATACATACTCCTCCGTCCCAAAATAAGCCTTGATTCTTTGACTTTTAGAAGCTATGTTTGACCATTCGTCTTATTTAAAATTTTTATTTAAATTATAAAACAAATTAAATATTACTAAAATATCATTTGTGGTGTTGTAAATCATAACAAAAGTGATAATATTTGTAGAAGAAAGTTAAATAAGGCGAATGGTCAAACACGGTTTGTAAAAGTCAAAAATTGTGTTTATTTTGGGATGGAGGGACGGGAGGGGGTAGATAGGTGGTTAGTGCTCGGGCGAGTCGGGAGCATGTCGACGGTATCCTGGAACAGGCTCTGGCGGCGGCGCCGGTGCGGCATCATCCGCCTTGTCTTTCTCTCCCAAGTCGCTAATGCGCTTTGCCCCTGTCTACTCTTATTTCACGGAGGCCCACGAGGGTGCTCGGCTTGAGGCGTAGCCTGTCCCGATCATCAATGCGATTACCAAGTCTAGGTGTAGTAGGTTCCGCATTGCCCCAGGCCTCAAATGTCGGGGAGGATATCCCATCATAGTTGAACATAAACCGCTTGAGAAGAGTGAATATCCTTCTCCTCAAATGTCGGGAGCCCGTTTAGCCCGTCATTTTTCCCAATCCGGTTCGTGACATAGAGCATCTAATGACGCCTTTAGGTTGTAATAGTGATTGGAGCATTACCCTTTATATAGAATTCTATATTATAAAAAGAATATTGGCTTTCATTCACTCTCCCCTAATCGCCATTTCGTTTTTCGGTCCACTCCACACCGCACAACTTAAAGCTGCGGGTGCACAAGCGGCAGCGACGATCGGATCCTTGCATCGGCCGGTGTCCATGTGCTTATAATATATGCACTCTTGCTTTGGCCACATTTTGATGTTACTATATATAAGTTTTCACTATGCCGAGAAATCACTATTTGTGACGCTGCTATTAGTGACTCGGAAACAAAACACGTCACTAATAGATTATCAGTGACGCGGGTTAACAAAACGCGTCACTGGTTAGCTGTTGCCAATGCTCAGGATCAATATGTGTCACTAATAACGTCCTATCGGTGACCCGTGCCAATAAAACGCGTCACGGATAAAATCAGTACGTATCATTGACGAGTCTCCACAAAACGCGTCACCAATATATAGCCAAAACACGTCAAGGTAGACAGCCAAGACAGGCATCGGGTTATACGGACCCGAAAATAGAATGAAATCCAGTTATCCCAGGTCACCTCACGTCCGTCGGCATCTCCCGACCTCCCGGCCGTCTCCCACCTCTCCTTCCCTTTTCTCTCCTGCTAGGGTTAGCCGCCGCCGCCGCCGCCGTCACGGGCTCCCCAGCAATCCCACGCGTAGGGGCAACTCGCCCGCAGTACGAATATGGCTCGCGCCCAGATGACTCCGCCCCGACCGGTCCCCTGGCTCGCGCCCACGGCGGCGCAGCTGGGGGCCTCACCGTCCGGGCTCCGCCACGCCTACCTCACCGCATCGGCGCGAGCGGGCGGCCCTGGACCGCCGGTTCCGCAGGCACTCGCCGGGGCACAAATCCAAGCCAGATCCGATCGGAGACGTCGTAGCTGAGGTGGAGAAGGTCCACCAGGAAGGGAAGAAGGCCGCCGGCGGCGACGTTCCTTGCTGCAATGCGGCGACCGGAAAGCACCTGGCGACGAGGAAGCCGAGAAGAGGTCAGTCCCAGACTCCCAGTTCGCCCCTCGGGATTCCTAAGGGTCGAAATCCGCTTCCAGATTTTTGCAATTCAGGCATTCCATTTGTTCGTATGGATTTTAACAGGCAATCCCAGCAACTGCATATGCTGTGCATTTCATTTGTACTAGATAATTGGAATTTGAGCATAACTCTGTTGTTCTTCAAGGTGAACTGGAGCCTATACCAGAGAGATAGACTGTCCGTGTGGATTTTACTGTCGTGCTTTGGAGCTAATCACCGGAGTAAAGATGCCATACCCAAGGTTGAAGGCCAGCTAGCTATCCAGGTGACTAATGTGCTTGCCACTGTGCAATATATCTAATCTTAGAAAATTAGTGTTGGTATAACCGTCTATGCTAACATAACTGGGAGTACAAACCTGCATGGTGTATGTATATAAGTGTGGTTATTTAATCTATCATGGGTAAGGCGTGTTCAAAATTGTGTGAAACCAACCTGTTCATTTCTCACTCTTTTCTTTCTTATTACTGATGAAACATGCCACTCTTTGCAATTCTCTATCAGTATGATGTAGTGCATTACTGTATCTCCTACCTCGAGTAGCAGTTCATACTTCATAGTTATTCCCTAAAATCATGCTCTTGTATGGATCAGTAGGTTGCTTCACAATTGTATATAGATTGATAACCTGGTTCGTTTAGTTACTGAGAGTTCTTACCCTATTATAGGCAATAGGGAGTTCTTTAGTAAATGTTTCAGAGAACGAAATAACTAGCAAAGTGTGTTCTGGTTAATGATACAAGGTTTCTGTATTATATCAGTGTACAATTTTACTGTACCAAATTAAAATGTACATAATTTGTTGTGTCCTTGCAGGCTTGGCAACCTGCAGAGACTGGTTGCATTCTTGATGCTGAGCGGCTAAATATATTTCAAGCTTTAGTCACTATTAATTCTTGGACAGGTACTGCACTATCTGGTTATAAACCTTG
This sequence comes from Hyparrhenia diplandra, assembly GCA_015847255.1. Taxonomy (NCBI): domain Eukaryota; kingdom Viridiplantae; phylum Streptophyta; class Magnoliopsida; order Poales; family Poaceae; genus Hyparrhenia; species Hyparrhenia diplandra. The sequence goes on from JADLZK010006897.1 coordinate 983,887, forward strand.
TGAATGGGTTCATTCCATTCAGTCAGATACAGGTGTGCTCTCCACGTCTAACTGAATTTAGATAAGTGCACTAAAGAGATACCGAATTCAGAGATCCTAGATAAAGGGTGGAAAAACTACCCTTCCGGTCTGTCGCTTCTAACTTAATATTTTACATATTTGCTGACTTGTTTTCTTTAAATATCACACAACCGACTTATATTTAGTTTGTAAAAAAAATTAGAAGCAACAGTGTATTGACCTGAGACATAAGCATATATATTAGTTGCTCTACTCAATATGCTTTAGTTGTTTATCCAATTGTCTTGACTTCTCTGCCTTGCTCATGCTCGGGGACACACCGGACAGGAGGTAGGAAGGAAGATAGCATCAGTTCTAGCAGTGATGTCGCCACATTTTGATGTGTTTATTTCTTTTTAGTGTCATTGGAATTGAGTGCTTACACCATGTTTTTCAGGTTTCAGCAGGCTTTCTAAATCCGTCAGGAAGTGCACTATATCAACAAGGCCATGCTGCTATGTCTTCAAAAATCTGGAATCGTTCAGTTAATCTCTAGCCGTCTTGTGTGTTTATGGCTGGATGCTAAGTCTACCATGATCCAAGTTAGGAAGTTGAATATAAATAGTATTTTCTGATATTGTCATCAATCTATCGAAGCCTAAAATCTGAACTTAGTGCTCCTACTAGTATTTTTCAGTTGTAAATTGCAGTGTGTAGCCAACTACATGTAAATTTTGTGGCAGGTAGACAAATCCATTGAGCTGGGCAAACGAGGATGAGGGCTGCAAAGTGGTCGGCAATATATCATGTTCTATTGATAATTGCAGATGAGCAAGTACCATGTTAACTCTTGCAAGAATTTTGATGGCTGTGAGTGCTCTAACCTTTCATCCTTTTTAAGTAATTCTTTCATACCTGTATATTACCAATACCTAGACCTGTACATCTCACAGCGAAAAATTGAACTTTGCTCTTAATAATGGAGTCGAATATCATGTTCTATTTGATGCCTTCCACTTGTACTCTTTTTATTCCCTTGAGTCTGCAACTATGGATCATTGGATCCTCTCATCAGTAGACAAAATAGCAACGTATGATTGCACACATCCAATTATCAGTGACCACTACAAATTGCTTTTAGCAACTAACTGCTACAAATTACTTGCAGATTGGTGACTGATAAAAAGACTGACAAGCTAAAAGGTTATGGTTGTAGCAGGTATGCGATGAACATGAACAATGTGGTTTGCACCTTTTTTTTAACTTGGCGCCTCCATGAACTGAAGCAATTTTCTTCAGGAGAGGCAGTGGTTGGGTGCAAAGTAGTTTCAAGGATTTCACTTGTTCATATCTGTATATGCTGCATCAATGTCTTATTAATAATTAGTACATCTCTTGATTTTACCTTTTGTGAACATAGCTTCACGGGTACCTTGGGTGCATATTAATAGCTGAAAAATGACTGTGTGTGCCTGCAGGAGAGTTTCTGTTGCTGTTTCCAGCACATAAAAAAGATAGATCATGAAGGCACCATGCTGTAATTATCAAAGTATTTATGTTCCAAAGTAGCATCAAAAGGTATAACACCATAAGTATTTGACTTTTTTTTTTCTGAGGAATTAGTAGTTCTCTGTGCATCAAGATAGATTTGAAGTGACCATCCAGTTTTGTATGCTTAAAATTTGTCATCTTATAGCAGATTATCTTGTTAAATGATGCAAAGAAACATTTGCTCAAGTATAAGCTACTGTTTTCTTTTTGTTTAATACATGCCTGATGTCTTCTCTTAGTTTATGTACCTATTTTGTAGTATGCTGGGTTAAAGGTTTAATTTATTATATCAATACAGATGTCATGTTGATGTATTTTGCTTTTAATCTATAGTAGCAGCTGCATTAGCAAATAAAGCTAGAGCCATGGATTAGTACAAACCAGTAGCTCAAAAAAATCTTATTAGTGTCCTGTATTATCTGTTCTCCTGTAGTTACAAGAACCATTTATGTCCTATATTCACTAATTGATCCTCCGTTTTTTTTCGCACCAGGTCTAATGTTTGATTTGAGATGTTCAGCTGTAATCCTTTGGATTTAGAGTGCTGGCACAATGGTGTGTAGATTTCTCTCTTGTGGAGTTGTAATATAGATACTACCAGTTCAGTTTGTTGGCAATTAACTAATTGCTTCTTAGTGTTGTTTGGTGTTTGGTTAGAATCATATTAGTCAGTGAATCAAGATGTACTATTGTAATGGATGAAACATGTGTGTAATGTGAGAGAAATGTGCAGCCAAAGCTGCTGTGGCAGGGTACCAAACAACCCTACAGGACCATGGAAGGATTTTTTTTCTTTTTTTTTTTTTTGTAAATTGCTATCAGTGACGCGTGTTGGCTGGACGTGTCACTAATAAGGGTTATCAGTGACGCCGTATTCCTGTTATTAGCGACGCGTGTTGGATGGACGTGTCACTGCTGAGAGTTATCAGTGACGCATATTCCTGTTATTGGCGACGCGTGTAGAGAATACGCGTCACTGATATCTCCTTATTAGTGACGCGTTTTTACGTGTCACTGATATGTCCTTATCTTTGACGCGAAAAGGGTGACGACGCGAAAAATGTGTCGTCGATAGCAGTTAACAAGTGTCACGAGATAGCGATTTCGGCATAGTGTTTTGTGAGATGCATGCGGCCTTGCCTTGGGGCTAGAGAAAGCACGGTTTTATTAGTGTCGTGTAGTTTGCCTTTGTCTTAGAACACACATGTATAGCGGAGTGGGCATCACATGTGAATGAACGCGTCACCACGCGCAAACTAAAATATGTAACATTAGTAACAGTATTTAACAACACGTCTCTCAAAAAGAAATTACTCGACGATGGGCATCCTGTTCGACGGTGCGGTGAGTAGAATATACGTTAAAAACAGAAGAAGGGGAGTAGGTAGCGTCATGCATATATGGTGGCGGAGGGGAATGCAGGATCGGATCGGAGTGACAATATAGACATATATTTAATATGGCGGCCGTAGCGATAGTACCAAGAAGAAGCCCCGGTGGTGGTGGCGGCGGCGGCGGCGGCGATGTCCCGTCGAATGCCTGCTCGCTGCCGCGGCGGCGGCATCGAGGGAGGGGAGGAGGGCGGTGCTGCCCACGACGGCAACGTGGAGAAGCGCCTGAGCCGCCCCGTGCGGTATGTTGCATTCGGGAGTGGGCGGGCAACGCGTTCGGCGGCCCTGGCCTTCTTGTGGGCGACCGGAGTCCTCCTTGGCGGCTTCTGCGACGATCTCAACGACCGAGATTTCTGGTTTGCCACGGTCATGATCTTCCTCGAAGCCTTCAGGTGCACGCCCCGCCACAGTGCATAGCTTGGAATATATATTATTCATTCATTATTCTTCATACGCATATAAATGCATGTTGGGGCATACAAACACGACCGAAAGGTGTACAGTGTTGAGGTGTTGGTTGTTTGTACCTGTTTTTCCTTTATATCGTCTAATGAAAAACAATGGCAAAGCTTTTATCGTTCCTTTCAAAAAAAAAAAAAAAAACACGACTGAAATCACGATTGCAAGCTAGTATGTAGGTATTTGTGGTTTTTCCATTATTTGACTTTGGATATGCAAATTCTGAAAAAAACAGGATTTTCAGCCGCAGCTATAAACTAGACAGCCTGTCTTTGTTTGGTACCACAAAGGCACTCAGATGGACAAACTCCTCTTTCCTTCGCATGTTGGGGCGACCACAGGAAGGGAATGCAGTGGTGCTCATCTTGGGTTTCTGGCTGAACCTCACTGACAAATTTCTTTCTGAAGCGATTGATGCCAAATTGGGGTACTTATGGACACCATTACAGTCAATTCTTAAGACGGCAGTATTTGTGACTTGGATCAGGCATCCGCGACGGCCCAAACAGTGGCAAATACGAGCTGCCGCAATTGCCTACGTACTTGCTACTGTTCAGAAACTTGCAAAAGTAGTGTTGAATAATTGGACCATACCGCTAGAGGAAATGCAGCCGCCGCCGCATCTTCTTTTTTTCATGTTACCAATCATAGTAGAGGATATGGCAGTGCTGCTGGTCAACTTGAGGCCCCGGAAGATTGCCAACCTAGCAAGTACTTGTTGCGGGCGCAAATTAATATCCTTTGCTAAAGTTATTTCAGCTTTATGGTTGGCTCCGCTGAACATGCTCTCCACCCACTGGCTCCCCTCCTTGTCATCCTACTCCATGCCACTCCCTCTATACGTGAAACTCCGTTTCAGCGAACCATTCGCTCTGCTGGTACTATCACTTGGCAGCCTTCAAAATCATGCTCAAGGTAGTGGTCGCTGGAGCTGGACTGACGCTATCATGCACATATATCCTACCTTTTCTATTCCGTGGTATCAGTCCCAATGTATATTGTCTATGCTATCAGGATTGGTTTATCCGATCTTTCTGCTGATGGCCTGTCATCCATGTTACTTCTAGTGTTGTTGCTGAGTGGCAACTTGCAGATACCTGCAGCCTTCGCGCAAATCGTGCTCTCATCCCTGCGCTTAATAAATTTGCTAGTCGATAACATCGACTACAACCCTCTGCCGAGCGGCAGTAGCGAAAACATGGTGCCAGCAATAGCTGTCTTCTATGTGCTGGCGCTATGTCAAGGATCACTCTACATCATGGCAAGCTTTCTCGGGCTCTTGTCCGCCTTTCCTCGCCGATGGCTCATGCGAAGGTCAAAACTCGGTGGAAAGCTGGGAACCAAGGCGATTGATCTCTACTACGAGCATGCCTACGCGACAAGGATGGAGATGGGCATGTTCGGTGAGGCAGGGCGCACGGGCAGCTTCGCCGACTTAGCCATGGAGTCCCTCAGCTCCAGCAGCTCACGGGACATGCAGGTGGCTGGCCTCTGTGTTCTTCACAACATGCTGCATCAAAGGAGAAGGGATTGCAACAGCAAAGACCTCACTCTCAGAGTCACCAGCTCCAGCACAGTAGTGTCCACATTGGTCGGCATGCTTGCCTGGACAGACATGGAAGACGACGGCACTGGCAGCTATCTTATCATCAGACTCCTTGCTGCTAGAGTCACAGCTGAGCTTGCCGACAGCCTCAGAATTAGCAGCATCCCAGGCATGTTGAAGCTGGTGTCCTCGCTCCTTGAGCTTGCCGAGAATGATGATGCTGTGGTGCTGGTGCCTAATCAGCTGGGACATGGACATCAGCAAACACATCTTGCTATTGCTAATGGAGGGAGTGTCCAGTTGGGTCAAGGGAGTAGTAATGGAAGGTGGCGCGCTTGGGCCGTCTTTCGGTATTGGCGGCGGATGAAAGAGGAGTACTGGTCCATACCAGAGGAGCCAACCTTGAGTGACCAAGATTCACCTCCTGTGTTGGGCATGGTAATTCTAGAAAAACTTGCTCATGATCTGGACAACTGTGTAGAAATCTTGAAAGATGATATGACAAAAACCTCATATCCAAGACCATAGGGATCATAGGCTTGGCTACTAGTGAAAACCAGAAGAATGATGCACTGGTTTGTTCAGCGCTGAAATTCTTGAGGAGGCTTGCAACCACCGGCGAGAGAATCGGCGCATCACTTCGGCACGAGCTGTGGAACCACCCTTTCCTGCTGACCTGCCTGGCACGTATCTTGGAGGACGACAGCGACGGCAGCCCTCAGCTATGGGAGCCAGCCATGGATATCATAGCCAAACTCGCTTTGGACAGGGAAGCAGGGCTCGAGATTGGGAAGATCCAAGTGATCACTGCAAGGTTACTGCATGCATTTCTTGGGCGAAAAGGATCAACCAACATGTACTATGATCAGTCGCTGCGAATGGTCTCAGGGGAGACGTTGGCAAATCTTGCACTCTGGGGCACTGCAAATTGCTCGGCCATCTTGGAGGAACCAGGATATCAGGTTATCAATGATCTCACGAACATGCTCTTGGACGAAGACTACAGATATGTCGCAGCAAGTCTACTGCTGAATATTTGTGCACACTGCAGTGTCAACCTGCTGCTGAGTCATCCACACACAAGGGAGCACCTGTCGTCGGCTTTGACTACTGTAAGTCATCTCTGAGTTTGGCAGTTTGTACTTATTACTTATATTACTAGGGGAACCACTAGCGTTTTCAGTTCCTCATTTTTTCTTCAGTTAGTTCATTTAATTTGTAGCGCAATTCAATTCAGAGTTTGCTATGAATGCATGAGATCGAATGGAGGTGTGATTTAGACAAAAGTAGGCATATACTATACTAGTACTTAAGATAGTTGGTTTTGTTGTCACTAATGGATACTCCCTTCCATTCCAAATTATAATTTGCTTTTGACTTTTTTTATCATCTATTTGCTATGTATCTAGACATATTATTATATCAAAATACGTAGCAAAACAGATGTACCAAAAAAGTAATAGCGACTTATAATTTGGAACCGAGAGAGTATATATATTAGGATTGCTTGCTCCATGTACTCAGTGTTACTGATATATGATCAATCACATTCACTCCGTGAATTGCATGTAGGTGATGGAACATATGGCTGCAGAGGGCAAACAACTGGAATCCCTCATCAGCCTTGCTTCTGAAATTGGTGATGTCATGCGTGAAGCATTTGCTCGTGAACTGGAGTCACAAACCAACAACGGGGCAGAACTTGTTAAGAAGCTAGTTTGTACACTCAACTCCAAGAAGATTCCCAATCCTGAATACCCAAGGATGAGAAGGGTCATAGTTAAGATCCTCATATCCATTCTTGAATCGTGTCATGGCACGGTGGAGAAGCTGATGGAAGAAGGGATGATGGAACGGTTAAAGGCATCACTAACCAAGATAGAGAGGTCTCCATCCAGAGTGGAAGAATACAGAGTGTTCTATGGCAACATAGGAGTGGTGCTTGAGGACGGAGAACCCATGTCGACCCTCGTGGGCAGAGCCAAAGTGCTACTAGTTCAGCATACAACTCAAACTCCAGCAAGTCCACCGATAGGCGAATCATTTATGATTCCTCATCCTTGGTTGATCAGTGATACATTCAGGCTATAGCCACATAGTAATGGTTTATGTGTTGTGTTGTGAGCGAGCCTTATATATGGCCCGATAATCCACCATCTTATATACAGTCTTATTAGACATAATATAAATTATCGGTTTGTTGCTTGGTTTTATTATATAACACTATCCTACAAATGATTTTCGAAAACAGGCTTTCTAATAAACGGAGGGATATGAGCACTTGGCTATGTGCGAGGAAGAGTTGCGAAGTGGATGGGTCTTCGCTTCCTGTTCCGTGCTCTGAATCCGATCCAACTGCACTTGCCAGGTCAACATCCCTGTCTCGGGCGGGTGCGGGGATCTGTATAAGAAGGCGACAAATTGAATGCTAGGTGCGGCCAACGTTAGTGAATGCTTGAATGATCAGCAGAGAGTTAGTGAGTTTGTCAAGTCCGCCGCCGTCTGTCCCCAGCACGCCGTCTGTTGATTTCTGGAAAACCCCGTGTTGCTCCAAGGCCTTCATAATTTTTCTTGTTTGACAAGAAAATAATGCATTAATATTTTTTCCGTGGATTCCCGGGATGAGATACACATAATGTGAGACTGACTTATGATCGAGTAAATATACTGATCTAGACCGGATAAAATCGTTGTTGATAGAGATAGTACTTACGAGGAGAGCGATAGACGATGACGGTTAGCGACTCAACAGGCGACGCGACGGGCGACTCGCATGGCGACTCGCCGGAGGGCGAGGAAGATCGGGCGGCGGCCCTGACAAGCCCATGCGAGAGCTCTCGAGGTCGGGCCCCTCTCTAGGGGGAGAAGAGAAGGGGCTCCCCAATCTCGTGGAGGAGAAGTTCCAGCGGTTTTCCGAGTCGCGCGGAGTGGGACCAGCAGTTCCAGGATCGGAGAAGTCAACTGCGGCGGTGACGAAGACGGCGGAGCCGGTGAGGACGGCGAGATGCCGGGCGGCGGCCTCCGGAGCACCAGCAGAGGAAGTTGGCGTCAAGCCCGATCAGAGGACAGGGTACCCCGCGCAAACCCAAGTCAAATTGGTGGTCAAACTGCAAGCGGGGCCTGAAGGTCAGCCGGAGCTCCAATGGCGGCATGGATCGAAGACAAGTGTCAACAATCCAAGTGCACAGGAGCAGGGGTGAGGGCCACAAGGTCAGAAATCGCTTGCGTGGAGGGGAAGAAGAAGTACAGGAGTTTTGGGGACAGCTCTGGTTTATCCCAAAATTCTCTCACAAATCTCATCCACCAATTCGATCTAGGGTTCCTCAGAAAGATGGGGCAGTCCGGGTAAGGAAGGATCCGGCTGCGAGAGGGAAGGGTAGGGATCGGTGATTGCTTTCCGGTTGGGGCTGCGGACGTGTGGGAGAAGGAAGGAGAGAAACTTGAGTTCGCCAAGCTTATCGGCGTTGGAGGAAATCGGAAAAGCTTCAAGCAAGCCTCGATAGAAGACATGGCAAACCGGGGAGAGGTCGAGGACCACGAGCGGGTTGGGATCGTGGTCGGGGAATGGGCAGAGTGGGAAGGAGGGGGATGGAACCAGTTCCCATCTCATCCTTACCCACCACCACCTGGACCTCACCAGCCACCGTTCTTCGGGCCACCTCCACCTCAACTCTTTGGGTACTACCCAAATCAAGGTAATCCACAAAGCAGCTTCAGTACTTTGATCGCCAGTTTGGACCTAGACCTAGAGGTGGTGGAAGGCGAATCGGGAAGGGGCCGTGGGCGGGGTAGAGCATGCATAAAGAACCAATCGGAGGATGGTAAATGAACAAAGGAAGACAGAAATGGATGCAGGAATAGGAGATGGTCAGAAGTCTCCCATGGAGGTGGAGCAAAAGGCTGAAGGAAACCAGGAAAACAAGAACAAATTCTCTGATGTAGTTTGCTATAACTGTGGAGAGATTGGACACTACAGCACAGCTTGTAGTCAGGCAAAGTGTTGCTTCATCTGTAGAAAGGAAGACCATGTGGTGGAAGATTGCCCAGAATGGGGAAAAAACCAGTCTGCTGCCCAGTATTATGGCAGTGCTAGCAAGGGCTTGGGATTTTATCACATAGATGTGGAGCCTAGAGAAAACAGGTTCAGACACTGGAAGGGGTTGGACAACTTTGGTGTGCTGACAATTATCCAGGAGGATATCAGTAAGGAGGATCTAATAAAGCACCTCAAGAAGTTGTTTGATGACAAGTGGGATTGGCAACTGAGACAGGAGGAAGATTATACTTACATCACTAGATTCCCACCCCACAAAAGAGTGGACAACTTGGTGATAGGCAAGGCTTCTCTATTTGAGTTGGAAGGAACTAAAGTGGTGGTTTCTTTGAAGCCATGGAATGGGGATATAGAGCCTGTGAGTTTCCTGGAAGAAGTGTGGGTAGAAGTTAAGGGCATTCCTCCAAAATGGATGGACTGGTGGGTCTTGCAAGAGGTAGCTTCAAGCCTAGGAGTGCTGATAGAGGTAGACTGGCAAGTGATGTTTGGAAGTTTCTTTTCAACAGCTAGGATCAAGATCAGGTGTAAGGACCCATCCAAGATTCCTTTTGAGAGGGTGTTTGAGTTTGGAGGGGATTGCTACCCAATTACCTTCAAGACAGAGAACTTTGAACAAGTTGGAGATGAGTCAGGTCCTGAGGATAAAGGAAATGAAACAGGAAAGGGGGATTTTGATGAAGAAGAAGAAGAGGAAGGTTTTGAGGAAGATCTATCTAAGCAAGATAATATGGATTCAGGGACTGCTAGTAAGGAGAAAGGTTCTACTGGGGGAGGACTGAGTAAATCTGGGAGAGAAAAAGGAAGCAACAGCAAGGGGCAGCATACTCATTCTGTCAAAAGGGCTTTGTTATTCCAAGAAATAGATGGGGATAAAATGTTCTTAAATAGTTTCAACCTACTCAGAGATATGGAGCTAGAGGATTCTGACAATGAGGAGGATATGAACACGACTGGAGATATAGAAGGAACACAGTCACAGTGGACAGATAATGAGATGTCAAGATTACCAAAAGAATGGATTGAGAGTCTAGTGGAGCAAAAGGGTGAGCAAGCAAAAGGAGCACTAGAAGCTGAAGGAAGGAATGAGCAAGAGGTGATGAAGGACCTTGAGGCTGAGGAGGTGTTGAGCACACACAGCCAAGTGATGCAGACATAGCAAAAATAGACAACAAAGGAAAGAATTCTCGGCAAGGAGTCAACAAGAAAAGCCAAGCTTGGGGACCAAGTACTAGCACAAAGGAAGAGTAAGAGAGTTTTGGAAGATGGAAGAACAATGATGGAAAAAAAGCTCGGGGAATAAGAAGAAACAGAATCTAGAATCACAAGGTACAATTTCCTATAGTTCAACTGTTACTAATGCTCATAGCTTGTCTACTATTCTTTGCAGAGATAGGTATTAGTTCTAGGGATGGCAATCCCATTTCACCTATTGTTTTAGATAAAATGGTAGATTTAGACAGGGATAGGAAAGAAAATTATGAAAAGGATCTTAGAATAGCAGATAGAAAAAAGAAAGAGCTGGCTCAACTAGCATTAGAGACACAGAATAAAGATCTGAGACTTAGCTACAAAATCTAATTCTATAGTCCAAAAAAGAGAGGTGAGGGTGGACACTCTCCAACTCCCCTAATCGGGATGGGCAAGGATATGCCTTGAATGATAAGGAAAGGGAATGGACTAAGGTTAGTAGAAATAGGAAAACCAAAAAAGTTAAGAAATGAGAGGCCTCATATGGAATATAAGAGGAATGGGCCTGATAGGTAGAATACCTGCTTTAGCTACTAAGATTAGAGAAAATCATGTAGATTTTGTGGGGATAGTAGAAACCAAGAAAAGTGACTTTCTGTTAGCACTCTTAGGGCTTTGATTTGGAAACACTAAATTCTCCCCTGGTGCTCCCTAAGAGCCAAAGGAGTCTTTGGTGGAATTCTAGTAGGGGCAAATCTTCGATATGTTTAATTTGATTCACGGAGATATTCTAGACTTTTCGTCGTCGGTGTGATGTTAACGATTAAAGCCCTGGTTTTGCTTTCAAATTCATTACAGTGTATGGTTCTCCTTATGATGATACAAAGCAAAAGTGCATAGATGAGTTACATAGTGTGATGGCAGCTTGGAAAGGGCCAACACTTATAGGAGGGGATTTCAATTTAGTAAGATCAGTAGAGGATAAGAGTAATGGTTTGGTCAACTTTAGGTGGATGGATGCTTTCAATGATTGGGTAAGTAGATGGGGCCTTATTGAGATTGATCTTAAAAATAGAAAATATACTTGGACTAATAACCAAAGTAATTTAGTTATGGCTAGAATTGATAGAGTCTTTTTCACTCTTTGAAGTTGGAACAGGGCTTTCCCTCCGGCTAGAGTGAAAGCTTTAGATAGAATTCCTAGTGACCACAACCCACTTCTAGTGGAATTAGGAGATAATTTGTTTTTTTTGGGAAAAAGAGGTTTAGATTTGAAAAATGGTGGTTACAGGAAGAATCTTTTTACAAGGTAGTAGAGAAAGCCTGGAATACTCCTTGTTCTGAAAAAAACCCTATGGATATATGGCAGTTTAAGATTAGGATCCTTAGGAAAGCAGTAAGAGGGTGGGCTTCCAATCAAGTAGCCATTCTAAATAAAACTAAAAATGAACTCTCAAAGGAGTATAGTTGTTTAGATAAATTAGCTGAAGAAAGACCTCTAGATGCAAAGTGGAATGGGCTAGGTTTAAGTCATTAGAGGATGAGCTAGAGAAAATTTGGAGTATTGAGGAAATTAAAATTAGACAGAGATCTAGGGACAGGGATATTCTAGAGGGAGATAGAAATACTGCATATTTTTATGCAGTGGCAAATGCTAGAAGTAGGCAGAAAAGAATAGATTACCTAGAAACTCCCTCTTGGTCATGTCACCGACCGACGGGAATGATGAGAGTAGTCAGAGAGTTTTATCAAAAACCGTTCAAAGGAGAAGATAGAGGGGATATCAAGTTAGATGATAATTTTTGGGAAGAGGGGCAGAAGGTAACCAGAGAGGAAAATGATTTCCTAACTGCTCCTTTTTCACAAGAAGAAATTAAGCAAGCTGTTTTCACCGCTACCACGAAGGATCCCCCGGTCCGAGATGGGTTGTCTTTCCTTTTTATCAAAAGTTTTGGGACATAGTCAAGTCTGATATTTTTGCTTTGTTTGAAGAATTTTACAAAGGTAATTTGGATTTATATAGACTTAATTTTGCACTTGTTACTCTCATTCCCAAAGTGCAGGATGCTTGCAATATGAAACAATTTAGACCAATAAGTTTATTAAACTGCAGTTTTAAGATGTTTTCAAAAAATTTTGACTAATAGACTAGGTTTAGTGGCACAGAGGTTGGTGGCTACTAACCAAAATGCCTTCATTAAAGGTAGGTATATTTTGGAAAGTGTAGTGGTGGCACATGAGTTAGTACATAGTATTCATAAAAATAAGGATAAAAGCATTATTCTTAAATTAGACTATGAGAAGGCTTATGATAGGGTTAATTGGGACTTTTTATTTGAGGTTTTAGATTCTAGAGGGTTCTCTGGTAAATGGACAAACTGGATCAGACAACTAGTTATGGGAGGTTCACTAAGTGTTTTGGTAAATGGGGAAGAAAGTCGGGTTTTTAAGCCAGGCAAGGGCTTAAGACAGGGAGACCCTCTGTCCCCTTTGCTTTTCAATTTAGTAGGAGATGTTTTTACTAATATGTTGGCCAAAGGTGCAAGTAAGGGCCTCATTCAGGGAGCTTTAGAAGAGTTTAGAGAGGGAGGTATTGTGTCCTTTGCAATATGCAGATGACACAATTCTCTTTTCCAAAGCGAGATCCAGTGATGTTATATAATCTTAAACATACTTTAATGTGGTTTGAACAGATTTCAGGAATGAGGGTAAACTTCCATAAAAGTGAACTCATAGGCTTAAATCTAGAAGAGGAAGAAGTACAATCCTTTGCAAAGATCTTTAGTTGTCCTGTAGGATCCTTGCCCATGAAGTACTTAGGAATCCCTCTTCACTATGAGAATCTAACTAGAGAAGACCTCCAGCCCACAGTGGATAAACTCTTAGGGAGAATTGCAGGATGGAGGGGGAAATTACTTTCCTTGGCTGCTAGAGCTGAATTAGTTAAATCCTGTTTAGCCAGCATACCAATTTATTTGCTCTCTTTCATTAAATTTCCTAAGTGGGCAATAGAAATTCTCAATTCCCAAATGGGAAATTGTCTCTGGAATGATACAGAGAATGCCCATAAATATCATTTGGCTAATTGGGAATCAGTAGCTCAATGTAGAGAATTTGGTGGGCTGGGTGTTCCCAACCTTAGAGATCTCAATATCTGTCTTCTATCCTCTTGGCTCAAGAGATATGAAAAAGACAAAGACAAAATCTGGACTGAATTGATTGACTATAAGTATAATACTAGGAATGTCAATATATACCAGTCAAATACTGTAGGTGCCTCTCCTTTTTTTAAAGGATTCATGTGGGCTGTTCAAGCTACAAGGATGGGGTACAGGTGGAAAATAGGAAATGGAGAAAGAGTGAGATTTTGGGAGGATAACTGGCTGGGTACTACTAGCTTGGCAATCCAATATTGGAACATATACAGATGGGTTAATGAGAAAAATTGCTCAGTAGCAGAGCTTTGGGATGGCACCAATCTGAAATGCACCCTTAGCAGATCTGGTGATCAGCAAATGTTAGATACTTGGGATGAAATAGTACAGTTAGCCTCTACTATCACTTTCACTGATGAGGAGGATTCCCTCATTTGGCAGTTTGCCTCTAATGGAGTATATAATGTGCAATCTCTTTATAAGTTAGTCAATTTTAGAGGAATTCAGACTGTATATGTGTCTGCAATTTGGGATTTAAAGATACCACCTAGAGTTCAGTGTTTTCTATGGTTGATTAGTAAAAACAAGGCTTTGACTAGGGATAATCTAGAGAAAAGAAGAAAAGTTAAAGATCCCACTTGTCTGTTTTGTGATGAAAAGGAGACTATACATCACTTATTTTTTGATTGTGTGGTAGCTCGACAAATGTGGGTGATCATATCTAGAATCTGTGAAAAAGATGTAGGTAGATCTCTTGATGTAGTGGGAAAATATTGGCTTAGTAATAAAAGGAATATTGTCTTAAATATTATCTCTTCTGCTGCTATTTGGAGCTTGTGGAAGCTAAGAAATGACCTTTGTTTTCAGAGAAAGTTGTGGAGATGCATGGATATGCTACTCTACCAGATTGCTTTGACTGTACAAAGGTGGACACCTTTGTGTCAGGAGGAAAAGAGGCCGGTGCTGTTACAGAAGGTGAAGATGTTCAGGCAAGAAGCTGCGGAGGTGCTTTGGCTCTGCTAATGCTGGAAGATGCCGGTGATACTATACTTTCGGAGATCGTGATCAATTGATGAATCCTGGGAGAAAGTTGAGCAGAAGAAGAGTTGACAACAAGCTGTCAGTAAACAGTACAAGTAATCCTGGTGAAGAAGCAGTAGTCCTTTTGCATTCTATTTAGCAGAGTTTTAGTTGGTTGTTAGTGGAGTAGCTTCATTGGTGTTCCTTACTTTGCCTATGTGTGGTGACATTGTGGCGTTGAGTTCAGAGATGTGAACATCTCAAACTGTGCTGTAATAAGTGACTATGTCTATTGGTTTAATGCTAATGGACGGGGGCACTGCCCTAGTACTAAAAAAAAATCGTTGTTGATCTATTCAAACAGCTCGTCACCGTCAGCGAACGTCGCTGTCATACGTCGCCACCCAGTTGCCCCGCCACAGTGGTCATCTACCCAAATCATGCATGCAACCGTGTCCACCCACACCTGTGCTATATCTACATCAGCCAATGCAACTTCTTAGTATTTTTATTTGGTTGTATGGTTGACCAATACGGGTAGCAAACTGTATATAGATTGATTGATAGCAGCGTTCGCCTAAACACGTCTAGATGGCTGTCTACACGTAATTAAGGCTCTGTTTGGTTCCATGTAGATAGTAACTATCTAATAATAACTATCACTTTTGAATCCAAACTTATGTAGATAGTAGATTGGATAATTGTTAGCTAGACCCAATATGTAGATCAATCAGATGATGAGTTATTATCCAGCTAACTGTTATCAGATAGTGAATCCAAACAAGGCCTAAATGTTAAGTAAACAATAAAATCACATACTGCTTAAGTTCTAGTCAAAGTAAACGTGTCTAAACCAACAAACTAGTCAAAGAAAGTCATATATTTATTTTTTGACCATATCGATAAAAGAAATGCAACGGTGAGGTCAGTCTCATATTTTGACAACTTCATAAAATAGACAGTTTTGGTTGTCAAAACAATATAATTGATAAGTAATTCATAACTGGATATATAGGGTATTACCAAGTGTCTACATATGTATTGTACCATTACAAAATAGATCGATAAATTGAGAAAATATGAGTAATTTGATTGGTTGTAGGTACATCTGTTAAGATCCTATCCCAGGTAGAATAAACTACCTCCAAATTCTGTCACACTGTCGGTATATATATCCTAGCTAGCAGAAAGAGTTGTGTGACGAGGACACAGACCCAGAGACAACACCACACATAGATAGGTTCCACACATAGGTTCCGGCGATGTGGAGCGCCGTGCAGAGCGCGGTGCAGGTGACCGGAGTGGACGCCTTGTCCTTGATCACGCTGATCGTGCGCGCGGCGGAGATGGCGAGGTGGAACAAGAAGACATGCCGGGAGCTAGTAGAGCAGGTGAAGCAGATCGGTGACCTACTGCGAAGCCTGGAGGAGCAGCCCGGGGTTGCTATCATGCGCCAGGCCGAGACGAGCGCCCCTCTCAGGGAGCTGCACGAGACGCTCCGGCAGGCCTGCACGGTCGTCGAGTCGTGCGGGCAAGGCGGCTGCGTCCACGGGCTATGTGCCGGTGGGTCGCGGGCCAGCCGCCTTAGGGACGTCCAGAGCAAGATCGCCTTCTACCTCCAGTTGTTCCCCATCGTCAGCCACCTCGACAGCACCCGACTCCTCGTGCAAGTTATCAACAGCTCTGCTCCTACCTCTGGGGTATGCTATACTATACACGTGCTTATTATCAATTTATCATGCTTACAATATTGCGAAATTTCAAAGCCATGCACCAACTATATATTAGTCATTTACTTATTATGCTATTTTAGGGTGCTGAAGAGGATGTTCTAAGGTCCTTTCAGAATATGTCAGATCCTCAGGATGACCAAAGGTATGTCCCTCTCTGTCTTTGTCTCTAAGGCTAGTATATATGTGATGTACATGTTCTGATGGCGTTGTAATTCTTTTGACTGTAGCAGGTTTCAGAATCTGAATTTTTCTCAGTTGAGGAATGCCACAAATAACTTCTCACTTGAGAACCAAATTGAACAAGGTCCTTTGTTCACTTTGTACAAGGTAACATTAATTTGTTCAAGAGTTTAGAACCAAATTGAACAAGGCCCTTTGGGCACTTTATATATATAATCATTGGACGTCTGTTTGGTTTCTTCAGGGTCAACTACATGGCAATCATGTCACGACGAAAAAAAACATTCAGTCATTTCAAGTTCAGAGCAAATGCTACCACCAAGTATGAGTCAATATGAGCTCTGCAAAAACGAAGTTCAGATTCTACCAAAGCTTCAGCACAAGAACATAGTCAAACTCTTGGGATTTTGTGCGGAAAGAACCGAGAGGATCGTAGTCTATGAGCACATGGAAAATGGGAGCCTTGAGGACGTCATATTTGGCATGTCTACTAATACTGACATTCTGTATTCCTGATGCAGAAGTTGTTTTTTCTATGTTTTGACAACCAAATAACTCGTCATGGCCGTTGTGAACATCTTGCAGTGCGCATGGCAGCAGGGTTCCTAGTTGACTGGCCTACACGCTTCCGTATAATCGAAGGGGTCGCACAGGGCGCAGTTTATCTACACAATCATTCCAGGCTGCGCATCATCCACAGAGATTTGAAGCCAAGTAACATTCTATTGGATTCAGATATGAACCCAAGAATATCCAATTTTGACTTGGCCAAAGTTCTAAGTCCGGGCACAGACCAAGGTACCGCTGACTGTGTTGTAGGCTCAATGTAAGACCACACTTCTCTGTTATAAATTAATCATAAGGTTGTTGTTATCTTTCAAATAATTCTCAATGAGATTTTGGATTGTGAGAAAGGGATGGTTTTTTTTAGAACCGAGGATGAACCCCATTTTCATTGCACTGAACGGAAATACAAAGTATTCAGCATTACAACTAGAAAGAGTAGCAGCATCAGACCGATCTAACAGAGTATTAAGGAACCCACAGTTAGCTACCAATTAAGAATTAACCCAACTTAAACCTGGATACAAAACTAGAAAACTATTACATCAGACGGCAAGGGGCATTCCAACTAAAGACTTAACAGGCAGTAGCTAGCGATAGACTTGTAACATCAGACGCAAGTAAAAAAAACAAAAGGGATGGTTTTGTTCCAAACATTGGATTGTCATCAACAATAAAAGCAAAGTAGGGGATTTCCCCTCCTGTTTAACCTTAAAAAAACAATACAAGTTGAATACAACTTCATACGTACTTTTCTTCAACTGAATCTTACAAAGTCATCAAACACGATGCTGACATAGTTTTTGTGATCACTCAGTGGATTTATTGCACCAGAGTACATGAAAAATGGTACATTCTCAACAAAGACCGATGTGTACAGCTTTGGTGTTATGGTCCTTGAAATACTCAGCGGTAAAAGATGGACGCAGCCACTTCAGAAGACGTATTACCGAGACCTACTCACATGGGTATGTAGTTAACATGAGGAGCTTTTTATATATATCATCACTCTTGAAAAACATTCCCCTCTGAGAACATGTACCTAGATAGCTTTTTTTCTGAATTTAGAAAGTCACCGTACCATGCATGTTGCATGTATATCATACATGTGTTCTTCCCCAGGCCTTCAACAAGACAACATGTTCCGGCAACAAAATGGTGCAGAGGCTCAAGGGCTTCATGCATCCATCGATGCACGACATCGCGTTCTGTGGCAGGGCTGTGCCACGGTGCCTCTCGTTGCCGACGAGGAGGAGGGTGCTTTCAAAGCAGAGGGAGATGAGGAGGTGTGTCCGGGTGGCACTGCTCTGCATCCAAGAGAATCCCGAGCGCCGGCTCGACATGCCGGGTGTTACGAGGATGCTGAGCCCCAGGAAGAAGGCGGTGACGATTCCTCGCCGGCCTGGATACGCCACGGAGAGCCCGATGTACGCCGGCGATAGGAGTACGACCACGCCTTGAGACTGCTGGCCTAGTTGATGCATGTCTACGATTTTGGAGGCATTTGCATGCCAACCCTGCGTTCACATGTCTATACTGAAAAGCGAAGTCATTTTACTACAACGTACATCGACAGTGCTTTCAGAGACGGCTGTTTTATGTTTTTTTTTTTTTTTTCAGATGCGGGCCTTGTTACACCCGGTCTGTAAATTGAAACATGAAACATAACAAGGATGATCTTTGCTCGTGTCTATATGCAGTTGATATTGGCCGAAACAGACAGTTGAGAAGCTTGTCTGTGATCAGCGGCCGCCACCAGAGATGAAACAAGGACATATCATCACTTCATGAGACGCCACTGAGACGAACAACTGAGTCCCATTGCTTGCGGGATCTCCAGGGTCCTCAGGTACAGTCGCCAGATTCATTGCCGGCTGAGGCTGTGGTTGTTCATTCTGCTAATGATGGGAGCAGGCTTTACTCATCAAGGCTGAGGAGTCTGTAATATGCCGGCAGTGGGACCAAAGGTGCAGGAGATCCAGGTTCAGATACGGGGCGACCAAAATCCTAGAGTTCACGCTGCTTTCAGGGCAGGCATGCAGGAAACCAGATCGAGCTCCACAATAGAACAACTTGAATTGGCTGTGTACATCCACGGATGTAGAGGCCAGATCTTATTATCCATTATCTAAAAAAAAAATAGAACAACTTGAAGTACTAGTTCTAATGACAATATATAAATGCTAATAAAATAAATCCAATGTTTCAGATGAGTAGAACATGCATGGGAATAAAAACGATGATACAACAAAATAAGTTTAAGAGTTGTACAGCATACGACCCCTGCAATTTCAGGGGAGACGAAGCCAGCAATTGCAATGAAATGGCATTATGACTAGAAGGATTTCCCATCTGATTAGCAGTGTCAGGCAATAGCGAAGAAGACAGCAGCAGCGTCAATGCGTTCCATCCGCCTTCTACTCTTGTGCCTCCAGTATAGGCCTACACTGTCAGCGCGCGGACAACATTATCCGTCAGTACTCAGTACATGCAGAACGAAACAAAAGCATGCAGATGCATGTAATACATCTGTTATAAGTTTTGCATACCTAGTCGCGTTCCCTTCGTAAAAGGTAAATGCTGGGTGACTCGGATGTGCGTCGGCTGCTTCCTGAAAGACCTTGCTCACCAAAGCAGCCTCAGAGATCTCTGATTCTTTGTCACGCGACGTTCTGCATCGTTATCATGTAAAACCGTCCATAAGGTTATTTCCTTGAGGCTCGACAAGTATTGCAGACCGAGAGGTGTCGCCTTGTCCCATTTATATGAATCCGAAACAACCGAGCTCCCGGCAGGCTGGGCATAGCTCCGTCTTCAAATGTCGATACGATACGACATCACAATTGAACTGAAAAAAACTCAAGAGCGTTGAACCCTGTGGTCCCGCCTATCACAATCCTGCCTGTAGGCACACACAGGATCCACACCGGAGGTTGGTGAGACAGGGCAGTGTTCCAATATTGATAATATCTTCTGGGGCACCGCTTTGCTCCAAGGCTCAACCAGTGGAGCTTTTGGAGACCCTCGATCCACTTAGGAACTCGAGAGAAGATCAGTCCATAAAGATTGAGCAGCTCGAGGTTTTGGAAAGGAGGTGAAAACATGAGCAGGGCATCGGCCCCGACAGCTATAGAAGAAGATGTCGAGGTGAAACCGTTTGAGGTTACTTAGTTTCTCTAGGGAAAAAATCAGAGCATCCATCCATATATTTGTGGGTGTATCACCATCCGTGCGTCCGGTCCGACGCTCCAAGAAGATGTCTCTGTGGCAATCGAGGGCCAACTCTTCTAGCTTGTTGAGTTCACCTAGGCCCTTAATATTATCTGAAGAGCTCTCCACTAATAAAAATGATCCCAGAGTACGCAGAGATTTCAATTTCCCTATCCCATCGGGCAACCTCGTATTAGATGACAAGATGAGATGGGATAAGCATGGCAAGTCAACAATATCGATGGAATGCCACAAATGTATATGTCGTCAGATATTTCGAGCCTCTCCAAATGTCGCATCCTGCGTAATTCCTTTGGGTAGCACAATGGAGCAATCTCGAATATAGTTTCCTTCAATCTTCAAGTATCTCGGTTGAGACAATTGGCCAACACCCGTGAGGTCCATTCTCTTCACGTGCTTGGAAAATTCAAGGTAAAGCACCCGAAGGGACTTAAGCCGCAACAACGGAGGCATCCATTTCGATCTTGCAAACAAGACAAGAGAACAAACTTGTGATCGGCAACAATTAGTTGCCACCGTGGCAATGTGGTGTCATCCTCCGCAACACCACTCAAGCTGACTGAGAGTCGATGAACTATGTCCTGCCGTTCTACCACCACCTGTGCACTGTGCACAACACTTAGGAAATTATCTTCTCTGCACCTCTTTATTATTAGATCCAGCATCATATCATGTACTCTGTAGTGATAGGATCCTGGTTGAATCATGTTCTGTTGACCGTTCATTGAAAACAGCTCGCTACATCATTTACATCTTGCACGGGAGACTTGCTCGTCACAATACGTTACGCTACCCATAAGTCAATCAAGTGATCTTTTTCAATCTCATAGTCCTCGGGATAAATGCCGAGATACAGAAAGCACGCTCTTAAATGATGAGGAAGATGTTTATAGCTTAGGTCTAAGATATGCATCATGTCATTCAAGGAATTTCCCTGCAGATTCGGTGACCATAGAACGTTGTATGTAGTCCCCAAGTACTCTTTGGGTTTCTCCGCTAATGTGCTTGCCATAGTGACAATTGCAAGTGGTAAACCACCACACTTCTTTAGAATTTCATATGAAACTTGTGCGAACCGAGATGGGCAAGTATCTTTAGTGCCAAAAGTTCTTCCAAAGAATAACTTTCTTGAATCCACATCACTTAGTGGTTTCATATAATGAATGTGCCCATGGTCAGCGCGACATGCTTGAGTGACACCTTCAATTCTTGTAGTCACAATAAGCCTGCTTTGTTGATTATTTTTTGAAAAGCACAACTAATGATATCCCAATGTTTCACTTCCCACAAATCATCTAGTACAATGAGATACTTGTAAACATATCCCAAAACTACATGTTAAAATGGAAACGAAATAAACACTGTGATAATTCTAGAAGGCATGTATTGCATTAATATATACTAAAATCACTAATTTTTAATTTGATGTAATAATGTTTGTACTCGTTGGACAAATATGCCGGGCTTGAAATACAAAAGGGAAGTTATTTAGCTCTATCGAGAAAACCGATTATCATTTTTAATTATTCTTACTTTACTAATTAGAAGCTCCAAAGAAGCCTTTACATTAACCCTTACAAAACATAGGTAATTCCTAAAATTCTTATAAAATAAAAAAGACGCACTATAAAAAAAAAAATATCATGGACAAGAAGGACCATTGGACTATTACGCTTTTTAGAAAATTGCCCACCTCTTCTATATGGTCCAATGTAATTCCTTAAGTATTTTTATGAATTACTTAACGTGAAATTATTTAAAAATAACTACACCCATCCATCAGCTTTTATAAAATATATCCAAGTGTACTTCTATATATATGTTTCTAAATCACTTCTAGCACTATTAATATAGAAAAATCATAAAATGTCTAAAAGTAACCCCTAAATTTGTATCTAAATTACCCACCGCTACAATTTACAAAAAAATAATTGAAAGAACCCCCAAAGATAAATGACCTAGGGATAAAAAGTATATATAAAAAAATTGGTAACTAAAGTTTATCACAATGATATAAAGGCATGAAAGTATTTACATGTATCATTTAAAAATAAGAAGATATGTATCAGAAATAGTTTGAAGGCGAACACAAGTCAAAACACACATTGACGTGTAGTGTAATGTGGTGTTAATGGTAATAAAATAAACATAGGAGGTATTGATAAGTATTGGGTTAGAATGTCGATTAAAATGTTAAACACACATGGACGTGAAACGATAAGAGGGCAATTAGGAACCGGAGGATTCCTCGCGTTGCTGTGGTAGGAAGGGGTATTGTTAAAGGATTGAATTATAATCACTAAGAAATATGATCACAATTAGCTATTGAGGACAATTACTTTGTGTAGGTTAGAAAACAGAGTTAGTAACAAAGAATTTAAATGTATGAAACATAGTATATACTCATTGGCATAAAGATTATTTAATCTTATGTTTAAACTCAAAAATTTGAACCAATATCGAATAGGAATATTTAGATATGTTGGACGGGTAACAACTTGTAATGTAATAAAACATATATAATAATTTATTTAAGGAAATCCTTGGTAGATGATTTGATCCCTTTAACTTCGTCCTTCACGCGTCATATCCCAGCGTCTTTGTCGCGGATATAAAGGAGAAATCTATGAGTTAGAATATTACTATCACCCTCCTATTCTTTTTCTTTCTTTTTCTGCTTTTTTATTCTTTTTTTTTTTTTTACTTTACTATATATCAACTACCATCAGTGCGGTTCACCTATAATTTTATCAAAATATATCCATATGAGATCTTATTTTGAAGGACTTATTAAAAGGAATTCAATGGTGTAATCTCAATTTAATTTGGTTTTTTGGTTTGTGAGTGATAACATTATTTAGTTAGTTCAAACAGTGGAGCCGCATTTGGATGTCATGGTCTTAGTGGGGCTGCTGAGGTGACATGATTGTATGTCGAGAAAACTCCTTAGTGGGGCTTCTCTACATAGGTATAGTAGATTAGGATGGAAAGCATTATACAATGTAAAGATAAGAGAACATCAATATAAATATTATATTGTCCTAGAATATGACTGAAAATTAGAGTGAGCAAATAAAAGCAGTTATGATTGTTCGTGACACCAATTTATAAATGAAATTGTTATATCTATGCCTAATCCAAATAACTTGTCCATGTACTAGCAGGGGCACAGTGGCCAGTAAATTTAGCTACTGCATCGTAAAGGGAGAATGAGACTGATCTTTTTTGTTTTAAAATAAATTCCAAGATACTAGACTACTATAGCACAAAAAAACTATCACAAAACTACAGTTTTAGAAAATTGTTTCACCAAACTGCACATATGAACCAATTTCATAAAACTACACTCTTGTTAATGTTACTATATTGTTGTGTGTTCCTTTTTATATCGTAAATCCGCATTTCATCAGAGCATTTAAAGTGTAGTGTTCTGATACATAATAAACGATAAATGTGTAGTTTCGCAGGATATATAAGAGTGTACTTTCCTTTATTTGTACTCCTCTCTTATGAAAATGATGAACGAGGAACCATAATTGCTAATCTAAAGGTAGACGAAAATATGTATCGACCCAAGATAAAATTAAAAGTTAACCCACTCCATAATCCAAATATATAATTGTGCAGGTTGTTACAAATTAAATATTTCCAGCACCATCTCTAGTCATATCACTAATTTGCTCTCATTCAAAGCTGTGAATAAGGAGAGTTAGATTTAGCAGGAGAGGTAAGGTAAGTTGCCTGTTATGGTTGAGCTTGTTACCATTAAAATACTCATTACTACATATAACAAAGAATGTGTACCTCTTATCATGTAGGTATTCTCTCAAAGTGTCAATTAGCACTTGCACATCAAAAGCATGAGAAGATCGAGATAGCCCAAGTTTTGAACACACATTGCTAAGTAGCATTGGTATGTCTGGCTTCGTGAAAGCTGGCACAAAGGCATTGCTATTGAAATGCTCTTTGACTTCATGATATACCACATTGGCAAGCGTGGTCTTGCCTAAAAACCTCCGAATCCTACTATTGAGATCACCTTCAGCTGTTTCTCTTCATCCTCTACCCATTTGACAAGTTCTTCCTTTTGGATGTCAATGCCCACAAGGGTTGTTGAATCCTTGTATAGTGCTGTCAAGCGAGGATCAATAGCCACTTTTGTGGTAGAACTAGAGCTGCACACATTGAGATTGTACCTGTCTCGACGTTGGCTCGCTTCAATCACACGAGTCTTGATATCTTTGATCTGATTGGCTATGTGATAGCGATCCTTGATAGTTCTCAGAAAGCCAGAAGCCTTCTTGAGGAACCCCATCTTGTCACTAGCCTTACCAACACGATCCATGAAGTTGTCAATGCAATCCTCAATGTCATAGGACATGTCTATTATATCTTTCCTCCAATTCTTGGCCTGCGGGTCGAGTTCGTCAACGTCATCCATTTTCTCAAGGAGGGCTTTCATTTCACCCAGTTCTTTCACAAGGAAGGACACCTCCTTCTGAAGGTCCCTGAGCTTCTTGTACTTGTCGCCTAGGAGTGTGGCGAGCTTTTCCAAGACAGGTTTCATAACCCCCATGGAAACACCGACAGCAATACTCGTAGCCGCCATTGATGTGTCCTCCAATCCAATCTGCTTCCTCCCTCCTCTTTGATCCCACTGTTCTTAGTTTAGTCCTGCCAAGAAAACAACCAAGGAGGCATGGTTGGCACATGAGAAACCGATAGAGATGTGAAAGTATGCTATAACCTGAGCTCGATCAATCACGTACCTGCGCCTCTCCTCAATGAATTATCAAGAGGCTGTTTTTTTTTTAGCATAGATCTGGTAGATTATGAACTTATCTATATACATATGCCAGGGCTGACAACAGATCACAGATTGGTGATCCATCGTTCACAGCTCAGATTGGAATTCCATGTGTGAACCAGCTGGAGATCCTGATGGCAGATCAGGCAAAAAGCTAAAAACTCTCCACTTCCGTAAATTCGAGCGGACAGGCAATCTGTATGGAATGAACGAAGACGACTTAGTATGCACTAGCAGAGAGTTGGAAGGTAGCGTACCTGATGACAGATCAGCAGGGTATGTACTGCATCAGGTCTCTTTGGTTAATTAGCTGTACTGAGGTCCGATATTTTTCCGCTTCACGATAGCCTGGACTATGAACCAGACGACCACCAGAGGTCTAAAATCCACAAGAGCTGAGTGAAATCACACCCGACGATGAGCGGGGGACTCAAAAACTGGTGATCTCCCCTCCCACGGAATTCCAACAAATCTGCAGCCACAAAGAAAAAGAAGCCATGCATATGAAGCGCACACGAGCGCAGAGTAGTGCCAGGATTAGATTAACCTGCGTTTGTAAGGAAGCACTCACTCAAGGACCACAGCATGCAGATGCAGGATTAGGAAGCAGGGAGGCAGCTGACCGGAGATATTCACGGGAGTGCTAATATCATCTCATGACAGGAGCATATGGTATTATTGTGTATTGGCTGTCCACCAAAGTCCATCGCTACCAACGGAGTAGGTGGCGGGAAACAACCGAGAAATTAACTCCATGTAATCGTCGGCATATGCGTGTGACTCGGATTAACGCGTGCACTCCGCGTCAAAGGAAACCAAAAAATGCGAGGTGGACACCAAAATCCGGGCTTAACTTTGGTCACTGGTGAACAATTTATAAAGTGCTACCGACAAAAGGTACACACCATGCGCTCTGCTTTCATCCTCTTGCAAGTTTCGACTGATGCGTATTATTGTCATATATACAACGTGTACGTCTCTGCTCACGACCAATACTGAATTGATCCTCACATTTGATTGGACGCCTCTAATGCATGCATCATCGAGCACTGATTGCTAATTAAATTAGTGAGTGGGTGACTCATGACAAAAGGGACTTAGGAGTAGAGACATGTTCAAACGTTGAAGCCGGTAAGGCTCGGGTTGGGCCAGAAAAAAAAAAACATCAGGTCAAAACCTTAATTTGGCCCCAAAAACCGACCCGTTGTATTGCTGGACCACAGGTTAGTAGTTCTTGGTTTTTCTTACTGGTTGTGGCCCTATTTTTTTCGAAGTAGGTTCGGATGGGTCATGGATCAAAATTTACTAGTGGAATCTTCCCGCGTTGCTGCAGGAATTAAGAAAATTAGCAATGATCATAAGAGAAAATTTCATGATATCATCTCTGCACGATAGGGATTTGATCTTATTATAGAGAGTTGAAATACCAGTGTATTGAGTAGTCACAACTATTTTTTAAGACCAAAGTTGAGCAGTCACAACTACATGAATTAGAGATGAACGTTCCTTATGTGAAAGCACTGCATATATCCATTGTATACAGAAACATAAAGTGGAAAATAATAATAGTAGCCATGCCTCATTTCATCGCTGACTTGAAAGATGGACCAAAACCGAACAATTTCATGACAATACACAGCAGATGAAATGGTTCAGCTAAACTGGAAAGAGTCCCAATCTTCCATTCTTTTTGCAACAAACAAACAGTGAGCAGAGCCAGGTCCAGAAGCTCCTCTGATCTGTGTCTGGGCTGTCAAGAGATAGAAAAAAAATACAACCTGTGCATTCACGGTTCAACTTGTATAGTATATTGAACCCTATGTTGGGACAAAAACGTTTAACAAACAAACACATTTATTGTTGACCAATGAACCTTTTGAAACAGGTGAAACAATAACATTCAGAAATTTGGAAATACAAACTGAACTTCGCTATAATGGTTCTGTCAGTTCACTCCATGTGAAATCTTATTATTCCCAACAATAGAATCTAATGGACAAAGATGGAACACTAATCCATGCATACATATAGATGTACTTGAAACATTGTTGGTTGCATTTGGAGGTCCGAAGATCCCAGGACTCGGAAGGCAAGGTATGATTTCCTGCAAAAATGAGACAAAATCATCTCTGTGTCCCCATCATTAAGTTTAGTAGACCAATGCAAGTTGTTCTCTCTTTTAGTGAAGCTGATTTTGTTAAGTGCACAATATCAATAAAAAACTTACAGCAATTTACAGGAACCAAAAAAAAAATTGGGGTATTTATTCCCACAGTACACTTAGCCAATCAAATTTCCTTGAGTAGAGCTAACGATGTTCAGTCCAGCTACTGAATATATCCATATAAATTAGTGAGATATTCGAAGTGCTCAGTACCATGGCTTTCAAAGGGTTTCTTTCATTTATAATTCACTCCTACAGCAAGGAAGGGCGGGTGGAATCCGTTCTGAAAAAAAAAATGGGTCAGTCTATCTCTTCATCTACGCCCCCCTCACTACCAACAGCATACCTGCACATTGGACAAACTTATATCAGAAATCTAATATATGGCAGGGAAAAGATCTTTTCAGAACCGGCAATACCTGCGCAATTCAATTGGAAGGAGCACCCTTTAACTCTAGAAAAATGCTTCAGTCCTGCCAGAAGGAAAAAAAATGTTATTGCTGTGCCTTACACATTAGTATAAAAAGGTTCAAAATTCTAAATTATGTACATGACTTCCTCAAAACTCTCTATCTGAAGTCGAAGACCTCTTAACAAAACACTGTAGACAGATTTGATTGCTCTGGTAATGTGCAAGAACATAACCAAATAAATAAAGAATCTCTCCCAATATCGTTGCTGATGGGAAGTACCATAACCGCTGCACACGAATTCAAAGAATCCCATATGTCATTGTCAAAAATACCAACATAATAACAATATCTGAATCTGTAACTTATTATGAAAAAAATAAACATTTGCCCAAGGACATATTGTGATTGTTTATACCAGCTGTTATCAATAATAATAAAAAAGTGGCATCTTTACATACGCAACTCTTGGTGATGGCATTAAACACATAATACATTTATTTATAGCAAGTGTTTGGTGCAGCATTACATTCTTTCAAACTTTTTTATTTATGCATGACTGATAACTGCTGGCACACGATAAGTGAGTACGGTGTGCTGAGGTTCTATGCAGCTGATGCCACTCTGTTCGAATGACTGATAAATTCCAATAAAATTGCTATAAATAAATTCCAGAAAAGGGGATTCAAAGATATCTTCATACAAATGTTGTCACGGTCATTTACAGATAGGTTTCAGACAAACCTGTTTTAAAGATTAAGAACCTCAACGAATATCCATGGATATTATGATCAATCCAAGAGCCAAAACCAATCTAATATACTGGAGGGGATGAATCGAATAGCTGAAAACCAATATACATGGGGTGGAGGGCAGATGGGAAACCTGCAGTTCATATGCCACAGTAAAGGGATATCTTCATACAAATGCTATCATGGTCATTTACAGATAGGGTTTCCAGACAAACCTGTTTTAAAGATTAAGAACCTCAAAAGAATATCCATGTATATTATGATCAATCCAAGAGCTGAAAACCAATCTACTACACTGGAGGGGATCTATCGAATAGCTGAAAACCAATATCCATGGGGTGGAGGGCAGATGGGAAACCTGCAGTTCATATGCCACAGTAAAGGGGAAAATTCCATATAACCTGAATCCAATCAGAGGGGGGGGCTTATAGGGAACTCACGGGGAGGCTAGGAAGACCGGCGATGAAGATATCGCAAATCTTCATCTCAAATCCACCATCCTCTGTGACTCTAGTAAAAGGAAAATCCGTCGACTTTTATAAGTCGTGAGGGTTCAAGTCCCTCTATCCCCAAACCCTCTTTTATTCCCTAACCATAGTTGTTATCCTTTTTTTCTTTTATCAATGGGTTTAAGATTCACTAGCTTTCTCATTCTACTCTTTCACAAAGGAGTGCGACAAGAACTCAATGAATCTTATGATATTCATTAAATAGATGATTTCTTTTTTATTTCTTTTTTTTTTATTTATTAGAGTAGAGTATCGGAAAGGAATCTCGATTATTAATTCAATTTTTTAAGTATTATTAAGTAAGCCATCCACAATGCATAGGACTACCCCAAGGAATTGCAGCTTGGCAGGGCGCTGAGAAGGGCAGCAGCCCAAGAACAGCAGACAAATGACGCCGGCGGCTATGAAGCCACCACCATACCCAGCTGCAGTAGAAGTTTTCACTCACCGGCGGCAGCAGAGGCCGGCACCCAGGCAACGGAGTCCCACGGGAAGGCGGGGGGAGAGGAGTCACGAGAAGAAGGCAGGTGAAAATGAGGATTTATGGGGGGATCTGACAACTGAAACGTATGTGGAATTGGAGGGGGCAAAACTTACTGAGCCTGCTGTCGTAGAATGCCAAAGGCGCCGTCGTAGGATGCCAAAGGCCTAGTCGAGCCGCTCGCCAAGATCCAGTAAACCGCGGCGGCACCGTCACGGCCGCTCATCGTAGGAAACCACATGGTCGAACACATAACTGATGGCGACCGGTTGCGGGTGGGGAAGCGGCAGGGATGGGGAAGCGGCAGGGGAAGATTCATCGTCCAGAGCTGAGGAATCTGTACGAAAAAAATGGGAGGGCAAAAGGCGGATCTTAGGAGACCTCGCGCAACTCTCGCGGTTGAGGAAAAGGATAAGGCCTCCAGGAACGACGGGGAAAAATCGGGACAGGGCCATCCACGATGCTAAAACGCGCGGGTTAGCTGGATTTCAGTTACCAAAGAAGCTGGCCAATGAGAAGCCAGAGAACTCCCCCTAGTGGGGGGCTCTCTTATAGGAGATTTAGATTTAGATAATTTAGATAATCCGAACTCTGGTAGGTTAGCTTGGTTATTTTTTTTCCCTGCAAGTGAGGTGGCTCGTCGTCGACAACCACACCCATGCACAAGCTGGAGACATGCATTGAGTCTCCATCGCCTCTCTGGATACCGTGCCAAGCTGGCACCTGCTGCAGGACGTCGGCTCCTCCATCCGTCCATGTCACCGAGTGCAAGTCAATTGACTCGGACTAAACAATCGATAATAGAATATCATCACTGACATAGTGCAGGCCAAGCGAACGAATAAACATCCCAAGGATCACAGTGGCAGATGAATCATGGAGGGTGCCTAGCATAGTGCAGGAGTGGGGGAGTCGCTGAGTGGGTACTTCATGCATGAGCAAGACAGGCGTGATGAATAGACCTGTGCCCAGATGCCGGATCCGCTCCCGATCGGCGACCATCGATCTGCCGATGATGAGGGCCACCTCGATCACTGGCCCGGACAATTGATTCCCAGAAACGCAGGGGTGTTCTGCAGGAGTACACGTTGACCTGCGAGCAGGCCCAAGAACGCCGGCAGCTAGACTACAGGAAACTCCTCTGTTTCACTTCGTTTGAAGGCTAGTGGTGACCGCTGCGCTGCAGGCGGCATCAGTGATTACAAGGACAGAGTTGAGCCCTTGCAGATTGGTGGCCAACAAGACCCTAAACCCTAAAGTACCCTTATTATATTTATAATACATCACAATAATTCTTTTCTCTTCAGAAATGTAGCAACATAGTTGGATAGCCAACTATATAAAAAAGATCCATACTCATAGTTGGATCTGTTATGAATGAGTTAACAAACAGTGAAAAGCTGAACTCATCATTGTGGCCAATTAATGTACAGCAGGAGGAGAATCGTAACAGCAATGATTCATCATCTGTAGCAAATTTGTATGTATCCTTATTGTCCCCCTATAAAGAGGATCACTCTTGGCTGATGTAAAGTGCCGTGAAGTAATAGGAAATAACAGAGCTACTCTTCTCCTATCCTGTGTCCTGCTTTGTTCTTGTTGTGTTCTTGCTGTTCTTAACACGCAATACAAGAGCTGATTTCTAGCACGTTATCAGCATGAGTTCTACCGGAGCTAGGGTAAGAAAGGTGATAAATCAGTTCTTACAAACATTGCTTGTTCTTATATTACAACACCACTGTGAACAAGCACACATGAACACATCCAGCCATCACGAAGATGAGCATAGACAAGTTACCTGCATAAGGAACAAAACCATCGCCCGGATGACGACCACACAAAGCAGCTCTAATGGCCTGGACTTCATGAGCACGGAAGCGCCAAGCCTTCACAGGCCGCCGCCGCCATGACTCGCCCTCGTGGCAGGTGGATCTGGTCCCCATATCCGTAAAACCACAAAAGAGTGGGCTCGGTGGATCCGGTCCCTATATCCAGAAACCGTAGATGAGTGGCACCACCACCGATGGGCATGAGCAACGCGTGAAGGAGAACTCACATACACGAATCCATTACCTTCGCCCCGAAGACGCCCAGTAGATCGGGTCACCTCCGCCCCGAAGACGGATGAATCCGAGCTCCATGGCCCCGAAGGCCACCGCCGCCGCCGGCCACTTGGGCGAAAGCACACATGAGCTCGGCCCCAGCCCTGGCGGCACGAGGAGATGCGGGCCCGGCTCAGCCCGCCGCCGCCGGCAGCACCGGGCAGCGACGACGCGGCGCTACCATGGCCCCGCAGCCACGGACGCAGGTGCAGCGGCTCCGCGCCGGCTTCAGCAACGCCGCCGCCGCACAGCACGACCCCAACAAGGGCGCTGGTCGCGCTCAGCTCGCAGCCCCGTGCACCTCGCCGATCACGGCCATGGCGCGGCGAGCCCCCACCCACGCCCCAGCGGCGCGCGCCGGCGGCCCGGGCACGGCGGCTCTGGGCGCCCCGACGCAGCGCCCCGGCCGCCCAGGATCGTGCCGCCGCCGGCGCTGGCTGGCACGGGTCGTTGCCTCGCGTGTGGTCCTCGCACGGCCGCCGGCCTCCACGCGCGGACACGGAGCGCGGCCCGGAGTCCCGGGCGGTAGGGGGAGCCCGGCCCGGTGCTGGGCGGCGCGCGGCGCGGCCCGAGGCCGCCCGGTCGGCCGCCCGCTCCCCCACTTTCGGTCCCTCTTCCCGTCCGTTTCCAAGAAAGAGGATAAGGAGAGAGAGTGGCAGGGGTAAAATGGGAAAAGAAAGAAAAAGGGTGTTAGGGTTAGGGTTTAACCCTCCCTATATATATGAATCACGGGCAGATCTGAGCCGTTGATTACGATGGACGGCCAGAAATGATCAGGCCCTTGATGGGCCTGTTCGAACAACCCAGAGACCCCAAAAATGGGCCTCTTTGTGGCCTGAAGTCACCATGGCAATTTATTTTGCCATTTCATTTTGTTGAGTAATTACTTTGATTTAATTACAGCAATTTAAACTAGGTATTTAAATCCCATAAATTTATTTACCGTAATTTATTTTTAGTATTTAAATTCCTGCAAATTTATTTGCTGCAATTTATATTTCACATTTAAATCTCTGTAGATTTATTTATTGCGATTTATATTTATAGCATTACACCGAAAAATTTTTGCATATGTCCTCGAAGACTATGCACCTGTAATCCCCGAAGATTACATGTGACCAACAAATCACTAATCCTACACATTGATGTGCGTGCATGTCGGACATTGCAAAGAGGGACTTTGAGAAGCTCGGCCGTGGACGGCAAAGAACTACCTCACTTGGGCTATTGATGCCGAGAACAGGCTCGAGGGCATGAAACTTGATCATACCATTACCGTTTGAGGAGGGTAGAGATGAGCGCACAAAATGTGATAAAGCAAATGCGTTGTATCTCATAATGACGTCACCTTGACGCAGACCTGAAGTCCGAAAGTACTTGACCGAGAAGGATCCGTTGGTGTTATGGCATTCCCTAAAGGATCGCTTTAGCCAACAAGATCCATTATGCTCCCGAGAGCACAACAAGACTGGATCACTCTCCGCGCCAGGACTTCAAGTCCGCGGACGGCGTATAATTCTCGCTTTACACAAAATTGTGTCTAAATTAACGATCTATGGCCAGAAGATCACAGACACGGATATGATTGAGAAAACCTTGTCCACCTTCCACCCGGGAATATAGTTCTACAACAACAATATACTGAAACTCAAAGTACACCAAGTACTCGAGCTCATAGAGGTGTTGATGTTTGCGAACGTTGAATGAAGTTCTTATGAACAACCACCATTCGCCGACCCATCGGCTCGATAGTCGCGTGCCGGAAGCACATGCTAACA
The DNA here is from genome assembly GCA_015847255.1 of Hyparrhenia diplandra. Classification (NCBI taxonomy): domain Eukaryota; kingdom Viridiplantae; phylum Streptophyta; class Magnoliopsida; order Poales; family Poaceae; genus Hyparrhenia; species Hyparrhenia diplandra. The sequence continues at coordinate 1,016,962 of JADLZK010006897.1, forward strand.
TTCCGAGAGTTCTCGCATCCAAAAGGAGAGCCGTGGGAAGAGGCAATGGAAGGGGAAGAAGGGAGCCACGTTCAAGGGCAAAGGCAAAGGAAAGCCTAAGGCTAGAGGTATGCCCAAGAAGGAGCAAGGTCGAAATGGTGGAGAGGGGTAAAATGAATGCTTGGTGTGGAGCAAAGGGACATTGGTCTCGCAAATGCCGCACCCCCAAACACCTGGTTGATCTCTACCAAAGAAAGCAAGGGCAAAACCAAAGGTCCCGAATCTCACTTCACCATTGAGCTCGAAGCTCACGCGGCGCGATAACATGATTGACACAAATGGAAATGGTGAAAATTACCTCCTTGATAGTGACATATTTGGGGACACTCAGTAAACCCCAAAGAGGTCAAGTCACCCAATGCAATGCCCACATGTATTAGTTTCAATTTAATCAAGTTTGGCCATGCATGCTCCAGGAGAGCATTTGTAATGTAGTAAATGGTCCAAACTCAAGTGAGACTTCCCATGATTTGTGTAATGTTATCTTTTATAATGAATGTTTTATGCTTTATGTTAAATTCCTACTTATTATGGTATTTAACAGCATTTGTGGGGACCCATGGCTGAAAAGGAGATATGTCTTGTAGACAGCGGCACCACTAACACCATACTAAGGGAGACTAGATATTTTCAAACACTGACTAAGAAAAATGGAAATATCATGACCATTGCCGGAAGCAATGCTCATATTGTAGGCACCGGAAGTGCCACACTTGTCCTCCCTATGGGTACACAAATATTTGTGAAAGATGCATTGTTGTACCCTGACTCAAAGTTTAACGCTTTTGAGCTTTAAGGATATCCGTGCAAATGGTTTCCATGTTGAAACCGAAATTGAGAAGGGTACTGAATACCTCCTCATCACTAAATTCGACGGTTATCGAAAACAAGTGGTGGAAAGGCTCCCGTCATCGCCATCAGGTTTGTACTACACGCACATAAAACCCACTTAAGGATAGTATGTTGCAATGCAGGCCATATTCAAAGACTCAGAGTCATTTCGAATGTGGCATGACCGTTTGGGTCATCCTGGGTTGACTATGATGAGAAGAATCATCAACAATTCTGTTAGCCATAGTGTTAAAAGCTTACCAAATCCTGAAGATTTTATATGCACCGCGTGTGCAAAGGGAAAGCTAATCACTAGACCGTCCCCCCTGAAGATTAGGGATGAATCACCCGCATTCCTACAGAGGATTCAAGGTGACATTTGTGGACCTATTCAGCCCCTATCGGGCCCGTTTAGGTACTTCATGGTACTAATTGATGCATCCACTAGGTGGAGCCATTTGGACCTGTTGTCCACTAGAAACCACGCTTTCTCCAAACTTATTGCACAAATAATCAGATTGAGAGCAAGTTTCACGATAAGCGCATCCAATCCATTCGGATGGACAATGCTGGTGAATTTAGGTCTAAAGCTTTCGATGATTATTGTCTTGCAATAGGTATTAGAGTTGAGCACTTAGTACCACATGTCCACACACAAAATGGTCTAGCTGAATCCTTAATCAAGAGGATTAAGTGGATTGCAAGGCCATTGTTGCAGAATTGTAAGCTACCCACCAATTGCTGGGGTCATGCAGTGTTACACGCCGCAAAATTAATTCAACTCGGGCCGATCGCATATCATGAGACATCCCCATCACAAATGGTGCGTGGGAAAGAACCAAGTATTTCCCATCTGCAGTATATTTGGCACCACCAGATATGTGCCAATACCACCACCTCGGCAGATACATCAATGGGACCCCAGGAAGTTGGGGATATATGTTGGCTATGAGACTCCGTCCATAATCAAATATTTAGAGCCTATGACCGGGGATCTTCATACGGCTCAGACGCTGATTGTGTCTTCGATGAAGACCATTTCCTGGCATTAGGGGTAGATAGACATCCAATGGAATGCCGAGAAATCGAATGGAATGCAACTGGAATGCAATCCATCGATCCACGCACCACTGAAACTGAACTAAAGGTTCGGAGAATTATACATTTGCAAAATCTTGCGAATGAGTTGCCTGATGCCTTCACCGATCATAAAGGGGTGACAAGGTCGCATATACCTACGGTAAATGCGCCGGAGAGAGTCCAAGTACCCCAGAAGGGCACTAACTCTGACGTCTCCACCAATCCTAGGAAAAGGGGGAGACCTCCGGGTGCAAAGGACAAGGTTCCGCGAGAGACGTCCCGTAGAGACAAGGTCCTAAGCCACCGCACCACTTAAGGAGTCAATTGAAGAAGCTCTACCTGAAGTAGAGAATGCCCCTAAAGTGGCAAACCAACCCGAAGTTGGAGAAGTCCCTGAAGGACATCATCCTGAAGATGAAAATCCCAATGCACCGTGCGCACAACATCGCATTGGAAGGTTAGAACGCCCCAACTCAATCGTTATGGGAGATCACGATGAGTGGGAAGACGATCTTGAGGAGATCGCCACGAAATTACGTGGAATCGAGAGAATCATACAATAGAAAGACCACAGTTGTCGACATATACTTTGCCTCCAAAATTGCTCGACTCATTGGATGCGGATCCGAACCAAATTCACGATGGAGTGCCGGCCCGATTGGGAATAATGGAAAGCAAAGCAATTGAGGCAGAATCGCCGCTTTGCCATAGGAAGGTTTTTGGACCCGTAGTCCTAACACCTCCAAAAGTCATCCCCCGTAGGATGTAAATGGGTCTTCACTCGAAAAGAGGAATGAACATGGCCAGTGGTAAGATATAAAGCGAGGCCGGTGGCAATGGGGGTTCACATAAAGACCCTAAGCATCGATTTTGATGAAACATACTCTCCTGTTATGAGTGGCATAACGTTCCGATATCTCATTTCTATGGCAGCTAATATGAGTTTAAAAATGCAAGTTAATGGATGTCGCGGACCGCGATACTTGTATGGGTCACTTGATTCGAAATTTATATGAGAGTCCCCTGAAAGACTCAAGGTCCCCGGACCGAATCAAAAATGCAACATGTTTAGTGTTCGCCCAGAAGCGATCATTATATGGCTTGAAACAATCCAGAAGGATGTGGTTCAGCTGTTTGAGTAACTACCTCCTGAAGAAGGGTTACACAAACAATGATGATTGTCCTTGTGTGTTCATAAAGAAATCTAAAGATGGATTCTGCATCATCTCAGTCTATGTTGATGATTTGAACATCATTGGAACCACAAAGGATATTGAGGAAGCATCAACTTACCTCAAGGCGGAGTTTGAGATGGAAGACTTGGGTAAAACCAAGTTACTTTTGGGGCTGCAGCTCGAACACCTCCCCGAAGGAGTGTTTGTACACCGGACCACCTACACTAAGAGCGTACTTAAAAGGTTTAATATGGCCAGAAGCCATCCCCTGAAAACCCCTATGGACGTTTGATCATTGGAAATAGATAAAGACCCATTCGACCCGGGGATGAGGATGAGGAAATATTGGGACCGAAGTTCCATATCTCGAGCACCATAGGAGCACTAATGTACCTTGCAAATTGCACAAGGCCCGATATTGCATTTGCAAAGTAAACCTGTTGGCAAGGTACAGCCGCCCGCTCCCACCGAAGACATTGGGTTGGCATAAAAAAACTATCCTCAGGTATTTACAAGGTACCCGGGACCTTGGATTATGGTACCCGAAAGGAGGGGATTTCACTATGGTGGGTTATGTTGACGCTTGTGGGGGATCGATATTTGGGACACCCATAGAAGAGCTCCCAACTCGCTATCAACAAGCAAACACGACTCCGGGTCCCGGCCGCACGAGACGCGTGACAAGACAAGGCGCCCCCCGCGGCGCCAAGCCTTCACCACACATGAGCTCTCGCACGGGCGAGCCTCCTCCTCCCTCGTTCGAGCTCTCCCCATAACGAGCTCCGGGTCTTCATCACACTCGACCTCGTCAGGGGACCTCTTTCCGCCCGCCGAGCTCCCCCCGCGACGAGCCTTACGACGATCCACGACCATAGAGAGCTCATCCGCCTACCTTCCGGAGAAGCCCGGCGGGCATGCAGGGAGTTGGTCAACTACTCCCCGACAAGCTCAACAACTCTCGACGACCCACTTGTAGCCTCGCCGGGCTACAGAGGGAAAGAGCTGTCAGGCGATCACCTCGCCATGCCCCATCGACTCCAACAACTCCGCCATAGTGCCGGGCGGGTACATACAGAGTACACTCTCTCCATCCATGGTACAGGCGCGCCCATGCCGAGAAGACGTCTTCCAACTATGATTAGAGACGGGCGACGCCCGACCATAGCCCAAACCATTCCCCCCTGCGTGCGGCACATGACCAATTCGACACCCGAAGTGCTCTGGTGCTCGAAGGAGCTCGCCGTAGCGGTGAGCTCATTTTGAGAGCTCTTTCCCTGCATCTACCGCCCTGTACATGTATTTTCATTTCTTCAAGTCTTCAACCCGAGGGGAGCTCATGTTCCCCGCCCCCTTGCGACTATAAAGGGGAGGTAGGCCTCCGGGTTGAGGCAGGTTCAACACCCAACTTCGTAGCACTCACACACGCACCCACTCGATATTGGCACTAGCCTCAATCACAAAGACTTGGGAGCCCTCTCCCTCTCTTGATTTGCTTGTACTAGCCCCGGTATGGCGTTTGAGCTCGGATAGTGATCACACTGGACTAGGGAGCGCGATCTTGCCCGAACCGGTATAAATCTTGTGTCATTGTCTCTAGAGCTAGGGCCATCTGAGCACGATAGCCGGACATTCTTTGTGGCGGTGGTATTGGAGACCACGGCGGTTGGCGCGCCCGAGGTAGGCAGCACTAGTGTGACGATCTTCACTCCGATGGCTTCTTCCGCTTCCACCGAGCTCGGGAGCACCGTGCTACGCCGGGGCCATCGACTTCACCGGCACCGCGCCGGAGCAGTCCATCGCCGGAGCCATCTTCACCCGCCCGTCACGGCGTGAGGACGTGTCCCGGTCGCCTCCGCAGGCCGCCGACTTCCGTGCGGGCAAGCGTGGAGTCGGAACTCGACCCGCCCCCCACGAGCCCCATCCACGGCGGCGGACCGCTTCTTCGTCCTCATTAAGGACCTCCTCCCGAACATCCTAGGGCGCGAGGCCACCCAGGCCCCGTTCGGGGGACGTGACTTTCTCCATCGCCAACGTTGTCCACACGGCTCTTGGGAGAGGACGCGCCGGCGGCCGATGAGTTCCCGGCGGCCCTACGCCGGGATGTACCCCCCGACGGGACGGCGGGGGCTACCCCACTACAGGGCTACAAGCCTTTGCAGGCCGACATTCCCGAGCTCGAGCTCGCCCTCGACAAACATGAGCGATGGACATCGATCCGTCCCGCCCAGTGCTACATGTGCCACACCCCGAGGGTGCGGTAGAAGAGCGACCCTTGAGCGACACCTCTGAGCACACGCCGTAATCAGAACTCGACCGCGTCAAGGCTCGGTACCGACGAGCTCGAAGAACTCGAGCGCGCTGTGGCTCAAGAGCGCGAAGCCCTCCTTGCCGTTTACAGGGGAAGACAGCAATCGAGCATGAGCTCGAGCCCACGACGCCCATGACCGCATCAACCGGGACGAGGGTCCCGAACGGCTCCCCGCTGTTTGGGAGGGCGCCCCAGAACCGGGCGGTCGCCGGCGCCGCTCAAGGCGCTTGCCCGGCCCCGAGGAGCGAGGCATGGAGGACCCACAAGCAGCTCAAGAGACTCCTAGCGGAGGTATCGGTCCAGCAGCGGGCGCAGCGGGCCACACATCGCCGCTTGTAGGAGGAGCACGAGGCCTCCTCTCATCCCGAAGTCCACACGCGCCTGGCTGGTCGGGCGAGAACCGCGACGCATGGGACACCATCAACGGTCGGCGCAAGACGGAAGCTCGAGCGACAAGAACATCCCCCGAGATGATGACAAGCACCGCCCGTGACGACCGCCGCCCATGCACCTACAGCAAGCGGCGCGGCCGCCAAGAACAACAAATAAGAAGACAAGAGTCGCAGCCCCACGCCGGAGCGCCGCCCCGCGGAGCCTCGTCTCCGAAACGGATCGCCGCGCGGCCTCGAGCTCGAGCCTCAAGGAGGCTGAAGCGTTCAGCTCACCGAGAGATCCACGACGCCCTTCTCTTCGCTCCCGCTCCGACCCTCGGTGCGTAGTACAACAGTGGAAACCGATCCGCCACGTGGCTCGAGGGGACTACCGCCGGCCGCCAGGGCCGGAGGCGCCGACAACGACTACTTCATCATCCGCAACCTCCCACTCTACCTTGCGATTCAGCGCAATCATGGCTCGAGCACCTCCGAAGGGGCACCATCCGCAACTCCGGGAGGACTTGCGTGACGTCTTCGTCGCCAACTTCAGGGCACCTACACCCTAGCCAAGCACGACGTGGGACTGCGAGGCTGCAAGCAGAAGAAAGGGGAGAGCCTGCGCGACTACATCGGCGCTTCTCCAAGCTCGCAACAACCTCTCTCGAGGCCTCCGACTCGAGATCATCACCGCCTTCACCTTCAGCACCACCGCGAGAGCTTGATCCGCGAGCTCGGCGTCCGAAGCCCTGCATCGTGAAAGAGCTCCTCGACCTCGCCACACGCCCGCCGAGGGAGAGGGCCGCCGTCCCCCGCCACAGCAAGGGTAGGCCCAAGGGCGACGACGAGGAAGCCGGGGCTCGAGCTCCGCAAGAGAAAGAACAAGAAGAACAAGCGCCCCCCACGACGACAACGACGACAAGTTCGTAGGAGCCGTGGCGGACAAGCGCAAAAGGCGGCGGCAAGGGCGGCAAGGCATTAGATCCCCAAGGAGCACTTCGACAAGATGCTTGAGAAGCCGTGCCCGCACCACGAGGGACCGGTCAAGCACAAGATGAAGGACTGCCGTCTCATGAAGAAGCACGTGATGGGCACACTGCGGGGTGGAGACAAGGACGACGACGACAAGGCCGCGAAACCGGCTCCCGACGAGTTCGACGGCGACATCTACATCAAGGACGGTGCCATCAACGTCGTCTTTGGTGGGGCCACCGGCTATGAGTCTGTTGACACCTCTTAAGCTCTATTTTTATGTGTCAACTAAACATATAATAAGGTTATAAAATGAATAAAAACATAGAATAGGTGTTTTACTAACACAGTTCCACGAGTTCTGGTGATTTATATCTTTTCAGGGACTTAACAGGTAAATGCCAGAAAACTTAGAGAAAACCCCCCGAATAATATGAAGATTTACCATTGAAGAATTTTGACCGAAAAAGTGAACTAAAAACATTCTAGAAGACACCGTAAGACACCGGGGAGAAGATCGACACCACGGGCCCATTGTGGCTTTGGTGGCCGCCGACCAGATTAGGCGGCGCGGGTGGGACCCCACAGTCAGCCTCATCTTCCTAGGTCGGTTTTAAACCGACTTTGAGGTTGTATCTACACCGTTGTTGAAGGTATGTTTGATCCAAGGGTCAAGATTCATCGCCATGACTATATAAGGATGATCCTACCTCTAGCCTTAGGCATGAAAATCATTATTCATCATACTCATTTCTCCGATCATAGCTAGAGCCATACCTCTCTAATTAGAAGAGCTAAGATCAAGTTGAGAGAGATTAGTAGAAAGTTGAGAGATAGATCAAAGAACTTGATTAGAGTTCTAGATCTGTTCTTGAGAGATAGAAAGTAGAGTTGAGGAGAAGAAAGGAGAAGTACCGGATCCGGATGGGGTGACTCTCTACGCTTGTACCTCTCTTGGGATCAAAGGCTTCATTGCACTTGATCTTGAGACTTCTTTGGTGGATCAACCTTATATTTGAGTAAGTTCACTTGTTTATATTTCTTTCGATTTATGACTCATTAGAGTACTTTGATTCTTGTCGCTCTTGAATTGAAGTTGTTTTCCCTAGTGCAAACGCGTGGCGTTTGGGCTAGATAACTCATAAATACACCCTACCCGCCGGAGCGTGGTAGATCGTGGTAGTGACTAGTACCATTGATTCCTTTGGACTCCACTTCCCATAGGATAGGACACGTAGGACATAGTTGCCGGGGAATAGTAAGTTTAAGCCCTTACTTTCCTTTGAGTACGTCCCCATTAAGGAATATCTTCAAGCCTTGCAAGGATATAAACTAGACAACCATAGAATTCTTTCTCACCTTTTATCTCGAACTCCCGTTCCTTCCTATTATCTCGGGGATTAGTTTTGTCTCATTATTCTCACACCATTCTCCCTGTGGATTCGATATTTAAAACCCTCTCCCGGGTGAAGTGCTCATCGTTTCGCTTTTGCTTGCGACTATACAAATTTATAAATAATTTCAGAGGATAACTTTTACCAACAAGCATTTCGGCGCCGTTCTTGGGAGAACGGTTTGTTGATTACGTGAGCTAAACTAAATCTTGTATCATATCATTAGTTTAGATTTTTTCTTTTTATCTTATCTTTTTCAAATCACTATCCAAATGGATACTACCCCTCTTTACAAATACTTGGCACCCAACGGGCAAGCTTGTAGACCTGTGTTATCATCCGAACCCATCAAAATTTGGATCTTATGAGTTTCGCCCAAGGTTTGTAGAGATGGTCCAAAATCATACTTTCTCGGGAGAATTAGACGAAAAATCCTTTTCTTCATCTTCAAACTTTTGAGGAGACATGTAAATGCCTCCATATTGAAGGCATGTCTCCCGAAACTATCCGTTGGACGCTCTTTCCATTCTCTTTAAAAGGAAAAGCTCGCCGGTGGTACAATAGAAATAAAGAAAGAATGGGTGGCAATTGGGAAACTTGTTTAAATGAATTTTGTGCAGATTTCTTTCCCATGTCCAAACTAGTTAACTTTAGGCTCTCAATCCTATCCTCTAAACAAAATGATAATGAATCTTTGAGTGCCTATTGGGAACGATTTGATCTTCTTTCCAAATCACGGACCTAATCTCGCCATACCAGACCATGTTCTAATTCAACACTTCTATATTGGTCCGAATAGAAAATCTAGAAAATATTTGAATACCTCTGCGAATGGATCTTTCATTCACCTTTCAATCCCTGAATGCATTGCTGTCTTAAATAAAATAGTGGAAAACAAGGAGGATGATACAACTGCAGGGAAAAAATTAAAATTAAAAGAAATAATAGAAGAAAGATTAATCGAACCCAATTCTATTCCAAATTCTTTATAAATTCCGGCTAATCGTAACCTTTAGAAGAACTAGAGGTCACTTCGATCTCTCGACTTCTTACTTGATATCGAGGATGATCTCTTTACTGATTATAGAAATACCTCGAAATATCGATTAACATCTCGTAAGACTAGAACATCACAACCTTATCCTTTAGACCCTTCCGATTTAACACATTTAAAAGGAACAAATGTAAGAGCTTGTCTCAATCATAAGTAGCGAATGGACGTAAGAATCGAGCTTTCCTCCGATGTAATCCGGATTCACCTTCTATACCTATTCGTTGCCAAATTGATAAAGACCCTTTTTGATGCTCTTTACAATCCAATAGTGGGAATAAACATCATGGCATTATCTTTTGCTCATGAACTTCTCAAAAACATGCCATTGAGTCCCACTACAAAATTGCTACTAAGCCCTTCGGGACAAATTGTTCAAAGCTCAGAATTCTTTATGTCTTACCAATCAAGGTTAACAACATTATGGTACACATTAGCTTCTATATCTTTGATATCATGGAGTTTGACCTCGGCGATAGGATAACCAATAGAAAGGCTTACTTTTAAAGGACAACCAGGAGACTTAGATTTTCAGCTAGACAAAGATCTTCAATTTCCATTACCTATAGTCCAAGCCATTCATGCTAAATCCGAGTCTTGTCCGTAACGGATCCTATGGAGGAAGTTAAAGAGGCCACTATAGAATATTTTGTGGAGTCTAATCAAGAGGATGATTCGTAATTCTTTATTGAAGAAGAGGATGAGAATCCTACTACTTGAGAACCTCTAGATGAATTTGAGAACCCACCTAAACCTCCAATTGAACTTAAACCTTTACCACCGAGCCTCACTTATGCTTTCTTGAATCAAGATCCGAGTCTCCCGTGATCATAAATGATAAACTTACCGAGAACAACTCTCGGACCGATAATCGTCTTAGAAAAAAGATCGCTCGGCCTTAGGCTACGCGACTCGATGATTTAAAAGGAATTAGTCTCGCTCTCTCGCACCCATCGTATTCCTACGCATCCGTGATATACCCCCATCTATAGAACCTCAAAGAAGACTCAATAATGCAATGAGAGATGTAGTTAAGAAGGAAGTTCTTAAGTTGTTACATGCCTAGGGATTATATATCTTGTGCCGCATAGCGAGTGGGTAAGTTCCGTACAAGTCATGCCTAAGAAAGGAGGCATGACAGTTGTTAAAAATGATAAAAATGAATTAATTCCTCAAAGAACTGTTACAGGATGGAGAATGTGCATAGATTATAGAAAACTAAACAAAGCCACAAGGAAAGATCATTTTCCATTGCCTTTCATTGATGAGATGTTAGAACGATTGGCAAAACATTCTTACTTTTGTTTCCTTGATGGATATTCGGATATCACCAAATCCCAATCCATCCTAATGATCAAAGCAAAACCACTTTTACATGCCCATATGGAACTTATGCTTATAGAAGAATGTCTTTTGGGTTATGTAATGCACCGCTTCTTTTCAAAGATGTATGATGTCTATATTTTCCGAAATGATTGAAGAGATTATGGAAGTTTTCATGGATGATTTTTCTATTTATGAAAAAAACTTTTTGATGATTGTCTAGAAAACTTAGACAGGGTTTTGCAAAGATATGAGGAAAAAGCACTTAGTCCTTAATTGGGAAAAATGTCATTTTATGGTTAGAGAAGGAATAGTGCTTGGTCATCTTATTTTAGAAAGGGGAATAGAGGTAGATAAGGCAAAAATAGAAGTTATAGAACAATTACCTCCCCTATGAATATTAAAGGGATATGAAGTTTTCTAGGCCATGCTGGTTTCTATCGTAGATTTATAAAAGATTTTTCACATATTGCTAGACCACTTACCAAACTTGTTAGCCAAGGATGCTCCCTTTGTTTTTGATGATGCTTGTCTAAAAGCTTTTGAAACTTTGAAAAAAGGCTCTTGTTCCGCACCAATTATTCAACCCCCCGATTGGTCTTTGCCTTTTTGAGATTATGTGTGATGCCGCTGACTTTGCCGGGGGCAGTGTTAGGGCAAACTAAAGACAAGAAACATCATGCTATTACTTATGCTAGTAAAACTTTGATGGACCACAACTTAATTATGCTACCACCGAGAAAGAGTTGCTAGCAGTTGTTTATGCTATAGATAAGTTTAGATCTTACTTGGTAGGAGCTAAAGTAATTGTTTACACCGATCACATGCCGCTTTGAAATATTTGCTCACCAAGAAAGATGCTAAACCTCATTTAATAAGATGGATTTTGTTACTCCAAGAGTTTGATTTAGAAATTAAAGATAAGAAAGGAGTAGAAAATTCTGTTGCTGATCATTTGTCGAGAATGCATTTTGAAAAACCAAATGAATTGCCTATTAATGACTCACTCAGGGGACGATATGTTTTATCGGATAACCCATACCGATCCCCCGGTATGCAGATCTTGTTAATTTTATGGTTGCGGGATATGTAGCACCAAGGGCAGATAAGAAGAAGCTTATGTATGAGAGTCGTCACCACTTATGGGATGAGCCATATCTCTTCGTGAGTATGCTCGATGGGCTACTTTTAAGATGTGTGCCAACAGAAGAAGGACTTCAGATTATTGAAAGATGTCACTCATCACCATATGGAGGTCATTATGGGGCATTGAGAACACATGCAAAGATTTGGCAAGCAGGATTTTTTTCGCCAACCATGTATCAAGACACAAAAGATTTTATCCAAAGATGTGGAGCTTGTCGAGGCATGGAAATATAAATGTAAGAGATGCTATGCCTCTAACAACCAATCTCCATATAGAGCTCTTTGATGTCCGGGAATTGATTATATGGGACCATTTCTAAAATCCGGAAATTATGAACATATCCTAGTAGCAAAGTGGATTATGTTTCAAAATGGGTAGAAGCTTTACCATGCAAATCGCAGATGGTAGAAGTTCAATCAAGATGTTTGAAGAAACTATATTTCCAAGATTTGGAGTACCTCGAATGGTAATTAGTGACGGAGGAAGCCACTTCATTGATAGAAGATTCGACGGTATTTATTGAAACGTGGAGTTCGTCACAACATTGTTACAACTTACTATCCTCAAACGAGTGGGCAAGCGAGACTTCAAATAAACAAATCAAGAACATCTTACGTAAAACAGCTTGAAGAAATGGGAACTAAATGGAAGGATAGACTTCCGAAGCATTATGGGCATACAGGAGATGAAGATACAAGACACCAATTGGAATGACACCTTATCAACTTGTTTACGGAAAGACTGTCATTTGCCTGTAGAGCTTGAGTTCAAGGCTCTTTGGGCAATCAAGAGATGGAATATGAATCTTGATACTGCAGAATTCGAGAGAAAGATGCAATTGTAATTGGAGGAATGGAGAGAGAAAGCTTATCATAATGCCAAGATCTATAAAGAAAGAACCAAGAGATGACATGACAAGAAGATAAAGATAAAGACTTTCACCCGTGAGATCGTATTACTCTTTAATTTAGGTAAAATTATTCGGGCATGGAAAACTTTGGAGCAAGTGGGAAGGACCTTTCAAGGTAGTAAATTCATCATCACATGGAGCAATCACTCTTCAAGACTGGAAGGTAAGTTATTCAAGGTAAATGGCCAACGTCTTAAAATTTTCTATGAGCCCGATAAGCCCTCGATGAATTAAATAAATTAAATGAATTAGATGAAATAGGCTTCATGATTTATCCAACCCAAGGGAATTAATTTTTCGTAGAACTTGTTTTGTGGGCCAAAAGTAAAAGCCTTACAATTAGAATAGGGATATTAGGCCGTAGGAAAAAGGACGAAGCACAAGCATTTAACAGGCACCGGCGGCGGCCTGAATGGACTGTGCGGCCGCCCGACTTGTCACCTCCTCTCTTTTCTATTTTTGTCCCGGGAATACTCTAGAACTTGCCCATTGTAATGACGAACATTGCGAGTCATTTACGTAGGAAAGTATTGCGAGCCTTTCCATCCTATTCCATGCACCTCCGCCTATATAAACAAGCCCCATCGATCATTTAATCTCATCTTATTCATCCTCCATTAAGACCGACGACCCAGCACCACTTATTTTCACCATGAAGAACACCGAGACCCGTATGGTGGTGTACGACCCGGCCAAGGCAGCAACCAATTTGGCCAACTCCATGGCTATAGTTCCGTATGAGCCAAAGCCATTAGTTGTTGTCAACTCACCATCTTCAAATCCAAAGTTTACACATGGGCGAGTTGCTTGCACTGTAACTTGATGGCTGCACGTCGTGAGCTTAGCTCGAAAGCGTATCTTGAATAGGCGTACTAAGGATATGTAATACGCTCGAGAATATAAGAGCATTCATTATATCGAGTCAAGTTATCGAGTCAATTTTGTTTTGAGTTAAATTAGAGTTTCGAGTCGGTCGTCGAATCAAGTTTTTGTGAGTCAATAATAAGTTTGATTGAATAAATAAAGAGTGCTCTTGTTTCAATAAATTGTTGATCCTTTATCTCAGTTATTACTTTCTATATTTTTGTATATATTTTTCTTGTCTCCACCATGTTTTTTGAATAAAGGATAATAAAGGATAGTGTGGGGAGACAAAGACGAACGTCAAGAACAACAAAACTGAACCCGAAAAAGCAAAGCAAAACAATAAATATAGAACGAAGATCCAACACGACAAAATTCAGGCCAAGGAAGCGGCGGGGCTCCGCGGCCGCCGAGTGATCCAGCCGGCCGCCGGGCTGCCATCTCCTCTCGTCTTCAGATTTTTTCGACCCTCGGTTTGATCTACGAACTTTGCTTTAATTTATATTTTGGCTTACGTTTCGTCGGTTTGAACTTCTTGCTGGTATGCTAAATAATAAAAAGAATAAAATGAATTGATATGCTTTGTTCTAAAGATAAAATCACATAATACTTTTCTCATGGTTAGATTAATCTTTGTAGAAAAATAATAAAGATCCCAAGTTACTAAAAGTTGTTGTGAAATTTGAGATAGAAGATTGATGGGAACTTAATTCTTGATATCTTTTCGCCTGGAGAATTTATTTCGAAAATATTAAATTGATAGCTTTAATTCATCTTCGTGGTAAATATATTATCCTATTAGAGCCATGATTGCTATGAATATTAAAACCCAGAAAAAAAGCTATTTACTTTGTGTTGAGCTTTGTCAAATTTTTGTGACCCAAGTTGAGAGACTTGTCATACTCTAAAAGATCAAGATCACGTACACTTGTTTTTAATATTTAAGTGCTCCAAATTGCTCTCTCTAAATTCAATAAATAATTTTTTGTACAGCAAGGCATGGGCTATGCAAAAATAATAATATATATATATATAAAAGGAAGATGAAAAATGGACAAAAGTCCTACGGGTGAGTAGAGCCTACCTCCCTAAGAAAAAACATAAAATAAAGATGAAAAATGGACAAGTGTCCGAGGGTGAGAAGAACCCACATCTTTAAAAGAGAGGAAATAAAAGATAAAAGTCTAGGGTGAGCAGAGCCCACCTCTCTAAAAAAAAAAAATAAAGATAGCCCATGATCTTATTTGCAAAAATATTTATTTCAAAAAGAGAGAAGAAAATAAGAGCATAGTAGAATTAGCACACACATGCACATCTTGATCTAAGAGGATGTCTTTCCTTGGATCCATCTTTTACATTGCAAATACATACAAGGTAAGTATGCTACATCTTAAACAAACACTGAAACCCCGAATCTGACTTTATTAGAAGTAGATATGATGATTACATATGCTCTGTGATCACTGAAGAAAGAAGTAAGCTATGTTTCTTTTCAAAAATCATTGCAAAAACTCCAAATTTGAATTGATTGAAGGAATAAGGTACTCTAATGTCAACTGTCTTGTTTCTCAATTACTTAAAGTTCTTGGTAAGACTAATAAAATACAAGTTTGTCCATGAGATTATGCTTGCTATACTTGTCTTGCGACTTTGTTATAACCATCCTTTTATCGAGACGCAGTAAAAGCCTAAGTGTGGGGAGCTTGTTGACACCTCTTAAGCTCTATTTTTTTGTGTCAACTAAACATATAATAAGGTTATAAAATGAATAAAAACATAGAATAGGTGTTTTACTAACATAGTTCCACAATTTTGGTGATTTATATCTTTTCAAGGACTTAACAGGTAAATGCTTAGGAAAACTCGAGGAGAAAACCCCGAATAATATGAAGATTTACCATTGAAGAATTTCGACCCAAAAAGTGAACTAAAACATTCTAGAAGACACGTGAAGACACCGGAGAAGACCCGACACCTGGGCCCCCTGTGGCTGGCGGCCGCCAACGGGGATTAGGCCGGCCGCCCGGTGGGACCCAGTTAAGTCAGCCTCATCTTCCTAGGTCGGTTTGAAACCGACTTTGAGGTTGTATCTACACCGTTGTTGAAGGTCGATTTGATCCAAGGGTCGGCATTCATCGACCATGAATATATAAGGATGATCCTACCTCACGGCCTTAGGCATGAAAATCATTATTCATCATACTCAGCTCGATCATAGCTAGAGCCATACCTCTCTAATTAGAAGAGCTAAGATCAAGTTGAGAGAGATTAGTAGAAAGTTGAGAGATAGATCAAAAGAATTTGATTAGAGTTCTAGATCTGTTCTTGAGAGATAGAAAGTAGAGTTGAGGAGAAGAAAGGAGAAGTACCCGATCTGCTTCGGTGACTCTCTACGCTTGTACCTCCGGGATCAAAGGCTTCATTGCACTTGATCTTGAGACTTCTTTGGTGGATCAACCTTATATTTGAGTAAGTTCACTTGTTTATATTTCTTTCGGTTTATGACTCCTTAGAGTACTTTGATTCTTGTCGCTCTTGAATTGAAGTTGTTTTCCCTAGTGCAAACGTGGTGTGCGGGCTAGATAACTCATAAATACACCCTACCGCCGGAGCGTGGTAGATCGTGGTAGTGACTAGTACCATTGATTCCTTTGGACTCCACTTCCGTAGGATAGGACACGTAGGACATAGTTCTTTGGTGGAATAGTAAGTTTAAGCCCTTACTTTCCTTTGTGTACGTCCCCATTAAGGAATATCTTCAAGCCTTGCAAGGATATAAACTAGACAACCATAGAATTCTTCTCACCTTTTATCGAACTCCCGTTCCTTCCTATTATCTCAGAGATTAGTTTGGTCTCATTATTCTCACACCATTCTCCACGTGGATTCGATATTTAAAACCCTCTCCGGGTGAAGTGCTCATCGTTTACGTTAAACTGTGGACTATACAAATTTATAAATAATTCTGTAGGATAACTTTTACCAACGAGTCCAAGCGCCCGACAAAAGCTCACACGCCGCGAGGTCCTCTTCACCGAGCCGGCCACCCCCGAGTACCTCAAGTGGTCGAGCTCGCTATCACCTTCGACAAGGCCGACCATCCCCGTCACATCCCGTACCCGTGAAGGTACCCGTTCGTCGTCGACCCCATCATCGGCACCATGCGCCCTCGGGAAGGTGCCGATGGACGGTGGCAGCGGCCTCAACCTCCTCTACATCCACGTGCTCCAAGCCCTTGGCATCCCCAAGGCACGACTCCGTCCATCGCCGAACCGATCCACGGCGTGGTGCCAAGGGAAGCAGATGCTCCCCTGTTGGTATAAATTAACGCAAACAGGAAAATCCGCGAAAGCGCACGGATACCGATGTAGCTTTCACCCAAGAGTATTCCAAGGTATCGATTTCCACGGGGAACGTGAAGTGTACTAGGAGAATTAGGATCGCCCAAGATAAGATAAATGATATGGGTAGAGAGGTTTTGAGTTTTCTAAGTGGTTTTATCTAATTAAAAGCTCACTATACTTTATCTACTTCGAGCAACAGTCCGTTCCAACTCGAAAAAAAGACTGGGAAGAAGGTAGTTGGAAGAAGGCTGCCAAAAGCTCTACGAAAAACACCAACCCGAACGTGGTGGATTACAACGGCTTTGACATTTTGTCACCTGAGGGCTACCACAACTAACGGTGGGATTGGGCGCAACCTCGGGTAATATCTAGTCTAGACACCACGTCTACACTAAAGATTACTACTCTAATCACACGTAATAACTAGAGCACTCAATGAGCGAGATCCAAGTAAATAAAATAAAGCAAGAACTAGAATTAAATAAATACTTAGAAATAAATGAAGAACACGGAGATTCTTTGAAGACTAATTAGTTCTTTGCAAGAATACAAAGTTGAAGAAGATCCGACAGTCCGGCTCTTGACTCTCTCCTCTACTTCTCTCCCGATCTAGTTACAACTAGATGAACTCGATGAACTAGTTGAACTAGATGAACTAGACAACTAGACAACTAGACAACTAGAGGGATCTCTCTCTTCTAATTGAAACCCTAACTTTTGCTCACGTATAATGATAATGAAATAATAATGAGAGATAATGCTTGGGGGACCGACCACGGGCCGCTTATATAGTCCTCGAGGTAGAGTAACGGACAAGTAGCCAATCTCCACCATTGGATCAAACCGACCTTGGCAGCGGTGTAGATACAACCTCCATGTCGGTAGTGAACCGACCTAGGAAGATGAGACCGACGGTGGGACCCACTGGCGGGCGGCCTAAAAGGCTCGGCGGCCGCCGGGTCATGGTGGGCCCAGCCGTCAGGTCCTTCTGGTGTCTTCTCGGTGTCTTCTAGAATGTTTTAGTCCACTTTTCGGGTTGAGTTGCTTCACGGTCAAGTCTTGTCATCATATGTCTTGTATATTCCGGAACTTTCTCCATCTTTTCTCGCATTTATCCGTTAAGTCCCGAAATTATACAATTCAACAAAACTAGTGGAATTTATGTTAATAAAGCCCTAGACTTAAGTTAATATTTATTTTATGCCCTTATTTCATATTAGTTGACTATTAATATTATGCTATGACAGGTGTCAACAAGTTCCCCAAAAGCTTAACCTTTGCTAGTCCCTAGCAAAAGCCAACCTTAACAATGGATCGGGGAGTTGCTACAATGCTTTCATGCCTCAAAAGTACATATGCTTTCAAACAAGAATTCTCCTCGAGAAAATATATGCTAAAATCATATTTATTTTTATTATTATTATTATTTAACTTAATTTTTTTCTATCACAGGTCTTATAGCCTTTTCACGAGTCTTAAGCAATTGAAAGACAGAACAATCAAATCAAGCACTATGTCTCATGCTCTTAGATCAACTATTATCCTGGAGTTTTTGCAATGATTTTTGAAAAGAAACATAGCTTTCTCCTTTCTTTTATGATACTCTCAAATCACTCAATGAATATATATATATGTGGTATTTGTGGATCCTCACAAAGCATAAATATAACATATAAAAATTCTAATAAAGTTGTATCTGGAGTTGTAGGATTGAAATGTAGTATACTTACCTTGTATGTATACGCAATATCAAATGTGGATCCAAGGAAAGACATCATCTTTAGATCAAGATGTGCATGTGTGTGCTAATTCTACTATGCTCTTATTTTTCTTCTCTCTTTTTAGAATAAATATTTTTGCAAACAAGATCATGGGCTATCTTTATTTTTTTTTTTTTAGAGAGGTGGACTCTGCTGGCCCTAGACTTTTGTCTGTTATTTCCTCTCTTTTAAAGATGTGGGTTCTCTTCGACCCTCGGACACTTGTCCATTATTCATCTTTATTTAGGGAGGTAGGCTCTACTCGCCCGTAGGACACTTGTCCATTTTTCATCTCCCTTTTTCTTTTTCTTTTTCTTAAGGAGGTAGGCTCTACTCGCCCGTAGGACTTTCGTCCATTTTTTCATCTCCTTCTTTTTTTTTTTTATGATATTTATTTTTGCATAGCCCATGCCTTGATGTACAAAAATAATTTATTGAGTTTAGAGAGATCAACAACTAGAGCATATAAATAAATAAATAAAAACAAGTGTACGTGATCTTGATCTATTAGACAAGTCTCTCAACTTGAGTCACAAAATTTGACAAAGCTCAACACAAAGCAATTAACTTTTCTTTGGTTTAATATTCATAACATGGCTCTAATAGGATATAATTTTTTACCACAAAGATGAAGTGAAGCTATTGATTTGATATTTTTTGAAATAAATTCTCCGGGACTCTAGTATCACTAGGAACAAAATAAATAGCAGACTCAACTTTTCATATATCATATCCGTCAATTACCTAGACTTAGATCAAGCATTCACTACTCATAAGTTTTCAATTTCAAAGTAAATCATATGTCACAACAGTTTTTTTATCTGAAACTTGGGAGAATTCAAGGTTGAAAACTAGGTACTTGAAAAGAATTACAGAGAGCAACTATTCATCATTTCCATACTTAAGGTTCATTTTATTTGAGCAAAAGCAAACTGGTAAATACTCCCTCTAGAACATTTATTCTTACTTCTAACAAAAACTCTTTTAAATACTAGACTCTTATTAAACAAAACAAAAAAGATAAAAAAAACTAATAATATATAGTAAAGAGATACTTATCGTGATAATGGGGGGTGCCCTCCCCCAAGCTAGATTGACATGTCGGGTTGTGGAAGTTGAAGTAGACAAAGTGATGAGAGTGTCATCCTATCATGTCTCTTTCCCTTAAATCCTGCAAAACTCAAATAGACAACAAAACTTGTGGAACATGTTAAGCGTTAGTGGTTAACCACTTAAGTCCTTGTTGCCTAAAGGTTTTAGGAGTTGTCTTTTAGATAGGATCATGGAAATGCAAGAATTCAATCAAGTCAATTTCTTCTAACTTTTCAGGGTTCTAGAAAAACTTTCAAACGATGGCCATTTACCTTAAATGTGTTACCTGTATCATCGAAGTGTGACGGCGCCATGTGGTGCAACGTCAAGCACATTGAACGGCCCTTCCCATTTGCTTGAAGTTTTCCATGACCAAAGAGCTTCACCCTTGAGTTGAATAGTAGAACTTTATCTCAGGCTTGAACTCTTTATGTTTGATTCTCTTGTCATGCCACCTTTTTGTTCTTTCTTTGTAAATCTTGGAACTGTGATAAGCTTTTTCTCTCCATTCCTCTAGCTCTGATATTTGCATCTGACGGTTCCTTCCAGCTAAATGGAGATCCATGTTCCATCTCTTGATTGCCCAATGAGCTCTAAATTCCAATTCAACAAAAGGCGGGTGACATGTTTTTCCATATACCCAGTTGATATGGTGTCATGCCTATGGGTGTTTTGAATGCAGTTCGATATGCCCACAGTGCATCATGGAGTTGGTATTTCCATTTCTTTCCCATTTCATCTACGGTCTTTTGTAGAATATTCTTGATTTGCTTATTTGATGTCTCAGCTTGGCCACTTGTTTGAGAATGATAGGGAGTTGCAATGTTGTGTTTTACTCCATATTCTCGCAAGAAACTTTCTCAAGGACTTGTCAATGAAATGTGATCCTCCATCACTTATGACCATTCGGGGGTGTGCCAAATCTTGGAAATATTACTTCATGGAACATCTTCTTGACATGCTTCGAATCATTGGCTCGACATGGCAGTGCTTCTACCCATTTGGACACATAGTCAACTGCCACCAAGATGTATTCAAAGCATCTCGGACCTTGGGAATGGTCCCATGTAATCGATTCCCCCAAACATCAAACAACTCTATCCGGAGATTATTACGAAGTGGCATTGCATTCCGAGCATTTATGTTTCCATGCCTCGGCATCTAGCGCATCTTCTCACATACTCCTTTGTATCTTGATACATTGTTGGCCAAAAGAAACCACTTTGCCAGATCTTAGCCTATGTACGGAATGCTCCATAATGTCCCCCATAAGGTGATGCATGACATCTGTCTATAATCTTCAACCCTTCTTCGATTGGGACACATCTCCGTAGCAATCCATCAGAACATACTCGATAAAGATATGGATCATCCCATAAGTGACAACGAGCATCATATTTGAGTTTCTTCTTATCCGCCCCTGGTGCTACATAACCTGCAACCATATAATTCACAATATCCGCATACCAAGGGTCGACGTGTGTGACCTTGAGGAGCGTGTCGTCCCTCATATAGTCATTAATAGGTAACTCAAATGTTTCTTTATATGGAATCCTAGACAAATGGTCAGCTACCGAATTCTCTACTCCTTTCTTATCCCTTATTTCTATGTCAAACTCTTGGAGCAAGAGAATCCATCGGATTAACCGAGGTTTAGCATCTTTCTTAGTGAGGAGGTATTTAAGAGCAGCATGATCTGTGTAAATAATAATCTTTTTCCCCACTAAGTAAGATCTAAACTTGTCTATAGCAAAGACAACAGCCAACATTTCTTTTTCAGTGGTAGTATAATTAAGCTGTGGTCCGGATAAGGTTTTGCTAGCATAGGATATAGCATGGTGCTTTTTATCCTTAGTTTGGCCAAGAACGGCTCCTACTGCAAAGTCGCTAGCATCACACATGATCTCAAAAGGTAGCGTCCAATCAGGTGGCTGGATGATTGGAGCTGAGATGAGTGCATTCTTAAGGATTTGAAATGATTCATAGCACTCATTGTCGAAGACAAAAGGTGCATCTTTAGCTAAGAGGCTAGTCAGGGGTCTAGCAATTTGAGAAAAGTTTTTGATGAATCGCCTATAGAACCCTGCGTGGCCTAGAAAGCTTCGGACTCCTTTCACATTTGTGGGAGGTGGAAGTTGTTCAATGACTTCTATCTTTGCTCTATCCACTTCTATCCCATGTTCGGATATCTTATGTCCTAACACTATTCCTTCGAACCATAAAATGGCATTTCTCCCGGTTCGGGACTAAGGAATTTTCTTTACATCTTTGTAGAACTTTGTCTAAATTCTCCAAGCAATCATCGAAGGTTTTGCCATAGACGGTAAAGTCATCCATGAATACCTCCATAATATTCTCAATCATTTCAGAGAAAATAGACATCATGCACCGTTGGAAGGAAGCTGGAGCATTGCACAATCCAAACGACATTCGTCGGTATGCATAAGTTCCATATGGGCATGTGAAAGTTGTCTTATTTTGGTCATTAGGGTGGATTGGGATTTGATGATATCCGGAATAACCATCAAGGAAACAATAGAAAGAATGATTTGCAAGCCGTTCCAACATCTCATCGATGAAAGGTAACGGAAAGTGATCTTTCTTTGTTGCCTTGTTAAGTTTCCGGTAGTCAATGCACATACGCCACCCTGTGACAGTACGCTGAGGAATGAGTTCATTCTTCTCATTCGTAACAACTGTCATTCCTCCTTTCTTTGGGACAACTTGGACAGGGCTAACCCACTCGCTATGTGGCACAGGATAGATAATCCCGGCGTGCAAAAGCTTAAGAACCTCTTTCTTAACAACTTCTCGCATAGCGTTGTTAAGCCTCCGCTGTGGTTCCCTTGAGGGTAATGCATCAGGATCAATAGGGATACGATGTGTGCAGAGTTGGGGACTAATCCCTATGAGGTCTTCAAGTGAGTAACCTATGGCTGATTTATGTCTTTCTAAAACAGTGACAAGTCTATCAGTTTCTTCTTGGGAAAGCTTGTCGCTGATAATGGCTGGAGTTTCTCGGTTATTATTGAGAAAGACATATTTTAGGCCAGGAGGAAGTGGTTTTAGTTCAATTGAGGGTCGTGGTGGCACCTCAGTTGTATCCAATTCAATAGGTTCCGCCAATTCTTCCTCTTCTTCGATGAAGTGTTCAACATCAAAGACTGGTTCAGCCATGCTTTCTAGAGATTCTATTAAAACATCTTCAATTGGGTCTTTCTTGGGCTTGGGTTCTACTATCGCATTATGTGATCGTGCAAGTGAGATGGAGATAGGGGACTTTCCTAACTTTAGATTCAAAAGACCCTGATCTGGTCGTTCTTGAATTAGTGTTCCTAATGGTACACCAATCAAGATCGACATGTCCGAGATGTCATAGACGTGAAAGTCTAGAAAATACTCGGATCCTCTTATGCGTAACATAATAGTCCTTATGACCCCATAGCTTTCAAGAATAACTCCAGTAGGAATTTTAAGAAGCTTACGAGATGGGATCCAAGACTCGTTGGGGCAAAGTTTTTGAGCTAAAGCCCATGAAATGATATTCATCCCAACGGTCGGACTATAATGAGCCTCGATGGTGGTTCCTTTAATTTTGCAAGTTATAGTCTCTAAAGGGGAAATGATTCGGGCTACCTCAGTGGATAGCTCAGTTTCTACCAACCACTCATGGCTCATGATGGATGATAATCCTTTAATGTGCTCCATTAAAAATGGATCATTGTTTGGACCATCCTCAACTGGTGCAGAGTGCACCAGAGGTTTTGCTTGTATTGGAAAATTCGAGGCATTGCCAAAATCTTCAAACAGATCGACCTCGATTTCTGATAAGAATGTGCAAGGATGGGGTTCATCACTCTCTAGAGTTTTGTCTAGAGTGTGTTGTGTTCCCGTAGTAGAAGGTTCTATGGCAACCAAATCATTAGAGGGTTTTATAGGGATTTCAGATTCGGCTGCGTGTGTCTCTTCTTGTTGTTCGGGGCTTGGCTCGATTTCTTCTTCTTCGGGAAACTCATCAAAAATACCAGTGTAGGGAGTGTTTTCAAGGATTTTATCAAGTATGGCTTTTCCCTCACTAGCAATTTTATGTGAGAATGAACCTCCTGAAGCGATGTCGAGATGTAGAGCAGCTTCCTTGTTAAGACCGCGATAAAAGTGAATGTATAAGACATGGTCAGGCAAGGAAAGGTTTGGACCGGAATTAGTAAGGCTTATGAATCTAGCCCAGGCTGCTCCTAGAGTCTCCTTCTCTTTTTGTCTAAATGTAAGCACTTCGATTCTAAGGTCAGCAATTTTATAAAGAGGAAAGAATGCAAGACAAAACTTGTCTCGAAGTTCATTCCAATTTCCATTCACACTTCTTACAGAATGAGCATACCATTTTTTCGCTCTTCCCTCAAGAGAGAAGCGAAATAACTTCCATTTAATGGTGTCTTGTGTCATGCCAGGAATAGTCCGGCAAGAACACAAATGCTCGAATTCCCTAAGGTGGTTGTATGGATCTTCATCTTCTAACCCAGAGAAGGATTGCTCCCGAACCATGGCTATAAGATCAGGGCAAAGCTCATAGCCATCTGTAAGAATGGGATCTGATGATGGTAGTGGCTCCAACAAGTTGCCCTTTGGAGCAAAGAATTTATAGATGGGAGTGAAATCCATGTGGTAAGAATAGTGGTAAAAGGAAAAAAGAATAAAAAGACGAACTTGATTCTAAACTAGCACAGCTACCGTTCCCCGGCAACGGCGCCAGAAAGCTTGTTGGTATAAATTAACGCAAACAGGAAAATCCGCAAGCGCACGGATACCGATGTAGCTTTCACCCAAGAGTATTCCAAGGTATCGATTTCCACGGGGAACGTGAAGTGTACTAGGAGAATTAGGATCGTCCAAGATAAGATAAATGATATGGGTAGAGAGGTTTTGAGTTTTCTAAGTGGTTTTATCTAATTAAAGGCTCACTATACTTTATCTACTTCGGAGCAACAGGTCCGTTCCAACTCTCGAAAAAGACTGGGAAGAAGGTAGTTGGAAGAAGGCTGCCAAAAGCTCTACGAAAACACCAACCCGAACGTGGTGGATTACAACGGCCTGACAGGGCTGTCACCCCTAGGGCTACCACAACTAACCGTGGGATTGGGCGCAACCTCGGGTAATATCTAGTCTAGACACCACGTCTACACTAAAGATTACTACTCTAATCACACGTAATAACTAGAGCACTCAATACGAGCAGAGATCCAGTAAATAAAATAAAGCAAGAACTAGAATTAAATAAATACTTAGAAATAAATGAAGAACCTGGAGATTGCTGAAGACGAATTAGTTGCTGCAAGAATACAAAGTTGAAGAAGATCCGACAGGTCCGGCTCTTCAGCTCTCTCCTCTACTCTCTCCCTGATCTAGTTACAACTAGATGAACTCGATGAACTAGTTGAACTAGATGAACTAGACAACTAGACAACTAGACAACTAGAGGGATCTCTCTCTTCTAATTGAAACCCTAACTTTTGCTCTGTATAATGATAATGAAATAATAATGAGAGATAATGCTTGGGGTCGACCCTGGGGCTGCTTATATAGTCCTGAGGTAGAGTAACGGACAAGTAGCCAATCTCCACCATTGGATCAAACCGACCTTGGCAACGGTGTAGATACAACCTCCATGTCGGTAGTGAACCGACCTAGGAAGATGAGACCGACAGGTGGGACCCACCTGGCGGCCGGCCTAAAAGGCTCTGGCGGCCGCCAGGCCATGGTGGGCCCAGGCTGTCAGGTCCTTCCTGGTGTCTTCTGGTGTCTTCTAGAATGTTTTAGTCCACTTTTCGGGTTGAGTTGCTTCACGGTCAAGTCTTGTCATCATATGTCTTGTATATTCCGAAACTTTCTCCATCTTTCTCTGCATTTATCTGTTAAGTCCCTGAAATTATACAATTCAACAAAACTAGTGGAATTTATGTTAATAAAGCCCCTAGACTTAAGTTAATATTTATTTTATGCCCTTATTTCATATTAGTTGACTATTAATATTATGCTATGACAGGTGTCAACACCCGCTCGGGCGGATCGACCTCCCCGTCACCTTCGGCACCCCAGACAACTTCCGCAAGGAGGTTCTCACGTTTGAGGTGCTCCCATTCAAGAACGCCTACCACGCTCTGTTGGGGCGGCCGTGCTCTGGAAGTTCATGGCCGTCCCCAACTACACCTACCTCAAGCTCAAGATCCCCGGCCGAGAGGTGTCATCACCGTCGACTCCACCTTCGAAAGCGCGCATTCAAATTGCGAGGCCGCTGCCGTCGAAGACGCCGACGCCGCCGTCGAGATCGAGCAGATGCTGCCCAAGATGGCGGCCTGGGCCAATGCCGAGGACTCCCCCGAGCTCAAGAAGAAGGCGAGCACGAGCTCATCCGTCGAGCTCCGGAAGATGGCGAGCACAAGCTCACCCACCGAGCTCGAGAAGGTCACGTGCACGTTCGAGCCCGAGAAGGACGCCAAGGAGGTCGCGGTCGACAAGGACGGGCGCACCCTCTCCGTGGGTGCCGAGCTCACCCCAAATAGGAAAGCGAGTGAAGTCGACTTCCTCCGCGCGAACCTCGATGTATTCAGCGTGGAGGGCCTCGGATATGCCGGGCAAACCGAGGAAAGTCGCCGAGCACTCCTTGAACATTAAACCCGGCTCTCGGCCGGTGAAGCAAAGGCTCAGATGTTTCGATGACGATCGACGCCAGGCAATCGCCGAGGAGATAGATAAGCTCTTAGCCGCTAGGTTTATCAAGGAGGTGTATCATCCCGAGTGGATAGCCAACCCTGTACTAGTTAAGAAGAAGAATGGGAAATGGAGAATGTGTGTTGACTACACGGGTCTCAACAAGGCATGCCCGAAGGATCCGTTTCCTTTGCCGCGCATCGACCAAATTGTTGACTCCACCTCCGGGTGCGAGACACTCTGTTTTCTTGATGCCTACTCCGGCTACCACCAGATCACGATGAATGAGCTCGATCAGCTCACCACCTCCTTCATCACTCCGTTTGGCGCATTCTGTTATGTAACGATGCCCTTCGGTTTGAAAAACGCTGGCGCCACCTTCCAAAGGTGCATGCAGAAAGTCTTCAAAGAGCTCCTCGGAAAGCTCGTAGAAGCATACGTCGACGACATCGTTGTCAAGACAAAACGCTCGAAAGAGCTCATCCCTGACCTCGAAAAGGTCTTCGCCAAGCTCCGTGAGTTTGGAGTCAAGCTCAACCCTGAAAAAGTGCGTTTTCGGGGTCCCTCGAGGAAGTTGCTTGGCTTCATCGTCTCGAACGTGGCATCGAGGCCAACCCGGAAAAAATCGCAGCCATTACGAGCATGGGGCCAATTAAAAATGTCAAGTGCGTGCAGCGACTCATGGGATGTTGTTGACACCTGTTATAGCATAATATTAATAGACAACTAAACATGGAATAAGGGCTTAAAATGAATAATCACATAGATTAGGGGCTTGACTAACATAGTTCCACAAGTTTTGGTGATTTGTATATTTTCAGGGGACTAAACAGGAAGCCTAGAGTTTGCAAGACGTATGAAGCATAAAACATGTTACAAACATATTCCAAGATAGCACCATTGTAAAGAGCTCATCGAGACGATCGAAACGGATATATTATTTGCTATATTTGGTGCTCAGAATAAGGAGATATTAATATTACAAGTACTGGAAGATTCTAGAATATGGCCTGCGGGATTAATTGGGCCTAAAACAGAATTTGGCCCATGAAGACATATTTATATTATAATGAGATATGGCGAAAGGATTAGTACCACATTACTTGCTGAAGCTAGAGAGACATAAGAAGACCCTATATATTGACCCCTAGGCCTATGGAATTATGATTATTAATTTTATTTAATTCTTATCTCATTCTATCTCATTAACTCTTAGTTGTAGAGGGATCCCTTGAATGGATCTGTCTCTCTAAGGGATTAGTGAAGTAGAAGTAGAGATTAGAAGTAGATTAGCCATGTAATTAGAAGTAGGTTAGATCTGACTTAGATCTAATCAAGACTAAAGGAGAGTTGAACTACACTTTGGTTCTGGATATGTCTTCAGAGTATGGTATGTCTTATATCTTCTCTACAAGATTTGTGCTTTAATATTTATCTTTTCTATTACTATATGCTTTCTTTATATGGTTAAGTATAGTCGTTATATTATTGCATGGGATCTCCGCTCGTATTGAGGGCTCTAGTTATTCATGGTAGCTAGAGTAGTAATCTATAGTATAGATATGGTGTCTAGGCTATAGGTTACCTGAGATTGCGCCCAATCCCACGGTTAGTTGTGGTAGCCCCAGGGGTGACAGCTCTGTAAGGCCTGTGTAATCCACCACGTTCGGATTGGTGTTTTCGTAGAGCTTTTGGCAACCTTCTCCCAACTACTTTCTTCCCAGTCTTCTTCGAGAGTTGGGACGGACTTGCTGCTCCAAAGTGTAATAGTGTAATTGCTATCATAGAACCTTAGTAATAGAGAAGAATATAGGAACTTTGAACTCTCTTTGACCTCTTGATTAGTTTAGTTGTTCCTTAGCATCTTAGGTATTTTATTATTGTTTTATATTACTTATCCTCTAACATTTACCCCCTCACTATAGTCTAGTGGTTTGCTAAGTTAGTGGATGCATGATTGTGACTTATTAGAATCTCTAGCTAAAGCTTCCCTGTGGATACGATACTCTAGAATACTCATCCTAGGGAAAAGCTACAATGGTAGGTGTTCTGTGCGCTTGCAGAATCCTTCATATTCTTTTAGCACTTAACAAATGCCAACAAGCTTTTTGGCACCGTTGCCGGGAAGCAATTGGCCTAAAGATTCTAGTAATGATCATGATGTGTCCGCTAATTTAGTTTATCACTAGCTTTAGTAGGATTATCCTTGTTCTGTTGAGTTGTGGAATAGACAGGACAAAAGATGTCGTTGCGCCTTCCGACAAGATTCCACATGAGAGAAAGATTGAAGAACCCAGGGTGCCTGAACATTCAAGATTCATCACCGTTGGAACCCTGCCATCTCAAAGGTGCGTATTTATATGTATATTATTCTAACCATGTATAGATTGAAGAAGAAGTCGCCGTCACAAGAATTCGATGCATACATCTCAAGTGACGTACATAGAAGCTGCACACCATGGTAAGTATGATTAAAAGGTGAGATAATTTTGACTATAAATTAACTAAGTAGTTATCATTCAATTTCTTGCATTGCATGTTTACTTGATCAACTCATGCATTCACTCCGCTTAGTCTATGTTTTCTCATAAGTAGATCCATTGCATGTTTAATTCCTTGCATACATTCATGTAGTTTGCATCTAAAAAAAAAAAAAAAACTCTCACCATGATCATGCTTCTTTGTCTCTAAATGAGTAAATCTCTAGAGTGTTTTCATGCTACTCTTGTTTGCTATAGTATGCTTTGGTTTGGAAGTGCTTCAATTGGGTACTTCCAAAGGCTTTTTAAATTAAGCGTGGTGCTTAGGTTAAAATGCCTTCCTTAATTAAATTAGACATGGAGTCTAGTTTGGTTATTGAACTAAGAATTGCTTGTGTAGACATTGGATATTTTGTTGGACTAACCCCTGAGAAAACTTTCAAATCCAATTCGGGTAAAGTCAAGAGAGGAACTTAGGGATGAAGCAAGGCATATGATAACTCCAACCTTGTGCAAAAGACATGGCGCATTCATGGAATAATTGTAAGTATCAAATATCATTCACTCTATCTTTTGCTACAAGTCATCTTTGCTTTGATCCACATGCTAGAGTGCAGCCATAAACAAAAATTGGTTATAAGACATGATAAATAAAATCTATGCTAAGAGTAAGCAAAGAACTACCTTTTCATTAGCATAGATAAAATCATATAAACCTTGGACAATACCCCCTGCTTCAATCATGTTGTATTTTCCTCGGGTATGTGTCCACTAATATTTTAGGAAAGAATCTATGCTATGTCTATTCAATGAAGAAGAGTGTCACACAACATGATATAAAAAGAAAAGGCTCTCACTCAAAAGAAGTGGATGGACAAAGCAAACAGGGTCATAAGAACATCAAAGACAGGTAAGTGAATATAAATCTCATACTTGTATATAGTTTGTCTTATGTTCTCTTTTAAAATAAAAATAAAAATAAAAATCTGAGCAGATGAAAGCTCATGCTAAAGAAAACAACAATAACATGTTCCTAGGACAAGTTCCCTTCGGGTATTTTTGGTCACTAACCTTGCAGAAACAAAGGATGAACAATGTCTAAGGACATGGTGATTGCAACACACGATTAGGGACGGTTCAGCATTCACACTAGAAGTGCTAAGTGACAGGAAGGCTCAAGCATGGGGGAAGAAGATCGACTCCTCTAAAGATCATCCAACATCACTCCTTCCCTACTCAAGCTCCCGTCACTCTGACATGCTGGTTTGCAATCCCTTTACTCACAATTACTTTATCTCTCTAAGTTTGATTGGTTATTAATGACATGCATAAGAATCAAACTTAAGATTTCATAAAATTTCCAGCTAGAGAGAAAGATATAGTGAGCATATAAAATATCCAATCAAAACTTCTTTTGGCATAAAAGCAATCTTAAGCTCCATGACAGTTCTACCCTTGTTTACAATTACTTGTATTCCTTCGGGTATTTGTTGTCAACTAATATTACAGGAATAAAATCATGAGAGGAGCAAAAAGGACTAAGCACAATATAATGACAAGAAGGAAGGGACGATGCAATAAAGAAGATAAGTGAAGAACAAGATATACAAGAGGCCAAAGAAGGAAAGCTTTGAGCAGAAGAAAAGGATCACCACAAGGTGTTACGCTGTCACACTTCAATAATAAGGTAACATCTGAGGTAAGTTGTCATTAATTAAGCTTTACTTTAATTATGGCTTGTTCATAAAGAAAGAACTAAACATGTTGGAATAACAACCTTGCTTGATTTAGCTTTATTAGCTGAGCATGTTTTGTTTCTTTTTAGTTGTTCCTACCACTACCCTCTTGATCTTATAGTCTTAATCTTATAAAGCCTAATTTTGCTTACCTTGTTTTGAAAGAACATAATCATAATCATGCTCTATTGGTGTTTAGATAAGAAAACCCTCCAAGAGTCATTGAGCTTGTTTTGTTATGATGAAGGTTTTAATCACAAACAATCATGCTAAATCTTCTGATCTTGTCACCCAAGTTAGGTTTAAGAAAAGTGTATAATAAATCAACTCTATCTTGTTTGATGTGCCTATGGTTAGAGAAGAATGAATTAAGTTTTGGTTCTGTTGGTGTTTTCCCACCAACAGAGCCCATGCACTTGATCTCTACTATGATTTTGCAAGCAGGACACACTTTAAGCAAAAAGGTGGAGTAGCTTATCGGTCTCTCCAAAATTCAACAAGTGAATGTCTTACAAGCATGCATACTAAACAAGGCGTTGCCTACATTAATGATTCACTTCAACTCATAAGGCAATGAACATGGGAGACGTTGTCCTTCACCATTTCATGGAGCACAACCGTCAAGATCAGGTGATTCGCTCAAGGAAACAACAAGGTAAGAAGTCTTGTTCAGAGGACTTAAACATTGAACCCTCGCCGAAAGGTAACTCGGTAGTTATCCATATTTAATTATTAGCATTGCATCTCAAATTATATATCATATTTATCTTTTTGCATCTTTCATTAGCATATTTATTTCCTCACATTGCATAATCATTTTTCTTTAGCATATTTAAATTTTTGCATTAGCATTGCATTGAAAAATTCTCAAGCCCCATGTGAATAATCTTGTGGCGTATAACAACTCATAAGGATATTCACCGTGGTGGCACAAAAAAATAATTATGCATTCATCTAGTTGCATTTGCATCATAGTTCTTTGCATACATACAAAAATTATAAAACTCCAAAAAATAATTAGAAGAAAAATCTTGCTGAAGTTCTATCTGGAATAATCATAATTTATCTTGAAAATCTTTAGACACATGAAGCCTATGTGGCAAACCACTAACGCTTTAATCAAGTTCCACTAGCTTTGTTGTCTATTTGAGTTCAGCGAGATTTAAAAGGGAGAAAGACATGATAGGCCGACTTCATCGTCACTATCTACCTCAACTTCCACAAACCCGACACTCCAATCCGGCTTTGGGGAGAGCACCTTAGGTTATCACGATAAGTATCTCTACTACTATATTTATATTATTATTATTAGCTAATATTTTGGTTTGCTTAGTTTGCTAAGAGTATAGTTCATAAAATCGTTTAAAGAGTTTTTAGTAGAGTGTGATCTTTAAAGTGTGAATATAAATAAATAAATAAGAGTGTACAAGAAGTTTTTCTTTTCTATCAACATAAAATAATCTCTGAAGATAAATTTCATGCATGGAGATGATGAATAGTTGCTCCGCTGTAATTCCTTTTCAGTACCTAGCTTTCAAGCTTAATTTACCTTGAACCTGAAACCTATGGGTTGCAAATTGCTTGCTCTAAGGTCTAGGTAATTGACGGATATGATATATGAGAGTCTGAGCTGCTATTTATCTTACTCCTAGTGATACTAGATTTCTGGGGATTTATTTTGAAAATTTAAAAGTGCACATGATAAGTTCCTGTGTGACAAAGTGTTGAACCTCCTATCACAGCCATATATACATGCTCCCTAGATTAAGAAAACCTTTTGACCTATATAGGCTGCTTGCTTTTTGCATTGAGTTTGTTCAATCTTTGTTGACCCTTAGAAACTTATCATGCTGATCATGCACACTCCACTTTATTCCGCTATATCCACTCTACTTATCCATCACATATATATATCACTATCACTTCACACAAGCCAACAAAAATGTTCTATTCCTATTCTGGGAAAGAGCAACCAAAAATATTTCCTACCCATTCTTTGCTAGCCAATATCTTACAAAAGCTCCATTGCATCTATTTATCTCTCACAAATATTGCAAAAAAGAGATTTGGGTTGTAGACTATTCTTTAAAAAAAAAAAAAAGAGAGAAGGGAGATAAAAAATGGACAAAAGTCCTACGGGCGAGTAGAGCCTAGCTCCCTAAGAAAAGAAAAAAGAAAAATAGAGATGAAAAATGAACAAGTGTTCGAGGGCTTAGTAGAGCCCACATCTCTAAAATAAAGATGAATAATGGACAAGTGTCCGAGGGTGAGTAGAACCCACATCTTTATAGAGAGGAAATAACAGAAAAAAAGTCTAGGACCAGCAGAGTCCACCTCTCTAAAATAAAGAAAAAGCTACAGCCAGATTCTCTACAAAAATTCAAAAAGAGAGATAATTCCTTAAGGAGCATAAGTAAGATATTCCTCATCTATTTATTCTATTTTATTATATTCTCTACATTCTATCCACCATACACATGCACCATTTGATCAGTGTGATTTGTAACTTTGGATCCATTGCTTGAATTTACAATATATGTTTAGTAAGTAAGTTTAGTTTTCTCCTACCTATGAACTCCACATATAAGCCTTAGATATAGAATGAGAGAAAAGAAAGTATAGAGTGTTATTGCCTAAGTCAAAATTATTACATCTTATGAGAGATAGGCAACATTACTTTATTACCTAAGAGAGGATCCACAAATACCATAAATGAGAGACTAGAGAGTGTCACACACTGAGAACTTTGAGTTTTATTTGAAAAACTTGCAAAACCCAGAAGGACAGTTGAACAAAGAGTTTGAGATATGGTGCTTGACTTGAT
Source organism: Hyparrhenia diplandra (assembly GCA_015847255.1). Lineage (NCBI taxonomy): Eukaryota > Viridiplantae > Streptophyta > Magnoliopsida > Poales > Poaceae > Hyparrhenia > Hyparrhenia diplandra. Next base: position 1,050,368 of record JADLZK010006897.1, read on the forward strand.
TGTTCTATCTTTCAATTGCCCGAGATCCTAAGAAAAGCTATAAGTTCTATGGTTAAAGGTAATATGGGTAAGCTAAAAGTTATCAAAAAATTTTATTCTTATCTGAGAGAAATTTTATTTGAAAGCATGTGTACTTTTGAGGTGTGAAAGCGTTGTAGCAACTCCTGATCCATTGCTAAGTTTGGCTTTGCTAGGAACTAGCAAAGGGTAAGTTTGGGGAACTTGTTGACACCTGTTATAGCATAATATTAATAGACAACTAAACATGGAATAAGGGCTTAAAATGAATAATCACATAGATTAGGGGCTTGACTAACATAGTTCCACAAGTTTTGGTGATTTGTATATTTCGAGGGGACTAAACAGGGAAGCCTAGAGTTTGCAAGACGTATGAAGCATAAAACATGTTACAAACATATTCCAAGATAGCACCATTGTAAAGAGCTCGTCGAGACGATCGAAACGGATATATTATTTGCTATATTTGGTGCTCAGAATAAGGAGATATTAATATTACAAGTACTTTGGAAGATTCTAGAATATGGCTCGTGGGATTAATTGGGCCTAAAACAGAATTTGGCCCATGAAGACATATTTATATTATAATGAGATATGGCGAAAGGATTAGTACCACATTGCTTGCTGAAGCTAGAGAGACATAAGAAGACCCCCTATATATTGACCCCTAGGCCTATGGAATTATGATTATTAATTTTATTTAATTCTTATCTCATTCTATCTCATTAACTCTTAGTTGTAGAGGGATCCCTTGAATGGATCTGTCTCTCTAAGGGATTAGTGAAGTAGAAGTAGAGATTAGAAGTAGATTAGCCATGTAATTAGAAGTAGGTTAGATCTGACTTAGATATAATCAAGACTAAAGGAGAGTTGAACTACACTTTGGTTCTGGATATGTCTTCAGAGTATGGTATGTCTTATATCTTCTCTACAAGATTTGTGCTTTAATATTTATCTTTTCTATTACTATATGCTTTCTTTATATGGTTAAGTATAGTCGTTATATTATTGCATGGGATCTCCGCTCGTATTGAGGGCTCTAGTTATTCATGGTAGTTAGAGTAGTAATCTATAGTATAGATATGGTGTCTAGGCTATAGGTTACCTGAGATTGCGCCCAATCCCACGGTTAGTTGTGGTAGCCCCAGGGGTGACAGCTCTGTAAGGCCTGTGTAATCCACCACGTTCGGATTGGTGTTTTCGTGAGAGCTTTTGGCAACCTTCTCCCAACTACTTTCTTCCCGGTCTTCTTCGAGAGTTGGGACGGACTTGCTGCTCCAAAGTGTAATAGTGTAATTGCTATCATAGAACCTTAGTAATAGAGAAGAACATAGGAACTTTGAACTCTCTTTGACCTCTTGATTAGTTTAGTTGTTCCTTAGCATCTTAGGTAGTTTATTATTGTTTTATATTATTTATCCTCTAACATTTACCCCTCACTATAGTCTAGTGGTTTGCTAAGTTAGTGGATGTATGATTGTGACTTATTAGAATCTCTAGCTAAAGCTTCCCTGTGGATACGATACTCTAGAATACTCATCCTAGGGAAAAGCTACAATGGTAGGTGTTATGTGCGCTTGCAGAATCCTTCATATTCTTTTAGCACTTAACAAATGCCAACAGATGTCTAGCTGCGCTAAGTCATTTCATAGCTCGACTCGGGGAACGAAGCCTCTGCTCTACAAGTTCTTTGAAGAAAAACCGAGCCCTTCGCCTGGACCGACGAAGCCTAGCAAGCTCTCGACTTCGCTGAAGCAACTCCTCGCCAACCCGCCCGTGCTCGGCGCTGCGCCCAATGAACCGATCCTCCTCTACATCTCGGCCACCTCGAAGGTGGTAAGCACCGCGCTCGTTGTCGAGAGAGAGGAGGAGGGGCACGCGCTCAAAGTACAGCGCCCGGTGTATTTCATCAGTGAAGTCCTCACCGACACCAAAACTCGATACACGCAGCTCGAGAAACTCGTGTACGCGTTGCTGATCACCCGGCGCAAACTCAAACACTACTTCGACTCCCACCCAGTCACGGTCATCTCCAAGTACCCCCTTGGCGAGGTCATCCGCAGCCCCGAGGTCGCGGGCCGCATGGCCAAGTGGGCTGTCGAGCTCATGGGGGCCGACATCACCTACGCCCCCAGAGACACCATAAAGTCTCAGGCTCTGGCTGACTTCATCACAGAATGGACCGAGGTCGAGCAGCCGCCCAGGCCCGACGACATCGAGTACTGGACGCTATACTTCGACGGGTCCGTGAAGAAATATGGTGCCGGCGTCGGTCTCGTCTTCATCTCCCCGAATAAGGTGCGCATGAAGTATTCGATTCGCCTACACTTTCCTGCGTCCAACAACGTGGCCGAGTATGAGGCCCTGGTAAATGGCCTACGCATCGCGCGCGAGCTCGGCATCCGGCACCTCGAGGTCCGGGGCGACTCCGAGCTCGTAAAGAACCAGGTCATGAAGGAAGTCGACCGTGTCAATCCCAAGATGGTCGCGTACCACCGGAAGGTCCGTGAGCTCGAGGAGTACTTCTACGGGCTCGAAGTCAATCACATCCATCGTCATCTCAACAATGACGCCGACGCCCTCGACAAACTCGCGTCGGATCGACTACGGTCCCGCCGGGCGTCTTCATGCACGGCGCAAGTAAGCCATCGATACGGCTCAAGGGCGAGCCCGCGACGACAGACGCGAACTTCGATTGCCGACGCTCCAGGTTCGGACCCCATGGAGGAAGACGCTCCCCGTGAGCTCAAGCTCGCCCAACACGAAGGCTTGCTTTAGCTACGAGCTTGAGTCCGACCGGCTCGGGGGCAGGGTCAAACTTCGCCGCGATGGCTTCAAGCCTGATTGGCGGGTCCCTCTCCTTCGGTGGTTCAAGGAAGGCAAGCTTCCCCGGGCAAGAAGAGTCAAGACGTCTAGCGCGCAGAGCCAAATCTTTTTGTCCTCGTTGGAGAAGAGCTCTACCGACGCGGGGCCTCCGGCGTCCCCTCGGCCTGCATCACCTTCGAGCAGGGGGAGGAGCTCATCAAGGAGATCCACGCTAGCGAATGTGGCCACCACGCGGCGCCACGAGCTCTCGTGGGGAAAGCGTTCGTCAAGGCTTCTACTGCCCGACCGCCATCGCGCAGACGCCATTCGAGTCATCCGACATTGCGAGGGATGCGGTTCTTCACCAAGCGAGACGCATCTCCCGATGCAGTCCCTCCAGATGATCCCTCTCACCTGGCCGTTCGCGGTCTGGGGGCTCGACATGGTAGGACCCTTCAAGAGGACCGCCGGGGGCTACACGCACCTCCTCGTCGCCATCGACAAATTCTCCAAGTGGATCAAGGTCATGCCCATCGCAGCGGTGCCGAGGCGAAGAGACTGTCAAGTTCTTCACCGGCATCATCCACCGGTTCGGGGTCCCGAACTCCATCATCACCGACAACGGCACGAACTTCGTGGGAGAAGTCTTCATCGACTGGTGCAGCGACCACGACATCCGCGTCGACACGGCCTCTGTCAGCCACCCGAGGACCAACAGGCAGGTGGAAAGAACTAACGGCATGATCCTGCAGGGTGTGAAGTCACGCAACTTCAAGAGGCTCGAGAAATATGCCCGCCGGTGGCTCACCGAGCTCCCTTCGGTCGTATGGTGTCTTCACACAACGCCAAGCAGAGCCACGGGGCGGACGCCGTTCTTCCTCGTTTTGGATCCGAGGTCGTGCTCCCCACCGACCTCGAGTATGGCTCACCCCGCGTCCAGGCTTTCAATGAGCACAACAACCAAGCGGAGCTCGAAGACGCCGCCCGATCAGCTCGACAAAGCTCGAGACATCGCCCTCATCCACTCGCCAAGTACCTGCAGTCCATGAGACACTACCATGACCGCCACGTCAAGGGACGAGCTTTCAGCATCGGTGACTACGTCCTGCGCCGAGTCCAGAGCTCAAAGGACAAGCATAAGCTCGCGGCGCCATGGGAAGGTCCCTTCACCATCGACCAAGTGCTGAGGCCGGGCACATACAAGCTCAAAGACCACCAAGGCCGAGTCCTCACCAACGCGTGGAACATCGAACAGCTATGTCGCTTTTACCCCTAAATGTATTTCGAAATGTTGTAGCCGCAAGAGCTCAATAAAAGCACAAATTCGATGCAAAAAATATGTGCAAGCATTTCGAATTCTTTCCTTAGCTCGCTTGAGCAACGGCTGGCCTTCGCCCCGGCAAAGACCCGCCCTTGCTCGGGGGCTACAAGGAGCGGGGTGCACACCCCACGCCTTTAACACACCGTTTTTTTGCAAAACTTACGAGCTCGAGCTCGGCGACAAGCTCAAGCTCACGAGCTTGCACCCTCTTCTCTTAACTCGAACGATGTTCAAACGACTAAGTCATGAGCTCATTGCTTTAAAGCATGGGCGATCGCTTAACGACCTCCCGTGCCCCCGTGGCGGCGAGGAATGGCCCGCCATCCGACTTTCAAACATGAGCTCACAAAAGGTCAAAGTAGAGACAAAGTACGATAAAAGAGGAAAGACGGTTTTCATTAAACTACCATACGAAGTTTTTACATTTTGCCTCAACCATGAGGACTTGAAAGCTCACGACAAAAAAGAGGCTTGTCCTCGAGCTCCTATTCTTGCGCCAGAGGGTCCCGAGTCACCGGCTCCTTGGCAGGGGCGTCCTGCGCAGCTTCCTCCTCCTCGGCGGGCTCCTCGGCCGCTCCACCTCCGCCGCCGGGGGGGGCTCGAAGACGTCGAGCTCCTCTAAGAAGAAGCTTGAAGAGCTCGACGGACAACTCCGCGGGGTCGTAGCTTCTCGCAACGGCGCCTTCGCTTCCACATCGGCGTCATCGACACCCGGCGGCCACCCCGTCTTCACAATGTTGACCTCGATCCTGGGGTAGTGGGCAAAGACGACACTGACCGCCTTGTGGACAACACGGCCCGCATCCTCCGTCACCTTGCGCGGGATGAGGGACACCCGCTCGACCGGGTCCGCCACATCTTCCACCCCGAGGACATCACGAGGCGGCCCACGACCTCGAGCGCGAGCCCGTCATGAGCGCGCTTCGAGCTCGGCCTCCTCCATGGCCTTGGCAGCACGTTCTGGAGGCTTCCGAGCTCTTTCCGCACGTCGACGAGGTCGCCGGTTCTCTTCTTCAAGTCTGCCTCCTTCTCCTGCAGCATGAGCTGCGTGTGCTTCGAGGAGGCTTCGGAGGAGGCGAAGCTCGCGGCCCCTCGGTCCCACAAGCTCCGGCGTCATCTTCAGAGAGAGCTCTATTTCTCACCTACAAGCAAAGACATCAGGTTAGAACACGAGTTGCAAGACCACGAGGACTTAAGACAGAAGACGACCGCCTACTTACTCCACAGCTCGTCATAGAGCTCCTGCTCATTGCACCACAACTCATGGTTCTCGGCCTCCGGCCCGATCCTTCTCCACCTCCGAGGCGCGGAGCATGCACCACAGCTCCGGAAGCTTCATGGTCATAAGCGAAGCCCCGCCGACGAGGACAATCAGCCCCAAACGCTAAAGAGCAAGACAAGTAAAACAAGAGCAGGAGCACTCACTCTCGAGGCTCGGTGTGTCGCCGGTGGAGCCGCCGGCGATCTCCCCTCCTTGTCCTTCCGGGAGGGACTCCGCTCTGCTCAGCGCCGAGCGCCGAGCCCCTTGTCCTCAAGCATCCTGGCGGAGGGAGTCGAGCTCTTCCTTCATCTTCTCGCTTGTCGCGCCAGAGCGAGCTCGAGCTCCTCCTCCCGCCGAGACGCCTCCCGCAGCCGCGGCCTCCACTTTCTCCTGGGCCTCCCGAGAGGCGTGCCCTCCCGCATCACTGGGACGAACTTGGCGACATCCTTCGCCCGGCGCTCGAGGAACCGGTGCTGGAGTTGTGTCGAGCCGAGCTCGGCACACATCTCCGCGCACAGCTCTGTCAGCCTCCCGACGAAGCCGCCGGCCCTCAACGAAACCTCCATCGCCCGGTTGTACCCCGCGATGGCGTCCCGCACACCCCCGAAAAACATGAACACATAAGCAAGCCGGGAAAGCGTAAAAGAAGTCCCTAGCGCCAAGGCGGATTCAAACCTCGACAAGACGATGCGCACACAACTCGCCGGCACCGACCGCCCACGACCGGGACCTCCGGGCGGTGAAGGTGGGCTGCCGGCGCGATCCGGCAAAGACCGAGGGTAGGGACGACATCCGTGCCCACGGGGGAACGCCGATGCGCGACATAAGACGGATGTCCTCATTCCCCCAAGCTTGACTCCCGCCCGTCGAGAAACGGCACCAAGCCGGCCCGGGCGACGGCCGAGCCGCCGCTTCGCACCTCCGAGACCTCATCCTCGCCTTGCTCGGTCCTCCCCGCCGCCTCGGCGTCCTCGTCGTCCGAGATGTTGACGATCGGGTGCTCTACGATGGTCTCCCCGGCCGAGGGGATGGACCTCGACCTCGGGCAAGCTCAAGACGTTCCTCGACGGCCGGAGTCTCCTCCGGGACCTCCTTCTCCGCCTCCGCCGCCATCGAGGAGCTCGCCGCGGCTTGAGTTTCGGCGCCTTGGCCACCCCGGCGGTCGCCGGCCGAGGCTCACCGATTGAGCTCAACACCGCTTGCGCGCCGCCTCGCCCATGAGGATGGATGACGCCGCGACGAGTCTGGGGGGCACGGGAAGCCCCTCCCGCCCCGATGACCAGCGCTGGAAGTCGCGGCGCTGGTGGACAGCAACCCTTGAAGGGAAGAGCGCCATCATCTTCGACCCCGTCGCCGCGCCCGCCATCTTCAACCCCGAGTTCGTCGTCAAGCTCGCCGACATCGCCTCTGAGCTCACGGGCAATGAGCTCAACGATGACGGCATCGTCGAGCTCGCCGTCACTAAGCTCGAGCCCATGCCGGCCGAGCTTGGCACGTCCGTCCTCAGGTGTTTCTCGGGGTACGCCGCCGCCGCCCTGAGCATGATCAAGAGTCAACATACACAACCAACGACTGCGACCTACAGCAACACGGGGGAAAAGCTTACGGCGTGGCCACCCCTCTTCTTCTTCTTCTATGCCTCGGCTGCACCGGAACCCCCGAGTTGTCTCGATCGAAGCATCCGCCCTGCGTCGGGGGCTTGGGCACCGGAGCAGGTTGAGACCGAGGAGCGGGCACCGCCGCTCGATGGGGCCGCCGGGAGCAGCGAGCTCGCGGGCCCCGATGAGGTCCCGACTTCTTCATTGCGGCGCGCCGCCGACGCCGAGGGCTCCCCCGCAGCTCGACGCCGGTCTCCACCTCCTCCATCGCCTGCTCGCCACCACCGCTGGGCGAGCGCCTCCTCATTCGAGACGGGGCCCTTTGGGCGTTGGCAAGCGCGGGCACGCCCTTTCAAGAAGAGGGGATGGGAGCCAAGGACTCCATCATGCCGACCTCTGAGCTCAAGCTCATCACAAGACTCAAGACAGCGAAGAAACGAACTAAAGTAAAGCGACGAGCACTTACCCGCCAAAGTCTCCGGATTTGGGAGGATCTGGGGGAGCTCCCGGCGCCCTCACCCCCTTCTTCATCACCTGGTCCATCCACTACTCCACCGGGTCGACGGTAAGCCCGGGGGCATTCGCTGTCCCCACGAACGGGCGGTCCTCCTCCTTCATCTCCCAGATTCAGAGAGCTCGACGCTGGAGAGGTACCACCACCTTGGACAGCCAGGCCTCGATAATGTGGTTCACGGTCAGCCCGGCGTCGCGGAGCACCTTGACCTTGCCCACCGCCCCGCTCCACCTCGCTCCGTGGTGGTGGTCGTATGGCCCATCACGCCACAGCCTTGCTCGCGGTGGCGAAGGTGTGGCCGGTGAACCGCGTCGGGATGGGAGGGTCGGTCTTGAGGTAGAACCACTCCTCCCTCCACCCAGGATTGGCGGACGGGAAGTCATCCTCGGGGAAGGACTCACGGAACTTCCCTCCGCGCAGCTGCATCGTGACGCAGGCGATCAGGGCCGGGCCACCTCCCTTGCCCGGCAGAGGCTGGATCTTCACGTAGATGAAGTGCTTGAAGAGCTCCCAGTTGGGAGGGATCCCCAACCACCCCTCGCAAAGCATGGTGAAGGCGGAGAAGAGCAACACCCCATTCGGTGTTAGATGCTAGAGCTCAATGCCCCAGTACGAGATGAGGCTTCGGAAGAAGTCGTCCGCGGGCATGCCAAGCCCGCGCTCGTGGAAGGCCACGAACGAGACGACATACCCCGGCGGCGGATTAGAGTCGCATGGGACGCCGATGGGATGATCCACTCCTCCGCCGCCGTGCGCGGATAAGGGAGCCCGCCGACGACGCTGCATCTCTCGATCAACGCCTCAGTCGCCGTCGAAGGCAGCCAGGAACCCATCTCTCAGCCTCAGAAGCGGGTCGCCGGTGAAGCAGGGGAGACGGGGATCGATCTATGAGCAAAGGTGGCGATTGAACTCTCTTTCTATCTTTGTGAAGGAAGGCAAGAAGTGGGAAGGTGAATCCGTTCCCCGATCTCTACCTATTTATAGAGCTCGCGCGGCGGAGGCGCCGAGGTGAAACCGCCAAGAGGGCCCTCCCCGCGTCACATCCGCCCGCAACGGACGCCACAAGATCGACGCCGCCTAACACCGGCGAAAAAGCTGAACGGTCGCGGCATTAATGGGATAGCTCTCAGCCAACGGTAAAAATCCTAACGGTAAGATCCCAACGGCTATTTTTTACGCAGGGTGAAAATCCAAGAGCTCGGCACAACGGTCAAATCGCCGAGCTCCGAAAAACAGAGCTCGAAACACGAGCTCCCCGTCTCAGGGTTCGAAGGCTAGCTCAGCTCGAGAGCTCCGAGAGCCGCCTTGCAGACATCACGACCGAGGAGCGCCTTGCGAAAGCGGCATCGACGGCCCGCGCCTTGAGCTCTCGAAAGGGCTCGGGGGCTTTTGCTCGCGCGCGTCCGGGTCGCTGAGGGCCACGGTCAACTCCGAGCTAACCTCACCCGTGAGGAAGCACCTCACCCCCGGGCGTCACCCAGGGGCTCGAGAACCATGGAAGTTGAGCTCTCAGAACTTGAGGTCGATCCGCTAGCAGATCGTACGAATGGGCACGAGCTCGGGCCTCACTCGACTATCCGACGGCAAGACACGGGCGCCGATCTTGGCTAACGAGGCAAGATCGAGCTCGAGTCTCACCACCCGCCAGCCAGAGGATCAGGTCAACGAGCCCACGAAAATTCTAAAAAGCCTCCGCGAGAACCTACTGTTCTCACGGAGCCTCGGGGGCTACACCCGCGGGTGCGACAAACATCCATCCCAAAACAAGGGTCCCCTCCGCGAGAGGAGCCGCCGCGCAAACAGCATCTAGGAGAAACCTCTTCTCTCCCAAATGCTCGGGGGCTACTGTGGGGGATCGATATTTGGGACACCCATAGAAGAGCTCCCAACTCGCTATCAACGAGCAAACACGACTCCGGGTCCCGGTCGCACGAGAGACGTGACAAGACAAGGCGTCCCACCGCGGCGCTCAAAGCCTTCACCACACATGAGCTCTCACAAGACGAGCGAGCCTCCTCCTCGTTCGAGCTCTCCCCATAACGAGCTCCCCCATCTTCATCACACTCGACCTCGTTCGGGGACCTCTTTCCACCTCGCTCGGGCTCCCCCGCGACGAGCCTTACAACGACGACCACAGAGAGCTCATCCGCCTGCCTTCTCAGAGAAGCCTGCGGGTACAGGAGTTGGTCAACTACTCCCGACAAGCTCAACAACTCTTCGACGACCACTTTGTAGCCACGCCGGGCTACAGAGGGAAAGGGCTGTCAGCGATCACCCGCCATGCCCCCGTCGACTCCAACAACTCCGCCACAGTCTTGGGGCGGTACATACGCAGTACACCCTCCCCATCCTTATGGTACGGGCGCGCCCATGCCGAGAAGACGTCTTCCAACTACGATTAGAGATGGGGCGACGCCTGACCACCGCCCAAACGACGATTCCCGCGTACGGCGGCGATGACCAATTTCGACACCCGAAGTGCCGGTGCTTTCGGGAGCTCGCCCGCGCGGTGAGCTCATCCGAGCTCTTCCCCGCATCTACCGCCCCGTACATGTATTTTTGTTTCTTCAAGTCTTCAACCCGAGGGGAGCTCATGTTCCCTGCCCCCCTTGCGACAATAAAAGGGGAGGTAGGCCTCCGGGTTGAGGCAGGTTCAACACCCGGCCAGTAGCACTCACACACGCACCCACACTCGATATTGGCACTAGCCTCAATCACAGAGACTTGGGAGCCCTCTCCCTCTCTCGATTTGCTTGTACTAGCCCCGGTATGAGCGTTTGAGCTCGGATAGTGATCACACTGGACTAGGGAGCGTGATCTTGCCCCGAACCAGAATAAATCTTGTGTCATTATCTCTAGAGCTAGGCCATCGGAGCACGCATTAGCCAGACATTACTGTGACGGTGGTATTAGACCATGACAATGCTGGCTATATGTCTGACCCTCATAATGCAAAGTCACAAACTGGTTTTGTTTTTCTCTGTGGAGGTGCAGCCATTTCCTGGCGGTGCAGAAAGCGAGACTTTGGTTGCGACATCTACCAACCACTCGAAATAATCGCCTTTATATGAAGCCTCACGTGAATGTGTTTGGCTATGGTGAATGATTGATCACATCCAGAAGTCATGTGGCATGGAAACTATCAACACCCCCACCATTATCTATGAAGATAATGCGGCTTGTATTGCACAGATGCATATGGGCTATGTCAAGAGCAATCTCACGAAACATATTGCTCCTAAATTCTTCTATCCTCATGAGCTCCAAGAGAGTGGAGAAGTGGATATCTTGCAAGCTAGGTCGTGTGACAATCTGGCAGATTTGTTCACAAAATCTCTGCCTGCCTCTACCTTCCACAAGCATGTTCGTGGGATTGGCATGAGACGACTTAGAGAGTTGCAAGGTTCAGGGGGAGAATTCCCCGGAAAGCATAAGCTCATGAACTTGACCCCGAAGGTCACAGGTTGGTCCTGAAGATCCGACCAAAGTATCAACTGTTGTACTCTTTTTCCCTTGATGAGTTTTATCCCACTGGGTTTTCTCATGCAACGTTTTTAACGAGGCAACAGGTGCAATTCAAGCCGGTGCATGCGATGTACTCTTTTCTCCTACTCTTTTTCCCACTCGGGTTTTGTGAGGAGTTTTTAACGAGGCATTGACGTAGCACTTAATTGGCCAAGGGGGAGTGTTATGAATGAGTTAACAAACAGTGAAAAGCTGAACTCATCATTATGGCCAATTAATGTACAGCAGGAGGAGTTCATCACTGTAGCAAATTTGTATGCATCCTTATTGTCCCCCTATAAAGAGGATCACTCTTGGCTGATGTAAAGTGCTGTGAAGTAATAAGAAATAACAGAGCTACTCTTCTCCTCCTATCCTGTGTCCTGCTTTGTTCTTGTTGTGTTCTTGCTGTTCTTAACACGCAATACAAGAGCTGATTTCTAACAGGATCTAGATGAAGCAATGCCATACGGGACTCATTATTACATCGCAGTCTCAAGGCAACATAGGTACAACGTAACAACAGAGTGTTTAAACATTACACGCGGTGAGTTGAATAGAATAGAGTACAGTACAATAATAGCAGTGATGAATAAACTTTGATGATCAGTGTAACAACAGTAAGCAACCTATTTTTTTTGACGGAAACAGTAAGCAACATATTGTTCTTGGATGGGAGTATGTGCATGTCTTCACGTGTTGTGGATAGCCTGAATGCATGGATCTTCTTCTAATTCATCACACTCGCCGGTCTGCACGTGCACGCAGGTCAATACAGTGATAATTAGTTCATCGTCAGCATTTGGTTTTTGAAAAGCAATCAGCAGAGGATCTGCCGCCAGGCACGTTTTAATAGGGAAGATTAGCCCACCAGCATGTTTTCTATATATAGTAATGTAAAAATCAGAGATGCACGCACGAGAATATAGAAAAGCCATTACATCAAAACAGTTGCGTTCTCCACATAGGTGAATAGTGGGCGAGTCGGGAGCACGTCGACAGTATTTTGGAACACGCTCTTGATCAGCGCAGCATCAACCTCGCCTTTTTCTATCGTTTCGCTACTGAGCCATGCCCTGCATACACATATTTGCTGGAGGCCCTCGAGGTGCTGGAGCCCTTCAGGCGTAGCCCTGTCCCAGTCATCCATACTGATTTTCAAACTGAGCTGTCGTAGGTTGCGCATTGCCCCGGCCTCAAATGTCAGGGAGGATATCCCATCACAGTCGAACATAAACCACTTGACAAGAGTAAATAATCCTTTTCCTATCACGATCCTTGTGACCGGGACATGTACAATCCGCAGGGTGAGTCTGATGAGGGAGGGTAGCATTCCAATCATGGCAATGTCTTCCTTGATTATTTGCTTGGCTGCAAGGTACAACTCCTTGAGGCTGCACAGGTGGCCAATCCACCTAGGAACAATGGAGAAGTACCAGCCTCTCAGGTATAGCCGCTCAAGGCTACCAGGAAAAGGAGTGGGAAGCAAGCTCAGCGCATCAGCGCAGTATGCAACAGTCCTACCTGCTGACCATATCACCTCAAACGATTTGAGGTTATCAAGTTTCTCTAGAGAAGTGCACAGAGCAGGCATCCATCTTGGCTTCCGCAGAGATTCTAATTGCACTACTTTGTCCACTTGAAAGCAAACGAGAGATAGCTCAAACAAAGCTGTCAGCTTGCCCAGGTCTGTAATACTTTCCAGCGAGCTATGCCCCACATTGAAGCCCCACAAAGTGCGCAGTTGTTTCATGCCATCAATCCCACAAGGCAGTCCAATACCAGCAAACCGTGCAACACTTAGATGGGATAACCGCGGCAAATCATTAAATTCCAATGGAATCCCATGAGGTTCCCGCTGAGATAAATCTAAAGTCTCCAAAAGCCGCAAACCCTTTATCTGAAGTTGTTTGCTTAGTTTTGCCGTGGAATATTCTGCCCTGAATCATTAAATATCTCAGATGACACAACTGGTTGATGATACCGAAAAGGTCCATTTCAATCTGAGTCCCACCAAAGGAAAGGTGTAATACCCGCACAAACTTGAACTCCCATCAGAGAGGTATCCACTTTGACTGTCCTGTCAATATGGTAAAAGAACGTAAATGTGAAAGGTTCCCAACACTGGCCTTATTAGCCGTTTCGCTATCCTCTACACCTTTCAAGTCGAAAGTGAGTCGACGAATAACCTTTGTCTTGCCCCTGTTGCCACCTCATGTGGATCATTTACCAAAATGAGAAAATTATCTTCCTTGCACTTCCGTAGAATAAGGTCTAGCATCATATCATGTACTCTACACATCAATTCTTCTTGACCTTCATATGACCAAAGTTGGATCATGCTCCGGTTAACTAGCTCATTGAAATAGCTCTCAGCAACATCCCAAACATTTAGCCCACCACGTTACTCACAAACCCTTTACGCCACCCATCGCCCCGACTAACTCGACCCTTCTAATTTCGTGATCCTCCGGGTAAGTACCAAGGTACAAAAAGCACGCCTTTAGGTGAAGAGGTAGATGCTTGTAGCTGAGATCCAAGATATACATCATCTTTTCATAGTCAATGTTTGATTCTAGTTCTGGGGCTAATATATTCGGATGTACTCCCATGCCTCCTTAAGTTTTGTTTGTTGGGAAGCTAAAATACCAGCTATAGTTATGATTGCAAGTGGCAGACCACCACACCTGTTCAAGATTGCACATGAAACCTCTTTGAATCCAGAAGGGCAATCATCTTCAGATCCAAATATTCTGGTAAAGAATAATTTTCTTGAATCGCTCACTCGGGGTCTTCATATTATGAATGCTTCCGCTGGTGGCACAGCATCTTTCGCCACCTTATCATTCCGTGTGGTTATCATGACTCGCTTATAGTAGTTATTTTTGTGGGAAAGCACATTGAATGGCATCCCATGCTTCCATTTCCCACAAATCGTCAACTACGATGAAGTATCCGCACACAAATATTTCACAGAGAGCATACGGTGTTAAACTCCATATGTAATAACACTCGAGCTAACAACACACATGCTTACACAGGTACTTCAGAATGTGTAAATTATCATTCAAACTAGTAAAATAAATGCATAGTCAAACGCACGGTACGGTGGTATATTAATTTAAGGCCGACTATCTACTTGCCTTTGGAAACCCACCTGATTATAAAATGTTACTATAAAACGGGCTGTATTGGTTGCATATAAAAAGAGCACTCCTAGGCGTACAAATCATTTGAATACAGCAGTGCAAAAGATACACTAGGATTCATGTTGGTCAATTTTTCTTCAGCTTGACTTGATTTTTTGAAAATATTATCAATTGTTGGATCTTCAAATAATTTTATTATGAAAATATATTCAACGATCTAGCTAATACTAATTATGTACCAAAAATGTATTTTTTTCTCATATATATTAGTCAAAGTTAGAAAAGTTTGACATTTTGGGAAGTAAGAATGACACTTTCTAAGAGACAGAGGGAGTAGATTTGTTTTCTGTAGGGGAGGTTGAAGATTATAATCGTTACTACTCCTTATTCCTAGATATATATGTTGTTTAGTTTTGTTTTAAATCATCTGTAACATCAGATGAGTTTTCTAAGATATATATCGTTTAGTTTTGTTTAAATCATCTGCAAAATCAAATTACTTTCATTAAATCTAGCATGAGATGTATTAATTGATAGTGTGTGATTAGTATTTTACATCTTATATCTTTATATTTTCATAAACTTGAATTAGTAAAAATTAGAGAGATTTTATTTGACTCGAATAAACTAAAATGATCTACATTTTCGAAACAGTGGATATTACAATTTTGTAAATAGAGGACATTGGCCACACTAAAGATAGGAAAGTCAACAAATGCTCTTTAATCTTAAAACAAAACAAATATAGTTTAGGCCAAAACCTAAGTAGAGAATCAAATAAAATATCGGTCACAAACTTTATTGATTAATATATAATTGTAACCCATGTTATGTTTTTTCCTTCATGTATCGTACTCATAACAGTGGAGAATTTTCGTTAAAAACACATGCATATTTACATGAAGTACCTTTTATCCCGTAAGTGTTTTTCGAGGGCGTCGACTAGGTCTTGCTCCACAAAGCAGTCAAGAGAATAGTGTCGTAGTCCAAGTTCAAACAGTATTCTCTTTAGGAGCTTGGTAATGTCCGGTTTTCGGGAAACACACACAAGTGCCTTGCAATTGAATTGCCCTTCAACTTGACGATACACCTCATTAGCAAGGGTGGTCTTGCCCAAGCCTCCAAATCCTACTATTGACATGACCTTGAGCTGTTGCTCTTCATCATTAACCCATTTAGAAAGCTCTCCTCGTTTTGGTTTTCAAGGCCCACAAGGTCCGCTGAATCTTTGGAGAGTGCAGACAGCCGAGGATCGACAACCACTGGGGTTGTACTAGAGATGCACACATCAAGCTTGTACCTCTCTCGACGTTGACTTGTTTGGATCACACGAGTCTTGATCTTCTTAATCTGATTGGCTATGCGATAACGATCCTTCATAGTTTCTCGAAAGCCCGAAGCTTTCTGGAGGAGCCCTACCTCTTCGCTGGCCTCACCAACACGGGTGCATGAAGTCATCAATACAATCTTCGATGTCATAAGACATTTCTATTATATCCTTCCTCCATGCCTTGGCCTCGCAAATCAAGTCTGTCAGCAGCATCCATCTTCTCAAGTAGAGCTTCCATGGGCGGAGCTCATCCCTAAGGAAGGACACCTCCTTCCGAAGACCCTTGATTTTCTTGTACTCATCGCCCATCAGGGTGCCGAGCTTTTCCAGGACTGGTTTCATCACTCCCATTGAAACACTCACAGCAATACCGGGCGGCTGCCATATCGCCGTATGCAGGCACTGGTTCCGTATATACCACGGCGGCAACAGCTGGGTCGATCAGAACTCAGTTCGGACCTGGGTGGTGTGCAGATATGCTGAATCAGTGCCTGCAGGAAGGTGAACATGAGAATCGACGTGGAAGAAAAAACTGAAGTGAACAAAAAAAAATGAGGTGAAGAGCACATGATGGTGGCCAGCTGCTAGTCCTTTTTTCAGGTCATCATCAAATACTACATACCACATGAGCGCTAAATTCAACAAAACAGATGAGTCAAATTAAATCTCACCAGGTCTTAACAGATGAGAGGCGGGTGGACTCAAAATCTGGTGACCTGCCCTCCCATGCCATAAATCTGCAGAACTGTAGAAGCGCAGAGAGAACCTGGGTTTGTGAGGAAGCACTGGCTCACTAGATCAGGTATCTCCTTCGTCGGAACACAGCAGGATTATAGTAGGAAGCAGCAGCTATACTAGATCACTCCCATGGAAACACCCACTACGGCCGCAGCTGCCGTCATTGCTAAGCCAAACTCCCAGGTACCAGCTTAATACTGGAGGAGCTCAGATGTTTGAGTGGATATAACCTGCTGAATGATAGGCCGCAGGCTAGCTTTTGTGGGTGTACCCTGATATATAGACAGTTCGAATGATAGGCTGCAACAAATGAAGGTGGGTAGTGAGTGAGAAATCGAGGAGCCGCGTGTAGATCTATGAAGTAAGATAGCGTCAACGTTGAAGCTGTTCCGGAGTTTGATGAGCTCACCTACGTATATAGATTCGTTGAGTGCATTTTTGGAGCATATATAGATGTGCGCTCGTCGTCGATTACGAGGATATCTCATGTCTGAGACGGATCATCAGGACAAGTAAATCAATAATTAATCCAAGTAGCAGCCCATAGTCTGGAGAGATCCGAAGAAATTAAACGTGAGAAGTGAACGGATCTAAATTCTAAAACAAGCTAAGGATCGGATGAAGCAGAACTGAGAAAGTGATTTTTACCGTCGATTCAATTCGTGGCACCCAACAACCAAAGAGAACGAGATGGGGATAAATATGATAGATCAGCCGTGCCAAACTCTCGATCTCAATTGAAACTTTTTAGCAAGGAAGCACTTGCTTAGCAAGGAAGATGAGGGTAGGAAGCAGAAGCAGGCAGCCAGGAGGATTAGGTAGGAAGAAACGCGATTATTACTCTGGATTATTAGGGGAGACACACCACAACTGATAGTGAGTTGTGACCCATCTGCCCCCAAAGCTGCTGGCCAATAACGAATACAGTACGTGCGTGAAAAGAACCAAACCAACAGAGTAGGTGGGGAAACAACCGAGAAATTATACTCACCTATGTAATCGTCGGTACGTGCTTAACAAGCATCCGCATCTGCCCCGGTACAGACTAAAATATGATGCCAAAATAAGGCCGGTCTTAACTTTCACTTGTGAATAATGTAAGCTACTAGTACTACCGACAAAAGGTACAAACCATGCACTCTGCTTTCATCATCATCTTCTTCTTTTTGCAACTGAAGAATATTAATTGAAGGCATCCAAGGTCACACTAGTCAATATAATAATTTCACAATTGGACGCCTTTATCTATCTAATAATGCAGGCATGCAGCATCATCTCGAGTGGTGATGCTCACTAAATTAGTGAGTGAATGACTAGTGACAAATAACTTCTCACTTGAGAACCAAATTGGTGAACAAGTTCCTTTGGCCACTTTATACAAGGTAACTATAATTTGTTCAAGAGTCTAGAACCAAATTGAACAAGGCCCTTTGGGCACTTTATACTATATATCGTCTGTTTGGTTTCTTCAGGGTCAACTACATGGCAATCATGTCACTGTAAAAAAACATTCAGTCAATTTTAAGTTCAGAGCAAAAGGTACCACCATGTATGAGTCAATATGAGCTCTGTAAAAACGAAGTTCAGATTCTACCAAAGCTTGAGCACAAGAATATAAGCAAACTCTTGGGATTTTGCGTGGAAAGAAGGGAGAGGATCGTAGTCTATGAGCACATGGAAAATGGGAGCCTTGAGGACGTCATGTTTGGCATGTCTACTAATACAGACATTTTGTATTCTTGTATGCACAGTTTGTTTCTCTGTTTAAACAACCAAATAACTTGTCATGGCCATTTTGAACATCTTGCAGTGCGCATGGGAGCAGGGTTCACAGTTGACTGGCCTACATGCTTCCGTATAATTGAAGGGGTCGCACAGGGCGCAGTTTACCTACACAATCATTCCAGGCTACGCATCATCCACAGAGATTTGAAGCCAAGCAACATTCTACTGGATTCAGATATGATTTTGGATTGTGAATAAGGGATGGTTTTGTTCCATACGTTGCATTGTCGTCAACAATAAAAGCACAGTAGGGGATTTCCCCTCCTGTTTACCCTTAAAAAACAATACAAGTTGATTACAAGTTCATACTTTTTCTTCAACTGAATCTTACGAAGTCGTTCAATCACTGGATTTATTGCACCGAGTACATGAAAATGGTACATTGTCAACAAAGACCGATGTGTACAGCTGTGGTGTCACGGTGCTTGAAATAGTCAGCGGTAAAAGATGGACGCAGCCACTTCAGAAGACATATTACCGAGATCTACTCACATGGGTATTAAAATCCTGTAAGGACCAAAATTTTACCGTCGGGGAGGGTGTCCACGTCGCTCGGATTCACCTGATTGGTCCTTGTTTTACCTTTTTACTGTGGCGGGCGCACCGTGGGCCGTCCGATCCAACGGCACTGCGTGCATCGTGGCGCTCTCCACAGTCGTCGTGGTACTTTTCTCCCCCGCCATGTGTTTTTGCAGATAGGTCCCTTCCTTTTTCGTCGAATCGTGTTCGGTCCGGCCAGGCCCTCGATTCTTGTATATGTGCCTGGATTTTTTTGCACGAAAGACCTCATATTATGAAAATCCTACGCTCAAAGAAGAGAAAATTCGGAGAACGTGGCGTTTTTTACGTTTACCCGCCCGACTTGGAATTTTTGCGAAAACCCCTTTCCATATATAAGCGGAACACACCTTGCTTCAAAAGAAAAAATAATAATAATCGCCCCTGCCTCCCACACTCGCCCGTCCCCAGCTCTCTTCTCTCGCGCTCTCCGCCCGTCTGCGGCGGCGGCCTCCTCCCCCCGCCGTTCTCCTCCTCCCCGGGCGCCGCCCTCCTCCTCCCTCCCCCCCGGCGTGCTCTCCCCTTACTCGGTGCGCCTTCCGTCGTCGTCAACTCGGCCGCGTCCTCAGCGAAACCCTAGAGGCGGCGCTGCGCCGCTTTGCAGTGCCGCCGCTCCAGCCTCCGCCGTCTCCGGCCCAGCCTTCAATTGCTCCGGCTCCCTCTTTCTCCATCCCGCCATGGCAGCGGCGCGGCCGGCCTTCAGCGCCGTCAGCTCACCGCGGCGCCGCCGAGATGAGCGACACCCCGTGGTGCTGCGCCACGCCGGAGACGGACAAGTGGCCATCTCCGCCTACCTCAGCCGCCCGTAGCCCCCGCCGGCGCCAAAGGTACCAAATTTTCTAACCCTAACTTCCTCTTATCTGGTTTGATACGTGTACATCGCAGAACTGTAAAAATTGTACGAGATTTCTCTCGATCCTGAAGATCGTAATACATCTTTTCCCTAACATCTGAAGATCGTAATACATCTTTTTCCTAAAATTTAGACGAGATTACCATAATACGTGCAAACCCATAGTGCTAGTGTGTGTGCTTTGTTAAGGTTTGAAGTGCGGGAAAAACACATTCAGTCTTGTACTTCTACATTCTTCTGCTCTTGTAGCAAAAACTACAGCACTGAGTTCGTTTTTTTTTCCTGGTTCCTTTGTCCAGGTTCAGTAAACTGCTATGGATGCTAGCTAGCGCAGGATGGACAACATAGAGATTTCCTATGCCTTGGGTGCCATTTCTTATTGAGTTTATTGTGGGTGGATTACAAAGTCTGATAAATATTCTAGATTCAAGATCTTGGTGGATCTGGCTAATCAGTTGATCTATGATTTTTGGCTCATAAGGTTAGATCTCTTAGGTGTCATTTCTTAATACGAGATACACATAGATAATTACTGAGTTCATGAGACATGCAAATTCTGGGAAAGGGAGAACCAAGTTCCTTAACCATTTAAGTAATTTTCTTTTTTATCGTTTTCTCATCCAAATGCATAAGCAGTGCTGCTGCTTATTGTTATTGTTTTCAGAATGCCAGTGTGCTCAAAATGACCTCTCGAAGTTTCATAATATTGAAAAAGTAGGACATATTAATCTCACTGTTCTATATTTAATTTCAGGTAATGCACATTCTGATTAGTTGTCGTCTGGTCTCTGGTGTGTGCAAAGCCTGATCTCGCAGAACTTCACAATACTAAAAGGTAGGACATGCTACTGTCGTTGTTCTATATTAAGCCTGTAAGATTAGGAAAAAAAAATGGGGCCTTGAAATAGGGGTGTATTAGTTTATAAGTCAACCTGTTACAACCTAATATTGTACTGTCTACATTAGTTTATGGGCAAATCAGTGTTACTGATTTAGAGATTCTTTGTCACACTGATAGTACAATGGCCACTACTTTGATATCTTGGTCTTCTGTTTAAGACTTTGTATTTTTCATTCATGTTACTTGCACTCAGCCAAAGAGACATCTTCCAATAAGGCAATTATTGTTCTCAAGGTTCTTTTGCTGTTCTCTTTTTAAAAAACTTAACCTGTCATTTTAGTGTTGTCCCATAAACGTGCTTCATAGGTTCTTTTGCTATTCTCTCTTTTAAAAAATTCACCTGACATTTTAGTACTGTCCATTAAATGTGCATAGATTCATTAGATTCATTATAATGTGAAGTGTATCGGCTCCTGCAACATTAATCAATAAGAAAATGTATATGAAATCAGCACACACAGAAAAGCATATCTTCTATGGCATGCCATCATCATCGAAACTTTAGTGCTTTTAGTTTGTCGTGGTCCTGGTCAATGTAGTTCTATAGCCTACTCAACAGATATATAGTGTGCCTAGATATTAAAAGCTACCTATTTCTTAACTGAATGTAGAAGCAGAACTATTGGTAAGATTTTCTAGACTGAGAGAATGATCCTTAACTGAAATAAATTTTCTATACATGAGCCATTTCTTTTTTTATTGTGCTATTGTAGTTTCTTTGTTTTATTCAGCTGAACTACATCTGTTGTCGTTGGAAGCTCTAGAGGAACTGCATATGATGTGCTTACATGTGAGGATGCTACGCAATTTTTTTCCTTCGTATATGTGTTCCAATTTGCACCTTGGAATATAGATATGGTACACCTCAGAAGACAAAAAAGATAGATGGTTTAATTTGTTCGATCATAGCTGCCCTTACTTTGTCTATCATGTTCTGTGTGCTTTGTTCGATCATAGCTGCCCTTACTTTGTCTATCATGCTCTGTGTGCTCTGTTATTATACTTCCAGTTAGCACAAACAATAGCACGCAGCGCCTCATGGCATTTTATGGCGTCCTGAAGATATATTACAGCTAAAGCAATTTGATGAACATTGACTAGACTCCTTGTGCTGAACTGCCCTTACATATATTACAGATAAAGCAATTTTATGGCACCCTATGATGGAATTTGGGTCAGCAGCAATCCCATTCATAATTTATCTAGGTGTTACCGCTTCATATCAGCATAGTTTGTCGTCACAACTACAATTGGTATTCTTCGGTTATTAAAAACTAAACATTGCAGTTAACTCACTTCATGAACATTGACTAAATTCCTTGTGCTAAACTGCCCTTACATATCTTTGATTTATTTTTCCCCATGAACAGTACTGCATAAACATAGCCTTTGTGTTACACAGTTAGATATCATCACCACCTTATCTTTTGTAATTGAATGACTTCAGTCTATTGTCTCCACTGCGTGTAGGTCAAACCAGGTATTCTTCTCTGGAGATGGAACCTTGGGTTTGCCCCAACCTCACCATTATTGAAGAGAATGAGAACACCCCCTACAGAGCTCTTCAACTGCAGCATGATGTGTGGCCAACCTCCCAAAGCATATCAGTCAAGATTTGGCATCAGAGATTATCCAAGAGGCAATCAAGCGGCGGTTTAGTCTCACAATATCATTTCATAACAAAGACAATTTCCCAAAAAAGACAGGTCAGCGTTTCAACCACTGGTCTGACCATGCTTCGGCTGTTATGGGCCTAAAATGATCTCACTCCACAATTGTTAATAGCAGGGGGAGAGAAAGATTGAAGAGATTGTTAAGGTGCAAAACAAAGAACACTCCTGTTTCAGATTCAGGGTTGGCTTCAATACGGTAATAACCTGGTCATTTCCAGTTTCCTTGTTGGATGATTGTAGTTACCTAAAAGTTCCGTAATTCCAAGCATTACCAGACCATTACTCTTTCTTCCCAGCTTATCATACTATGTATAATTATTCATGGAAAACCCCACTTATCATGCTATGTATAATTATTCAGCTGTGTACCCAGTGTGACATCAACACTTGTGCTTAAACCCATAAGACAATACAGAACTAAGATCCACCTCCTACACTAGCACGCAAATGCGGCTATCTTTGATTTACTTATGTTATAGAGTTGTTAATGGCCATCCTTTGTACCAGTTCTAAAAAGGAAAATGATGAATCAGACTTTTATAGCCATCTCTTCCTACCTATTCTGTTTCGATTGTGCTTTGCATGAATAACTGTTTGGAGGCTATGTCTTGCTTTTAGTATAGCTTCAGGATCCTTAATTTGAACTTTGCATCTTGCTATTTATTTCACTGTGTCTGTGCAAGCATGCTTAATATATTCCACTAACTTTTGGTCCTTCACTTATTTCAGAAGCTTGGCAGCTTTACAGAGCTGGCATTTGGTGGACGACGATTCTCCATTCCATATATTTGGAAAATCTGCACATGAATGCCATGACAAAAGGTACTCTTCAATGTGTTTATAAATTGTAATAAGACAATTGTTCTTTGAATTTTCTAAAATGCTAGAAAAATATTACGTAAGCTCAATCATATGTGATGTTTGCCTTCCTCTACTAACTTATCGCAACAGTAGGTCAACAAAGCGATTTTTGCATGTAGCTCACTTTACTGTTAGATCACTGAATATTTCTCTGTCAAGATTTAACACCTAACTTTTTGCTTCAGTGATGCACCGTGACCCCTATCTTTTTTGGGGTGAACCGAAGCTGGCGTGGAAGTTGGTCTAAGACCCCCTTTTACTAATGCTTGTTGCCCAAATGAACCTAGGGATTGTATTTAATTATTTTGAACCACGATTTCATGTGAATGCCCTTGACATAAAGTGTTGTACATTTCTTTGTACCTTCTCGTCTGATACAACTGAAATAGAGAGAAATTGCAGTGCTTTTAACATTCTTCAGGTATCAATTCATACCATAGATCATTTTCCTGAATATCATTTTTGGTTACTTAGCGCTCCTAATTGTTATCAAGTGGTAGATCATTTCCCTGTATGTACATATTGGTCGTTTGTTCCATCATTAGACACTACAAAGACTACTCTATCTCGGTTACAACTGTGTATCCAGTGTGATGTAAACATCTGTGTCTAGATCCATAACTATGTGCAATACTGTACTTCCAAAATCTATTCTACCGAAACAGTAGGGGAAGATCCACCTCCTACGCGTTGGCGCGCAAATGCGCGCTGTCTACTAGTGTAGTACATTAATATAAACAACTTTCATATATATATCATCACTCTTGAAAAAAATTCCTTTCTGAGAACATGTACCAGATAGTTTTTCTGAATTTAAAAAGTCACGGTACCATGTATGTTGCATGTATATCATACATGTGTTCTTCCCCAGGCCTTCAACAAGACAACATGTTCCGGCAACAAAATGGTGCAGAGGCTCAAGGGCTTCATGCATCCATCGATGCACGACATCGCGTTCTGTGGCAGGGCCGTGCCACGGTGCCTCTCGTTGCCGACGAGGAGGAGGGTGCTTTCAAAGCAGAGGGAGATGAGGCGGTGTGTCCGGGTGGCCCTGCTCTGCATCCAAGACAAGCCCGAGCGCAGGCCGGACATGCCGGAGGTCACCAGGATGCTGAGCCCCAGGAAGAAGGAGGTGCCCTTTCCTCGCCGGCCTGGATACGCCACGGAGAGCCCGATGTACGCCCGGCGATCGGAGCGCGACGACGCCTTGAGAGTTGAGACTGCAGGCCCAGTTGATGGTCTGATGCTTGTCTACGATTTTGGTAGCATTTGCATACCACCATGTGTTTACATGTATTTACTAAAAAGCGAAATCATTTTACTACAACGTATACATGTCTACACTTTTTTTCAAGAGCACGCCTAGGCGCGTTTTTCATTAAGCAGAAAAGAGTGTTACAGACTATGGTCGATCTGGTAACACGAGTATTACCTGGATCACCATCCCTACTTCTCTTTGGATCTTACACTAGCGATTACATTGGAACAAATTTGCGACAAGAAAGAAATAAAAGGATCAAGGCCTAACTAGCCGACCTCCTCTTCCGCTATCCCTGCCATGTTGAGCTCCATGGTGGAGAGATCGATCCCACCGCCTAGCAGGGCCTCGAAACAACTCCTCTTTTTTCAGTCACCTTGCCCCAAAGGCAACCACGAACTTCTGCTCGATCTCTGAGTCCACGGCCTCATCCTCGACCTTTCGCCGAGCTTACGAAGCAGGACCTTCATGTGCTTGAACGGTTGCATTGGGGGCGCGGTTTAGCTGCAATACGTCCACTCCTCCGAGAGAATGGACCCCGACACCGGGCGTGCGGGAGCGGCGTAGACTGGGCCCATCCTTGAGCAGAGGAGTGCTGAGGGGGAGGCATATCGCTGCCTCCAGCTCCTCCCGGACCGACCGTGTCACGTGGTCAACATTGTCGTCGGAGGAGGGCAAGCACGGCGCGTTGTCGATGTCCGCGTCAGACGGCGGTGGAGCAGACAGGGAGGCTGCCGGCGCAGAAGGCGTCTCTGCGCCAACCTCCTCCTCGATCTGCCTCTGAACCGAGCCCCCACCATCGACCCCTCCGTCCGCACCATCAGCAAGGATAGGTCCATGGGAGGCGACATCGAGCACCTCCGGAATCCCGCGTCCACAACATCCGGGCGGTCACCGAGGGTGCCAGACGGAGGGGACCACCATTGCCGAACGCTGCTGTCGTAGCCATGTGCGGAGAGCATGCTACTGCGTCGCCACCCTCCCCGGACGCCTCCCCATCCACGAAGCGAGCCGGGTCATCCATGGTAGCGATAGCTGTTCGAGCATGATACGGTCGAGTCCGCCGAGTGGTAGCCACTGGAGAAGGCAAGCCCGTTGTGAGGAGGCGGCGATCTCATCCAAAGATCGGGTCGACCCAAACGTGAGGCTCCACCCCTCGAACGACACCAACAAGGTCGGAGGCGATGGCGCAGCTGGCCGGGGATGCGACGGTGATGAACCTGCGACCGCATGCCCGGACGCCGGCGGCGCCGACGGGCGTAGTTCGACGTCGATGACGGCTGCCCTCCACAGGCCCTTGTGCTGGCTCGACCGAGGCCACACGTGGTTTGTGCGCGAGGGTGGCCGCGAGCCCAACGTAGCAGTCGATCGAAGTAGTCGGACATAGGATCGGCCGATGACGATTGTAGCGATCTGGGTTGGGGCGCGGTAGTTGTGTGGCCATCATTCCCTTAGCAGGCCGCTGAAGAACAGGCTCCTGTGCACGGCCAGCAGAGAGGCGCTTGACGGCGCCCGGGCGAGACAAACGATTCCTTGCCCGGTGCGTCATCTTTGGCGGAGGAGACAGCGTGGCGGGAAGTGCATGCGGCGGCGATGTGGCCCTCCGCCAGGCGGTTGAAACAGAGCCCGACGAGGCGAAGTTGGGACGGGCGCCGCTGGAGGGTGATGCGGGCACGACGGCGCCACGGCATCGGCTCACAACAAGAGTGAAGCCGTCGGCATCGGTAGGCGCATCCCCTCGGGGGCGTGGTGCCGAGGAAGCACGGAAGGGTTGCGCGCGGGGACGTCGAGATGCCCCGGCTCGCGGGCCGAGGCGTTGCTTCACTGGAACTCGGCGTGAGTGCGGGGATCAAGGCGGCGATGTGCAGACACACGCGGCGTCCCTTCCGGGGCCGCCGCGGTTCCTCTCTGTGTTCACATAGATGGCAAGCTCGCGCTTGCACACCGTCCTCCAACGGCACCCCGGGCAGAGGGGGCAACAGCGCGTCAACAGCGGGTGCAGCGTGGACCGGAGCTGGCGATGAGGTCGCGTGGCGCGAGATGTGGCAGCAGCGCACCTCCCTCCTCCTCCTCGAGAATTACTCGCACCAAGCGCGTGTTACCGCCGGCGGAGAGGAGGAAGACGGGCGGGATCATCGTCGTCCACAGCGGCATCGACGATGGCGACGAGCACCTCCATCGGCCGCCAGCGGCGGTGGCTACGGTGGCGATGGGGACGCTGGAGCGGATAGAGACAGGGCGGCGACATCCGCAACCGGTCCGGCCTCAAGCTCGCCGAGGCCATGTTCGCCGCCCATGCGTCTTGCGAGTGCGGTTGCGGCGGCGCGGCGAGGGCGCAGGACAGGAGGCAGCTGACGGCGGGGAGGGTCGGACGCTGCGAGGATGGATGGCGGCTGGATCGTGGCCCAAGGAGGCCGCCACATCCACCGACGCGCCCGGCCCAGCGGCGGCGGCCGTCCGGGCTGGGCGCGGGCCCGGCCGACGGGTGGCCGCGGCGCCCATGGCCACCGCTCCCATCTCACAGGAGCGGATCCGCCGGATCCGGCCGTCGCGACGCTGGATCCACCCCTGCGGCGGTGGGGAGTGGCGGAAGCCACCGCCGGCGGGACAGGGGCGGGCGTCCATACGCGGGTCGCCACCACGCGCTGCAGGGACGAGGAGGGTCGGGGTTGGAGAGCGGAGGAGGGGAGGGAGGCGGGGGGAGGTGGAGGCGTGGGCAGGGTGGGCGCCGGGGCCGGGAGGCCGCCGGCGCCGGCGACGGTGGAGGAAACGCCCCGCCAGGGGAGCAACGGTCGGGAGCCCCTCCGACTGTTCGACCTCGTCAATGCACATATAGTCCGTATTATACATGTCTACACTGAAATGCGAAGTCATTTTACTACGACATCGAGTGTTTTTCAGAGACGGCCGTTTTCTGGTTTTTCAAATGCGTGCCTTAACTTGTTACCCCCGGTCTGTGGGACAATGCCTGTGTTAATTGAACATGAAACATAACAGAGAGATGATCCTTGCCCGTGGCTATATGCTAGCTGATGATATTGGCCTTCTACTCCTGTGCCTCCTCTCTTGGCCTACAGCATCAGCACTAGCTGTAAGTAATCGATACATACAGAACGAAAGTTACTGTATAAATACAAACTAAAGTATACATACGCATGTAAACAGATCCTAATATGCTCTGTATACCTTGGCACCATCCCTCGGAGAAGGGAAAATGCTGGGTGACTCGGATGTACGTCGGCTGCTTCCTGAAACACCTTCCTCACCAACGTGCGGTTAGACATCTTTGAATCTGTGTTGCCCATTCCTGTCGTCAATACAGTTATTTTCTCTAGGCTCGACAAGTATTGGAGACCGAGAGGTGTAACTTTGTCCCATTTATATGAATCCGGATACAACCAGAGATCCCGGAGGCTGGGCATAGCTCCGTCCTCAAATCTCAGGTATGACACAACATCACAGTCGAACCAAAAACCCTTGAGAGCGTTGAATCCTGTGGTCTTGCCTATCACCATCCTGCTTGTAGGCACACCTGGGATCGACAGGTTGAGCCTGGTGAGACAGGGCAGTGTTCTAATAATGTCAATATCTTCCTGGGGAATCTGGTTCGCTTCAAGAGTCAACCAGTGGAGCTTTTGGAGGCCACCGATCCACCTAGGAACTCTAGAGAAGATCAGTCCGTATAGAATGAGCAGCTCGAGATTTTGGAAAGGAGGTGAAAACGAGAGCAGAGCATCGGCTCCGACTGCTATAGAATGAGACGTCACGGAAAACCTTTGAGGTTACTTAGTTTCTCTAAGGAAAACATCACAGCATCCATCCATATATCCGTGTGTGTATCACAATCCATGCATCCGGTCCGACGCTCCAAGTTGTATCTGTGGCAGCTGAGGCCCAACTCTTCCAGCTTGTTAAGTTTGCCGAGGCCCTTAATATTTTCTGTAGAGCTCTCTGCTAATAAAAATGACCTCAGAGTACGCAGAGATATCATCTTCCCAATTCCGTTTGGCAAACTTGTTGGCAGGATCAGATGGGACAAGCATGGCAAGTTAAAAATATCTGATGGAGTGCTACAAATGTCTATGAGGGGAGGTAACTCCAGGCTCTCCAAATGTCGCAACCTGCGTAATTCACTAGGTAGCACAATGGAGCGTGTGGGACCATATTTGCTTCCAATCTTCAAATATCTGAGTTGAGACAATTGGCCAACACCGGTGAGGTCCAATCTGTCCATGTACTCGGGATATTCAAGGTAAAGCACCCGAAGGGACTTAAGCTCCAACAGCGGAGGCATCCATTTCGATCCTGCAAACAAGACAAGAGAACGAACTTGAGACCGGCAGCAATTATTGGCCACCTCTAGTATGTTGTCATCATCTGCAACACCACTCAAGCTAACTGAGAGTCGATGAACTCTGTCTTGCCGTTCAACCACCACCTGTGCACTGTGCACAACACTTACAAAATCATCTTCTCTGCACCTCTTCAATATTAGATCGAGCATTATATCATGTACTCTGTAGTGAGAGGATTCTGGTTGAATCATGTTCCTATTGATGAGTTCATTGAAACAACTCTCTGCTACATCCTGTACATCTTGCACAGAAGACTTGCTCGTCACAATACGTTCTGCTACCCATAAGTCAATCAATTGATCCTTTTTAATCTCGTAGTCCTCAGGATAAATGCCGAGGTATAGAAAGCATGCTCTTAAATGATTAGGAAGGTGCTTATAGCTCAGGTCTAAGATATGCATCATGTCATCCAAGGAATTTGATGCAGATTCAGTGACCATAGAACGTTGTATGTAGTCCCAGTGCTCTTTAGGTTTTTGTCGCCTAAACTGCCACCATAGTGACAATTGCAAGTGGTAAACCACCAGATTTCTTTAAAATTTGAGCTGAAACTTGTGTGAACTCAGGAGGGCAAATATCTTCAATGCCAAAAGTTCTTCTAAAGAATAACTTTCTTGAGTCCACAACACTTAGTGGCTTCATATAATGAATGCACCCATGGTCACAACATGCTTGAGCCACAACTTCAATTCTTGTAGTGACAATAAGTCCGCTTTGTTGACTGTTTCGTGGAAAAGCACAACTAATAATATCCCAATCTCGCACATTCCACAAATCGTCAAGTACAATGAAGTACCTACAAACATGTCCCAAAACAATATGTTAAATTTGACACAGAATAAACACTTTGATAATTCTAGAAAGCACATATTGCACTAATATATGCCACTACTAAATCATTTTCAAAGGCGGTCGCCACAGGCAGGCCTTAACACGTCCGCCTCCGTTAATGCCATTTACGGAGGTGGACGCCATGCACATCCGCCTCGTTAATACTGTAGTTATTATATTTTCATATCTTTGTAATAGAGTTTGTACTCGTCGTACAAATATGTTGCGATTGAAACCCAAAGGCTCTATCTAGCAAACTAATTATAATTCTAAATCAATCTTACATTTTTATACAAAAATTGCCCACCTCTTCTATGGTCTAAAGCAATTCCCAAAGTATTGATATGAATTACTTACATTAGAATTAGAACTTATTGAAATAATCCTAAAGTTTTATATAAATTAAGCACCTCCACTATCATTAAAGTAATACCCTATATAACTACATGGATGCATCATTTTTATAGAATTTCCTAGAGTGCTTCTATATAGCTAGGCTTCTAAATTGCCGCAATATTTCTTTTCCCTTATACACACACTTCTAAATTACTCACTTACTGTCACTATTAATGTACAAAAACTAATACAATGTATAAAAAGTAACCCCAAAATTGGTATATAAATTACCCACCTCCACAATTGATTAAAATAACCAAGGTTACAACCCCTAAGGTATATAAAGAAATTGGTAACTGAAGTTTATTAACACACTGAGATGAAAACATAGAACTATCTATATGAGTATCATTTTAGAATAAGAACACAAGAGAAATAGTTTGGACTAAATTGGACTTGAATGTAACTAAAGTGTAGTTTTCCAATGCGTACATAATAAATGTATTACTTTACAATGTGTTGTACAAATAGAGTTTATTTCTCTATTTGTATTCCTCGCTTGTAAAAAATGATGAATGAGTACTGTAACCATAAATGCTAGAAAATGTTAAGGTAGAGGGTAAATATGTATCCACAAAAGATTAAATTTGAATTTATCCCACTCCATATTACAAATAAATATTTGTGAAGGGTTGTTACAAATTAAACGTTACTGGCATATAGCTATTTAATTTGCTCTCATTAAAATCTGTGAACAAGAAGTTAGATATACCGGAGAGGTAAGCTAAGCTGCCTATTAAACTTGAACTTGTTACCAACAAATATTCATTGCTATATAAAGAACGAATGACTACCTCTTATATTGTAGGTATTCTCTCAAATTGTCAATTAGCGCTTGCACTTCACTAGCATGAGAATATGGAGATAGTCCAAGTTTTGAACACACGCTCTTGAGTAGCCTTAAATGACGTCGCGCTTACGAGAAACCGCACAAATGCCTTTCTATTGAAACACCCTTCGACGTCATGATATAGCTCATTGGCAAGTGTAGTCTTGCCTAAACCTCCGAATCCTACTATTGACATCACCTTTAGCTAGTTGTCTTCATCCTCTACCCATTTGACAAGTTCTTCCTTTTGGTTGTCAATGCCCACGAGGGATGTTGAATCCTTGTATAGTGCTTGAGTTAGGCGAGGATCAACAACTACTTTTGTGGTAGAACTAGAGGTGCGAACATTGAGATTGTACCTATCTCGGCGTTTGCACTACTACGAGAATTGATTTTGCAAGGTGGTCGGATTTCATTTTCCGTGGCGGGCATTTGAGAAACCGCCACGGTTAATGCCCCAATTTTCCGTGGCGGTTTTTTTTCCAATTTTCCGTGGCGGTTTTAAAAACCGTCATGGTAAATGTATTAACCGTGGCGGTTTTTATATTTTGCCCGATCACGTAAAATAAGGCCCAACTAGCCAGCCCAAAGAGCCCACAAAAAAAAAGCCCAAAACTAATCCGAAATTGGGCTCATATAAATAGAGAAGGGGGGAGTCTTAGGGTTTCATTTCGGCGAGACACAATTTCTCTCCTCGTTTACTTCCTCTCCCGACCCGTCCGCTCCGACGCCCCTCTCCTCCCGTCTCCTCCCGTCCGGCCCTCCCCCCCCTCTCCTCCCGACGCCCCAAGTCCCCCTTCCACCTCCTCCTATGCCGGGCGGAGGCTGCAAAGACGGCAGCCCTCCCTCCCCAACTGGCTGGCGGCGGCGCGGGCCGGCGGCGGCGCGGACTGGCGGGCCTCCCCCAACCGCCCGCGGATCTCGGCATGGTGCTTGTTGGTAAAAGTTATCCTACAGAATTATTTATAATTTGTATAGTCCGCAAGTGAACGTAAACGATGAGCACTTCACCCGGGAGGGTTTTAATTATCGAATCCACAGAGAGAATGGTGTGAGACTAATGAAACAGTAAACTAAACACCGAGATAGTAGTAAGGAACGGGGAGTTCAGATAAAAGGTGAGAAGAATTCTAAGGTTGTCTAGTTTATACTCTTATAAGGCTTAAAGATATTTCTTAATGGGGACGTACTCAAAAGGAAAGTAAGGTCGAAACTTACTATTCCCCAAAGAACTATGTCCCTACGTGTCCTATCTTACGGGGACGTGGAATCCAAAGGAATCAATGGTCTTTGTCACTACCACGAACTACCACGATCCGGCAAGTAGGGTGTATTTATGAGTTATCTAGTATAAACACCACGTCTACACTAGGGGTAACAACTTCAATTCAAGAGCGACAAGAATCAAAGTACTCTAATGAGTCATAAACCGAAAGAAATATAAATAAGTAGACTTACTCAAATATAAGGTTGATCCCTGCCAAAGAAGTCTCAAGATCAATTGCAATGAAGCCTTTGATCCCAGAGGTACAAGCGTAGAAGAGTCACCCCATGCATCCGGCACTTCTCCTTACTTCTCCTCAACTCTACTTTCTATCTCTCAAGAATGGATCTAGAACTAGAACTAGTTCTTTGATCTATCTCTCAACTTTCTACTAATCTCTCTCAACTTGATCTAGCTCTCTTCTAATTAGAGAGGTATGGCTCTAGCTATGATCAAAGCCGAGTATGATGAATAATGATTTTCATGCCTATGGTCGGAGGTATGACCCTCCTTATATAGTCCTGGTAGATGAATCTTTGGCCCTTGGATCAAACCGACTTCAACAACGGTGTAGATACAACCACAAAGTCGGTTAGAAACCCGACCTAAGAAGATGAGGTCGACATCTTGGCCCCACCGGGCGGTAGGCCTAATCCTCTCTGGCGGCCGCCAAAGCGGTGGTGGACCCAAGGTGTCGGGTCTCTCCCGGTGTCTTCGGGTGTCTTCTAGAATGTTTTAGTTCACTTTTCGTGTCGAAATCCTTCTTTGGCAATTCCTTTTATTATGTAGGGGGTTTTCTCTAAGTTTTAGGCATTTACCCGTTAAGTCCCCTAAAAAAAATATAATTCACCAAAACTTGTGGAACTTAGTTAGTATAATACCTATTCTATGTATTTTATTCTTTTTATACCCTTATACATATTTAATTGACACATAAAAAATATAGCTTAAGAGGTGTCAACAAGCTCCCCACACTTAGGCTTTTACTCGTCTCGATAAAAGGTTGGTTAATTATAAACTCATAAGCTCACTTTATATCTTTCTAATCTTACTAAGTACTTAAGCGATTATGAAACAAGATAGATAAAATAGAGTACTTTATTCTTTCAATCAATTCAAATTTGGAGTTTTTGCAATGATTTTTGAAAAGAAAACATAGCTTACTCCTCTCTTTTATGATACTCTCAAATCACTCAATGATATATATATATGTGGTATTTGTGGATCCTCACAACATATAAAAATTATAAGAAAAACTGTATTTGGAGTTGTAAGATTAAAAATATAGCATAATTACTTTGTATGTATCTCGCAAAATCAAATATGGATCCAAGAAAAAACATTGTCTTTAAATCAAGATGTGCATGTGTGTGCTAATTCTACTATGCTCTTTTTTTCTCTCTTTTTTTTTAGAATAAATATTTTTACAAACAAGATCATGGGCTATCTTTATTTTTCTTTTTAGAGAGGTGGACTCGATGGTCCTAGACTTTTTGTCTGTTATTTCCTCTCTTTTTAAAGATGTGGGTTCTATCGACCCTCGGACACGTGTCCATTATTCATCTTTATTTTAGGGAGGTAGGCCCTACTCGCCCGTAGGACACTTGTCCATTTTTCATCTCCTTTTTTTTTTTTCTTTTTCTTAAGGAGGTAGGCTCTACTCGCCCGTAGGACTTTTGTCCATTTTTCATCTCCTTCTCTCTCTTTTTTTTAAATAAATTGCTTTTGCATAGCCCATGCCTTGATGTACAAAAAAAAACAATTTATTGAATTTAGAGAGATCAACAAGCTGGAGCATTTAAATAAAAACAAGTGTACGTGATCTTGATCTTTAGACAAGTTTCTCAACTCAGTTCACAAAATTTGACAAAGCTCAACACAAAGCAAATAGCTTTTCTCTTTGGTTTAATATTTATAACATGGCTCTAATAGGAGATAAATTTTTATCATAAAGATGAAGTGAAGCTATTATTTTGATATTTTTGAAATAAATTTTCAAAGAGAAAGGATATCAAAAATTAAGTTCTCATAAATCTTCTATCTCAAATTTCACAACAACTTTAAGTAGCTTAAATATTTTTAACAAAATCTTTTTCTCAAAAAATATTTTTGTGAATTTATTCTTAACAAAGCATATCAATTTATTTTATTTTATTATTTAACATATAAGCAAGAGGTTTCAAACCGATTGTAACAGAAGCCAAAATATAAACTAAAGCAAAGTTCGTAAATCAAACCGAGGGTTGGAGAAATCAAGATGAGAGGAGGAGGTGGCCCGGTGGCCGGCCAAATTATTTTCGGCGGCCGCGAGCTCTGTTGCTCCCCGGCTTTGAACTTTGTCGTGTTGGATCTTTCGTTCAGTATTTATTGTTTTGCTTCGCTTTTCAGGTTCGGTTTAGTTGTTCTTGATGTTAAATCTTTGTCTCCCCCACACTATCTTTTATTATCCTTCATCCAAAAACATGGTGGAGACAAGAAAACATATACAAAATATAGAAAATAATAATTGAGACAATAAATTGACAATTTATTCAAGAGCACTCTTTACTTAATTCAAACTTTATTGACTCACAAACTTGACTCAAAACTCTAACTTTAATTCGAAATAAAAATAGACTAAATAACCGACTCAACTAGTGCTCTTATATTCTCGAGCGTATTACATATCTCATTTAGTTAAGAGACGCCGAGAACTCCTAACTTCTCAAATATCATTGAGTTCTTCTTCTCCAAAACATCTAAACGTCTAGAGAAAAGGCTAAGTTCACGCCTTGCGACCATCGATCTTTGAACTAGTAGCCGCCCATCGGAGCGCGTCGATTCAAGGATGGTGAATTGACTTTGACTAAAGGCTTAGGTCCATATGGCACTATAGCCATGGAATTGTATAAGTTAGTCGCTGCCTTGACTGGATCGTATATCACCATACGAAGTTTCAACATTCTTCATAGTGTAAAGAGGATGCCGGTCGTTTGGTCTTGAAGAAGGATTGAATGAGATGAGATTGAATGATCGATGAGACTTGTTTATATAGGAGGGGATGTATAGAATATGATAGTAAGGTTCACAAGTATGGTCTTATGTAAATGACTCCAAAATGGTCGCGTCATTACAATGGGCTGGTTCTAGAATATTCCCGAGCAAAGAATGGGGTAGAGAGGAGGCACAGCCCCGGGCGGTCGGCCCAAATGGATCAGCGGCCGCCGGTCCCTGCCTGTAACCTTGTGCTCGACCTTTTCCTACGGCCTAATATATCTATTCTAATTGTAATACTTTTACTTTTGGCCCATAAAAATAAATTTCACAAAAATTAATTATTTTGG
Source organism: Hyparrhenia diplandra (assembly GCA_015847255.1). Lineage (NCBI taxonomy): Eukaryota > Viridiplantae > Streptophyta > Magnoliopsida > Poales > Poaceae > Hyparrhenia > Hyparrhenia diplandra. The sequence continues at coordinate 1,085,493 of JADLZK010006897.1, forward strand.
GTTGGATAAATTATAAAGCCTATCTCATCTAATTCATTTAATTTATTTATTTCATCGGGCTTATCGGGCTCATAGAAAATTTTAAGACGTTGGCCATTTACCTTGAATAACTTACCTTTGAGTCTTGAAGAGTGATTGCTCCATGTGATGACGAATTTACTACCTTGAATGGTCCTTCCCATTTACTCCGAAGTTTTCCATGCCCGAATAATTTTACTCGGAATTGAATAATAATACCCGATCTCACGGAGTGAAAGTCTTTATCTTGATCTTCTTGTCATGCCATTTCTTAGTTCTCTCCTTATAAATCTTGGCATTATGATAAGCTTTCTCTCTCCATTCCTCCAATTTCGATAATTGCATCTTTCTCTCGAACTCCTGCAAAGCATCAAGATCCATATTCCATCTCTTGATTGCCCGGTGAGCTTTAAACTCAAGTTCTACAGGCAAATGACAGTCTTTCCATAAACAAGTTGATAAGGTGTCATTCCAATTGGTGTCTTATACGTTGTCCCGTATGCCCACAATGCTTACGAAGTCTATCCTTCCATTTAATTCCCATTTCTTCAAGCATTTTTACGTAAAATATTCTTGATTTGCTTATTTGAAGTCTACGCTTGTCCACTTGTTTGAGGATGGTAAGTCAGTAGCAATATTGTGACGAACTCCATGCTTCAATAAATATCGTCTCAATCTTCTATCAATGAAGTGGCTTCCTCCATCACTAATTGCCATTCGAGGTACTCCAAATCTTGGGAATATAGTTTCTTGAACATCTTGATTGAACTTCTACCATCTCTGATTTGCATGGTAGAGCTTTTTACCCATTTTGAAACATAATCCACTTTGCCACTAGGATATATTCATAATTTTCAGATTTTGGGAATGGTCCCATATAATCAATTCCCCGGACATCAAATAGCTCGACTGAAGATTGGTTGTTAGTGGCATAGCATCTCTTGTATTAATATTTCCGTGTCTTTGACAAGCTCCACATCTTCGGATAAAATCTCCGGTGTCTTGATACATGGTTGGCGAGAAAAATCACGCTTTGCCGGATCTTTGCATGAGTTCCGAATGCCCCATAATGACCTCCATATGGTGATGAGTGACATCTTTCAATAATTTGAAGTCCTTCTTTTGTTGATATACATCTTCTAAGTAGCCCATCGAGCATACTCGAAGAGATATGGCTCATCCCATAAGTGATGACGACTTTCATATATAAGCTTCTTTTTTGCACTTTTGGTGCTACATATCCTCGCAACCATAAAATTAACAAGATCTCGTATACCGGGGATCGGTATGGGTTATCCGATAAAACATATCATCCCCGAGTGAGTCATTAATAGGTAATTCATTTGTTTTTTCAAAGTTCATTCTAGATAAATGATCCGCTAAATGTAATTTTCTACTCCTTTCTTATCTTTAATTTCTAAATCAAACTCTTGGAGTAACAAAATCCATCTTATTAAACGAGGTTTAGCATCTTTCTTGGCGAGCAAATATTTTAAAGCAAAGCATGATCGGTGTAAACAATCACTTTAGCTCCTACCAAGTAAGATCTAAATTTATCTATAGCATAAACAACTGCTAGCAACTCTTTTTCAGTAGTAGCATAATTAAGTTGTGGTCCGGTCAAAGTTTTACTAGCATAAGCAATAGCATGATGTTTCTTGTCTTTAGTTTGCCCTAACACGCCCCCACAAAGATAATCAGCGGCATCACACATAATTTCAAAAAGGCAAAGACCAATCGGGGGTTGAATAATTGGTGCGAGAAATAAGAGCCTTTTTTCAAAGTTTCAAAAGCTTTAAGACAATCATCATTAAAATCAAAAGGAACATCTTTGGCTAACAAAATTTCGGTAAGTGGTCTAGCAATATGTGAAAAATCTTTTTTATAAATCTACGATAAAAACCAGCATGGCCTAGAAAACTTCTTATTCCTTTAATATTCACGAGGGGGTGGTAATTATTCTATAACTTCTATTTTAGCTTTATCTACCTCTATTCCCCTTTAAATCAAATGACCAAGCACTATCCCTTCTCTAACCATAAAGTGGCATTTTTCCCAATTAAGGACTAAGTGCTTTTCTTCACATCTTTGCAAAACTTTATCTAAGTTTTCTAGACAATCATCAAAAGTTTTTCCATATCTGAAAAAATCATCCATGAAAACTTCCATAATTTCCTCAATCATTTTAGGAAAATATAGACATCATACATCTTTGAAAAGAAGCGGGTGCATTACATAACCCAAAAGACATTCTTCTATAAGCATAAGTTCCATATGGGCATGTAAAAGTGGTTTTACTTTTGATCATTAGGATGGATTGGAATTTGGTAATATCCGAATATCCATCAAGGAAATAAAAGTAAGAATGTTTTGCCAATCGTTCTAACATTTCATCAATGAAAGGCAAGGGAAAATGATCTTTCCTTGTGGCTTTATTTAATTTTCTATAATCTATGCACATTCTCCATCCCTGTAACAGTTCTTTGAGGAATTAATTCATTTTTATCATTTTTAACAACTGTCATGCCTCCTTTCTTAGGCACAACTTGCGGGGCTTACCCACTCACTATATGGCACAGGATATATAATCCCTGCATGTAACAACTTAAGAACTTCCTTCTTCACTACATCTCTCATCGCATTATTGAGTCTTCTTTGAGGTTCTATAGATGGTGGAATATCTGGGTCTGTAGGAATACGATGGGTGCAGAGAGCAGGACTTATTCCTTTTAAATCATCGAGTGCGTAGCCTAAAAATTTGGCGATGTTTTTCTAAGACGATAATTAACCCGAGAGTCCGTTTCCGGTGTAAGTTTATCATTTTTATGATCACCGGAGACTCGAATCTTGATTTAGGAAAGCATAAGTGAGGCCCGTGGTAAAGGTTTAAGTTCAATGGGAGGTCTAGGTGGATTTTCAAATTCATCTAAAGGTTCTCAAGTAGTAGGATTTTCATCCTCTTCTTCAATGAAAAATTTCGAATCATCTTCTTGATTAGATTCCACAAAATATTCTACGGTGGCCTCTTTAACTTCCTCCATAGGATCTGGTTTACGGACAAGACTCGGATTTAGCATGAATAGCTTGAACTATTGGTAGTGTGAATTGAAGATTTTTATCTAGCTGAAAGTCTAAGTCTTCGGGTTGTTCTTTAAAAGTGAGTCTTTCAATTGGTTGTCCTATCAGTAGGTCAAACTCCATGATATCAAAGATATAGAAACTGAGATGTACCATGATGTTATTTATCTTGATTGGTAAGACATAAAGAATTCCTAAGCTTTGAATAACTTGTCCGAAGGTTTTAGTAATAATTTTGTAGTAGAACTTAATGGCATATTTTTGAGATATTCATGAGCAAAAAGATAATGCCATGATATTTATTCCAACTATAGGATTATAAAGAGCATCAAAGGATCTTCATCAATTTGGCAATGAATAGGGGACGGAAGGTGAATCAAACGGATCACATCGGAGGAAAGCTCCCGATTCTTACGTCCATTCACTACTCATAATTGAAACAAGTTTTTACGTACTTCCTTTTAAATGTGTTAAATCGGAAGAGTTTATAGGATAAGATTGTGATGTTTTAAACTTACGAGATACAAATTGATATTTCGAGGTGTTTCCATAATCCGAAAAAGAGATCATCCTCGATATCAAAGGGAGAAATCAGAGATTGGAGTAACCTCTGGTTCTTCTAAAGGTTTAGGATTAGTTAAGATTTGTAAAGGATTTGAAATAGGATTGGTTTCAACTAATCTTTCTTCTTCTATTATTTCTTCTATTTTTAAAGATTTTCCTGCAGGTTGGATCATCCTCCTTATTTCCGATATTTTATTTAAGATAGCAATGCATTTAGGGGTGAAAAGATGAATAAAGGATCCATTAGCAGAAGTATTCAAATGTTTTCTAGATTTTCTATTCGGACCAATATAAAAATGTTGAATTAGAACATGATCCGGTATAGCGAGATTGGGTCCCGATTTGGAAAGTAAATCATATCGTTCCCAATAGGCACTCAATGATTCATTATCTTCTTGTTTAGAGGATAGGATCGAGAGCCTAAAGTTAACTAATTTAGATATAGGAAAAAGAAATCAGCCTGAGAATTCAGTTATGCAAGTTTCCCAATTTCCTCCTATTCTTTCTTTATTTCTATTATACCAGCGCTTTTCCTTTCAAAGAGAATGGAAAGAGCATCCAACGGATAGTTTCAGGGAGACATGCCTTCAATGTGAAGACATTTACATGTTTCTTCAAAAGTTTGAAGATGAAGAAAAAGGATTTTCGTCGATTCTCCCGAGAAAATATGGCTTTGGACCATCTCAATCAACCTTGGGCGAAACTCATAGGATCCGGCTTGAATGGGTTTAGATGATAGCACAGGGGTTATAAGCTTGCGGATTGGGTTTTAAATATTTATAAAGAGGGATAGTATCCATGTGGATAATGATATTAAAAAAGATAAAAAGATAAAAAGATAAAAAGATAAAAAGATAAAAAGATAAAAAGGAAAAATCTATACTAATGATAAGATACAAGATTTAGTTTAGTTTCACGTAATGTCAACAAACCGTTCTCCCAAGAACGGCGCTTTAAAATGCTTGTTGGTAAAAGTTATCCCTCTGAGAATTATTTATAATTTGTATAGTCGCAAGTAAGTGAACGAAACGATGAGCACTTCACCCGGGAGGGTTTTAATTATCGAATCCACGAGAGAGAATGGTGTGAGACTAATGAAGCGAGAACTAAACACCGAGATAGTAGTAAGGAACGGGAGTTCGGATAAAAGGTGAGAAGAATTCTAAGGTTGTCTAGTTTATACTCTTATAAGGCTTAAAGATATTTCTTAATGGGGACGTACTCAAAAAGGAAAGTAAGGTCGAAACTTACTATTCCCCGGCAACTATGTCCTACGTGTCCTATCTTACGGGGACGTGGAATCCAAAGGAATCAATGGCTGCATCACTACCACGAACTACCACGATCCGGCAAGTAGGGTGTATTTATGAGTTATCTAGTATAAACACCACGTCTACACTAGGGGTAACAACTTCAATTCAAGAGCGACAAGAATCAAAGTACTCTAATGAGTCATAAACCGAAAAGAAATATAAATAAGTAGACTTACTCAAATATAAGGTTGATCCCGCCAAAGAAGTCTCAAGATCAATTGCAATGAAGCCTTTGATCCCGGAGGTACAAGCGTAGAAGAGTCACCAACAGATCCGGCACTTCTCCTTACTTCTCCTCAACTCTACTTTCTATCTCTCAAGAACGGATCTAGAACTAGAACTAGTTCTTTGATCTATCTCTCAACTTTCTACTAATCTCTCTCAACTTGATCTAGCTCTCTTCTAATTAGAGAGGTATGGCTCTAGCTATGATCAAAGCCGAGTATGATGAATAATGATTTTCATGCCTATGGGCGGAGGTATGACCCTCCTTATATAGTCTCGTAGATGAATGCTGGCCCTTGGATCAAACCGACTTCAACAACGGTGTAGATACAACCACAAAGTCGGTTAGAAACCGACCTAAGAAGATGAGGACGACATCTTGGCCCCCACCGGCGTAGGGCCGGCCTAATCCTCTCTGGCGGCCGCCGGCCGTGGTGGACCCAAGGTGTCGGGTCTCTCCGGTGTCTTCTCGGTGTCTTCTAGAATGTTTTAGTTCACTTTTGGTCGAAGTCCTTCTTTGGCAATTCCTTTTATTATGTAGGGGGTTTTTTCTAAGTTTTTCGGCATTTACCGTTAAGTCCCCGAAAAATATAATTCACCAAAACTTGTGGAACTTAGTTAGTATAATACCTATTCTATGCATTTTATTCTTTTTATACCCCTTATACATATTTAATTGACACAAAAAATATAGCTTAAGAGGTGTCAAAATCTTTGTTTGATTTGCGGCGCCCAGTGGCGACTCCCGACGCGAAGTTCCGCGGTCCTTCGAGGCGGCGGCGGGCGAGCACGATGGTGGCCTCCAGCTCCTTGGCGCCGCCCGAGATCCACGACGGCCCGGGTCGGGCGGCCGGATCGGACGATCGCAGCCTCGGCTCCATGGCGGCGCGCCACCTCGAGCTCCCGGAAGATCCGCCGCCTCTCCCTCCGAATCCGCCGGCGGAGATCCAGGCGGCGAGATCGGCGCTGGGACGGCCTCTGCTCGCCGAGTTCCGCCTCGGCGGCGGCGCAGCGGACGCCCCCAAACCCTAGCGGTAGACCGATTTGGGCCCGATTTGGGCCCGACCGGGTTTTTGTTTTTATTTTTATTTTATTATTTACCATGGCGGGCATTTTGTCCGCCACGGAAAATCGAATCCATTTTACCGTGACCCTTCGGCCCGTCCGTGGCGGACGAGAAAAACCGCCACGGAAGATTTTTTTTTTTGTCCGCCACGGATGTTCGTTTGTGTAGTAGTGTTGCTTGCTTCGATCACCGCAGTCTTGATCTCGTTGATCGATTGGCTATGTGGTACCGATCCTTGATAGTTCTCAGATAGTGAGAAGCTTTCTTGAGGATCCCCACCCCTGTCATCGGCATCCCCAACACGGTCCATGAACTTGTCAATGCAATCTTCAATATCATATGACATGTCAATTATATCTTTCCTCCATTTCTTGGCCTCGCGAGTTGAGCTTATCCTCAGCATTGTCCATGTTCTCAAGGAGGACTTTCATGTCGCTCAGCTCTTCCATGAGGAAAGACACCTCCTTCCGAAGACCCTTGATCTTCTTGTACTTGTTGCCCAGGAGCTTGCCGAGCTTTTCCAAGACAGGCTTCAGAGCACCCATGGAGACGCTGACCGCAATACCTGCGGCCGCCATCAATCTATGATCCGCCGGGTCTTGGACGCTCTCAGTGAGAGTTGAACCGGCTTACTCCCCTCCTCCGTCTGATCCCTTTATTCTTAGTTTGGTCCTGAAAATTAGGAAAAGCTTGAGAAATCGATGGAGATCAATGTGCACATATACGAACTTGGAACACTATCTATCTAGCTGTTGAGAAGAGATGCATCCTGAGCTCACCTGTGTGCCTCCTTAACTTATTATTAAGTTGGCTACTTTTCTTGAGCATAGATCTGGTCGATTACGAGCATCCATGTGCCTGTGCGTGAACTGGCTCCGATCCACCACGTAGCAGCAGCATGCAGCTAGCAGGAGCATAGAAGCAGCTAGCATCCACGCAAAGGAACACACTAGCATCAGAAGCCGGAATGAAATTAAATCAGAGAAGTTCCAAGAGATTGGTCGATAATTGGGAGTCCAACATAACATACAGAGAAACAACTCACCATCACAGTGAAATTAAATCAGTAAAGCCGATCCACAAAGGGCATGCACAAAAACTCTCAACTTCCTTTCAAGGCCTCGTTTAGTTCTCCAAATTTATAAACAGGCCTGTTTTCTTTCCTGGGCTGGATTGAGTGGATCCTAGTGGATCACTGAAACCTGGTCTGGATCAATTCCAGGTGTCCTTAAGTGTGGATCCAATCCAGGCTAAAAAGAGGGTGGAAAGGCACGGAATGGCCTGATTTCATTCCTGCTTGGGCTGAACCGAACATCCATTTCAGGTTGGACCTGATTTCATTCCGTGCCTAATGATTCCAGGTGGAACGGGCGTGTTCCAGGCCGTTCCTGCCCTCACCGAACGAGGCTCAAGCAGGCAGGCAATCTGCATGGAATGAATGAACGAAAGACGATGTTGTAATAAGCAGCTACTAGCTTTGAACACTAGCTGTTGCGCAGATACATGAGGCTACCTTGATTGAGATGCGGTTTCCGCCCGATTATCAGAAGTCAGATCCAGTGGTAGTACAGCCCGTGAACCTCAATGGTCTGCCTAGAGATGCCAATGACGCGTACTCCCTCCGTCCCACGAACTCTGTCGTTCTAGCAAACGGCACAGGGATCAAGGAGCTAGACATGGAGCCTGCAACCACGGCAGTTCTGTCATCCCTAGTAGTACTACTTCTCTCTCTGTTGCTCTTTCTCTCCATCCAATGCCCTCTCTCCCTTGTTCAGATCCACTCACGGAGCAGCACCTCATCTTCACGACAGCGACGACACCAGTGGGCTAGAGTGCAGGCCTAGTGGACATGGGGACCGTGGGCTAGAACGACAAACTTACTGGGACAAGGAGCTGAAGCCAGGACGACAAACTTACCGGGACAGAGGGAGTACCTCAAAAGAAGCAAAATAAATAAAAATTGCAACGGTTAGCTGGCAAGGACACCAAAAGCCGAGCTTAACTTTCAATTCTGAACAATTTGAACTACTAACCGACAAAAGGTACCATGTGCACTTTTGCTTTTTTTTTCATCCTCTTGGCATGCAACCGATGCATATTAAGATATCGGACGTGTACTACGTCCCTGCTCGCGGTCGATATTGAATTGATCCTGACATTTGGTTGGACGCCTTTAATCTAATGCGTACATCGAGCAACTGATGCTCATCAAATTATTAAAGGGCGTGGCTCCTAGTGAAAGTGACCATGGAGCAGCATTTTTTTTTGATTCAGTTATGAACCCAATAATATTTATGTCATGAAACAGAATTGGGCCACCCCGAGAGTGGCTAGATGGGCTTGACACGCAGCGCCGGCCCGAGAGGAGCCTGGGGGGCGCAATAAGGGGGCGGCGCCCCTTGCCGCCGCCGCCTTCCCTCTCCCATACGATTCCGAGTTTGCTTCATATTCAAGTTAGGATTATCTTAGGTAATTTTTGGTGTCCAAGGCGATATCTCATCCATAAGGGAGACCCTTATTAGGAAAGAATAAGTTAGGATATGCTTGTAAAAAGTATTCCGATCGTATAAGGAAACCTTATAGAGATTGCTTAGATTACAAGTCCCACTAGTCGGGCTATATAAGCAAGAGGCATGTAATCTCTAGGGGATAAGCAAGCAAAATAAAAATATCTTTCGCCTTCAATCTTTCCAACCGCCGCCGCCGCCCCCGCCCGCCCGCCCACCGCCCCGCCCGCCCGCCCCCCTCCTCCACGGCTCCGCCTCTCCACCTCGTTGCTCGTGTTGTTGCTGTCGCCGCCGTGCAGAAGTTTTGCAGCCCCGCACGCCATCGCAGAAGCTTCGAAGGGACGGACGAACACGTGTCAATTCCGGCCCAATCTAGCCGGAATCGACAATTTAATTTTGACTTGGCCAAAGTTTTTGATTCCTCGCATTGACCAAGGCACTGCTTGGACTGAAAACGACGCTGACATAGTTTTGGACTTTTGGGGACCATTCAATGAATTTATTGCACCGAGAGAAGGTCATTGGTTGGGGCTCCCACCCAGGGTTTAAATCCCGGGTGCTACACATTATCCTCGATTTATTTCAGGAATTTCCGTAGGGCGCATTAAATGGTAAGCGGCGCCCCCGGCAGGCGCTGTGGTGACCGTGAACTTTAAGATTGCCGGCTCGGTCCTTGAATGTGCTCATAGGGGTAGGGCTTCCGTATGTGTGTTCATAGGGGTGAGTGTGCGTGCGTGTTAAGCGTCTGCGTTGTATTGTGTAATCTCAAAAAAAAAGAGTACATAAAAAATGGTACATTCTCGGTAAAAACTGATGTGTACAGTTTTGGTGTCACGGTGCTTGAAATAGTCAGTGGGAAATGATGGAGGAAATGATGGACTCAGCCACTTCAGAAAACATATATACTACAGGTATCTACTGACATGGGTTTTTCTAGCTGGTTAAACAACTTTTATATACATCGTCACTCTTGAAACATTTCTCACTTATAACATGTAGCTAGATAGCTTTTTTTCCTGATTTAAAAAAAAATTAAATCAAGGTGTCGTGGTCTAATACCACGGTCACTAATCGATTGGCTAATGTGTGCAACGATGGCCTAACTCAAGAGACAATGACACAGGGTTTAATTTATACTGGTTCGGGGCAAATTGAGCTCCATAGTCCAGTTCGGGTCACTGTCCGAGCTCAAAGGCTCGTACCGGGGCGAGTACAAGCGGGTCGAGAGAGGCCTGGAGCGAGGCCCCAAGTCTCTATGATTGAGGCAGGTGCCAATATCGTGGATAGCGCGTGAGAGTGTGCTTGTGAGCTGTTTGCTTGCTTTCTCCTGGTGGCCGAAGGGTCCATTTTATAGTCACAAGGGAGTACACGGGTGGCACCAAGGAGAGGACTAAATATGGAAGAATATAGAAGAAGGAGGGGGCAGAATGCATAAGTGTTGAGGTGGCAGAGCACGGCGGATCGCCAGGCGCGCGTGCTCATAGCCTGTCCGTCTACTTCTTGTATAGCGTAGAGGGTGCGGCGCGGGGATCTTGTAGTCTACAGCCTACTTGACCGAGCTCTAAGCTTGGGGATCTTGCAATGATGGTCGGCGTGCTTGCTTACACCGCCATCGAGTATCACGGCAGGGAGATGTCTTATCGACCGTCGAGCACGCCCTTGTGCCCCCGTCAAGGACTGCGGCGCCGCCGCCTGTGCAGATCTTGGGGGGCTCGGCGTGTCACAGGGAAACATGTGGACAGGAGAGCTCGGCGGTGGAGCTCGGAGTTCGGGTACATGAGGTTATTTTGTCTATAGTGGTTGTCCGTTATGCGTGGTGCGGCTCAGGCCCGAATCGTCAGGGCCCTATCGCGCGTGCGCCTGAAGATCGGATCCTCGTAGCTGATATCTGGTCGCAGAGTGTAGCTTGCGGCGGGCAGCAAAGAATACTGACAGCCTATCCGCCCGTCTTTGCATATTAGACTTTGGGATAGCCTAGTCGTTAGTTCCGACAAGGCACGCCCGTAGAGCTCGTGCGTGAGGCGAGAAGTGCTCATCGTCTCATGAGCTTAGGAGCCGAGCAAGGGCTCGCAGACCTCTCGAGCTCGCGCTTGGAGCTCAAGTGAGACGGAGAATTGCTCATCGTCTCATGAGCTCAGGAGCCGAGTAAGAGCTCGCACTCAGAGCTCGTGCTTGGAGCTCAAGTGAGACGGAGAAATGCTCATCGTCCCATGAGCTCGGGAGGCAAATAAGAGCTCGCGCCAGCGCTCAAGTGAGGCGAAAAAAAATGTCCGCCGTCCTGTGAGGCCATGGACTGAAACCGAGCTCGGGCTCAGAGCTTACACAAAGTGCTCGCGTTAGGAGCTCAAGCGAAGCGGAAACTTGATCCCACCCCAAGAGCTCGTAGGGCTGGGCTGTTGGATGGGCCTGGCCGTCGTCGACGCCCTTTGCTTAGGTTTATTGCCCGATTTGGGGTATCCCGAATATGGATTTCCCACACAAGGTAATTAACATGCATGCGTGTTGCGTGTTTATAACTTGTGTTCTTCCTTAGGCCTTCAATGGGACAAACATGTTGAAAAAGTTTGTCGGAGGCTTCTCTGTTGCTCTCTCTGTGATAGATAAAGAGGAAGCGAGGAAGGCACCCGACCTTCCTCTCGAAGCACCGCCCCAACCCGATTCGGGCCCCTCCCTTCCTCCCCATCGGCGGGGGTCGCCCGGCGGTGAGAGGGGTAGGGTCCCCACCCCAAATCGATAGATCTACTACTACTTATCCTTTTAGTCCGGTTTTAGTCCCTATTGCCTACATTGCATGTGCCGTTATGGCTTGTTCCTGCCTCGGTTAAATTCGTCCTCGTCGTCGATGCGATCGGCTGCCGTCTTCCTCGGCGACTTCCTCTCTATCGCCGTCGCCGATGTGCTCAGTCGATGGTAAAATAAATCCACCCGTCCCCGCCTCAGATCGCGCTTCCTCCACCTCCACCGACCGCTAACCGGCCTTGGCGAGATCTCGTCTCTCTTCCCGATTTCCCGCCGTTAAATCGCCCTTACATTTCCAGCCGATGTCTACCAATGTAGCTGCTCTTCTTCACCTTCAAGCTTCTCCACCGGTGTGGATTTGAGTTCTCCGCCTTCACACAGGATCCCGGCGTGCTCCATCAACCTCTGGCGGCGTGTTCATCCTCATCCTTGATTCGCCCGGTGCGTGATGCGACTATACCAGCGCGACGGCCCCTTCAACAGCCGGCGCTTTGCGCGGCCCCTCCGCCCGGCGTATGCCTCGTCTTGAAGCCCTGCGCCCGATTCACACGGCCGGATCAATCTTCACCCGTTTCCACGATGAAGCTGTTCCTTTCTCTAGAAGCTGCAGGACGGGTTGTAAAAAGATCTCTTTTGAGGTCTTCTTTGTAACTTGTTCGGTGGAATAATATAATATATGTGTCTTTGTCCAAAAAAAAAAAAAAAAAAAAACCGGGACAAACATGTTGCGGCAACAAAATGCACAGCATGGCGTGTTCTACGGCAGGGCAGGGCCACGTACGATGCATTCGTTCCCCACCAGGCCCATAAATCGGTCGACGGAACAACAGGCCCATAAATCGGTTTTGTTATTATTCAATCTAACACAGGTTGGGCCAGAAAAAGAACATCAGAACAAAATCTTAATTTCGCCCAATACCGACCCGATGTAATATGGGGAACAGGTTGGACCAGGTTACCTATTTCTTGGTTTTTATTACTTGTTGTGGTCCTATTTTTTTCAAAATAGGTTCGGATGGGTCATGGTTCAAAATTCATAATCCAAACTGGTACTTTAGCTTGGTTATTTTTTCCCGGCAAGTGAGGTGGCTCCTCGTCGATACCCACACCCATGCACATGGCGCCTACTCTCGCGACACTGCTCGGAGCTACCAGCGCTCTAAGGGCACTCACAATGCTAGAAACTATCATGGTTTTATAGTTTTGGACATTGTGTCAAGAAACTATCTCCCACAATGCAATTTTCTATCATGATGTCACATGGCCTATTTATCACTCTCACAAATTGTCTTGATTTACGTGAAGACCTGGTTTCTTAGTTAGACTTGGTTTCTTATGTTTTTCTCTATCTTCAATAAATATAGCGCCACATCAGCAAAAAAGCAATAAATAGAGATAATAAATGAGGATAGAAAACCACAGTAGAAGTCTCGTATTGTGAGTGCTCTAACGAAGCCCCTGCATTGAGTCTCCAGCACCGCTTTGGACACCGTGCTGAGCTTGCACCTGCTGCAGGACGTCGGGTCCTCCATCCGTCCATGTCACCTAGTGCAATTGAATTGACTCGGGAGGAGTAAACAATCGATAATACTAGAATATGATCACTAACATAGAGATTCTCAGAGACAAAAGTGGACACAGGAACAGAGAGCAGGCAAAGCGAAGAAGTGTCGGTAATTTCTGCCCTGAGCAAGACATGAATGCGTGATGACCAGAGTCGGTCACTGGTGCGGTGCCTAGATGCCGGATCCCCTGCCGACCGGCGACCATACCATCGATCTCGAATGGTGCCGAGGATGACATATACATCGCTGGCCCGGACAATTCATTAATCACGAACACGACCTGCAAGCAAGCCAAGGAAAAATGGAGAAGGACCATCCAATTAGTTTCAGCCCCTCAAGGTAAACGGATGAAGTAGCAAAGTAGAAAATTTAAAATAAACTATAATTTAGAACGGATGAAGTAGGATGAAGTAGCAAAGTAGAAAGTAAGCACGCACGAGAATGTAGAAAAGCTGGGCCTTGTCTAGATTGCTAAAAAGCTAGGCCTTGTTTAGATTGCTAAAAACTAGCAAAAGTATCTGTTCCAACTCCCCGTAGCATACTGTAGCACGTTTCGTTTGTTTGTGGTAAATATTGTCCAAGGACTAAGTAGGCTCAAAAGATTCGTCTCGTGATGTACAACAGAACTGTGTGATTAATTACTTTTTTATCTACATTTCATACTCGAATATATGTCTTTTGGTGTATTTAATGTGATGTGATGGGAGAGAGTTGAAAAACTTGGAAGTTTTGGTTAAAATTTTAGCAATCTAAACAAGGCTGTCCATAGGTGAATACTGCGCGAGATGGGAGCAGGTGGACAGTATCTTGGAACACGCTCTCGATCAGCGCACCGTCAACCTTGTCGTCTATGTATCTTGTCGCTCCTGCATGTGCCTTGCCCTGTACTCCCTCCGTCCCACCGAGTTTGTCACCCTAGATTCCGTGCCATCTTATTCGATGCTTTGTCTTATTCAAATTTTTTGCACAAATATAATTTATTTTGTTATGACTTATTTTATCAATGAAGATACTTGAATATTGATTAATTTATTTTATGATTTGCATAAATATTTTGAATAAGACGGATGGTCAAACATGAAATTCAAAAAGTCAAAAACGTCGAACCCCATGGGACAGAGGGAGTATACAATTATTTTCTGGAGGCCCACGAGGTGCTGGAGCCCTTGAGGCGTAGCCCTGTCCCAGTCATAAATATTGATTGCCAAGGTGAGGTTTCCTAGGTTGCGCATTGCCCCACCTCAAATCTCAGTGAGGATACCCATCACACTCGAACCAAAACCATTTGACAAGAGTGAATAATCCTTCTCCTATCACGATCATTGTGACCGACACATTTACAATCCATGCCTGAGTCTTCCTGGATTATTTGCTTGGCTCCAAGGTACAAACTTGCACAGGTGACCAATCCAATCCACCTAGGAACAATGGAGAGGACCATCCAATTAGTTTCAGCCGCTCAAGGCTACCCGCAAAAGGAAGCGAAAGCAAGCTCAGCGCATCAGCGCAATGGGTAACATTACCAATTGATATCACCTCAAACAATCTGAGCATCTCAAGTTTCTCAGTGAAGTACACGAGCATACATCCAAAGATATCGGCTTTTTCACGCACTCACCCGGGTAAGACCAAAAGAGAGAACACTTTTACAAAGCCGCCGCTTGCCCGGGTCTATAATACTTTCAAAAGAGCCCCGCCCCACATGGAACCCCACAAAGTGCACAGTTGTTTCATGCCATCAATCCCACGAGGCAGTCACGCACCACCAAACGCCGCAACACGTATGGGATAACCGCGGCAAATCAACAAATTTAAATGAAGACATATTTGATCCTACATAGAGTGAGATAAATCTAAAGTCTCCAAAAACCGCAGACCCTTTATCTGAGTTGTTAGCTGTGTTCTGTTAGCAGCAAGGAAGCACAGGCCTCGGAGGAAGACATGGGCCGTCCACCAGCTGGCGACACGGGCCGGCCCAAGACCCCAAGGACAAGGCGCGCAAGAACTCAGTACGCTGAAGAGGAATGGGTTGCGTGATCCACTTGGCGCCTGCGTGCGCTATGAACCGGGCGCTGCCCATGTATTAAAGAGAGAGAGCTCGTGAGGAGAGGGTATCGATGAACAAACTATTCAAACTCGAACTCAATTCAACCATACCCGGATTCGATTCGGATTTCTTCCTTACCAATTCCCCTGCCCCGCTACCTACCCCGAATTCTATCTAGATCCATACCCCGTTGCTTACAAGTGGTATCAGAGACACCAATCCTCGGACCCAATCCGTATCCGCGCTCACGAACTCCATCGATCGCTTCACTCCATCGGATTTGGTTGGTTCATCTCTCGGTTCATCTGCATATCGCGGATTCAAGCCCAGAGACCCGTAATTCCAATCCCGAAATCGCGGTTTCTGGCGAGTTGCGATACTAGATCTGGATTCGACTCATCACCACTACACCCACCTCCAAGTTGTTCGCGGCCCATGGGTCCCCAAATAAGCCAACTGCTCGCGGAGCTCGACAAGCGGTTCGCGGTGCAACAACAGCGTTTCGACGATCTGGAACAAGCTCGACTCGACGATGTGCAATCTCGACTCCAACACCGAGGCCGCAGCAGCTCGCCTGGAGACGCTCGAGAGCGCCTACAAGGTGTTCGACGAGTGGCGGCCGGAAGTGGATGGATTCATTGAAGATCTGTGTATGGAAGTCAAGCACCTCGGTTCCTTTGAAGCTTGAGGTCGGGAAGATCTCGAAGTATGTGGAACATTCGATGGTGGACGCACCCACGGCGACTTCGAGCGTCTTCGCCCCGGAGCCGATCCACATCCCGACGGCGACTCCCAAGTGCCCGTCGGCCGCCGCGTCCCCGAGTGCACGCCACATCGGCGTCAAGCAGCCGGCCACTCCAACTGGCTCGGCTCACGACACTCCGTTCCAGGTTGCCCCACGCCCATCTGCGGATCCGGTAGCCACCAGGCCCAACGGGCACCGTGTCGATCATGGGAACTATGGTGCGGTCACCACCATAGTTCCCTGTGATAAGGGTACGTCAGCTTTTCCTCTTCCCAACCCCACCCAATTCCACCTCAATGCTCCCAATCACATGCAGTTCCCTCGCCTACCTCCAGCCCCAAACCGTTATCGTGATGATGAGTTCTAGTTTGATGTTGGGGGTAACCAGTTGGGTCGCTGTTAAAACTGAATTTCCCCGTTTTCGACGGGGAACATCCTAAAAGCATGGCTTAAGGATTGTATGGATTACTTTGATTTGTATGCTGTTGAGCAAAAACCGTTGGGTGAAAATAGCTGAAATCTCATGTTTGGTTTTGGAAATTGATGACACACTTGTGGACTAATCCTTTGCTCTAAGTGATGACTTTGAGATAGGATTAGATGGATGACAAGGAGCATGATGATCATGAACATGAACGAGGATGGTGGACATGATGGATCGTCAAGCTCGGTGATCGGCTTGAGAGGAACCCGGGAGATCAAGGCAAAGGTATCTTGATAGGGTTTTCCTTTCAGTGATCAAGACACGATAGAGCGTGTGATCACATTATAGGATAGATAGCCGACTATCAAGAGGGGATGCCGCGACAATCCTTTGGTGAAGTGCTTCTAGGTCCAATTGATTTGCATATTGCATTTAGGACATGAGAGCACTAACTTCGATCTTGCCTAACTTATCAACGTGCTAACATTGGTGATAACGTGGTCATCTTGACGTGTTGGCAACCCTTGGCAAGAGGCGAAGCAAGTTTGAAGCAAAGAGCAAAGAAAAAGATGAAGAAGCTGGCCGAAAAGGTCAGCCGACCGACGCTGTCCCCCGACCGACGCGATGCACCAAGGGGTCCGGCCGTGAGTCCGATCAAAATTCCGTAGAGCATGTTTTGACTTCGATGCGGATGGATCGACCGAACGCTGGGACCGAACCGACCGATGCATCCGGTGTCGACCGACGCGACGGAGGAGGAGCCGCCACTGTGGGGCCCAGCCTTGTCGCTAGTGATCGAAGCGGTGACCGGACGCTTGACCGGACCGGCCGGTGCTTCCGGTCGGCGCGTCCCGGCCACCTCGAAAAGAGCAAATTTTGAAGGCAACGGCTCTATTTCGTGGGGGTGCTCTATATATACTTGGATGGCCGGTATTTGGAGCTCTCTCTTGCACATTTGAACACTCTAACTTGCTAGTGAGCTTGTGAGACTCCTCTCCACTCACTCTCTCCATCCATAACTCGTATTCTTGGTGAGATTGAGAGTGATAGAAGTGCATTGCATTGGTGATTGCATCTAGAGGCACTTCATCCTTGGAGAAGCCGCGGATTCTTGTTTTTTGGGAATTTGCCCCGGTTCCCTAGCGGCTTGGAGCAAGAGGCGGTGTTGAGCTCAAGTGGAGCTTGTTTGAGGCCACACCGGTGGTGATTGTGGGGGTCGTTCCTTACCCCGCGGAGATTCGCGAAAGGAGCACTAGTGGATTGCTCGTGGCTTGTTGGACCCTCTCTTGTGATCGTTTGCTTGAGCTCCCATAGGGGATTTGGCACCGGCCATTAAGCTTAGCATACGTCAAGTGAGTGTGTCGCCACAACGGGGACTTAGCGTGCCGGCAAGCACGTGAACCTCGATGAAAAATCATCGTGTCATTGTTCTTGCTCGTTGGAGATTTCTTGTACACGGTGATTGGCCACAACCTCTACTCGACAGCGGTGGTATTGTATTCGAGCACCTCTTTGCATTTACTTGGTAGTATATCTTGCTAGGGTGCTTAGCTTGTTAGGTTGAGTAGCTAGTTTGTTTAGCTTAGCCTTGTTAGCTCCTAGAGGTAGAATTGGTTAGAATTGCTTGTTCACCTAGGAGTAAACTAGCGACATAGCCCTTGTTGTGATTAGAGACAATAGTTTTTACTTGTGGCTTGCATAGCTAGTTTGTAGCATCGCTTATATTAGCTTTGCCATCTTGTTGTCTAACCCGGTGCTTAGTGTTGTTGCAAGAATTTTTTAATAGGCTATTCACCCCCCCTCTAGCCATTAGGACCTTTCAAGTGGTATCAGAGCCGAGGCACCGTATTTGTGAGGCTTAACATCCTACGGTGACAAAATGGCAATGATGTTTCATGTCAACAACACCAAGAAGGCGCCACCTTTCGATGGCACCAACTTTGCCTATTGGAAGGTGAAGATGACCGCACACCTCAAGTCAATCAATAGAGAAGTGTGGCTTGTGACCGAGAACAAATTTGAGGTGGCCAAACCAAATGAGCCAACCGCGGCCGAAGAGAAGAAGTTGTATGCAAATGATGTGGCCGTGAGTGCTTTTCATGAGGCATTCAATGATAGAGTGTTTGAGCAAGTCAAGTCACTCACCATTGCTCATGAGATTTGGAAAAAGCTAGAAGAGTGCTATGAGGGCACCGAAGGCGTCAAGCAAGCAAAGGCCTACATCAAGCTTGAGCAATTCAATAGCTTCAAGATGGAGGAAGATGAGACCGTGCCGGAGATGTTTCACCGCATGCAAGTGTTGGTGAATGATCTCAATGCTCTAGGAGAAGAGATCAAGGACAAGACCTTCAACATGAAGTTCTTGAGATGTTTGCCCGAGCGGTTTGGGATGTTCATCACCGTGCTAGTGAGGTCAAACTTGAAGGATTTGACTCCCAACCAATTGCTTGATGAGGTGATGACTGATGATTCATATAGAGATGACAAGAAGAAGCAAGAACTCATCAATAAGGCAAGCAAGAAGGTCAAGGATGAAGAGAAGAAAGAGGACAAGAAGAGCTTGGCACTCAAGGCTAGCTCATCATCCAAGGGCAAGAAGAAGAAGGAAGAATCAAGTGATGAAGAGGATGGCACCTCTACAAGTGGAAGTGAAGTGGATGAGCAAATGGCTCTCTTCGTGAGGAGATTGGGAAAGTTTGTGAAAAAGAACTACATCTCCAAGAACAAGAAGAAGCAATCATCCAAGAAGAAGACCAAGGATGGCAAGAATGAAGGCAACATGACATGCTTTCGTTGCCATGATGATTGTCACTTGATTGCCGAGTGCCCATATGATAGTGATGATGAGAAGGGCATCAAGAAGGCAAGAAAGAAGAATGATGCCAAGAATGAGAAGGAGAAGAAGCCCAAGAAGAAGAATGAGTCACATGTGGCTATGTGGGATAGTGATGGCTCATCCTCTTCAAGTGATGAAGAAGAGGAGAAGAAAAACAAGAAGAAGGGACAAGCTCATCTTGCTATGCATGACAAGATCTCCCTCTTCGACACTCCTTCCTCATGCTTCATGGCTAAGGCCACCAAGGTACAATCTATCACTAAAGATGATGATGATAGTGATAGTGATAGTGATGATGAGGAGCCAACTCAAACTAGGGAGGAGTTGCAAAGAATGTTTGATGAATGCATTGTCATGTTCAAACAAAGTAGAAGGGAATGCAAGGGCTTGCATAAGGAAACAAAGAGCCTTAAGTAAGAACTTGATGAGCTTCGGGCAACTTATGAGTGTCTAAAGGTAGACCATAAGAAGCTTGAGAAATCTCATTCTAAGTTAGAGAAAGCTCATTCCTCTCTACTTGAAGAGCACAAGTTGTGCTTAGTTGTTGAAAATGTTGATACATCCAATGCAAGCATCATGTGTGACATTCTTGTTGATGAATCAACCCCCAAGTGTGAGACCTCCACTAGCTCTATCACTAGCATATCCATCTCTAGTGAAGATAATGACAACCCTATGCTTATTCATGAGAATGCTTGTTTAAAGAGGGAAGTAAAGGAGCTCAATCACACCTTGGCTAAGGCCTATGGTGGTGAGGACCGCTTGCTTATGTGCTTGGGTAGCCAAAGGGCATCCTTATACAAGGAGGGCTTAGGCTATATCCCCAAGAAAGGCAAGGCCGCCTATGTGACTCACAAGACTCGTTTTGTGAAGAGCAATGGTAGCTATTGCAAAGCTTGCAAGCAAGTTGGTCATGTAGAGCAAAAGTGCATGAACAAGAGGACCAATGTCTCTTCTATCAAGCTTGATAATTCATATATGCTTGTGAAGAAGAACAATGGTGTTCGTGCTAGGTACATTGGTACACCATGGATGGGCTCAAAGAAGAAAGCCATTTGGGTACCAAAGGCCTTGGTGACTAACCTTGAAGGACCCAAGCAACATTGGGTACCTAAGAAGAATTGATCTTATTTTGTAGGTCAATTATCATGCCGGAGGAGAGCATTGGATAATGGATAGTGGGTGCACTCAACACATGACCGGGGATTCTCATATGTTCAAGTCAATTAGCATCAAGGGCATTGATGAGTATGAGTCAATCACATTTGGCAATGACAAGAAAGGCAATGTGTTGGGGCTAGGCAAGATTGCTATCACTCAAGAGAAAAGCTTGTCAAAGGTGTTGCTAGTTGATCATCTTGATTACAACCTCTTGTCGGTTTCTCAACTTTGTGACCATGGCTACAAGTGCATATTCACAAGTCAAGAAGTTGAAGTGGTTAGTGGTGATGGTGCAAATATGATCTTCAAGGGATTTAGATATGGTGATCTCTACCTTGTTGACTTCAACTCAAAAGAAGCCAAGTTGACAACATGTTTACTCTCAAAGGCTAGCAAAGGGTGGTTGTGGCATAGAAGGCTTGGTCATGTTGGAATGAAGCAATTGAACAAGTTGATGAAGCATGACTTGGTTAGAGGCTTGAATGATGTGAAGTTTGAGAAGGACAAACCTTGTGGAGCATGTCAAGCCGGCAAGCAACATGGCAATGCACATCCAACCAAGAGCACAATGAGTACAAGCAAGGCATTTGAGTTGCTACACATGGACTTGTTTGGGCCAACATCATACTCTAGCATTGGTGGCAACAAGTATGGTTTTGTCATAGTTGATGACTACACTAGATACACATGGGTGTTCTTTTTGCATGACAAGAATGATGTGTTTGAGCTTTTCAAGATATTTGTCAAGAGGGTTCAAAATGAGTTTGAGACATCCATCAAGAAGATTAGGAGTGACAATGGAAGTGAATTCAAGAACACAAGAATTGAAGAGTTGTGTGATGAGCTAGGAATTGGACATCAATTCTCACCAACCTACACTCCCCAATCCAATGGTGTAGTTGAGAGGAAGAATAGAACCTTGATTGAAATGGCAAGATCAATGCTTAGTGAGTACAATGTTAGCCATTCCTTTTGGGCCGAAGCAATCAACACGGCTTGCTATTGTAGCAACCGTCTCTATTGCCATGGGATGCTTGGCAAGACACCATATGAGTTGCTCAATGGAAGGAAGCCCAACATTGGTTACTTTAGAGTCTTTGGATGCAAATGCTACATTCTCAAGAAAGGCACAAGATTGGGCAAGTTTGACAAGAAATGTGATGAAGGGTTCCTTGTTGGATATTCAACCACAAGCAAAGCATATAGAGTTTGGAACTTGGGTAGTGGCAAGCTTAAAGAAGTCCATGATGTGAATTTGATGAAACCCAAGGCTCTCAAAATGAAGTTGAAAATCATGATGATGTGAGTGGTTCCAACTTGGAGAATGCAATGAGGAACATAGATATTGGTGACATTCGTCCAAGACAAGTGGAAGATGATGATGATACTCCATTGACTACCACTACAATTGAGATCAATGCAAATGAAGCAAGCACTAGTGGTACTCAAGATGAAGATCAAGAACAACAAGCTAGTCCATCTCCTCATCCTAGTCATTAAGTGCAAGTGATGCAACCATCCAACATAGCAAGAGATCATCCAATTGATCAAATTGTGGGTGACATCAATAGTGGAGTGGTTACTAGAAGAAGATTAGCATCTTTTTGTGCTCACCATGCCTTTGTAGCACAAGAAGAACCGGAGAACATTGAAAATGCACTCAAGAAGGAAGATTGGATCAATGCCATGCATGAAGAGTTGAACAACTTCAAGAGGAATGATGTATGGGAATTGGTGAAAAGGCCAAAGGACTACAATGTGATAGGAACCAAGTGGGTCTTCAAGAACAAGCAAGATCAAGATGGAATTGTGGTTAGAAACAAGGCAAGGCTAGTAGCTCAAGGGTACACTCAAGTAGAGGGTCTTGACTTTGGAGAGACCTATGCACCGGTTGCTAGACTTGAAGCAATTAGAATCTTGCTTGCTTATGCATGTGCTCATGACATCAAGCTCTATCAAATGGATGTGAAAAGTGCATTCTTGAATGGCTTCATCAATGAGTTGGTGTATGTAGAACAACCCCCGGGCTTTGAAGATGAAAAGTATCCCAACCATGTCTACAAATTGAAGAAAGCATTGTATGGTTTGAAGCAAGCACCAAGAGCATGGTATGAGAGGTTGAGAGATTTTCTCCTCTCTAAAGGGTTCAAGATGGGCAAGGTGGACACCACTCTCTTCACCAAGAAGATTCACCAAGCAAAGACTTGTTTGTGTTGCAAATATATGTTGATGACATTATCTTTGGGTCAACCAACCAAGAGTTTTGTGAAGAGTTTGCAAAGATGATGGCCAATGAGTTTGAGATGTCAATGCTTGGAGAACTCACATTCTTCCTTGGACTTCAAATCAAGCAATTGAAGAATGACACATTAATTAGTCAAGGCAAGTACATCAAAGACATGATCAAGAAGTTTGATCTTCAAGATGCCAAGTCAATGTCCACACCAATGGCAACCAATGGAAGCCTAGACCCCGATCCAAGTGGCAACATGGTTGAGCAAAAGAAGTATAGGTCCATGATTGGTAGTTTGCTCTATGCAACCGCATCAAGACCGGACATTGCATTTAGTGTGGGCATGTGTGCTAGATATCAATCCGATCCAAGAGAAAGTCACCTCAAGGCAACAAAGAGAATTGTGAGGTACTTGAAGGGCACACAAGATGTTGGACTATGGTATCCAAAGGGATCCAAGTTTGATTTGATTGGGTATTCGGATTCCGACTATGGAGGGTGCAAGATCAATAGAATGAGCACAAGTGGCACATGTCAATTCCTTGGAAGGTCACTAGTATCATGGTCTTCAAAGAAGCAAAATAGTGTTGCTCTTTCAACCGCCGAAGCCGAATACATTAGTGTGGGAAGTTGTTGCACTCAATTGCTTTGGATGAGGTCAACATTGAAGGATTTTAGATTCCAATTTGACAAAGTCCCATTGTATTGTGACAATGAAAGTGCAAGAAAGATGACCCAAAATCCGGTTCAACATCCAAGAACAAAGCACATTGATATAAGGCACCACTTCATAAGAGATCATCAACAAAAGGGTGACATTTGTATCATGGGCATTGGCACCGAAGATCAACTAGCCGACATATTCACCAAGCCACTTGATGAGAAGAGGTTTTGCATGCTAAAGGGAGAATTGAACATTATTGACTTCTCCAACTTGAGTTGATGCACCCCACTTATATGACATGCCTCTCCTTTGACAAACCCCAAGGTAAAAGTTGGTTGTCATGGCATTCATATTTGCTAAGGACTTGTTAGTGCATCTAGCCATCATGCATGCTTACTAGGCTCATTCATGGAAAATCAAATGTTTTCAATGTATGTGTGGCACCACTATTGCTTTGATTGGTTCTATGAACTAGTGGTGGCATATGACATGTTTATGTGCTTGCAATCCTAGTGTCAACTCTAGAAAATGAGCTATTGATGTGTATTCTAACATGGTGCAAGATAACCCTTATGTTTATGAGGTGTGAAAAAGCTTGTCCTTGGTTCAAACTTGAATACATGGAAAGGCAAGTGATCTAGATGAGACCACATGTGATACTTTGATTGACTTGATTTCTCTCATTTACACCTTTTTGGTGATTGTTGACAAAGGGGGAGAAATAAGTCACAAAGATGTTGGAAAGGATCACACAAATAGGGGGAGCAAGCTCATAGACTATTTGTGCATTTGTATGTGCATGATCATAATAAAATGTTGCATTGGCAATCTAAATTCAATATTCATGATTGCTTGGTGTATGCTAGTTTTTGAAAATTGTTTGGTGATTGACCAACTAGCATGCATAGGATGTATCTAGACAAAGCTCACATTTTAGCCTATAATGTTGATCTCATGGGGTATGTTGAGTTTTGATGATTGTCTAGTTACATTGATGCTAAGGACTCCGATGGTTTCACGCTTTAAAGGTCCGAATTCTAGAACCTTAGCATCTCTTTTGGTATTAGTATCTCTCCCCAAGATTTCTATCCATACATATGTGCCAACTTGATCCAAACACATGGAAGCACATATGTAGGGGGAGCTACTACTACCAAAACCGAACCTTGAAATGTTTGTCCAATCCTTGATTCATGATCAAAATCCTATGGGCAAGCAATTCAAGTTCAATTGAATTTTATTTCAAATCTTTGTGAGAGTTGGTTGTCATCAATTACCAAAAAAGGGGAGATTGAAATCTCATGTTTGGTTTTGAAAATTGATGACACACTTGTGGACTAATCCTTTGCTCTAAGTGATGACTATGAGATAGGATTAGATGGATGACAAGGAGCATGATGATCATGAACATGGACGATGATGGTGGACATGATGGATCGTCAAGCTCGGTGATCGGCTTGAGAGGAACCCAGGAGATCAAGGCAAAGGTATCTTGATAGGGTTTTTCTTTTTTAGTGATCAAGACACGATAGAGCGTGTGATCACATTATAGGATAGATAGCCGACTATCAAGAGGGAATGCCGCGACAATCCTTTGGTGAAGTGCTTCTAGGTCCAATTGACTTGCATATTGCATTTAGGACATGAGAGCACTAACTTCGATCTTGCCTAACATATCGACGTGCTAACATTGGTGATAACGTGGTCATCTTGGACGTGTTGGCAACCCATGGCAAGAGGCTTAAGCAAGTTTGAAGCAAAGAGCAAAAAAGAAAAAGATGAAGAAGCTGGGCCGAGAAAAAGGTGACCGGACGACGCGGAGTGACCGGACGGATGCACCGGTGGCTCCGGTCGGTGAGTCCGATCAAATTCCGTAAAGGGTGTTTTGGACTTCGCTTTGGATCGACCGACGCCGGACGGCACGACCGGATGCATCCGGTGTCGAACCGAAGCGCCGACCGGACGCATGGGAGAGGCGTCACCGTGGGGCCGAAGCCTTGTCGCTTGTGACCGGAAGTGGTGACCGGACTCGCGACGGGACTCGCCGGGTGAGTCCGGTCGGTGGGCGTCCGGTCACCCCGAAAAGAGCAAATTTTGAAGGCAACGGCTCTATTTGGAGGGGTGGCTATATATATGGGGATGGCCGGTATTTGGAGCTCTCTCTTGCACATTTGAACACTCTAACTTGCTAGTGAGCTTGTGAGACTCCTCTCCACTCATCTCTCCATCCATAACTCGTATTCTTGGTGAGATTGAGAGTGATAGAAGTGCATTGCATTGGTGATTGCATCTAGAGGCACTTCATCCTTGGAGAAGCCGTGGGATTCTTGTTTTCTTGGGAATTTGCCCTGGTTCCCTAGCGGCTTGGAGCAAGAGGCGGTGTTGAGCTCAAGTGGAGCTTGTTTGAGGCCACACCGGTGGTGATTGTGAGGGGTCGTTCCTTACCCCGCGGGAGATTCGCGAAAAGGAGCACTAGTGGATTGCTCGTGGCTTGTTGGACCCTCTCTTGTGATCGTTTGCTTGAGCTCCCATAGGGGATTTGGCACCGCCATTAAGATTAGCATACGTCAAGTGAGTGTGTCGCCACAACGGGGACTTAGCGCGTGCCGGCAAGCACGTGAACCTCGGTGAAAAATCATCGTGTCATTGTTCTTGCTCGTTGGAGATTTCTTGTACACGTAGTATATCTTGATTGGCCACAACCTCTGGTTCGACAACGGTGGTATTATATTCGAGCACCTCTTTGCATTTACTTGGTAGTATATCTTGCTAGGGTGCCTCTAGCCATTTAGCTTGTTAGGTTGAGTAGCTAGTTTGTTTAGCTTAGCCTTGTTAGCTCCTAGAGGTAGAATTGGTTAGAATTGCTTGTTCACCTAGGAGTAAACTAGCGATATAGCTATTTTGTTGTGATTAGAGACAATAGAATTTACTTGTGGCTTGCATAGCTAGTTTGTAGCATCGCTTATATTACCTTGTTCAAAGTACCGTAATACCTGCCTCCTTCAGGCGTGCTCAAGGTCCATGCATGAGTAGCCAAATGGACTGTGAACACAAGTGCCCCGAATGGTTCAACATTGTACAAGAGCTCTTGGGTTATTTTCGAAGATGATCATACCTAAAATCCTTCACCAGTCCATTTGCACATAGACCACCGGAGTTTCGCCCGAAGACATTGAGTGGAGTCTCGGGTTCTTTTCTATGATCACATTTCTATATTGATCTGAAGTTCCCACACTTTTATCAGTACCAGATTGGGCAAGCTTGTGCACTTTTATCAGTACCAGATTGGGCAAGCTTGTGCCTCAGGTTCAGTCCCTTCATCCAGCCATAACTGTGCAAGTTGCTAATGGGGAGAAATTGATCTGTGATTCTCACATACCATAAGCAGCATGGTCTGTATAGGGTTATGTATTTTCTCTTGATCTCAAGCTGTTAGAATTACAGTCCCATGACATGATTTTGGGCCTTGATTGGTTGTCCAGCTTTAGCCCTATGCAAGTCCATTGGCAGGAGAAGTGGTTAGCCATTCCATATCAAGGGTCTACTACTTTGCTCATTGGGGATACTCCTGACTTGCCTGTTGGCTCAGTGATCCAACTGTCGATGTTACACTGCCGCCACATTCATCGTGGGTCGCCGATTGTCGTGGGCTCACTATCCACCTGTATTCAGTCAGTTGATTGAGGATTATAGCTACCTGTTTCAGCCTCCAACTTTTTTTGCCTCCACAAAGATCGGTGTGATCATGCTATCCCCCTTGTCAGTGGGGCTCAGCCGGTTTTCATCAGGCCATATCGATATGCACCAGCCTTGAAGACCGAGATTGAATAGCAAGTAACTGTTATGCTTGAGCAAGGGATTATCCAAAAGAGTAATAGTGCATTCTCATCGCTAGTCTTGTTAGTCAAGAAAAAGACGGCTCATGGCGTTTTCTCGTGTTGACTACCACCACTTGAATGCAATCACTCGAAAGGCAAATATCTAGTTCCAAAGTAATAGATGAGCTTCGATGAACTTGCAGGTGCATCAGTATTCAGCAGCTTGGATCTCCAGGCCGGTTTTCACCAGATACGTATGAAGGCAGGTGAGGAGCACAAAACGGCCTTCCAAACGCACTTTGGTCACTTTGAATTCTGGGTCATGGCGTTTGGTCTCACAGGAGCTCCAGGAACTTTTCAAGACACCATGAACACAACATTGGCACCCGCATCGAGGAGATTTGTGCTAGTGTTTTTTGACGATATTCTTGTCTAGCCCAGATATGGCATCTCATCGGGACCACCTTTGTCGTGTTCTCTTTACTGGCCAAAGACCAGTGGACTCTGAAGTTATCCAAATGTGCATTTGCTCAGTCTCAATTGGTCTATCTGGGACACGTGATCAGCAAGTCTGGCGTCAGTACCGATCCTTCTAAGCTTGATGCAATTGCTAAGTCGCCTGTACCAGCAACAGTCAAAGAGTTATGTGGTTTCCTTGGCCTCGCTGGCTATTACAGAAAAATTATGAGAAAATTTGGTATCATAGCAAAGACCCTCACCACTCTACTGAAGAAGCACTCCCTCTTTATTTGGACAACTGATCATGACTTGGCCTTTTAGCAGTTGAAGTCTGCACTTTGCCAGTCGCCCGTGCTAGCCTTAACCAACTTTGCACAACCTTTCTACATCGAGACTGATGTGTCTAATCATGGTATTGGTGCGGTGCTTATGCAAGATGGCCGCCCATTGGCTTATTCGAGCAAGGCTCTTGGTCCTAAATCTCGAGGCATGTCCACATACGAGAAGGAGTATATGGCAATTCTTATGGCCATCCAGTCCTGGCGCTCTTACCTGAGTCTGACACAGTTGGGTGATCAACGGCTACACACACCGTGGCAGCAAAAAGTTTTTTCCAAGCTGCTCGGTCTCCAATACCGCACTGTCTATAGAAAACGGTCAGAAAACAGAGCTGCGAATGCTCTATGTCGCCACCCGGCTCCTCCAGTTATGTGTGCAGCATTATCTAAAGTTGCTCCTACTTGGGTGTCCTCGGTCACAGATACTTATCTGACAGACACTCATGCCCAGGAAATCATTGCCAAACTTGCCCTCGATCCCAAGTCAGTCCCACACTTCACATTGCATGCTAGCGTGCTCCGTTTTAAGAATAGAATCTGGGTGGGGTCTGATTGCCAGAAATAGCAGTAAATCATCCGTGAATTTCATTGCACTGCTTGGGGTGGGCATTCAGGAGTTCCAGTGACAGTGGCCAAGGTTAAACGCTATTTCGCTTGGACAGGTCTCATATCCTCTGTGAAGCAGTTTGTGCAAGCTTGCGAGGTCTGCCAACAATCCAAACTAGATCGTGCACGTGCACCAGGCCTCTTACAACCATTTCCTGTGCCGGAGGGTGCCTGGCAAACCATCTCTATGGACTTCGTTGAAGGCCTTCCACTATCCAATGGGTACAATTGTATTCTAGTGGTGATCGACCTCTTCACTAAGTGTGGCCACTTCATCCGCCTGCGTCATCCATTTACTGCTGCCTCGGTGGCCCAAGCATTCATGGATTCTGTCTATCGTCATCATGGTATGCCCTTGGTACTGGTATCTAACAGGGATCGGATTTTCACTTCTTTCTGGTCCGAGCTATTCAAGCAGGCAGGTGTGGTGCTTTGTCGCAGTACATCCTACCACCCCGAGTCCGATGGCCAGACGGAACGGCTCAACCAATGCCTCGAGACGTATCTCCGTTGCTTTGTCCATACTTGTCCATCCTAGTGGAGCAGATGGTTGGCAACTGCGGAATTCTGCTACAACTCATCTACTCATTCAGCCATCGGTCGTTCACCTTTTCAAGCTCTGTACAGGTACTCTCCTCGCTTCTTACCAGTGCCACCCAATCCTGATTCCACTACTGATTCTGATGCTGGAGGCTGGCTGTCCACACGAGCAGACATGGATCAGTTGTTGCATCAGCATCTGGTCCGGGCTAAGAACCGTATGAAGAAGCAGGCGGATCAAAAAGCGTTCAGAGTGTTCCTTCTTGGTGGATGATATGGTTTACTTGAAGCTACAACCCTATGTGCAAACTTCTCTCGCCCCACGCTCTCATCAGAAGTTGGCATTCAAGTTCTTCGGTCCATTCCGCATTGTGGCTCGTGTTGGCAAAGTGGCCTACAAGCTCGACTTGCCGCCTCATTCTTTGATTCACCCTGTGTTCCATGTTTCACAGCTGAAGCGCGCCATCGGCAAGGACCACCAGGTGACTCCAACCCTGCCAACTGACTTCGCTCTTCGTCTTACTCCTGAGGCAGTGCTCGATACTCACTCGATGCAACGCGGTGCACGGAGTACATCCAGCAAGTGCTGATCAAGTGGAACAACTTGCCTCATTCTCTAGCGACATGGGAGGACATGGAAGCTATCCGCCAGGAGTTCCCGCGCGCACCTGCTTGGGGGCATGCAAGATTCCAAGGTGGGAGGAATGTTAGTAGCAAGGAAGCACAGGCCTCGGAGGAAGACATGGGCCGTCCACCAGCTGGCGACACGGGCCAGCTCAAGACCCCAAGGACAAGGCACGCAAGCACTCGGTACGCTGGAGAGGAATGGGTTGGTGATCCACTTGGCGCCACGTGTGCTGTGAACCGGGCGCTGCCCATGTATTAAAGAGAGAGAGCTCGTGAGGAGGGGGTATCGATGAACAAACTATTCAAACTCGAACTCAATTCAACCATACCTCCGGATTCCAGCCGGATTTCTTCCTTACCAATTCCCCTGCTCCTGCTACCTACCCCGAATTCCAGTCGCTCAAGGCTACCCGCAAAAGGAGGGGAAAGCGAGATCAGCGCATCAGCGCAGTGGGTAACATTACCAATTGATATCACCTCCAACAATCTGAGCATCTCAAGTTTCTCCAGTGAAGTACACAGAGCAGACATCCAGCATATCGGCTTTTTCACGCACTCATTCGGGTAAGACCAAAAGAGAGACAACACTCTTACAAAGCTGTCAGCTTGCCCAGGTCTATAATACTTTCAAAAGAGCCCTGTCCCACATGGAAGCCCCATAAAGTGCACAGTTGTCCCACGAGGCAGTCTCGCACCACCAAACGCTGCAACACGTAGATGGGATAACTGCGGCAAATCAACAAATTTAAATGAAGACATATTTGATCCTACATAGAGCTGAGATAAATCTAAAGTCTCCCAAAACCGCAGACCCTTTATCTGAGTTGTTAGCTGTGTTCCCTGTGTTTGGTGTTTCAGTGGGTGAATCTTGAGACAACGGCCATTTTTTCAGTGAAATTTTGAATTGGCTCCCATTCAACCTCACTCATATTGTTATTCTCCATCCTTCAACATGAGACCCCGCAGGATCTTTGTACCCGCATGTGCTTCTCCAACTAATACAACTTCGATGAGATGGAAGGAAGATTTGTTGCTCCAAAGTTGGTCAATTATCATTTGTGCTTGCGCAAAAAAAAATTGTCGTTTGTGGACCATGGCAGAAACAAAAGATGAAGTGAACTTGCTCATACTGAAGTTTATTAATTGCCGCCTGCACCTACTGTTCTACTACCTAATTTCAGACTCTAGTCTTTCTAGGCATGTATATTGTGCAGACGCTCGAGAGTTAGTGAAAGTTGAGATGGCAATCGTGACTGCCTGTCTTGGCTGGTCACGTCTACGTGTTGAATACTTATACACGAGTACATTCTTGGTTTACAAGTCATGGTATTCGGTGGATAGATACTAATCTCAACTAACTAGAGCTAACAACCTAGATATGATCATAACCGAATACCTTAGATTGTCATGCACGCAGCCAGGTCATGCCTTGGCACACACGCGTTGCATGGTACATGTTACATGGTACACATATCAAGTTTCTTACATTCAACACCCCCACTCAATCTATACCTGTTCTTGGATGAGGTTTAGATTATCCCTAAATTCTTCAAACTTGTAACAAGACAATGCCTTGGTAAATCCATCTGCCAGCTGATCAAGAGTTGATACAAACTTTACTTCCAACAGCTTCCTAGCAACACGTTCTCGCACGAAATGAAAATCTATTTCAATGTGCTTAGCTCTGGCGTGGAACACAGGATTAGCACTCAAATATGTAGCACCTAAGTTATCAGACTAAAGTCGAGGCTTAACCTTGGTTTTGACTCCTAATTCTCCAAGCAACTGTTCTACCCATATCATCTCAGCAGTGGTGTTCGCCAAAGACTTGTACTCGGCCTCGGCGCTTGACCGTGACACGGTAGGCTGCTTTTACGAGCACTCCAGAGATTACATTTGATCCCAAGAACACTACAAAGCCACCGGTAGTGTAACACCCGTATTTTTGCATCATTTTAAAATTCACTAAAAATTTGAACTTTTTATAGTACAACTAAAACTTGATTTATTTCTCCTCAAGACAACCCTAAAACCCGTTTTTCGAAAAACCCCCGCATTAAAAATTCACCATATAGAAATAAGGTCTTGTTTGAATGAATGATTGATTGTTCACATGTTTGTCGAGCTAGAATTTATTTCGGCATTGAATAATTATCCCTTGTGATCCCACCAAATATTTCCCCTTCGACCTCTCCTTGTCACCCTTCACCAAAAAAACCATTCCCTGACCATTTCCTCGACCGACCAAACCCACCAAATATTTTTCCTTGATCTCTCCCTTGATTTACCAACCATTGTATATCCCTTGATCATCATCCATCAAATATCTTTGACCTCCCCTTTGATACCCACCAAATATATTATCTTGACCCCCTTGATCTCCATACCACATATCCAAATTCCAAACCCATGCACCTAAGTGCCTAGTTACTTTTCTGGGAAACCAATGGAGCCATCTCATGAATATACACACACATAGGAATGCATATACACGAACAATATATATGCGTGAGTGTGTGTATCCAAATATAAACATATACATGAGCTTGGTTACAAATATATATACACGCATGAACATATATATATACAAGTATATGTGGGTATATATATATATATGAGAATACATGGAAAATGGATAAGGGAATTATAAAAGGAAAAGCCCTTCGGGCTCAATTCCTCTCCCTATCGAGCCAACAGCCGCCCAGCTCTCCTTTTCACGCGGCCCATCCAGCAAACAAGCAGCAGCCCAACTCCTCTCCCCTCCTCTCTATGACGTGTGGCCCCACTCGTCATATCCTCCTTCCACCTCCCTCTGTTCCCAGGGACGAGCAGCAGCGCGAGATATTTTCTCCTCGCCCTGTAGCCAGGTCAACACCAACCACCCTCGACGCCAGCTGGCCGTGCTGCTGTCACGTCGCGCCACCGCTGCCACTGCTCACGTAGACAACCGCACAGAACCACCGCAACCCATCACATCACACCACTCCTCTGCTTTCGCCACGCGCACAGCGAGCACACCGCCGTCGACCGGGGAATAGCGGCGCCAGCTGCCTCCTCCTGCCCGCTCAGTCACATCACCATGGCTGCCAGCTCACTCCAGCGAGCTCGGGCGCGTACGGGTGCGGAGGATATTCGCCGTAGATTCCGCTCACCGCGTCTCCTCCGCGTCCGACCGCGCCAGCGCCACCCCTGCTCCCGTCGACCTCGCCACAGCACCATTGCCGGAAAATATCGTGGTGCCGAGCTCCGCCGCCGCGGCTATAAATAGCCGGCCATGGCCGCAGCACGAACTCGCCTCGCCGAGCTCGAAGTTGAGGAAGAACGGGAGGGATGAATGCTTTGCGCCGAGAGTGGCGATCCTGCTCCTCATCTCCTCCCCCTTCTGCCTTTTCCCGAGCTACGCCGTGGCCATGGCGACAACAGGGCCGCGCTACATCCGCCATCCGCCGCCGCATCCACCGTGCGCAGCTCACCGCCGCCCACCATGCGCCGCACCAGCATGCCACGCTCGCCGCTCGCGTCCAGCACGCCGCGCGCCACTGCTCGCCACCCGCCACCGTGCACCGCGCCTCGCCGCCCTCGCCTGCCCTGCCACCACAGCCGGAGCTCGCCGCGCTCGCGGCCACGCCGCACCCAGCGCTGCGCCCACGCCGCACGCCTACACCAGCCCTCAACCACGCAGCGTGCGCCACCGGGCCACACCACAGCCGCTCGCCGTGCGCCCCAACCCCACCACCGAGCCGCCCTGACCGCCGCTGAGCGAGCCCGAGCACCCAACCTTCCCCATCCCTCTCCTCTCTGCTTCGATAGAATGAGGAACAGAGGACGGGCACCGTACAGGAACTCGTGACCGTCCCAATCCTTATCCCTTCCCCTTTTTCTTTCCATGCACCGAGTCCACGTGAACCCAAGGCAGCGGGGAACCGTCCACCGGAGCAGCGCACAAGCTCATGGACCCGCTGACCAGTCAGCCCGCCTGGCTAGCTGGACCCGCGCGTCAGCGCCTGTAGAAATTGCTACAGCTACCCGGGGAATGTACACGACGAAGTAGAAGTCCATTTTCCATGCTTCAGAAAATTCCCAGAAAAAATCCTAAATAAACTAGGTACACTCTAGAACCTACCCAAGCTTTTTTACATCCCAGTTTCCATACTTCCAGAATTCCAGATTAATTTCCAAGGTATAATCTATTTATAACTCCTTAAATAAAACTTTGAAAATTAATATCTCCTTCATTCCAACTCCAACTCACTCCATTCCAATTCCATAATTCTTCTAAAATCGTGCTCTAATTATTCATGCCGTTGTCCTATTATTTGATACCCATTTAAATTCTAGTTTATGTTGTGCCCTTTATTTATTTTAATCACGCTCTATAGAATACTTAAAACCCTAGTTTACCCCCTTCGCTAACTACACACCTTGCACCGTATATTCTTGTATGCATGTACACTTTCACGTACGCAAATACTCGAGTATACATACACGTAGTTGTCCACAATCTAGGTATACGTGATAGGTTAAATGACGTATATAAATGCTTAGAGTGGTATTCCTAAATATA
This sequence comes from Hyparrhenia diplandra, assembly GCA_015847255.1. Classification (NCBI taxonomy): domain Eukaryota; kingdom Viridiplantae; phylum Streptophyta; class Magnoliopsida; order Poales; family Poaceae; genus Hyparrhenia; species Hyparrhenia diplandra. The sequence goes on from JADLZK010006897.1 coordinate 1,119,630, forward strand.
AATAAATATACGTATGTACCTATCTGTTATATCTACGCATGGCTAACCCCCCCTAATCTAACCGTATACTCGTACATGTGTACTCCATAACACATGCCCTAGTGTACGTGTCTCCACGTACGTAGATATACCCGCTCACCGGGTGTAACCCTATGTACGGCTAACCCTAGCATATAGGTCTCTCACCCTCTCCAACCCTAGGCGTATACATATGCATGAGCGTATACGCCGCCAACCCATCCATCCCCCCGATGGAGCTAACCCACGTAGGAACGCCGATGCTTTGATTGTTATACTTGTGTTGCATGTTTGTCGTCACGGAGATCACAATAACCGCTCAATGTAACCCGGAGCATCAATACACCAAGACACAGAGCCGGAGGACACATGACAAGAACCTTGATATACTCGCCACGGATAGAGGCAAGTCCTTACCCCCCATAATTTTGAGCTTAACTTAATTAGCTTATGTTAATAATATATGGAACATGATTTAAGAAGTGAGCTTAATCAACCAAAAGCGAGTTTGGGGCTTATCCATGTGGGATGGATCGTCTGTGTTGTTTCGCCTAGTGAGGGTTTCTGTCTTGGAGGGCTCGCTCCCTAAGGACCGGGTCATGGACCTTCTACCTAGTTTTATTATACGTACAACCACACGCCGGGATGGGGCGGCTTGATTCCACACCCCGTTGGGTTAAGGTATAATTTCGATCCAAGGTGGCCGGCGTAGGCAACGATCTATCGGGAGCAGACATGGGGAGAGTGGCCCCATGGTCCGGTTGGCGTGGTTGCTGAGTGATCCTCCACGTAAAACTTTTGGCGCAATGTTATCGTATACGAATTGTTAAGTTGACGGATGCTGAGTGATCTTCCAAAATGCTGTGTGCTAATGGGATGCTAGGTGATCTTCCCATTTCCAACCCCCGAGAAGTCGTGGTAGGATTATACCGAAACCTAGGTTGGCTGCCAAGCGGGTACGGAATCTCGTTAGGCCTGTCTAAACCAAGTCATGATGGTGAAGACAACGCCTATCGTGGTGGGGGAAAGTGTACAACCTCTCGCAGAGTTTATCAAAATCTATTCGAATAGCCACGCCCCTGGAATGGGCAAATGCTAGGCCGTAACATCCGTGATTAGATTCACAACCGGTATGTAACCCGTTAACTTGAGCTTGGATAATAATTAATCCGAACTAGTGAGAGTAGTAAGCTCTACTAGGGCCCAAACCCCTAATGGTAACCTTCCACCCCTCGGTTGGGACTTGCCGAAAGTTTTAAAGTACTCACCTCTATTTCTATTTTTAGAATGCCTTTGTAGGAGTGTATCCAAGGAAATTGAGCTACAAAGAAATCCATAAGGACGGACCACAAGGAAGATACCTGAAGACGGAGGGGCTGTGAAGGAGCTACATGTGAATGTTGTGACGGAGTCATAGGATTGTGCAATAGGAGTAAGTCCAAGGGTTTGTCCGCACTCCAAGCTTGCCTCGTAGGAATGGAGCCCCGTTATAGGTAGGTGCCGCAGAGGATCTCTCGGTAGGTTTATAATAGTAGGCCTATGGCCGAAGTTATGTAAACCCAACCCTCGTATCATATTTTCTCAATAGCAATAAAAGTATAGTTTTTTTGATATCAAACCTATATTTTAATTAGGGCGATTTGTGCGTGATCCCGCACAAATACGTGTGATTAACGAACCTCGTAAATGGGGTGTGACACGTAGACCTTCGATTGTCTCTAGATCCCGCCGGTCCAAGATCGAAAAAGCCATTCAAAACCAACGGTGAGTTCTTACGAATAAGGAGTCTAGTGTTTGTCGATACTTCGGATATCTTATAATTCTTTTTAATCGTTGTCCAATGTACCGCCGTTGGATCATGTAGGTATTGACAAACCTGGTTAACAGCAAACGCCAAGTCAGGTCGTGTGAGAGTCATATACTGCAGTGCACCAACCACACTTCGTACTATCTTCATAGCCGAGTAAATTACCATCATACTTAGATATCTTCTCTACGACCGACAATGGAGTAGTAACAGGCTTACAATTTTTCATACCAACTCTTGACAGAATATCATTGGCATATTTTTCCGAGATAGCAAATGATCACCATTTACTTTCCTTTCAACTTCAATACCAAGGAAATAGTGTAGATCTCCAAGATCCTTGAGAGCAAAGTCACCCCCGAAGCTTTAAATGTAATCTTCACAGCTGATTCAGAGGAACTTGTAATGATTATATCATCAACATATATTAACATATATATTTCCACACCTTTGTTTCGATAAATGAACTAGGAGGTATCTAATTTAGATGGCACAAAGCCTAAGCTGATAAGTTTTGCACTTAACCTCGGAATACCAAGCCCCCTGAGCTTTGCTTCAAACCATATATTGCTTTCTTGAGCTTACAAACAAACCCAGGATACCTTTGAGTCCTCAAAGCCTAGTGGTCGCTTCATATAAACTTCCTCTTCGAAACACCATGAAGAAACACGTTCTGAACATCTAGTTGTTTCAAACACCATCCTCTCATGACTGTCAAGGACAACACGAGCCGTACTATAGCTATTTTAACAACTGGACTAAAAGTGTCCTCATAATCAACTCCATATCTTTGTTTAAATCCCTTAGCAACCAATCTTGCCTTATACCGATCAATGTTACCATCTACTCTCCATTTTATCTTATATACCCATTTGCAATCAATGAGATTCCTTCCTTTGGCAGGCGGTACTAAGATCCATGTACCGTTTCTGTGAAGAGCATCAACCTCATCTTGCATTGCATGTTTCCATTCTTTGGACTTAAGCGCCTCTTGTGTAGAATTAGGTTCACCTGCCGCACAAAGGTTAGCATAACGAATGGTACCATCTGTGTATACCTTGGGTGTGACAATTCCACTCTAGGAACGTGTGTGGGCGTAGATGCGCTGGAGGATCGGGGAGCGCCAGCTAGCCGTGAGATCGTGATCTTGAGTGTCGCACATTGGATCCCGTAGGCACCACAGAAAATCCGTCCGGAGCCGCACGAGTGGGAGACGACGCGGAGTTCGATGGTGATCCTCCCCCCCACGCGCACATGGGAGAGGGCCGCGACAACCTCGCATTTGGGAATTCCTAGCGAGGCGGCGTCTCCGTCGGGCGGACGCCTTCAGGATCGCACGGGGATCAACCGCAAAGTGCAGATCCATAGCCTCTGCAGTGGGTATTTCATGCAACACCGAATTTTCTTCTTCTTCTTCTTCTTCTTTCTTCTTCTTCTTCTTCTTCTTCTTCTTCTTGATTTTCCTGAACAGCACTGGACAAACTTGGATTAGTAGCAACAAGTACATGCAAATTTACGCCCCCTGGTGCAATAGAAGTGAGATGCTCAGGAAGGAGAGAGATTTCATGCCGAAGCCGTGCACCAACATTAGGATGGAGGGAGGAAAACGGAAAGGCATTTTTGTCAAACACCACGTCTCTAGAAATATAGATTCTCCCCCTGTACTCGGTTCTAGGCACTTGAAACCCTTATGAAGAGAGCTGTAGCCAAGGAAGACACAGTATGTCGAAGGGATTTGTAGGGGCTGGTTTTTCTTTTAATGTAAGCTCCACCGGTGTCTTATTTTCTAGAACTCGATGGAATCATATTTATCAAATAGGTGGCAAAGTAAGGAATGCTTGGTCCCAATACTTGAGAGGCATAGAAGCATGAGCTAGCAACAAGCAAGACCGACCTCAATGATATGACGATGTTTACGCCAGCTCTACCATTTTGTTGGTGCGTGTGTGGGCATGAGACCCTATGCGAGACCCCAAATTGTTGGAAGAAGGAATTCAACTTTTCATATTCTCCTCCCCAATCACTTTGCATACTAATGATTTTTCGATTGAACTTTCGTTCAACAAAATTTTGAAAGTTCTTAAACACTTGAAACACCTTAGATTTCTGTTTAAGAAGATATATCCGTATATCTCTATGTAATCATCGATGAAAAAGAGACATAATACTCATAATTGCCAATGAGATCTAGAGGCCGGCCCCCACACATCAGAATGAATCAACTCAAGAGGAGCACAACTTTTATTATTCGAGCTAGAATAGGAAAATTGATGACTCTTTGCTCTTTGGCAAGAGTGACAGACCGACTCATGATTGTGATCAAACAAAAAAGGAAGAGTATTATCTCTATGAATGACCTTTTCAACTAAAGGGAAAGGCGCATGACCCAACCGACTATGCCATCTCCAAGTGGATGGACGACTAACTTGACACACTTGACGTTGTGCTCACGATTCTTGAGGTCTCAAGGGATATAGGCCCCCTTCACACGTGCCTCGATGGAGAACTTTCTTCGTGGCCCGATCCTTTATAAGAAAATGGCGAGGATGAAATTCAACAGATGTATTATTATCGGATGTAAGACGATGTATGGAAACTAAGCTTTTATTTGCACTAGGAACATGAAGAATATTTCTTAGTTGGAGATGTGCATTAGGGGTACGTAAAATTGCATGACCAATGTTGCTTATTTGCATACGACCCACTTGCTATGTGGACTTGATCCGGACCTTCTTTGTATTTGTCTCTTATGGATAGCTTCTCCAACTTCGGACGTGATGTGGTCGGTTGCGCCACTATCCACATACCAATTGGTGTCAACACCATAATTGGTTTGAACAGCCCCAGCATTCTTGGTGTGGGGTGATAATCTTCTTGAAAACGGTGCCGGTAGACATCCGCTTCATGACCCTTCTTCTTCCACACTTGACAAGTTGGTTTGTCAAATCTCCGACCTCCTTGACGGGAGGTGGTAATGAGTTCCCACGCCCTCCAAAGCCACGACCCGAAGCCTCCGTGGCTCGGCCCGGCCACGAGGACCCCGTGACCACGCGCGGCGGCGTTCACGGAGCCGGGCCGGCGGTGTGGTTATCTTGAAGCATCCGAAGGCGACCATGAAAGTTGAGGCGGCAATCGTGGGATTTTCGCCTATCTTGGTGGTCACCGCTACGTGTTGAATACTTATACACGAGTACATTCTTGGTTTACAAGTCATGGTATTCGGTGGATAGATACTAATCTCAACTAACTAGAGCTAACACCCTAGAAATGATCCTAACAAGAATACCTTAGATTGTCATGCACGCTAAAGCGGTCATGCCTTGGCACACACGCATTGCATGGTACATGTTACACGGTACACATATCAAGTTTGTTACATTCAGCAGTTAGTTTATGAATTGCTTGGTTATTCACTTATTCCCATCAGCTAGCCTCACTATCGCTATAAACGCATCAGTGACAATTTTATAATACTCGCAAAAAAAGGGGACAATTTAATAAGAGAAGGCTCGCTTAATACCGATAAGCCGATGAAAAGTATAGGTTGACTCACATTGACTGGACTCAACAATAATGAGATAAAAAAAATTCGCGCAGATGGTATAGCCGATGGTGCTTCAAGTCTCGCTCATTTCGTCATCAAACGCTAGTAGCTAGCTCTAGCATGGCTCATTTTTCATCGACACGCTAGCTATATATATCGATTTGCATTCATACGGTTCTTACATTTGCATGGTGACGAGTGACCACCTTTGTCTACGCATAAAATCAAGACTCTTGAATAGATGCCCAAATGGTATAAGATCCAATGGAACCAACATTCAAGAAGAAGCTACATGGGAGTCGAGGAATATTTGCAAGAGCACTTCCCGAATTTCTTGCTTCCATCTAGGTCATAATCCCTTGTCTCTTTAAGATTCTTGTAGCATATAGTAGATAAAACACTACCGCTTGATGAACTAGTTTGAGATGTGTTTGCTTGACACATTTCCTTTGCCGTTTTTAACCCCTGTGAGCTTTAAATCTCGGGACGAGATTTCTTTTAGGGGAAAGGCTGTAACACCCCCTGGTGTTACTCAACTAAAATCTTGACATGTCATCATGATTATCATAATGCATGCATAAATAGAAAAAAATTGAAATGCATTGAAATTAAAATAAGTTTATATTTTTAGAGAATGTTTGTGCTTAAGAAAATTTAGAGTGATTTAATTTTAATTTATGTTTTTGATCCTGAGTGTGATGTTGGATGAGGGTTGGATAGTATAGGTTGGGAATCTGAAATTTGAATCAAATTCAAATTTGAATTGAACTCCGAAAAACCCTAAATTCCATTCTTTCTTTTACCCCCTTTTTCTTTTATTCAAAATTTATAAAGAATTTGGGTATGGTTATTAAAGCAAATTTGTAGAGTTTTCAAAGTTGAACAAAGTTGGTATTTTGAGTTTTCAAAGTTTAGTTCAAAAATTTAGAGTAATTTTGAAAATACCAAACTTAGGGTTTTGTCCCCTTTTGATTTAAAAACCCTAATTCAAAATCTAAGCAAAATTTGCAAAAACTTTCAATAGTGAGTTTGTAGATCTTGTTGAGATGAGCAAAAGTCATGTACAAAGTTTTTCAAGTTGTTACATGTTTTTTTAAAAGTAATTTTGAATTCAAATTTCAAAATTTTGAACCTTTTTTCAAAAGTCCTATTTAGAGGCTGATTTTGAAAATCTTCCAATTATGAAAATTGTAGATCTTGAAAAATTAGCCTAAGTCACTTTTTGGAGTTTTTGAAGTTCAGTTCAATTTTTGGGTGAATTTGATCAAAAACAGAAAAGTCGTGGTTTAGGGTTAATGTGGAATGCTGAAACCATTTGTTCTTCCTCCATACCGGCGGCCGCCGGCCGCCGCCGTGGCGTTCTTCCATGCCGGTCGTCCCGCTTCGTCACCGGCTACATGGACGGGTTCGCGACGCCGCCAACTCACGTGTCCCATGGTCCTTTGTCCTATAAAGCTTGGAGCCGGGCCGTTCTTCCTTCTTCTTTCTCCTTCACCGCGCCGAAAACCGCCTCCGCCCCTTTCGGTTACCGTCGCCGTCGAGCTCCAATCCATCCAATTAGGCGTGCCATCAGAAACAGAGAATCGATTTGCGCACCGTTTGAGCTAGATAGTGACGTAGTTCATCGACCGAGCAATCCGCCGCGCCGTCTTCTCCATCTCCCGTCGGGGCGCCGCCGCATCATCACCTCACCGTCGCCAAGTCGTCTTGGTGAGTCTCGTGCCAAACCGTCTTGCCATCTAGCCGCCTTGATGATGTAGTCTTGATGCGCCGTCCGTTTCGGACCCACGCACCGTGAGACCCCACTAACGCCGTTGTTGCCACGGGGAGCACCCATTGTCGCATCGCCACCGTCGCCACCATCCTCCGACTCATCTGGGTCCAAACCATCGTGAGCACCGTGATCGGGGTGAGCCGTTGTCGTGTCTATGCCATCGCTTTCTTGTTTCAGGCAATCGTAGCCCACCGGAACACCCGCCGCCGACAGCTCCGCCTTTGCCGCCCACGAGCAGGCCTTAGCTAGGGGCTGACTTAGGTTCGTTTAGATGGGGCTTTAGGACCCTCCGGAGGTGCTAGAGATGATGCCTTGGTCGCCGGTGTCGGGAAAGCTCTGACGAGCCTTTCTCACAAGATGGCGCACCGCCCATGCCGCCATGGTCGGCAAGAAGGGTGCCTCGGTACCCTATGCTATGGGTTTGAGGTGTCCGGAGGTGCGCGAGAGTGAGGGGAACAAGCTGAGGTAGGTCTAGTCGTTTGAGACCTCACCGCGGGCGAAGTTCTCGCCCGGTCGGCCGCCCGGGCGCCGCCCTTGGTCGGGTTTGAGCGGTCGGTTGGGCCGCCTGCTATCAGAGAGCAAAGGCTGGGCGCCACGGTGTCGGGGTCGCGTGATGTTGGGCGGTTTCGGCCCGAAAGTCTGTTTTGTGTTAAAACTTGATTTATCTAATTTCTTTACTTTTGAATAGTGTTGATTCTTTCAAAATTCATAGAAATTTGAAAATAGCTCTTTAAATTCTGAAAATTTTTGTAGAAGCTTCTTATGAGTATATGAATCCATGAAAAATTTGAAACTTTGAATTTGAATAGTTTTTGCATGATTTAAAAATACAAATTTTAATTGAAAAATGCATCTTCCTTGATTTTTAATAATTATTTTATTTATCCAAAAATCATGAAAATTATTTTGGTACTGTTTTATGGCATGACCTACCTGTACAAAAATTTTTGAGCATGTTTTAAAAAAAAATTTATTTATTATTTCATGCCCTATCATTTTATGTGATTCATGTTTTGTTTAGTGTCAAATAAATTAGGTTTTGTGTGACTTCGGGGTTGTTTTGTGAATCTTAGATTATATCATAATAAGATGGTCCTTGAGAACTCCTTAGGCAATGGTGATGATATCTTTAGAGTAGTTCAACAAGTTGGTTTTGTTGGGTTGCAACTTTATCGTGAAATAAAGTTACTTTTCCGTGTTTATCTTTTCATGCACTTGCAAGCATCATATTTACATATATGGCATCATATTGAAGCATACATTATTTCGTGTAGTGAACGAGTTTGAGGGTATCAAGTCCGAGCGATTCATCGAGGAGATTTCATATCCGGTTGAGGAGGGTTCGGATTTTGTTGGGTTTTCGAAGAACAAACTTTTTCAGTCAACGAAGGCAAGCCCGGTTACATTACACCTTTCCTTGATATTTTTAAAAGTTTTATATCACTTATGTTTATGCTATGTTGCATTAAGTAATTAGGAGTTGAGTAATAACCTAATTGCTTTGCATTACCATCCTTGTTTATTGCAATACCATCCTTGTTAACCGTTTTATTTCGAAAAATGCTTAGTGAAGCTTAGCCCCGCTTAATTAGTTAAGCTTTTGTCATAAAAATGTTTTATTTGGGAAGATGATGCTGTTTTTCGGAAAAGAAAGAGATGTAGTGATGAATTTGAGATCGGACGGGACGTAGGTTGAAAGCCGTGAGGATACCTAGCCGTGCTTGTCCCGTGTTGGTCGATTTAAGGACCGTCCGTTGTTTGGCTTGTTAAGTTCGGGACTTTTGAACGTTAAAACACGCCTGAGGCCTTTTCGGCAAAGGCACGCGTCGACCGGCGATCACCCCTGATCGGTCGACCCTAACTAGCCACATACTCGGTAAGCCGGATCTCGATGGAGCCAAATCGGGAATGGCAACCACGCGACCGGGAGTGGAGAGATGGCGGGAGTAGCGTGTACCCACCCTACTTGGTCAAACCGTCATTAGGACGGGTAGGGAGGTGGGGTACTGTGCTCTCGGGTGGCGCAGCCTCGTTCCGTTTTGGACAAATCTGAGAGAAAAGGTTGATATATGCAAGTTTGGGTACTACATATATCGTGTGGTTAGGGATCCCCATTTGGGTATAATCGGTTCATGAATCGCCGATTTGCTTCTCGGTTATGGAGACCCGTTCTTACGCCCATTCATCGTAGTAAATGATGAATTATGTTTTTGAAGAAAGAGAGTTGGAATAAGAAAATGTGTTTACTCTAGAATAGGATAACCTAGAGTATATGAGCTACTAATCTGAAATAAAAATATTGAAAGTAAGGATTTTTTTATTAGTAAGGTTTTACGCAAAAGAGTTCTTGATTCTTGCTTAAGCCTTACCTTGACTCCTAAGACCGGCATTCTGTGTCTTCTCCCATTTTCTTTAAGTCGGGTAAGTCTTGTTGAGTACCCCGGTACTGAGGGGGTTCTTTTGACCCTTGTTGCAGGCGTTGGTCATGAGCAGGCTTGTTTTGGTCCCTCACGCATGACGGTGTACCAGGAAGAAGAGGGCAGTAGAGTTGAACCCTCGAGGCGGGGTTGTCGGTGTTTATATGTAAGAAGTTACTCCAATAATATCGGGCTTGTAATAATAATACTTAAGTTTGAGTATTTGAACAAATGGTTTGTAAACTTATGGTTATGTAATCCTTCCATTTGTACTCGATGTATTTGAATAAAGTGTTGTAATCTTTGGAGTGACTTGTTAATGAGATCTGTTCGAAAGATTAATAGCACTTTCTAGATTATTGGGAACTCGTGCATAATGATCAGAGGTCTTAATGACGATGATAAGTGCATGTGGGCTCTGTAATTTAGGAGGTTACATTACAGTTGGTACGAGCATGATCATTACTTGATTCTTGTAGTATTATTTTACAAAACTTCAAAATGATTTGAGTCAAATTAATTTAAACTCTTAATTTGGTCCAAATTGCTTATTGCTTATCTTGAATCAATTTGAAAATCTTCTCTTATAATTTAAATGTTTTCGTAGTGGAGTAACATATTATATTGCCCTATATAATAAGTTTAGTTTTAAGCATAGTTTCGTAAGTTCGATTCATGCATCATGCTTAATCAACTTGTTAATCACTTTCCCTTAATTATGGTTTGGGTTAAGTATATCAATCCTATGCTTGCTAACCACGATAATCTCCTTGATCCATCCTTTAATCCAATCTTTTCTTCCTATAGGATGGCCCGTACTAAGCAGACTCCAACAAAGAAGGCGGGACCCAAAGGAGTTCCTCGACATCAACTTGCTCCAAGGCATGATGGTGCGAGCAGCGGCAATAGTAGGCCCAATTTATCGGTGAGATACAAAGGCTTACTAGGGAATTGGCGAGAAGCAAATAGAGCTAGAGCGAAGACACTTCACCGATTGTGGATCTCCAAGCTGAAGTAGGAAGGCTCGAAGAGTTGACTGAAGTTCTCGAAGCCAATGAGGATGCTACCTTACTGATTGGTGATACGCAAGGTGAAGTGGAGCGGCGTGATTTGGACTATGAAGAATGTCGTCAAGTTGTATTCAATATACTTCATGAAAGGGAGTTTGAGAGGCAGGACATGATACTAGCCATCCAGTGTATTCATGCCCTAGAAGCTCGAGTTCAAGGGTTGGAAGCTTACAACGCCAACTTACATGAAGCCATCCATCGAGAACCACCCGGTATGGAGAGGTTGAGGATGAAGGAGGTGTTGTTGAAGATGAGAATGAGGAAGAAGCAGGAAATGAAGAGATAGCACCACCTAGTGATGGTGAAGAAGAAGAACCGGAGGAGGTTGAGCACTACCAGGACAATGAGAATGATGGTTGAGCGGTTGTGAGGATGTTGTTATATATGTAACATAGTTTTAGTATGCAAAACTTAGCGGGTTGGATGATCCTGTCTAGTACAAGATTGTATAATAAATAAGGAACCAGTTTGGTATGTTGTTGTAACTTTTAGAAAGTTATATGTAAATTAATGAATAAAGTCGGTTTGTTTGTAACAGATGCCTCAGTCCAATGCTAGCAGTTCAAGGGCTGTTCCTTCCGGACCACCACAGGTTCCTGTTAATCTGGTTGATGCTATAGCTGCTTTGGTCCAAGCTACTACAGAAAATAGTCGTCTAATGCGGGAAGTGGCACACAATAGTCAGAACGGTAACCAAGAGAACAATGGTCGTCGGAATGATAAGAAGAAAAATTTCTATCCAGATTTCACCGACACTAAGCCCCCGATCTTTTCAAGAGCAAATGAACCTTTGGAGGCTGATGACTGGCTCCGTACTATGGAGCAAAAGTTTGAGCTTATGGATTTCACCACTTATCAGAAGCCCCATTTTGCAGCACAACAGTTTAGGGGTGCTGCAGGAGCTTGGTGGGCAACTTTTCTTGCCATGCAGCCAGCTGGACACCAAGTGACTTGGCCAGAGTTCAAAGAAGCTTTCCGTAAACATTATATACCTGAAGGTGTGATGGCTAAGAAGTTAACGGAATTTATTGAGTTGAAACAAGGAGATATGTCAGTTATGGAGTATGTTGGCCAGTTTAATCATCTTTCTCAATATGCTCCAGAGCATGTTAGTACAGATGCAAAGAGAAAGGAGTGGTTCATACGTGGTTTAAATATGAAGCTTCAAACAATGATGACTATACGTGCCACAGATACCTATTATGAGGTGGTCAATATGGCACTCAATCTTTGAAGAAAAAATATCGTCAACACAAGGAGATCAAGAATAAGAAGAAAAATGTATCTTCTGGATTTTCTGGAGGGAATAAGAAGCGACAGAGGGTGATTTATCATCCAGTGAATCATTATCGTCCTCCCTATCGTCCTTTCTATCGTCCACCACAGTTTTCGAGCCTAGGCGCTGACCATTTTGTCGGGCCTCTTTGCAAGCTACGTTCCTATCCCCGTCGGCCCGAATGCCCCCGGCATTCGAAATCTGTTCCACAAGGCCAAGGTAGTCCTATCTGTTTTAACTGTGGCAAGCCTGGACACTATTCCCGAGAATGCCCCAATCCTCGGAGGTTTAATCCCAATCTTCAGATAGCATCTGGAAGTCAGCAGCCACAGAACAAGAACAGCAGTGGACCGAATGCTCAGAAGGGTAAAGTTGAGAAGAAGACTGGACGGGTGTTTTACACTAATGTTGAAGATATACCAGCAGGAGAACCCGTCATGATGGGTATGTTTCCTGTTGCCAATCACCCAGCTGTTACATTGTTTGATTCCGGAGCATCTCATACATTCATCAATAGAACTTTTGTCATCAAGCATGAAATACCAATTGGGGAAACAAAAGATAATTTCTTTATACAGTCACCTGGGGGACGTATGAGTACTAAAGAAATGGTACAACAAGTACCTATAAGATTAGGTGGACATGATTTTTCCACTAATATGATAATTCTAAAGGATCAAGATATAGATGTGATCCTGGGTATGAATTGGATGTATCGGCATGGGGGGTTGTCATCGATGTTACGAATAGAACAATAAGGGTAAATATACCCAATAGCAATTCTCAACTTCTCGATTCAACTCCCCATTCCTAAGAGGGGCTGTTGAGAGAATCGTGCTACATCTATTAAGGAGATAAAGGATATTCCGGTAGTTTGTGAATTCCGGATGTGTTTTAAGATTTACGGTTTACCGCCTTGAGGCGAGAGATGTGGAGTTGAAATTGATCTGAAACCAGGAACCGCCCCAATATCAGGAGAGCATATAGAATGCCACCTCAAGAATTAGCCAGAATTGAAAACCCAGTTGCAAGAGTTATTGGACAAAGGTTTTATTCGACCCAGTTCATCACCCTGGGGTTGCCCTCGCTATATTCGTGAAAAAAGAAAGATCACACTTTGAGAATGTGTGTTGATTATCGTCCACTGAATGAAGTGACGATTAAAAACAAGTATCCTTTGCCCCGCATTGATCTACTTTTTGATCAACTCTTTGGAGCCAAGGTCTTCTCAAAGATTGATTTAAGATCGGTATCATCAGATTAAGATCGAGACCTGTAGATATTCCAAAGACTGCTTTCACTACCAGATATGGTTTATATGAGTATTTGGTGATGTCTTTTGGATTAACCAATGCCCCAGCACATTTCATGTACTTGATGAATACGGTATTCATGTCGAGAACTTGACAAGTTTGTAGTGGTATTTATTGATGATATATTAATATATTCTAAGAACAAAAAGAAGAGCATCTTTGAGCACCTACGGATTGTTCTCAAAGCGCCTTAGAGATCATCATTTATATGCCAAGTTCAGTAAGTGTGAATTTTGGTTAGAGAAAATACAATTCTGGGTCATGTATTGTCGGCGGATGGAGTTTCAGTTGATCCAAGTAAAGTCAAGGATATTCTTAGCTGGAAGCCCCCAACCCTTTGTGCATCAAGTCCATGATTTTTTCTTGGAATGGCGGGTTATTACCGTCGGTTTATTCCGGACTTTTCAAAGGTAGCAAAGCCTATCTTTGAATTGTTGAAGAATCAAACCAAGTTTGTGCGGTCACCGAGTGTGAGAAAGCTTTTAAAATTCTGAAGAAGGCATTAACTACGGCACGGTATTGGCTCAACGGATATTGAGAAGCCGTTTGATGTCTATTGTGATGCTTACGGTATTGGCCTTGGATGTGTATTGATGCAAGAAAGAAGGGTTATTGCTTATGCCTCGGACAACTTAAGCGTCATGAAGAACATTACCCAACTCATGATTTAGAATTAGCGGCGATTGTCCATGCTTTGAAGATTTGGCGTCATTATCTGGCTTTGGGCAATACATCATATCTATCTTGATCACAAGAGTTTAAAATATATCTTCACCCGGTCGACACGAATATGAGGCAAAGAAGATGGTTGGAGTTAATCAAGGATTATGATTTGGAAGTGCATTACCATCTGGTAAAGCAAATGTGGTTTGCCGATGCACTTTCGGTCGGAAGTCCCATTGCAATTGTCTTGAAGTAAGTTTAATGGACAAAACTCTATGTCAAGAAATGGAAAAGTTAAATTTGGAAATCATTGAACAGGGGACTCTATCCACTATTACTATGGAATCAAATATTCGAGATCAGATTATTCTTTGCTTTCGAGAGAGAAGATAAAGGTATAACACATATCAAAGAAAAAGTTAGAAGTGGAAAGCCAACCGATTTCGAAATTGATGAAGCGGATGTGCTATGGTTCAAGAAATCGTTTGGTAGTACCAAAGGTTCACGAGGATTACGTCGGCCAGATCTGGATGAAGCACACTTGACTAGGTATTCTATTCACCCGGGAAGCACCAAGATGTATCGAGGACTTGAAAGCAGAGATTACGGTGGACTAAGATGAAGATAGAAGTTGCTCGTTATGTGTCTAAATGTGATACTTGTCGACGAGTAAAGGCGTACACATGAAAAGCTGCGGAGACGGTTAAATCCATTACTGTTCCATCTTGGAAATGGGAGAAAATTACCATGGATTTCATTGTTAGTTTACCCAATACATCAAAAGGTTTTGATTCTATACGGGTTATTGTAGACGAGACTTACTAAGATTGCACATTTCTTACGGTGAAGACTCGCTATAAGGCAATAGATTATGCTAAGTTGTATGTTAGTCGGATTTTTAGTCTACATGGTGCACCAAAGATTATTGTCACGAGATCGAGGTTCAATATTTATGGATAAACTTTGGGCACAATTACAAGAGTCTTTTGGGAACCAAACTTGTTCATAGTTGACTTATCACCCCAGGTGATGGACAAAGCGAGAGGGTTAATCAAATTCTAGAGGATATGTTACGAGCTTTGTGTTCTTACTTATCAAGAAAAATGGGATGAATGTTTACCTTTAGCGAATTCTCCTACAACAACGAGTTATCAAGAAAGTATCAAGATGGCACCTTTTTGAAGCCCTATATGGTCATGGATGTAGAACTCCTCCTGCATTGGAGTGCGAGCACGGAGAAAGATGGTTCTTTGGTGTGGATTTAGTTAAGGATGCAGAAGAGAAGGTTCGTGTCATACAAGAAAAATATGCGAGTGGCTCGATCTCGGAGAGAAAAAGTTATGCAGATAAAAAGGCGTCGATCTTTGATATTTGAAGTGGGAAGATTATGTGTATTAAAAAGTATCACCTATAAAAAGGAGTAAAAGATTTGGAATCAAAGGAAAGTTAGCACCTCGTTATATTGGACCATTCAGATTCTAGAAAGATGTGGAAAAGTAGCATATCGTTTGGAGTTACGAGAACACCTTTAATTTTTGTGCATAATGTGTTCCATGTATCCTAGTTGAAGAAATGTTTTCGAGTGCGATCAAGTGATTGATATTGAAGGAGTTGCACTTGAACTTGATCTAGTCTATTCAGAATATCTGTACAAGTTCTTGATCAAAAGATCGTGTCACTCGTAGAAGAACAACCAAATGGTATAAGATCCAATGGAACCAACATTAGAAGAAGAAGCTACATGGGAGTCGGAGGAATATTTGCAAGAGCACTTCGGAATTTCTTGCTTCCATCTAGGTCATAATCCCTTGTCTCTTTAAGATTCTTGTAGCATATAGTAGATAAAACACTACACCTTGATGAACTAGTTTGAGATGTGTTTGCTTGACACATTTCCTTTTTGCGTTACTTAACCCCGAGCTTTAAATCTGGGGACGAGATTTCTTTTAGGGGAAAGGCTGTAACACCCCTGGTGTTACTCAACTAAAATCTTGACATGTCATCATGATTATCATAATCATGCATAAATAGAAAAAAAAATTGAAATGCATTGAAATTAAAATAAGTTTATATTTTTAGAGAATGTTTGTGCTTAAGAAAATTTAGAGTGATTTATTTTTAATTTATGTTTTTGATCCTGAGTGTGATGTTGGATGAGGGTTGGATAGTATAGGTTGGGAATCTGAAATTTGAATCAAATTCAAATTTGAATTGAACTCGAAAACCCTAAATTCCATTCTTTCTTTTACCCCCTTTTCTTTTTTATTCAAAATTTATAAAAGAATTTGGGTATGGTTATTAAAGCAAATTTGTAGAGTTTTCAAAAGTTGAACAAAGTTGGTATTTTGAGTTTTCAAAGTTTAGTTCAAAAATTTAGAGTAATTTTGAAAATACCAAACTTAGGGTTTTGTCCCTTTTTGATTTAAAAACCTAATTCAAAATCTAAGCAAAATTTGCAAAAACTTTCAATAGTGAGTTTGTAGATCTTGTTGAGATGAGCAAAAGTCATGTACAAAGTTTTTCAAGTTGTTACATGTTTTTTAAAAGTAATTTTGAATTCAAATTTCAAAATTTTGAACTGCTTTTCAAAAAGTCCTATTTAGAGGCTGATTTTGAAAATCTTCCAATTATGAAAATTGTAGATCTTGAAAAATTAGCCTAAGTCACTTTTTGGAGTTTTTGAAGTTCAGTTCAATTTTTGGGTGAATTTGATCAAAAAGAGAGAAAAGTCGGGGTTTAGGGTTAACGGTGAGCAGTGAAAGCATTTGTTCTTCCTCCATACCGGCCGGTCGCCGGCCGTCGCCGTGCGTTCTCGCGCCTTCGGTCGTCACTCGCTCCGTCACCGGCTACATGGGCGGGTTCGCGGCGTCGCCCGGAGCTCGTGTCCCATGGTCCTTTGTCCTATAAAGCTTGGGCGGCGCCGTTCTTCCTTCTTCTTTCTCCTTCACCGCCGCGGAAAACGCGCCTCCGCCCCTTTCGGTTGCTTGGTCGCCGTCGAGCTCCAATCCATCCAATTAGGCGTGCCATCGTGTTCGCCGCCGTTTGCGCATCGTTTGAGCTAGATAGTGGCGTAGTTCATCGGCCCGCGAGCAATCCGCGCCGTCGTCTTCTCCATCTCCGTCCGGGCGCCGCCCGCGCATCACCTCACCGTCGCCAAGTCGTCTTGGTGAGTCTCGTGCCAAACCGTCTTGCCATCTAGCCGCCTTGATGATGTAGTCTTGATGCGCTCGTCAGGGTTTCGGCGACCACGCACGGACACGCCCGAACGCCGTTGTTGCCACGGGGAGCACCGCCGTCGCCCTTTGCCACCGTCGCCGACCATCCTCCGACTCATCTCTGTCCAAACCATCGTGAGCACCGTGATCGGGGGTATTTGCCCGTGTCTATGCCATCAGTTTCTTGTTTTTCGTGCAGTAGCCAGGAACACCGGCCGCCTTGACAGCTCCGCCTTGCCGCTCCGCCACTTGCGCCGTCTTAGGGGCTGACTTAGGTTCGTTTAGATGGGGCTTTAGGACCCTCCGGAGGTGCTAGAGATGATGCCTTGGTCGCCGTCGTCGGAGCTCCGACGAGCCTTTCCCCCCATGGCCGCGCCCGCCGTGCCGCCATGGCCGTCGGCAAGGGTGCCTCGGTACCCTATGCTATGGGTTTTGAGGTGTCTGGAGGTGCGCGAGAGTGGGGGAACAAGTTGAGGTAGGTCTAGTCGTCGGAGAACCTCACCGCCGGCGCCTGCCCGGTCGGGCGAGAGGAGCGGGTCGGTTCGGGGCCGGCCTGCTTTGTAGCAGAAGGCTGGGCGCCACGATGTCGGGGCAGCGTGATGTTGGGCGGTTTCGGCCCGAAAAGTCTGTTTTGTGTTAAAACTTGATTTATCTAATTTCTTTACTTTTGAATAGTCTTTGATTCTTTCAAAATTCATAGAAATTTGAAAATAGCTCTTTAAATTCTGAAAATTTTTGTAGAAGCTTCTTATGAGTATATGAATCCATGAAAAATTTGAAACTTTGAATTTGAATAGTTTTTGCATGATTTAAAAATACAAATTTTAATTGAAAAATGCATCTTCCTTGATTTTTAATAATTATTTTATTTATCCAAAAATCATGAAAATTATTTTGGTAGTGTTTTTATAGCATGACCTACCTGTACAAAATTTTTGAGCATGTTTTAAAAAAAAAAAAATATTTATTTATTATTTCATGCCCTATCATTTTATGTGATTCATGTTTTGTTTAGTGTCAAATAAATTAGGTTTTGTGTGACTTGGGGGTTGTTTTGTGAATCTTAGATTATATCATAATAAGATGGTCCTTGAGAACTCCTTAGGCAATGGTGATGATATCTTTAGAGTAGTTCAACAAGTTGGTTTTGTTGGGTTGCAACTTTATCGTGAAATAAAGTTACTTTCTGTGTTTATCTTTTCATGCACTTGCAAGCATCATATTTACATATATGGCATCATATTGAAGCATACATTATTTCGTGTAGTGAGCGAGTTTGAGGGTATCAAGTCCGAGCCGATTCTCGAGGAGATTTCATATCCGGTTGAGGAGGGTTTGGATTTTGTTGGGATTTACGAAGAACAAACTTTTTCCGTCAACGAAGGCAAGCCCGGTTACATTACACCTTTCCTTGATATTTTTAAAAGTTTTATATCACTTATGTTTATGCTATGTTGCATTAAGTAATTAGGAGTTGAGTAATAACCTAATTCTTTGCATTACCATCCTTGTTTATTGCAATACCATCCTTGTTAACCGTTTTATTTCGAAAATGCTTAGTGAAGCTTAGCCCCCGCTTAATTAGTTAAGCTTTGTCATAAAAATGTTTTATTTGGGAAGATGATCTTTGTTTTCGGAAAAGAAAGAGATGTAGTGATGAATTTGAGATCGGACGGGACGTAGGTTGAAAGCCGGCGGGATACCTAGCTGTGCTTGTCCCGTGTTGGTGGTTTAAGGACCGTCCGTTGTTTGGCTTGTTAAGTTCGGGACTTTTGAGCGCAAATGCGCCTGAGGCCTTAAACGGCAAAGGCACGTCGATTGGCGATCACCCCAGATCGGTCGACCCTAACTAGCCACATACTCAAAGAAGCCGGGTTCGGTGGAGCCAAATCGGGAATGGCAACCACGCTTTGGGAGTGGAGAGATGGCGGGAGTAGCGTGTACCCACCCCCATTGGTCAAACCTGTCATTAGGACGGGGTAGGGAGGTGGGGGATGCTCGGCTCTCGGGTGGCGCGAGCCTCGTTCCGTTTTGGACAAATGCGAGAAAAGGTTGATATATGCAAGTTTGGGTACTACATATGTCGTGTGGTTAGGGATCCCCGGTGGGTATAATCGGTTCATGAATCGCCGTTGCTTTCGGTTATGGAGACCCGTTCTTACGCCCATTCATCGTAGTAAATGATGAATTATGTTTTTGAAGAAAGAGAGTTGGAATAAGAAAATGTGTTTACTCTAGAATAGGATAACCTAGAGTATATGAGCTACTAATCTGAAATAAAAATATTGAAAGTAAGGATTTTTTATTAGTAAGGTTTTTACGCAAAAGAGTTCTTGATTCTTGCTTAAGCCTTACCTTGACTCCTAAGACCCGGCATTCTGTGTCTTCTCTGTTTTTCTTTTAAGTCGGGTAAGTCTTGTTGAGTACCCCAGTACTTTCGGGGTTCTTTGACCCTTGTTGCGGGCGTTGGTCATGGCGAGGCTTGTTTTGGTCCCTTTGCATGACGGTGTACCGGGGAAGAAGAGGGCAGTAGAGTTGAACCCTCGGGCGGGGTTGTCGGTGTTTATATGTAAGAAGTTACTCCAATAATATCAGGCTTGTAATAATAATACTTAAGTTTGAGTATTTGAACAAATGGTTTGTAAACTTATGGTTATGTAATCCTTCATTTGTACTACGATGTATTTGAATAAAGTGTTGTAATCTTTGGAGTGACTTGTTAATGAGATCGTTCGAAAGATTAATAGCACTTTCTAGATTATTGGGAACTTCGTGCATAATGATCGAGGTCTTAATGGCGATGATAAGTGCATGTGGGTCCTGTAATTTTGGAGGTTACATTGCAGTGTCATGGTCCTAGAAATAGCCGGCCCGGTAAAAGATGGACTCGGCCACTTGAGGAAGGCGTATTACCGAGACCTACTCACATGGGTATGTAGTTAATATAAACAACTTTTTATATATATAATATCATCACTACGGAAAACCATCCCCCTCGAGAACTTGTACCTAGATAGCTTTTTTTTCGAATTTAAAAAGTCACGGTACCATGCATGTTGCATGTATATCATACATGTGTTGTTCCCCAGGCCTCACGGTGCAATGGCAAAGGCCATTGGTTGTGGGGGCTCCCACCCGAGGTTCAAATCACGGGTGCGACACTTTATCTGGATTTATTTCAGGATTTTTCGGCGCTGTGCATTAAGTGGTAGGCGGCCCCCCCGTCGATAGCGGCGCCAATGGTGACCGGAACTTCAAGATTTGCCGGTACAGTCCTTCGAAGGTGCTCATAGGGGTAGGGTTTGCGTACGTGTGTTCGTAGGGGTAAGTGTGCGTGCGTGTTGAGCGTACTGTGTAATCTCAAAAAAAAAAAAAAAATCAAGACAACATGTTCCGGCAACAAAATGGTTCAGAGGCTCAAGGGCTTCATGCATCCATCGATGCCGCGACATCGCTGCGTTCGTGGCAAGGCTGTGCCACGGTGCCTCTCCTTGCCCGACGAGGAGGGGTGCTTGCTGCGGGCGAGAGGGAGATGAGGAGGTGTGTCGGGTGGCACGCTGCTCTGCATCCAAGAGAAGCCTGGCGCCGACCGGACATGCCGGAGGTCACCGGGATGCTGAGCCCCAGGAAGAAGGCGGTGCCCTTTCCGCCCGGCCAGGATACGCCCACGGAGAGCCCGATGTACGCCGGCGATCGGAGCGCGACGACGCCTTGAGAGTTGATTTCCTCGCCGGCCAGGATACGCCCGATATGCGCCCGGCGATCGGAGCGCGACGACGCCTTGAGAGTTGAGACTGCTGGCCCAGTTGATGGCTTAAAAGCGAAATCATTTTACTAGAACGTATACATGTCTACACTGAAAAGCCAAGTCATTTTACTACGACAACATCGAGTGTTTTTCAGAGACGGTCGTTTTCTGTTTTTTCAGATGCGTGCCTTAACTTGTTACCCCCGGTCTGTGGGACAATGCCTGTGTTAATTCAACATGAAACATAACAGAGAGATGATCCTTTCCCGTGGCTATATGGTGATGATATTGGCCAAAACGGACGGTTGAAACGCTTGTCTGTGTAGAATCAGAGGCCAACGACGGCCACTGAGAACAACAACAGAGTGCACCGTACAATTAATTCTCTCCACACTCCACAGTAGAACAACTTGAAGTACTAGTTCTAATAACAATACATAAATGGTAATAAATTAAATCCCTTGTTTCTGGAAGAGATTTGTACAGCATACGCCCCCTGCAATTTCAGGGGAGACCAAACCATCTCATTGCAATGAAATGGCATTGTGACTAGGAGGATTTCCCATCTGATTAGCAGTGCAGATGCAACAGCGAAGAAGACAGCAACAGCGTCAATGCTTTCCATCCGCCTTCTACTCATGTGCCTCCTCTCTCGGGCTACAGCATCAGCAGAAACCGTCAGTAATCCATACATACGGAACCAAACTTACTGTATAAATACAAACAAAAGTATGCATATGCATGTAAACAGACCCATAATAAGCTTTGTATACCTTGTCACCCCTCGGTGAAGGGTAAATGCTGGGTGACTCGGATGTGCGTCGGCTGCTTCCTGAAACACCTTGCTCACTAACGCGTGGTTAGACATCTTTGATTCTGTGTTGCCCATTCCTGCGTTGCTAACCGTCCTTACAGTTATTTTCTCTAGGCTCGACAAGTATTGGAGACCGAGAGGTGGAGCCTTGTCCCATTTATGCGAATCCAGATCCAAACAGAGATCCTGCAGGCTGGGCATAGCTCCGTCCTCAAATCTCAGGTATGACACGACATCACGGTCGAACCAAAAAGTCTTGAGAGCGTTGAACCCTGTGGTCCTACCTATCACAATCCTGCTTGTAGGCACGCCAGGGATCCACAGCATGAGGTCGGTGAGACAGGGCAGTGTTCCAATGATGTCAATATCATCCTGGGGCATCTGCTTCGCTCCAAGAATCAACCATGAGAGCTTTTGGAGACCTCCGATCCACTTAGGAACTCGAGAGAAGATCAGTCCATATAGACTGAGCTGCTCGAGATTATGGAAAGGAGGTGAAAACAAGAGCGGGGCATCGGCTCGACAGCTATAGAAAAAGATCTCAGGATAAACTTTTTGAGGTTACTTAGTTTCTCTAAGGAAAAAATCAGAGCATCCATCCATATATCAGTGGGCGTATCGCCATCCATGTTGACTCTGTGGCAATCCAAGACCAACTCTTCCAAACTGTTGAGTTCTCCGAGCCCCTTAATATTATCCGGAGAGCTCTCTGCTAATAAAAATGATCTCGGAGTACGCAGAGATTTCATCCTCCCTATCCCATCGGGCAACCTCGTATTGAATGGCAAGATGAGATGGGATAAGCGTGGCAAGTCAACAATATTTGATGGAATGTCACAAATGTCTGTGAAGGGAGATATTTCCAGCCTCTCCAAATGCTGCATGCTACGTAATTCTTGGGTAGCACAATGGAGCATTGCCGAACAAACTGGGTTTCAATCTTCAAGTATCTCAGTTGAGACAACTGACCAACACATGTAAGGTCCATTCTCTTCATGTTCTCGTGAAATTCAAGGTAAAGCACCGAAGGGACTTAAGCTCTAACAACGGAGGCATCCATCTTGAGGCTCCAAATGATACAAGAGAACGAACCTGTGATCGGCAACAATTAGTGGCAACCTGTAATATGGTGTCATTATCATCTGCATCACCACTGAAGCTAACTGAGAGTCGATGAACCTTGACTTGCCGTTCTACCACCACTTGTGCACTGTGCACAACACTTAGAAAATTATCTTCTCTGCACCTCTTTATTATTAGATCCAGCATCATATCATGTACTCTGTAGTGATAGGATCTTGGTTGAATCATGTTCCTATTGACCAGTTCATTGAAACAGCTCTCTGCTACATCATTTACATCTTGCAAAGGAGACTTGCTCGTCACAATACGTTCTGCTACCCATAAGTCAATCAATTGATCTTTTTTAATCTCATAGTCCTCAGGATAAATGCCGAGATACAAAAAGCATGCTCTTAGATGATGAGGAAGGTGCTTATAGCTTAGGTCTAAGATCTGCATCATGTCATCCAAGGGGTTTGTTGCGGATTCGGTGACTATTGAGCGTTGTATGTAGTCCCAGTGCCCTTTGGGTTGGTCCGCTAATATGCTAGCCATAGTGACAACTGCAAGTGGTAAACCACCACACTTTTTTAGAATTTCAGATGAAACTTGTGTGAACTGAGATGGGCAAGTATCTTCAGTGCCAAAAGTTCTTCTAAAGAATAACTTTCTTGAGTCCACGTCACTTAGTGGTTTCATATAATGAATCTGCCCATGGTCAATCGCGACATCCCTGAGCCACACCTTCAATTCTTGTAGTCACAATAAGCCTGCTTTGTTGATTATTTTTTGGAAAAGCGCATCTCATGATATCCCAATGTTTCACTTCCCACAAATCATCTAGTACAATGAGATACCTATAAACATATCCCAAAACTACATGTTAAAATGGAAACGAAATAAACATTGCGATAATTCTAGAAAGCATGTATTGCATTAATATATACTAAAATCACTAATTTTTAATTTGATGTAATAATGTTTGTACTCGTTGAACAAATATGCTGGGATTGAAATACAAAAGGAAACTTATTTAGGTCTATCGAGAAAATTAATTATCATTCTTAATTATTCTTACTTTACTAATTAGAAGCTCCAAAGAAGCCTTTACATTAACCCTTATAAAACATATGTAATTCCTAAACTTCTTATAAAATCAAAAAGGCGCACTATATAAAAATATATCATGGACAACAACGACCATTGGACTATTACGTTTTTCAGAAAATTGCCCACCTCTTCTATATGGTCCAAAGTAATTCCTTAAGTATTTTTTTGAATTACTTAACATGAAATTATTTAAAAATAATCCCAAAAAATTATCTGAGAGAAGCACTTCCTCTATCATTAATGTAATACCTAAATAACTACACGCATCCATCAGTTTTTATAAAATATATCCAAGTGTACTTCTATATATATGCTTCTAAGTTACTTCTATCACTATTAATACAGAAAAACTCATACAATATCTAAAGGTAACCCCTAAATTTGTATCTAAATTACCCACCTCTACAATTTTTTTTTTTAAAAAATAATTGAAAGTAACCCCAAACAACTCTTCTCTACGGCATAAAAAGAGTAAAAGTAAGACTTGATTTGGTGCGGTAATTTTTTTTCAGGTCACCTTTCAACGCCCGTGCGAAACCATCGACTTCCCCAGCCTCATCCCGCCCCCTGCGATGGAAAGTCCCCGACCGCACGCCTCCCACTCCCAAAAATCACGCCTCTAGCGCCGCCCGCGGACCACTCCCTCGGTAACAAATCGCGCTCAGCGCCCCTCCGTGATTTGCTGCATCTCTCGGCAACCTGTAAAAAGGAAGCGAGCGTTCTCCACTCCCAGATTGCAGTAGCGGAGCCGCGACCCTCGCCGCTCCACTCTGGCTCGACAATCGCCGACGACTCCGTCGCGTGCAACCGCCCCTCGCTCTCTTGCCGGAGCCGGAACCGCCGCCGTCGCCGTTCCACCCCGCGCTCGACCCTCGCCGCGTACTCCGACGCCTCCTACGTCCGACCGCACTCGCTCTCTTGCCGGAGCCGCCGCCGTCGCCGTCCCACCCCCGCTCGACCCTCACCACGGACCCCGACGCCTCGCCCGTGCCACCACCGCTCGACCCCTGCCGCGGACTCCGACGCCTCCCACAGCACGCGTGGCTCCGCGGCAGAAGCAGATCGGTGTCCCTGCGCTAGCGCCCCCGCCTCGCTTCGACGTGCACCACAACACCCGTTGGTCACCTCCTGGCTCCAGCCAAATCAGGAGATCCGAAGGTAGTCACGAACGGAGCATGTGGAAGGGTGAAGTCGATCCGGGCGGCCGCCATCTCCGACTCAAAGCTAAGCAAGCGAACCAGGGGGCTTGGGTTTGACGAGTGGAGACGTATGTTCCAGCCCTCCGCGACCTCACGCTCGCCCGGTAAGACTCGAAAACTATGCGTGTGTTGAATTGTGTGACTGCTTCCAATTAATTTGCTGTGTGTTGTCATTCGAAGCCTTAGTTTGTGCTATGCAAATGGATTGTTTAACTATGCAAACAAGACGAACAAGCTGTTGTTGCAGCTCAACCTGGTTAGCGCCACTGAACTGAAAAATAAAAAAGATGGCTTCTCTGAACTGAAAAAGGATTGCTGAGAACAAGAGTGAAAAGACACTAGCAGATGTTTTAGTAAATTTGGTTGTGCAAAATTAAACCGAATCCATATTAAAAAATTTCAAAGTAACCTTAGAGAATTCTAAGGCCACGTTCATGTTCAATTATAGCACCTATCCAACAAGCAAATTGTTAACCATGCTATCACTGTCAGTTTTTGGTTCACCTAATTTCATAGCTGTATAAGTGACCTATACACCAAAGAAATGTGCTATCTGGTTCATAGCTGTAAGTGACCTTCTATGCACCAAAGACCTTGTGTGACTCTTATTAAAAAGTAAAAATGAGTGCTGATATTATCAAAGACAAATTGCTTGTGCCGATCGTTTATGCAGGAAAAAATCGCTTGGGTGAACAGTAACCATGCAAAGATAGCCGAAATTTTCAGTGTGTGTGTGTGTGTGTGTGTGTCAGGTACTCAGATTTATTTGATGCTTTTGACAAAAGGACACAAATTCAGTTACTTTCTTGTAGTGTTTGGTTGAAATCATTAAATATTGAATTGTTGATTTGATAGAAATTCAGTACAAAATTTTCATAGAAGTTAGAAGTTTCATATCTGTTTTTCTTGAACTATTGTATTTACGTTTTCATGCAAGTTAGTGTTATAATATTAAATGAGGTGAGTGGAATAATTTCTTTGAAAAACATGGTGGCTCGATCGCTGCCCTGGCTCCATTGTGTGCTTTCGGCGGACAAGCAGCCCATGACCACAATCCTTTAGTAGATCTGCGCTTGCGGTTGTATGTGATTTGATCTGCTTTGCTCTAAACAGTTTTGAAGCTTTTTATTTTGTATGATATGTGTTAAAAAAAAGTAGACCTTTAGTCAATCATGTAATGCTTAGCAGTTTCTTCTTCAAAGCAAAGGAATTACTCTGCACTGAATATGTTTACCAATAGCAGTTTGATATGGTAGGTTGTTCAGTCAAGAGAAAAATGCAGGTATTCATAGTTACAATATCTAGGAAGTTTGAATGTTTAGTTATTGATGTCCCTGTGGCAGGAACAACTACAATATCTAGCAAGTTTGAATATTTTATCTAAATGCTATTTTATTTCTGAATGCAGTTCTATATATGGTCACAGGATAGTTATAGAGCATTCAAGTCTAAAAAGCAATTATGTAATGCAATAGAGAACCTGAATATTTCAGATTCAAGGCCAACTGAAACTGCTCTGCATAACATTGCAAAGCTAGCAGGATCTAAGAATTTGAATATCAGTAGTTAGTTCCAAATTTAGTTGTCTGTACCTAAATATGCCTGACTGCCATATTTTGTATCTTAATTCATGGAAGTTTATGCCATATCAATAGTTGGTCCTTTCCCAACAGCAGTAACTAACCTGTTGGATCTAGGAAGATTGTAAGAAGCTTTTTCTTTTCAGTCCTGTTTTATTAATAAGCTCGATCTTAGCATCTAGGAGCAAGAAAAAGTGCATCCAGGAGTAACATAAATTGTACCCTGTAGCATTGAGTTTTATTGAAATCAGTAACGTCTTGATTTATTTTCTACTACAAATTCTAATTGACTAAAAAGAAATCAATATGGATTAGTTTTTCTAATTGAGTTTTCACCTGATTTTTCTAGCTGCCGAGGGCTCCACTGCTGCACCGGCCTCTTCTCCCCATGGCTGCTCCCGTCTCCCATTACTAAGGTCCGTTTTTCACCTCTTCTTCTTTTAGTCTAGGCCGTCAGAGAGGTGGTCTTTTTTGTCGCGTGGCTGAGCCGCGAGTCGTTGCCAGTCCATGGGGTTTTGGGTTCTTGGAATTTGGAATGTCACTTTCGATTGAGCCTGAGATTGCATCTCAGTTAGACCTCCATCTGATTCTCTGCCATGGTGTGTTGAGTGTCTGCGTACACTGCGTACAGCACTATGCGTACAGCACTATGCCATCAGATCTCGTTGTAGAGAATTGTTAATAGTTCTGGTCATGTAACTAGAACCGCAACTGATTGTACAACGTCTGACAATAGGCAAATAATTAAGAGATTAAGTTGCCCTGATTTCATATTGGACATTGATTTGATGCCCCTTTGAATAGCAGGGGAATGCACTTTGTTTCTGAAGCTGCTGGATTAAATAATATTCCTAAAATTGATGTTCCTTTGAATAGCATCATGTTACCTTTGATAGCAGGCTGCTGCCATTTGTTTCTGAAGCTAACCAGCCTTCAACTTGATCATTTGGCTGCCGCTCACTGCTTGCCTGCTGATGGACAGATGCTGCTGCTACTGGCCTACCCCTTTGAATACCGATACTCTATGTTTCGATCATCCATTGTTAGTGATGCTTTTTTCTGAACCAGGGTATAGTGCATCATGTTTATATGGTTTTGCAATCATGTACTGCTTTTCACAAGCATAAATAATTTTTATCGCTTATCTATCATAAGATATATCGATTTCTCGGCTTTGATCTGCTTGGTATGCCATATTCAGTGTGAGATCAATCTGATCCAGAGTTGCGGTGGAACCTTGTGCATTGCATAATTCTGTTCTGCAAAAAGTGTATTATGACTCACAATATTTGACCTGCGGTAACTGTTTGCTAACTTTTGATAAACTATTCTATGTTTGTTTTCAGGGAAGGATTGTGATCTATCCAAGAAATTTTTGAGGTAAACTATCAATCTATTTTCTTGATTTACATTGATCTTTAGAGCATCCGTGGAATAAGCAGGTGTACACTGGAAGTAGTTCTTTTCCTTTTAGTCACTGCGTTCTGTTGTTGCTGTTTCTTTCAGCACCAAGGACCCTGGGCAGCAGCCATTCGGGTTCAGTGATCAAAGGTACTCATGTCATAGATCATCAGAAATTGTAGAGACCTAACAACTTTGCCTGTTAGTTAGCTTCATGTGCAGTACTTACTTTTCGATTGAATTTATTTATGTTCCATTGTCCTACATTGCTTCTCAATTGTCCATATATTAAATTAAATTTGATCTAGGACAGTTTGAAGCTTCAGTATCACAATATACATATGGAGTGCTCTTTACTAATAGAGTAATAGATATAATCAATGATTACTATCAGCTTTTTTTTAATCGTCCTCATGATTTAATGCAAGAAGTCTTGTGCTAGCTGATTACATGCATAATTGACAGGTAGTGTTGATGGACACACGTGGGCCAACCGGTGATCGGGTACCTTTTGGGGACCTTACAAATAGATTTTATGGTAGGTGCTCGTTGGTAATATGTCTGCATGTCGCACCGACGCGCTGTGCCATCGAGTGTGGATTATTCACAATTTCTTGTCTTTTAACTTGTAGATGAGGATATAACAAATGAGAGAGACGAAAATAGTGATTGGCTCTATAGGCAATCAACCTACATAAATAGCTCGGAAGAATTATCAGGTTACTAAGTCTACTGATACATTTAATGTTTAATCATCGCCTCAGATTCTGTGTTTGTTAAAGTGTTGATTAAAGCATGTGTCGATTAAGTGTCATTCGATGATATATAGGTTCTAGAGATGCACAAAAAGCACGTAGGCGTGAACGTGATAGAGCAAGAAAAGCTGCAATGAGCACTGAACAAAGGGCACTATTAAATAGAAGACAACGTGAATTGTACGCGTCAAAAAAGGCCGCAAAAAGGGTACAAATGAATCCAAATGAGACCATTCAGTCAATAGGTATGGTAGTACTATTGATTTCTCTACAACAGAAAATATTTTGAGACTGTTTGATACTTAATATATGATATGACTTGGTTTTTTAGATGGTGAAGTCGCTTTTACCCATTGGAGTTCCTGGTGATACTAATAATGACAGTTTAACTGATATGGATATCGACAATGTCCATGAAACGGGTACAATTTAATTATGTTGAGATTTCATTTTTAATTAGAAAAGTTGTTTGAACACCAACGTAGTTGACTTTGTTATATCAAATTCGAATTGCATGTCTTTATTATTGTATCAAATTATATCGTGTGTCCACAAGAGGAATGTTTTTATTATTACTATATAATTTGATATAATTTGAATTATCGTGTGTCCATCTTTGATTAGTTTAAATTGTACTTTATGTATATACATAGGTACTGTAAATGCATCCAGTTCTATTGACACACCTGCCATGCGTGTAAAAGACCGTAAGCGTGAGCTAGAAAAGAGCACGACGGGCTGCAATGTCTCTTGAAACAAGAGAACAAATGAACAAGAGACGACGCGTGAGTTGTATGCGGCAAAAAATGTGACCAACAATGTTGCAAGAATGATAGAAATGACTCAAGAAGAGAAGAGGTTGAAACGAAAGGAGATCAACAAAAATTACAATACGTCCGCGGAGAAAACACCGAGCCAACACCTTGCATCCGGGACTCGATCGCCATGGAGAGCCCTCACCGCAATCCTAAACCTATTTTCCCTTCTCCACCTCAAACTCCTAAAAGCGACTTCACTTAATATGGAGATACCTGAATTTGGTGGCACGCCTTTGTTTACATCTCGCCGGGCTGTAGTTAAAGATCCAGGAAGTTGAGACCCCCAAATTTGATGCGGCACATACCATACATAGGCATCGAGTGACCAGTGGAGAGAGAAATGCCCTTATGTCCCGTCGTAATAAGGCTTTTGAAGCAAACGCTGGAGAAAGGAAAAGTTGTGATGCGAAGGACCATACACAATCGAGTGTGGTTTATAACGGTACATATATTATTTATACGTCATCATTTTCAAAACCCTTATTCTATTCCAAAAACTCATAGCATTTGGTTCCCTTGAGATGATGTCACACGGGAATCTCGACTTCCACCACATAATAATAATTGCACAGGCATACAAACACATTCGTTTGTAGTTGATGGTACCTCTTCGATGCCTCCACCTAATAATTGCAAAGGCACACAAACACAACCGTCCGTAGTTGATGATGGAGCTCCAATGCCTCCAAATGGTGCACAAGCTGATATGCTAGATGATATGGTCGAGGATGGTATTTTCTTTTATTAAATTTATCCAATTTTGTTTACTTTTATTTGTTAGTTTCGTGAGTCATGCATATATGTGTTTGTGTTGTGCACGGACTATGATGCGGATGTCGTATTTGAGGAAGACATTGATGAGGATGAGGCATACTTTTTCATGGGACAAGGTACAACGTTTAATAAACAAACATTCTCTCACAAACTTTCTATGCACGTGTAACACATCAATATTTTTGGCAGAATATGACGAGGATGGAGATGAAGTCGAGCACAATGGCGACATGGATGACCAAGAGAATAGTGAACTTGATGTCCCGGATCCATACGACAGGGTTTATGCTAATCTCCCATCGAGTCACACATGCTAAAGCCGGCGCCAAACGCACGCGACTGCGATGCAAAGAAAATCGAGGGTGAACCACGGTTTCTCGCCGTCGGGGTGGAAAAATAAGTCTTTCAACTCCCCGATACACCACCGAGCTCAAGAGGTTGTGGTCAAGCTCGAGACGCCGATGCTAGGCACTTTCGTGCAAACATTAGATATTTCAATGGCCACTTCTCTTTCACTTCTGTCATGCGCCACCTAGATCGTGTGACCACAAACATGAGAACCTGCGGTATCTACACATTCCGTGCCCATGGCGGATTTACCATAACATACGATCATTTGGTAAAGAGGATGGTGTTGAAAAGAGACACCTTGAGCTTTATTTTTACGATGACGATCCGTCCCTCGAGCATCGGATGAGCAAGTGTCGTAAGCAGTGCGCAGAAAAAGATAGAGAGGTTATTGAGCAATTGGTTAGTATTCTTAATGGGAATCCCTACTCTCAGGAACTAAGGCGTATGGGACACGTTGAGAACGTCGAGGATTATCGTATCGAGTTGAACCTTGACCAGCGGCTTGACCAGAGAACATATAACGTGCCTATCGCAAAAGAGGTGGCCGCCGTCTGGGTTGAGGGGAGTGAGCGTCTAGGCCAATTCCAGCATAGTGTTGTCCTGCAAGGGAAGGACCGGTCTATACATGGCATCCGCTCTTATATGGCGTGCTATGACCCGCTTTCATACCCGCTTTTTGCCCCGAAGGGTGAGCTCGGGTGGCACAATTGTATTCCAAAAGTGAATGTTACTATGGATCAAGTTGAGAGAGCTCGAGAGATCCGCAAAAGGCGTGCTGAGAAAGATGGTGCGGAACGATGGCGATGACGATGGAGGTACCTTGAATCCTTTTCATTAATTCAATTCAATATAAACTTAGTTATGTTAACCCGCAATACTAACTTGACCATTGTCTCCATGTAGAACCTGTTGGAAATGTATGTGTATCCATGCGCGACTACTACTGCTACAAGTTCCAGATGCGGCCAGGGATATTTAATCCAATACTCTATGGCGGCCGACTTTTCCAGCAGTTTGCTATCGACACGTACATCAAGATTGAGAGCTCGCGTTTGGACTACATACGGAACAATCAGGACTCTTTGAGAGCTGACCTATATCAAGGCCTGGTGGACAGCATGCATGCGGGTGAAGGAAGTGCTGAGAATGTCGGAAGGCGTACTGTGTTGTCTTCTTCATTCATTGGAGGACCCCGTGATATGAGGCGCCGGTACATGGATGCAATGGCTCTTGTGCGAAAGTATGGTAAACCTGATATCTTCCTCACGATGACGTGCAACCCTAACTGGGACGAGATCAAGAATGAACTTTATCCAGGCCAGACACCACAGGACCGTCCAGATCTCGTCACACGAGTCTTTAGAGCAAAGTTAGATGCAATGAAGAAAATGTTGATGGAGAAAGACATTCTTGGGAAGGTGAAGGCCTACGTATATGTAGTTGAGTTCCAAAAGAGGGGTTTGCCGCATGCACACTGGTTACTAATAATGGAACGGAAGTACAAGCTCACATGTCCTGAGCAGTATGACATGATTATCAGTGCAGAGCTACCAAACAAGAAGAAATACCCTGAGCTCTACAAGATGGTAACAAAGCATATGATGCACGGTCCCTGTGGGACGCTTAATCCATACTGTCCGTGCACGGTGGCTAAAGGTGAGTGCAAGAACCGTTACCCGCGAGCATTCTGTGAGTCAACGTCACAAGGAAAGGATTCATACCCCATTTATCGGCGACGCAATGACGGGCGTACGGAAAAAGTACGAGGCCATTTATTGGACAATCAGTGGGTCGTTCCTTACAACCCTGTCCTGCTGCATACCTTCAATTGCCATATAAATGTTGAAGCATGTGGGAGCATCAAATCGATAAAGTACATCTTCAAGTACATATACAAGGGACATGATAGGGCATCGGTGGTGATGAGGGAGGCCGACAAAGCCGAGCAAGGGGAGGCGTTGATGAGATCAAGCAATATAGAGAGGCTCGTTGGGTGACACCTCGGAGGCTCTATGGAGGATATATGGCTTTGACTTGAGCAAGAACTATCCATCAGTACAGCAGCTGCAGCTTCATTTGCCAGGCATGCACATGGTGTCATTCCATAAAAAGGACAAGGTTGAAAGGATTGTTAATAAGCCAGGCGCAGAAGATTCAATGTTATTTGCGTATTTTAATTATAACAAAAGGCAACATGAGGCATCCCGTGGAATCTTGTATCGGGACTTCAGGAGCATTTCACTTGGCGATCGATGGTAAATTCGCGCAGCCTAGAAAGAACTCGATTTTCCAAGTTGGTAGAGTCATATCGGCTCATCCCGAGGAGGGAGAACGTTACTTTCTCCGTGTCCTCTTAAACAATGTTCTTTGGTGCTACCTCATACGAACACCTAAGGACTGTTGATGGAGAGCTGCTACCTTCATTCCGTGAAGCTACACAAAGGAGGGGTCTAATTGAAGAGGATAATACTTTGGATGATTGTCTATTTGGAGCTACTTTATTCGAGATGCCTTCTTCTCTACGAAGGCTATTTGCAACAATATTAGTATTCTGCGCGAGCCACATGATGTGTTTGGTTTGTGGGAAAAGCACTACGATGCAATGTCGGGGAGGACTACAACCGTAATAATCCATCCCGGATCTTGTGCAACAAATGGTTTTGATAGATATTAGAAACATGGTGGTGTCTATGGGGAAGGAGTTTGATGAATTGCCTCTTCCAAAAATTTATGACACATATGACAATGCGGCCGTATTGATCAAGAGATACTTGAGGAGAGTAGAGTCGATTTGGATCCCAAAGATGAGCTATTGTGCGACTCACTCAACATCGAGCAAAGGTCCGCCTACGATGAGATAATGGCGGTGTCCATAGCAAAAAGGCGGGATGTTCTTTGTGGATGGACTGGCGATACAGGAAAGACCTTTTTTGTACGGGGCACTTATCGGAAAACTACGTAGCCAAGACAAGATTGTCGTGGCTACGGCAACATCTAGAGTCGCGGCATCCATATTGCCGGTGGGAGGGCGAGCCACTCGCGTTTCAAGTTACCTCTCAATGCTAAAGATGGCGATGGATGCAAATTCACAAAAAACAGGATGGTACCTCCAAGTTGCTCTGACAAGCAACTCTCATAATATGGGGACGAGGCATCTATGACAAGGAGGCAAAACGTGGAAGCACTAGATAAGAGCCTACGAGATACAATGAGTCGGTCGGACCTTACATTTTGGTGGGAAGACGGTTGTCTTTGGCGGGATTTCGACAGGTCCTCCCCATTTGTGCAGAGGAAAGGATCCGGGGCTCAAATAGTCGAGAGCTTCTCTACGAAGCTCTCATCTTTGGGAATCCATGCACCACCTAAAGCTCGTCAAGCAACATGAGGGCTCGTGAGTGACCCGTGGTTTGCAAATTATCCAAGGCGCATTGGTAATGGAACGGAAGAGGTTTATGGAGATGACGATGCAGTTCCGGGCGAGATCCGTGTCCCATACTCTAGAGATCTTGAGAAGGATCTTCGTACATTGATCGACATCATCTTTCCGGATCTAAATGCAAACATGGCGAATAAAGATTACATCACCACCGGGCGATTTTATCTACGCCGAACGATCGGGTGGACATGATCAATATGAAAATGATTGATATGTTCGGGGTGGCGAGATGGTGTATCATAGTTTTGACTCTGGCTTGTAGATGATCCACATAACTACTATCCAAAGAGTTTTCAGCCTCGAACCCCAACGGCTTGCCTCCACACGCCCCGAAGCTCAAGCTCGGGTGTCCCGTGATCTTGCTTCGGAATATTGATCCCGCCAATGGGCGCGTGCAATGGTACAAGGCTGGCCGGTGGGGGTTCTCAAAAAATACAATCGATCTTTGAAATCGTGGTGGGCAAAGATCTTTGGGAAGCCGGGTATTCCTTCCTCGAATACCCCCTGCGCCCATCCGATGAGATGTTCCGTTCGAGTTTAAGAGGAAGCAGTTTCCTATCGAGGTTGAGCTTCGCCATGATGGTCAACAAGTCACGAGGGGCCAAACGATCCCGAGCGTGGGTGTGTATCTACCGCACCGGTGTTCTCTCACGGTCGGGTTGTATGTTGCGATGTCTAGAGCCACGTCAAGAGAGAATATCAAGATCCTCGCACTCCCGATGACTTGGGCCACGGGAGGAAGAGGCCAACAAGTTGAAGAAGAAAAATACTAGAAAGAATGGCGTCGGAAAAAAAAAAAAGAATGCACCAAGTAAAAAAGGTAAGGATAAAAAGACGCCAACAATTGATGGAATTTTCACGAAGAATATTGTATGGAAGGAGGTTCTAACACAATAGGCGAGGTAATAGAAGACTACTAACACTTACAATGTAATTTTAATTCAATTATATTGTACAAATATTATTTAACTAACGCCATATTTGTTGATGTTCCTAGGTACTTATAAATGGTTTGTCGAGACTCTACAGGGGGTGTTATATGCACAATACATGAATGTAAAATCAAATGTACATGTTATATTCTTAGTCTACGTATATGCAGCTTCATTGTGTTACTTTTCGCAAAACTTACCTTGGTTGAATTACAGAAAAGTCTATAAAATAGAGTTTACAAACCCATGAAATCCATGTTTGACTGTGTTACTTTCATAAAACTTGTTTGAATTAAATGTCACTTCAATATCATTGTTTAATTTTATAGTATTGCTATTTTATCATGCGATCCATGTTTTTTTATATAAAATTTAGTTATCCCGTAGCAACGCACGGGCATTTAACTATAAATGACATAGGGAGAAAAAGTATATAAAAAATTGGTAACTCAAGTTTATCACAATGAGATAAAGACATGAAAGTACTTACACGAGTATCATTTTAGGATAAGAAGATATATATCAGAAATAGTTTGAACTGAACACAAGTCAAAACACACATGGATGTGTAGTGTAATGTGGAAAAATTTTAATGGGAGCGAGAATACACATAGGAAGCATTGATAAGTATTGGGTTAGAATGTCGATTAAAATGTTGAACACACATGGACGTGTAACGATAAGGGGACAATTAGGAATTAGGATGGAAACTTATACAATGTTGTCGAACCCGCCTAGATTGGGCCGAAGGCCGACACCGGAAATCGTTCGATTCGTCGGGTGGGAGAAGGCGGCGATGGAGGGGGGGTGGAGGCTGGCTTTGACTTGGCGGCGCCGGGGCGCGGGCTCGGGCGGAGGGCGGCGCGGCGGTGGCGGCGTCTTGGCGGCGGCGTCGACAAAGCTAGGGTTGAGAGAGAGAGAATTGAGAGATAGAAGCTGTTGATGGAGCTACCCTTTTAATTTTTCTACTTAAGATTCAACCGACTACATGCCCCTTGTATTTATAGTCCGAGGGAGACTTGAATGCTAAGAAATATCTAGGAGGTTTCCTTATAGATTGGAATACCTCTTGACAAAGCAATTTATTTCTTTCCCTAAATATTTATTTCCTAAATAATTATTACTTAACGAGCGAAGGATGACGAGGCGGCGCGCGCCGGCGGCGGCCAGCGGTTGGCGAGCGCGTGCCCCCCTCCCTTGGGCCTGTTGGGGCCCCTGCCCATGGGTCATGACATCACTCCCCCTTTTCGACGGCGGCGTCCTCGTATTGTGTGGTTCTCGCATGGTCATTTGTCATTGGCCCGGTCGTCGAAGCGGCATGTTTTGAAGTTTGTAGCATCCACTGTATAGAGGGGGATAGGCTGGACGAAGATGAGGACACTGACCCTTTCTGATGCTCGTTCGACGGGTGGGATTCCATTGCTTGAGGGGCGCCCAAGCTAGTGCCCCCGCCTGTAGCTTGGTGGTTCCGGCAATGCCATGTAGCTTGTTGTCGGTCGGTGTAGCGGGTTGAGGAAGGATGAGAGCCTCCTTAGTGGTGACAAGGTAGACGTGGTAGAAGATCCGGCGCATGTGGCATGTACCTTATGTCAACGTTGGTGGGGTTGCTGCCCTCTTCTTGGTGGCCACGCACGGTGCCCCTTGGGCTGGGCGGACGGCCTCCCAAGGCCCAATCTGGGATATGACATCTCCCCACCGTTCGACGAGGCGACGCGTCCACGCGTCGGCTAAACCTCGAAGTCGTCCCGGCCGCCATAGCCGAGTTGTCGCTGGTGATGTCGCAGTGTCATGTCACCGGTTGGCTTGTTGGCGTAGTCGCACTAGGCTTAGATGTCGCCGTCGAAACGAGGGAGCCAACTGGTTTGGCTCGAGTCGTCCCGGATGCAAAAGCCGAGTTGTCGATGGCGCGATGGTTGTTGGATCGGGCGCCGTGGTGTCTTGTAAGCCCATGTTCGACGTAGGTGCCGGGGCCATAGGTGTAGTCGATCAAGGCGTCGTTCCGTCGAGGTAGCGCAAAGTAGTTGTTGGTGTCGCCATTGATCGGCAGCTTGAAGCCGCGAGGAAGACACAGTGTGGAGGTGTCCCAGTACTCCCGTGTCGTTTGGGTTGGCATGTAGACGGACCAGAGAAGGAGGAGTGCCGCTCTTGTCAGAAGTATAGCGGTGTACCTAATGTTCTCGCCGACGTGGTAATCGATGGTGGCGCCTTTGCCGGATCTCGAGGTTGCTCGATGGTGTTCTCCACCAATGTTGATGTCGATAGGTTGTCCAGCCGGGTGTTGCAAATTGTTGTTGTCGTATGTTGGCCGCTGAACGACCCGTTTTGTTGGTGGCGCCGGGGAACGTCTGTGTTCTCATCTGTGGCGGCGTCCGTTGGGTTGACGTCGCGGGCCAAGATTGTGGAGGTTGGCCGCGAGGGGGTCGTCGTGGTTCATGCCCTTTAGTTGTTGTTGTCGATGGTAGGCATGGCTAAGACGTAGTCATCGCGGGGGTCGTCGTTGGCGCCCTTGAGGTCGCCGTTGCCGTTCATGGCGCCCATGGTAGCGTCGTTGTCGTTGATGTTGTTGGCGATGTCGTTGACATCCTGGTTGGCGGTTGTTGTCATTGTTGTTCATGTCGCCGTTGTTGTCCAAGATGTCATGGACGCGGGGGCTGAGATTGGCGACGCCGGGCGTCGACATCGGGCGACGCGTTGAGTCGCCCTTGTTGGCACTCCGGGTGTTCCCAATGTCAAAGATGATGTTGCTAGTGACCGGGAACTTATTCGTGCCATTGTAGTAGCCACGTGACGTTGGCCTAGTTGGGTAGGCTTTTCGTCGAGCAACCGTGGTGGATGTCGGTGGTAGCCTCGTCGATCTAAATCGAAGCCGCGACGGGCGGGTGCGCCCTGGTGTAGGCATACTGCGTTACTTGTAGCATCACCGATCTTGGAGGGGGTGACGAGGCATACTCATTACGCGTGGGAGCGGCGCCGTCGCCGGTGGCGCCCATGGAAGGGGCGTCGCCGATGGCGTAGATGACGTCGAGGCGCATACGTCGGACGGCAAGGCCGCGTGCTACGGTAAGTTGCCGCTGCGTGTCCACCCGGTCATCGTGGATGTCGATGAGGGCGTCGTCGATGCCCTTGGGAGCGTTGTTGATGTCGGAAGCGGCCATGGCAGCGTGGCGGCGCGGCGGCGCGCTCGGGCCGTGTCGTCGCCGGGACGCCGTCGGGCAGGTCGTTCATCGAATCTCCAGGAGGGCGGTGAGATTGGCCCGATTTCCTTCACGAAATCAGCATCCGAGCTCGGCGATCTTGTGGTCTGTCCATCGGATCTTGTCGTTGGTGGTGGTCGGAAGCCGTCGGTGGTGGGAATCGCCCCGTCTCCGATGATACCAGCTGTCGGAACCCGGCTAGATTACCGAACCGACACCGGATCGCCGCTCGTCGGGGTGGAGAAGGCGGTGATGGAGGTGGAGGGAGCCGGCGCGTGCTGCCGCCAGCGCCGCCGGCGCGCGGCGGCTCGGGCGGAGGGCGCGCGCGGTGGCGCGCGTGCGGCGGCGGCGTCGGCGCAAAAGCTAGGGTTGAGAGAGAGAATTGAGAGAGAGAAGTCGTTGAGGGAGCTACCCTTTTAATTTTTTCTGCTTAAGATTCAACCGACTACATGTCACTTGTATTTATAGTCCGAGGGAGACTTGGATGCTAAGAAATATCTAGGAGGTTTCCTTATAGATTGGAATACCTCTTGACAAAGCAATTTATTTCTTTCCCTAAATATTTATTTCCTAAATAATTATTACTTAACGACGGTTTAAGGATGACGAGGCAGCGGTAAAGCGGCGGCGGGAAGCGGTTGGCCTACGCGTGCCCCCCTCCTTTGGCCTATTGGGCCCCTTGGCCATGGGTCATGACAAATGTAAAGATAAGAGAACATCAATATAAATATTATATTGTACTAGAATATGACCGAAAATTAGAGTGAGCAAATATAGCAGTTATGATTGTTCGTGACACCAATTTATACATGAAATTGTTATATTTATGCCTAATCCAAATAACTGGTCCATGTCGTAGCAGGGGGTCAGTGGCCAGTAAATTTAGCTACTGCACCGTAAAGGGAGATTGAGACTGATCTTTTTTGTTCTTAAAATAAATTTCAAGATACTAGACTACTATAGCACAAAAAAACTATCACAAATCTACAGTTTTAGAAACTTGTTTCACCAAACTGCACATAAGAACCAATTTCATAAAACTATACTCTTGTTAATGTTACTACATTGTTGTGTTCCTTTTTATATCGTAAATCCACATTTCTTCAGAGCATTTAAAGTGTAGTGTTCTTATACATAATAAATGATAAATGTGTAGTTTTGCAGTATATATAAGAGTGTACTTTCCTTTATTTGTACTCCTCTCTCATGAAAATGATGAATGAGGATAGTAACCATAATTGCTAATCTTAAGGTAGAGGTAAATATGTATCGACCAAAGACAAAATTAAAAGTTAACCCACTCCATAATCCAAATATATAATTGTGCAGGTTGTTACAAATTAAATATTTCCAGCACCATCTCTAGTCATATCACTAATTTGATCGCATTCAAAGCTGTGAATAAGGAGAGTTAGATTTAGCAGGAGAGGTAAGGTAAGTGCCTGTTATGGTTGAACTTGTTACCATTAAAATACTCATTGCTACATATAACAAAGAATATGTACCTCTTATCATGTAGGTATTCTCTCAAAGTGTCAATTAGCACTTGCACATCAAAAGCATGAGAAGATGGAGATAGCCCAAGTTTTGAACACACATTGCTAAGTAGCATTGGTATGTCCTGGCTTCGTGAAACCGGCACAAAGGCATTGCTATTGAAATGCTCTTTGACTTCATGATATACCACATTGGCAAGCGTGGTCTTGCCTAAACCTCCGAATCCTACTATTGAGATCACCTTCAGCTGTTTCTCTTCATCCTCTACCCATTTGACAAGTTCTTCCTTTTGGAATTCAACGCCCACAAGGGTTGTTGAATCCTTGTATAGTGCAGATTAGGCGAGGATCAATAGCCACTTTTGTGGTACAACTAGAGCTGCACACATTGAGATTGTACTGTCTCGACGTTGGCTCGCTTCAATCACACGAGTCTTGATCTCTTTGATCTGATTGGCTATGTGATAGCGATCCTTGATAGTTCTCGTAGAAAGCCGAAGCCTTCTTGAGGAACCCCACCTTGTCACCGGGCCTCACCAACACGGTCCAAGAAGTTGTCAATGCAATCCTCAATGTCATAGGACATGTCTATTATATCTTTCCTCCGGTTCTTGGCCTCGCGGGTCGAGTTCGTCAACAACGTCATCCATTTTCTCAAGGAGGGCTTTCATTTCACCAAGCTCCTTCACAAGGAAAGACACCTCCTTCGAAGGTCCTTGAGCTTCTTGTACTTGTCGCTCAAGAGTGTGGCCAGCTTTTCCAAGACAGGTTTCAAAACACCCATGGAAACACTGACTGCGATACCCGCAGCCTCCATTGATGTATCCGCCAATCCAATCTGCTTCCTCCCTCTGATCCTTCTGTTCTTAGTTTAGTCCTGCCAAGAAAACAACCAAGGTGGCGTGTGGTTGTGGCACATGAGAAACTGATGGATATGTGAAAGTACCACTGTAACCTGAGCTCGATCGGTCAGGTACCTGTGCCTCCTCAATGAATTATCAAGAGGCTGGTCAATTTAGCATAGATCTGGTCGACACGAAGATTATCCATATAAAAGTGCCAGGGCTGACAACAGATCACAACAACTCAGATTAGTAGCCTGTGCGTGAACTTTTTTTTGACCCAAGTCAGCAAGGGAAACCCCAGCCTATTTTTGCCTCCTCAATGAATTATCAAGAGGCTGGTCAATTACGAAGATTATCCATATAAAAGTGCCAGGGCTGACAACAGATCACAACAACTCAGATTAGTAGCCCGTGCGTGAACTTTTTTTTTTTGACCCAAGTCAGCAAAGGAAACCTCAGCCTATTTTTTTTAATAATGTAGACTTGTTTAAATTCGCTCCATCGGGGAGTCGAACCCGCGGTCCGGTGGGTCTTCTTGAGGTGCTCTAACCACTAGGCTAGATACCCTTTCACACCCGTGAACTGGCTCGAGATCCATTATGTACGAGCAGCAGCAGCCACATAAATGGAAGCACAACTTGATGGCAGATCAGGCTATGAACTCTCCACTTTCATAAATTGGAGCAGAGAAGAACTCTCCACTTTCATAAATTGGAGCATACAGGCAATCTGTATGGAATGAACGAAGACGGCTTAGTAATGATAAGCTACTAATAGTCTACTAGATTTTTTTTTTGGACTACATACTACTAGCAGAGAGTTGGGTCGGCGTGGAATGGAAGGCATGCGTACCTGATGGCAGATCATCAGAGTATGTACTGCATCTAGTCTCTTTTGTTAGCTGTACCACTGAGGTCCCATATTTTTTTGGGCGAAAATCATGAAAATCCCTTCTATCACTGAGGTCCGATATTTTTTTCGCTTAACGATAGCCTGGACTATGAACCAGACTACCAGAGCTCTGAATCCAATGACTGAAATCACACTAGACGATGAACTGCGGACTCAAAATCTGGTGATATCCTCTCCCATGGAATTCGAATAAATCTGCGGCCACAAAGAAAAAGAAGTCATGTATATGAAGCGCACACGAGCGAAGAGGGATATATATGGGAGCTAGCTACAGAGTAGTGTCAGAATTAACCTGCGTTTGTAAGGAAGCACTCTCACTCACGGATGTTGATTATCTCCTCGCTCCTGTCTGACAACACAGAATGCAGGATTAGGAAGCCATATGGTAAACAACCGAGAAAATGAAAATGAAAGGAAACATATGGTATTATTGTACACTTGATGAAAATGAAAGGAAAATAAAACAACGGATTAGATGGCGGTAAACAACCGAGAAATTAACCCGTGAACTCCGCGTCAAAGGATTGACTTTCACTCGTGAACAAAAGGTACACACCATGCGCTGCGCTCTGATTTCATCCTCGTGGCCATATGTGACTGCTTCATCCTCTTGCAAGTTGCAACTGATGCGTATTATTTTCATATGTAGAACGCGTACGTCCCTACTCACGATCAATTGAATTGATCCTCACACTTGATTGGACGCCTTTATCTAATGCATGCATCATCGAGCACTGAGACTCTTTAAATTAGTGAGTGGGTGACTCATGACAAAAGTGACCTTGGAGTGCAGACCTGTTCAAACGTTGAAGCCCGTAAGGTTCGGGTTGGGCCAGACAAAAAAAAAACATCAGATCAAAATCTTAATTTGGCCCAAAACCGACCCGATGTAATGCTGGACCAGATTGGACCAGGTTACTGTTTCTTGGTTTTTGTTACTTGTTGTGGCCCTATTTTTTTTTTTTTAATTAGGTTCGGATGGGTCATGGAAAAAATTCTAAATCCAAACTGAAAGGTTAGCTTGTGCAAGCAAAGGTGTGGGTGTCGACGAGGAGCCACCTCACTTGCCGGGAAAAAATAACCCAGGGATCTTCTCCACGAGACGACAAATACGCGTTGACCTGCAAGCAAGTCAAGGACGGGGAACTCCTCTGTTTCACTTTGTTGGATCAGACCCTCGTTATAATATATTACAACAATTCTATTCTCTTCAAGATCAATTGTTCAGAAAAAATTGATGAGGAACCCTTCAGTCCTTCTCGTAACAAATCTCATATACTAATTGGGTGCCCCACCGGTCCTGATAGCTCCTTACTATAAAAATGATCCATATACTCATAGCTGGATCTAGATGAAGCAATGCCATATGGGCCTCAATATTACATTGCAGTCTGAAGGCAACATAAAAGGTAACAACAGAGTGTTTAAATATTACACGAGGCCAGTAGAGTAGAGCAGAGCAGAGTACATTACATTACAGTACAATAATAGTAGTAACGATTAATGAATAAACGTTGACGATGAGTGTATCAACAGTAAGCAACATATATATTGTTCTTGGATGGGAGTATATATG
Source organism: Hyparrhenia diplandra (assembly GCA_015847255.1). Classification (NCBI taxonomy): domain Eukaryota; kingdom Viridiplantae; phylum Streptophyta; class Magnoliopsida; order Poales; family Poaceae; genus Hyparrhenia; species Hyparrhenia diplandra. The sequence goes on from JADLZK010006897.1 coordinate 1,162,730, forward strand.
CATGTCTTCACGTGTTGTGGATACCTTGAATGCATGGATCCTATTCTACTTGATCCCACTCCTTAGGTCTGCACGCGCACGCAGATGAATATAGTGGTAATTAGTTCATCATCAGCATTTCTTTTAAAAGCAATCAGCAGAGGATCTGCCAGGCATGTTCTCATAGAGAAGGTTAATTAGTTAACCAGCACGAGCTGCTAGCATCATGGACAGAATTATATATAGTACTGTAGAAAACGTAAGCACGCACGAGAAGGTTGAAAATATTTTTACCTAGTGTATATAATTATATGTCCGCCAGTGGTGAATACTGGGCGAGATGGGAGCACGTTGACAGTATACTGAAACACGCTCTTGATGAGTGCAGCATCAGCCTCGGGTTCTTTGGGTTCTCTCTGGTACTCGCTCATGCGACTTACCATGCGTACAGTGATACCCTGTAGGCCCTCGAGGTGCTGGAGCCCTTCAGGCGTAGCCCTGTCCCAGTCATCAATACTGATTGCAAAGGTGAGGTGTCCTAGGTTGCGCATTGCCCTAGCCTCAAATGACAGGGAGGACATCCCATCACAGTCAAACATAAACCACTTGACCAGAGTGAATAATCCTTCTCCTATCACGATCCTTGTGACCGGCACATGTACAATCCGCAGGCTGAGTCCGGTGAGGGACGGTAGCATTCCAATCATGGCAATATCTTCCTGGATTATTTGCTTGGCTCCAAGGGACAACTCTTTGTGACTGTGCAAACGGCCGATCCACCTAGGAACAGTGGTGAAGGACCATTTCTTCAGGCCCAGACGCTCAAGGCTACCCGCAAAAGGAGGGGAAAGCGAGCTCAGCGCATCAGCGCAGTGGGCAACTTTAACAAACGATCTGTCGAGCTTATCAAGTTTCACCTTAAACGATCTGAGCTTACCAAGTTTCTCTAGAGAAGTACGCAGAGCAGATATCGGCTTCCGCACGCACTCATTCGGGCCAGACCAAATGAGAGACAGCTCTGACAAAGCTGTCAACTTGCCCAAGTCTTTAACACTTTCCAACGAGCCATGCCCCACATAGAAGCCACACAAAGTGCGCAGTTGCTTCATCTCCCCAATTCCACGAGGCGCCCCCTGTACCAAAATGCTCGTAAACACATAGATGGGATAACCGCGGCAAATCAAAAAATTCAAATTGAATTCTACCCGACATGACAAATAACTCGATAAATCTAAAGTCTCCAAATGCCACGCACCCTTTATCCGAGTTGTTAGCTGTGTTCCTTGTCGACTCTTAGGATCGAAACATTAAGTATCTCAGATGACACAACTGATTGATGATACCGAAAAGGTCCACTTCAATCCTAGTTAAAACACCCCAATAAAGGTCTAATACCCGCACAAACTTCAACTCCGGCAAAAGTGGTATCCACCACTCGAGGACCATATATTTAATATGGTAAAAGAACGTAAATGTGAAAGGTTCCCAACATTGATCTTAGCCATTCTATTATCCCATACGCCTTTCAAGTCGATAGTGAGTCGACGAATAACCTTGTCTTGCCCTCGCTACCACCTCATGCGGATCATTTACCAAAATAAGAAAATTATCTTCCTTGCACTTCCGTAGAATAAGGTCCAGCATCATATCATGTACTCTACAACATCCATCATATCCATATGACAAAGGTTGGATCATACTCCCGTTAACTAGCTCATTGAAATAGCTCTCTCGCAACATCCCAAACATTTAGCCCACCACGTTACTCACAAACCCTTCGCCACCCATCGCGTCGACTAACTCGACCATTTTAATTTCGTGATCCTGCGGGTAAGTACCAAGGTACAAAAAGCACGCCTTTAGGTGAAGGGGCAGATGCTTGTAGCCGAGATCCAAGATATACATCATGTTTTCATAGTCAATGTTTGATTCCAGTTTGGGGGCTAATGCGATGCGGATGTACTCCCCATGCCTCCTTGATTTTGTTTGTTGGGAAGCAAGAATACCAGCTATAGTTATAATTGCAAGTGTGGTAGGCCACCACACCTCTTCAAGATTGTACATGAAACCTCCTCGAATACGTAAGGGCAATCATCTTGAGATCCAAATATTACGCTAAAGAATAAATTTCTTGAATCTAGCTCACTTATGGGCTTCATATTATGAATGATTCCGCTAGTGCCGCAACATCTTTTTGCCACCTTATCATCCCGTGTGGTTATCATGAGTCTCAAGCTACAATTGTTATTTCGTGTGGGAAAGCACATTTAATGGTATCCCATGCTTCCATTTCCCACAAATCATCAACTACTTATGAAGTATCTGCACACAAAGATTTCACAAGAGAGCATATGGTGTTAAACTCTATATGTAATAACACTAGAGCTAACAACACGCATGCTTACACGTGTACTTTAGAATGTTTAAATTATCATTCAAAGTAGTAAAATAAATACTCCCTCCGTCCCATGGAGTTTGATGTTTTTGACTTTTGAACTTCATGTTTGACCATCCGTCTTATTTAAAATATTTATGTAAATAATAAAATAAATTAATCAATATTGATAAAATAAGCCATAACAAAATAAATTATATTTGTGCAGAAGTTTTGAATAAGACGAATAATCAAGAAGATGACACGTAATCCGGGGTGACAAACTCAATAGGACGGAGAGAGTACATAGTCATATGCACGATCGGTGGTATATTAATTTAAGGCCGACTATCTACTAGCCTTTGGAAACCCACCTGAATATAAAATGTTTTTTTTTGAAACTGAATATAAAAATGTTACTATAAAACAAGTTGTATTGGTTGCATATAAAAAGAGAACTCCTAGGTGTACAATCATTTGAATACAGCAATGCAAAAGATAAACTAGGATTCATGTTGGTCAAATATTCTTAAGCCTGACTGGATTTATTGAAAAAAATTATTAATAATTGATCTCTACATAATTATATAATAAAAAATATATTCAACGATCTATCTAATACTAATTATGTACCAAAAATTTTAATTTTTCTCATATATATTAGACATAGTTAGAAAAGTTTGAATTTTTGGAAAGTAAGAATGATACTGTCTGTAGGGGACTACATTTGTTTTCTATAGGGGAGGTTGAAGGATTATAATTGTTACTACTCATTCCTAGATATATGTCGTCGTTTAGTTCTGTTTCAAATCATCTATGAAATCAAATGAGTTTTCTAAGATATATGTTGTATAGTTTGTTTAAATCATCTGCATGAGATGTGTTGATATATAGTGCGTGATTAGTATTTGTACATCTTATATATTTATATTTTCATAAACTTGAATTAGTAAAATTTAGAGATTTTATTTCACTCAGAATAAACTAAAATGGCCAACATTTCCAAAACAATGGATATTACAATTTTGTAACTAGAGGACATTTGCCGGGGAAAGTCAACAAATTCTTTTCAATCTTAAAACAAAACAAATATATAGTTTAACCCAAAATCTAAGTAGAGAATCAAATAAAATATCGGTCACGACTTTATCGATTGATATATATATAATTGCAAATTATTTTATGTTTTTATCTTCATGTATCGTACTCATAACAGTGGAGAATTTTCACAACAAAAACTTGCATATTTACAAGAAGTACCTCTTATCCTGTAAATGTTTTTGGAGGGCGTTGACTAGATCTTGCTCCACAAAGTATTCATGAGAATATTGTCCTAGTCCAAGTTCAAACAGTATTCTCTTTAGGAGCTTGGTAATGTCCGGTTTCGGGAAACACACACAAGTGCCTTGCAATTGAATTGCCCTTCAACTTGACGATACACCTCATTAGCAAGGGTGGTCTTGCCCAAGCCTCCAAATCCTACTATTGACATGACCTTGAGATGTTGCTCTTCATCATTAACCCATTTAGAAAGCTCTTACGTTTTGGCTTTCAAGGCCCACAAGGTCGCTGAATCTTTGGAGAGTGCAGATACCGAGGATCGACAACCACGGGGTTGTACTAGAGATGCACACATCAAGCTTGTACCTCTCTCGACGTTGACTTGTTTGGATCACACGAAGTCTTGATCTTCTTAATCTGATTGGCTATGCGATAACGATCCTTCATAGTTCTCGTAAAGCCGAAGCTTTTCGGAGGAGCCCTACCTTGTCGCTGGCCTCACCAACACGGTGCATGAAGTCGCCAATACAATCTTCGATGTCGTAGGACATTTCTATTATATCCTTCCTCCATGCCTTGGCCTGCGAATCAAGTCTGTCAGCAGCATCCATCTTCTCAAGTAGAGCAACCATGGCGCCCAGCTCATCCCTAAGGAAGGACACCTCCTTCCGAAGACCCTTGATCTTCTTGTACTCATTGCCCATGAGGGTACTGAGCTTTTCCAAGACTGGTTTCATCACTCCCATTGAAACGCTCGCCGCAATACTGGCGGCTGCCATATCTCATCTATCTATCCTCCACTTAGATCTCCAACTATCCTATTAATTATCCAGCAATTTGGTTGTGCAGGCGATGGGTCTTGGTGATGGCCCTTACTGTTCTTTGTTCCTGTATGTAAAAAATGGCAGTGGTTGATTGTCAGAAATGGATCTGTTGAAGTTTGGTTCCTCTAGTTACATTGATTTTGTTATGCCCTTAGATATGCACTATATCCTAATTACATAGTAAAAGCTATGTATTTAGAAAAGACAAAAATGACTTGTCAGAGTTTGTAATGGAGGGAGTATTCAATTTAGAGCATAAGACGGGCCAGAGCAGATTAGCAGCCTGCTGTGAAGTGCATCCAGTACGCAGCCAGGCAACGCGGAACAAGTAATATGAACTAGGTGGATTCATGTCGTTCTAGAGGAAGAGCGGAGTGTAAGAACAGAACTGAGACAAGAAACTGATACGAAAGTCTACTGATTGACAGGAGAAACCCAACAAGGACAATGAGTGAGAGGAACGAATGAATAAGCCCATCGACTCACCTGACCCTGTGCTTGTTCAACTGTACTGTGTCGCGAGTGAGCTACAGAGAGTTGGATCGGTGTTGAATGCCAGATCATTCGACGACGACAACACACTCAGCAGAGTATGTACTGCATCAGGTCTCTTGAGTAGCTGTACATGCAACAGAAAGGAAAATAAAGTGACGCAGGCACAATCAATAGATGCGATGCAAAAGAGGAATAAGCGAGTGACGATGATGAAATCTGTATCTTTATTGACTGATAAGAGATGTAGTCAAGAAGTACCAAACTGCAAATGTATTTTGTGATGCAGAGGAAGAGGAGGACGGGTTGAAGATCCAAGAAGCACAGGTTGTTCTTACTGAAGCATCCTCCTCTCTGCTTCTCCTCATGTTGACATCACTTGAATTGAGCAGCGAGAAATAAACCGAAATCTTTCTGGGGATATGATGTGTACATGTAGCTCAGCCTAATGATAGACCAACCATGTATACTCCAGTGGATCGAGAGGGCAGGTAATCTGTATGGAATGAACCAAGACGACATTGTAGTAAGATACAATGAGATGTGCAGGTACGCTAGCTTTGAACAAGAGCTATTGAGACCATACAAGCTGCAGATCGAGCTGACGTACCTGTGCCTCCTCTTCCTCGATTAAGATGCTCTACCCTGCATTATGAGAACTCAGAGTGGCAGCACAGGCCTCCTCCTTGAACACGTTTTTGATGATCTGCTTCCTCACTCCTCCAGTCCGGTCCCTCTGCTCTTAGTTTGATAACCAGGAGTCCAGCATAAGTTGTGTTGGGAGTGAACTGAACTGCAGAAGTACCTGAGGCCAGATCATTCAACGATAACACACTTCAGTATGCGTTCATGGGAGTTTTCGCTCCTGTTGATGGGAGAAAGAAAAATAAAACGACACACAATCAGTAAACTGACATCAGGCATAAGTGAATGAGGATGACGAGATCTGTACAGATGAATTCGAGCTGCTTACCAAACTGCAATGGTATGGAACTATGGATCTGATGCAGAGACAGAGAAGCAATATGAAGATCTAAGAAGGAGTTCCTTCCTACTGAAGCATTCTCTCTGCTCCTCCTTTCGTCGACATCACTTGAGCAGCCAGAAATGAAACAAGATCTTTAGGAAGGAGATATACGCAAATCCAAGGAGCAGCTGGAAGTGATCTTCGTAGCAATGGCCTGGAAGTGATCTTCTTAGCAATGGCGAGAGCCCTTCTCCAGGCCAACCTTTTCGTAGACAGGAACACCAATCAATCCTCCAGCTGTATTATTACCAGCTGGAAGGAATCTTTCCGTGCCGGTGAGTGGGGGCCGGCGACATGACTTGACCATGGTGTGGTCTCCCCGGAGCACTTGTTGGTTGGCTCCATCCGTTAATTGCCTTGAGCTTTTGAACGCGCAGTAATAGTGGTGGCCACAGGCCGGCAGGGCACCAAGGACCCTATATATATATATATTTTTTTTTTTTTTTTTGACAACAAAAGCTCAATACATTAAATTAACAGCAAAACGCTGTTAGAGTGGAGTACAAGGGGAAGCTTGCATCGCGCAAAGCTTCTGTGACAGGACAGCCATCCTGGTGGTTATTAGCACAAGATACAGTGAATTTTCGTTGATGACTGAAAGAAGCTCTATAGGCTCCATGAGCCAAGTAATGAGCCATGACATTCTGGGACCTATCTAACTTGAAGACCTTGTAGTAAGAGCCAGCCATATTGTGTCTAAACAACTCAGTGAATGGCTTTATGCTCCAATCGGGAAGCTGCTGGGTCTCAGGACTCTGTAAATACAAAGCAAGAGTCATATTATCAGTGAAGAAGGCTATTTGGTTATAGCCTAATCTGCTGACGACTGAGGATGCCAAAGCTAGACTCGTAGCCTCTGCCATGAGGACTGAGAAGCAGCCTTTGAGTTGAGCCTTAATACGTATCTTCAGATTAGACTGATCGTTGCAGATGTAGATACCCAACCCAGCGTTCTTGGGCTGTGGGTTTTGCCCGTCCGGCATCAGGGAGGCATCAGAATAACATCTGAATTCTTGGTAGCACAGCATAGGGGCCTCAAGGCAATGCAGATCAGTAGCATCGGACAAGAGCCTGGGAGCCTTGTCTATTTCCTGCACCTCCTGGGTAGTACCTTGGTCGTCTGAAGCACTATGGGGCATTTCAGACTCAAGATTACTCCGTTGGCTACCTGCAGAGAAAATAGAAGAGGGGTTTTGCAGAGGCAAGGTGTGAGGGGCAGTGGAATCAAATCCATTGCCAGATTGAGGAGGCATCTTTTTGATGACCTTCTCAAAGCTATGTAGTTCACTAAGAACTCGATGATGGACCTGCTGCACACTCCATTCCTTTTTGTTGAAACGGAGGTCGTTTCTCGCTTCCCAGAGAAACCAAAGGATGCCAATGAATCTGCAAATGTGGGTGTCACTGATGAAATTATTAATAATATAAGCAACAACCTCCTGTACTCCATCTTGCTCACAAGGCAGTAACGAAGATTTCAGAGGAGGATCCGCTGTGAACCATACAGCTCTAGCAAATTCGCAGTGAAAGAACAGATGTGAATCTGTTTCCACTTGACCACAGCGACAACAATTTTTGTCAATGTGTTTGGAGAAGGTACCTCCTCTGTTACCTGTGGTTAGAGCATTTCTGATTAATCTCCACATGAAGGTTTTATAATTAGGAGGGATGGTCTTGAGCTTCCAGGTTTTTTGAAGCACCCACAAGGCACCTTGGCTGATACTCCTTGGGCCATTCAGGGGGAGGCTCACCTGCATTTGATTATTAAGAAACCTAAAAGCCTCTTTGGTAGAGCAGATTCCTCTGGATGAAGGGATCCATTTAAGGACATCTGTCTCAGAAGAGGGTACAATAGGAGTACTAGTGATTACTCCCGCTGCTTCATTATCAAAAATCTGATTAATAAGATCAGCGTTCCAAGAGTGATCTGTAGGATCCCACAACTCCCCCACAGAAGAGGGAAGATGGTCCACAGTCACTGGTAAATTTAGGTGAGCGTGAATATGTCTCTAGATGCTCGCACCAAGGTGATGACCAAATACTAGAATTGCCATTATGAAGCTGAATGATGGAGTGTTCTGTTAAAAGGTCTTTAATTTTAAGGATAGAAGCCCAAAAGGCAGACTTATAGTTTGTGGATTCAGCTCTCCAGAAGCTAGAGCCAGGATAGTACTTAGATTTGAGAATGTTGGAAAGAAATTCATTCTTTCCGGTTGCAATCTTCCAAGCAACATTTATAAGAAGGCTTCGGTTGACCAGTTGAAGATCTCTGATCCCAAGGTCTCCCTCCTTCTTTGGTCTACAAATATCCTTCCATTTCCTGAAATTGAAGGAGGAGGAATTGTTCTCCTCTTGTACTCCTTTCCACCAGAAGTTTTTAATAATAGTTGTTATCCTGGCAATAAATTTCTTAGAGAAGAGAATAGTGGTCATATAGTAAATGGGAATAGAGGATAAAAAAGAATTAATATAGGCAAGTCTACCAAAGATGAATTAATTTGGAAGCCTTAAGATTGTTAAGCTTGGCTTTAAATTTATTGAGAATAAAATTGTAGGCCTTGTTTCTCGTCATTGTGATTGAAAATGAGAGGGTGCCCTAAGTAGATAGAATTTGGTTGCATCTCTAAACCGGAAATATATTAGTTACCTCGCCCTTGGCATGGTTGTCCACTCCTTTGCCGAATAAGATGGATGACTTGTCTAGATTAGGGGTTTGACCCGAGGCAAAGACGTAAAATTCAAGAGATTCTTTTACCTTCATCGCTTCCTCCTTAGTAGCTTGACCACAGATGATCAGATCATCGGCAAAGAGAAGGGAGTGGATCTTAGGGCAGCCCTGCACTTGGCGTTATACCTTGAATATCACCATTGTCAAGATGCCGTTGAAGCCTAATAGAGAGTTCGTTAACGTAAATAATAAAGAGGTAGGGTGAGAGAGGACATCCCCGACGAATGCCCCTCCGAGGATTAAAGGTAGGAGAAGGGGATCCATTGATCATGATGACATACATGGTGGTGGTGGAGATGCGTGTATAGACCAAATTAATGAAATGGTCATTGAAACCTTGTCCGCAAGAGCTTGCACAATGAAGGTCCACTCAATTCTATCAAAGGCTTTAGCAAGGTCAACCTTAAGGAAGAAAGCCTTTTGTCTCCAACTTTTGAGATTGAAGCTATGGATAATCTCCTGGGCAATGATGATGTTGGAGGCAATATGTCTACCCCGAATGAAAGCGACTTTGGGAGGGGTGAATGATGTGAGGGAGATGATGTTTGATTCTATCAAGAAGAGTCTTAGCAATAATTTTATAAGAAACATTGCATAAGCCGATGGGCCTGTAGTCTTTCGGGGATTGTGGGGATTTGATTTTGGGGATGAGAGTGATGTGAGTCTTATTAATGTTAGGGTTAAGAGAGGCATTGCAATAAAAATCTCTTACCATAGTAGTAACATCTTGACCAGTCCAACTCCGGGAAGCTTTATAGAAACCCGCAGGAGACCGCCTCGCCCCTCGAGCAAAGATTATTCCTCATGCTTTTAATAATGGCATGTACCTCTTTGTTGTCGGGTGTAGATCTTGTGAATGCATCCTCCCGGAGAGTCTGTAGATAAGAAGAGGCATGCTCCAATTTGATAGTTCGTATCATCTCTCCCGCAATTACTTGAGAAAATGTCAATAAAGTAATTATTAGAGATAAAGCAAGTCTGCTTCTTTACGTGGTAGAAATAGAACCATTAGGGTTAATGAAGTGGGTGATGGTGTTTCTTCCGGATCTCTTGACTATGGATTTGTGGAAGAAACTGGTATTTCTGTCCCCCTCAATGCACCCAGCTTCTTTTTGAAACGCCGTCTGGTGGTAAGCTTCTTCTCTTTTCAAGGATATGATCATACCGATCGATGAGGTGCTTTTGAAGGTTGTGATCCCGAAGATGAGGAGGAAGCATCCGAAGAGATTGGATTTGATACTCTAGGGATTGGAGAAGGTGCTTTGGTTGTTGGGTTTAGATTTACTCCATTTTTGAAGGTCTTTGGCTAGGAAATGAACTTTATGATGAAAGGGACGGGAGCTAGACTTACCCCAGCCTACCTTTGCCACTTCTTCATAGTCACCGGTGAGGAGCCACCGTTTTCAAATTTAAAGGACCTGTTCTTCTTTATCCTTTTGGAGTCAAGGACAGCAATAATAGGAGCATGGTCACTCTTCATCATGGGTAAATGATACACAATAGTATTAGGATAGTAAGTGAGCCATTCAAAGATTAGAAAAAAAAATCAGACCCTATATATATTTGAATGTTATTGTAATATACTTTGAGGTTTTAACAATAAAGGAAAAAGTCTACATCACCCCTCAACTATGGGTGGTAGACTACATAACCCCCAACCTATAAAATGGTCTATATTACCCTCGAACTTTTAAAAACTACCAAATTACCCCCTAAAGCAGTTTTGAAAAATCATAGTAAATCACAAAAATCATAAAATGAAAAATCAAATTGTGTTAAACTTGAATGAGTCGATCTACATAATGAACATATTATATATGATATGCTTTAGTACATTTTTTACAGCTATGAGAAAAAATAGAAATTTAAAGCTGCAAAGCAAAAAAATAAACTAAAGCATACCATATTATATGTTCATTGTGTAGATCTACTCATTCGAGTCTAACACAATTTGATTTTTCATTTTACGATTTTTTTCTGTGATTTACTATGATTTTTTAAAACCGCTCGTGGGGTAATTTGACCGGTTTTCGAAAAAGTTCTAGGGGGTGATATAGACCGCTTCATAGGTTGGGGGATTATGTAGTCTACCACCCATAGTTGAGGGGGTGATGTAGACTTTTTTCTTTATAATAAAAAAGATAGAAGGAAATGGAATCTCGACATTTTGATCAATGAAGTTTATATGTATATTTAGCCCATACTAATGATTCACCACATTATACCATGCAACAAAGGTCGGCTCTCTCTCTCGAATACAAGATAACTAATAATCGTGAAGCTTGCAATGGCCAGGCCTCCTTCTCCAAATTTAACCTATCTTTCTTTGAAACGCAACGGCGTGAGCTTCCTTCAATTAAGATGGAAAGAGCGCCTAACCTTTCAATGTGAAGCCGCATTGATGCAGAGGTAAAAGTGGAAGGAATCTTCCGTATTCCCATTGTCATTGATGCAGCAGGCAACCGTGTCCTCCGGTCCGGGCCGACACCGCAGTAGAGCCTGCTCAAGCGCGTGCTATGCTCAATGCTCCGCCGGCACCGGTGAGTGCCGTGTGGGGGCCGGACGACCCACTTGATTTGGTAGACGCCGCGTGCGACGCCGGGTGGCCCCGAGGCGGGCCGCCGCCGCAGTGCTCTGTCGCAGCAGCCGCCGCCCACTTGAGGTGGGCCGCCCCGCCAGAGGGGCGGCCGCCGGCCCCGCCCCGGGCCTGCTTCCACCTCCGCCCGAAAGGCCGCCTTCCACCTCCGCCCCCACCCCGCCGCGCCCGCCCCCGCCGGGCGCCCGGCAGGGGCCGCAGCCCCAGCTCGGCGGGAGTCCGGCGAGCTCCCACGGCGCGGGGCGGGGCGCAGCCCCTTCCTCCCCTTCCTTCTTCTTCTCCTCCTCCCTCCCCGAGCCGACCGGCGCCGCCGCCGCCATGGACGACCTTGAATCCCCGCCGCGCCCATACCCATCCGGATGGGTCTCTCCCTCGCCCCGGAGCGGCGCCCCCGCCGCCGAAGCCACGGCCGAGCCGCCGCCGGGGCCGCAAGGTCGACAACCAAGGCCAAGCCGGCCGGGCTTTATGGCCGGGGAGGCATGGAGGGAGGAGAGGTCGACGCGACGAGCGACGGCGACGGCGACGGCGACGAGCTCCAACCCTAAAGCGACGGCGACGAGCCGCAAACCCTAAAGCGGCCGGGCCTGTCCTCGCCCTCCGGCGCCGCTGCTGCCGCCTCGCTGTCGCGCCGCCAAGGTCCCCCGGGTGGAAGAAGGGGTTTGGGGCCAGCGGGCCTTGGGCCGCCCGCCTAAGAGGTGTGGTCGGCGCCATGTTAACGCCGACCGGGTCGGCGCTAACATTGGCCCAAGTCTTTCGCGACAACTGCTTGGGTGTGAGGCCAAAATTCCTTTCCAAATTCCATTATGTAAAAATAAGATTTTCCATCACATCAAAATACCGCACATTTATCGAAAGTATTAAATGTAGGTAAAAAAATAAAATAATTACACAGTTTAGATGTACATTGCTAGACGATTCTTTTGAGTCTACTTACGCCATGGTAGGATAATATTTACCACTAACAAACGAAACGCGCTACAAAGATAATGCATGTGACCTAACAAACGAAACGTGCTATAGAAATTTGCGATGCGACATGCATGTCCAAAATTTTGATGCTAAACACCGGTGAATTGCATCGTAATATGATGGCATGAGGATCAGTTGAACAGAGAAGTACTACCTAGTAAGATGAAGCCTGGTTAAAATCAGGAATAAACAACTATAGGGGTCGTTACTGGATATGCACAAATCCGCATTTGTACATACTAATTCATTAACCGTGCTCTCGAATGGGCTGAATCTTGAGACATATAGCCTATTAATAAATTATTATATATGTACAAAATTAATGAGTTTGGTGATAGAAGCAGGACACACATCACAAAGCCGTTGTTTCTTCACATGTTCTATGGATTTATTATTTTTTTACGACAAAAGTATTGAGCTAGAGCAATGTATATGGACTAATAATAAATCCATAAGGGTGGGTAGCCTACAGGCAATGGGAAGCTAGCAAGAAAGAGGGAGAAATAAAAACGTATGTATTGCTTATGGACAAACCATAAGTAAGGTTCTTTTTGGTTCCTATGGACTAAACGTTTTTTAGTCATAGGACTAAAAAAGTCCTCTAAAAGAGTCTTTTTGAGACTAGTAGAAAAAGTCTCAAAAAAATCTCTCCTGTTTGGTTTGGTAGGGACTAAAAGGATTTTTTAGTCTCAAAACTAAAAAGTCACTAAACCAAACAGGACCTAAATGGGTACCTTTAGCTATAGATCTTGACTTGACTATGGACAAACCATAGCTATAGATCATGTATTGCTTATGAGCCACTAGTTAATCTTTTCCTTACTGTAGGGGCACAGCTCCTAGAGCTCTGCTTGGGGCTCCACTGGACGCCGGTGAGTTGGGGCCGGCGACATGACTTGACCATGGTGTGGTCTCCCCGAAGCACTGTGGCTGTCCTTCACTGGAGGCCGCGGGCCTTGTTGGTTGGCTTCATCCTTGCCTTGAGCTTTTGAACACGCGGTAATAATGGTGGCCACAGGCCGGCAGGGCACCAAGGACCGTATATATTCAATATTTTGAATCTTATTGTTATACTTTTAAGTTTTAATAAAAGGTAGAGAGAATAAAACATTTTGATTACTAACTTTATATGTGTATTTAGCTCAGAGTAATGATTCACCACATTATATCATGCAACAGTATCGGCTCTCTCTGTCTCTCTCTCTCTCGTATAATCAGGAAGCTTGCAATGGCCAAATATCCTTCTCCAGCCCAACCTTTGATAGCCAGGAAGACCAAGACCAACCATGTGAAATGCAAAGGTAATAAGTGGAAGGAATCTTCCCGTACCCATTGTCATTGATGCAGAGGCAACCGTGTCCTCCCGGCCGGACACTAGCAGCAAGTGCTCTGCTGCATGATCGATGAGTGCCGTGTGGGGGCCGGCGACTTGACTTGGTAGACGCGACGCGAGCGACGCTGGTGGCATGAGGCGAAGGCCATGCGCAACTGCTTGGTGAATTGCTTTACATGCCGTCAGATGCGGCCACCAACAAAGTTGGTGTGGAAATGACATGATTCATGAATGAAGCTTTATTAATAATTAATTAAACCATGCAAAGTCGATTGATATTATATTGAATATAGATTGTCCGTTCATTAAAGCACCAGCTGTGGAGGAAAAACCCAGTCCATTTGCCCGGTCTCTCTGCTGTGGCAAGGTAACTGTGGCAAGGTAACCGGGCTACAAGCAGTCCCCGTATATCCTATTGTCGAAAGCATCGTTCATATCTACAAACTATACCGAACCCTCTTTGACGGTATCTCCCTAGGCTTGAGTGAGTGGAACCTTCCTTAACCGCGCGAACCATTGGCCTGCATGCATCCATGTCCGCGGATGCTGCCGTCGTAACACGGGTGCGGATACGTCGTGAGTGGAATTGAGCAGGACCAGCTCACGACGGCCAGCCAAGTCATCAAGGTCCACGAACGTACCCAACTGGCCCACCCAGCGTACCAGCGGGCCCTCGACGGCGGGCTCCAAGCACCAAAAAGGCCCAACTTGTTTTCGCCTTCCAGGAACTAGTAGAGTAGGCACAGAGCAGCAGCCCATCATCGCCTCTATCATTCTAAGTGAGCGAACGCATGAGTAGATCAGGGAGCCCAGGTGGATAGCCAGCCCAGATCGTGTTGTCGCGGTGGCCCAGAATCTCCGAGTAGAATGTGGTGATCGTGGCCACTATGGCCGTCCACCCCATCCACTTCTAGTCCGTCAAGCAAGAGTGGAGAATGTTCATGTGCGTATTCAGTTGCATATCCGAGCCTGACATGTGGGCGTGAAAGTAGGGCGATGATGCTCAACCCTTTTTTTTGGAATTGCGTGCCATTGACCAATGAGGCAGCTCAAAGTATCTGATTAGCTTGAGCTGATCCTCTCCTTTCTGAAAGTCTATTTAATCATCCCTTTTTGTTTGTGGTTATGGCTACGATGGTCATTGTGACATATTCGAATTATTATCACAAAAAGAAATGAGATAGTTTCACTTTCATCTAACTTTACTATGATTTCCAATTCAAGTGAAACTGTGCCACCATGTTTCAACGTGAATACGTGCATACATTGAGGGCTAGAGTTTCGCACCATTAAATCCCCAAAGTCCAATTCAACACCTATATTCTTTTTTTTCTCGAGTCATAAAAACGTTTATGCATCTTTGAATGTAAGTAGAATACTTTTGTTCGGATGCACCAATATGTTCGGCCCTTGAAGGAGAGAATGTTACATGAAAGCGTAGCCTCCCGCCACTCACGATCTATGTCAACTACTCATGCACTAGACAACCAAGATTGCAAGCCCCGACTTCGATCCTTTGGTCGCCGGTGTGCTTGATGGTGGATAGTAGCCGACGGGTGGTTGATGGCACGCTTGGAAGCATCTTGCAATTATTTCTTTCCATATTTCTCACGCCACTAGGGCAAGATTAGGGTGCCAACTCCCTTGTCTCCATGCCATCGCTCTCACCACTTTGCCCCACCAGATTATGAGTGAGAGTCTCCTTTGATTTGGGATGCATCGACGCCGAGAACCACTAGGATGGTCCACCACACCAGTAGGGCGAGATTAGGGTGTTAGCTCCCTTGTCTCCGTGCCATCGCTGTCACCATTACTCCCACCAGATTAGGAGTGAGTCTCCTTCGATTTGGGATGCATCGACGCCGAGAACCACTAGGATGGTCCACCACGCCACTACGGCGAGATTAGGGTGTCTGCTCCCTTGTCGTCGTGCCATTGCTGTCACCATTGCTCCCACCAGATTAGGATTGAGTCTCCTTCGATTTGGGACGCATCGACGCCGAGAACCACTAGGATGGTCCACAACGCCACTTGGGCGAGATTCGGGTGTCAGCCCTCTTGTCTCCATGTCATCGCTGTCACCATCGCTCCCACTCCCACCAGATTAGGAGTGAGTCTGCTTCGATTTGGGACGCATCGACGCCGAAAACCACTAGGATGGTCCACCACACCACTAGGGCGAGATCAGGGTGTCAGCTCCCTTGTCTCCATGCCATCGCCATCACCATTGCTCCCACTAGCTTAGGAGTGAGTCTCTTTCGATTTGGGACACATCAACGCTGTGAACCACTAGGATGGTGCACCACATACATCATACATGAATCAAATGCTATTGCTATATATATATTTTAAAACAGGGAAATTAAGGAAACCTTGCACGTAGTACCATATATTTATAGGGTATATATTTAATTTATGGTTTTATGACGTACACACTGTATGATAGACGTGGACAGTAAAATATAAAACTTTCTTAAAAAAACGCCCAGAAATTAGAATGCCCTAAGAGCATGTCCATTCCTGCCACTTATTGTCCACGCATCTGACTGATTACGTATGCACTGATGAAGATCAGGTGCATTTGATCAGTCGTGCATGCATGACGAGTGCCATATATATATCTATACTCGTCGTCCACCACTTAGCTTATTTACGCAGTCGTCGTCACTGGAGGAATGCGAATCACTGGGTGCAGGATGAGGTCAGTTTTCTTGCCAGCCACCAACCCTGAAGACTCCCTTACATCCATGTCCTTGGGCTCCATTCCCTCAGGCAGCTTCCAGTCGAAGTGGTACAGAAGGCTGGCGAGCGCGAGATCCAAGTTGGACACTCCAAGGTTTATGGCCGGACAAATCCGACGGCCAGCTCCAAACGGCAGGTACTCGTAGTCCGTCCCCTTGTACGCCAGCTTGCTGTTCTCGAACCGCTCTGGCTTGAACTCCTCCGGATCATCCCAGTACTTGGGATCCCTACAGATCGCCCACACGTTGGTGAACACGACGGTGCCCTTGGGAATGTCATAGCCCATCACCTTGCATGTCTCGCGGCACAGCCGTGGCAGCAGCAGGGGCACCGGAGGGTGCAGCCTCATGGCTTCCTTCATCACCTGCTCCAGGTAGCTCAGCCCTCTAATGTCGTCTTCAGTGATCCTGCTCTTCCCTTTGAAGGCCTGCCGTACCTCAGCCTGCGCTTTGGCCATCACCTCTGGTAACCGGACTAGCTCCCGTCATGCACCACTTGAGCACGTTCGGCAATGTGTCGCTGCCAGCGCCGAACATGTCCTGGAATTGTTTGTAGGTATTAGAGATAGATGCATGGAGAAGATCGAGTTTTGTAGAATATTTATATGACACATAAAGGTTGTAATGTGTTCTTAGAATTTTTATATGCTGATCTGGACCTATTTTGTTGTTGATGATGTGAACATGTGTAAATTGATGATAAAAATATTTTTATTTTATTATTAGCTTGGGCTGAATTCTAGCAACCCAATTTGAGCTGGGCTGTGTGGCAATTAAAAGGCTAAAAAGGGCTGTGATGTAAATCAGATGTGCTCAAATGAAAAAAAATAAATAGACAGGCATAAATGGGCTGAAAGCTCCTGGAAAACCTAAATTGAGCCAAAAAAAAAAAAGACTTGGGCTAAATCCTTCGTGGCACTGTTGACATGTCAGCTTCCACCTTGGCGAACACATGTCACATATATACGGGGCGATTCAAATCTGTGATGTAAAAATATCCTACGTGGATCCGATCCTACATGGCTGCTATATATTGGTGACGGTTGTTTTTCATCACTGGAAATAGGCTTGTTTTACATGCTCGGGCTCTATGGTGTCGGTTTAAATTCCTTTAGGACTTGTTGGGGTAGCCTAATTTTCTTCTTCTAATCCCTGGTCGTAAATCATGTGGATTGGCGTGGATTCCAGTACACGTCCAAAAAGCACTTAATGTGTTGAAGTTTGTTTTATTAGTGTTTTGCACAATCCTACTAGTTTTTCCTCTTGGTGTTATATTGCTCATGTTTGACATTAATTTTTCCAAAACAGATTATTGTTGGTACGTATCAAAAGTTAATTTTGAAGAGATACTCGCTCATATGGAGTAAACCTAATTATCGAGTTTCTCCTGGATCAAATTATGTTTTATTTTACAAACTTTGCCAAATCTAAACATAGAGACCATGTAGAGTGTGTTATATTTTATTAGAAACTTTAGAAGTCATGATGCGGTAGCGGTACTATATTTGAGGACGGCAATTTGGCTATTTGTGGATTTAATGAGCTGCATGCATGCAGCCAGATTTGTTTTTCACTTTTAGAAACAAAGAGGTACGGAGAAATCAATTTATATTGATTGTGTTTTGAAGGAAATAAAACGCAATCAACCATTGCGATTCCTCAATCTCGTTAGTAATTGCCCCCTGTTAACCCTACAATACGGTGTTACCAGTATATATAGCTTGGTGTGGTACGTACAAGCTAGTTGCTAGCTAGGAGCGGCCAGCATTTTCAGTCTCTCAGTCTCATATACATATACAATATATACTTCTCATTGTTCATAATACAGAGGAGAGAGGTATATAGCTTTTCATCAATCAGCTAGCAGGGTGATCGATGGCAGCGAGGAAGCAGAATAATGTCCTTTTCCCTTTCTCCTGTTGGCCATGGTCCTCATCGCATCTCGTAAGTCGCCGGTTGCTCTTCTCAGCGGCGACTGTTGCAAATGAATCAATTATTGAATAGATCAGACGAAATTGATTTTGTTGTGCCTCAGTCAGACAAGTGCAGACGACTGCTGCCAAAACATGGCTACACCAGAGCAAGTGCAATTTTAATTTTCGGCCGCGGCGAATCAATCCTTTGATCGCAGTTGAGAAAATTGCACTTGCCTCCTGGTGATTGATTCATCGCAACCGAGAAATTAAAATTGCACTTGCCGCCTCGGTGTTTGTTTTGGCAGCATTCGTCGTGACTTGTAGTTGATTCATTTGCAACCGTCAGTAGGCTGAGAAAATTGCACTTGCCTTTGGTGTAGCCTATATTTTGGTAGCAGTCGTCGCAGTTGTCCGGATTGAGGCACAAGAAAATTGGATTGGCACTAGGAGCGAATTTAAGCAGTTCTGTATTATTTAAAAAAAAGACTGAGATCTCCCTTACTAACTATGGTAAAAAAAATAAAAATGTTGTCTGTGATGGCATCACAAGTCTCAGCTCCCACCCCATGTTGATGTTGTTGCTTGTTATTATATATATCTACTCCTATATTTGTATACCTATTATAATTTTTTTTTTTTTTTGAGAAAATGTACCTATTATAATTAATAATATAATAAAGAGGTAAGATTTCTCTCCACCCTGTTTTGGTCCCGTCATTGTTTTAGCTAGTCTCTCTCGAACTACCAGATAATCTGGCTCGACCAGTAAACAAGGGAAGAGAAAAAAACAGGGATTAGGTGCAGCTCGCAGCTTTATCTCTTTAGATTTATTTCTAGACCTAGCCATGGCGCGCCAGACTCGTGGCTCGCGACGACGCCGTACGCGAGCCGGCCCGCGTCTCCTGCCCGAGTCTCGAGGGTGGGCTAGCGGTGGCGGGGCGGTACGGCCGCTGGGGGAGGTCGCTTGCACTGCCCCGCGCGAGATCCGCCGCGGCGTCGTGGGCCCAGCGATCTGTCGCGGCGATGCGTTTTCGGGCGCCCATTGGTCCGAGCGCCCTCCCCGCTACTACGCGGTCGCCGGCTCCCCGGCCAGGCTACCGGTTACCGTGACGCTGTCGATAGACGATTGGTCGGTTAAATTGAGGCCCACGAGCTGATGAGCCTGGCTCGCTGGGGGCCTGGTGCGCAACAGTGCGACAGGGAGTGCCTGTTCTTCTTAGGGCTGTCTGCACTCCTAAAACTTCACCATCCTCTATGCTTAATCCGTCGCCCCTTGGCCATCGATATTCTCACTTTTATATACGATTTCGCACTCGCCCATACTTTATATATCTTCCAAGATCCCAACTACCAATAGTGGGGCCTATTTATAATTTTATTTAAATATATCCACGCGAGATCTAGTTTTGAAAGTATTTATCAAAACAAATCCATGAATTGTAATCGAATTTAATTTTAATTTTTAGTTTATGAGTTCTAACATTTTTTAGTTACTTTTAAGTAATGGGGCCCACCGCTGCATGCTGAACGTTGTCTCCGATCCCTGCGCGTTGTCTCTCGTCCACTCGTTCCCTCCCTCTCTCTCCTATCAGCGCTTGGTGGGGGCACAAATCACTGTAGCGGCGTCCGCTACTACACGCCATCTGTGGCGAACGCCGCGCTCGTACTGGTCGTTGCGTATGGCTTAAAGTACAGCGGTGCAGCAGTTTGTTACGTTATATGGTACTCGAGGGTGGGATGAAGTATAGCGCTGCAGGCAGTCTTAAGCCTCTGTGGCTCTGTGCTATAGTTTCCCTCTTCCCTCCACTTTTGACGACGACTCCACTCTGGTGAAGATGAACTCCTGCTCACGCTCATTTGTGGGAACTGGGAGGTGCTCGTGAGCAGAGCAGGAATTCGGCGGGTGACGGACTGGTGCTGGGGCGCTCCTGCTGCGTCCAGTGACCCTTTACCGTGTGGGTGCTGGTGACCGGATTGGTAGTGGGCGATGGGGACCAGGAGATAGTGGGGGTCCAATGTCCGGTGCTTGAAGTGTCCGCGTCCACGTCGATTTGTTTGGTCAAAGTACCATGTGGAGCTCCGGGTCGCATCATCGATAGGCGCAGCGACGGGTCATTGTTGTTTTGGATAACAACTCCATGTTATTTTAGGCAAGCTCTCCATGCATGATCGCTATTGTCATGGTCACCCACTCACTAATTCTATGAGCATCATCACAACTCGATGACACGTGCATCAGACAGAAGCTAGCATCCCCACCAAATGTGTGGACTAATATTATTTTTTTTTTTTTTTGAGATCGGGGATATAGCCCGCTTCTTTCATTAAGCGAGAAGAGAATTGTCAATATACAAAAGGATTCATAGGTAATATATGGATTACCAACAAAATCCTCAAACCAAACAAAAAAGTAAGAAACATGAGGGGTGGGCCGGGGACCCTTCACCTAACAACCCCAAAAAGTTGAACCTAATACAACAAATACCTCAACACCTAAGTTAGTAAAGAGCGGTGGGAGTCATAGACAATAACAACGACAAAGCATCCGCTACATCTCTAGACGGCAAAACATCCGGGTCCAAACCAACCTCGGCAACAAAGCACTGCGCCGAAAAGACGGCGACCTTGGTGGCAAAGCGCCCACCGTAAACGCAACCCTCGGAATCCGAGAGCTCCTCCGAGTCACTAAGGCTATTGCCCTCGGGACCACGAACGAGGAGGACTTACATGAAGATACAGCTTTCGGCGACAAAGGATCCGCCTAAAAACGACCACGACTACGGCTACAACAACCACTAGCTAGACAAACCCGGGTGAGGAGAAACATGAAGC
This sequence comes from Hyparrhenia diplandra, assembly GCA_015847255.1. Classification (NCBI taxonomy): domain Eukaryota; kingdom Viridiplantae; phylum Streptophyta; class Magnoliopsida; order Poales; family Poaceae; genus Hyparrhenia; species Hyparrhenia diplandra. The sequence continues at coordinate 1,183,822 of JADLZK010006897.1, forward strand.
ACAAATATGTGCAAAGAAGACGACCATAGGAGAAGGGCAGTAGAGATTCTTCAAGAATGCCTTCATGGAGGGGTTGACGCCGAGCACGCCATCGCCGCCGGCCTTAGAGAGATAAGGCGGGCGCCAAAAGGCGCATCGCCATACGCCCGACCACGCCGAGCCGCTTTCGCCCGAGATCCATGCATCCAAGCCACGAATGGGATGCGAGCGAGATGTGCTAGGCCGATGACATACCGCCACGCCAGCCGCCCAAAACCACGACGTCATTGACATACCGCTAAAGCGACCACCCACACCACCGTGGTGCGACAAGATAATGATCCGGGCATGTGAGACAAGATATACGCATCGGCCATGCCACCCAAACCGCCGTCTCCCACACATGAGCCACCTCGAGCTACCGAAGCCATGCCCGACGCACCGCCGCCAGGATGACCCGCAGCCCGTTGGCGTGGACGCAGCCGAGGCGTCAGAGGAGAAGCCCTAGTGGTTGAGGGTCAACAAGACGGCACTTTGAAACCGCCACGGTACCAGCCCGCTGTAGGTTTGTTGCCGACCGCTCGGGCCTGCCCCCTCACTACGCACCCGTAGGGCAAGCACGCCGTCGGCCTCGACGCTGGCGCGCTGAGATCAGGCCTGTGGGCGGTGGATTGGCGCCCACCGGCCACCCGCCGAGGAGAGAGAGGGAAGGGTCCGCTTTAGCCACAACCGGCCGCCGGGCCTCGGAGCGTTAGGAGGGAGATCCCGCCTCCGCATTCGGATTCGACCCCAAGGGAGGCGCATCAGGTCGGCGCGCCGCCGGACCTCGCCGGAGTAGGTGCAGGTGGAGGCGGGAGGTGGACGGGAAAAGGATGGTGAGAGGGCGAGCGCAGTGATTCAAACGGACGGGGACGGTTTTGGGACCTGTGGCTGGTCGCCGTCACCACGTGTGTAGGTGGGGCACGGACGCCGGAGGTGGCCGAGAGGGGAGTGGTCTAGGTGGCTGCACGGTTCGTCCGCCCAGGAGCGGACGCTCGGGGGAAGAGGCTGAAGCATTGTGTGGATTAATATTGACGTTGCAATCGCAGCATGCATGTACAGGTACGCGTTAAGTATGTGCAGGCACGGATGGATGCATGTGACGCTAGCACGGTAGTACCGGACGATTTTACGGAGTTCAATTGTTTCCCCACCAACTCCGCGGCAGTTTCTGTTTTTTTTTTTCTTTAACTTGTGGTTATTGGCAGCTTTGATGCTACTGCGTGTAGGTGTGTACAGCTGCTCGGCAGTGACACGCTCGGTTGCCAGAGATGTACTACTGTGGAAAAGCAAGTCCTTGAAAGCGACAATTTCAAGTTAGAGCAACGGCTCCCACGCCACACTCACCGTCACGGGCGCTCGACGGAGCATGCAGCTCAGAGCATATGCTCCTACTACCCTGTGTGTGCTAGCAGCTCTGCCCATAGTCTCGTGGCAGGCCGGAAAGAGCACGGTTGCTTCTAGATCAATGACAACGGGGCACGGGAGGATTCCTAATTATCGTTTTCCTGACGAGAAGTGAGTCGACTAAATTTATATAAAAATTATTAATACTTGTAATACAAAATAGATTTTTATAATAAATTTTCTTTTGACATTAATATTAATTATTACAAATTTGGTCAAACTTAGTCAGACACTAATTCTAATTATATTCTCTGGTTACATGTTTTTTTTTTTTTTTAGGAAGTAACTATTTTCAGCTCGTAGTAACGCAGTGTTACGGTCCATTGCAAGTCTTGGTCATCGTGGCTATTAAACAGAGGTTGGGTTCGAGAAGGGCTCTCTGGCCATTGCATGTTTGCCGTTTCCTCTACTAGGCTCCCCAGACCAAACACACCCAGAAGACATACCAGGAGATCGAGGGCCGATTGGTGTCAGCTCTCTCTCGGTGAGCTAACGCTTCTCCAGTAACTTCTCTAGCTAGCAGCCGCGCTGAATAATCTAAGGTGAGAGATGGTTAGTTTTGTTTTCGCTATTCTAGCTACGATTAGGACTCCATTTGTCAGTTCGTTTCTTCGTTCTTTCCGCATCGATTCAACTATTCACTGCCGTCTCTCTAATACATTTCCGGTTCCTGCTTGTTTCAATTCCAGACCCGTTCAGTTCTCACGTTTCTTCAGATCCAGACTGCTGCTATGACTTGGAGTTAGTACTGGTTGCTGGATCGAGGTGCTAGCAAGTGCTGCTACCTGCTCTCTCTCTCCGATCCGTTTTCCCATCATTCGTTCTCTCCGTGTTGACAATATGGCGCCCACAGCTGCAGTACCAGCAGCAAGCTGTTGTTGGGGCGGCTGCTCCGGCGATGTCTCCGTCCCAATGCCTGTTGCTGCAACTCCGGCGGCTGACGCGAACCCGGAGAAGCAGCTGAGCCGCTTCGTGCGCTGTGTTGCGTTCGGGGGTGGGCCGGCAACGCGTTCGGCGCTCTGGCCTTCGTGTGGGCGACGGTGTCCTCCTAGGCGGCTTCTGCTCAGATCTCCACCGCCAAGATTTCTGGTTTGGTTCGGTCATCATCTTCATCGAAGCCTTGAGGTATGCCCGCCACAGAATAAAAATACTCCTACAAATTATTACTTTACCTTCCTATAATTACCCTGGATTATAAACGAAAAATAAACTAATAATGATAACAAAAAAAATGGAATCAAGATTATTTCATCGTCTGAGTTTGGACATGCAAAAAAACACAGGATTTTCAGCCGTAGCTACAAATTGGCCAGCCAGTCATTGTTCGGAACCACAAGAGCACTGAGATGGATAAACTCATCTTTCCCTCGCATGCTGGGGCGACCACAGGAAGGGGATGAACTGGTGCTCATCATGGGTTTGTGGTTGACCTTCATTCGTGGATTTCCCAACATACCATTTCTAAAGTTCATCCTAGACATGGCATTACTTATTCCGTGGAGCCGACGGCCACGACGGCCCCAGAAGTGGCACAAGAGGGCAGTCGGAATTGCCTACTTACTTGTTGCTTCTTACGTATTTATTGCAGTGCCCATTCGGCGCAGCCGAATACATGGACCATTGCGGTTCTCACAAGTGCTAATTTATCTTTTCTATGACAATTTACCATTCATAATAAAGGATGTGGCAGTGTTGCTGCTCAACTTGAGGCCTCGAAGTATTGCCAAGCTAGCAAGTAGTCATTACGGACGCATATTAATACACTTGGCTAAAGTTGTTCTAGCTCTATGGTTGGTTACTGATATGCTTGATATGCGGTTGGCGGCTTTGTTCAATAATTTCATCGCACCTGGTCTTGGCACACCAGGCACTCTGCTGGTACTATCACTTGGCAGCCTGCAGAATCATGCATCACATAGCCTGTTTTGTCGCTGGATTGACACCATCATACACATATTCTTCCTTTTCCATTCCATGCAGCCATTCCCAATGACAATTTGGTATCTTTTTATACCTGGTTCAATATCGTCATTGCCGCCGCCTCGTGCTGCTGTCCTGCTGTCATACATGTTCCCGGTACTCTTGCTTTTGATTGGTAACCTGCAGATACCCGCAGCGGTCGTGCAGATCCTGCTCTCATCTCTGCGCTTAAGCAACTTGCAACATGACCGTTACATGGGTTATGACTCGCTGCCGAGCGACAACATGGTGGCAGCAATAGCTGCCTTCTACATTCTGGCGCTGTGCCAAGGATCACTCTACATCATGGCAAGCATTCTAGGGCTCTTGTCCTCGTTCCCTCGCCGATGGCTCGTCAGGAGGTCCAAAATCAGTGGAAAGCTTGGAGCAAAAGCTATTGATCTGTACTACGAGCGCGCCTACGCGACATGGATGGAGATGGGCATGTTTGGTACTGCAGCTGGGAGCGCCATCAACTTCGACAACTTCACCATCGAGTCCCTCAACTCCATCTCTCGTGACTGCAAGTTGCTGGGCTCTGTGTTCTTCACAACATCCTACTACAAGAAATGGTGCTTTACATGACGGTTTTTTATGACATTCTCAAAAATCATCACAAAATTATATTATCTGTGACGATTCATTCTAAAGGTGATACAAGTGTGATGAATAGTTTAGTTTTTGTCATTCTTGGACGTCACATATCATTTCAACACCCTAGGTGGTAGGCTGCCATTAACACTAATAAGTGATGCATCAACGAAATCAATAAGAACTGTTGAAAGCTTTTGGGTGGGAGTGGGGCTCTAGAAAAGCCAAAATCATTAATACGATTCAACAAATGGAAACAAGAAATATAATTGCATATATAGAAGGAGAAAAAATAAATAAGAAGAGAACACGAGAGTTACACACTTATAGTCCGTATATCATAGCTAGATACTGTACTCGTCGAGAGTTACTACTCGATAAAGAGAAAAAAAAACAGAGAGGAGAGGACTAGATCTCCCACCTGTGCCGCCGGACCTGGGGTCTCGTGCTCCACCACCGTACTCCTGCCGACGCCTTCTATCCAGATCTAAGCGGGCACGCGGGCACAGGACCATGATAACGGAGCACACACAGGAATGACCATGGTGACATCTTTACATCTCTTGCATCTCTATACCCTCATTTTCAGATCTCTTTCATCTCTATTCCCTTTATTTCCATATCTGAACAGGTGGTGTTCTCCCGTGCAGGTATAAAATATTTTTTTCCTCATTTCTTGAAGAGAGGCCATTCTCCCGTAGCATAGTATCGTTAGTAGCATGTTAAAATTTTCTGCTCTGAAAATGTGCGTGGTTTAGTGGAGCTAGACATGTCTAATAGAAGGCACCTGCTTGCACTGATTTCTCTTTCGAAACTGATATTTTGCAAACTGTAGGTACATGCGTCTGAAATCATGGGGCCATGAGCGAACTGCCACATCTTCTTTGTGAGAGCCTTTCAGTTCAGTTTGTTAGCTGTCTGACCGCATTTCCAGGTACGTGGTCTATTTGGTTGCTTAGTTCAGATTTAACTAGACCAACTTATCTTATAACTTTGCATGTGTTAATTTATTACTAATCAAGTATTCTTTACAGCCGTTTGATGAGGCTATCTCTGAATTGTGGCAAGAGGATCAATGTGCTCATGGTGGCTATTTTCGTTAGTGATGAAAGATTTTGTTGTGCGAGCAAATCATATGAGTTGTGTGATGTACAAGCCAACATAGGTTTTCTAGCTACTACTTGAGTGCAGCTTTGGTTATTGCCTCACCATATCCTTGTAAAAAATTGTACAAGTACAAATATTGATGATCTCAATGAAAATGATGAGCTTTGGTTTCATGAATGTGTCTTAATGTGTGACAAGATTAATATTGATTGTATCATTAATGCAATGATGATTTGGCTCAAATCTGTGATGTTCTTTTTCGTCATAATGGTTTGGATCTGGGCTTGGATATGGGCTGGGTATAACAAATGGACAACTAATCCATGACGAACTCAAATGTCAATTGGTGACGACTCTATAGGGTGTAGCAAATTTGTGACGTGAGATACATGACGGATTTTTCGACCGTCATGGAAAGTTAATGGTGACGTATTTTTGTCTGTTTATGACCAAATTGATCGTCATGTAAAGCACCATTCCTTGTAGTGTTGGAACGGACGGATTTGTAGAGCCCAAGACCTCATTCTTAGAGTCACAGATCCAAAGACTGGCCCGGTGTCCGCATTGGTCAGACATGGTCGCTTGGGAAGACGTGGAAGACGACAAAAGCTATCTTGTCATCGGACTCCTTGTCGCTAGGGTCACGGCCCGAGCTTGGCGGCAGCCTCGCACTAGCAAAGATCCCGGGCATGTTGAAGTGGTGTCCTCGCTCCCGAGGTTGCCGAGAATGCCGATGTTGTGGTGCCGGTGCCTAATCATTAGGGACATGGCCATCGGCAAACACCTCTTGCTATTGCTAATGGAGGGTGGTGTTCTTAAAAGGGCCGGGAAAGACCATGACCTAGCTCTCCTTGGCTCCCCCCGGCAGCCGCCGGGGCGGCGCGGGCCGCGCCGGCGTGGCGTCGGCGCCCGCCCGCCTCCCCACTGTCGGATCCGCCGCCCACACCTCTCCCACCCCGGATCCGCCGCCCTCCCCCCTCCTCCGGCCGGACCCGCCGCCCGCCCCGAGATCTCACTCCCTCGTCACCGCTGGCGGCGGTAGCGGCCGGCTCTTTGCTCCGGCGCTGTCCTCCTCCTCTCCCAACTGCGCGCCTCCTCCCTCCTTCCCGAGCAGGGTCTCGCGTGCTCGACGGCTCAGGCCCGTCGTTCCCACGACGTGGGGGGGAGGGAGGGCCGGGGCGCGGCGGTGTCCTGGCCGGCAGGCGGATGGAGCGGGCGACCACGCCCGGCAACGGCCGACGTATCCGTGATGGGGAGCGCGTGGCGCCGGCGCCGGCCACGCCCTTCGCGCGCCGCAAGAGGAAGGCGCCCCGCTGGCGGCCCGGATGTGTGGACGCCGCATCCGCCCTCGCTGGAACGTGGGGCGCCCGGCGGCCGCTGACGGGGTCGACGGCGATGAAGTCGCCGCATCCGCCCGGACCCCCGCGGCGGATCTCTTTCTCCGACGCGCGCCGTTCATCCCCTCCTTCATGGGCGCGATCAAAGCTCATGCGTTGGAGCGATATCATCGTCGAGGGCGCTGCCGATAGCGACAACGATGGGGAGGGAGCATGATGGGGACCTCCCCTACCTCCACGCCGGCTCGTCGAGCACTCTCCCAGCCTCGAGGCGCGGACGCCGCACCCCGTGGGCGTTCCGATGGTCGATTCCGCGAGGGCGTTGAATTGGGGGGATGTCGGCCGACACGGGCGTTGCCGGGCGTCGGGTACAGAGGGGCGCGCAGCGCAGCCGCCAACGCCGCGCCACCGTCGTCGGCGCGGGAGGGTGAGAGCCGCCACGATTCGGGCGAAGCGCCGCTGCGCTCCGGGCCTCAAACGCCAGTGGGCGCATTCCAGCCTCCGGCGCCCAACGCCGCCATTGGGCGATCTCTGCCCACCCGGCCGGTTGGGCCCCACAATGAGGCGGCTGCCTCGACGGCGGTTGGGAGCGTGTGCTCTCCCAACACCTTGAGAAGTCGGTGCGCGCCACGGCCGCCGCCGCTGCCGGGGTGATCCCACCGGCGGCCGGACGCTGCTTTCCCGTCTCGATTAACACCACCGTCGTCGCGCAATGCCGGACCCTGTTCGTTGCTCTTGGCCGCCATGGCTCCACCACCGTGCCGGGGTGCAGGCGAGAGCTACTCCATCGACACCAAGGGTGGTGGCGGCCGACTCACGCCGCCATCCTACCGCCCCCAAAGACGCCCCCGAGCTCGGACGCCGCGGCCAGGACGAAAGTGGGCGCCGCACGGCCCGACATCGCCGGCGACACGGTCCGCCTTTGCGGTGGAGGTCGACATCGCGCTACACGCCACTCGCCAGCCGCTGAGCCTCACGTGTTTGTAACCAGAGCAGGGGCGGCGGGATCCTACCTTCTACACCGGTCGAAGTCTTTGGAGGTAGAAGCGCCGCCGGAGGTCCTCCCCCGGGCCGAGGCTTCCCGGAGACGGGCCAAGGTATGGATGTTGAGCTGCGGGACTTGAGTATGGATGTTGAGCCGCGGGGACTTGGCCACCCCCACGGAGGAGGAGGTGGACCGCCAGGAGCAGGCGATGCCGATGAATGCACCGAGACAAAGGATAACAAGTGCTTGCGCATCCTTCGCAAGATGATGTTCAAGAAGGTTCCCGAGCCGCTGCGCAAGGCGGTCGCACCCCGCTGTTGAGAAGCAACCCAAAGAGGTCGAGGACCAGCGACGAAGGCCACTAGCTCCCACACGATCTAGCCTCGTCAAGCCGCTCGTCCTTCCTCTCGCATGCGGTGGCACACGCGTGCCCCAGCTCAAGCTTGCGCGCGTGAGCTGGACTTCATCAATGGCGGTCGTCGGGCGCCGGACATTGCAATCACAAATTACGTTTGACAGCTTTGGGCGGGACCTACCGGAGAAGGCGGTCATTGCATTAAGGGCTGCAGCGAGGCTTGATGACATGGAGCTTTGGGCGCTGGCTGCAATCGCGGCGGAGGCGGGATGGACATGATGGAGTCTCCATGACAAGTGCAGCTAGATGATGCTCTACGGTTGTTTCTAGAGTGTGAGTAGTCAATTTAGTATCCCTCCCCTAGTTTGACAAAGTCTGGTCAATCCGGGGAAGTTGTTTGCGCCCGTTTGCGCATGTAATTCTCTACTCTTCTACTTATTAATATATGCCGGGCTTGCCTGCTGCGTTTCAAAGAAAAAGGGTGGTGTTCTTGGGTCAACCGGTTTTGGCAGTGGATGAAACCCAAGTACTGGTCCGTATCAGAGGAGCCAACCTTCAGTCACCAAGATTTTCCTCCCGTGCAGGGCATGGTAATTCTCGACAAGCTTGCTCGTGATCTTGAAAACTGCGCAGAAATCTTCAAAGATGACACAACAAACCTCATATCCAAGACCATAGGGATCATAGGCTTGGCTACTAGCGAAAACCAGAAGAACGATGCACTGGTTTGTTCAGCACTGAAATTCTTGAGGAGGCTTGCAACCACCGGCGAGAGAATCGGCGCATCACTTCGGCATGAGCTGTGGAACCACCCTTTCCTGCTGACCTGCCTGGCACGTGTCTTGGAGGACGACAGCAACGGCAGCCCTCAGCTATGGGAGCTAGCCATGGATATCATAGCCAAGCTGGCTTTGGACAGGGCAGCAGGGCTTGAGATTGGGAAGATCCAAGTGATCACTGCAAGGTTACTGCATGCATTTCTTGGGCGACAAGGATCAACCAACATGTACTATGATCAGTCGCTGCGAATGGTCTCAGGGGAGACGTTGGCAAATCTTGCACTTTGGGGCACTGCAAATTGCTCGGCCATCTTGGAGGAACCAGGATATCAGGTTATCAATGATCTCACGAACATGCTCTTGGACGACGACTACAGATATGTCACAGCAAGTCTACTGCTGAATATTTGTGCGCACTGCAGTGTCAACCTGCTGCTGAGTCATCCACACGCAAGGGAGCACCTGTCGTCGGCCTTGACCACTGTAAGTCGTCTCTCAGTTTGGCAGTTTGTACTTATATTACTTATATTAATTATTAGAGGAACCCCTAGCATTCTTCCTCGTTTTTTCTTCAGTTAGTTCTTTTTAATTTGTAGCGCAGTTCAATTCAGAGTTTGCTATGTATGCATGAGAATGGAGGTGTGATTTAGACAAGTAGGCATATACTATACTAGTACTTAAGATAGTTGGTTTTGTTGTCACTGATTGATACACGCATATATTAAGATGAAATGGTCCCTGTACTTTACTGATATATTTTTTCGAAAGCGTGTACTTTACTGATATATGATCAATCACATTCACACCGTGCATTGCATGCAGGTGATGGAACATATGATGGCTGCAGAGGGCAAACAACTGGAATCCCTCATCAGCCATGCTTCTGGGATTGGTGATGTCATGCGTGAAGCATTTGCTCGTGAGCTGGAGTCACAAACCAACAGCGGGGCAGAACTTGTTCAGAAGCTAGTTTGTACACTCAACTCCAAGAAGATTCCCAATCCTGAATACCCAAGGATGAGAAGGGTCATAGTTAAGATCCTCATATCCATTCTGGAATCATGTCGTCGCACGGTGGAGAAGCTGGTGGAAGATGGGATGGTGAAACAGTTAATGGCAACACTAACCAAGATAGAGAGGTCTCCATCCAAAGTGGAAGAGTACAGAGTGTTCTACGGCAACATAGGAGTGGTGCTGGAGGACGGAGAAGCCATGTCAACCCTGGTGGGCAGAGCCAAAGTGCTACTAGTTCAGCATGCAACTCAAAATGCAGCAGGTCCGAAAGGCGGATCATTTGTGATTCCTCATCCTTGGACAATCAGTGATACATTCAGGCTATAGACACATAGTAATTGTTTATGTGTTGTGTTGTGAGCGAGCCTTGTTGCCCGATAATCCATCATCTTATTGTCTTATTAGCCATAATATAAATTACCGGTTTGTTGCTTGGTTATTATATAACACTACCCTGCAGATGATTTTAGGAAAAAGGCTAGCGGTGTGGGTGTCCTTGCCTTCTAAAATCGTCGATTAATAGAGAAGGTTGTCTTAGGACGTTGTCTTCGCAAATTGATTTTTAAAGAGACGGGCTCTATTAACAAAGGCGGCCAGTTGAAGGCCCAAATTTGACTCATCAGTGGAATTCTTACCGATATCTTTGCCCGACAGTTCTCCTAATTTTTTGACAAGCAGCTCCTTTAGCAACTTGATGGCATCTTTGCCTAAATATATTAAAATCCTACAAGTAAACAATAAGTCCAGAACACATTTATCAAGATTCTCAAGTCCAAAATAGATCAAAACCGATTTAAAAACTGAACAGACTCGGAATAGTAGACCGAGTCGACTTATCCAGTTATCAGGCATGGGCGCTGTGACTTTTTTAGAAAAGGAAACATGTCAACATCCCAGCTTGTGCATCGATCAATGCATATGTTTGTTTCTTATTACAAACAAGAATGAAACGGTCTAGGGAATCTCAAAACCAAAGTTCTGTGCCATAATAAAGGAAAAAAAAGACTAAAAAACGCTACTAGAGAGCAAGTCTATTGCTAAAGCTTAAGCCAGTCTTGCAAATACTTCCATCGCGACTATCTCAATAATGGTCTTACAACTCATCTGCATCAGATGACGATCCTCACGTAGTCAAGTCCCCTGCAAGTAGGATGGTGCTACAGCCTTGTCAATGGGCGTTGTGGCTTGGCAAGCAATGGAGCCGGCTTATTAGGCGACTGGGGTAATTAAGGCAGGTGCAGTCTTCTCTCCGTCTTGCTCGCATCTCTTGTTATTTGACACGCCAATTGAATCTCCAACACATTACACATCCATGGTGTTAAGAAGTCGTTAGAGATGCTCGATCATATCCTATATCGGGACACTTTTGAGTGTCAGCACTTGACTATGTGCGAGGAGGCTACAACTTCTCCATTTTTTTTTTAAAAAAAGATGGTGTTGCCAGAAGAGTTGCGAAGTGGATGGGTCTTCGCTTGCTGTTCAATTCCGTTCTCTGAATCCGATCCACTGCACTTGGCAGGTCAACATCCCGGCTCGGGCTGATTTGCCTGTGGTGTCTGGGGACTTGGCAATTTCTCCCCGGACAGCGACAAATTGAATGCTCCGCTAACGTTGGTTGGACTTGGACGTCATGCTTGAATGATCAGCGGAGAGTTCGTTAATTCGTTAAGTCTGTCGATTTCTGGAAAACCCCGTGTTGCTCCCATGGCCTTCATATATTTTTTTTCTTGTTTCGACAATAAAATAAGACACTATTGTTTTTGCCGTGGATTTCGGGGATGAAGTACACATAATGTGTGAGACTGATCACTTATGATCGAGTAAATATATATACTGATCTAGACCGGAACACTGTACACTCGCTCCAGCGCTTCCAAACGCGGCTTTCTTAAGTAGAGATAAAAAAAAAATCTGAGAACACGCCGGCCGTAGCCTGTATTTCATAAGTAGAGATAAAATCGTTGTTCAACTATTGAAACAAGCTGGTTACCGTCAGCATAGGTCGCTGTCATACGTGGCCACCCAGTTGCCCCTGCCACAGTGGTCATGTACCCAAGTCATGCATGGAACCGTGTCCACCCACACTTGTGCTATATCTACATCAGCCAATGCAACTTCTTAGTATTTTTATTTGGTTGTATGGTTGACCAATATGGGTAGCAGCGTTCGCCTAAACACGTCTAGATGGCTGTCTACACGTAATTATGGGATAACTATATATCACTTTTGAATCCAAACATGTGTAGATAGTACATTGGATAAGTATTAGCTAGACCCAATATGTAGATCAATCAGATGATGAGTTATTATCCCGCTAACTATTATCAGATACTGAACCCAAACAAGGCCTAAATGCTAAGTAAACAATCAAATCACATCCTGTTTAGGTTCTAGTCAAAGTAAACGTGTCTAAACCCACAAACTAGTCAAAGAAAGTTATATATTTATTTTTTGACCATCTCGACACAAGAAACGCAAGGGTGAGGTCTGTTCCATATTTATTAACTTTTTTTTTTTTTTGGGGGAGTTTCCCCACCTTTTCATTTCAAAAACCCTTACACCAAGATCAAACTTGGGTAGGGGGAAAAGTTACAGATGTTTGATGAATACAAGAGCGGATATGGTTACACCAGCCATCGAGGCCGCTTACATGAGTAGAATGAAGGCGCTACGCCAAATGACTAAATCATCATGTACTCTAAGCAACACATGTCGGTGACAAAAATTCTCGTGGCGAAAAACATGACCGTTGCGGGCGTCCCAAACTCTCCAAAGGATAGTAAGAAATACGAAGGGACACATGCCTGAGGACAGGCCTAGCGGTGGAGGCGCTGTCCAGATGTCGTCGGTAGGCCTGTGCGTCACCGATGTCATGCCGATCCTGGCCCAGACGAGAGTGCTTTGGGCACACTCAAAGAAGACGTGCTCCCTGCTTTCCGGTTGCATGGAGTAACGCTTTCGCATAATTCCCTTGGACGACGTGTTTAGCATAGAGATTGACCCTCGTGCCTAACCGGTTCTTGAAGAATAACCAGGCAAAATTTTTTACTTTGTTTGGAACGCGTGTCCCCCTGATCCTGCTCCCATGAACGTCATGGTCATCTCCAGCTTGATTGAGTGCTGCATATGCATCTCCGGTTTTGTATGGTCGGCCGATGAGTTTGAGGAGGCGTACATCGTGATCGTCGTTTAACTGAATTTCCTACAAACAGCAAATCAGGCTGTCTAGCTGTTGGCTACCAGCACTTGTTAGGCGAAGGCGCAAACGCAAATCAAAGTCGTCAAGAAAAACTTGCTGCACCGATATATTAGGCTGGGTTGTGTGAGAGAACAGTGCGCAGTGAGTTTCAAAGAGAGGCCCAGCAGGGAGCCAGTGATCATACTAGAAAGAGGTGGCAGCGCCATTATTTGTTTGAACAAGTGTGATAGAACGGTAGGTGTTAAGCTCATCACTGATAATTCGCCAAAGGAAACCAGGATTAGCGGTGTTGGGTGTATCAAAAGTTAATGCCGAATGCATGACCCACTCTTTCCAACAGGGTTGGTCACGGGAGAAGAGTTTATCAATGAATTTCATTAGCAAGCAATGATTCTGAAGCTCTAAGTCTTTCACAGCTAGCCCACCTTTGTCTTTTGTTGCCTTTACATCTTCCCACGCTACTAGACATTTTGAGCCATGACAGGTGTCTTCACCAGTCCAGAAGAAATCCCTCATTCTCCTATCAATAGCTTTGATGGTGGTTTTGGGGATGCCAAGAGCCGACATGAAGTGCAGTGGGGTGGAGCTTAGGACCGCGGTGCAGAGGGTGAGTCTACCCACTCTGTTAAGAAGAGAAGCCTTCCATCCAGCCAAATACTTATCACAAGTTGAAATAAGTGGTTGGCAATCAGATACCGAGACTTTGTGTGGAGACAGAGGTAACCCAAGATAAGTTTGTGGGAAGGTGGCAGTGGTGGTTCCAAAATCAGAAGCCAACCTAGTTGCTTCCTGGGGGGGATCGATATTCGGGACACTCAGAATGAGCTTCCCCACTCAACGACAACAAGCTTATACAGCTCCAAGAGCCCACTCGGTCAACGCAAAGAGGTCACTGCCCTCCGAAGAGCTCCGCGCTCGCGGACGGGCTTCCTCCCATGGCTGAGTGCGCGTATACGAGCTCCCCGTGCCGAGGGACCTGCTCCCGCCACGACCGAGCTCTCCCGGTAAGCTCCCCCGTCCACGCGGCGAGCACTCTTCCAAGGACCTCTTTCCGCCTCGCTCGAGCTCGAGCTCAGCGAGTCCTGCAGCGACGAAAGAGCTCTCCTATCTTCCGCGCGAAGCCGACGGGTACGAAGTTGGCCAACCACTCCCTGACGAGCACTGTAGCCACGCAGTCTACAGCTACAGGAGGAGGTCTTTTCCATCACGGCGCCAAACCCCATCGACTCCAACAGCGCCGCCACAGTACCATCAAGTACGAACGACGTGCGCATGCCTCATCCATGATATGGCCGCGCCCATGTCGACGGGATCGATTCCTACCACGATTGGGTACGGCACGGCGCCAGACCGCCGCCCAAACCTCGATTCGCTCGTACAACGGCGGCCAATTTCAGCATCCAAGGCTGCTGAGAGCTCGGAGACGACTCCTGCCCAACCAAAGAGCTCGTCTGAGAGCTCCCGCGCCACACCCCGTCGCATCCAACAGCCCTACTACAGTCCCCGACGGGTACATGCGGAGTGCATCTTGGCGTCAACAGCATGGCCACCCGTCCCATACCGAAGAGACGGCTTCCAACTACGATTAAAGACAGGGCGACGCCTGACCATCGTCCGGACCTGGATTCCCACGCATGACGACGATCGATTTCAACACCCAAAGCTACCGAGAGCTCGAGGAGAGCTCCTGGCCAATCAACGAGCTCGTTCGGAGAGCTCTTTCACCTGCCCGCCAAGGGCTCCTTATTCCATCCGTTCTCACCTCAGCTCGAAGAGCTCATGTGTCCTACTCCCCTTGCCACTATAAAAGGAGGGGTAGGGTTCTCAGTTGAGGGGAGGAGACCGAGAAGACAGACGCATCCAAGCTTCCCAAAAAACCAACACCCTCCCACACATCCGATATTGGCACTCACCTCAATCACAGAGACTTGGGAGCCGGCTCCCTCTCTCGACCCGCTTGTACGCACCCCAAAGATGAGCATTTGAGCTCGGATAGTGATCACTTGGACTAGGGAGCCCCGATCTTGCCCCGAACCAAGTATAAATTTTGTGTCATTGTCTCTAGAGCTAGGCCATTCTGAGAACGCACTAGCGGTCGACATCGTGGACGGTGGTCACCGCGATACTGCACCACGGACGGTTGGCGCGCCGGGTAGGCGGCGCTAGTGTGACTCCACTACTCCGATGGCTCTTCCCTTCACCTCGTTGCCGGCGGCCATGATCCTCCGGTTCGCCCCCGAGGTTCGCGGGCCACCGGCGAGGGTCGCGGCATGGTCCTCCTCCCTTCATCCCACCCCGCGGCGCGCCGACGTCCCGGCCCCGCCACCGGGCTTAGGGGGACCGTACCCCTGCCCGCGCCCGACGGATGGCACCCGCCTCGCAGGCGGCATCTTCACCCAGGGCGCCGCTCCTGGGGTTTCCGGTTGGCGTCCCCGAGCATCCCCGGCGACTTTGGCCACTCGGGCCGACCGGGCCAGCCGTGCTGGCCCCGTTCTTGACATCCGCTCCTCGGCACCCCATCACGATTTGGGAGCGCGGGGGAAGACCTCCCTCTCCGTCACCGCAGGTCCTGCGCCGCCACCCGGGTGCCGCAGGCGTTTGGAGCGTCCGGGTCCTCACGGCGCGCGCCGCGTGGGAACCGGGCGAGGCGCCCGCACGACCCTCTCGGCCGTCGCCCGCCCACGCTGATCTCACGCCACCACCACGACGGTGCTGGCATCACGCCCACGTCACCCCTCCGGCAGAGTCGGGCGGCGACCGCGTGGAGACCTCATGGTGTCAACCGCCCGGAGCTCGAGCTCGGCCGGCCGGACATCCGCTGATGGCCGCGGGACATGTACGACCTCCTCGACCCGAAGGTCACACGAGCTCGCCGGAGCACGCCCGCCGCATCATGCCGCGCGCCGCCGCGGGGTCGGGCCGACGGTGGGCCCGCCCTACCGCCTCCGTCGTACATACGGACCCAACCGGTCTTGCGCCTCGCCGGGAGCAAACCGGCCAGCTCACCTCCGAGCCGCCTTCCGGTCGCCCGAGCAAGGAAGTGGCCGCCAGAGGACCCCTACACCCCGTCGAGGCCTCGAGATCGCCAAGGGCGCTGCGTGGCCGCCCAAGCCTCGCCCGGCTTCCGCTGTTCCTCGACGGAGAGGAGGAAGCCACGAGGCATGTCCTCGCCGGTCGCCAAAGATCGGCCAACCGACGACCGGGAGATGGAGGAGATGCGGCCGCCCACGGACTCGATCATCCCGACCTCGACTTCCACCTTGCTCGGGGAGTCCCCAACCCGAGGGCGGACAAACAAACAACGAGATCGACGCGGCAGAAACGTTCACGTCGATCTCTAAGAGGGTTGCTTTGATTTTGGCACTTCATGCCCATGGGCCTGTCCCTCCCGATTCACCTAGATGTCAGGTACCCCTCTAAGCTGTGTTAAGAAAATGTCCTTCGATTGCATCGATCCATGCAAACACTCGAGCTCATTTTCGTTAACAGTTTATTGAGCAACGATTGGCCCTCGACGACGAGGCCGGTCCCTGCTCGGGGGACACCGAGGCCGGGTGTACACCCCACGACCTTCACAAGCCGGTCCATCACAAAAGTCGCGAATGCAAAGATGGGCAACGAGCCTGCTCGCAAACTCGCGCCTCTCCCCTCGCCACGAACAATACCCCAAAAACAGCTACCCTATGAGCTCACCCCCGTAAAGTATGACGCGGCTGCCCGACAACCTTCGGGGGGCCGCCCCGCGCCCGCCAAGGGAGGGCCCTTCGTCCGACCGGGAACGCGAGCTCATGCGGGAAGCTGGGCGGGGCGTGGCAAAAAGGAGGCGCCGGAGAGCACAACGTCCATCAAATCATAACCACCTAAGTCTTTACAACTCGCCTCGACCGCGAGGGTGTAACCGAGTCCACTAAGAGAGGCCAAGCCTTGAATCTATCCTTGCGCAGGGGGCCTCTGATCCATCGGCGCCCGGCTGCAGGATGACACATGCGGCCTCCTCCCTCGGCGGATCCCCTCATCCGCTCCATCTTCACCCAACTGGATGCCCGAAGACTCGGAGTTGCGTCGGCCCGGCCTTGAAAAGCTCGGCCGACGGCCTCCGTCGTGGCAGCTCGACAACAAAGAGACTTCCGCTCGGTGTCGGCGCCTGCCGACACCGAGCTCCACCCCGTCCGCCTGAGGCCGACCGAAATCGGGTAGTGGGAGAAGACGACGCTGACCGCCGAAATCACCGGCGCGCCGCCGCGCCCTCGGTCCACCTTGCGCGGGACACCGGACACCGCGCAACCAAGTCCACGCCTCTTCCGCCCGAGGATGTCGCACACATCCCCGACCGCAGCGGTGAGGATCCCGTAAGCCGCTTCAAGTCCTCGGCCTCCTCCATGGCCTTGGCGGCGTGCTCGGGAGGCCTTCGACGCCTTCCGCGCGCCGATGAGCCCGAGGGGCGGCCGCTTGAGGTCCGCCCCTACCCCCGCAAGAGCGAGCCGAGTGTGCCCCAAGGTGGACTCGGAGACGGCAAGTCTGCGCGCCTAGTCCTCGGCCTCCCGCTCCGCCTTGGGGTCCCTCCTTTTAGGCGGCAGAGGAAAGCGGGGGATCGGACACGAGTCGCGAAAACCCCGAGACATGAAGAAGAGACGGCCTCCCGCCTACCCGCCCAGCTCGTCAGAGAGCTCCCGCCTCGTTACACCAACACCACGAGCAAGGGCGGAAACACTCACCTGCAAGCTCGACGCCGTGATGGTCGAGCCTCCCTTGAGCTCGTCCCCTGTCCTTCCGCAGCTCGCTGCCGAGAGCTCAAGCCTCGAGCGCTCAAGCCTTCGCTCAAGCATCCCGCGGAGGGAGTCCATTTCCTCCCCGCACCTTCCCGCGCCGCAGCTCGGGCGAGCTCAAGGCGCTCCCCTCCCCTCCGGGCCGCCTCGCGGAGCGGCCTCCACTCTCGCCGGGTGCCTCACGAGAGGCCTGGTCATCCACACTGCCAGCATACCCGTGACCTCCTCCACCCGGCGCCGAGGCACCGGGGGGGTGCTGGAGCTGCGGCCACGCCGATTTCTTCCCGCATGTCCAAGACGCCGTCGTCGCCCAGCCACTGCACCGCCGGCCCTCAACGAGCCGCGTCGCCTGGTTATAGCCACGGGGAGTCCAGTACTCCTCGAGGGGTTGAGTGCACATGAGCTCCTGAACCGGGTATGGAAGGAAACAGCTGGTACCACCACCAGTCCGAGCCCGGGCGAGGCGGAGCACACGTCGGCCCTCCGACGGAGCGCGGTTGTGGCGTCATCGGACGCAGAGGTCGCAGCGAGACCGACGCTCGTCGCTGGAGGGACGCCGCCGCCGGCATCGCACTGACACCCCCCCCATCGATATCCATCATCGCCGTGGGCGAAGAACGGCACTCCGCACACGGTGTGACGTTTGAGCCCGACGTCGCCCTCCAAGATCTCCTCCACAAAGAACCTCCTCCACCTCCTCGAATGGGCCGCCCTCGCGGTCCCCCTCCCCGCCATCGCCATTCGCCGCCGGTAGCCCGACGATGACCTCCTTGAAGCGAAGCCGCCCCGCCTCGCAGAGTCTCGGCCCCGCGCTCCACGGAGGCCTCCTGCCGAAGAGCTCGCGGGGTGCCGCCAATAAGGGCCCGGGCGGCGAACACCCCGGACATCGGGCGAGGACCGACCAGTCAGGTCCCCTTGAAAGGGAACGCCAACGCCATCCGCACCCCGGGCCGCCACGGCCGGCCGTCACCTCCGCCAAGAGCTCGCCCCTCGTAGCTCATCGCGGGCCGGCGCCATCGTGCTCGTCATCTCCGAGCATGGCGACGAGTGACCAGCTCGACGCCACCGACATCGAGCTCACCGACGACGACAAAGAAGGAGCTCGCGGACCCGGCCCGAGCTCGCGTCGGCCTGCCGAGCCCCTCCGCCCTCGGGCGCTTCCTGTAGTCTCCCGCCGCCCGGAGTGGAGGAGAACTCGATTGAACGACCGCGACCGTCGCCGCCGGCCACAACAACGAAGACGAAAAGAAACTTACACCGGGGCCACCCTCTTCGACCTCCACTTCTTCGGCGCCGCCTCGGTGGTGCCTTTCACCTCCGATCGAGAAGCCGACCTTCGGTCGTGGGCCCGCGCCGGCCGCCGGCAAAAGCCGCGAACAGCGCCGTCGGGACCGGCGCCACCACCAACGTCCGAGGGCTCACCGAGCCGGCTGACACCGGCCTCCCCGGGCGGGCGGGGAGGATGACGTCAAGGGCCTGGCCGGCAGCTGGCTCGGATTCCTCGGCCGCCGCCCACCCTCCGCTCGACGAGCCCGCCTCCCGCTCCTACACGAGCACGCCGCGAGACGACGATGGGCGCCGGTCCCGCCTGGGAGGAGGCTGAGACCAGAAGGGGCGCATCACCCCAACTGAAGAGCACGAGCTCCATCGTAAAGTGCGAGACCACACGCGGCAAAGTAGAGGAGAGCTCAAACGAAAAGAGGAGCACTTAGCGGGCGTCGACACGCCGCCGCCGCGCTGGGGAGAGTCAGAGCTCCCGGCCCCTCGCACCCGCCTTGGTCACCACTCCGTGAGAACTCCACCCGGTCATCATCAAGATTGCGAGCGTCGCGGACTCTCGAACGGGGCCTTGTCCCCGTCATCTCCCACATACGGAGAGCTCGACGGGCGGGCCCCACCATGGAGCCGGGGCCTCGATGATGTGGTTCATCATCAACCCGGCGTCAGCAAAGGCTTTGATCTTGACCACGGCCGCCGCCACGTCCGCCTTCATGCCGTGGCAGGGTTCTCCCGCCATTTCGCTCCCTCGTCGGCGCAGCCGTGTATCGCGGGAGAGGGAAGGATCGTCGTTCTTCGGTAGAACCACTCCTCCCTCCACCGAGCATTCATTTGTCGGGAAGTCGCCCATCGGAAAGGTCTCGCGACCTTCCCCCACAGTATTGTAGCGGCACGCAGCATCAGGCGGTCCGCCGCCCCTGGCCACGGCCGGATTGAAGATATAGTGCTTAAAGAGCTCCTGGGTTGGGGATCCCCAACCAGCCCTCGCAGAGCATAGGAGGATCGAGAAGAGCAAGACTCCATTCGGCGTCAGTGCTGGAGCTCGACCCCCAAAGACGCTGATTAGCCCCGGAAGAAGTCATCGACAGTATCCCCCAACCCGCTCGTGGAACGCGACGAGCGAGACGACATAGCCTCGGGCGGGCGGATCGGGCTCCGCGTCTTGGCGCCGCGGGATGATCCACTCCTCCGCCTCGCCCCGCGGGAATGGCAGCCCACCGACGAGGCTGCACCGGGCTCGATCAAGTCCTCCGTCACCAACGAACGCCGCCAGAGCCCATCTCGCGCCGGAAAGGCCCGCCGGTGATGCGGGGAGGTGTAGGATCCAATCTATGCACCGACCACCGGTGCTTGGATTTCTCTTCCTCTGAACTTGCGTGAAGAAAGGCAGGTAACGGAAAGGTGAGCCCATCCCTCCATCTCTTGCCATTTATAGGGCCCCGCCATGACGGAGGAGAGGGCCCGCCACGCATCCATCCGCAGAACCGACCCAGCGAGATCGCCTTGCGCGACACACAGCGTAGCGAACCGACGCCACATTAATGGGACGACTCCTCCCCAACGGTAAAACCTTAACGGTAAGATCCCTAACAGCTATTTCTTACCCAACGAACAAAAATCCCGAGCTCGGCATAACGGCCCGATCGTCAGCGTCGGGGGGGAGGAGTCGCAAAGCACAGCTCGCGAATCCCGGGGTCCGAAGGCAAACTCGAAGCCCGAGAGCTCCCTGGACACCGCCTGCAGACGCCGCGGAGCAAGGAACGCTCTGCGGGAGCGACCGACGGTCCGTACCCAAGCTCCCGAAAGAGCTCGGGGGCTTAGATCCACACGTGCAGGCGGGCTGAAGAGCCGTGAAATCGAGCCTCGGAGCCCGAGGATGATCCACCAAGAACAAACGGACGAGCCGACGAACTCAAACCTCAGTCCGCCGTCCGGTGATGCGAAGGCGTGGACAGCACATACGAGCCGGTCCGAACCATCGCAGCTCGAGCTCTTATGGAGCACGATCCGTCCTAGGGTTCGAAGGCCGGCCCTCCACGGGGGGGTCCGACGCCACCTGGGAACACCACGAGCGAGGGGCGCTAAGGCAAAGCAGCATCGATGCGCGTCTCGCCCGAACTCACGAACGAGCTCGGGGGCTTACACCTAAGCGCATTCGGGTTGCCAAAGGAGGCGAAAAGACGACCTTAGGTTGTCCTCTACGATGAGGAGATCCCTAGTCCTCGAGCTCTCCGAACCAGCTCGGAACCGTAAAGGTTGCGCCTTTGAACACGAGGTCGGTCCACCAGCGGTTTCCACATCGAAATGAGCTCGAGCTCGACCTCCCCGAACTACCCGCTATCAGCTCACCGAGCGCCGATTTCGGCCAACGAGGCAAAAATCGAGTTCGAGCTCACCTCCTTTTACCGCCTCCAAAGAACGTGGGAAAACGAACACACGATAACATCTAAAGAGCCTTCACGTGAACCCTCCCTTCGCGGAGCCCGGGGGCTGCACCCACGTGTGTTCCCCCGAGACGAGCCTAAACAGAGGGAGAAACACGGGGGGGCTACTCCACAGGCGAATCGAACGACGAAAAACGACGCCGAGCACGAGCACCTCGCCCAAGGAGCTCGGGAGCTCACGGCTAACTACGATCAAGACCTCGCCCTCGGTTCGTGAAATCAACACAAGACGGTTAGCATCGGCCATTCAAACAAAAAGGGGCATCCCAGAGGTGAACTAAACCCTTACGAGCGCATTCATCGGCTTACATATATATATATATATATGTGTATTCGTACATAACCTCGAGTAGGAGACTACGCGGGGGCATTCCAAAGAGCACAAGGAAAGTCCTAGCAACAACGACCTCAGCCGACGACGACGCCTCTATGACTACACCAAGCTCGCGAGCCTCGCTGCCCAGGAGCGCCTCGGCGATCCTTGTCGAGCTCAGCTCGGTGTGACGAAGACCTCGTCCGGGCCAACCGGAAGCCGCCGCCGCCTCAAGGCCCAACAGGGTCCTCCTCCGCAAGGAGGGCGCCGACGTCGACACCGCCACTACCTCCTCCTCGGTGGCCTCGAACTCGACGCCGTCGTCGGCGCGAGGTCGCCAGGACTCCCCGTCCGGAGAAACCCCGGACTCCGTCGGCGCCGGCCGCCGACGACGCCATCGCCAGGGTCAGACCGCCCACGGCGAACCCCACGGACGGCAACCACCGGAAGCCGCTCCCGCAGGATCCGCCTCTTCTAGGCAAGCTTTCGCGAAGAAAGCACAAGGGGGTCAGCTGAGCGAATGTCGACCCGAAGGATAAACCGGAAGACGGATACTCACCTGCCGCGAACCGGCGGCGTTCTCGCGCTTTGGATGCGCCGCATCGCGAGCCCTGCCTCGGGTGTCGATGAGCGCCGCCGCATCCCCCTTGACCTCGGTGCAGCCCGAGGCCGAGACGGAGTCGGGCGATCGTCGCCTCCCGAGAGCGGAGGGGGAGGCGCGCCGGAGCCGGAGGGGAGGCAAGGCCCCGGCGCGCCGGATCGGTCGGCGACGCAGGTTGCGGCGGGAGGACGAGCCCGCCTCCCGCCGATGACGATCACGCCCCTCCCCCGGCCGCGGCCTCAAGACCCCACACCCTCCATCTCTAAGATGAAGAGAGAGCTCAAGGGGAGAAGAAGGATGCAGGAGGAAGGAGGCGGCGTCACCTCCACGACCCGAGTCCCCAAATTTATAGCCGGAAGACGACGGTTCACCTCCCGCACACGGGAGGCGCCCGACGGATCCCCACGATCTCCACCCACGACGCACGATCTACGAGGAACCGCCACCAACGGCAACAACGCACGAAGACCCGCCCATAACTACGCCAATCGAAAGGGTGCACGAGCGCCCGCATTAACCGCCGATGTGACGAAGCGGCCGGCGACGTTTCGGATTTTGAGAAACCGTCATGCGAACAGCTCCATCTCGAGCCTCTCGGAGGAGCTCACCCGACATAGGCCCTTTGATCCGCTGAACAAGCTCTCACCGTCCGAAGCTTCCCAAGCTCTTCGAGGGACCTCTCCATGCACCCTAGGCCGCCTGAGCACCCCAGCAACAAGCCCCGCGCGGAGCTATCCCGAAGAGCTCGGCTCCAGTCTCCGGGCGCAAAGGTTGGCCACCGACTTCCGCCACGCCCAACCACTCCTCGATGAGTCAACAGAGCCATAATGGGCTAGCCAGAGACGGGAAGAGGTCGGGCCAATCATACCATCGTACCCCGTCAACTCCAACAGGAGCCGGCGGGTACCTCCCTCGTACCGCACCTCCGTGCGCGGCATAGGCGACCCCCCGTGCCAAGAAGACGTTTTCCAACTCCGATTGGGGACAAGGCCAGCTTTTTACACACGGCTAAGGCGCCGAGCTCGACGCAACGGTCAAAACATTGAATCCCGAGGCGTGGAGCTCGTGGCACGAGCTCACCGCCGCAGGTTCGGTGGGTCAAGCTCGACCGGGAGAGCCTTGGGCCGCCCCGAAACAACAAGAGCCGGAGCACCTTGCGGAAGCGGCATCGACCGGCCCCGCCCGAGCCGAAAGGGCTCGGGGCTTCGCCAGCGGCGCGTAGGGAGCTGAGGGCTACGAACGACTCCGAGCCGGCCTCTCGAGGAGGACCATGAGAGTCGGGCCCTCGATCTGGGAGGTCGATCCACCAGCCGATCGCAGACGAACGGAGTTAACGAACTCGGCCTCACCCGACCATCCGACAAGAGCCGCCGAGCGCCATCACCACGCCAACGAGGCTAGATCGGGTTCGAGCTCACCGTCTTCGCACGGCGAAAGACAACGGACGATGCACCCACTGACAATTCAAAGCCTCCGCAAGAGCTCACAGCTCTCACGGAGCCTCGGCACTACACCGGGTGCACTTTCGTCGCACCCACGACCAAAAACTTTCCCCAACTTAGGCAACGTCCGGGAGAGACCCACGGCCTCCCCAAACGCCGGGGGCTAATGTGGGGATCGATATTCGGGACACTCACGAGCCCCACTCAACGACAACAAGCTTATACACAGCTCCAAGAGTCCACTCGGTCAACGCAAAGAGGTCACCGCCCTCCGAAGAGCTCGCGCCGCGGACGGCTTCCTCCCATGGCCGAGTGCGCCAGATATACGAAGCTCCTCGTGCCGAGGGACCTGCCCCGCCACGACCGAGCCTCCCGGCAAGCTCCCCGTCCACGCGGCGAGCACTCTTCCAAGGACCTCTTTCCGCCCTCGCCGAGCTCGAGCTCGGGCCGAGTCCCGCCGGCCGAAAGAGCTCTCCTATCTTCCACGCCGGGGCCGACGTGGCACGGCTGGCCAACCACTCCTCGACGAAAGCACGTAGCCACGCAGCCTTTCTGCCTACAGGAGGAGGTCTTTTCCATCACGGCGCCATACCCCATCGACTCCAACAGCGCCGCCACAACCATCAAACGGCACGAACGACGTGCGCATGCCTCATCCATGATATGGCCGCGCCCATGTCGACGGATCGATTCCTACCACGATTGGGACGGGGACGGCGCCGACCGCCGCCCCAAACCTCGATCTCACGCCGCACAAACAAGGGCCACTTCAGCATCCAAGGCCGCCGAGCTCTGAGACGACTCGCCCCAACCAAAGAGCTCGTCCGAGCTCCCGCGCCACACCCCGCCGCATCCAACAGCCCTACTACGGTCCCCCCGACGGGTACATGCGGAGCGCATCTTGGCGCCAACGGCATGGCCACCCGTCCCATACCGAAGAGACGGCTTCCAACTACGATTAAAGACGTGGCGACGCCCGACCATCGTCCGACTGATTCTTCGCATGATGACGACGATCGATTTCAACACCCAAAGCTACCGAGAGCTCGAGGAGAGCCCCCTGGCCAATCAACGAGCCTGTTCGAGAGCTCTTTCACCCCGCCCGCCAAGGGCTCCTTATTCCATCCGTTCTCACCTCCCCTCGAAGAGCTCATGTGTCCTACCCCCTTGCCACTATAAGAGGAGGGGTAGGGTTCTCAGTTGAGGGGAGGAGACCGAGAAGACAGACGCATCCAAGCTTCCCAAAAAACCAACACCCTCCCACACATCCGATATTGGCACTCACCTCAATCACAGAGACTTGGGAGCCGGGTCCCTCTCTCGACCCGCTTGTACGCACCCCGGTATGAGCGTTTGAGCTCTGATAGTGATCACACCGACTAGGGAGCCCGATCTTGCCCTCGAACCAAGATAAATCTTGTGTCATTGTCTCTAGAGCTAGGCCATTCGAGGCTTAGACAGCGGCCGACATCGCGGACGGTGGTCACCGCGATACTGCACCACCGACACTTCCTCATCACTGACAGATATGGGTAAGAAGGTGGTTTTATGATAATTTATGGCTAAGCCTGTTGCTTGCTCAAAGAGCAGGAGGATGTTTTTCATGGCAACAATGGTCGCGGGTGTACACCGCAGGAAAATGAGTGTATCGTCTGCATACTGTAGCACGGGCAGGGGGCATCGGGGAGCACAGGATGGCGTATATCCGCAGCTAATGGATGTTTGTGTAGGAGACATTGAAGGACATATTTATTAACTTGATAAAATGGACAATTTCGGCTGTGAAAACAATGTCATTAATAAGTAATTCAAGCTGGATATGTAGGGTATTACTACATATGTATTTGTACTATTAGAAATAGATCGATAAATTGAGAAAATATAAGTAATTTGATTGGTTTTAGGTACATCTGCTAAGAACTTAAGATCCTATCCTAGGTAGAATAAACTACCTCCAAATTCTGTCACACTGCCGGTATATATATATCCTAGCTAGCGTAAATAGTTGTGTGATGAGGACACATGCACTGCAGACAACACCACACATAGATAGGTTCCACACATAGGTTCCGGTGATGTGGAGCACCGTGCGCAGCGCGGTGCGGGTGACCGAGTGGACGCCTTTGTCCTTGATCACGCCGATCGCGGCGCAGCCGGAGACGGCGAGGTCGAACAAGAAGACATGCCGGGAGCTAGTGGAGCGGTGAAGCGTGATCGGTGACCCATCGCGAAGCCCGGAGGAGCAGCCGGGGTTGCTATCATGCGCCAGCCGAGACGCGCCCCTCTTAGGGGAGCCGCATGAGACGCCCTCCCAAGCAAGCCCGCACGGTAGTCGAGTCGGCGGGCAAGGTGGCAAAGGTCCATGGGCTATGTGCCGATGGGTCACGGGTCACCGCCGTTGATATTTCTAACACGATCCTCATTAGGAAGGCGAGAGAAATATATATAGGATATCTATCTAATCATGTTAGCTTGGATATGGGATTAACCTCATGATCCAACAAAGCGAAGTTAGGCGGTGTTAGTAGTGGGATATAAACTTAGCAACATTATCCATAGTGGACTTAATCTCACAGGGATATGAACTTAAGGTATACCACTCATTTTTAGGCATTACCTATACACTAGTCTGTCACCGTAGCAATAATGCTCAAAGAAATGCGGGCATGGTATTCATTGATAGGCCTTGATAAAAGATTGAACATGATATCCGCAAAGCGCCATAGATATAAATACCAATTGTAGCACTTCACCGGAGTAATCCGTATCGTATTTATATTTTACCACACGGGGAAGGTAAGTCTAAGGAAGAGTAGAGAGAAAAGATTGTCTAATGATTTATGAAGTGATTTATTTATGAGATCATCCACTTACGGTAGTATAATGCAGAGTAGCCATATGCATCTAACAATACTCAACAGGATAAGTCACAAGATAAAGATAATTATATAAACGATAAATACCCAAGTCTAAGATCATCATATGCCACTAGTCTCATACGAGTAAATTAGCATGATATACAAAGAATAGAAAAGAATATTCCTAAGATACTCCTAATCATATGTTAATGAATACTATAATTAGTGCAATACATCTAGCTATCATGGCAAGGTTGGATTACTTCTACACATGGCAAGCATTACCAATAACAACCAAAGACTAAACTTGATCATTAAGGTAATTAAAAGCTCGACTAGTCCTACATTCGGAGGGTGGATTCCAAAGGACTCAACGGGACTGTCACTCCCGCGATCTACCACACGGCCCGTAATATAGGGTGCAATTGCAGATAAACGTTGTATAAACACCACGTTTACACAATGCTTATCACCCTCATAGTGATCATCTATATGGATGCTATACAATTCCATGCATAAAATATAAAGCAATCTTACTAAACTAAACATATAATCATAGCAAGCATAAACACATATTAATAAGAATATAATATTTATAAAGATCAAAGCCATAACAATAGTGTATCAATAATAATACTTTAGATTGAATCCAAGAGCGAAGAACAATGCTCTTGGTATTGCTTGACTATCGGGAACTCAAGATGAACTTGATCTTGAACTAGAACTAACTAGATAGCTAGCTACTTCTAGTATGATGAACTAGAGCTTAGGACTAGACTTGGTTGGACTTGGTGAGAACTGATTATGAATATTGATAATGAATTATTATCGGCCACAGGGTCACCGGTCTTCTTATATAGTACTTGGCGATGAACATCAACCCTTGGATCAAACCGACCTCCAACAACGGTGTAGATACAACCTCAAGGTCGGTGGTAAACCGACATAAAAATGTGAGGCTGAATGGTGGGACCTACCTGGCGGCCGGCCTATTTGGCTCTAGCGGCCGCCGGTGTCATGCCATCTTGGCATCCCGTTTGTTCTGGTGTCCTCTGGTATCTTCTAGAATGTTTTAGTCCACTTTTCGGGTTGAGTTACTTCACGGTCAAGTCTTGTCATCATATGTCTTGTATATTCCGGAACTTTTCTATTATTCTCTGCATTTATTAATCAAGTCCCCCGGAAAGTCACGTAATACCAAAACTCGTGGAATTACGTTAGTTAAACCCCTAGACTTTATGTTTGTCTTCATCTTGAGCCCTTTTTTTCATGTTAAATAACTTATAATTTTATGCTATAACAGGTGTCAACAAGCTCCCCCAAGCTTACCTCTTGCTAGCCTCTTAGCAAGACACAAAACAAAATATTATATTAAACTTCTTACTTGGATCAAGAGTTGCCGCAACGCTATCACACCTTAAGAGTACACATGCTTTCAAACAAAATTTCTCTCCAGATATAAACTTTTCAAACCTTCAACTTACTTATATACCTCTTACCTTTTGGGGCTTATAACCTTTTCTTTAATCTTGGGTAATTGAAAGATAGAACAGCCAAGTCGAGCACTATATCTCAAACTCTTTTGATCAACTGTCCTTTTCGGAGTTTTTGTTGATTTTCAAATAAAACTCAAAGTTCTGAGTGCGACTCTCTCTAATCTCTCATTTGTGGTATTTGTGGATCCCTCGTAGGCAATAGGTAGTGTTGCCTTCCTCTCATAATATATATGTAGTATTTTTGGCTAAGGCAAAGAGCACACTATACCTTCTTCTCCCCTCACCCTATATCTAAAGCTTATATATGTGGAGTTCATAGGTAGGAGAAAACTAAACTTACTTACTAAGCATATATTGTAGATTCAAGCAATGGATCCAAAGTCACAAATCACACCGATCAAGTGGTGCATGTGTATGGTGGATAGAATATATATGATAGAGAATATAGTAGAGTAGATAGAATGAATGAGGAAAAATCTTACTTATGCCCCTTGAGGAATTATCTCTCTTTTGGAATTTTTGTAGAGAATCTGGGTTGTATATATATATTTTTTTTTTCTTTATTTTGGAGAGGTGGGCTCCGCTCGCCTCTAGACTTTTGTCTTTTATTTCCTCTCTCTAAAGATGTGGGTTCTACTCACCCGGACACTTGTCCATTTTTTCATCTTTATTTATTTCTCTTTTTTTTTTTTCTTTTCTTAGGGAGGTAGGCTCTACTCTTTGTAGGACACTTGTCCATTTTTCATCTCCTTTCTTTCTTCTTTTTTTTTTAATCTACAACCCAAATCTCTTTTGCAATAACTTTTTGAGAGACAAATAAATGTAATGGAGCTTTTGTAAGATATTGGCTAGCAATGAATGAGTGGATGGGTATAGGAAATATTTTTGGTTGCTCTCTCCTAGAATAGGAGTAGAACATTTTTGCCGGCTAGAGTGAAGTGTTTTATTGATATATATATGGTGGATGCGCATTTCCATGATGGAAATAGCATATAAGTGTATGGAGTCGAGTAGAGTGGAATGTAATGAAGTGGAATGAATGGAGTGTACATGATCAGCATGATAAGTTTCTAAGGGTCGACAAAGATTGAACAAACTCAATGCAAAGCAAGCTGACCTATATATATATATCAAAAGGTTTTCCTAATCTAAGTAGCATGTATATATGGTCGTGGTAGGAGGTTCACACTCTTGTCACATAAGAACTTATCATGTGCACTTTTCAATTTTCAAAATATAAATCTCCAGAAATCTAGTGTCACTAGGAGTAAGATCAAATAGCAGCTCAGACTATCATATATCATATCCATCAATTACCTAGACTTTAGAGCAAGCATTTGCAACCCATAGGTTTCGTGCTTAGAGTAATTATTTTGCTAATGGAGCTCAAGAGAAATTAAGCATGAAAGCTAGGTACTAGAAAAAATATAACAACGGAGCAACTATTCATCATCTCCATATTGGCAAATTTTGGGGGTTTATTTTAGTTTGAGCAAAGTAAACTTTAGTGTGCACTCCATTTTTCTATCTTTTTATTCACACTCTAAGAAAAGATTATTTAAACATCTAAACTCTATAAAACAAACTAGACTCTTAACAAACTTTCTAGCAAGCAAAATATTTAACTAATAATATATAAAATAATAATATAGATAGGTAGTAGGATACTTATCTGGATAATCGAGGGTTGCAATCCCCCAAGCTAGATTGGAGTGTAATCTTTAATGATGTATAGGTTGAGGTAGTTGGCATTAAGGATGACGCCTAACATATATCTTCTTCTCTCGAAATCAGAATCTCAAATAGACAACAAAGCTAGTGGAAATTGATTAAGCATTAGAGGTTAGTCACATTGCTTTAGTTTGCCAGGATTATTTTTTGGATTTTTTATTTTTTAAATTTTTATTTTATTTTTGTATGCAAGGAAAGATAGATTACTTACGCATCTTTATTTTATTTTTTATGCCATCATAGCAAATAGCCTAGAGGTGTTTAGCCTGGGGATATTAGCATGGGGCTTAAAGGTTTTTACAAAACAAAAGATAAAATATTTTTATTGTTTTCAAATGCAAATATAAAATACCTGAAAAGATAAACATGATATGGAAATAGTAAATATGCAATGCAGGGATTAAAATATGGATAACTTATCGACTTACCTTGCGGCGAGGATTCGGCATTTTGAGTCCTCCGAACAAGACTTCAAGTTCTACTCTTTACTCCCATGGTATATCGATTTGTCACAATCGGTGGCACCGATGATTCTATAGTATCTTCTCGATGATGTTCGGGAGATGCCTTCTTCTTCCTCCATCTTTTTAGATGATGTACTCTTCTCTCGAGTAGTTGATTCCGTCTTCTCTGTGGATGTATTAGGTGTAATGGATTTGATTTCTTCACATATCTTTTCATCTTCTAGATACTTGATCCATTGTCTAATATGGCAGCGACGAGCTGCCCTCGCTTTTCCCCGGGATTTGTATATTCATTATAACTAATAAAATAAACACGTACCTTCTCCTAGGAAATTGGAAATGTATCTCTCCGGTATGGATGTAGATGATTGCGCGGGTAGTGTTGAGGAATGGTCTCCCAAGCACTATTGAGGGTCTTCTTCCTTTCCCATGTCCATGACTACAAAGTCGGTGAGAACATAGTTATCCATGATCTTGACCGGCACGCTCTTTGGCAATTCCTTCAGAACTCGTAAGATTGGTCCGCCATTTGCAATTTTGACATATGTTGGTTGCAACGGCAATTTTTCGAATAATAATTCATATGTTACCTTTGCCATTAGATTAATATCGGATCCAAGATCGCAAAATGTATTATAGAAATTCCACCGATTAATATAGCAATGAATAGTAGGGGTACCGGATCATCTTGTTGACGAAGCATTGGTGACCGCAATAAATGGTCATTATAAGATTTTATTTTTATTTACTACCATGACTTTTGTAGGTTTGTGCCATCTTGTTCTTGTCCTGATTCTTTCTTCTCTGTTCTTATTGTAGACTTCCATCTTTGGTTCTAGAATATAATGATTGGCATTTTGGGAATAAGTAAGAGAGTTGTGTACCTTGTTCTTGAAATTGAATTTCTCCTTTTTCCCTTTGATGTTGAAATATATCTTTGCACTGTCTGCGTAGATGATAGCTTTAGCTGAGCATAAGAATGGTCTTCTGAGTATGATTGTTGCTCTTTCATTTCTTCCCGTGTCTACCTTCTGCGAAGTCTCGGCCGGGTACATAAGAGCCTCTCGATTCCCACACACACGTCTTCAAGGATTCCTCGGGATAAGAATGATTGATCGCCAAAGTCGCAAGCACAAATTCGTTTTCCATAATGGTTCACTATAAATCTTCTCATAAATTACCTTGGGTAGTATGTTGACGCTTGAGCCGAAATCACATAGAGCATTATCAAATGTGTATGTTGCGATCTTGATTGTAATGATCGGCCTCCCCGGATCTTCCTTTTTTAGGTGGCATCGAGTCATCCGCCAACGACTTCCCCGAGGTCTCTATAGTAACGACCGCATTATAAATATCGATAAGGTTTACAGCTTTTCTAAATCTTCCGGCTGCCCCAGGAATCTTTCCCTGGTGTGGTTAGTGGAACAGATAACCGAGAAATCCGAGATTCTATCATCTTATTAAAACTGTGCTGATTCTTAATAGTTGAAGAAAAGCTTTCCATATGAGTGTTGATAAGTTCAAGAGCTTTATCATTAGTTGCTATTTTTCTTGACAGATTCTCCATAGTTTTACCTTGGTTAACAACAAGATCTCTCAAAGAAGGTTGATAGGTATTGAAATTGTTACCCGGATTGTTACCTTGGTAGTTGCCTTGATAATTGCTTTAATAATTGGGCCTCTGTTGGTTCCAACCTTGATTCTCGTTGAGGACGGAAATTATTGTTGTTGTTAATGAAATTGATATCCTCCATGATCTCTGGACAATTCCTGCCAGTGTGGCCTAAGTTTCCACATTCTCCACACGTCATAAATGAGTCTTGAATTTGCATCACTTCCTTGGGTTGAGGATCTCTATCCTCTAGCTTCTTCATGATAAAGTCCATTTTAGCGTATAGCATATCTACTTTTTTTTAAGCCGGTGCATTCCCTCTTGCGAGATTGACGCTCTTCACTCCAACCTTGGTTGGAAGCCATCTTCTCCACAAGTTCTGTGGCATTTGGTATTGTAAGTGATAAGAAAGCACCACCAGCAAAGATCCATAGTTTCACGAGCATTGGGAACAAGCCCATGATAGAAAGTCTGCATCAACGACCACTTCTCCATCCCATGATGTGGACATTCTCGAAATGTATTCTTGGAAACGCTCCCATGCTTCCGGATCGATTCATCATGCCGTTGTTGAAAATTGAAAATCTTCCCCTTAAGGCATTTGTCTTGCCTATCGGAAAGAACTTGGCAAGAAAGGCTGTGGAACATAAATCCCATGTTGTATTCTTATCTTTAATAGCATAGAACCATTGCTTAGCTCTTCCCAAAAGTGAGAATGGAAAGAGACAAAGCAAGATTGCGCCCCTGGATACGCCCCTTCATAGTGAATGTGCCGCAGATCTTGTGCGCCAAGAATGATTTGAGTTGTGATAGAAATGCTTGTTGCAATTCCTAAGCGCAATCACTAGAAAAAGGTTTAGAACCCATCTCTAATAACGGCGCCAGAAATGCACCGTTGACATTCCTAAGTGAAACCACCGTGTCGGTGATAACACTAGGTACATCAACGGTGATAGACCTTGCCAAACAAGATATTCATCCGCAAGCGCACGGATCTATCATTGTAGCATTTCACCCGGAAGTATTCAGGGGTATCGTTATTTATATTTTTCCCAAAGGAAGGCATGGTATAAAAGTTCTAATTCAGACATGGTCAAGATAACACGAATGTATAATAGACCAATGCTCATAATAGGGGTAAAACAAGATGTAGTAGGATAACTTGACACACACACTCAAGCCAATCTCAAGGATAAATGTAAAAGAATGAATAAAAGAATAAATCTAATTTGGAGCAGGCATATCCTAGATAGTCATGTCAAGATAGCGCAGATACACACATGTTTTATCTGTTAGAGATTCTAATTCAAGAAAGCCAAGGTCTCTACCGAATTACTTTTGGGCACCGGCCCACGCCCAAAGGACGCTGTCCCGGCAATTGCACCGCGCCACACCCGAACGTGGGGGATTACAAGGGACGGACAAGGTCGTCACAACCCAACCGCCTACCCTCTCAACCGTGGATGCGCCCACAAAAGATAGAAAACCCTTAGTCTAGACACCACGTCTACACTAGTGATTATTACTCCGGGCGTGTATACAAGGCTTACCTGGCCCCCGGTCCTTCTACTGCAGCACCGCCCGAAGGAACGACTATCAATCCCGCAACCCAACATCAACCAAGTCTAACTCTAGGTAGAACTCATCATATCGATCTAGCTCTTGGTCTAAACATGTATGTATGATAAATTAAGCACGATGTTCCATAAGACAAGATCATGATATAGAAACTATATACTAATTCATCAATCAAGATTATGTCATAAGGACTTTACTCTAATTCAAGAACATGACTATATTGATAAGTAGAGAACAAGAACAAGATGAAGAACTCTAAATTGATCATACCGAATAGCTCCAAAATGTCTTGCTCTCCTTTATTAATCCTTGCCAAACTCCTCCTAAGTACAAACTAAGATGAAAAAAGAAGAAGAAGAAGAAGAAAGAAAGAAGAAGAAGAAAGAAGAAGAAAGGGAGAGGAAGAAGAAGAAGAAGAGAGAGGCTACATTGTGTGGTGTGTGTCTAAGGAGAGGGAGAGGGTCTCCTTTTATAGGTAGAGGAGAGGGGGCTCTTTGGAAAATGTCCCTCTCCATATGGAAGGAGCCAAAACCGCCCTTGGACACCTTCCAAATCTGCTTGAACCGACCAACCAACGCCGGCAACGCCAGCTATAGAAGGTAACAAACCGCCTCACCAAACTCGGGCCCGAACCGCTGGGGGGGGGGCGTCGCACGCAAGTGGTGCGCGCCGCACCCCCCCGGGTCCCAAAATTCGAAGCCGCGGGGTGTCGTTGTTGGGCCCGAAAAGTTGTATGGCGGTGTCCGCCGCCCGCTTTTTGCGTGTTTGGTCGTGTTTCTCCCTTGGGCTTGATGTTCCGCAGAATGCGCTTTCTGGGGAGGCGCTTTTGGTGCATTTTCCACTTGTTTCTTATATAAATCTGCACAATAATAATTTGGACACTACAAGTGAAATTATGTCAATAATAAATGTATATGTGTGTAGTAAGGTATAGTTTCACCCCCTTATTGGTAGAATGTTGACGTTAAAATATGTCGTTGGTGACCATCAACAAACTCCCCAAGCTTACCCTTTGCGCCCTCGAGCAAAGATAAGTACTTGGTTGTTGATCGAGTTGCTACTATGCCGATTATGTTTCACAAGTGCCGGGGTTATAATAAGATTTTCTACTAGAGTTTGAATAAAATGCCATGCCCTTACTCACCCTTTATTACCTTTCATCGTAGCGGGGCTTTTTAGCTTTTCTCAAAGCATTGGGCGGTTGCCAAATAGAACGGTTATAATGTAAATACTTTTCATTCATCCTTTTGATCAACTTTTCTCATCGTGGATTTATTTATTTAAGTTCTATTTTGTTTTTTTCGAGAAAGTATGGGCTTTATTGCTATATATATATTTTTTTTGGAGAGGTGGGCTCGCTCGCCCTAGACTTTTGTCTTTTATTTCCTCTCTTTTTTTTTTTTTTGGAGATGTGGGCTCTACTCGCCCTGGACACATGTCCATTTTTCATCTCTTTTTCTCTTTTTTTTTCCTTTTCTTTTTTTCATTTTTTTTAGCGTAGCCCATATCATTTCTCTTTTCTTTCAAATTAGATTCCCGGATGTCAAGTTTCTCTTTTTTGGACGAAATCATAGCAAATCCATTTGTACCATATCATACTTGGCAACAACTTAGACTAGATAGAGCCTATGCAACCCACATGAATTTTTTTTTTTTTTTTTCGGGATGAGTTTTTAGACTTAGCCACTAAACCCAAACTTTAGAGAAATTCGAATTATAAACTAGGCACAGTGTAAAACATAAGACAGAGCAACTATTCATCATTTCAACAGGGGTAGAACTAAACATTTCTACAACACATATGTATGGAGTGAAAAAAAAAAAAAATCTCCTCTCTCTCTTTCTTCTTCCCCCTTTTTTTTTTTTTTATTCTCGCACCTCATCATTCATATAAGATAAGAAAATAACTGAATGGAATGTGAGATGCGAGTTACCTTTTGTGGGAGTCCTCCCCAAGCCGCTTTTGACTTACCTTGGGTTTATGAACGTTGCTAGCTTGTGACCGCTATGAATGGATCTTTGATCAACATCATCTTTTGAGCGTGCAAGGAGACTCCCCCAAGCTTGTCTTGTGATGATCTTGGAAGAGCGGGACAACCTCTCTTGGGGTTTCAAAGGTTTTTTTATTATTATTTATTTATATTTTATCATTATCATTATTATTATTATTATTATTATTATTTTTGGTTCACCAAACAACTTCTCGATCTCCATTGTCATCTCTTGGACTTACCCTCATGATGTTGATAAATTCCTGCAGGGGTTAGTCCATATGTTCGACCAAATTCTACACTAGCAGCTCCGATTCAATAATCAAACTCGACTCCATGTCTAATCTGATTAGGGTAGACTTTTTGACCTAAGCACCATGCTCAATTCAAAAAAAGTCTATGAAAGTATGATCACCATGAATGATCACCACTCCCAAACCATAACATGCTAGCATAGAAAAAGGAAGCATGAATTGATAAACAAGATTCATCCAATGAAGATAAAGACATTGCAAGGCTTAACAAAATGATTATAGTTTTTTTTTTTTATATATACTAAAAATTTATTTAGAAAATATGTTTTATTTAGGAAAATATTTTTTAGTTTTTTTTTCATAGAAGAATTTATTTAATTTATAAAGATTTTTTTTTTTTTGAAAGGTAATGGACAGAGGATGAGAGTGTAAGGTTCGCATTACCATGTTTTTTTTTTTTTGTCCTCCCCAAGCTAGCTCAAAGCCCATTGATCGGGTTTTTACCCCGTGCTTTTTGGCTTTTCCTCGCATGGTTAGTATATGGTAGATTCAAGAGTGAATTTACCATCCTTTGTGATTACCAAATTTCAAACATATGCAGGAAGGAGCAAAAGAGCAAATTGTTTGTTTTTTTTTTCAAAGATTTTTATTTTAGGATTTTATTATCAAGGGAGAACATAAAAGCTTCACCAAACTTTTTTCATACTCAAACAAGGCTAAGATAAAGATGCAATATAAGTCTAGCCTTGTTTTATCTCCATGATGAAATATTTTTTTTTTTTTTATATATGTATGGAGATAAGTATGAGTAAAAAGAATTGGTGAATTATTGCCTTTGCGCATTCGAGAGTGTGTGTGTGTACCAACCGCGCATGAAGGCAAGATGTTGAAACTCCCGCGGTGGTAGCTTGATGATCCATTCAGCGACCACAAGGCTTAGGTGATACACATGTGTAGTGTATATGGACCATGGGCCTTAGTGGTCACAAAGGTGTAAAGGAGGATGTTCCTCCTTTCCTTTACCTTCTTTTTTTTTTCTTTTCTTTTTTTATTGACCTTCACATGCCTCGAAAGTGTACTTGACCGACAGCTTGAAGATAGAGTTCGCAGTTGCCGCATCGGCGGGCATGATGATCTTGGTTTGGTTTATGACTTCCTCACACCAAGTAGAGGGAGGCGCATCAAACTCACTGTAAGCAAACGCCTTGGGAGAGAAAGATCCCTTTCTCGCTACATGGAAGCAATGCCGGGTGGAGTCGTGCCTTCATTGTTTATTTTGGCCATATGGGGCCAACTCGCCTCCTCTCCTCTTATTTCTTTCTCGCTTTTTTTTT
Source organism: Hyparrhenia diplandra (assembly GCA_015847255.1). NCBI lineage: Eukaryota > Viridiplantae > Streptophyta > Magnoliopsida > Poales > Poaceae > Hyparrhenia > Hyparrhenia diplandra. The sequence goes on from JADLZK010006897.1 coordinate 1,220,735, forward strand.
TTTTTTTTTTTATAGCAAGGGGAGGCTAATCTCTTATTTATCTCTCTTTTTTTTTTTCTCTCTTTTTTTTCATTTTTTTTCACTTTTTTCACTTTTTTTTATGATCCCTTGTACGTGGAACTTGATATTATCACCGCCCTCCCTCTCACACTTGTACTTTCATGAAAAAGTCAAGTGTGCAAGGTCGTGGTCTCCTTTTGAATGCGTTCCTCCGCCCAAGAGCATCAAAGTTTTCTTGATGTTGCCCCATGTTTTCAAGCATCGCGTGCTCCTTTGTTCTTCTTAGTCTCCTCCTGAAATGGTTAGTGACAAGAATACCCGAAGGTGCATACTAACTTGATAACATATCCTTGCTTTTATTAATAAGATTTTTTAAGTTAATTTTTTTTAAGATAAACCTAAGATGAACAAAGATCACTACACATGCATATTATCGTGAACATGTCCTAATAGATCATCCCTTTAACCAACGCCTTCCCTAAGAATGGCGCCGTAAATGCTTGTTGCAATTTTTAAGCGCAATCACTAGAAACAAAGTTTAGAACCCATCTCTAATAACGGCGCTAGAAATGCACCGTTGACATTCCTAAGTGAAACCACCGTGTGGGTGATAACACTAGGTACATCAACGGTGATAGACCTTGCCAAACAAGATATTCATCCGCAAGCGCACGGATCTATCATTGTAGCATTTCACCCGGAAGTATTCGGGGTATCGTTATTTATATTTTTCCCAAAGGAAGGCATGGTATAAAAGTCTCTAATTCGCACATGGTCAAGATAACACGAATGTATAATAGACCAATGATCATAATAGGGGTAAAACAAGACAGGTAGTAGGATAACTTGACACACACACTCAAGCCAATCTCAAGGATAAATGTAAAAGAATGAATAAAAGAATAAATCTAATTTGGAGCGGGCATATCCTAGATAGTCATGTCAAGATAGCAGATACACACATGTTTTCTTCGTTAGAGATTCTAATTCAAGAAAGCCAAGGTCTCTACCGAATTGCTTTCGGGCACCCGCCCACGCCCAGCGATGTTGTCCCGCAATTGCACCGCGCCACACCCGAACGTGGGGGATTACAAGGGACCCGGACAAGGTCTGCCACAACCCAGCCGCCTACCCCTCAACCGTGGGATGCGCCACAAAAGATAGAAAACCCTTAGTCTAGACACCACGCCTACACTAGTGATTATTACTCCGGGCGTGTATACAAGGCTTACCCGCCCCCCGGGGTCCTTCTACGCAGCACCGCCCCGAAGGAACGACTATCAATCCCGCAACCCAACATCAACCAAGTCTAACTCTAGGTAGAACTCATCATATCGATCTAGCTCTTGGTCTAAACATGTATGTATGATAAATTAAGCACGATGTTCCATAAGACAAGATCATGATATAGAAACTATATACTAGTTCATCAATCAAGATTATGTCATAAGGACTTTACTCTAATTCAAGAACATGACTATATTGATAAGTAGAGAACAAGAACAAGATGAAGAACTCTAAATTGATCATACCGAATAGCTCCAAAATGTCTTGCTCTCCTTTATTAATCCTTGCCAAACTCCTCCTAAGTACAAACTAAGAAGAAAAAAAAAGAAGAAGAAGAAGAAAGAAAGAAGAAGAAGAAAGAAGAAGAAAGAAGAAGAAAGGGAGAGGAAGAAGAAGAAGAAGAGAGAGGCTACATTGTGTGGTGTGTGTCTAAGGAGAGGGAGAGGGTCTCCTTTTATAGGTAGAGGAGAGGGGGCTCTTTGGAAAACGTCCCTCTCCACATGGAAGGAGCCAAAACCGTCCTTGGACACCTTCCAAATCTGCTTGAACCGACCAACCAACGTCGGCAACGCCCGATTATGGAAGGTAACAAACCGCCCGCCAAACACGGGCTCGAACGCGTGGCGCACCCCCGGGTCCGCAAAATTCGAAGCTTCGCAGGGGGTGTCATTGTCGGGCCTGAAAAGTTGTATGGCGGTGTTTGCTCGGCCCAGTTTTTGCGTGTTTGGTCCCGTTTTTTCTCCCTTGGGCTTGATGTTCTCGCAGAATGCGCTTTCGAGGAGGCGCTTTTGGTGCATTTTCCACTTGTTTCTTATATAAATCTGCACAATAATAATTTGGACACTACAAGTGGAATTATGTCAATAATAAATGTATATGTGTGTAGTAAGGTATAGTTTCACCCCCTTATTGGTAGAATGTTGACGTTAAAAATATGTCGTTGGTGACCGTCAACAGATCTCCAGAAAGTGTTGGAGATGAGCACTAGCATCTTCATGTGCCTTTCCACAAAATTGACTAGACTGCACCATATTGATGAGCCCCGGTTTAAGTTTAAAGCCATTATCGCCAACCTCTACCTTCGGACCCGGTGAGAATGTTGTCCGTGGTAGGAGCTGAAAATTCACGAAGTGTCTTGGTTGCCATAGCTTCAAATTCGGATGTCAAGTCTCTAGTAACTTGATTAACTTCCGGATCGGTAGACCTTGGTGTCTCGATGATGATGATGATGATGATGATGATGTAGGTGCCGGAGTTTGTCCGAGATTTGCTCTTGCCTGCCGGGATTAATTTCTTAGGATCTTCAATAAAATTCTCTGGAAGGTTTCTATTCATACAATTCCCCTGCATAAGATAAAAACAAATAGAAAACAGGGTTGAACCTGTTTGAGTATGTGATAATGGGTTCTCAATGCATTAGGTGTTGTAAGGGATCTCTCTTGTTTCCTTATATGATGTGTTTATAGGATTTTTGGCTAGCACCCTTTCTAACTAGTAAAAGTCAGAAACAATACCAACTTAATTAGGAATAACTCTGTCTAAGTCTTGGCTAATACCCCCCAAACTATGAAAATTTTGGAAAGAAGCACTAGAAAAACTTATAAAGTTAGAAAACATCTTTTTCAAAATCTTTAAAATGTTTGACTATGCTCTTCCAAACTAGGAACGTTTTTAAAAACAAAAGTCAGGGAAAAATTATTTTTTTGGATAGACTACACCTTCCCCGCAATAGCGCCAGAAATGCTTGTTGATATTTCTAACACGATCCTCATTAGGAATGCGAGAGAAATATATATAGGATATCTATCTAATCATGTTAGCTTGGATATGGGATTAACCTCCTAATCCAACAAAGCGAAGTTAGGCGGTGTTAATAGTGGGATGTAAACTTAGCAACATTATCCATAGTGGAGTTAATCTCACCGTGATATGAACTCAAGGTATACCACTCATTTCTAGGCATTACCTATACACTAGTCCGTCACCCTAGCAATAACGCCGAAAAGAAATGCGGGCATGGTATTCATTGATAGGCCTTGATAAAAGATTGAACACCTATATCCGCAAGCGCCTACGAGATAGAAATACCAATTGTAGCACTTCAACCGAGTAATCCGTATCGTATTTATATTTTACCACAGGGAAGGTAAGTCTAAGGAAGAGTAGAGATAAAAAGGTTGTCTAATGATTTATGAAGTGATTTATTTATGAGATCATCCACTTACGGTAGTATAATGCGAGTAGCCATATGCATCTAACAATACTCAACAGATAAGTCACAAGATAAAGATAATTATATAAATGATAAATATCCAAGTCTAAGATCATCATATGCCACTAGTATCATACGAGTAAATTAGCATGATATACAAAGAATAGAAAAGAATATTCCTAAGATACTCCTAATCATATGTTAATGAATACTATAATTAGTGCAATACATCTAGCTATCATGGCAAGGTTGGATTACTTCTACACATGGCAAGCATTACCAATAACAACCAAAGACGAAACTTGATCATTAAGGTAATTAAAAGCTCGACTAGTCCTACATTCGTAGGGTGGATTCCAAAGGACTCAACGGGACTGTCACTCCCGCGATCTACCACACGGCCCAGAATATAGGGTGCAATTGTAGATAAACGTTGTATAAACACCACGTTTACACATTGCTTATCACCCACATAGTGATCATCTATATGGATGCTATACAATTCCATGCATAAAATATAAAGCAATCTACTAAACTAAACATATAATTATAGCAAGCATAAACACATAATAATAAGAATATAATATTTATAAAGATCAAAGCCATAACAATAGTGTATCAATAATAATACTTACGGATCGAATCCAAGAGCGAAGAACAATGCTCTTGCTATTGCTTGACTATCTAAACTCAAGATGAACTTGATCTTGAACTAGAACTAACTAGATAGCTAGCTACTTCTAGTATGATGAACTAGAGCTTAGGACTAGACTTGGTTGGACTTGGTGAGAACTAATTATGAATATTGATAATGAATTATTATCACTCGGGTCACCTGGTCTTCTTATGTAGTACTTGGCGATGAACATCAACCCTTGGATCAAACCGACCTACAACAACGGTGTAGATACAACCTTAAGGTCGGTGGTAAACCGACATAAAAATGTGAGGTGAATGGTGGGACCCACCGGGCGGCCGACCTATTTGGCTTTGGCGGCCGCCGTGGTGTCATGCCATCTTGCCATCCCGTTTGTTTCCGTGTCCTCCGGTATCTTCTAGAATATTTTAGTCCACTTTTCGGGTTGAGTTACTTCACGGTCAAGTCTTGTCATCATATGTCTTGTATATTCCGAACTTTCTCCATTATTCTCTGCATTTATTAATCAAGTCCCCGGAAAGTCACGTAATACCAAAACTCATGGAATTACGTTAGTTAAACCCCTAGACTTTATGTTTGTCTTCATCTTGAGCCCTTATTTCATGTTAAATAACTTATAATTTTATGCTATAACAGGTGTCAACACCGCCTTTAGGGACGCCCCCGAGCAAGATCGCCTTCTACCTCAGCTTGTTCCCCATCGTCGCCACATCGACAAAGACCCGACTCCTCGTGCAAGTTATCAACAGCTCTCGCTCCTACCTACGGGTATGCTATACTATACAAGTGCTTATTATCTTTTTTTTTTTTTTGCGAGGACAAGTGCTTATTATCAATTTATCATGCTTACAATGTTGTTCAAAGCCATGCACCAACTATATATTAGTCATTTACTTATTATGCTATTTTAGGGTGTTGAAGAGGATGTTCTAAGGTCCTTTCTTAATTTGTCGATCCTCGAGGATGACCAAAGGTATGTTCCTCTTTTCTCTCTTTGTCTCTAAGGCTAGTATTTAGGTGGTGTACATGTTCTGAGGGCGTTTTAATTCTTTTGACTGTAGTAGGTTTCAGAATCTGAATTTTTCTCAGTTGAGGAATGCCACAAATAACTTCTCACTTGAGAACCACATTGAACAAGGTCCTTTGTTCACTTTGTACAAGGTAACATTAATTTGTTCAAGAGTCTAGAACAAAATTGAACAAGGTTCCGGTGTATGCTTTGCCACCGACGAGGTCGTGTTTCAGCGGATGCTTGGCCGCCGAGGAGGTTAAGGTGGATGCTTTGCCACCAAGGTCGTTGTCTTTCCGGCGGATGCTTTGTTGCCGAGGTGTTTCTTCTACGGCTACGATCACCATTAGCTACCTAGGTGTTGAGTTATGTTTTGTATAGGCACAGCTTTTGCTGGGATGTTGCGTGGATGGTTCCCCTGCCTCGCTTTTTTCTTGCTTATCATTTATGTTTAAGTTCTTCGTTGTTGTTTTCTCCTGTGATATCTCGGCATCGGGGCTTGTTGTAATTGATTTGGTTTTCCTCCACTTAATGAAATACAGGTGAATGGCCCGATCGAAAAAAAAAAAAAAATTCAATCATTTCAAGTTCAGAGCAAATGCTACCACCAAGTATGAGTCAATATGAGCTCTGCAAAAACGAAGTTTTTGAAGGAAAACAGGAGGGGTGTGCACCCCTACTGTGCTGAAGAGAAACTATGGCTGAAGAGAATGAGGAGTGCCTCTGAAAATGACATTATTTCTACATGTCCAAATTGACCAGCAAGCTGTAGTCACAATTTCCATAAAGAAAGGCTGATTTATCTGAGTTTTGAGAGCTTCCAGAATGTTCTCGGTTTGATTTGAGCTTGGAATAAACAAGTTCAGTGAATACCAACAAGCCTGAGCAAAAGGGCAATCGAAAAAGAGGTGATGCAGAGATTCCCCAATGTCATGGAAACAATGAACACATAAATAGCTTGGCAAGAACATGTTCTTCCTTCACAATAGCTCTCTTGTACTCAACCTGTCTTTTAAGAATAACCAGAAAAGGAAGTTTCTTTTTATTTTGACATGCACTTCTCCACAACCACTTATAGCAGACATGTGCTTCAGTGTGGCCAATCAAAAGCTTATAAGCTTGCCTTGAAGAGAATTGACTAGAGCCCCATTTATAAACCCAGTGATCATGCTCATCTTGAAGCTGAAGATTTTGGACTTGATTATGAAAGAGCTGGAACTGTTCGTAAGCTTCATTTGAAAGAGGCAGATGAAATAAAATCAAATCATTTGAAAGAGCTCTGCAAAAACGAAGTTCAGATTCTACCAAAGCTTCATCACAAGAACATAGTCAACCTCTTGGGGTTTTGTGCGGAAAGAAGCGAGAGGATCGTAGTCTATGAGCAAATGGAAAATGGGAGCCTTGAGGACGTCATATTTGGCATGTCTACTAATACCGAGAGGATTAAGCAAGTTATACGTGCAGTGCAACACGTGAAGGAGCACATGATTTTAGTTGGGTTTGGGTGTACAAGCAGCAGGTCCCGCCCGACAGTGAGACAGTCTCATGCAGCCTGGCTGACACAGTGAAAGGGACCACGGACGTACGTACGGCGTCCTTGTCGAATCGATGGATGCAGATGCTTGCTGACCGTCGACCGGCCAGCCTATGCGATGCGCCGGGCGGTGATGGTCTGCGGCGTGCGCGGGCGCTGGAGACGTAGGGGCTTGCCGCCGCCGCCCACGGCCGCACCGAGAGCCCTCTGGTCTTTGCCATGCGTGCAATGTGCTCGGCGAAGAACCAGCTTCCTGTAGTGTATAAAAGGTAGCCATGGTTGCCGTGGACTCTCTCAAGCTTCCGAACTATTCCCAACCAGCAGCCCGTTGCCATGCTCTGCAGTTTTGCCGAGGCCTAACATCTCCGTGCCACGGATGCCACCATCGCGGAGGACTCGCCGAGCCGCTCTCCATCATCCCTGCTGCCTGCTCTCCATACCAAATAGCACTCAAAATGTTAGATATAGTACTCAGAGTGGAAAAAAAAAGAGCAAGAGGATGAGAGTAGAGAGATACAAGTTTTCTAGATCTAGAGGGATCAAAAAAAATGAGAAAAAGAGATTAGGGTGGATGACGGAGCCTTTAAGTACCATTTGGTGTGTTTTCCTCCCCCAAATCGAAGCTCAAACTCCCAATTCAAAAATTCGGACAATTTTAGGGCAAATCGCCCCACACCCCCCACAAGTTGGAAGGTGAAGACCCGTGTAGAAGAAGAGGGGGGCTAGCGGCTGGTATTTATAGTGCTCGGGATTAACCGTGGCGGGCAACTTAACGTGTCCGCCATGTAAATTAATGTACCGTGGCAGGCGCCGCAACTCGCCCGCCACGGTTAATGCATTTACCGTGGCGGGCGACCGCGCACGCCAGCCACGATCTCGGGGCCGTCTTCCGTGGCGCACGGGTTAATAGTTTTTGCGTGGCGGTGGTGGCGCCGGGCCGCCGTGGAACTACCGTGGTAGGGAAACTGTGTGCCCGCCATGAAAAAAAAAAAAACGAGGTGTCACGCTAAATCGTTTCGTTAGTAGTGATAAGTTTTGTCTTTTCTCCCAAGGCCTTAATAGTGGCAGAGGATTTCGCCATGATGATCTCACTCTAATGCTTCTGACCGTGGCTCTTGATGAGTAGAGATGTTGACGATAAAAATCGGTAACACACCAAAAATAAGAGCTAGATCGCTCTACGTAAGGCAAGCCGAAATCGAGGGATCGGCAAGCGCCTAGGGATGTCCACACTGGACCTTGTGCCTCCAACGATGAGCGCGATACGCAAGACACGTCGTCGGAGGAGCCTCGTCTGGAGCGCGATACGCAAGACACGCCGGCGAAGTCTCTTGAAACCCGAAACCCCACACGCCCGGGACGGACCCCGTGAGGGCGCGCAGCAACTATGGGCTGCCCTAGCCGACCTGGCCGCTCTAGGGCGTGGTTGTCGTCGAAGTTCCATTCATGGAATCGGCGGCGCTTAAGAAGAAGGAGAGGATGACCTACAAGCAAGACGGTAGTAGATTGATTTTATCGATTGGATGTAGATGGGATCAAATCGGCCATGAACCTCTTTATTATTATATAGAGGAGGGTGGTCTTGTCCTTTTAGGAAACCGTCCTTGGACGTTTCCAATCTCAAACCTTTCCAAAAACCGAAGAGAAATAAAATCGGTTCAGGAGCAGGCGGACCTGGCTAAGCCAGCTCAGCCACCCGGCTTGGTCGGTTTTCACAGGCCTGGGACGCCTCGCCGTGGCCTTCAATTAGCTGCTTGCTGGCCACGTTGATTTGTAGCTTCTTTGCTTGCTTCTTTGCTTGAAGACAATAACGTGTCTTATTTGGACTCCCTGTCAAGCTGGCCCGTTCCTTTTTCCTATCTGCTTTAGATCACGGAGACAACGGAGGCAACACGTGTAGCTCCTGGACTTCTAAGTACGTATACAATCTCCAGGCAATCAATATGCTCGATCTGCTGCTCCTCTTGCTGGATTTTCAAGTCTGGTGCCTTTTCTTCTTCTTTGGTCATGCACGTCGGTACTTCCTTGCCTTGCATGCAAGCATAGATATATTAAATATTTGAACCTTGTATTTATCTTGTATCCCGTAGCAATAATGCTCCATCTCTTTTTCAGCACGGCAACACCTGAATACGTACGTTGGGCTCTGGATAGCACTAATAATCCACATGTATGCACGAACTGAAATCTGACTAACGCATAGCTTGAACTGATCTCTTGCTAATTGAATGGGTAATAGCAGCATACTCCCTCTTAAATGGTCGGCGAATTGTTTAGAGAGGTCACCCAGACATCCGAGAGAGATCAGAGAGGTCGTCAAGTTCTCGGAGTGGTCGGAAAGCTGTCGGGATACCACCGACGGCTACAGTAACTAGTCTATGACACTTCAATTCTCCTTGGACATTTTTGGATGTCAACAAGAGAACTAGAGATACAATCGTTGTTGATCTATTAAAAGAACTCGTCACACCATCGCCGTATGTTGCTGTCACGTAAAGTCGCCAGGCCACCCAGTTGACCCCGGCACAATGGTCTCATCTTCCAAGTAATGCAACCGTGTGTCCAGCCACTCTTGTGCTATCTACGTCAACCAATGCAATTTCTTAGTATTTAGTTATTGTTGAGGTTGACCCATATGGGTTGAAAACAAGTATATGGATTGATTTACAGCAGCTAAACGCGTCTAGATACGGCTGTATACGTGTGTTTAAACGCTAAATGAACAATAAGATCCCATACAATTTTGGTTCTAGTCACTGAGAACATCTCTAAACAGACATACTGGTAAAAAATGGTGGCGGGACGGGTGTGGACACCAAAATCGTTTAACCACTGTTTAGGATACGGTAAAAAAACCACTGCTTAGGTGACAAACCACGAATGTTTTTGCAGATGCTATGGTATGGTTGAGTACGTCCCGACTATTTTTGCGGTAGTCAAAGTCGAGGACCGGTGTAGTCAAATCTGATGGCCTGATTCTTTCAAAGTTTCAAACTGATAGTGAAAGTTGTCATGAATAATTGACTTAGAACAAATGTGTATCAAAACAATGGTACACGCATGTACAATGGAAAACGTAAAGAAAATCACTAGGAGCAGAGAAACTTCTTGTAATAGGTGTGATGGCAGGGGCTCACAGGTCACAGCGACGTAGCTCCAGGCGGTGGAGGGCAGTGCTAGGGCAGAGGATAGGTGCAGCTAGGGTTTAGGGCAGGGGTGGGGGCGGCTTGAGAGGGGAGAGGGAGGCGCAAAAGCAGAGAGAGTAAGAGATAAAAGCCTTTCACGGCTATTCCTTTTATGATTCGCAATAGAACATGTTGCTATTATTTATCGTCCTAGCGAGAATTGACTTTTAAGAAACCTTGCAGATCCTTGTAGGATTTCGATTCTTCTTTCCTAACAAAAACTCAAACTCTAACAAACTCTTTTCAAATCTACTTGGAGTCTACTCAGAGATACTTATAGTCCCAGCAAGACTTACAACAAATCTCCTTTGCAAAGCAATAGTACCCACGGTACTGGTCACCCTAGAGTGCGGCCCTTACAGGGCACAACGTTGGGCGCCCTGCCCCCTACTTTCCAGGGATCTCACCGGCCGACTTTTTTTCTATCGGGGTTACGGCCCGTATTGAACGTGTGGCACTTCACTTCTAACAAACCATAATAAATAATATATACAATTTGATTTAGAAAATTCCAATATATAGTAGCGACATGGATGAATCAAAAAAGTTACTTATAATTTGGAATGGAAGGAGTACTTGTTTTCTATCCACATAGGTCAACCATAACCAAATACTAAGAAGTTGCATTGGTTGATGTAGATAGCACAAGAACTAATAATAAATTATTGGTCAGCCATCTCCAAATGTTGTCATGGCCTCCAAATTTGACTAAAGCACTATATATTATATATTCCACCTTAGCTGCGGCAAGTGGATGGTACATGCATGTAATGTTGGTGTTGTCCGTCAATTCTTCTTTCCACAAGCCAGCTCCCGGGGAAACTATAAGAGAACATAGCTAGTACCCGGAGAAACTTCAACTATAAAAAATCATAATAAATATCATATCCCTTTTATTTTTAGAACATTTGACAGATATATATCTACATTGATAGTTCAAATGAAATTTACGTTTATGAAAGTGCTATTAAACAAGTAATTAGTTAATAGAAGAAATACAACCCTCTAGAGCATAGAAATGACTGTTTATGCATGCCCATTTGTAATAGCTAAGACTACTGTCTATGATTTAGAATTTATGTTTAAATATAAAATACTCAAAGTAAGTGTTGAATAATATCCAATCCTCTTACCACCATTTTTTTTGGAATAAGAGGGGTGTGAGTCCCTATTGAATTTTTTTATTTAAAAGGTGTAACAAAAAAAGAAGGTGCAATTTAACAGCATAAGTTTTTAAAAAAAAAAAGGATAAGAGGACATGGATGCATGCAGCATAAGAACAATAAAAGATATGGATGCAAAAAGCATGCAGTGTAATTGGTAAGTCAATGTATGACAAAGTATCTATATGCAGTGAAAACAGACAAAAGATTGATCACAGATAAGTAAGCCTTGAGCACAAAAAAAACACTATTTCTATACGTCTGTCAAAGTCAAACTCTGTGTATATGTCCTAGCAGATGGAGTTGTACATTAGCATAGCCACGGGTTAGGAGTATGGCTTGATAGACAAGTTATATATAAAAAACTGTGGGTATATAAAGAGTTGTGTGATACATATATGAGCGCGCGCGCGCACACACACATCCAGAGATAAAAACATCCACACGTAGTCTACACGAATTCAGGAACACAGTTCACCGGCGGCCATGTGGAACGCCGTGCAGAGCGCGGCGCAGGTGACCGGAGTAGACGCGTTCTCACTGATCGCGCTGATCGTGCGCGCGGGCGAGACGGCGAGGCGGAACAAGAAGACATGCCGTGAGCTGGTGGACCAGGTGAAGCAGGTCGGCGAGCTGCTACGAAGCCTGGAGGAGCAGCCCGGGGTTGGTATTATGCACCGGCCGGAGACGAGCGCCTCTCTCATGGAGCTGCACGAGACGCTCCGGCTGGCGTGCACGGTCGTCGAGTCGTGCGGGCAAGGCGGCTGCGTCTACGGACTATGGGCCGGTGGGTCGAGGGCCAGCAGCCTGAGGGACGTCCAGAGCAAGATCGCCTTCTACCTCCAGCTGTTCCCAATCATCAGCCACCTCGACAGCACCCGACTCCTTGTGCAAGTTATCAACAGCGCTGCTCCTACCCTCTGCTGGGGTATGCACTTGCTTATTATATCATGCTCACGCAAAATTGCGAAGCCATGCATCAACTATATAAGTGATATATAATTTTTGTGGTATTTCAGGGTGCTGACGAGGAAGTTCTAGGGTCATTTCAGAATCTCTCAGACCCTCAGGATGAACAAAGGTATGTCCCTCTCTGTCTTTATCTCTGATCGATGAGGCTGGTTTATAGGTGATGTACATGTTTTGATGACGTTTTTATTCTTCTGGATGTAGTAGGTTTCAGAATCTGAACTTCTCTCAGTTGAGGAATGCCACTAATAACTTCTCACTTGAGAACCAAATTGAACAAGGCCCTTTGTTCACTTTATACAAGGTAACTGTAATTTGTCCAAGAGTCTAGAACCAAATTGAACAAGGTCCTTTGGGTACTTTACATATATAATCATTGGACCTCTGTTTGGTTTCTTCTCAGGGTCAACTACATGGCAATCATGTCACGATAAAAAAAATATTCAGTCATTTCAAGTTCAGAGCAAAAGCTACCACCAAGTATGAGTCAATATGAGCTCTGCAAAAACGAAGTTCAGATTCTACCAAAGCTTCAGCACAAGAACATAGTCAAACTCTTGGGATTTTGTGCGGAAAAAGAACCGAGAGGATCGTAGTCTATGAGTACATGGAAAAAGGGAGCCTTGAGGACGTCTTATTTGGCATGTTTACTAATACTGACATTCTGTATTCCTGTTGCAGAAGTTGTTTTTTCTATGTTTTGACAACCAAATAACCCGTCATGGCTGTTGTGATCATCTTGCAGTGCGCATGGCAGCAGGGTTCCTAGTTGACTGGCCTACACGCTTCCGTATAATCGAAGGGGTCGCACAGGGCGCAGTTTATCTACACAATCATTCCAGGCTGCGCATCATCCACAGAGATTTGAAGCCAAGCAACATTCTATTGGATTCTGATATGAACCCAAGAATATCCAATTTTGACTTGGCCAAAGTTCTTAGTCCGGGCACAGACCAAGGTACCGCTGACTGTGTTGTAGGCTCAATGTAAGACCACACTTCTCTGTTATAAATTAATCATAAGGTTATTGTTGTCTTTCAAATAATTCTCAATTAGATTTTGGATTGTGAAAAGGGGATGGTTTTGTTCCAAACATTGGATTGTCATCAACAATAAAAGCACAGTAGGGAGTAGGGGATTTCCACTCCTGTTTAACCTTAAAAAAACAATACAAGTTGAATACAACTTCATACTTTTCTTCAACTGAATCTTACAAAGTCATCAAGCACGATGCTAACATAGTTTTTTGTGATCACTCAGTGGATTTATCGCACCAGAGTACATGAAAAAATGGTACATTCTCAACAAAGACCGATGTGTACAGTTTTGGTGTCATGGTCCTTGAAATAGTCAGCGGTAAAAGATGGACGCAGCCACTTCAGAAGACGTATTACCGAGATCTACTCACATGGGTATGTAGTACATTAATATAAACAACTTTCATATATGTATCATCACTCTTGAAAACCATTCCCCTCTGAGAACATGTACCTTGATAGTTTTTTTCTGAATTTAAAAGTCACGGTACCATGCATGTTGCATGTATATCATACATGTGTTCTTCCCCAGGCCTTTAACAGGACAACTTGTTCCGGCAACAAAATGGTGCAGAGGCTCGAGGAGGGCTTCATGCATCCAACGATGCATCACATCGCGTTCTGCGGCAGGGCAGTGCCACGGTGCCCTCGTTGCCGACGAGGAGGAGGGTGCTTTCAAAGCAGAGGGAGATGAGGAGGTGTGTCCGGGTGGCACTGCTCTGCATCCAAGAGAAGCCCGAGCCCGGCGGACATGTCGGAGGTCACCAGGATGATGAGCCCCAGGAAGAAGGCGGTGCCCTTTCCTCGCCGGCCAGGATACGCCATGGAGAGCCCGATGTACGCCGGCGATCGGAGCGCGACGACGCCTTGAGTTGAGAGTTGAGACTGCTGGCCCAGTTGATGGCCTGATGCTTGTCTACGATTTTGGTAGCATTTGCATACCACCCTGTGTTTACATGTATATACTGAAAGTTTTAAATCATCTTACTACGGCATCGAGTGTTTTTCAGAGACGGCCGTTTTCTGTTTTTTTCAGATGTGGGCTCCGTTACCCACATCTGATAAAACCAGAGATGTCTGTGGGACAAGGCCTGTGTAAATTGAACATGTGAAACATAACAGCCAGACGTCGGGGGTGAATTTCGCTTTTCCTGAAATTTGGCCGAATTTTTTTTTAAAATTAGGGGTCTTCCCATTCCCATTTCATTAAAATGGAAATACACTTGTTCAAGAGTTTGAGCAGAAACAAAAAGACAGGATAAGATCCAAAAGAGGCTGGTTATGCAGAACCGCTCAGATTGAGACTACTACGACCAATCTTACAAACATGTAAGAACTAAAACTTGCTACATCAGACCACAGTTTCACCACTTGCCAAAACATCTCAACGGCTACCCACAGGAGAAGCACAAAAACTTGTCAATACGCTTAGCTGATCTTCAGGCTCTGCCATCTCGACCGCTTCTGTTGCCCCCGTCACTGGTTGATGTCTTCATCTTCTTTGTAGCCAAGATCTCCCGCGCCACCTTCAGCATCATGTCGACACCATTCACCAGTGCAGCCTTGTCGACGTCCATGTATAAGCCTGCCCTAATTTTTATTAGTGCACCTGCATGACAGATCACCTCATAGGGGTTTTTGATTACTTTCTTATTGAAAGAGGCATTGTTCCTAGCAGTCCATATAGCCCAACATATTGTTGAAATGCCAGTAACATGATAGTTGGAGCCATTAGGCATCCATTTAAGCATCCATTTCCAACATTGATCTAAATTGCATGGAATATTGTTTGCACCCATAAGCATAGCAATGCAAGCCCAAATTACTCTTGCAACAGTGCACTGAAAGAAGAGATGATTTATTGTTTCCTTTTCATCACAAAAATAACAGCTTGGATTCCCTTTCCATTTTTTTCCTGAGAAGGTTATCCTTTGTCAGAACTACCCCTTTTGACAAAAGCCAAATGAAATATTTTATTTTGGGAGGGATCTTCCCTTTCCAAATATTTTTTGAGATATTCCCCTGCATCATTGATGCACATCCTATTGTACATTGATTTAACAGTGAAGCAGCCCTTAGCCTCCCATTTCCATCTAATCCTGTCATCAACAGCAGATAGTTGATAACTTTCAACTTTTCCCAATATGTATTGCCAAGTTACATTAAGTTCAGGAGTGATCCATCTCCTAAAAGAGAACTGCACCTCATCATTTTTCACCGTATCAACAAATACTTCCTTCTGATTACAAAGACTAAATAAAACAGGACACAGTTCAGATAAGGATTTGTCAAATAACCATGGATCAAGCCAGAATCTGGTCTTATTTCCATTTTTGCAAGTAACCGCTCTACCCTTCAGGTAAGTATCTTTAATTTTTAACATATCTGTCCATATTGGGGAATCATCCAGTCTGTGTTTCACAGAATGGATTGTTTTCCCTCTCATGTATTTGGCATTAATCAATTTCTGCCATAATCCTTCTTCATTCTCAAGTTTCCACCATAGCTTGCACATGTAAGCTAATGTTCAGCTTTGCAAGATCTTTAATTCTAGCCACACCTTTTTTTTTTACTTTTACATACATCTACCCACTTAACTAAGTGGTATTTCTTTTTGAGGCCTCCCCCTTACTAGAAAAAGGATCTCCTATCCTTGTCTAGATAGTCAATGATAGTACGAGGGAAGAGGTACAGAGACATAAAGTACATAGGTGCATTATTAATACTAGCCGAGATAAGAGTAGATCTACCAGTCATGGTCATATTTCCACCTTTCCAGGGATCCAATTTCTTTTGACACTTTTCAACTAAGGGCATCCGGTCACATACATGTAGTCTACTAGGAATAATAGGAACTCCTAGATATTTTACTGGGAAGCATCCATGTTGGCAATTAAAAATTTCAGCATATTGTTGGCCCCAATTGTCATTATCATTTATCATGAGAATTTCACTCTTATCAAAGTTGATCTTCAACCACGATATTAGTTCAAACATGTATAACAACAACTTCATGTTTCTAGCACCATCAAGATCATGTTTCAAACAAAGAATGGTGTCATCTGCATATTGCAGAATGACAACACCCTTTGGTATAATATGATCCACTAGCCCTGTGAACAAATCATTCTCCTGACCTTTGATTACCATCCTAGTTAAGCAATCAGCAATAAAATTAAACAAGATTGGGGACAGGGGTCTCCCTGCCTGACCCCTTTATAGCTCTTAATATAAGGTCCCACTGAGTCATTGACTTTAACACTTACAGTCCCCCCTAGAGACAACCTGTCTAATCCATTCACACCAGTTATTGTTGAAGCCTCTCATATGAAGACAAGTCAAGCAGGAGCTTCCAGTTGATCTTATCGTAGGCTTTCTCAAAGTTAATTTTAAAAAAGTATCCCAATTTGTTTTTTTCTCTTAACTTCATGAATAATCTCATGCAAACAGAGAATCCCATTTATGATATTTCTGCCTTTCATGAAAGTAGTTTGATTCTCATGGATTAGCTTTTCAAACAACAAGGTTCTAATCTCAAGGTAATAACCTTTGTAATGAGCTTATACAAACAATTGAGCAGGCAAATAGGCCTATATTGCTGAATTCTTTTAGCATCTTTAACTTTGGGTAAAAGAGAAATGACTCCAAAATTAAGTCTAGATATGTCAGCTCTTCCAAAGCATGGAAAAGCAAAAAAGATCAATAATGTCTCTTTTATCAGATTCGAGCGACTTTGAAAGAACTCAATTGGTATTTTGTCGGGGCCAGGTTTTTTTTTTTTTTTTCATTTGGAACAGGGCCAATTTTATCTCATCCTCAGAGAAAGGTTTGCAAAGAAACTCATTATCAATTGCATCTACTCTTTCACAGCCCTCCCAAATACTAGGATCTAGGGATACATTATGATCTACCTCGGTCCAAACGGGTTCTTGTAATATCTAGTGGCATGATCCAAAAGTTGGGCCTGATCTTCAATAACTATGTCATCTACTTCAAAACTAACAATTTTGGTTTTTCTTCTTCTTCCATTGGCACATTTGTGAAAATGGCGGTATTCAGGTCCCCCATTTGCAACCACTTTTCATTACTTCTATTATACCGGTGAGATTCTACAATTGAGAGAAGATTTAAATTCTCACAAATGAGATTAGTTCAATTTCACTCCGTTCTTCAGATAAATTCCCTCTTCCTCAAGCTCCTCTAACTCACATAATTCATCTTGAATTTGCTTTCTTCTTTTTCCTGTATTCTCCTTCAAGGTTTAGACCCCACCCCTTAAGATACTTTGCTTCATGAGCTTAATCTTTTGTTGAATTCTATCTAAAGGTGTTTTAGCTCGCATGGTTTCCCCAGATTTTATCCACCTCATCATAGAAATCAAGATTATTGAGCCAAGATAGTTCAAACCTAAATTGGATTGATTTTGTTTTCTCTATCTCGCCCACAAGTTAAGATGAGTGGGTTATGATCGAGACATCTCTAGGAAGCTTTTTAATAATGTTTTGAGGAAATAGATCTTCCTGTGAGCTAGAGACAAGAATCCTGTCTAATTTCGCCATAGTGGGTGGGTGTTGATTATTGGTCCAAGTATATGGGGGCCCATTCATATGTACCTCTCTTAGCTCAAAATGTGAGATCCGGGCATTAAACATTCTAGAGTGTTTATTGAGCCTAATATTATTATTTTTTCATGTGAGAATCTCACAATATTGAAGTCTCCCAAATAAGGAGGGGATCTTTATTTTCATTGTAGAATTTAGCCAGCTCATATAAGAAAGGGATCTTCCCTTCCTCTTGAGCATCCCCATAAACCACAATCAGGTTCCATTTGAATTTGCCTTTTTTATCCCACAAGTTAATTTGCAACATGTATTCACCCCCGTTTGAATGATCTCACCTCACAAAGTTCTATATTAATGCCAATTAGAATACCCCCGACCTACCATCGAAGGGTTTGAAAGCCAAAGATATTCCTTATTTGGGTCAAATTTCCTAGTTATGGTGCCCCCACAAAACTCAACCATGGTTTCTTGCAGACCAACAAAATGAAAATGATACTGAAAAATTAGATCCTTAAGAAATGTAGAGGTTCCCTTTTTTCTGGATAGCTCTACAATTCCAAATGAGACCTTGTATATTCATGATTTTTTTAGTCTACCTCTTTTCTTGCCTATCACGGGGAGCTTACGGTGATTTCCTCCCCTTTTTGTTTACAGGAGAAATTTTAATGGGTTTCTTACCCTCTTTTTCTTTCTCCTGGATTGTATCACAATAAATTCATCGGCTCAGAGGAATCCTCATGAAGCCATCCCAGTTGAGTCAAATCATTATCAAGATTCTCACTATTATTATCAGTTTCATTTATTTCCACACTAGACTTAGCTTGCTGTTGTTTATGAAAGAGATTCAATCTAGCATCCTCAATATCTCTAAGCAAATCAAAGCTATTATGAGTAAAATCATCCATATTAACACGCACTTTTCTAGCAATATTATCAACAGAAACATTTGATAAACTGGAAATAGAATGTTGAGGAGGTTTGTTACCTTTCGGGGTTTCTTTTCTTAGCCATCACGGCTCATTCTTGTCCTGAGTTGTAAGAATAATATCCTTAGCCAACCTCTCACTTCTCCTCTTTTCAGTTTCTTGGATTTCATAATTCAGCTTCTTACTCCCCACCTGATTTTCTTTCTTCTTGTCACGTAGATTCACCATACTTTCTTGCTCATCGGTAAAAACACTTTAGGAGAATCACGAGTATCAATGACAACACTATCGAGTTCAGATTCTCGGGACCGCTTGTATCTTGATTCATTGACTTGATCTACTTCAGAACTTGCAGAATTCAGAATTGACATCTTATCATTCAGATCTTCCTCTTTCTCATCTATTTTCCTAGGCATCATGCCATCCTTGAAACTTGGACTGCCTTTTTTGGATATATTTGGTGTAGCATTTGAGTTATTTAGAGTCATCTCAATTGCAGATTCTACTCCCTTTTCACTTCCAAGGTTATCACCAATCCCTGCATCTTCTTTCTTCTCAACATCAGTCTTGTATACATTATCACTTTGACTCTGACTCTGTTCATATCCAGCTCCCATTCTAGCAAACCTGCCTCCATAGATACTTTTCTATGCAGATGACCTACTTGGCCCAAACTTCATCCTTATTGTTCTGTTGGTAGGATTTCTTCGATTTACCGCCAACTATAATGCCACTACTCAGAGCTCTTTCACCTTCTTCCACAACTACTTCTCTTTCAAACACAAATTCATACATCTGTAATCCCAGAGCTTCTAGCAGTTCTTGGGACTTTGGTTATGTCCAGCAAGCATTCTTGGTTCTAACAAAAACTTCAAGTACTAAATCTTGTATCGGGATCTATTTCCATTACTCTTCCCACAAGACCCCCAACCTTAGCAATAGTTCTGATGGCCCTTTGATCAGTAGGAATATGATGGATCCCTGAACCAAGCCTGTTGTAGACTCCCAATATATCACGGGTTCTCGTTTCCATGTCTTAACCTCCATGAGAGCCTCAACACACTCCATTGGGAGAAATCTGAAATGAGTCCATTGACTTAGCACCTTTGCATTTGGAAACTTCATAGTGTACTTGTTGTGATCAATTTGCCTGGCTTTCCACTTCCAAGTCTCATTTCCCATAGAGCTATTGAATTCCATCTCAATTTGTTTGCCATTAGCTTCACCCTCTACTATGGTAATAACAGCAATGTTCTCCTTATCCCTGGCAGCTTGTGGATCAATGTCTTCCTCAATAAAGAAGAAACTCTAGTCCTCGACCTGTGCAGCACATAGTTCTGGTGCAAAATTCCATGGTACACATCTCTTGCATTGGAATGTATTATGACCGCCTAGCCCACAGAATTCACAGTATTGCCTCCTACAGTCTTTGGTCGGGTGGTTGTATAGGCCACATATCTCACATGGAATTCTAGGATTATTGCCGATCCTCTACCCCGAGTACCACCAGACTCCAAGATGGGATTAGCCTTAATACCTTGTGAGGGGTCCTGTGGACCAGCATTTTCATTTCCTTTCATCTTCTTCTCCTGCTCTTGGTTACCTATCTTGGCAGCCTTATCCCACTTCTCTTCACCCTTTTGTTCCTCAAGCTTCTTGCGATTACTCGATCGGGCTTTGGGTTAGAGATCTCGTCCTCATGCTGATCTCCACCTTGCCTGTCGGCCACGCTCCCGGACTCAATTCTCGGCTTGGGTTCGGCCGATGCCACGGCCATATCGCCCAACACCAAATCCATCTCGACTTGTACCACGGCCTCCCATATCTCCTCCTCAAATTCATCACCTTGACAACCGGGTGTGACCGAGGAATGCACCGCAGCTGCGTAAGATTTGGTGGGTTTTCGTTTCCACAAGTGACCAACGAATCTAGCTAGGTTAGGGTGCTTTTTTGCCGATCCCCCACTTGATCCGGGATTTGGATCTCACTTTTCGGTAGGGGTCGATGGGGAGAAGAAAACACCGTGTGGTCACTAGTTGTAACATTATCCCGCGGATCGACCCCCTCCTTTTTCAATTTCACCAACTCCCTGTTGAGGTATCTCTCCCAAGAGTCCTGGGATTATTCTCACCAAGAGTCCTGGGATTATTCTCACCTTGGGTTTTGAACTCCCGGTTCAGTGCTGTTTTTCTCTTTGGACCGGATTTTATCTGGGGATACGTTGGTTCTCCCCTGCCTCTGGTCCTCATCAGACCTGGATTTTGCTGGGGATCCCCTGTTTCTCCCCTGTTTCAGGGTATCGCCATTACTAGCCCAGTAGAATTCGAATGGAAGGTCTTTGAATGTAATTGTATCACATTCAAATTCACCGACTATGAGCGATTCATTCAATTTTCTCCCATTGCTCTTCCTTCTCGAATCAGTTAATGGAACCTTGGTGAAGCGAGTTTTATCATGCCTGCGGGAGCTTCCCGCCGGCAATGGTGATGCAGAGTTTCTCAGAGATCTCGGCGCGCCCCTTTTGAGACACCTCATAATCCCGGGATGATGAAGCGAAGCTAGGGTTCGAGACACGAACCTTCGACTCCTGGGAATGGGAGCGACGCACCTCCTCGAGGAGAGAAAGTTCCTCCCTGAAACGAAGAGTAGCCGCAACTTCCTCCCATGTGGATGCTGATAGGGCTCTCGCCGGCAACGATGAGTCGTTCTCGCTGACGATGGCCTCGCCGCCCTTGTCGCCCCTATCGCCCTCACCGCCTATTCCGTAACCGTCACCCATCTCGAATTGTCAATTTGGCCAAAATTTCGCCAAAATTTTGAACCATGGTTACGGTGGTAATTATTAACCAAGCAGTAAAGCAAGAGTGTGTGTGAACCGTATAGGTCGGTCACAACAGAACAACTTACTTCTGATAACAAAAAATGGTAATTGTTTCTAAAAGTGCAGCATGCATGGGAATAAAAATTGTTGATACAACAAAATATTATTTCTTACGAGTTGTACTTGTGCAGCATATCGCCCCTACAATTGCAGGGATTAAACCGGCGCCTGCAGTTGAAATAAAATGGCATTATGACAAGACGAAGAATTTCCCATCTAGTCAGTGCAGAGGCAACCATGAAGATACCAGCAGCGTGAATGCGTGATGGCAATGTACTTCTCCTCCATCGTGTTCCATCCACCTTCTCTACTCTTGTGCCTCCTCTCCTGGCCTAAAGTCTCTGCACGAGTACAACATCAACATGTACCCGTTAGTACTCAGTGCACGGAGAACCAAACTTACTGTAAGTACAAACAAAAGCATGCAGATGCATGTAATATTTTTTTAGAAAGGCGGTAAAAAGCTTTTGCCGAATTTTATTAGACGAATAAAAAGGGGAAAGAAAAAGTTACAACCAAATTACAACCACTCCTGAGAGCTCCGACCCTGAAAACGACCTTGAAAACAGCTACCACTACTACGGAGCTTCCAGGATAACAACCCAAACCACTTTGACAGGCATGAAACATACCAATACAAGAACACCAGCACTCCTCCTGCAACCTGTTACACTTAAGCCTAAGAACTCTAGTAGCCCTAACCTGACTGAGACATTGCTTGTCGGCATCGGAGAAAGTCATCTTTACACAGCAATGCTACCTGACTAGGCTGAAGACTTTTTTGTTGAAAAGTTCTCCTGTTTCTCTCCTTCCAAATATTCCACCTAAAATAGATTAGCACTCCGTCAATATTCTTTTTTTGCGATCTGTCAAATTTTGCCCGGCATCTTCGCCACCACCTATGAATTGAGCCGGAGCTGTCGACTGAGTCCAAAATTGAGAGATTTAGCCAACCCTTGAGAATGTTCCACACCTGCTTAGTATACCCACAATCCTTACAAAGATGAGTCGGTGTTTCTGTTGCCATCATGCAAAGTTTACAAATCAGGTCATGCTGCCAATTGCGTTTTGCTAGGTTATCTGTAGTTAAAATCTTGTTGTGAAGAAGGGTCCATGCAAAGAACCTGCATTTTGCCTCAGCTCTTGCCTTCCAAATTGGAGTTAGCTTTAGCTTAGAGTACGAGGCCTCAAACTGTATCTGATACGCACTTTTGGAAGAGTATTCCCCATCGTTGGTCCATCTCCAAGTGATTGAATCTTCGATGGTCATATCCAATTAGATCTCCTGAACCTGTTCCGATAGGTTGATGTATTCCTGTAGTTCCTCATGAGTAACTACTGGAGCAATATGCAAAACCCACCGGTTATTCCTTAAGGCCTGAAAAACTGATATCTTCTTTTTCCTTGTCTTCCTAAATAAACTTGGAGCCAATGATTTTGCCGTTCTTCCCTCCAACCAAGATGATGACCAAAAGCTAGCCCGTTTTCACATTGCCCTTTGTAACAATTGTGGATGCTGCAAATAAATCTCTATCTCGCTCATCGCATGGCAGGTCCAAATCCTTCCATGCTCTCGTCCTGATGCTTCCATTGGTACCAAAGCCATCTCGAGCTATAAAGCCCGAGCGAATCGTTCCAAGTCAAGTGTGCCTAACCCACCTTTGTTCTTCGATTCGACATGTGGTAGACCGGTTAATCAACGAATGTCCCCCATAGACGTTTTCCGGTGTTTCACCTCTCCAGAGAAAGCTCCTCCTGAACTTATCGATATGTCTGACGAGCCACTTGTGCTCAGGAAACACAGTCAAGTGATATATTGGTTGCACGGAAAGAACCGTTTTGACAAGAGTCTCCCTTCCTGCCGTGTTTAATAATTTGCCCTTCCAACCCGGAAGCCTAGCTCCCACCTTGTCGATCAAAGGCTGAATGTCGACCCTACGAAATTTTCTGGTGTGTAAGGCGAGGCCTAAGTATTTCCCGGAAATTTTCCAATCTTGCCCGGGAAGTTTTGTAAAGTAATGTAACACCCCTGGTGTTATTTCCACTAAAACCCGACATGTCATCATGATCATTGCAAAGCATCCATGTTTAGCCCACCATGTGTTGCATTGAACTAAAATAAGTTTATTTTATGCTTGGTTGCGATGTTGGTCGAAAAGACGCGAGAGAAACCAGATTAGGAAACTCGTCCCCCTCGCCGGAAACCCTAATCTTGAAACCCTAATTTATCCCTTTTTCTTTTATTCAAAATCTATCAAGAATTTGGGTATGGTTATTAAAGCATTTTTGTAGAGTTTTCAAAACTGAACAAAGTTGGTATTTTGAGATTTCAAAGTTTAGTTCAAAATTTTGAAGTAATTTTGAATTTCATTCAAAACCCTAATTGCCCCTTTTTCAATATTTCAAATTTTATGAAAAATTTGAGAAAACTTCAAAAAACCAGTTTGTAGATCTTGTTGAGAGGAACAAAAGTCATGTACAAAGTTTTTCAAGTTATTACATGATTTTAAAAGTAATTTTGAATTCAAATTTCAAAATTTGAAGCTGCTTTTCAAAAAGTCATATTTCTAGGCAGAATTTGAAAATGCTCCAATTATGAAAATTGTAGATCTTGAAAAAAATTAAGGGGGTTACTTTTTAGAAATTTTTGAGTTTAGTTCAAATTTTGGGAGTAATTTGGAGATTTTGAGTTAGGGTTTAGGATGAGCGGTAACTCAACCTATCCTACCTCGCCGGCCGGCGTCAAGAATCACGCCGCCGTCCACCGGCGAAATCGTAGCGACGCCGACTACACGGAAGCCTTCGTGACCCCTCCGACCACCTTCTCGTCCTCCCTTTGCCTATAAATAGGCCGTGGTCGCCGTCGTTTTGTTTCTTTTCCCCAAACCCGCCGCCCGCCGGAGTCGATTACGCCCTCGCCGCCGAGACGCCGCCGTCGTCGTCCCTCTTGCCAAACCAGCTTTCCCAGCCGCCAAGAACTTGCTTAGCTTCCCGGAACCCGCGCCGCAGGCCGCGCTCGCCGCGGAATCGCCCGCGCCACCATTTCTTCCATTTGCCGTTTTGGGCGCCGCCGCCCTCGACCTGCGTCGTCGCCCGCCCAATTCCGGTGAGCATTTCGCCCAACCAGCTAGTCTTTTTGCGTCGCCTGGACATCGTGGTCATGAACGGCTCGATGGTTTTCCGCGGTTGAAGCCCGACGAACGGGAAACGCCCGCCGCCGTCGTCGCCGCGCCGCCAGCTCGCCCGCCGACCTATCTCCGGCCTTGCTCGCCCCAACCAAGCCCGTCCTAGGTTCACGGTGAGCTCGGCCACGTTTTGCATTTGGTTTCTAGTTAGACCCACGCCCCGAACGCGCGGAACGCGCGGCAGCGCCGCAAGACGGTGAGCGCCTTGATCGCAGCCGGTGAGCACGCGCGCTTGCGTGAGAATCGCGGGGCGGCATCATAGCGGTTGGGCCGCCCAACATTGTTCCACCAAGGCGGTCCATCATTGTTCATAATGGGCCGTGAACAAGAATGGGCCACGCCGCGATAACAGGCCGAATTCAGCCCAGAACCCATTTTTCTATTTATCAAATGTTTATTCAATTTCTTTATTTTGAATAGTGTCGATTTTGTAAATTTCATATAAATTCAAATATAGCTTTAAAAATTCTAAAAATTTTTGTGTAGCCTTCCCATGAGTATGTCTATCCATGAAAATTTTGAAACTTGAATTTTGAATACTTTTGGCATGATTTAAAAATACAAATTTTAATTGAAAAATGCATCTTCCTTGATTTTTAATAATTATTTTGTTTATCCAAAAATCATGAAAATTATTTTGGTACTGTTTTATAACCTGACCTACTTGTACAAAATTTTTGAGCCTATTTTGAGAAAGTTAAAATTTTATTATTGTATACCCTATCATTTCATGTGAGAAACAAATTGTTTCATGCTTTCTAACTTAGGGTTTTGGGTAGATTTTGGGTTGTTTTGTGAACCCTAAACCACACCACTGTTAGATGGTCCTTGAGAACTCCTTAGGCAATGGTGATGATATCTCGTAGAGTAGTTCAACAAGTTGGTTTTGTTAGGTTGCAACTTTATCGTGAAGGAAAGTCGTACTCTAGTTGTTTATCATTTCATGCACTCTCGCACCTCATGCTTATATGCATAGCATCATGTTAAGCATATATTATTCTTTTCGTATAGTGAACGAAGAAGATCGTGAAGTTGTTGATCGGGCCTCGGGAGAAGGCTATCCGGTTGATTCGAGTTCTGAATATCGAGATCCGTCGTCCGAGTCGAGCTACTTCACCGATCAAGGCAAGCCCCTGGTTCATTTAAACAAATCCTTGTGTTTTACAAAGCTTTATATCACCTTTGCTTTGTGCTTTGCACTAGGTGATAGGAGTTGAGTGACAACCTAATTGATGCATTATCATTCCTTGTTTATTGCAATATCTACCTTGATAACTTTGTTTTGCTAAAATGCTAGAACGCTTAGCCTGGCTATATTAGTTAGACTTTTGAGTCAAAATGTGACAAGTCCCTTTATATAGCCCGAAGAGGCATTTGATGAGAAAGGATGATATATGATGAAACCATTGGGATATGGTGATAAAGTTGAGACCGGTCGGGTAATTTGCACCGAGAATGGAGTCTCGGTGTAGTATTTCCGGCTTGTCGATTAAGGACTGGAAATGTGTAAGTCATGTGGACCGAGACTATGGAACGCAATTTGCGCCTGAGGTCGTTGGACCAATGGCACGTCTGTCATGGGTGTCGCCCCATCACGCGGTCGACCCTAGTTCCCGACGCATACTCCGGTAAGCCCGATCTTGGGGGTGTCAAATCGGAAACGCATAACCGCAAGACCGGGAGTGGAGAGATGGCGGGAGTACATGCTACCCTCGTGGGTTAAAGTCCCGGATTGGAGGTGTACGGTATTCTCGGGTGGCGTGGGGACGCGGTTCCGTTTTGAGTATCCAGAAAGGGTTGATATATGCAAGCTTAAGTGCTACATATGTCGTGTGGAAAGAACTCCCAATTTGGGTTAATCGATTTTGAAATCGCCGTGCTTCTCGGATATGGAGACTCGGTTTCCCGACTACATCGAGATTAATTATGGAACTGTAAAGAGATGGAATAAGTGATGGAACTTCTACAAATGTTTGCTATAGTATAAGATCACCTAGAATAGGTGAGATACTAAATTGAGATTAAAACATTGAAAGTAAGGATTCACTATTAGTAAGCTTTTCTGCAAAAAGAGTCCTTGATTCTTGCTAAAAGCCTTACCTTGGTTCCTATAGACCAAAGCATTCCCGAGTCTCCTCCTATTTTCTTTAGTCGGGTAAGCCTTGTTGAGTACTCCCGCACTTTCGGGGTTTGTTGACCCATGTTGCAGGACCGGGAGGTCATGTTTGCACCGGACCGTCTTTGCATGACGATTCGTCGGGATGAAAGTGAGGAAGAGTGAGAAGTGAGACCCGGGGGGTGGTCTAGTAGTTTTACTTGGTGTAATAAACTTTCCGCTTCTCCTACCGTATATTGGGAAAACTTGTTTTAAAGAAATGGTTATAAAAGTATTGTAATATAAATCTTCCGTTGTTTTACTCGATTATGTATGAAAATTGTTGTATCTTTGCAATGACCTCAGAAGCGAATCTGGTTGGAATAGTTAATAGTACTTTTCAGGTTATGGGTGCACATATGTGACTATTAAAGGTTGTTAAACCGATAATTAGTACATGTGGGCCCCTGTAATTTGGAAGGTTCTCGTTACAAGTAATTGTGTGACCGTCCCTTCGTTCACTCTAATTGGAAAAATCTCCGTCTTCGAGATATTGATCTTTAGACCGAACATTCCCCTAAAAATGTTAGTAACCCGAGAAGTAGGTTTAAATCCGAAGGCGATGGTCTCGAGAAGACTGGCCGCATCGTCAACATAGAGTGAACATCGGATCTTGGCCAAGCCGGGTAATACCGGTTCAAGTAACGACCGCTCTCCGCCACCTGAATAATCCGTTGCAATGGGTCTATTGCCATAATAAATAGTAACGGTGATAGGGGGTCACCCTGTCGTAGACCCCTCGCGTGACGTGTAACTAATGTGGGTTGTCCATTTACTAGCACCCTCGATGACGATGATCCCAATAGAGCAGCTATCCAATCTCTCCATTTAGTACTAAATCCTAGCGCTTGCAAGACTTCTAGCTAGATGAATGTAGCTGGTTTCTTATTCTTGTGAAGCAATTGGATAACTCTTTGTGAGTATAGAAAATTGTCATGTATGCATCCTTTTTTGATAAACGCATTTTGAGCCTTGGAAACTATTTTGTTCATCTGTGGAGCTAATCGATTGGCCAGAAGCTTAGTGATGATCTTGGCCACACTACTTATCAAACTGATCGGTCTATAGTCCGATACTGTTGTCGCCGTCTGGTTCTTTGGTAACAAAACAATGTTTGCTTCATTTACAAGTTTCAACTTGGCTGTTCGATGAGAGTAAAAACTCCATATGGCTTGAGTGAGATCATTCTTAATTACTGGCCAACATCTTTTATAAAAAATGCCAATGAAACCATCCGGTCCGGGCGCTTTCTCTGGTGGCATTTCCTTGATCACTCTTTCTACTTCTTGGACCGTGAATGGCATGTCGAGCTCTTCCAGATTGTGCTGTGTATATCCAAGTGCACTCCAGTTTAAAGCCTTGGTTACGTTGCTTGGCTTACCCATAATCTCTGAAAAATGTGAATGGACCAAATTTGACTTGTCCTCCTGACAAAACACTATCCCCGATCGCCCAGTTAAAGAAGGAATGAAGATCTTTTTCCTTCTTGCATTGGCGTGTAGGTGAAAAAACCTAGTGTTCGTGTCCCCCTTCTTGATCCATGTCATGCGTGAGTGTTGTCTCACACTTTTCCGCTGTGAGGCGGTTCCCATCCGGCAAACTTGTACCCTGTGGGAAGATGAGATGGGACAAGCATGGCAAGTCAACAATATCGATGGAGTGATGCAACCGGTATTCGCCATATATCCGGATCCAGCCTCTCTAAATGTCCCAGCCTCCAAATTTCACTAGGTAGCACAACGGAACGCCCAAACATCCGTATCCATGGCCTGGCTTTAACTTTTAAGTACCTCGGTTGAGACAATTGGCCAACACCTGTGAGGTCTAGTATCATCAGGTGCTGGGGAAATTCAAGGAAAAGCACCCGAGAGAGACTTATGCTTCGATAGAGGAGGCATCCATTTTGATCCTCCAACCAAGATAAGAGAACGTACTTGTGATCGGCAACAATTAGTGGCAACCTGCAATATATCACTATCATCATCCGCTACACCACCACTCAAAGAGCCGACCGAGAGTCGATGAACCTTGTCCCGTCATTCTACCACCACCACGTGCACTATGCACAACACTTACAAAATTATCTTCTTTGCACCTCTTTAAAATTAGATCGAGCATCGTATCATGTACTTTGTAGTAATGGTATTGTGGTTGAATCATGTTCCTATTGACAAGTTCATTGAAATAGCTCTCCGCTACTTCCTTTATATCTTGCCGGGGAGACTTGGTGATCACAATACGTTCGCCATCCATAAAGTAATCAGATCATCCCTATCAATCTTGTAGTCCTCTCGGATAAATGTCGAGATACGTAAAGCATGCTCTCGGATGATGACGAAGGTGCTTATAGCTCAGGTCCAAGATATGCATCATGTCATCCATGGAGTTTGTTGCTGATTCAGTGACTATAGAACCTTTATGTACACCCATCGCTCCATCGGTTGGCATGCAAAAATGCTAGCCACAGTGACAATTGCAAGTGGTAAACCACCACACCTCTTTAAAATTTCAGATGAAACTTTTGTGAACCGAGGAGGGCAAGTATCTTCAAGTGCCAAAAATTCTTCCGAACAATAACTTTCTTGAGTCAACGTCATTTAGCCGTTTCATATACTGAATGCACCCATGGTCAATGCAAAGCATGCCTTGGCCACACCTTCTATTCTTGTAGTCACAATAAGTATGCTTTGTTGATTGTTTTCGTGGAAAAGCACAACTAATAATATCCCAATCTTTCACATTCCACAAATCACCTAGTACAATGAAGTACCTATAAACATATCCCAAAATAACATGGGTTAATTTAGCACGGAATAAACAAGATAATTGTAGAAAGCATGTATTGCACTAGTATATGCTAAAATCACTAAATTGTAATACATTATCTTTGTTACGAAATTGTACTCGTCATATATGCTGCAATTGAAACACAATAAGAAGCTAGGGTTTATTCCTAAAATTCACATTACCATTCTAAACCCATATTTTCTTTGCTAATTAGATGGTTCAAAGAAGTTTTCATGTTAATCCTTACAAGACATACAAAATTGAATGTAATTCCTAAAATTCTAAAAAAAAAAAAATCAGAAAGACACATTATATAAAAAAATATCATTGACAACAAAGGCCATTGGATCTATTACGTTTCCTACAAAATTGCCCACTTTTCTCTGGTCTACAGTAATTCCCTAAGTATTTATATGAATTACTTACATTACAAAATTATTAAAAATAATCCTGATGTTTTTATCTAAATGAAGCACCTCCAATATTATTGACGTAATACCCTAAATAACTACATGTATCCTTCAAGTTTTTTTTAGAAATATCCTAGAGGACTTCTATATATATTTCTATTTGGTTGTTTAAAAAATATATATGCTTCTAAATTACTCACTCCTATCACTATTATTATCAGAAAAACTAGAACAATGTATAAAAAATTAACCCCTAAATTTGTATCTAAATTACCCACTTCTACTATTTATTCCACATAATCAACAGTAACCTCTACATCTAAATGAGCTAAGTATATAATGAAATAGTAACTGAAGTTTATCACAGATAAAGACATGAAAGTACATGAGAAATAGTTTGAACTGAACAGAAGTCAAAGCACAGATGCACGTGCAGTGCAATGTGGAAAAAATCTTAATGAGAATGGTCAGGAATATATATAAAGCCACTCTAACTAAAGCCATTTGCAATAGGATAAGTATTTGTTTTGAATGTCGAACACACAAATAAAGTCCACAACAAAGATAAAGATATGAGAACATCAGCATGAATACTATATTGTATTAGAATATGAACGAAAATGAGAGTGAGCAAATATAAGCAAATAATGATCATCTGTGGCAACATATTTATACATGATCGAGTTTTTTATATTTATATCTAAATATCCAAATAACTAGTAGCTGGATTCAGTGACTAGTGAGTTTTAGCTAGATTACAATGAGGATCGCAATTTACTGCACCGTAATGGGAGGAGACTGATCTTTTCCTTTTTAAAATAAATTTCAAGATACTAGACTACTGTAGCACAAAATAAAAACTATCATGAAACTACTCGTTTAGAAACTTGTTTCACAAAACTGCACTTTTATAGACATATGTAGAACAAAACTATACTTTTATATTTGAACCAATTTAATAAAACTACGCTCTTGTTAATGTTACTCCACTATTTGCTCATTTCATATTGTAAAGACAGACTTCTTCAAAGCATATAAAGCGTAATTTACAATACATAATAAATGAAAAATGTGTAGCTTTGCAATAAGATGTAGCAATAGAGTTTTTGTTCACTTTATTTGTACTCCTCCCTTGTAAAAATGATGAATGAGGACTGTAACCATAAATGCTAGAAAATGTCATGGTAGAGGTAAAAATATATCCTCAAAAGATTAAATTTAAATTTATCCCACTCCATATTCCAAATCTATATTTGTGTGTAGGTTGTTACAAATTAATTGTTTCTGGCACCATCTCTAGTACTCGCATAGCTAATTAATTGATCTGCTCTCATTAAAATCTGTGAACAAGGAGTTAGATATTGCTGGAGAGATAAGCTCTAAGCTGCCTGTTGAACTTGTTACCAATAAAATATTGATTGCTATATAAAGAAGGAATAACTACCTCTTATCATGTAGGTATTCTCTCAAAGTATCAATTAGCTATTGCACTTCGCAACCATGAGAATATGGAGATATTTTAAGTTTTGAACACACGCTACTGAGCAGCCTTGGTACGTCTGGCACAAATGCCTTGCTATTGAAATGTCCTTCGACATCATGATATACCTCATTGGCAAGCGTGGTCTTGCCTAAACCTCCGAATCCTACTATTGACATCGATCACCTTTAGTTGTTTCTCTTCATCCTCTACCCATTTGACAAGTTCTTCCTTTTGTTTGTCAATTCCCACAAGAGTTGTTGAATCCTTATATTGTACGTGCAGTCAGGCGAGGATCAACAACTACTTTTGTGGTAGTACTAGAGGTGTACACATTGAGATTGTACCTATCTCGTCGTTTGCTTGCTTCGATCACACGAGTCTTGATCTCATTGATCTGATTGGCTATGCGATACCGATCTTTGATAGTTGTCAGATAGTGAGAAGCTTTCTTGAGGATCCCCACCTTGTCATCGGCATCACCAACACGGTCCATGAAGTTGTCAATGCAATCTTCAATATCATAGGACATGTCTATTATATCCCTCCTCCATTTCTTGGCCTCATGAAGTTGAGCTCGTCCTCAGCATTGTCCATGTTCTCAAGGAGTGCTTTCATGTCACTAAGCTCTTCAATGAGGAAGGACACCTCCTTCTGAAGGTCTTTGAGCTTCTTGTACTTGTCGCCCAGAGTGTGGCGAGCTTTTCCAAGACAGGTTTCATAACCCCCATGGAAACGCTGACAGCCATACCCACAGCACTGATTGCTCATTAAATTAGTGAGACCCCTGTTCATACATTGAAGCGGGTTGGGTTCGGGTTGGACCAGAAAAAGAACATCAGATCAAAATCCTAATTTGGCCATTTCTAGGTTAATTTTTTATTTTGATCATTTTATTTCTAATCAGCTATCTTTTGTTCCTCGTCGACACCCACGCACATGATGATGGCTCGGAGCTCCCGCTGCTCTAGCGACGTTTGTTGCCGAACTTGTACCTGCTGCATGACGTCGGGTCGTCCATGTCACCGGGTAGACAGAAAGCAAGCCACCAATCGAACCAAGAAACATGAATCCCAATGCCTGAGCAAGACAGGCGTGATTACAAGACGGGCTGTCACTGGTGCTGGATCCCAGCCCGACCTGCCGGCGACCATTGATCTCGAATGACACCTCAGCTCCATCGCTCGCCTGGACGGACAATATATTGATTCCTCGAAGCTAGACTTGGTTCAACTGAAACACAGGGATCTTCTGCACGAATACACGTTCAGCTGAAATCGCTCGCCTGGACGGACAATATATTGTTGGACCCTCAATATACTTATTTATAATAGATTAGTACGTTAATTATATTCTTTTCAAGATCAATGGTTCAGAAAAAATCTATGAGGGACCCTTCATTCCTTCCCAAAATGTTAATACTCATAGCTGGACCGATCTAGATGAAGCAATGCCTCAATATTACATCGCAGTCTTATGGCAACATAAAAGGTAACAACAGAGTGTTTAAATATTACACGAGGCAAGTAGAGCAGAGCAGATCAGAGCACATTACAGTACACTAATAGTAGTAACGATCGATTAATGAATAAACGCTGACGATAAGTGTGACAACAATAAGCAACATATATATTGTTCTTGGATGGGATGCATGTCTTCACGTGTTGTGGATACCTTGAATGCATGGATCTTCTTCTACTTGATCCCACTCCTCAGGTCTGTACGCGTACTAATGTAGAGAATCTGCCAGGCATGTTCTCCTCACTCCTCAGATCTGAACATAGCAAGCAGGATTAGTAGTTCATCATCAGCATTTTTTAAGAAAGCAATCAGCAGAGAATCTGCCATCCATGTTCTCATAGAGAAGGTTAATTAGTTCACCAGTTTGAGTTACTAGCATCATGGATAGAATTATATATAGTAATGTAGAAAACGTAAGCACGCACGAGAAGGTAGAAAAGCTTTTTACCTAATATATTCTCCACCGCTGATGAATACTGGACGAGATGGGAGCACGTCGACAGTATCCTGGAACACGCTGTCGATCAGTGCAACATCAGCCCTGTAGTCTCTAATTGTCTGCTCGAAATGGAGGTAGTAGTCGCTACTGCGCAATGCCCTGATAACATTTATTTGTTGGAGGCCCTGGAGGTGCTGGAGCCCTTGAGGTGTAGCCCTGTCCCAGTCATTAATATTGATTGCCAATCTGAGTTCTCCTAGGTTGCGCATTGCCCCGGCCTCAAATGTCGGGGAGGATATCCCATCACAAGTCGAACCAAAACCACTTGACAAGAGTGAATAATCCTTCTCCTATCACAATCCTTGTGACCGGGACACGTACAATCCGCAGATAGAGTCTGACGAGGGAGGGTAGCATTCCAATCATGGCAATATCTTCCTGGATTATTTGCTTGGTTCCAAGGAACAACTCCTTAAGGCTGTACAGCTGGCCAATCCACCTAGGAACAATGGAGAAGGACCAGCCTGTCAGCTTTAGCCGCTCAAGGCTACCAGCAAAAGGAGGGGAAAGCAAGCTCAGCGCATCAGCGCAGTAGGCAAAAGTATGCAATGGCGGCTTCATCTCAAACGATCTGAGCTTATCAAGTTTCTCCAGAGAAGTACGCAGAGCAAACATCAATCCCAGCTTCTGCAGCGATTCTATTGGCATTATGCCTCGGACCACTTCAGACCAGACGAGAGATAGCTCTAACAAAGCTGTGAGCTTGCCCATGTCTATAATACTTTCCAACCAGCTGTGCGCCACATGGAAGCCGCAAGCAAAGTGCGTAGTTGTTTCATGCTATCAATCCCACGAGGCAGCCCCGTACCACTATCTTCTCCAACACATAGATGGGATAACCGTGGCAAATCAATAAATTCAAATTCTTTGCTATCCGATTCCAGCTGAGATAAATCTAAAGTCTCCAAAAGCCGCAAACCCTTTATCCGAGTTGTTTGCTGTGTTTTGATTCTGCCCGAATCATTAAATATCTCAGATGACACAACTGGTTGATGATACCAAAAAGGTCCATTTTAATGTCAATCACACGAAAGGAAAGGTGTAATACCCGCACAAACATGAACTCCTGCAACAGAGGTATCCACTTTGACTGCCCTCTCAATATGGTAAGAGAACGCAAATGTGAAAGGTTCTCAACATTGGCCTTAATAGCCATTCTTCTATCCACTATACCTTTCAAGTCGGCGGTGAGTCGACGAATAACCTTGTCTTGCCCCTTTGCCACCTCATGCGGATCATTTACCAAAATGAGAAAATTATCTTCCTTGCACTTACGTAGAATAAGGTCTAGCATCATATCATGTACTCTAAAATGTGACATAATTTCTTCATCTCCATTTGACAAATGTTGGATCATACTCCTATTAACTAGCTCATTGAAATAGCTCTACGCAACATCCCATACATTTTGCCCACCACGCTTACTTACAAAGCCTTACGCCACCCATCGTCGACTAACTCGACCCTTGGAATTTTGTGGTCCTCTCGGGTAAGTGCCAAGATATAAAAAGCACGCCTTTAGGTGAAGAGGCAGATGCTTGTAGCTGAGATCCAAGATATACATCATGTTTTCATAGTCAACGTTTGATTCCAGTTCTGGGGCTAATTTATTCTGGATGTACTCCCATGCCTTCTTCTGTTTTATTTGTTGGGAAGCTAAAATACCAGCTATAGTTATGATTGCAAGTGGCAGGCCACCACATCTCTTCAAGATTGCACATGAAACCTCCTCAAATCCAGAAGGGCAATCATCTTGAGATCCAAATATTCTGGTAAAGAATAATTTTCTTGAATCTGGCTCACTTAGGGGCTTCATATTATGAATGACTCGCTGGTGCCGCAACATCTTTTGCCACCTTATCATCTCGTGTGGTTACTATGAGTCTGCTATATAAGTTATTTTGTGGGAAAGCACATTGAATGGCATCCCATGCTTCCATTTCCCACAAATCATCAACTACGATGAAGTATCTCGCACACAAATATTTCACAGAGAGCATATGATGTTAAACTCCATATGTAATAACACTGGGGCTAACAACACGAATGCTTACACACGTACTTCAGAATGTGTAAATTATCATTCAAGCTAGTAAAATAAATACATAGTCATACACAAGGTACAATAGTATATTAATTTAAGGCCGACTATCTACTAGCCTTCCTTTGGAAACGCACAATATAAAATGTAACTGTTAAATGGGTCGTATTGGTTGCATATAAAATGAGCACTCCTGGGCGTACAATCATTTGAATACATCAGTGCAAAATATACAGTAGGATTCATGTTGGTCAAATTTTTTTAAGCTTGAATAGATTTGTTAAAAATATTATCAATAGCTGTTTCTTCAGATAATTTTATTGTGAAACTATATCCAATGATCTATCTGATACTAATTATGTACCAATTTTATGTATATTAGTCAAAATTAGCTTGGGACAAAAGGCTATAGTCAAAATTAGAAAAGGTTCACTTTGGGGAAGTAGGAATGACACTTTTTAAGAGACTGTTGTATATTAGTCAAAATTAGAAAAGGTTCACTTTGGGGAAGTAGGAATGACACTTTTAAGAGACACTGGGAGTAGATTTGTTTTCTGTAGGGGTGGTTGAAGATTAATTATAATCGTTACTACTACTCATTCGTAGATATATATGATGTTTTGTTTTGTTTTAAATCATCTGCAAAATCAAATTACTTTCATTAAATCTAGCATGAGATGTGTTGATAGCGCGTGATTACTTTTTTACATCTTATATCTTTATATTTTCATAAAACTTGAATTGGTAAAATTAGAGAGATTTTATTTGACTCAGAATAAACTAAAATGACCTACATTTTCAAAAGTCGAAACAATAGATATTACAATTTGTAACTAGAGGACATTGGCTACACTAAAGATAGGAAAGTGAACAAATGCTCTTGAATCTTAAAACAAAAAAAATATAGTTTAGGCCAAAACCTATATAGAGAATCAAATAAATATAGATCACACATTTCATTGATTGATATATAATTGTAAACCATGTTATTTTTTTTTCCTTCATGTATCGTACTCATAACAGTGGAGAATTTTCATAAAAAAATACTTGTATATTTACATGAAGTACCTCTTATCCTGTAGGTGTTTTCTGATGGAATAGACCAGGTTTTCCACTTCAAAGCAGTCGTGAGAATACTGTGGTAGTCCAAGTTCAAACATTATTCTCTTTAGTAGCTTTGTAATGTCCGGGTTTTTGGGAAACACACACAAGTGCCTTCCAATCGAATTTCCCTTCAACTTGACGATACACCTCATTGGCAAGTGTGGTCTT
Source organism: Hyparrhenia diplandra (assembly GCA_015847255.1). Lineage (NCBI taxonomy): Eukaryota > Viridiplantae > Streptophyta > Magnoliopsida > Poales > Poaceae > Hyparrhenia > Hyparrhenia diplandra. Next base: position 1,257,508 of record JADLZK010006897.1, read on the forward strand.
GCCCAAACCACCAAATCCTACTATTGACATGATCTTGAGCTGTTGCTCTTTATCATTAACCCAATTGGAAAGCTTTTTCCTTTTGAGTGTCAATGCCCACAATGGTTGTTGAATCCTTGCAGAGTGAAGACAACCGGGGATCGACAATTACGAGGGGGTAGTATTAGAGATGCATACATCAAGCTTGTACCTTTCGGCGCTGACTTGTTTGGATCACACGAGTCTTGATCTTCTTAATCTGATTGGCTACGCCGCGATAGCGATCCTTCATAGTTTTTAAAACCGGAAGCTTTAAGAAGGATCCCCACCTTGTCGCCCGGCCTCACCACCAACACGGTGCATGAAGTCGTCAATGCAATCTTCGATGTCGTAGGACATTTCTATTATATCCTTCCTCCACTCCTTGGCCAACGCGGATCAAGTCCGTCGCCGGCATCCATCTTCTCAAGTAGAGTTTCCATGGCACGGAGCTCATCCCTAAGGAAGGACACCTCCTTCCGAAGACCCTTGATCTTCTTGAACTCATCGCCCATGAGGGTGCTGAGCTTTTCCAGGACTGGTTTCATCACTCCCATTGAAACACTCACAGCAATACCGGCGGCTGCCATATCGTCGTATGCAGGCACTGGTTTGGTTCATATATACTCAGGCCGGCACAGCTGTGTCAGAAATCAGTTCGGACCTGGGGGTGTGCAGATATGCTGAATTAGTGCCTGCAGGAAGGTGAACATGAGAATCGACGTGGAAGAAGAAACTGAAGGGGGGGGGGGGCGGATGAAGTGAAGAGCACAAATGCTGGTGGCCAGCTGCTAGTCCTTTTTCAGGTGATCGTCAAATACTATTTACTACATAAGCGCTAAACAACAAAACAGATGAGTCAAATTAAATCTCACCAGGTCTTCACAGATGAGCAGCGGGCGGACTCAAAATCAGGTGACCTGCCCTCCCATGCCATAAATCCGCAGAACGGCAGAAGCGCATACGAACAAAGAGCGTGAGGAAGCACTCGCTCACTAGATCAGGCCGGTATCTTCTTCCTCAGAACACACAGCAGGATTTTATTAGGAAGCTGCAGCTATATATACATTACTAGATCGATCTGAGCCGTAGCACAGCATATATATGGAAGCATGGATCTGCAAGAATGAGATGAAAAGGGAGAACACACATAAGAATCCATCTGCAAGAAAAAGAGTGACAAAGGAATGTTAAATCCTGCACTAGTGACTATAGGTGAAGCCGGAAATCCTGCATGCAGTAGCTCACCGTCAAATCGACCAGGTCAAGCGAGAAAATGAGCGAACCCGCACAAGCCAACTATGCCTTCCCATTAATCTGCGAACAAATTAAGATTAAGACGAATGAAGGGAGGAGATGGTAACAAGCTGTATTAATTGGATCGGCGAGCTTGGTGAGGAACTGTAGTTATTACCAGGACACCAGAGATGCGTTACGTTGGGTAGCTGCTGCCTTGTTTGTTGGTGTTGTGTAGCTAGAACTAGATCTAGATCTGCAGCAGCAGGGTCCGTGAGCCATCTTTCTGCAGGGTTGGCCAATTGTCTATACTAATCCATTACTTAATCTCGTGCCTCCAGATTTGCGCCCGTCAGTAGCCACTGTGTGTACTATATTAGTAGCAAAAGTCTGGTTGCCAGAGATTCCACTCTTCCTTGTCAGAAAAAAAAAAAAACCACTCCCGTGACACTCAAGGTCCACACTATGCATGGTTTAACTAATAAATTATTGGCCGGCGCGCTCCGGGCCATGATCAAGAGAAAAATTAATTGGCTTGGCCTGGTAAAACTGAGAAATTATAGCAGTAGTAGTCTCATCGATGGGTATTCCTGGATTGGGGAGGGAAGCATGAGATGAGCCCATGCATGACCCATGATGATGAGTGTTGTCATGCCAGCAAGCGAGCAGTGACAACACCACGAGCATTAGCCACCAGCACGACGGAGCGAGAAGTACTCTGCTTTCAAAGCAGAGGGAGATGAGGAGGTGTGTTCGGGTGGAAGAACGTCGTGGTATGCATGGGCACACTGTTGTTGGGCAATAACAGCCGGACGTGCATGGATCGGAGGAGCTGGGCATGTAGGAAAGCAGAGATCCATCTCACCATCTTGCATTGCTTCCAGGCCGGGCAGCAGAGCAGATGCCTATAAGCAGGTTTTGCATGCCCGTCCATGCCTTCCGCTAAGCACGACGACGTCTTGAGACTGCGGACCTAGTTGATGCGTGTCTACGACTTGGTGGCATTTGCATGCCCCGCTAACCAAGTTTACATGTCAAAGCAGGGGCAGATGAGGAGGTGTGTACGTGTACGTGTGGCCCTGCTCTGCATCCAAGAGAAGCTGGACATCACGAGGATGGTAGGCTCCAGGTCCAGGAAGAAAGCAGTGCCGTGCCGTTTCCTCGCGGCCAGGATTCGCCATCCTCCAGGTTCAGATGCGAGACCAAAATCCCTAGAGTCACCCGCCAAGCCGGATTCTTGGCATGCAGATTGCAGAAAAAAAACAGAGCTCCATCTCACCATCTTGCTGCTGAATCTGGCTTCTCCGACGGTGTACAACAGTCGTCGTTCAAGTACGGTCGACGGAACAACAGGCCCATAAATCGGTTTTGTTATTATTCAATCTTACACCCCACTCCACTAGGATCCCAGGAGCATCCATGGAAGCAGCTGCTGCTGTTGACTGGTAGAAAACAGAGAGGACAAGATGCGAAACTGTGTAGGCCTACATACTCTGTTTGATTAGTACTACCATCGTCAATGCAGTATTACATTTGTGCCGGACGAGACCATTGTTTCTGAAAGTAGAACATGCATGGGAATAAAACTGTTGATACAACAAAATAAGTTTCTTAAGTGCTGTGTACAGCATACTGCCCTTGCAAATTGATGGGGGAGAAAACCTGAGTTAAAATTAAACGCCAATCTTTTTTTTTTTTTTGGGTAAGAAATGGAACGCTAGAAAGATTTCCCATCTGATTTGTGCAAAGGCAACAGGGAAGATGTATAGCAGGAGCGTGAATGCGTGATGGCAATAGAGTCCCAGTAATTCTGCACCGCGCTCCGTCCGTCTTCTACTCTTGTGCCTCCTTTTTCGGCCTACAATGTCAGCAGCCAGCGTGTTTGCCAGTCAGTACATTGCAAGCCAAACAAAAGTTACTACTGTGACTAGAAACAAAAGCATACACACGTACTAGATCAGTAAGAGGTTCTGCATACCTAGCCCAGGATCCCGCTTCGAAAAAGTACAAGGCTGGGTGACTCGGATGTGAGTCAGCTGCTTCTGGGAACACCCTCCTGATCAAAGCAATCTCCTCACAGTTTTTATCGTCCATCGTTTCGTTGCTATAATTAGGAACCGTCCATACAGTTATTTCCTTGAGGCTCGACAGATATTGGAGACCGAGAGGTGTCGCCTTGACCCATTTATGCGAGTCCAGGATCAACGAGAGCACCTGGAGTTTGGGTGTAGCCCTGTCCTCAAATGTCGCACGACCACGACATCACAGCTTGAACCCAAAATCCTCGAGAGCGTTGAACCCTGTGGTCCCACCTATCACCATCCCGCTTTGTAGGCATGCCTGCGATCCACGTACCGGAGGCGGATGAGACAGGGCAGTGTTCCAATAATGTCAATATCTTCCTGGGGCATCTGCTTCGCTCCAAGTTCCAACCCACGGAGCTTTTGGAGACCACCGATCCACCTAGGAACTCTAGAGAAGATCAGCCCGTGTAGATAGAGCTGCTTTCGAGATTTTGGAAAGGAGGTGAAAGCAAGAGCAGGCCATCGGCTCCGGCGCCTATAGGACCGGACCACGACCTCATATATTTGAGGTTACTAAGTTTCTCTAGGGAAAAAGTCAGAGCATCCATCCATATATCTATGGGCGTATCACCATCCGTGCTTCCGGTCCGAGGCTCCAAGAAGTTGTCTCTGTGGCAATCAAGGGCCAACTCTTCCGGCTTGTTGAGTTTCGAGGCCCTTAATATTATCCGGAGAGCTCTCCGCTAATAAAAAAATGATTTCGTGAGTACGCAGAGATTTCGATTTCCCTATCCCATCGGGCAACCTTGTATTAAATGGCAAGATGAGATGGGATAAGCGTGGCAGGTCAACAATATCAAAGCCACAAATGTCTATGTTCCAAGATGTTTCCAGCCTCTCCAAATGCCGCATCCTGCGTAATTCACTGGGTAGCACAATGGAGCATCCGGGAGTTCCTTCAATCTTCAAGTATCTCAGTTGAGACAATTGGCCAACATCCGTGAGGTCTATTCTCTCCACGTGCTCGAAAATTCAAGGTAAAGCACCAAGGGACTTAAGCTGCAACAAAATGAGGCATCCATATCGATCCAGAAACAAGACAAGAGAACGAACTTGTGATCGGCAAAGAATTAGTGGCCACCGCAATATGGTGTCATCATCCGCAACACCACTCAAGCCGACCGAGAGTCGATGAACTCGCCCCGCCATTCTACCACCACATGTGCACTGTGCACAACACTAACAAAATTATCTTCTTTGCACTTCTTTATGATTAGATCCAAAGATCATATCATGTACTCGTAGTAGTAGGCATAGGATCCCTGGTTGAATCATGTTCCTCATTGACGAAAGTTCATTGAAACAACTCTCTCGCTACATCCTTTACATCTTGCAATGTGAGAGTTGCTTGTCACAATACGCTCGCTACCCATAAGTCAATCAAGTGATTCTTATTAATCTCATGGTCCTCGGGATAAATGCCGAGATACAAAAAGCATGCTCTTAGATGATGAGGAAGGTGCTTATAGTTCAGGTCTAAGATATGCATCATGTCATCCAAGGAATTTGTTGCGCATTCGGTGACCATAGAACGCTGTATGTAGTTCCAAAGTGCTTTTGGGTTTGTCCGCTAAACCGCTAGCCATAGTGACAATTGCCGCTGGTAAACCACCACACTTCTTTAAAATTCTTGATGAAATTTGTGTGAACCGAGATGGGCAAGTATCTTCAAGTGCCAAAAGTTCTTCTAAAGAATAACTTTCTTGAGTCCAATTCACTTAGTGGTTTCATATAATGAATTTGCCCATGCTTAGCGTGACATGCTTGAGCGACACCTTCAATTCTTGTAGTCACAATAGTTTTCGCTTTGTTGATTATTTTTGGAAAAGCACAACTAATGATATCCCAATGCTTCACTTCCCACAAATCATCAAGTATAATGAGGTACCTATAAACATATCGAAAACAACATGTGTTAAATTTGACACGTAATAAACACTTAGATAACTCTAGAATGCACGTATTGTTGTAATATATGCCACTACTACTTAAATACTTTTCAAAGGCGATACCGGGCAAAGTGTGCCTTTAACACATCATCGGCTCAAGTTATTGCCTTATGGAGGCTCTGAGCCTTCCACGCCGCCTCCACCCTCCGCTAATACTAGTCATTATATTTTCATAGATGTAATAGATTTCGTACTCAAGTTGTACAAATATAATGCGATTGAAACCAAAAGCTCTATCTAGCAAATTAATTATCATTTTAAATCAATATTACATTTTCTACAAAATTACCCACCTCTTCTATAGTGTAAAGTAATTCTCAATGTTTTCGTATGAATTACTTACATAACAACTTATTAAATAATCCTAAAGTATTATCTAAATTAAGCACCTCCAATATCATTAGAGTAATACCCTATATAACTACATGCATCCATCATTTTTAGAAAATATCCTAGTGTGCCTCTATATAGGCTTCTAAATTGCAAATGGTATTTCTTTTCCATTATACACACACTTCTAAATTACTCACTTCTATCACTATTAATATACAAAAACTAATACAACATATAAATAGTAACCCCAAAATTTATATCTAAATTACCCACCTACTGTAATTTATTAAGAACTAACCAAGGTAATTAATAACTCCCAAATATAATTGACGTAGGGTGAAAAGGTGTATAAAGAAATTGGTAACCGAAATTTAACACACTCGAGATAAAAACATAGGACTATCTACATGAGTATGATTTTAGAATAAGAACTATCTACATGGATGTGAATTGGACTAGAATGTAACTAAAGCCATCCGGGATAAACATATAGGAAGTCGAACACACATGGAGGTGTAACGATAAGGGGACAGCTATGAATTTGGATGGAAAAGTATATAGAGTAAATGTATTGGTACTAAAGTTTCAAAACCAAGATAAAGATAAGAGAACATCAATACAAATATTATATTTTATTATAATATGTGCTTAAAAATGAGAGTGAGGAAGTATAAGCAATTATGATTATGATTATTCATGGAAACTACACGTGTCAATTATATATGTAGAACAAAACTACACATTTTATATCTACCAGTTTCATGAAACTATGTTCTTGTTAATGTTACTACACTGTTATGCTCATTTTATATCATAAAGCCACACACTTTTAGAGCATTCAACATGTAGTTTCCCAACAAATAATATATGATAAATGTGTTGCTTTGCAATATGTTGTAGCAATAGAGTTTATTTCCCATTATTTATACTCATTTCTATACTAAATTCTAGAAAATGTTAAGATAGAGGTAAATATGTATCCATAAAAGATTATATTTGAATTTATCCACTTCATATTCCAAATCTATATTTGTGCGGGTTGTTACAAATTAAATGTTTTTGGCACCATCTCTAGTACTCATATAGCTAATTAATTTGCTCTCATTAAAATCTGTGAACGAGAAGTTAGATATAGCTATAGATTTAAGTTAAGCTACATGTTAAACTTGAACTCGTTACCAAAAAAAAAAAAAAAAAATATCCGTTGCTATATAAAGAACGCATGACTACCTCTTATCATGTAGATATTCTATCAAAGTGACAATTAGGACTCGCGACTTTCGCAAAGCATAAGAATATTGAGATAGCCCAAGTTTTGAAAGCACGCAGAGTAGCCTTGGTACATCCGGGCTTCGGAGAAACTGGCACAAATGCCATACTAGTGAAAATGCCTTGGACTTCACGATACACCTCATTGGCAAGCGTGGTCTTGCCTAAACCTCCAAATCCTACTATTGACATCACCTTTAGTCTGTTTCTCTTCATCCTCTACCCATTTGACAAGTTCTTCCTTTTGGTCATCAATGCCCACAAGGGTTGTTGAATCCTTGTATAGTGCAGTTATGCGAGGATCAACGACCACTTTTTGTGGTAGAACTAGAGGTGCACACATTGAGATTGTACCTATCTCGACGTTTGCTTGCTTCGATCACACGAAGTCTTGATCTCATTGATCTGATTGGCAATGCAAGATCGATCCTTGATAGTTCTCACATAGTGAGAAGCTTTCTTGAGAATCCCCATTTTGTCACTAGTGTCCCCAACACGGTCCAAGAAGTTGTCAATGCAATCTTCTATGTCATAGGACATGTCAATTATATCTTTCCTCCATTCCTTGGCACGGGAGTCAAGTTCGTCGCCAGCTGGCCGCCCATCTTCTCAAGGAAGGCTTTCATATCCGTAAGCTCTTTCATAGGGAAGGACACCTCTTTTCAAGCCCCTTGAGCTTCTTGTACTTGTTGCCCAGAGCGTGGCAAGCTTTTCCAAGACAGGTTTTTGAGCCCCCATGGAAAAACACCGACCGCGATACTCACGGCCGCCATCGATCTATCGTCCTCCTTGGACACGCTTGATCAATCCTCGATCAGCAAACGTTGACAACCTGATTTGCTTTCTCCCTCCTCTTATCCAATCGCTCTACTCTTTGTTTGGTCAGTTCTGCAATCAAATTAACGAAGGTAGTCAGTGCTTGAAAATTGATGGACATGTGCACATTCACTAGCTCTTAACACTCTGTCGATCTGTTGCGCAGATGCAACCTGAGCTTGATGGACCACGTACCTGTGCCTACTTAAGTAATTAAATGGCTGGTTTCCTTGAGCATAGATCTGGTGGATTACAAGCATAATACATGTGCCATGGTGACAACAGACCACAGATGGCCGATGTATGGATCACCACTCAGTGGCACGTGAAACCCATGCCAAGCCGATTGATTGAGAGGGCAGGTGATCTGTATGGAATAAACCAATACGACAGTCTAATAAGCTACTATGAGGAAACCACAATAGATGGAGATGTACAGGTTGATCGAGGTCTCGTACCTGTGTCTCTTCCTCGATTAAGATGCTGTATCCTGCATTATCATAACCCAGACTAGCAGCACAGTCCTCCTTGGACGCACTCTTGATGATCTACTTCCTCACTCCAATCCGGTCCCTATGTTCTTAGTTTGTTCCTGCAAACGAAACAACGAAGGTGGGTATGTAAAAGTACGCTAGATTCACCCGTCCTTGTGTTAGAAATGAACAAAGATAAAATAAGCATGAAATAATTTTCATTAGCCAAAAGTTCTAAACAATGACTACTGTTTACTTGTCTCATGAGATTTTGGTATGTGCCAGGGCACAGGCTAATGGACTAGTAAAATTGTAAATGTAGGAATACTGACAGTGAGCGTGTTCCTTTCAAAAAAAAAAAGAAAAAGAGAAGAAAATAAAAGCTGTGCAGGCAGGAGACAACTCATTTTTTTTAATACAAATAAGCTAGTATGAGAGAAACAGGAAATCCTAACCTACGAAGCAGATGAAGAAATTTATAACATGTGCAAAGAGTCAAGATACCCAAGGTGTGGTGCCGCACAACATGAGTATGTCAATATGCTGTGCGGTTGGTTAGCTTTGGGTGCAGTTTGTGCATTTTTTATATAAAAAATCAACCGATGGGTAACTGGAAATCCAGAATGACGAAAAGGAAAAACTACAAGTTGAGTTGGAGTGAAGTGAACTGCAGAAGTACCTGATGGCAGATCATTCAACGATAACAAACTTCAGTATGCGTTCATAGGAGTTTTTGCTCCTGGTGATGGGATCTATTTAGTTAGATTTGTAACAGAAAGAAAAAAATAAAACGACACGCAATCAGTAAACGGAAATCAGGCATAAGCGAATGAGGATGACGACATCTGTTGAGATGAATTCGAGCTGCTTACCAAACTGCAATGGTATGGAACTATGGATCTGATGCAGAGACAGAGAAGCTATGAAGATCCAAGGAGCAATTCCTTCCTACTGAAGCATTCTCTCTGCTCCTCCTTTCGTCGATATCACTTGAGCAGCCAGAAATAAAAGATCTTTAGGAAGGAGATATACACAAATCCAAGGAGCAGCTGGAAGTGATGTTCGTAGCAATGGCGAGAGCCCTTCTCCAGGCCAACCTTTTCCTAGACAGGAAGACCAATGAAACCTCCAGCTCAATTATTACCAGCTGGAAGGAACACAGAGGGCACAGCTGCTAGTGCTCTGCTTGGGGCTCCACTGGACGCCGGTGAGTGGGGGCCGGCGACATGACTTGACGATGGTGTGGTCTCCCCGGAGCACTGTTCCTGTGGCTGTGGCGTCCTGTCCTCCACTGCAGGCCCCGGGCCATCTTTGTTGGCTCCATCCGTTAATTGCCTTTTGAACGCGCAGTAATAGTGGTGGCCACAGGCCGGCAGGGCACCAAGGACCGTATATATTTGAATTTCTCGACATTTTGATCACTGAGTTTATATGTATATTTAGCCCATACTAATGATTCATCACATTATACCATGCAACAGTGTCGGCTCTCTCTCTCTCTCGAATACAGTATCTATATCTATACCTCTATATATAATAATAAAACGTGAAAATTTCTGTCAATCTGCCTCTTTTTCTGTCTGCCTTCTCTGTCCGCCCCAGCCCGAGACGGCACAGATGAGATTCGGTTTGAGTAAACAACAGATTACATATCGAACAGAGCAATGTGAGTCAAAGACTGAATCCAAACCAAGACATCGATCAAGAGTCCAAGACTGAATCCAAACCCAAACATCGATCAAGAGTCCAAGACTGAATCCAAACCCAAACATCGATCAAGAGTCCAAACTCAAATCAGACTAAACAACTCATGACCACCGACCGCCGCATCAGTTAAAAACAAAATAAAAATTTGTTGTATGGATGAAATCAGAGAAAGAATCAAAGAGGAAATCACACGGGGTTAGGCCTCCGCGACCTGCCAGGCGCCCAAGCCGCCTCCTCCGCGCTCTCCGGCCAGCTGCTGGGATCCCATGTCGTTGCCTTCCACACAAGCGCGCGGCCAGGTGCGCCACAACGATAGCCTGACCCGTACAGCCACCGGCGCCCGCGCCCATCTTCTAGACCGGAGCCGAGCAGAAGCCTACTCCTTCGTCTCCTCCAAGGGCCGAGCCTGTGCTGCTGCCACCTCTAAGCCTGCGCGAATACGGCGGACAGATCAAGCACAGAGCCACGAGTTGGGTTAGAGGAGACTGGGCACATGCCGCTGCCCTGGGTGAAAATAGAGAGAGGAGCCAGCGACGGGTTACCGAGGGAAGCTAGCGACAAGCGGCGTGAGCGGCAAGGGAGGGCCGGGCAGCGGCAGCATGAAGGTCAAGGAGACGAGCGGCCGATGAGATGCGTTGCGAGGTAGGCGAACGAGAATTGCAGGGAGCTGGCCGTGGGGAGCCGGCCGTGCAGCCAATCTAATCTCAGTAGATAAGGCTCGGTTTTATTTATTTATTTATTTACTTTTTCTTGGCTTTTGATTTGGTGCGAGTTCTATTTTTCTATGTTGTTTTTGTTTTGGAAGCTTATCCAGTGTTGATGGACTATCATCCACTGGCTGCCAAGAAGTCTAGGGCCTGAATACCACCATGTCAAAGTGGACGGAGAATCACCACCATCCACACTGCGCGAGCCACAAATCCACAATGAAGAACATTTGGTGCCTGGCTCACGAGAGTGTCCAGGCCATGTAAGATTTTATAACCAGAAATTAACATGAAATATTTTATTAGGTTGTCAAAGAAAGTCAAATGGCCTCAGACTTTGTAACTTGAGAGAATGAAATATTAAGATTGTTATGGTCATCGTAAAATAAATTAGAGCTTGAAAATTTATAGAAGAGATAAAACATAAAAATAGATATATATATCATTAACGTCGTAATTATTATTGTTAAATATGTATGGTTTTTTTCCCAGATCGCACGGGCTTTTATTTGCTAGTAACTAATAATCAGGAAGCTTGCAATGGCCACAGCAGACAGACCGGGCAAGCTTTTAATGAACGGACAATCTATAGTACCTCTGTCCCATGGAATTCAATGTTTTTTGACTTTTTGAACTTTATTTTCGACCATTCAATTTATTCAAAAAATATTTATGCAAATCATAAAATAAAATAATCAATATTCAAGTATCTTCATTGATAAAATAAGTCGTAAAAAAATAAATTATATTTGTAAGCAAAAAAATTGAATAAGACAAAGATCGAATAAAGATGGCACGTAAAACCAAATGTGACAAACTCAGTGGGACGGAGGGAGTACTCAATAATATCAATGGACTTTGCATGGTTTAATTAATTATTAATAAAGCTTCATTCATAAATCATGTCATTTCCACACCAACTTTGTTGGTGGCCGCTTCTGACGGCATGTAAAGCAATTCACCAAGCAGTTGCGCATGGCCTTGGCCTCAGGCCACCAGCGTCGACCAAGTCAAGTCGCCGGCCCCCACACGGCACTCACCGATCATGCAGCAGAGCACTTTGCTTTGCCCTACAGTGTCCGGCCGGGAGGACACGGTTGATCAATGACAATGGTACGGGAAGATTCCTTCCACTTACCTTTGCATTTCACATGGTTGGTCTTGGTCTTCCTGGCTATCAAAGGTTGGGCTGGGGAAGGATATTTGGCCATTGCAAGCTTCCTGATTATACGAGAGAGAGAGACAGAGAAAGCCGATACTGTTGCATGATATAATGTGGTGAATCATTAGTCTGAGCTAAATACACATATAAAGTTAGTAATCAAAATGTTTTATTCTCTATCTTTTATTAAAACTTAAAAGTATTACAATAAGATTCAAAATATTGAACATAGGCCTTGTTTAGATGGCTAAAATTTTGAACCATATGTCACATCGTATTAATCGTAGCATGTTTTCGTTTGTTAGTGGTAAATATTATCCCATCATGGAGAAACTAGGCTCAAAAAGAATCGCCTCTCGCAATGTACATCTAAACTGTGTAATTAATTATTTTTACCTATATTTCATACTCCAAATATATGTCTTTTGGTGTATTTAATATGATGTGATGGAGAGAAAGTAGGAAAAAGGTTAGAAATTTTAGCCATCTAAGACCGGTCTCCAACAGAGACCTGAAACCCAACAATACATCTTGCATGCTTTTGCCTACTTGTTTCAAATTTCTCCAATGTGTGATGCACACGAACGATGCAATTTGCCAATCCGCCCAAAACAAAACAAATATACATAGCCTTCTCCAAGTTACGCATTCTCCCAGCCTCGGTTCGTCACCATCGGGGTGGGCGCAGACGCAGCCGAGGTGTTGACGCCAAACAGATCGAAAGCACGCCTCGATGATGGCTCATGTGCTTCCCCTCACTTGCAGTGTGTGGGCACCCGAGGTGCTCTACCGCCGGGCCGCGGATCCAAAGTCAACGACGGGCGGTGGCGGCGCGCAGGGACGACGCGACCTCGCGCTGGAGCCGCGCCGCGGCGCCGGCGCCGGGCCAACCACGCTGACGCCGCTCCGCGACCGTGAGTCGACACGCCGTCAGGATTCGCTACGGTGTGCGCCGCTCCATGATGGATTCACGGGCGCTCATCCAGCCCACGCGCACGAAGCCTCGGGCCGTGGTCGATTCAACTCGCGCGCATCCCGAACGACTGGGTCACACGCGCCGCGGCCGGTGGGAGGTGCACGCGGCCAACCGGCTTCTCGGCGACCGGGTTCGCGACACGGACGCTGGGTCGCACAGCCAGCAGGACCGACGGCAACCTCACGACGGCGGCGATGGTCGGGAAGCAGGAGGACGCCCCAAGGTCTACCAGCGGTGAGCCGGAGCCCGCGACGCGGGGCACCACGCACGACGGCGTCGGCCGGAGGAGGACGGGGAGGTGGACGATGGGGCGCGGCGGGTGTCAGGCCGGACGAGGCGGAGACGGGGATTTGTGTTTTGGGTTGCATACACCACTGGAGACGACCACTTTTGCCTCACGAAAAGTTTCACTATGCCGCCAGCCAAACCCCGTATGTCGTGTTTTTAGGTCATCTGTTGGAGGCAGCCTAAACAAAGCCATATACGGTCCTTGGTGCCCTGCCCGCCTGTGGCCACCATTATTAATCCGCGTGTTCAAAAGCTCAAGGCAAGGATGGAGCCAACCAACAAGGCCCGCGGCCTCCAGTGAAGGACAGCCACAGTGCTCCGGGAGACCACCATGGTCGTCAAGTCATGTCGCCGGCCCCAACTCACCGGCGTCCAGTGGAGCCCCAAGCAGAGCACTAGGAGTTGTGCCCTACAGTAAGGAAAGATTAACTAGTGGCTCATAAGCAATACATGATCTATAGCTATGGTTTGTCCATAGTCAAGTCATGATCTATAGTTAAAGTACCCATTTAGGTCTTGTTTGGTTTAGGGACTTTTTTAATCCTTGATATTAAAAAAGTCCCTACCAAAGCAAATAGGAGAGATTTTTTTTCACTTTCTCTACTAATCTCTAAAAAGACTCGCTTGAAGAGACTTTTTTTTTTATTCCCTATGACTAAAAAAATTAGTCCATAGAAACCAAACAGGACCTTACTTATGGTTTGTCCATAAGCAATACATACGTTTTTTTTTCTCTCCTTCTTGCTAGCTTCCCATTGCCTGTAGGCTACCCACCATTATGGACTAACTAGTCCACATACATTGCTCTAGCTCTAATGCTTTTGTCGTAAAAAAAATAATAAATCCATATAACATGTGAAAGAAAACAACGGCTTTGTGAAGTGTCCTGCTTTATCACCAAACTCATTAATTTTGTACATATATAATAATTTATTAGTAGGGTATACTCCCTCCGTCCCTTTTTGTATGCCGTTCGGTAAGCGTGCCATGGGAAACACGCTTTCTCAGGCATGTATATTTGGGACGGAGGGAGTATGTCTCAAGATTCAGCCCATTCGAGAGCACGGTTAATGAAGTAGTATGTACAATTCATTAATAATGCGGATTTGTGCATATCCAGTTACGACCCCCTATAGTTGTTTATCCCTGATTTTGACCAGGCTTCATCTTACTAGGTACAAGTACTTCTTTGTTCAACTGATCCTCATGCCATCACATGACGATGCAATTCACCAAGCTATTGCCTTCGCCTCAGGCCACCAGCGTCGCACGCGTCTACCAAGTCAAGTCGCCGGCCCCCACACGGCACTCACCGTGCAGTGTCCGGCCCGGAGGACACGGTTGCCTCTGCATCAATGACAATGGGGTACGGGAAAATTCCTTCCACTTTTACCTCTGCATCAATGCAGCTTCACATGGTTGGTCTTTTAAGGTTAGACTATCCGCACTCTTCATACTTTAACTCAATACTTTAAAAGAAATATTCTATCCTAATCATCAAGATTCTCTACTTTATTCTGATTTATTGCTTATTTCGTCCATACTTTTTACAAAGATACTCTATCCCAACCATTTTTTATGGGACCCACTTATAATGTTATCTAAATATATCCACGCTGGAGATTTGGGCCAAGATTTATCACTATGAATTTAACGGTGAAATCGGAATTTAATTTGGAGTTTTAGTTTTTGAGTTATAATAGTTTTTAGATAGTCTAAATCGTGGGGGCCCGCAGCTGGCCCATGCCCTCTCTCCCGCGCTGCCTCTGGCCGCATGCTACCGCCTGCCGCGCGTCTGACAGCGTACGCACGGGAAGCCCGCTCTACTTCCCGGAAAAAAGTCCGGTGCTGGAGTATAACGGGGCTCTCCCAGTATGGCGGCCGGGGGTTTTATCGGGCGCGACGGAGGAAGGAGATACAGCACCCGGTGCAGACAGCCTAACCGGGCTACAAGCAGCCCCGTAGATCCTAGTGTCGAAAGCATCGTTCATATCTTTACAAACTAAACCGAACCCTCTTTGACGGTATGTCCGTGGGCTTGAGTGAGTGGAACCTTCCTTGACCGCGCGAACCATTGGCCTGCATCCATGTCCGCGGATGCTGGCTGCCGTCCTAACACGGGTGACATAGTACGTCGTGAGTGGAATTAAGCAGAAGCAGCTCACGACGGCCAGCCAAGTCATCAAGGTCCATGAACGTACCCAACTGGCCCACCCAGAAGTACCAGCGGGCCTCGACGGCGGGCTCCAAGCACCAAAAAGGCCCAACTTGTTTTCGCCTTCCAGCAAGTAGTAGAGTAGGCACAGAGCAGCAGCCCATCATCGCCTCTATCATTCTGAGTGAGCGAACGCATGAGTAGATCAGGGAGCCCAGGTGGATAGCCAGCCCAGATCGTGTTGTCGCGGTGGCCCAGAATCTCCGAGTAGAATGTGGTGATCGTGGCCACTATGGCCGTCCACCCCATCCACTTCTAGTCCGTCAAGCAAGAGTGGAGAATGTTCATGTGCGTATTCAGTTGCATATCGGAGCGGTGCTGACGTGCGGGCGTGAAAGTAGGGCGATGATGCTCAACCCTTTTTTTTGAATTGCGCGCCATTTAGCAATGAGGGCAGGGAAGCTCAAAGTATCTAATTAGCTAGAGCTGATCCTCTCCTTTCTGAATGCCTATTTAATCATCCCTTTTGTTTGTGGTTATGGTACGATGGTCATTGTGACATATTGGAATTATTATCACAAAAAGGAAATGAGCTACTTTTTTCATCTAGCTCAACTGTGCTTTCCAATTCAAGTGAAACTGTGCCACCACGTTTCCACGTGAATACGTGCATACATTGAGGGCTAGAGTTTCGTATCATTAAATCCCCGAAGTCCAATCAACACGTATATTTTTTTTTCTTGATTGCACAAAAGATTTGTGCATCTTTGTATGTAAGTAGAACAGTTTTATACAAATGTGTCAATGCAGGGCCCTTTGAAGGAGAGAATGTTACATGAAAGCGTAGCCTCCCGTCACTCATGATCTATGTCAACTACTCATGCACTAGACAACCAAGATTGCAAGCCCCGACTTCGATCCTTTGGTCGCCCGGGTGTGCTTGATGGTGGATAGTAGCCGACCGGTGGTTGATGGCACACTTGGAAGCATCTTGCATTTGTTTCTTTCCATATTTCTCACGCCCACTAGGGCAAGATTAGGGTGTTAGCTCCCTTGTCTCCATGCCATCACTCTCACCACTGCTCCCACCAGATTATGAGTGAGAGTCTCCTTTGATTTGGGATGCGTCGACGCCGAGAACCACTAGGATGGTCCACCACACCACTAGGGCGAGATTAGGGTGTTAGCTCCCTTGTCTCCGTGCCATCGCTGTCACCATTACTCCCACCGCATTAGGAGTGAGTCTCCTTCGATTTGGGATGCATCGACGCCGAGAACCACTAGGATGGTCCACCACGCCACCACGGCGAGATTAGGGGTGTCCGCTCCCTTGTCGTCGTGCCATTGTCGCCACCATTGCTCCCACCAGATTAGGATTGAGTCTCCTTCGATTTGGGACGCATCGACGCTGAGAACCACTAGGATGGTCCACAACGCCACTTGGGCGAGATTCGGGTGTCAGCCCTCTTGTCTCCATGTCATCGCTGTCACCATCGCTCCCACTCCCACAAGATTAGGAGTGAGTCTGCTTCGATTTGGGACGATCGACGCGAAAAACCACTAGGATGGTCCACCACACCACTAGGGCGAGATCGGGTGTCGCCTCCCTTGTCTCCCGTGCCATCGCCATCACCATTGCTCCCACTAGCTTAGGAGTGAGTCTCTTTCGATTTGGGACACATCAACGCCATGAACCACTAGGATGGTGCACCACATACATCATACATGAATCAAATGCTATTGCTATATATATATTTTAAAACAGGGAAATTAAGGAAACCTTGCACGTAGTACCATATATTTATAGGGTATATATTTAATTTATGGTTTTATGACGTACACACTGTATGATAGACGTGGACAGTAAAATATAAAACTTTCTTAAAAAAACGCCCAGAAATTAGAATGCCCTAAGAGCATGTCCATTCCTGCCACTTATTGTCCACGCATCTGACTGATTACGTATGCACTGATGAAGATCAGGTGCATTTGATCAGTCGTGCATGCATGACGAGTGCCATATATATATCTATACTCGTCGTCCACCACTTAGCTTATTTACGCAGTCGTCGTCACTGGAGGAATGCGAATCACTGGGTGCAGGATGAGGTCAGTTTTCTTGCCAGCCACCAACCCTGAAGACTCCCTTACATCCATGTCCTTGGGCTCCATTCCTCAGGCAGCTTCCAGTCGAAGTGGGTACAGAAGGCTCGCGAGCGCGAGATCCAAGTTGGACACTCCTAGGTTTATGGCCGGACAAATCCGACGGCCAGCTCCAAACGGCAGGTACTCGTAGTCCGTTCCCTTGTACGCCAGCTTGCTGTTCTCGAACCGCTCTGGCTTGAACTCCTCTGGATCATCCCAGTACTTGGGATCCCTACAGATCGCCCACACGTTGGTGAACACGACCGTGCCCTTGGGAATGTCGTAGCCCATCACCTTGCATGTCTCGCGGCACTGCCGTGGAAGCAGAAGGGGCACCGGAGGGTGCAGCCTCATGGCTTCCTTCATCACCTGCTCCAGGTAGCTCAGCCCTCTAATGTCGTCTTCAGTGATCCTGCTTTTCCCTTTGAAGGCCTGACGCACCTCGTCCTGCGCTTTGGCCATCACCTCTGGCAATCGGACTAGCTCCGTCATGCACCACTTGAGCACGTTCGGCAATGTGTCGCTGCCGGCGCCAAACATGTCCTGGAATGCATAGAAATTATTGTATGTACGTATTAGAGATAGATAGATGCATGGAGAAGATCGAGTCGAAGCTAGGTATATATTGGTAGACACTTACAAACATCACTGCAACGATGGCCTCGTTGGTTAGTGGGATCGGCGTGCTTTGCTCCTTCTGGAGCTTTAGCAGGATGTTGAGGAAGCCCTCGTGTCCCTCGTGGCCGTCGCTGCGCTCCATGGCTTCCTTGGCGTCCTGTATGAGGTGATCGAAGACGCGCTCGATCCTATGGCGGCAAGCGAGCGCCTTGCGCGGCGTCGAGCCAAGAACCTGCATGAGCTTGGAGGACGGGAAGAGGTCGGCGATGGTCATGGTCGACGTGGTCCGGACCCCCGTGGTGAAGGCGTCGAGGTACTCGTCCTGATACTTGCACCGAGTGCCCACCGACTCCCTCACGATGATGTCGTTGATGAACTTGGAGATCCCCTTGCTCAGGTTCACGGCGGCGCCGGCGGACGCGGACGCGGCGAGCCTCGCCATGAACCGACCCACCTCCTCCTCGCGGATACGCCGGAACGACTGAACCCGGACGTTGCTGAGCAGCTCCAGCATGCAGATCTTGCGGAGCTGTCGCCACCGCTCGCCGTAGGGCGCGAACGCGATGTTGTTGCCATTGAAGGTGAAGGCGGCGATGGTGGCATTGCTGTACCTGTCGGCGAAGGTGAGGTCATGCGTCTTGAGCACCGCCTGCGCCGCCTCCGGCGACGACACCACCACCGCGGGCACCTCGCCGAGCCGGAGCATCATCAGAGGCCCGTACTTCTGCGCCAGCTCGCGCGTTGCGCGGTAAAGGTTTGGGCTAGTGACAAGATGGTGGAGGCTGCCGATCACCGGCAGTGTCCACGGCCCGGGTGGCAGGACAAGCTTTGGTTTGGTGACGAGCAGAGACTTGAGCTTGGAGAGAAAGACCAGCAGCACCAGCACGGACGCAGCAAGGAGCAGCTTGTCCTCCATACTGGCTGATAGCTACTAGATGCAATTAATGCTAGCTAGATTCGATTCACTTGTCTGTGTCCGTGTTGATAGACATAACACACGCCGCCGTAGCTTACTTATAGTACCGATATGGGAACTGGTGGAAGGTTAAAAAAAAGATGTCAAAGAATCGTGGCTTGACATTTTTGATTCTAGACGAGGAGAATTATTGCTTTTCTTCTTCTCTCTCCGGGCTGGTATTAGAAGTCGTTTTGGACAAGGTTTTGGTCAAACATTGGGAATATAAATCATCAATAACTTTTAAGTTATTGAGTTTGTAAATATGAAAATTATACGAATAGATTTGTCTTAAAAAATACTTTGATAAAAGTATACATATATCATATTTCTATAAATATTTTTATAATAACAAGAGGTCACAGTTGTGTTTTTGAGACCTGCCCTAAACGATTTTAATACCAGTCCGGAGGGAGTATGTGCTATAGCTAAAGCGTGGTCTCCAAGATGACGACACTTGCGTCCTCTGCACATAGGAGACAGAGACGGCCGATCAGCTTCTTGCTAGATGTGCGGTCACTAGAGAGCTATGGGTAGCTCTTCTATCACTTGTCGGGCTGCAGGACTTGGCGCCGTTGGCTGGAGATGTGCTGGTCGATTGGTGGCTACGGTCGAAGATCAGGATCGAAAAACCCGTCAGCCCTTGCTTCGATAGCCTTGCACTGCTCGTTTCCTATGTCTGGAAGGAGCGCAACGGCAGAAGTTTTCCGAGGAAATCCGCCTCAATGCCGGAGCTTTGCAAGCGGGTCTTCACGAAGGCAGAGGATTGGATCTAGGCGGGTTTCAGAAAGCTCTCGCCGGTGGTTGCTGTTTGGTCGCAAAATCCATTATTTATGTAATAACTAGAACATGCATATCCAGTAGATAGGTTCTACGCTTGCAGTTGGCTGCTTGCCTCCTGCGTGCCTTGGTGGTTTGTTCTGTACTTTATTGTACGCTTTGGACTTTGCTTTTCTTAAAACGGGGGTGAACGTTTGATCTCGAAAAAATGTGCTATAGCTAACTGATAAAGTGACTGTTTGTGTTTCTATTAAAAACATATCTGTTCCTAACAAAATCGTACATACATGTTATGTGTCAAATTGTAACATTTTTTTTTTGGCAGTTGATTGTCTTTCATTTCAAGTGTACTTTCCTACCATCAACCACTCGTCTAATGGTTAGGCTAACAAGCAGGGTGAATAGAAATAAATCTCACATTGCAATAAGGTAGCTAACAATATTATATAAGATGGTAAGGGACGTAATGCTCGAGAGATTAGATCTTTGTGAGTGATGTGCTTTGATAGTTCATAAAAATAAACTGGACTAGTCGAGGAAACACTGTCTCTGTCAGTGTTGGTTTAAGAGAGGAAGCTTCTTGTTCGCAGCACTCAAGTCCTAAGGTACAATTTGGTCGAGCACATTGCAGAATTATACCTTCAGTAGTAGCTCGACCAGCTCCAGCATGAGGAGTTAGAGTTTTCCGAGAGGTTAGTGTCTGATTACTCTTCATCTTTCGTCCAGATGAGAGAGAATCCCAAACTTTTGTTGTTTTCGACGTGCTTTCTCCGATGATCGCCCCGTTATCCGCCCGGCGCTAGCTGCCTCCAAGCAATCTTGTGTTTTTCCACACGTGTGTGGAAGTGAAAATGACAAAAGGACACCACGTGCTTCTCTGTCGAAATTGCTAGTAGTGTTCTGTTCTGCTCACACGGAGTATATATCCAGGATTAGGAGGGATACGTGCTGGTTCAGCCATCAATGTCATGTAAGCGACTGGCGCATGGATACTCAAGTACTAGCACCCAAGTTATTGACGGTTGTCAGTGATGTAGGGTTGGTAGTGTCCTAATCATTGACGGTTTCCATTGGGTTCTAAAAATAAGGATGACTTGACAACATCCATATCACTTCCCCAAAACTAAACAATAATCACCTCTACTTTGGCAACCAAAGCAATATAACATTACTGCTATTTTGTTAACTTTGGGCACTACATGGTTGGGTGCCAAAATATTTCGTAGATATCGCTTTCATCGTCTGTCACAAAGAACCGCCCATGTTTCAAGAATCTGTCATCAATACACGACCATATGGCCGATCGACATCAGAATGTCCATCAGCAGTCACCACTCGTGAGCAGAAAAAAACCGCACTTTTATTTGACAATCTGTTTATTTGTCGCCGAGCCGCGTTCATTCTTGGGCGCTAGCTGTTTCATTTCCATCCCGGGCAACCGTGTTCCCTCCAGATAATGGCGAAAAACGACTCACGTGCAAGACTTTGTTTATTCACGAGATTTTTGTGAGTGGAAAAAACCCTAGACCCCTCAAGTTGATAGAAACTGCTGAGAACTGTGTGAACTATCATACGGCGTAGGGTGTTTAATTATCTCACGACACAAGTCAGGTCTGTATCTTGGACTCATTTTGAGAAGGGGTTCCTATCAATGTTAGATACACCGTACTATCTGAGTTAGCATAGATTTCTTGTCGTTACACATCTAGACTAGATAGTTAATTTATAGTAGTGTCTTTTTCTTTTTGAAAGGACCAAGACTGCGTGCAACCGCTCTTTCTCACTCTGTTGTCCTGTTCTGAACTGCATCCTGCAGCCATTTGCATGTGTCCCTGACAAGACAATCTCATCCCTGAGCTGTGTATGTGTTTACACTAACATTTTACACTGCATGCTGATGTGGACAAAGCAAACTTATTAATTAAATATGTGTTTTGTACAATTTTTCTTCTACAAAAACCATGTTAATTTCTTATTATATTCGCAGTTATAATGGTTTGACTTGGATGTTGCCCATTCTTTGACTTTTTGGGTTCATATATTTTGTTATCTATGTATTTAGACATACCTATATATTATTAATTTTAGATACATTGCAAATTTGATATTCCTAAAACATCGAAGCGACTTTTAATTTGAAGTGGAGGGAGTGAACGCTACTTTACATATTTGGCCCCGGAATATGTTAGACGGATCACCATGCCCGTGGGGGTACATCCGTCTTTATCTTATGGGAACCGCTTTCTTTGATAGGCTGGGAGCGTGGCCCACTAGCGGCTCGGCCGGTGAGGAGCCGTGCTAGGTTTTTCCTCTTAGAGGGACCTCCGCCGGCCTATGCGGAGTCCCACCAGGGCCTCCGCCTTCGAGAGCCTCCGCCTAGATGTCCTCCGCCAGAGGCACCGGTTGCCCGGAGATTGCGGCTCCTAGACGGCAGGGGGCCGAGAACCTCTGCTTCTCTCAGGGAAAACCTCCGCCTGCAGGTAGAGAATAAGAGAGAGTGGATCCAGGATAAGCTTCTTGGAGAGGGCTAAGTAATGATTATTAGGACTAAAGTTAAAAAATAGTAGTAATTTAGGGATTAATAAAACATAGTTTAAATGTGAGTTAAGCCTCCCAGGGGGTGCTGCAGCCCGGGCAGGCCTGCCCATAGATCCACCCCTGAGAGAGATACAAGTGAGCAGTTCGTCCGACCGGAGCCCAGGTGCTGCTCTTGCCACTGGCTGGGACTCTGTCCTGGGTCCCCGACGCCCGGCGCTGGTCACTTGACAAACGAAGGTAGGATTATTGTTGCTATCTCTGGTGTCTTTCGAAGCTAGGATATGTGAAAGATAATCTTAGATGTCCCTTTCATCCTCTGTCACAAAGAACCTCCCACGTTTCAAGAATCTGTGGTTCATACACGACCATGGCCGATCGACATCAGAATGTCTCACTCGTGTACGACGATGCATCGCCATCAGCAGTCACCACTCGTGAGCAGAAAAAACCGCACTTTTATTTGACGATCTGTTTATTTGTCGCCGAGCAGCGTTCATTCTTGGGCGCTAGCTGTTTCATTCCTTCCCCGGCAACCTCGAGATAATGGCGAAAAACGACTCACGTGCACGACTTTGTTTATTCACGATTTTCCAATCATGTGAGTGGAAAAGAGTATGATTGAGCATGTCTTCAAAAGGTTCAAGTTGGTTGAAACTGCGGCGAACTGTGTTGACTGTGACGGTGCATGGCATTTGTTATCTCAGGACACAAGTCAGGTCTGTATCTTGACTCATTTTGATCGAGAAAAAAACAATAAGAGGAGTACCTATCAATGTTAGATGTTCCCCGAGCTAGAATAGATTTTTCTTGCAGTTTGGTTACGTTACACTAGACTAGCAGATACTAGTGTCTTTTTCTTAATTGAAATGACAAGCCGAGACTGCGTGCAACCGCTCTTTCTCACTCTGGTACGTGTCCTGTCCTGACTCCTGAACCGCTCCGTCTCGATCTGCATCAGATAGACGCATGCAGCCCGAAAATCGCCGCACGTACGTACACGTGTTTCTTTATTCACGAATGTTTGTGGAAAATAATAAAGGCCAAGCTTTGTAGTAGTGGATGTGCGTGCTCATCCATCACAAGGAAGAACTGGAAAATGTTGACTGTGTCACGATGTCCTAGAATATACGACACAGGTATGACAGCGTAGCTGGTACGTCTACCGTGGCGGACCAATGACATTTACCTTCTCATTCGCCGGTCACTAGCTACCAGAATGGTAGGTTCGCCTGCCCTGCGGATTCTAGAAAGCATAGTATGGAATAATAGCCTAGTCCAGTGGAACAGTGGCTTGAGGCGAGACTCTATAGAACCGCCCAAATTGCATCCATTCGCGTGGCTTAGACCATGTTTGATTAAATGAGCTTTTTGGAGTTGGAACTAGAAAAAAATCTCTTTTAGTGTCTATGAAACTAAACAGGAGGAACTTTTTAGGTTTTTTTTTTCACTAAAAAGTCTCTAAAAGCTTCTCATTGAGAGTCTTGTCTTTTTCTAAAAGTCCCCAGCACTAAAAAAAAAAAAAAATCCTAGGACTAAAAATAAAGTCCTAGAACTACTTAACCAAAAACAGGGCCTTAATCGATGAACCATCGGCTTTCCATGGTCAGCGGGTGGGGAGCTCGGGTAGGAATATAGAGTGAGGGTAGAGCCTGCATGTATGTGGCTCATTTAGTATTTTGCATTTAGTAATTGAATAAAATATTTGCAAAATCTGGAGTTGCTTCATTCACAAAGTTAACTACGAATAAATTTTGTTAATTCAAAACTTTAAACTTCGATCAAGGTTTGAGTCTCAATTATATGCTCTAATGGTGTTTATGATGATAATTAGGTTTCATCAACCATGTCTTCAAATTCGGGTCGTGACATCATGACAGGCCGATTAAGAACGACGCAACTAGGCACTAAAAGTCCAAGCCGAGTCGCTAACACTAGCATGCATAGACAGGACTAAAACAATGTCAGGCCAGCATCCTTCTGTGCCGGGCATCCATAGTCATTGCAGCAAGCTACAATTTCCCACACGATCCAAGAATATGGCACGACAATGTTTCCACACCCAGCCAAATATGGCACGCACGGATCTGGACCATTGGCCTTACGTGCCACTGCCGACCGAAAATGCCCAGAAAAACACATTTAACCCTATTTTTTATTCACAAATTTCGGGCGCATGTCTGTGCAGTGGAAAGCTAAGACGATCACATATGCTTCTCTTGGTGGAATTTTTTTTTTTTTTTCGAAACCAGGCACTTGCCCGTTCTGCACTCTTGGTGGAAATATTGCTTGGAAATGTTGACACTACTATCTAAGACGGAAAAAATGCCACTTCCTTCCTTCCAGATAGAAGCCATTATTATCCTCAAATCAATCACCAACATAGATGTTGTGGTTGAAACCAAGTATTGTTCTTTTTGAAAGAACAGGAGGGACGACAGAGCCCCTAATGCAAATTTATTAGAAGTAACCAAGAAGATTATAAACATATCCAAAAGAAAAGTAGACTTCAGAACAAAAGGAAAGAAACAAAGAGAGCCTAGGTAAAGAAACAAATAAATTTAAAGCAATAATTACAACTTGTTGTAGCAATAATTCGGCCCTCCATACGAGTTGTTCAAAAAATCCTCTGAAGAGCTCCAGGCCTCTGAAACAACTTACTAGAATGCCTCTGAAAATTTTATCATTTCGAACTGCTCCAACACATGACAATGATAATTTTCAAGGCAAAGCTAACATTTAGCTTGTGTTTGAAGCTCTCAAACCTTCGCAAAAGCATCAGGAGTGCTGATGAGTGTCAGCCCAATGAGCCCCAACAATTTTTAACTAAAGCACAATCCATGAACGAATGATCAATTGTCTCTTCAATATTTTAGGAGCAGAGTACACAACTGAATGATGGAAGTATCATGTTTTTCTTCTTAAGATGTTGCGAGTACTAAGCCTGTTTTTGAGCTTGAAGCCAGAACAAAAACTTTATGCTTGTGTTGACATGATGATTTCCAAATCCACTTGAAACTGGTGTACTCCCTCTATCCCAAAGTGACCGCCATTTTGGTTTTGTGCCACAAGTTTTTTTACTCGATTTAAATAAAATATGTGTAACATTTGTATCTCCAAATAAATTTGTTAAAAAACTGGACTCAAAGATCTTTTCGATATTACTAATTATGTACCATAATTATTAATAACTTATAATATTAATAATTTATCAAAGTTATTTCTTGGGAAGCGCAGTTTACAAATATTTTGGGACAGAGGGAGTAAGCTTTTCTAGAAGAATAAATAGAGCTGCCCCAAATATATGTCCAAACATCAGGACCATCAAACTGTTGTGCTTGAATGTAGATATCAATTTGCTAAAATTGGCTAAAAAGTCCCAACAAACATGTAGGGGCAGGTTGAAGAGGGATGGGGTTTCATTGACAAACATGATATTTCTCAGCAAGATAGCAGGATTCTTGGCAAAAGAGAATAATTTTGGGAATGTTAATTTTAGAGATTGACCAATCCAACAGTCCTCCCAGGAAAGGCACGAGAGACCATCTCTAGCAGAGACTGAAGCTATACCTTTGAATTTGTTCAATAGTTTCAACATATCTCTCCACTAGAAGGAGCCTTTTTGACACGATTAGGGTGCTTTCCATTTTATAATGCTTCCCTCATACAAGCTGCCCCCAAGGAATGTCTGCCCTATTAAAGAACTTTTGTCAAAGTGTTTCATCAGCAAAGCTTCATTCTGAGTTTTAAGATCTAGAATTCCCAAACCTCCATCTTTCTTTGATCTAGTTACCATTCGCTAGGTTGCTTTTGCATTATAAGATTGCTCTCATCAGAACCTCTCCACGTGCAGTGTTTTCTAAACTTGTCCACTTGCTCTCCTATAGTGGATTGGAGATAGAAGGTGCTCATGTAAAAGGTAGGAAGGGAGGTGAAAACAGCATTTGCTATCTGAAGTTTGTCATATTGGGATAAAAAAGAGGGAGGTGCTTACAAGGCTTCTTTCACATGTTGTGACTAGGGGCGAAATCATCAACCCTTGCTTACAAGCCAAGATGTAGTTGTCCAAGATATGTGAAAGGGAGACTACCAACATAACAAGCAAATGTGGCAACAAGGTCCTGAGTTTTTCATCTGATATGTTGATTGACACCAGCATGCATTTTCTATAGATGACTTTGAGTCCATTAGATGTGCCCAAGGCATTTAGGAGAGCTTTAGAGTAAAGAGAGCTGCCCTCCACAACCCTCTATCACTATCAAAGTGTCATTAGCATATTGGAGGATTGGAAAAATCTTCAATGTAGTTGAGTGGAATGGGTAGATTAAAGAGCCCTTAAGCTCTTTTATTTGTCCTTAACCCTTAAAACTAAGTATTCTATGAGTTTTAGTGATTATTGCAATATAATAAAACCATACATTGAATCGTTGTTTTGTATATTTCAGGCTGGTTTCATCATTATATATTACACTGTAAATGCTATATATGACAGCATGGAAATAGCAAAATGAAACTCACCCGGCACTATTACAAAATATATGGCACCTGGAATATACATATATACTATACATATATGTATCCATTAATTATTCCTGCCACTTCCAGTACGTATTTTCCATGTACGTATCCATGCATGCATTACTTGTTGCATATAGTATTGTGGACCGGTCATGCACCACATTACTACCGTGGACCAGCCGGAGCAATGCGAGTAACAGGGTACAAGGTTAGGCTTGTTTTCTTACTGGAGACTAACCCTGGAACCTCTCCTAAATCCACGTCTTTGGGATCCATTCCATCAGGCAACTTCCAGTCGAAGTGATACAGAAGGCTGGCTAGCGCGAGCTCAATGTTGCACAATCCTAGGTTTATGCCCGGGCACATCCGACGGCCAGATCCAAATGGCAGGTACTCAAAGTCTGTTCCCTTGTAGTCCAGACTGCTCTTATCGAATCGCTCTGGCTTGAACTCCTCTGCATCCTCCCAATACTTGGGATCCCTGCAGATTCCCCACGTGTTAGCGAACACTACTGTGCCCTTTGGAATGTCGTAGCCCATGATCTTGGTCGTCTCGCGACACTTCCTTGGAAGCAGGAGGGGCACTGGGTTGTGCAGCCTCAGGGCCTCCTTGATCACTAGCTTGAGGTAGCTGAGACCCTTGAGGTCGTCTTCAGTGATGATGGTGCCCTTCTTCCCTTTTAAGGCCTCTCGCACCTCGTCTTGCACTTTGGCCATTGTCCGCGGTGACCGGACTAGCTCCGTCATGCACCAGGTCAGCAAGGTCGACGACGTGTCACTGCCGGCGCCAAACATGTCCTGGAAGAATGGAAGAAACAAATTATTAAACCAGGATCATCTTTATACTTTTGCTCACGATGGATCGCCTGATGGACGAGATTGGAGAATGAATCAAGGATCGATGGCCGGCAACTTACAAACATAACCGTAAGAATGACATGGTTGGTGAGAGGGATGCGCATGTTGCCTTCCTTCTGGAGCCTGAGCAGGACACCGAGGATGCCCTCCACCCGCTCGTCGCCGCGGTCCATGGCTTCCTTGGTCTCCTTGATTATTTGCTCGAGGATGCGCTCCATCCTGTTCCGGGCTGAGAGAACCTTACGGGGTTTGGTGTCAATCATATGCATGAGCCTCCAAGACGGGAAGAGGTCGGCGAGGGCCAGCCCCATTGTCTGCCGGAGGGCAACGTCGACGGAGTTGAGGTACTCGTCCTGGTGCTTGCTCCCGCTGCCAACTGCCTCCCTCACGATGGTGTCGTTGACGAACCTAGCGACCATCTTGTTGAGGTGGACGGCGGCGCCGGGCGGCGGCAGACGCAGCGACATTCGCCACAAACCGCGACACCTCCTCCTCCCGGATGTGCCGGAACGACTGCACCCGGCGGCGCTAAGCAGCTCCAGCACGCAGATCTTGGCGGAGCTGGCGCCACCGCCGCCGTAGGGCGCGAACGCCATGTCCTCGCCGTGGAAGGTGAGCGCCAATGGTGGCGTTGGTGAACCTGTCGGCGAAGGCGATGTCGTGCGTCTTGAGGACCTCCTGTGCGCCTCCGGCGACGACACCACCATCATGGGCACCTCGCCCAGCCGAACATCATGACCGGTCCGTACTTCTGCGCCAGCCCCTGCAGTGCACGGTGGAGGTTGGGGCTGCCGATCACGTGGTGGAGGCAGCCGATCACCGGCAGCGCCCATGGTCCTGGGGGCAGGTTAAGCTTTGGTTTCGCGGCACGCAGCAGCGACTTTTGCGCTTGGAGAGGACGACGACGAGCACGACCACGAACACCGTGGCGAGGAGGATCTCCATAGTGGCTATAGCTACTGAGGTGTATCTGGCAAGTTCCCTGCTGCTAGATTACTTGTGCGGTGTGCGTTGCTAGGGCTATATATAGCAGTCAGCAAAAAAAACAACTAAATTCATGTAGTAAATAATGTTAGTCAACAAGTCAAGCATCGTGTGTGGAATTGGTTTTTTCCATTCATGTGTGTGTGGAAAAGCCACGGCCTCTTTTTGCTGCATGCATGTAAATGTGACTTTTACTCCCTAGAATTGGAGTTTTTCCCGGTATTTTCACCCTGGCCATGTCACAATATGTGTCCGTTGGATCTTTCCATCAATGGCTCCGCCCGTTCCCTCGGTCTCCTATTTCTATCCTCCTTTTTTAGACGTCAAGTAAAAAAAAAAAAATCTCAGCCATATGGATGAAAAAAGTTCCTCGTGGTTGAAAAAAGTTTGCTATATTTGACCCAATTTCTTTTTTTTTTTTGGAAAAACCTCATTGTTGACAGCAATCAGAACCCTGTTCACTTGAACTTATCAGCCATGATTAAGTATTTTTTTTACAACAAATCAGCATTAGCTGGCTTCTATATATCAGCCAGGTCGCTGATATTTAGTTTAGAATGACGTAGTTTCACTTGTACTTGGAGATTTATGGTTACGCAGGAATTATTACTCAATCAACACCTTGTTAGTCACGGGATAGAAAGGCAGATCGATAACTCCAGTATTTTTGGATGAGGGAAGTAGAGATTTATGAACAACAAAGAAAGGCAACAAGAGGTGGCTATGGATGTTGGACGTGCACATTTACCAAGTGGTTTGATGGTTGGATATGGTGGGACGAAATGGGACGATCTCACTTCTTTTGTTGTTGGTTAAGAGACATGAGGGGCAGAGCCATACCACCTAGGGAATACTCCCTGAGGTTGTGGGGGCAAACTCGTCCCTATGGTGGGACTAGCGCGCGAGCAGCGAGAGGAGAGGAGGCGCACCGCGTGGCCAAGTGAGTGGGTGAGATCTAGCGAAGCAGCTTCGGTAAGAATCGGCGAGGTAACTCTAGGGAGCTACCTGGCTAGCACGTCCAAGGTCCGCCGCCGTCATGGGGGCAAACTGTGGCCCCACCGGTGCGCGGACGAGGGCTAGCCACAGCCCCACCGCCGCACGATCGAGGCTGAGGGTGAGCCCCAGCCTCGCTAGTGCGCAAAGCGAGATGAGCCACAACCGCATCAGTGTGCGGGCGAGGGCTAGCCACGGCCCAGTCACCGCTCCGGACAATGGGAGCCCAATCCCTTCCGCGGCGTGGGCGAGAGCAAGCCACAACCCCTAGCCACGAGCTCCATCGGCGACACTAGCCCCGCTCCCATGCTCCCGTTCATCTGCAACTGCAAACCTCCCCTACTACTGGAATGTTCGATGGAGATCATCTGAAACCCGCTCCAAACATTGTTACACTGATCATACACAGAGCAGCGGATGAGCTTGCCGAGTATCTTTCGTTTTCCACTGTTTCGACCGCAGCACTGGGCGTGCAGGCCGTGCAGAGTAGTCATCCGCATGGCGTGCAGAGTCTTGACATGTGTTGTTGATTTCTTTTTCACAAAGAAGAAAAGGGTCTCCTTTTTTTTTTTCTTTTGCAGTCAAAAGAAATAAAAGGGTCTTTCCAGTTTCCACGCGCATGCCGTTTCCAGACATTCGTTTTCGGCATTCGCGCGTCTATATAAAGCCAGGGAAGCCAAACCAAGTCCCTCAAGCCATCCCATATTCCCATATATCCATCCAGCGCTAGCAAACCTAGCATTTGCTATGGCCACCACCATCCTCTGCAACCCAGCCACTCCGGCCATGGAGTCGGCTGCGGACGACCACCAGAGTCGCCGGGAGTACGCCCCCAGCATCTGGGGCGATTTCTTCGTCACCCACCAGCCCTGCACGCAGGAGGAGCTCCAGTGCATGAAGGAAAAAGCACAGGCCACGAAGGAGGAAGTGAGGCAGATGGTGTTGGACGCCTCTGCCTCCGATGACCTCGCAAGGAAGCTAGACCTCATCGACGTGCTCCAGCGGATTGGATTGGATCACCACTACACCAAGGAGATCGATGAGATGCTTCTTGCTATCTACGATGACAAGCATGGAGGTCATCACGACCTCTATGTCACCTCGTTGAGGTTCTACCTGCTCAGGAAGCATGGGTACGCCGTCTCTTCCGGTAAGAAATCTCTTTTTTTTCACGATGTATATCCCTTTACCATTCGTTTCATTTTAATTTGGAGCCAGAAATGAATCATCTAAAGTATACTAGTGCAATTAATCTTGCAGCTCATGATGATTTCATGATGATATATTGTTCATCAACTGCATGTGTGCAGATGTGTTTGTCAAGTTCAGAGATGACCAAGGAAACATTACAAGTGACGATGCCAACATCTTGATGACATTGTACGATGCAGCGCATGTGAGGACTCGTGGGGAGCACATACTTAACAACATAATCACTTTCAACAAGAGAAAACTCCAGTCTCTGCTGATGGAAACAAATTTGGAGCCAGCTCTAGCCGAGGAGGTGCGGGTTACGTTGGAGACTCCTCGATTCAGAAGGGTCGAGAGAGTGGAAGCAAGGCGCTTCATCTCGGTGTACGAGAACAAGGCAGAACGAGACACCACTATACTGGAGTTTGCAAAGCTGGATTACAACATCGTTCAAGTTCTCTACTGCAAGGAATTGAAAGAGCTTACAATGTAAGAAGACAAGGCAACAAGTTAATTTCTAATGGTTGTTATTTTTTCCTGTATGGTATGCTCTGTGCTAATCATATTGCTACATATGTCAATCCATGTAGATGGTGGGAGGATTTCAAGTCACGGACAAATGTGTTGAGATTTGCTCGGGATAGATTGGTGGAGATGTACTTCTGGATGCTGTCGATAGTTTATGAACCTGAATACTTGTATGCACGGATACTGCTTACAAAGCTGATCCTATTCCTGGCATTGTTGGACGACGTCTTTGATAACTACACCAGCTCAGAGGATAGCCACATCTTTGCAACAGCTATGGAAAGGTTGGTTAATCTGTTTTACTGACTGAATTTAAATCACATGGGGTTGTCGAAAATTTACAAGTCATATCTCTCATACTAAATATATAGGTGGGACGTGAAGGCAACTGAACAACTCCCAGAAAACCTGAGGGCATTCTACAGTAATCTGATTCGCAATCTGAATGAGATCATGGAAGAGCTAAAAACTCAGAATAACAATAATGCTGAAGTTGTGAGAAAAGTGGTAAGTTTTTCTCCAAAAGTTCATATACAAACAAAAAACACTAAAGGTTTGTATATATGCATTTTAATATCGATTTTATATACACGGTGTACATTCATGCAGATAATGAATGCTGTCACAAGCTTCCACGCTGAGGTGAAATGGCGTGATGAACGCTACGTACCCAACAACGTGGAGGAGCATCTGCAGATTTCAATGGGAAGCATTACGGCTATGCAAGCAACCAACTTCGTTTTCATTTCACTGGGAAACGTGACTACTAGGGAGGCGCTTGACTGGACTTTCACCTATCCGAAAATTGTCAAAGGTCTTTCGGTTCACGCACGTATTAGTAATGATATCATGTCACATGAGGTATATAATTAACCAACTCTTCCCACATATCACCGAACCCTCTAATTTAAATCTATTCTTAAACACATATGATTCATGTATATATGGTTCATTTTTTTGAAGCGAGAACAAGCTTCGGATCATATGGCTTCCACAGTGCAAACCTGCATGAAGCAGTATGGTGTCACAGTAGAGGAAGCCATCGAAAAGCTCAGAGAAATAGTTGAGGAAGCATGGATGGACATCGTCGAGGGATGTCTTGATCAGGAACATCCCATGGCGCTTCTGGGGAAGGTGGTAACGTTTGCACAATCTTTGGACTTCATGTACAAACGCGAAGATGCATACACCCTCAACTCCAACCTCAAGGATCTTCTGACTTCGCTATTCGTGAAGTTTGTTTGATTGGTAGTAATGCTGCGTGTGGTCAAATGTTAGCGAAGATCAGAGATTTCAATACTATACTCATGATCATAAATAATAATGTTAGTTTCTGGGTGATATGTATTACAAAGCATGTAATGAATAAAATGTTACACCGATGCTACTATAGTTTTCAGATTGATAAAGAAACAATCTTCAGATAAGTGCATCATGCTAATGTAATACTTCCTCAAATGGGATCCGATGATTGCTAATGCGCATACATCTACCACCCCAAACCCAATATGAATCCTATCATATTGGAGGATGCACCCACAGCTCATGCATCTCTTTATCAGAGGAAGGAACGTCCTTCCCTAGTTGGGCTCCTTTAGGGGAGCCACCTGAGACAAGCACTGCCGGATGGGGTGAGGGAGTGACCGGTTTTCCCGGACTGGCGATCCTGGGGCGATCGCAGTGCGTTGGCGGCCGCCCGGCACGGTTGCAGCCGGCACCTTGCCGATGACGCCGTTCCCCCTCCTCGATCTCTCGCCGGGGTTCACACCGGCGCCGCTGATCTCGTCCGAAGATGTACCCTATACTATAGAGGACGTCTCCGTCACGCGAGATCGCCAGCGCGCCCCTCCGTGTCGCGGGAGACTCCGTCCCTCCCTAGTCACATGAGACGCCAGGACTCTATCCATCTTCGCCCGATGCCACGTGATCCAGCCGCTGGCGTACGCATATGTACGCATTTCTGTGCGCGGGCGATCTCTTTAATTCCGTGCATCGATCCATCGTCGGCGGCTGTGACGGGTGATCCATCGAGGCATCGACCTCGTCATCTCCATCGATCCATCGAGGCCCGACGATGGCCGGTGACGAGCAGCGGCTTGGGAGCATGGATCCATGCCCTCCCGCCACCGGATCCGGCGATTTTTGGCCTTGATCCGGCGGTGGGCGGGCGCCGGGCGCCGAGGAGCCTCAGCTCCTGCCGACCACCGCCCTGGTGACGATCGGCTGCATCTTGGCCGGCCACCGGGCGGTGGCGGCGCGCTAGCGGGGGGCTCGGGAACGGCGACGCCCCTGCCCCGGATCCGCCCCGAACGGCGACGCCGGCGCGACGGGCGGTACGGCGGGCTCGTCGCAGATTTCCACCTCGCGAGGCCTCGTGCCGTGGCTGGGCACGACTCGGTCGGCGAGGTCCTCTCCCGCAATGGACGGGAGGGACTCGGTGGGTGGCTGACCCCGGATCTGGACTCGGGGCAGCTGCCCCTCCACCGCCGTCGGCGCCCCCACCCTAACGCGTTGGCAAGAGGGCCCTATTGCAGCAGCGAATGGCGGCGTCTGGGGGTCGCGATTTGACCCCGAGCACCGCCACGCTGCTCCCGTGCAGCCGCAAGCTGGCTTTGACGTCCACATCAAAGGACGCCGTGCTCGGATCACCTGTGGACAGGTTGCCTCGCTGCAGCTGGTGAAGACTCTACTGATCATCTCCGGCATATCGTCGTCTGCAGGTTCGGCTTGGATGTGCTTTTGCAGCAACTTGGATTACGAGTGAAAACCCCGCTTTGGCTGGCTCGGGCCGGCGGCGATGACGAATTCGGCGTCATATTCCCCTTGAGGCGTCGCTGTAATTTCCTTCCTTTTGAAAGCCTTCCTAAGCCCCTGCAGTATGGCATTCGAGACTCAGCTGCGGCGTGAAGAGCAAGCCATGGACGCCCTCTCGTTGATCAAATAGAGGGTCAAAGCATTTATATCGTTTTGCTGTAATGTCCTGGTCGATGTATAAGACTATGACTTTTCTCTCTTTTGTTTTTTCTCTCTTTTTGTAACTTTTGGCTGTGTACATCTCTGGATGTAGAGGCCGGATTTGATATCCATTATCTAAAAAAAAGCTGGGCTCCTTTATGCCATGGTTTGTTATACAACTCAACACAAGACGCAAATCTCGTTGACAATCACTCATCACCAATCGAACCACAAGGCACATATGTTGCCTTGTGTTCGCAATGGTTTAGCACAATTTGCTAACAAAATCATAATAAATGGAGAAGATGTGTAATTCAACTCTCTTCTTAAAGGTTAATCCATTACCAAATATGCGGACAGTTCTATGAAAAGGACTTCCTTTAAACGTATATACTATGAATGTATGATGAACTGCATAGACAAATGCTATAAAACACACTGTTAGATTGTTTGTTTTTTGAAACAATACTGTTAGAGTGTTAGTATAACATAATATAATGACACATCAGCTTGATTCTGCATTTATATACAGCCTATGCCTCATCTGATCTTCTCAGCATCAACAGCGACTGAATCCCCATCCTTGACCTCCTAGCCAGCATCTTGTCCACGAGCGTGTCCTCCAACAGCCTCATGATGGCCCTCTTCAGCAGCCTCAGTCCATAGCTTGTGTCGAAGCCTTCCTCGAGAACACTTGGTTGATTCTAACCATCTATGTTTTGCTTGTGTGATGAGTCACTATCAACATGTCAACATTTTCTTTCTATTTCCATTTTCTTTCTACTTTAGTTACCCTTACCCGGCACATACGATTGTGTCGGACGACACAATCTCTCGTCTTGAGTTGTGCGGGTGTTGAGCTCGAGACGGTGGCTGGCGGTGAGGTGACAACTAACGAGGGCGTGCGTTCGATGGACTGGAGCGGTGAAGTGCAGGCGTGAGGCTTGGATTGAGGGACGGATCACCGGATGGTTAGCCGTGGTGGCTAACACTTGGGACATCAAGAAGTGTGTGGGCGCATGGAGTGATCGTGTCGATTGAGTCAGGACGACGGACATGCAAGTCGAGCTGGCGGCTCAAAAGACTTAGTGTGTCGGGCAGTCAAGGACGGCGGTGACACGTGTCGGAACGCGGGGATGCATCACGCGATGACGCTACTGTGGGCCCGATTTGGGCCTCAAAACCATCGTGGTCAGTTTCATGAGTTTGGGCCTCAAAACCCGGCCGAGGTTCCGATGACGGGAAGGATGGCATGTGGCGGCATCGGGTAGTTTGCGTCGAAGTGAAGCCACGAGTGAGAGGCGCGGTGGCCGTCGAATGAGATTTCCTCCGAGTCAAACCACTATGCTCTTGGTTATGTGGTGTGGCTCTTGTATCCCGAGGGGTAGGTCGGTCATTTGGACCGGGACTATATATAGAGATGACAACCCTCCCCCTTTTCTCCGTCTCTTCATTTTGCAATTCATCCTTTAGGATTTTCTCCACCTCATTAGTTGCTCTGCTTTTGTGGTGTCAAACATTTATGAAATTTTAACCCTAGCTTCTAGACACCAAGGGAATGTATCCACAAAATTTCAGCTCAAAAACGAAAGTTGTAATACTAGACCTGTCGGAACATAAATTTGCTCAAATCTTGATCAAATCGAATCCAATTGCCACCAAATTTTTTACCAGTGGTCTCGGGGCAGTGGAGACATTATAACTTGAAAATCATCTCACTTCGCCAAGTAAATCAATGGGAATTTCAGATCGCGTTTCAAAAACGAGGAACATGAACCCTAGCCACAAAATTGCTTGGATATTTGAGCACGTGAGAAATCAGGTGATTTCCATTGGTAGATTTAATCATGTCATGTCATAGCTTGATCTAAAGCAAAGAGAATGACTCAAAACAGTATCAAATCGAAGAAATTGAACCGAGAAAGGGGAGGGGAAAATAGAGACTAAAATGAACTCAAGAACACATGACAAATCAATCTCGATCCAAAAGGCCGGAGGGCATGAGCACACTAAGGGGTGTTGTTCCTACGAACAAATTCACACAAAATGTCCGATATTCAAACCTTTGAGTTTTGGGTTGAATTCTATGATTTATCTTCCATGGTCGCTCTGTGCACTGTCTTGTGCTGTTTTTGATCGATCTTGTGTACACTTGCTTCCATCTCTCCCTGGCAAGTCTCGTGAGCATCAAATACGTCGCGTTTAGCATCTTGCTACCGGTTAGCATTGTGTTACTCGTCTCTTGGAGAGATCTTTGGTTCTTGGGGTTGTAAAGTATGGAGTTATCAAAAGTTCAAAGAATTTTTGGGACTCCTATTCAAACCCCTCCCTTCTCCCCCCCCATCACATTTCCAGTCCTTGATTCCTCGACCCACGTGGTCTCTGAATCTTTCTGTCACTTGTAGCTTGATTCTCTTCTCCCTGGGGCAGCTACGTCTATTAATTGTTGGAGGTCAAAACTATAATTAACAAATGTACCATTATTGTCATTGCGGTTGGTGGACTCAAAATTGTGATCTTGGTTCGACATCCCTAGAGCAACAACACTCGATTGCTTCAGCAGGAGCTGAGGGACTTGTTCCACAACTTTGTCGCCCTTGCACAGACTGTATTCCGTGGATCACAATCTTGAGTCACCAACCACGACGTTCTAGGCACCAAATATGCTTTAGGCCACATGGCTGCCAAGATTCCTAACCAACTTGGAGGCTAAGACAACTACTAAATATAGTAAAAATAAATTGCATAAAATAAGATACATTAGCAGTAGTGTCACAGCCCAGATGGGCCACGCTGGCACAGGCCCAAAGGGCAGGTCGCACACGCCAGCAGCCTGGCCGCCACTGCCACTGTCGTCATCCAATCCTTGCCAAAACAAATACTAGGGAATAAATATTTAGGAAAGAAATAGATTGCTTTGTGAAGAGGTATTCCGATCTATAAGGAAACCTCGTAGATATTTCTCAGTGTGCAAGTCTCCCTCGGATTATAAATACAAGGGGCATGTAATCAGTTAGATCTCAATCTGAAAAATTAAAGGGGTAACACCCGAAAGCTTCTGTCTCCGGCTCTCTCTCCCCCGCCGTGCACCAGCGCCACTGCCGCCACGCTTCCCTAGCCATGTGTTGTGTCGCCGCCGCCCCCTCGAAGGTGGCTGTGACAGCTGGTATCCGGAGACCAGTCCGATCCTCCCATGGCGCCGCCATCGATTCGATGGCTGCTCCGTTGCCATCCTACTAGGAGATGATCATCGAGGCACTCTGCGCGATCAGATTTGAGGACAACTCCGACAAGGCTGCGATCAGTGAGCTTGTCCTCCTCCAGAACAACTACCTCCCTCATCGACGACGAAGGCGACACCCCTACGGGCGACCCTAACCTCGACTACATCCTCGATCATGCCTCTAGCATGGGCGCAACCGACGAAAATGGTGCTCCCACGGGGGCCGCAGATGTCGCCCCCTCCTCGATCATCGACGCTACAAGCAACAAGAACACCTACCCCAAGGACATCCCCGTTGTCGCAGCTTTCGATCAGATCAGTTTCAGAGGCCACCATCGATGTCCACCACCGCTCGACGAAAAGCCTACCCAACTAGGCCAACATCGTGAGAACCTAGCAACGGTCCAGATAACTTCCTACAACACCAGCAATGTCATCTCCGAGATCAAGAACATCGGGAACACCAACATCACTATGTGTAACACAACGGCGCCACTTCGATGTCGACATCGATGTCGCTAACCTCGACATCCGGACAACACCGGGCGCCACGAACAACAACGACGTCAACACCTTCGTAGCTCGGGACATCACATGCTCCACAGTCACCAGGCAAGTCCATCCCAACCAACAAGGAGCTTCTACCTTTACCATTAATGCAGCAACGACGTTGCCCGACGCCGACACCGCCAACCACGACGTCCCGAAGGCCAACATCTCCGAGGGCACCACCAAGCGACAACGACGCCGCCCATATGGGCGCCGCCAAAGAAGAGGACAATGACACCTACCGGGCGCCACTTGGCGACATGGTCATCCACTCACCAAACCCCGATGACAAGATCAATCTGCTTCATTTGCCGGAAGTTCCTCCAACACCCATGATGGCAGAGAACGTCGACAAGCGAGCTGTGGATCCTATTGCGGCTTCGACATCGGTAGGTGCATCATCGGTGTTGAGTTGGGGGATCTCAACGCTGAGTGGATGTCACACCCTAAAATTGTATTTTAGGATGTGATGTAGAAAACACTATATAACAACAAATGATTTTATTATTTCCTAAAATTTATAAACTTTAGTTAAGTTGCTAATATTCTAGATAGTAGAAAATGTGAGTTTCTAAAATTTTTACAATTTAATTTAATGGTTTGTTGCATTCATGCCTTTGCATAGTGTTTATGTATGGAAAATGAATTTCATTTTTCAAAATACGCTTAGGGTTTGATCTCACCTTGATCTCCCCAAATACCAAACCATTATCTAAAACTCCAATCATGTCATTTGTTGACATCCTACTGCTGACTCACTTTCTCTTTTCATAATGAATAGTAGCCCAAATTGTCTCTTTTCTGCTAATGAGCTTAGACCTCTCTCTTCCTCTTGCTGTGGCCCAAACTGAACCAGCGCAAGCCACCCATCCTTTGTTTTCTATTCCCTTTTCACATGGTGCAGCTCTCTCTTCTTGATGACTCCATCAATTGTTGTATTTTCTCAATTGCATGTAACTACAGCTGTGACTCTCTTGGTGTCTTTTCCTCACGCAAAAATAGCAAACATATAATGTGTACTCTCTTAATTCTCAGGCGTCACCTCCTTTATATGTCTCTCTTAATCTTCTCCTTAATTCTCTCCTAACAGCACCATTTTATACTCCATTATTAGTTCCTCTTCATATCTTGCATGCACAAAACATATATTCCTCACTCTTATACGTACAATCAAATGAGTACCTTATGCTCTCCATTCCTCTCATGCAAAGAACTGCAGCACTAAATCACTTGACACACCTCTCTTATGTGTGCACCTTTACTCCATCCTTTTGATAGCATGCATGATGAAGCAACAATAGCAGCCCACCTCTCTTCTCTCTATGCCCCATTGTCCTATTCCCTACATGCAAAGATAATTGCAGCAACTAAATCTCCCTCCCTTAATTCCCTAGTCGACATCTACCTCCCATTGTCCCTCTCTCATGCAAAAATAACAGCCACACATAATAGTAGACCTATGTCCCTCTTAATCTCCCCATTTTATTTTGTGTAGTTACTCAATTGAAGAGCATGACCAGCATGGCCGGCCTCCCAATTCCTCTTCTGCTCTCACGCCTCTCTACTCCTCATGCAGAAATAGATGAACCAATTCCTTCCTCTCTTTACTTTCTAGACCACATTTAATCTATGGGTTCCTCTCATCTTGAATTGCATCAAGGCATGAAGAAAACATGAGCCATATATTCTCTCCTCCCTCTATCCATCACGCACCACCAGATGGCATATCTTCTCTCCCTCTTCTAAAAATAACAGCAGCCCATAATGCTTCCTTGTTTTCCTTTAGATCCTCTCTTTATTCTCATTCACCACACTCTCTAACTGCAGGTGTGAATGGCTAATGAAACCAGCATGCACCTTCTCTTCTCTCCCTGCAGAACAGATGCGCCTCCTCCCCTCCTCATGTCTCGCTCTCTCCTTCTTCTTCTTTGCTCGACCAAAACAGCAGCAACAGCTCCTCATTTCCTCCACCATGGACACCCCCTTCTTCTTCCCTTCATCCCTCACCACTTTCTCAACCAAAAAGCAGAGGTCCTACAGCTAATG
Source organism: Hyparrhenia diplandra (assembly GCA_015847255.1). NCBI lineage: Eukaryota > Viridiplantae > Streptophyta > Magnoliopsida > Poales > Poaceae > Hyparrhenia > Hyparrhenia diplandra. Next base: position 1,297,559 of record JADLZK010006897.1, read on the forward strand.
GTTCTGTTTTGCTGCTGCACATCTATCCCCATCACCGAAATCTTGGAATTCTTCGCATCATGCTGCAGTAAGGGTCATGAACTTCGCTGTTCTTTACTATGCAACTCATATTCACCCTCCCCTCTCTGTTGTGACGCCACAAGGCAACATCATGGTGATGCAGCACTTCATGGAGATCATCCCGATGTATCTTGCCGTCTCCCTGATCCTGCAGCAACACCATGCTGAATTTCGTTGCCGCCGCTGTACAGATCATGGTGAGGACGCCCTTACCAATTCCCCTCTGACCTTGCTGCTCAACTCCCACTCATCCATCGCTTTGATCTCTTGTGTGGTGTAGATCATCTCTAAAATGGAATTGGCGTTGTCTTGTTGATCGCAGGCCCGATCGTGTCACCGTCGTCGATGTCGGCTGGCATCACCCTCATCTCCATATGCTTCCAACCATGACGTGAGGCCCTTTTCTCTTTATAAAACCTGTATACATGTCCCCTGTTGTAAATCATGAATTATCAATCAAGTTTAATCAAGTTTTGGCGAGGTTTGCAAGTGATATGCTCTGCTGTCCCTGCGTCCAGCCATGCTTCTGTTGACGGCAACAACGTTCCTTGTTCATCCTTTGAATTCTGAGTCTAATCCTTTGGCAAGAACACAAATTATATACCTGCACACACCTATGAGAAATCTCGTGTCTATAGCATCCCAGATCAAATAGATATCGCCCATTTTGTGATCGTTGTCCCTGCTGCCCTGCAGCAGAGTTCCTGCCGGTTGGCATTCGCGTTCCCAGTGATCCCTGCCTCTGTTCATTGAGCCCATTTATCCTGATGAAGATATTGAAGTTGAACATGTCAAGACAAATCAGTTTAGCCAAACAATCCAAAATGAAAGAGATATCATCTTTTTTTGTGACTGCTGTCCCGACTGCCTCGCAGCTGCGCTGCTGCTGGTTGGCAAGCGTGTTCCCAAAAATCCGTTAATCCATTCATCAAACCCTTTTACCACAGTGTGTATAACATCCTTGCACATGCCTCTGTAATGTGTCTTGGTCATATGAGTTCAAATTCCAGAGATATCATCGTCTTTGTATTCACTGCTCTGCTGCCTTGGCTGTTGTATCGCTCTGCATTGCGTTGGCGTTCCCGCTAATCCGGTGCTGAAATCACCAAGCCATTGAATGTACATGTTCACTATATATCTGCACATGATTCCACAAATTGATTCATATATGCAATAAACAATGGTCGAGATATCGAGGCCATAGTAACTGCTATCCCTGCTGTGCAAACAGCAACTACCCTGTTTTTCTATTGTGTTTCCCAGCTAACCATTGATCAAAATATCACTTGTTCATTTGCCACAACATGCTCCATACATGTACCTATCTTCCAAGTTAGCATGTATCCATCATGTTTATTTTATTCCTTGCATTTATCAAATCTTCTAGCTTCTACCTTCGATCTTTCATGTCTTTCAACCAAAGCTTTGTTAAGTTGTTTTTTGCGCTCAACGATCATAGCTACAATAAGCCCTACGTGTTTTAAACCTTTATGTCTTGTTTTATATATATTGATTGATGTATTGTTTCTAGGTTTGTCTATGATGGTTGTGATGATTGTTGCGATCGTTAGAAGAGGCTATACAAGGATGACCCGAAGAAAAGTCGGACATGTTTGAGCACTATTTGAGGCAAGTATAGTTTGGGATCTACTAGCTTAAGTTCATGATCATGTGACCAATTTAATGTTTATGCCATGAAACATAAAACATGACTTTTATCAACATATGAAATTATGCGCAAATGTAACATCCGGGACTTACAATACAACCATGAGTGCTACATGGCACCGGCTTTGGTCAAGTATGAGGACCTTTTCTAGCTTGTTAGTGGTTGCGAAAGGCGCAAAAGGGGTGTGCCTTGGGGTGTATAGCGGCACCCCTACTTGGTGCGCGTGATTACGGCGACTACATGTGCCTCTCGAGGGTTGCACCTATACACACTTGCCACGGAAACCTAGCGGCCACTAACTTGTTAGGCTAACCTTTGAAAGGCTTCGTAGTGAACCCCCGCCGACCTTCCTTGGAAAGAGGGTTAAGAGACTAGCTACCTCGGGCAAAAGGGTAAATCACGGCTCATGGTAAAAGTGTACACCTCTCTTGCAGAGTTTATCAAACTAGTATACTAGCCTTGCTCAAGGATACGAGCAGCCTTGGACCTTTGCACTAAGATGATGACTAATGTTGCTAAGATTATGGTTTATCGTTTTATGCTTTACATTATTTAAGTTACACGATCATGATCATGGGTAGTTCTTGCCTTGCTATATTTCTTGAGTTTGACATGAACTCACTCTTGCTATTTCCCCCACCCCGGTCTAGTTAGCAAAAGCTCCATAGAAGATGGATGAAGGCGCTGAGGATACTAATCGGAGTGCTTGGCATACGGAGCCCCAAATCAACCGCGTCACTGACAAGAATGAAGCCCAAGAAGTTTAGCAACCGTTCCGCGTTACTCGATAAGTTGTAAGTGTTAATTTAGTTATGTTTATGACATAAAGCATTGTTTTCGATATTTATCGTTACGTGTTGTATGTGTGGACTTCGGGCACACATATGACGAGTCCGGTCTTCTTTGGAAAACCGGCGTGATGATGGACCTCCGCTCAAAGATTGCCCCGAGGGAGATTGTGCAGGTAATGGATCTTGGGACGAGGAGGAATAATAATAATTGTCCATAAATGGAATTCACCAACCTCTTTCTTGGGGAGGACTCCTCCCTATTTATAGTTTTACAATTCTTTGGGGATACAAGATTACAAATCTGCCCTCCAATATTCTGGCATATTCCCCTACTCTTAAAACACCGGGCGGGCTCATCGGCGTGCTTTGTACACTCCGCACCGCCCTCTCGGCTGGGCCCGTCTTGCTGGTTCTACGGTCCCGCGATCGGGGGACCTCCGCGGCCTCCGTTCCATGAAGGCTTGGGCCTGCGTGGTCACGACTCCTCGATTAGCTCCGCCCGGTGCGGGAAAGAGTGGGCGGAGCTGGGGATCTCCACGACCTCCCTTTCGGCTGGGAGGACTCGACCCGCGCGGGGCGTAGTCAGGCGGAGGCGGGGACCTCCGCTGTACATTAGCGAGCTCCTTGGTCGCCCGCTTCACGAAAGGGAATATCAACATAAAGCGATGTCGGCGTAGATCTCCGCGACCTCCGCGGCGTGTTTTCTCTGCGCGATCACCTCATTTTCGTGCCACTAGGATCCGTATCCCAACAGTTCCCCCTCGAGGGCGAAAGGTCCTGGCGGGGCGTGCCTTCGCACTCAACGGTTTGCGGTTTTAGCGGAGGTGTTGAGGTCCCTTCCCCACAGGGCGGTTTCGCGAGGACCTTCAGCGGTGGGAAGTTTGGCGTCGGGTGCGCCTTGGAGAAAAGGAAGCGCCCCTCGAGGCCGAGGTGACCGTTTTTTCTGCCCGTTGGTCGCGGCGGTGCGTCTTGGGATCGCGAAGGGTCGTGGGGGCGGCTATAAAAGCGCCCCCCACGGGTGGAGGGTTACCCCCGCCATCGCTTTCACTATCGTTTGCTTTTCGCCTCTTTGTGTGTCCTTGCTTTGTGACTCCCCCGCATCCACTTGCCTCCGCTTGCTTTAGTGGCTCGCTTAGTTGTATCGCGCTTGTTCGGTTAGCGTAGGGGCGCCGTCGTGAGTTGTTTGGGCGGGACGCGGAGCTCCTTCGTATTGCTCGAGTCAATTTGCTCGTCTCTACGAGGAGTGTATGCTAGACGCCACCGTGCTCAAGACTTGGAAGACACTCTCTCCGACGCCGAGGCGTCGGGTTAGCTATCTCATGGCGCGAAGATGTCGATGCTACGTATGAGATGGGTCCGTCGAAGATGACCCGGGGGATGCTTGATGAGCTCCGTCAAAAGGGTTTCATTGGTGCCAATTGTGAGGTGAAGCTTCCTCGAGGGGAGAGGCGGCCCGAGCTGCGGAAGCATGAAGCGATGGAGGATCGTTTTCAAGGATTTCTTCACACCCGGGCCTCCGCTTTTCTTGCGCCGTTCTCGTTCAAGACGTGGTCGTGGAGTCCCGACGTCCAAATTCATCGGCCACCCCACGGCGTTTCTTGCCTTGTCAAAGTTTGTGTGGGCCTGTGAATCCGGCGGTGGGGAGGGGAGACCAATACCTTCGTCGGCTTTTATGAGCTTCATAAGCAACGAAGTCGAGAAGATGCCGGAAGGGAGCGAGAAGAATTTGCGGTTCGGGTGTTGCACATTCGGCCAGCGCCGCCACCAGGATGCAGGGAGAGGGGCGGAGATCTCCTACGCCCCGGAAGAACAAGTGGGAGCCGGGTGGATGGATTCTTGGTTTTATGCTAAGTCTGCCGGGACGGAGAGGACGGTTTGACGGTGTTGGCGTGAGTCGTTATCCGTTCACGTCGAGGCTTATTACTGTCGACATCGTCGCGCCGGATCCTAATGATAAGGATTCGAGAAGCGCGAGAAGAGTCGCGGCTTTCCTCTGGCGTGCCGCTACTCGGTGGCCGTGATTTGGTGGAGGAGATTTGTCGCGGCGAAGTATTCACCCTTGAAGCGCCATAAGGATCTGTTGAAGTGGAGAGGGTTAATCTCCTCGTCTTCGGGGACGCGGAGATGGTTCCGCATCCGCGCCTTGGCGTCCAGCTACGGAAGGTATTAGCACGGATGCCTTCGTTATGATGGTGGAGATGGAGGCCCAGGAGATATTGGGCCCCATTACAACAAAAGAGTTTTTTGGCAGGAGGTCTCGGGCGGGGACCATGCCCCGTCTGAACCGCATTTTCGAGGAGATGGGGGTCATATATGGCAACCATAAGGTTCCTGGCAAGGTTCTGGCGGACATCAAGCGAGCGAGGCCGAGGGAGGCCGCTAAAGCCGGGTGAGATGGCGGCCTCGCGGGGCGCCTCGCCCGGTGAGAAGAGAAGGCGCCTCCCTTGACACGCGGAGAAGAGCAAGAAGAAACGGACGGAGGAGGGGACCTCCTCCCGTGTTGCTGCAGCCTCGGCCGATTGCGATGGTGAAGGAGGAGGCTAAAAAGAAGAAAAAACACTGGCCCAAAATCCGGGCGAAGCAAGTTGTGCGGAGGGGTACTCCTCGAAGCCTGCGGGCCGCTGAAACGGTTGGTCTTTGTTGACACCGCCCGCTCCTGCGCCGCTTATCAACGCGGAGGTTCTTGTTGGCGGAGGTGGGGTTGGCTTTGTTTTGCTGGAGGAGCCCGTCTCCCCGACCGTTGCCGCCTGCAAGAAGGCGTTTGACGGCGGGGCTTCATCGGTGTTGTCGAAGGTCATGGGCGATCCCTTGATGGCTTCCCGGCCGCTCGAGTGGTAGCTCCGCCCGACTCGCGAGGGTGAGGTTCATGGGCGGAGCCGATCCGCGATTTAAGTCGGGAGGGGAGGCTTACGAGCGGGTGGTAGTGCAGTTGATTCTCGCCTTTGAAGATTCGTTTGTGCTTCGGCTGGCGTTAGCATCACTTACCCCCGGATGCAGGAGCTTCGCACCACGCATCGTGCCTCCAAGGTTATTGATATGAAGGCCGAGAGCTCTGGGGCGCGGGTGGAGAAGGCTGCGGAGATGCTTGAGGTGTTGCGCGCTAATGCTGCCTCGGCTCGCGGCGTTGTCGGAGGTTAGTTTGATGGGCACATATTTTGCTTGCACTTTTATGTTTGGTTTTCTCGGCGAAAAAAAAAAAAAGATGTTGGTGTTGTTTGTCTTGGTTCGTGTCTGAAAGCGGACTTGCTTATTCTTCCGATTAGACACTATTTGTAAATATTTTTCGAGAGGGGGACGTGTATGATGTCTTCAACAAGGCTATAGACGTAGTCTTTCGGTGCGGAAATGTTCTCTTTTTGCGCTACGCTTTTTCTTCTTGATTTGCTAGCGAAGGTTTAACAGGTGTGTTTTTGGCAGATGACCACCGGTCGAGAGTGTGTTCGCGCTAAGGTTCACCAAGAACTTGTGGCGTAGCGACAAGATTCTCGCAAGATTTGAAGGCGAAGGTCTCCGCTGGCTGGAGGAGAAGGCGTCTCTGGAGAATTTGGTTTCAGGTTGAGCAAATCTCAAGTTAAAACAATTGCATTTAAAAGCTCGAGAGAAATTAAGCTTGAAAGGTAGGTACTTGAAAGGAATTACGACGGAGCAACTATTCATCATCTCCAAGGCTCATGATTATCTTGAGTTTATTTTATTCTCACACTCTAATTAAGACTCTTTAATAAAGACTAGATAGACTCTTTTTATTTCGTTTCCTTAGTTATGCATCTTTTTATTTCTTTCTAATAAAGCAAACAAATCTAGCTAAAATTAAATAAGGTATAAGAATACTTATTCGATACATGGGGGTTGCACTCCCCAATTTGGATGTTGACATAGTCTTCAATGTTCTTGATGGTTGGAAGTAGAGGTAGATAGTGATGGTGGCCGATTGATCTTCTTTAATGCTAGACACCATGTGTGTCATGTCTCTCTTCCTTGAGATCCTGCTGAACTCAAAATAGACAACAAAGCTAGTGGAACTTGATTAAGCGTTAGGGGTTATTATCCACGTTGCTTCTTGTTGCCAAAGATTAAGATATTCCTTTTAAGACAGTAGTTTAGAAGCATAAATATTTTGGATTTTCTATGCACAATAAAGAATGATGATGCATGCATATTTATTTTATTTTTATGCCACCACAAGTAAATATCCTTGTGAGTTGTTACACACCACAAAAATTACTCACATGGGGTTTAGAGTTTTTCATGTCTATGCAACAAACAAATATTTATTTTCTTTTCTAATGCAAGGCTAGTAATATAAATATGCTAAAGGAAAATGATTATGCAATGCAAGGAAATAAATATAGATAACTACCAATCTTACCTTTTCGGGCGAGGATTCAGTGTTGTAAGTCTTCCGAACAAGACTTCTTACCTTGTCGTTTCCTTGCATGTAGTATATCGATCTTAACGGTTGTGCTCCTTGAGATCGTGAAGAACGGTGTCACCCATGTTCTTTGCCTTATGAGTTGCAAAGTGAAGCATTGATGTAGGCAGCGGTCTTGTTTAGTGTGCATGCTTGCAAGACATTCACTTGTTGAATTTTGGAGAGACTGATAGGCTTCTCCACCTTTCTTCGCTCAAAGTGTGTCCCGCTTGCAAAGTCAAGGTAGAGATCAAGTGCATGGGCTGTTGATGGGAAAACACCAAATGAACCAAAACTTCATTTATTCTTCTCTAACCATAGGCACAACAAACAAGATAGAGTTGATTTATTATATGCTTTTATTAAACCTATCTTGAGTGACAAGATCGTAAGATTGAGCATGATTGTTTATGGTTAAAACTTCCTAACAGATTGAATCAAGCTCGTTGACTCTTGGAAGAGTTTTCTTATTAAAACATCACAAGCATGATTATGATTCTTCCAAGGCATTGTGATCAACATTACGGATTATAAGATTAGGACTACGAGATCAAGAGAGTGATGATAGGAACAACTAAAGAAATAAAACATATTGAGCTAATGAAGTTAGATCAAGCAAGGATGATACTCTAACATGTTTTATTCTTTTATTTATGAACAAGCCATAATTGAGGTAAAGCTTAATTAATGACAACTTACCTCAAGATGTTACCTTATTATTGGAATGTGACAAAGATCGTAACACCTTGTGATGGTTCTTTTCTTTTGCTTTCGAAGCTTTTCTTCTTTGGCCTTTTTGTGTATCATGTTCCTCACTTGTCTCTTTTATTGTATCGTCCTTTCTTTCTTGTTCTTCAAATTGTGCTAGAACCTTTTATCTCCTCTCGATAGTTTTAGCCCTGCAATTTTAGTTGACAACACATACCCCGAAGGAATATACAAGTAATTGTAAACAAGGGTAGAATTGTCACGGAGCTCAAAGTTGCTTCTATGCTAGAAAGAGTTTTGATTAAAAATTTTAATTAGCATATGTTTACTATTACTTTTTCTCTAGTGGGAAATTTTATTATATCTTAAGTTTGATTTTAATGTAAGACATTTATTAACCAATCAAACTTAGAGAGACAAAGTAATAGTGAGTAAGGAGATTGCAAACCAAGCATGTCGAGAGTGACGGAAGCTTGAGTAGAGGAGGAGTAATGTGGGATGATCTTTAGAGGAGTCGACCTTCCTCCCCATGCTCGAGCCTTCCCTGGTCACTTGACACTTTTAAGTGTGAATGCTGAACCGTCTCTAATCGTGTATTGCAATCACCATGTCCTTAGACGTTGTTCATCCTTTGTTCCTACAAGGTTAGTGACCAAGAATACCCGAAGGGAACTTATCCTAGGAACATGTTTTTTGTTGTTTTATTATTATTATATATATATATTTTAGAACATAAGACAAGAGTTGTATCCAAATATGAGATTTATATTCACTTACATGTCTTTGATGTTCTTGTAGCCTGTTGCTTTGTCCATCCACTTCTTTTGAGTAATTACGTTTCTAGATCGTGTTGTATGAAACTCTTCTTTATTGAATGGACATAGCACGGATCCTTTCCTATAAAATATTAGTGGACACATACCCGAGGAAATACTGGCATGATTGAAGCGGGGTTGTTGTCCAAAATTATAGTAAAGATCTCATCTATGCTAACGAAAAGATGGTTATTTGACTATTAAGAAGTACAGATTTTATTTATTCATGTCTTATAATACTTTTTTTTATGGCTGCACTCTAGCATGTGGATCAAGGCAAAGGTAACTTGTAGCAAAAAGAGAGCGAATGATTTGATACTTACAATTCTTCCATCAATGATGAATGAGCCGTGTCTTTTTGCACAAGGTTGGAGTTCATCATATGCCTTGCTTCATCTACGATCCGAGTTCATCTCTTGACTTACCCGAATTGGATTTGAAAGTTTTTCTACAGGAGTTAGTCCAACACAATAACCAATGTCTATGCAAGCAATTCTTAGTTCAACAACCAAACTAGACTCCATGTCTAATTTAATTAAGGAAGGCTATTTAACCTAAGCACCACGCTTTTAATTTAAAAGCCAATGGAAGTATGTCGAGTACTTCCAAACCAATGCATACCATATAGCAGATAAAGGTAGCATTAAAGCACTATAGAGATTTAATCAAATAGAGATAAAAGAGCATGATCATGATGAGGATTTTTTTTTTTTTTTCTTTTAGATGCAAACCGTATGGATATATGCAAAGAACTAAACATGCAATGGATCTACTATGAGAAAACATAAACTAAGTGGAGTGAATGCATGAGTTGATCAAGGGACATGCAATGCAATGTAAGAAATTAAATGTTAACTACTCAATCAATTTATAGTCCATGAGTAAGACTATCTCACCTTTATTGATCATACTTACCACAATGTGCAACTTCTATGTACGTCACTTGAGATGTGTTCATTGAATTCTTGTGACGGCAACTTCTTCTTCAATCTATACATGGTTAGAATAATATATATTTAAATACATACCTTGAGATAGCAGGGTTCCAATGTTGATGAATCTTGATTGATCGGGCACCCACGGGTTCTTCAATCTTTCTTCTTTTCTTCTCTTGTGGAATCTTGTCGGAAAGTCGCAAGCGACATCTTTTTGTCCTGTCTATTCCACAACTCAATGTAACAAAGGGTAATCCTACTAAAGCTAGTGATATACTAAATTAGCGCACATCATGATCATTATCGAATCTTTAGGCCAATTGCTTCCCCAAGCAATGGCACCAAAAAGCTTGTTGGCATTTGTTAAGTGCTAAAAGAATATGAAGGATTCTCGCAAGTTTACGTAACACCTACCATTGTAGCTTTTCCCTAGGATGAGTATTCTAGAGTATCGTATCCACAGGGAAGCTTTGGCTAAAGATTTCTAATAAGTCACAATCATGTATCCACTGACTTAGCAAATCACTAGACTATAGTGAGGAGGTAATTGTTAAAGGAAAAGTAAATATCAAAGCATAAAATAATAATCTACCTAAGATGTCAAAGAATAACTAAACTAAACAAGAGGTCAAAGAGAGAGATTAAGGTTCCTGGGTACTTCTCTATTACTTAGGTTCTATGATAGCCATCATACCATAACACTTCGGGACATCGTAACGCTAGCCACGTAAAGAGATGAGAAGGGGGGCTAGGAAGCTCCGACTACGGTCCTACAAACACCAACCCGAACGTGGTGGAATACGCCGACCATCGTGGCCGCTGTCACCACCAGGGCTACCACAAACTATCCGTGGGGTTGGGTGCAATCTCGGGTAACCTATAGCCTAGACACCAAGTCTATACTATAAATTACTACTCTAGCTACCATGAATAACTAGAGTCCTCAATACGAGCCGGAGATCCCATGCAATAGCATAACAACTATACTTAACCATATATGTAAAACATGGAAGTAAAAAGAGAAGATAAATATGTAAATCATAAGTCTTGTAGAGAAGATACAAAGGCATACCATACTCACGAAGACATCTCCAGAATATGAGCATAGCTCCACTCTCTTTTACTCTTGATTAGATCTAAGTTAGATCTAATCTAGTTCTAATTACATGGCTAATCTATCTCTAATTACATGACTAATCTTCTTCTAATCTACTTCTAATTCACTAATCCCAGAGAGAGGTTATCCTTACATTGCGACACCTCTACAAACCGAGAGATAATGAATAGAATGAGATAGATTGAATTAGGGTTCATCCTTGGGGTCAGGGGTCTTCTTTATACAACCTCAATGTCGATGGTAAACCGCCATAGAAAGTTGAAACGGTTTGGGCTCGAACTCGGCGGCCGTGAAAAGGCCTGGCGGCCGCCAGGCCCACATGGAATTATGGGTTCATATTTTGTGGGTGCGTTGGTCTCGTCGATAGCTTCGTAATGACTGGTATTTTGCAGGAAACGGAGTCCGTATGAGAAAGTTATGACCGTTTTAGTGAACTCTACTCTCGAATCGATATCTTTTGATTACGGACTCGAGTATAGCAAACAATATATCCGTTTCGATCGTCTCGACGAGCTCTTTACAATGGTGCTATCTTGGAATATGTTTGTAACATGTTTATGCTTCATATGTCCTGCAATCTCTAGGCTTTTCCTGTTTAGTCCCTGAAAATATATAAATCACCAAAACTTGTGGAACTATGTTAGTAAAACCCCTAGTCTATGTGATTATTCATTTTATGCCCTTATTTCATGTTTAGTTGACTAGTAATATTATGCTATAACAGGTGTCAACATTGGGTGGGACCTCCGCTAGGGCGACTTCAGGTGTCTATTTTGTGCCCACCGTCGGAGGTTGACTGGATGAAGGAGGCCTATGGCGGTCTGCTGGCTGCACGAGAGGACGCGTCAACGCTAGCGGAGGCTCCCTTGTGCATGTGGCGTGAAGCTATTGCCTTGCGTGGTGGTGTAGCTCATCTCCTCTGTCTTGCTGTGTCTGTGCTACCACTGTACCATCTTCTGCAAAGATGCTTGTAGCTTCGACAGTACAATGTCGAGCACCTGTGTGATTTACAATCATAATAAAAAATAGAAGTGCTTGAGATATATTGACACTTTTGTGTTCACTATCCTTGTTGCCTTTGTTGGCGGAGGTGTTCTTCGATGCCCGAATTGGATGTGTCTTTTTTCACTTTTTTTTGTTTTTGACACATCTTGTTGTGCCACCTCGATGCCTACGCTTCGGGTAGGACTTTTGTCGAGGATTTTTTTTTTGAGACCGTTTTGTTGGTCTTCGGAGCTCATTTTAGGTTAGAACCTCCACGTTCTATCCGTAAAATGTCCTCCCAAGCACATTTTCACTTTTGACCAATTACGCGGATCGCGCCGCTAGTCACTTTCGACTTTTTGCTTTTCTTTCTCGCTTTGGGGAAGTTTCCTCTTTATATTTTAGAGGATTTTACATTAGTCTCGCCCGTTAAAAACCTCACCTCCGCTAGGAGTTCCCCCCGTGAGGAAAAGAGTACGAGACCTTGATTCAAAAGCTGTAAAATCTACTGCTACTTGCGAGAAGGTAAATTAGTATCCATCCTCTGCTTATATTTCGCAGGGGACGGCTTTTACACATAGTACTTGTGGAGGTTGTCCACATTCCACGTGTGATCGGAGGTGTTGCCTTCCCCGTCTCGCAAAGGAAGGCTCCCTGCCTTGTGGTTTCTTTTGCGATGTAAGGACCATCCCACTTTGCTTGCAGTTTTCCTATGGTTGAGGCATTCGGTTTTCTTCCTCGAGTACTAGGTCTCCGTCCTCGATGTTCTTCTTGCGGACTTTATTGTCCCTCCATTTTTTGGTCTCCGCTTGGTATTTTCAGTATGTTCTTCACGGCTTCCAACCTTGTGTGTTCCAAGGCGTTCCTTTGGCGTATTCTTCATCTTTCGCGGTTTTTTTTTGTCTCATGACGCGGAGGCTTTCGTGTGTTTGGTTCCTCGGGAGCATTGCCTCCTCTCCATACATGAGCTTGAATGGGGTGAACCCTGTTGCACGCGAAGATGTTGTCTTATGGGACAGATTACCTTTGGTAATTGTCCGCCCATTTTCCTTTGCGGAGGTTGAAGAGAGTTTTTGATATTTATGGAGAATATTATTCCGTTTGCTCTTTCGACTACTCCGTTGGATTCTGGGTGGTATACCGACGCGAAGGCTATCTTTGTCCCCATTTGAGAGCAGAATTCTCTCGAATTTATCCGAATCGAATTGCTTGCCATTGTCGATCGTTACCATTCTTGGTAATTCGAATCGCATATTATGTTACGCCAATAGAACTTGGTGATTGATTCTCGAGGTGATCTTCGCCGGGGGGTTTAGCCTCTATCCACCGGGTGAAATACTTGACGGCTACCACTGCGAATTTGTTTCCTCCTTGTGCTGTTGGTAGTGGGCCAACGATGTCTATTCCCCATCTCTACAGTGGCCAAGTCGGAGGTATTAGTTGTGTTTCAGCTGAGGGGCTTTTCTGGTGGGGTGCGAAGTTTTGGCAAGCTTCGCAGGTCTTGACGATTTTCTGTGCGGCCCTTATGTGCGTGGGCCAAGAGAAACCTTAGCGGATGGCCTTTGGCCGATAGTGCTCTTGGTCCGATGTGAGATCCGCAGAGATACCCAAATGTATTTCTTTTGAGCAGCTCTAGGCCTTCGCTTTGTGGGATGCACTTGAGCATTGGTTGACCAACCCCCTTTTGAAGAGTTGGCCATCGATGAGTGTGTAATTTCTTGCACGTGCCTCCATTCTGGTGGCTTCCGCTTCGTCTTCCGGATAGCCTATGTTGTTTAGGTTGTCAACTATCGCTTGCCTCCAATCTTCGCCTTCTGCCAGCATGACAGTCTTGAATGCTTTTTTCAGTGATTCTATTGCCGGCTTGTATGTCACATTGTAGATGATGTTCTCGGGGCATGCGGAGGTTGTTTGTCGCAGCTTTAGCTAGGGCGCTCGCTTCATTGTTCTACTCGAGGGATCAACTTGACCGTGGAACCCCCTCGGAATTTTCGCTCCATTGTTCTGACCACCGCGAGGTAGTTCATGAGTTCTGGTTCTCTGGCCATGCACTCTTTTCCCACCTAGCCTGCTATACTAGCATTGAGTCTGTTCTGACTTCGATGAGTTTTGCTCCGTAGGCCTTCGCTTTGGAGAGTCATAGTATGAGTCCTTCATACTCGGCTGTGTTGTTTGTTTGGGTGCATTCTAGTCTAGTGGCGAAGTATGACTTTACACCTAGTGGTGACATTATGACTGCGGAGGCTCCTGCTCCGTGTCTGCCCCATGCTCCATCTCGTATAGATTGTCCATAGTTTTGACTGACTGTTTTGCTCTTTTTCGCTTGTGCGGCGTCCATTCTCGCTACAAAATCGGCTAGTACTTGGGATCGTGATCGCAGATCGTGAACGAATGTTATTTCAAACGAGAGAGCTCCGCCGCCCATTTGTTGATCCTGCCCAAGGTTTCCTTATTTCTCGGGACCTCCGCTAGTGGTCGTGGAGGTGGGCACTATCACTTTGTATGAGTGAAAGTAGTGCTTGAGTTTTCTGGATGCTATCACTAGGGCGTATGCTATTTTCTCTATTTCTGTGTAGTTGATCTTGGCTCCTGTGAGTGCCTCCGAGACATAGTATATTGGGAGTTGGATGAGATGGTCATTTTCGATTTTCTCTTGTACTCGCTATCGGCTACACGGCATGGTCCGATCTTTGCGAGGTAGAGGAGTATGGGTTTCTCTTTTATCGTCTCTTATTCTTTGTTAGTTGCTCTTGCGGATATTCTTTGAGCTTTTGCGAAGGCCTCCGCCTTTGCTCTTCCCCATTTGATGTTTCCTCCTCCCCTTAAGGCTTGGAAGAAGGGGAGGCTTTTTTGCCGACTTGAAATGAACCTCGGAGCTGCGATTCCCGCCTCGTCAACTTTTGTACTTCTCATTTTGTCTTTGGCTCCGCCATGTCTCGATCGCCTTCGTCTTTTCTCGGGTTGGCTTTGACTCCTTCGAAGTCGACGATGTATCCAAGAACCTTCACTTTGGTTACCCCAAAGATGCACTTCTCGGGGTTTAATTTGAGACCTGACTTTTTCACATTCGCGAAGGTTTCCTGTAAGTCGGAGATGTGGTCCTGCTCTCTTTTGCTCATGACTATGAGATCGTCTACATATGCCATCATGTTTTTGAGTAGTTGCCCTATCAGGACTTTACCAGTCATTCTGGCGAAGGTCACGCCGGCATTTTTCAGGCCTTCGGGCATTCTGACGAAACAATATTTCCCGAAAGGTGTGGTGAAGCTGGTCTTTTTCTTCATCTTCCTTTCTTAGCCATATCTGGCGATATCCCGAATAACAATCCAACAGGGAGAACCTTCGGCATCCTGCTGCCTTGTCAACAGATGTGTCTATCCTTGGTAGGGGGTAATTGTCTTTCTTAGTTGCTTTGTTGAGGTCTGTGAAATCTATACACATCCTCATTTTCCCGGAGGTCTTTTTTGGGACGAGAACAACATTTGCCAGCCAGTCCGTGTACTTGACCTCTCTGATGACTTTGGCGTCAAGCAGTCTTTGGACCTCCGCCTGAGTTGCTAGTACTCTATCCTCTGACATTTTCCTCTGGCGTTGCTTCTTTGGCCTCATGTTGGGGTTGATGTCTAGGACATGTTCGATGGTGTCTCTGTCTACCCCGCGGAGGTCAGCTATTGACCAGGCAAAGATTTCCTTGTTTTTGATTAGGAGCTCCGCCAACTCTTTCTCTTCTTGCTCGGGTAGATCTCGCGCTTGGTTGTGGTGTGTGGTTAGGGTCATCATCTATTGTTATCTTCTTGACTTTCTCTTGGCCCTTGGCGCTTGTTTGCTCTTTTTTCATATCTGGTGGTTCTGGACCTTCGCTCTCCATTTGCACTGAATTAACATTTCTGTGGGCTCGGTATATGGCCTTCTCTATGTTTCTGGCTTCTTTCTGGCTCCCGTGTACAGTGATGATTCCGTGGAGCGATGGGATTTTCATACACAGGTAGCCCATGTGTATGGCGGCATTGAATTTGTTCGTAAATCCTCTGCCGAATATTGCATTGTATGGGGAGTAGACGTCAACAATGTTGAAGGTTATGTATTCTGTTCTGACACTTTTTTGCTCTGAGAAAGATACCGGGCGGGGGTTATTCGTCCCAACGCATGCACTTGCCTTCCACCGAATCCTATGAGTGGCGAGTCTGATGGTTGTAGCTGGTTTCTGTTGAACATCATTATGTCAAAAGCGTTGGCGAAGATGATATCTGCGGAGCTTCCTGTGTCCACGAGTACTCTTTTCATTTCCCATGTTGCCACATTTGTTTCTATCACCATGGCGTCAACATGCATATAGCTTTCCAGTTTGAGATCTGTTTTCGAGAATGTTATGGGGATCTTCGACAACTCCCCGAGTTTGACTGCAGGCTGGACCGCTACGTTGTTGACCAAGCGGAGGTGATCTCTTTTCTATTTTTTGGTCTCGTACTCTATTGAAGAGCCTCCGGCGATTGGCATTATGGTTCCAATTGAAGGTAGGGGAGTATGGGGGTTGTATTGGTTTTCTAAACTTGGCTCGTTTTTCATGGGAGCGCTGGGTGGGGGTCCTTGCGGAGGTGGTGGTAAGTTCTGACCTGTAACCTAGTTGACGGGCTGCCTATTTGCGTGCTGAGGTTGCCCTGTTTCGATATAAGTTAGGTGCTGCCTTGGGTTTGAGTAAGACATGCTTGACTCGGATGAATATTCCGGGCTGGTGGTGGGGGCGAAGGTCTCCATGCTGGTAGGAAACTGGGGTAGTAGGCGTTTGCTAGTGTGGAGGGGTGTATCCGGTTTGATGTGAGGGAGGGGTAGACCGCAAAGATTCTTTGGTGTTGGCTCGAGGCCATGAGAGGCTCCGAGCGTGTAAGTGTAAGCATTGTTGACCTCCCTCGTTGGTTGCGGAGCTTGGTTTGTGGGGGGCTGGTTAGTTAGTCCCTTGAGTGCCTTATCTCTTTCTTGTTGAATGACTGGGCAATCTCTTGTATAGTGACCTTTCTCTTCGCCGTATATGGCGTTAACCTATTTTCTTGGCCTTCATTCCGTTTTTTCGTGGCCCCTTCTCCTGGTATGGTTTCTGATTGTCGGGTGGCCTTGCTCCCTGAGCACTGCGTTCTTCGGGTTGGGCCCATTTGTTTGGTTCATGGTTAGTACTTGTTGCCCCTGGGCTTGCTTGGGCTGCTGTTGCGGAGGTTTCGACTGTTGGTTCCTCTTGTTGCCCTTGGCCTGTTGCCTATCTTGGTTCTGTTCTTCCAACCTCTTTCGGAAGTCTTCGTCTGACCGGATCCCGATTTCAAACTATTCGCGAGCTCCCCGCATTGTTCTTGGTTTATTTTCGCTACCCTTCTCCGCGATGGCTCCTAGGCGGAGCCCCCTCGATGATGGCGTCTATCGCCACTTGATCGGGACGTCGGGGCCTTCGCTTTGAGCTGCAAGAACCTCTCGAAGTAATCTTTAGTGGCTCGTTGTGGCCTTGCTTGCACCGAATAGGTCCATGGAGGTGAGTGATTGTACCACCAAGCCTTTGAAGTTTTCCAAGATTTTGTCGCGGAGGTTTTCCCATGAATATATGGTGCTGGGCTTTAGCATGGAATACCAAGCTAGGGCGTCTCCTTCAGCGGCGATTATGAAAGCCTTCGCCAAGATCGTCGTTGCCCCCCGAGGCTACCTTTGCCCTCATAGCTCATTATGAACCGATGTGGGTCCGTCTTCCCGTTGAACCTTGGGAGCGGGTGGGCTTGTACCTGGTCGGCCATGGTGTCCGCCTGTATTCTTCCGATAACGGAGACTTGGGGTCGAAAGATCTTCGATCCTCGTGGGACATCATGGATGATCGCGGGTTGGGCGAAGCTCTTGGTCGATGCTCACCGCCATGTGACTCGATATGGGAACGGATGGGATGATCAGCGGTGGTTGGGTTGGTGGAGGTTGATTGACGAACTGCATGCTCAATCTCCGCTGCGGAGCGCTATCCGCCGGCTCCGATCTCCGCCCGCATGGATGCCCGCCGTGCTTTGATGATTTCCGCGTAGGCGGCGGCCGCTTTATCCCTTTCCTGCTGCAATCTCTGGAGTGAGGCCTGTAGTTGGCGCAATTCCTGCGTCTGGGCGGAGGCCTCACCGCCGGGTTCGGCCGTCTCTTCACCTCCGCCTGCTGCTTCCTCCTCTTGTTGTTCTTCATCTAGCGGAGGTTCCTCCCCCAGTTGCGTAAGTACTTCTGGTACTACGCTTGGGTTGGGTGTTCTTTGCCGGAGCCTTCGCTCTCGCGGGGGCTTTCTTTCTCTTCTGTGGAGCCATGGTTTGCTTGTTCGAGCCCCACGGTGGGCGCCAATGTTGAGTTGGGGGATCCCAACGCGGAGTGGACCTCCGCTCAGGCGGTGCCCTGAGGGAGATTGTCTGGGTAATGGATCTTGGACTAGGAGGAATAATAATAATTGTCCATAAATGGAATTCACCAACCTCTTTCTTAGGGGAGGACTCCTCCCTATTTATAGTTTTACAATTGCTGGGGGATACAAGATTACAAATCTGCCCTCCAATATTCCCGACATATTCCCCTACTCTTAAAACACCGGGCGGGCTCATCGCGTACTTGTACACTCCGCACCGCCTCTCTCCGGCTGGGCCCGTCTTGCTGGTTCTGGTCCCGCGATCAGGGGACCTCCGCGAGCTCCGTTCCATGAAGGCTTGGGCCCTGCGTGGTCCTGACTCCTCAGTTAGCTCCGCCAGGTGCCCGGGAAAGAGTGGGCGGAGCTGGGGATCTCCGCGACCTCCGCTCGGCTAGGAGGACTCGACCCCGTGGGAGCGTAGTCAGGCGGAGACAGGGACCTCCGCTCATCGTTAGCGGAGCTCCGCAGACGCCCCGCCACCCGAAAAAGGGAATATCAACATAAACCTGATCGCGGCGCCAGATCTCCACGACCTCCGCGTGTGTTTTCTCCTGCCGCGATCACCTCCGCTCGTGCCGCTAGGATCCGTATCCCAACAATCGGCAACCCACTCAATAGTCGACTTCCTGATGACACCAGCAAGAGAGCCCGACGCAAGGCGCCCCCATCACACCACGCCAACGGAACACCAGCCCTAACAAAGATATGAGGTATGCCGCTATCCACCTGGCAATAGCGATACTTCTCTAGTTCATCTGCATGCCAAGCCAGACACCACCAGAGGACTGGGACACCCCCACACGATGTCTCCCTTGTGGCTTCAAGTTGCCACGCAACGACGACGCCACCAGCAACTTTGCAAAACCTCGAAAGGGCGACGACATGATCGACTACATCTACGCCCTCGACACGGCGCCAGACCCTTACGACTATATCAGCACTTTCGGGGTCGCCATCGGGCTCCACGCTACACTACGGGAGGCACTACAGCGGGAGGTGACCCGCACGATGGACGAAGTGATCCAACTCATTCATCGTCTCGACGTCCTTCCGCCCCATTCATCACACAACTCGACAACCACAGCCAGAAAGCCCCGAGGGCTGAACCAGCCGGGTCCCTCGACTTTCGACGACATTGACATCTAGTACGACTATGCCCTCAAGCTCATCAACAAGCTTTGGGATGCGGTGCAATTGGAGGCGTGCAACACATTGACCTTGGCGATCCACCTTGCCCCACAGTCGACGCCCCTATCTCCTATGAGGTCTTCAACAAGCTTCGACTTGCGAGCTCCACCGACAATGACATGAGAAACATCAAGCTCTAGGCGGGAGCACTGACTAGGACGCTGCTCAAGGATGTTGGCGTCCACCTACCGACGTCCTCGCCTATGATGCAAGGCTGTTCGGTGATCAGCATTATGATGGAGGAGCTAAGGCATAGCTTCTTGTCATCGGTGCCAATCTTCTTCTTCGACAACCACGGCCTTCACCCCGCCAGCATCTACGGCGTTCCCATGGGCTGGGAGAGCAATAGACTTACATTCATCATCATCGAAAAGGTCGGCATCCTCGTTTTTGGCCCAGCTCATTCACTCGATACAAGCGGATGCAACAATCCTCGGGACCTGCTGCTGCCGACTACCCCCGTCACCATCGACAGCAAACACGCGAGGATGCGCTATCGTGGGTAGGGGAGATGTCACGGCCCAGATGGGCCATGCGGACAGCCCAAAGGGCAGGCAGCAAGACGCCAGCAGCTGCCGCCGCCGCCGCCACTGTCTCCGTCGTCATCCAATCCTTGCCAAAATAAATATTAGGAATAAATATTTAGGAAAGAAATTGATTGCTTTGTGAAGAGGTATTCTGATCTATAAGGAAACCTCCTAGATATTTCTTAGCGTGCAAGTCTCCCTCGGACTATGAATACAAGAGGCATGTAATCGTTGGATCTCAATCAGAAAAATTAAAGGGATAACACCCGAAAGCTGCTGTCTCCGGCTCTCTCGCCCCCGCGCCGCGCCCGCGCCGCCGCCCACGCTGCCCTAGCCGTGCGCCGCCCCAAGGCGGCTGTGACAAGTAGACTTGACTGCTGTCAATAAGGAGTGGTCGTGCAAGGCTTTGGGTTAAGGATTTCAAGATTAATATGGATAATAGTATTTATAATAAATAAATAAAAACTTATTTGTGTTCTTTACTTTACACAAATGAAGAAGTTTCCATAGTTTTTAGAAAATATGGCGATAATAAATGTAAAACTCAATTGTTATCTTTAGTTTAACAAACCTAAATTATGGAGTAATAAATATTTGATCTATTTTGTTTCTTAAACAAAAAATACTTGACCAATTTTAATCAATAGACGAAAAATTAAAATAAAAACTATTTGTGTCGTCAGAATTTAAATTTTACAACAACTAGAGGTTTATGGAAGAACAAAACAACATAGACTAGCACACGCAAATACTAGTTGGAACTTAGTTCAATGGTCATCTCCTCCACTCATACATAAATGGACTGTGAGGAGTATAGGTACAGTAGATTACACTAAAGCGCCTACTTCATGCAACTGTTTCCATATTTGTTTTAGAACAATTAACATGATCAGAGAGAGAACGAATCCTTGGGAGCACGGTAATTGCTGGGCGATTCGGGAGAGCACTAGCAGCATCTTGGAAAACAACCTTTACTAGTTTAGACTTCTCTTTTGTTGATTCAGATCCTGCAGCAGCTGTTGATGATGTCAATACAAGTATTTCCTTGAGGGATAAGAGGTGGTCAAGCCCAACAGGCGTGGCATTATCCCATTCCAATGGATCAAGTCCTAACAGCAGACGTCGGAGGTAGGGCATAGAACCTACCTCAAACTCTAGGTGTGACATCCTACTGGAGTCAAAACAAAATAACTGGAGAGCTGCAAATCCCATGGAGCTTCCTATCATGATCCTCATGTCCTCAACTGGGTTGCTTGGAATGATACGTAGGCTTAGATAGATGAGGAAGGGCAGCCTCGTGCCAACCATACTGACATCTTCCGGGAGTATCTGCTTCGTCCCGAGTGCCAACTCATGAAGGTTGTGGAGATGGCCAATCCATCTAGGAAATTTAGAGAATGTCCAATCTAAGAGATCAAGCTTCTCAAGTTTTTAGGAAAGGTGGCGGAGAAAACCAGTTGCTGATCGGATCAGCACAACAACTAAGACTGTTAGACCTCACAGAAAGTGCTTTGAGGTTACTGAGTTTCTCAAGGGAAGAACTCAGAGAAGTCATCCATCCTAGTGTAGTAGTAGATTCTGGGTGCCCTTTGCCACAATGGAGTGATAGATCTACTAGATTGGTGAGCTCACCAAGGCCATATATATTTTCTAGTGAGCTTATTGGTAGGTTAAATCCATGCAAAGTGCGGAGTAATTTCACCTTTCCAATACCATTTGGCAAACCTCCCTTATGCTGTAGCAACACCAGATGGGTCAAGCATGGCAAATCAATGATACATGATATTGATGGAATGCTACAATCTGACACCCAAGGCAATTCCAAAGTTTGCAAATGTTGCAGCCTCCGGATTTGACTAGGTAATACTATGGAGACTTGTGATGCTATATCACCATCCATTAGACAGTGCTTGCATTCAACCTTCAAATATCTCAGTTGTGACAGTTGGTTGATGCCAGTGAGGTTGATTGTCATCTCACGTAGAAAGAATTCAAGGAATAACACCCGTAGAAACTTAAACTGCTGAAATGGAGGTATCCACTTTGATCCTCCAAATACAGCAAGAGAACAAACTTGTGATACTGTCCTATTAATGTTCATATCCATTTTGTTATCCTCCACACCATTCAAGTCAATTGTGAGTCGACGAATCTTGTCTTGTAGTTCTGCAACCACTCTTGAATCATGTATTACACTAATAAAAATTTTCTTCATTGCACCTTATTAGAATCATATCGAGCATCATATCATGAACTCTGCAATGAGATACTTCAGTATAGTAGTCTTGATAAGGAAGTTGAATCATGCTTCTATTTACCAGCTCGCAGAAATAATTCTCTGCAACAACCCATGCATCTTGTCCAGGGGAGTGACTCACAAAACCTTCTGCGACCCACCGTTTAATTAGCTCAACCTTGCTAATCTTACAATCCTCTGGGTAAGCACCGAGGTAAAGAAAGCATGGTTTCAGATGATAGGGGAGACTCTTGTAGCTGAGCTCTAATATATTCATCATATCTTCCATGGTGGACATTCTTGCAAACTTATTAGTGGATATGGAACTTTGAATGTACTCCCACTGCTCCTTCAGTCTTATGGGTTGGGAAGCTAAAATACCCGCCACAGTAACAATTGCAAGGGGTAACCCACCACACTTCTTCAAAATTTTACATGAAACTTCTGTCAAGTGAGAAGGACATTCTTTATTAGATCCAAATATTCTTTTAAAGAACAATTTTCTTGAGTCTTGTTCACTTAGGGGTTTCACATTATGAATACATCCATGGTCACTAGAACATATCCTGGCTACATCACCGTGCCTTGTAGTTATTACAACTCTGCAATGCTGATTATTTTGGGGAAAAGCACATGATATAGCAGTCCATGAAGGAACATCCCACAGATCATCCACTATAATGAGGTACCTACAAAATCATTGATGTGGGGGTACACATTAAACGGTGTATGGAATAGTTAAGTACTCCCTTTTAAGTAGAGTTAGCTATATCAAGTTAAGTTTGTGTATGAAGGACCTAAACGGCGACCGGAGGGGGTGAATGGGAGCCTCGATTTTCCTTTTCAATTTCGGGTCATCGGCTCAACCTCCAACCTCAAAAGCAAACTCAAACGGGAGATGAGTAACACACGAGCTAACTTGTAGCAAGGTGTCACGAGCAAAGAGAGCACCGAGATGTCCACGACCCAAATGATTGGGTGGATGTTCCGTAGGAACACAGCGGGACACCTCAAACTATCGCACACGATCGACGAGAGCAAAGATCGACCCGGAGGACTGAAAAAGAGTCACTCAACTTCTATAGAGAAGAAGTGAGTTCCCGAAACTAAAATACCAACGCCAACTCGTGACGAGAGTACTCAGATAAAATCTACGGATCGGTAACAAACACCGGTTCACGAACAAGCAAGTTCAACTAGCAAGCGAGTAGTACTCCAACCAAAATAAATCACATCAAGGCTCAAGCACCGAGGAACATCCTGCTGTTGCTCACAATTGATTGCTAGACAAACCAGTTCAAGGAAACAAGAGAATGAAATTACGTGCTAAAACTCCACTTGCTTTACCTTGCCGATCGATGAGTCTGTTACCTGCAGCAAAGAAGCACAAACAGCAAAGCACAGCTCCTCGTGCATTGGAAACAATAATCTGCTGTATACCTCAAGAACGCTGCAGATAGGAAGAGGATGAGCTGCAATCTGACGAGTAGCAGCAGACTGCTTGAGGGACTCGGTGCTGACAGCTGCAGTCCTGATGTGACCGGATTCTCACGGACGCCTGCTCGATGCGTCGGGTGCTGCTCTGCGCTGCAACTTGTTCTCCGATTTGTGCTGGAGCACACACAAGCTGAAGATGCAGCTCTGCTCAAGCTCATGCAAAAACAAGATCGAAGCTTGCCTAGGACCTGCTGAACAGCGAGACAGAGAAAAGAAAAACTAGCATTTGCACCCGGAAGCAAAGCACCAAATTGCTTGAGAAAGAATTGAAAAATCAAAGCCTCCTGTAGCTTGAAAATGACAACACAAGATTTGAGAAATCAAATCACCAACAGACTGAGCACTTCGTTGCTTGCTCACGGTCACAGCTTGAACCTGCTCTCCTGACGCAAATCAATCAGAAAGAAAGCACAGGAGCAGCACCGCTCTACCGAGCGCGCGTGATGCCTGAGCATCAGCGTTGGTGGCGCTGGCCGACCAGCTCCTTCCCTTGATCCGTAAAAGAAAAGCACCTGCAAGAAATCGACACAGACTGCTCTCCAATCGGTCCCAGTTCCCCAAGAGCAAACACACAGGAACGACCAACTAGAACAGACGCCTGAACGCACGAACAGAAAAAGTGCGACCCAAAAATCACTCGATCTCCATCGAGACAAAAGGAAAGGCTCTCAAATTTGACACAGATGAAATCGACCTAGGGACGAACCTATTCTCCAAAAATCACTGCCTGAAATCAATTAGAACTCTTGGAATCTCAGATCGAAAATAAGCACGAAAATAGAGGAAAAACTGAGAACGACAATCACAACACAAAAGTCGACGAAGCCGGAGGGCACCAGGCAGGATTGGGGCTGCCCTTGCCCCCCTCAAAAATCTCCACAAATTTGTTCTTGACCTCAAAACAAGAACCCTAGAAATGGGGGGGAAAATAAAAACGAAAATAAGAGAGGCAAAGGGGAGGATGGCTGCCATCCTCAACTTATAGTCCTTATTTCTAATCCCTATTTTGCCCTCCGATACATATGAGCCAAACCACTAACCCTAGGGCTATTTTGGTCGACTCCGGGTAATTTTTTAATCCGACGGCCACCGCGCCTCCTCATCGGTAGCCTTGCATCCACGCAACCTCCCCGATGCCGCCACGTGCCGTCCTTCCGTCCACCGGAACGTCCGCCCGGGTTTTGAGGCCCAAACCCGCGAAACCCGCCGCCGATGGTTTTGAGGCCCAAACCACCAAACCCGCGCCGATGGTTTTGAGGACAAACCACCAAACCTCCTCGACACGTGTCATCGCCGTCTTGACCGCCCGAGTCGCCAAGTCATCCGAGCTCCCCGCCGCCGCCTTGCACGCCGCTTCGCCCTTGACCCGATCGACACGGTCCCGCCACGTCCTCTTGCATCCGTCGATGTCCCGTGATGTCGACCACCATGGCTAGCCACCCGGCGCTCCGGCCCCTCGGTCCAAGCCTCACGTCCGTCCTTCACCTCCTCGCGGTCCGTCGGCCCGCACGTCCTCCTTGGCCCCTTCACCTCGCCGTCGGCTACCATCTCCGAGCTCCCACACCTGTACAACACGAACCAAGAGATCGTCTTCGACACACTCCACGTGTGCGGTGAACATAGCCGAAGCATAAAAGATAAAAAGAAAATAGAAGTAAAATGTTGAACGTTGACAATCACTCAATCACAAAACTAAACACATGTGACCTAAATCAACCATGTGTTCGCAATCTCCCCCCTTGATGAGTGCATTGTCAACATTCAACACAAAGACGTAAGAAGGTAGAAGATAGCACATCCATGTGAACAAAAGCTAGACAAAAGCTAAGACAAAGTCACTTTGGATAGCAAACATGGAGCAAAAACTTGGTTCCCAAAGACATGGGCAAAAGGCTCGACACAACCAAGCTAAACAAAACAGCCTAGTCCTCAAGAAGAGGTAGAACAGGCTCAACACCACTAGCACGACTCCAAACCATTACTTTCACACATAAACAGCTAGACCCTCAAGACAGAGGCAAAGGCTCAACACATCTAGCTCAAAGTGCTACTCCCCCCGGACAAATGCAATCATTGTCTTTGTATCTTTCTCCCCCTTGTTGGCAAATGCACTAATCAAGCTATGAAATGCATGAAAATACAATGAGGGAGCTCCAAGTTTATAGCAATCCAAATGAGAAGATGCTCTAGGTAGTGTCATGGCAACAAAATCAAGTGCTTAACACGGTGCTCAAACCGATCAAGAGATATGAAATATGGCTTGAAAGCACTTTGATTCAGTTTTAAGCATTTTTAGAAAAGGTGTCCACCACAAAGAATAGCACATAGCACAAGTAAGTCGGAAATCTACCAAATGCTACACATGTATATCAAGTGAACTACCCCAAGCAACGTTTATACATCATGCAAAAGACAAAGCCAACACTTGTCAAATTTTCAAGTTATCGAGTTGCGTGGTTACAAGCATTGGACAAAGCATGTTGCGAGTGGTTATCCACAACCGTCGCCTTACTAATCAACCATGTCAAGCCTATGCGTGTGAGCAATCGAAGCTTAAGACAATGGTGCGGGTCAAACACTACCAAGCTCAGGTTCAACTCAAGTGCAATGAGCAACAGTCCCAAGACTTGGATGTGGGACGGTATGGACCCATCTCGATCTTTTCCATACACTTAGCTTAGATTTCAGATTTTAGCAGATAAAAGCATGTGGTCATCTAAGCAAGTGTATAACTCGATGAATGAGACATAGTCACCTAGCATACATGATAAGCATAAAGGATCTCAACAACTTAAACATGCTAGGAACTATCTCAATGGTGAACATTTTGCAAGATTCATCGTTGTTAAGCAAGTTCACATGAAAACAGCTTTGCTCATAACATATATCAATTAAGTAGAAAGAGCACAAGTCGTAGCACCAACATGTAATTGTTACACTAAACGAGCATAGTCTCATTGTGATCAATATAAACAAGAAGCTCAAGGTGCAATAGTATACATGATGAATGCAATATGATACAAGATGATGTACAAAGCAAAAGCAAACCTAAAGCAAAACTACCCCTCAAAATGTATAGCAAACTCCCAACTCCCCTCAACCAAAGACACCTAGCAAAAGAAAACTAGGAAATAAAAGGGCACAAAGGCTAGCATGGCATATAATACACAAGATAACACAAAGCTATCATGAATAAGATGGCTAGCCTACCATGGTATATACACAAGCAAGACATAGAACCAAAATGTGTCAAAAATATACAAGTGAGCAAATGAACATCTCATACCATAAGTAGGGAATCATGAATGTACAAGGCATGAGTGTATATGATAGCTCACTGACTGTGTGTGTAGGTGTCACAATAAGGCACATGCCTCTTGGAGGCCATCAAAGTGGTGTAGACAACCATCAAGTCTTGATCACACCACGACAAAGAATCAAGTTCCACCAAGCATGTGTTCTCCACCCCATGTCCTCATACCTACACATGAGAGGACAAAGAAACCCAAGTCTTGGATCCCAAAGGGTTAACAAACATAAACTCAAAAACCCAAGACTTGATCACCTACATCATTGGAAAAACATGGGATGAGCAAATGGCACAACATTGGGGTTAGTATACTTAGGAGAATACCAATGTTGACCATTTTGCCCGAGATAAGCATTAGGTAAAACAAACATCCCATGACCCTTCTTCCCAAAGCGCTCACCACACACAACAAAGTGTGGTGCACTCCTCCTGTCAAACTCAAAGCTCCCAAAGCGAGGATCAACATCCACTCGCGAGCACGACCACCAAAGGGTCTCACAAAACGTGACCTAAGCCTCTCGAGGCCTCCTACCTTCAGGCCTAGCAACCGCCTCTGAACCGACCGCACACCCCTCTCATACATGCCAAGTGGTGGGTGATACATGTCACGGTTCTCAAACTCCACTCGACGCCTAGCATCCCTCTTCCTCCGAAAACAAAACTCAACCAAGTGACCATCTCTCTGACAATACTCACAGTGATACCTCACCTCTCTCTTAGGTGGTGGTTGGTTCACTCTCTTGGGTGGATGGTTCACTCTTGTTGTGGTCTTGGCCTTAGGAAGGGTTTCCTCGAGGATCTTTGGGCAAAGTGTCAAGTGGGTTCTTGAGGTGGTTTGGTTTGGGAAGCCACACTTGTTTGGGAGGTGGAGTCTTAGTTGGCTCTTGGAGAATGCCATCTTGCACAATGGGCTTGGTAGGCTCGGTGGGGGTGATCTTGGTCAATTTGGGAGTGTTTGTTGATTTCTCACTCGAGCTCAAACCACTACCTTGACCAACCTTACCATAGATAACTTCACCCTTCCCACCTATAGCAAAGCCTAATCCCGATGTGTCAGTCCCCCTCTTGAACTGACTCATCATCATGCCAAGCTGTGGCTCTCCACTAGACACCCAACTCAGGACAGAGCGAAGGTACTTGTTCTCCTCTTCGACTCTCCCCTTGTCATGCCTACAAGACATGAGCTCCAACTCCAAAGCCTCACATTTAGCACACTTCAGCACGGTGCTATCTGAGTTAGCCATCTCAAGCACAGCAAGCTTGGCAGCCTTCTCTGCCAACTCAGATCGCAAGTCTGGGCAAGACTTGCACGCACTCAACAGAACAGGCCTAGATTTCAAATCAACATGCTCATCTAGCAAAGCGTAGTACTTGGATTGCAAAGACATGATGCTAGACATATGCAAAGCACAAGCATCACACTCCGTCTCATCGAGACATCCACAAAGCTTCCTAAGCAACTCTATCTCAACCACGCTATCTCCCACTTCTCCTTGTACTCCTTTTCTCTCCCTAGCGGCACGCTTAAGCAACTTCTCTTGACACACAAGCGCATCGCCCAAAGATTCAACCTCATCGGAGAGAGATTCGATTGTAGGAGGTACCTCGGAGGAAGAGAGTCGTTGCCGTGTGGCTTGACATTTGTCGGTCACCCCGCTCCATCAAGGGCCATGGTGCGGAAGACCCCGGGCTTGAGTCGGTGAAGAAGCAAAAGTCCATTTAGCTTGTCCTCGATCTTGCGCTCGGACTCCTCATCGCTTGAGGAAGATTGCCCGTCCGAGGAGTCGTTGTCGAGGTCGCCGAGGGAGGCAAGGAAGGCGTGCTTGTGCTCCTTGGCACGCTTGAGGTACTTCTTCTTGATCGCCTCCCTTGTCGAATCCCTTCTTGGACTTGTACTTGGAGGTGTGCTCGCGCTTGTCCTCACGCCTTGTCGGTCGTACTTGTTGGAGTAGTACTTTCGCCGGAGTACTTGTCCTTGTTCTTCTTGGGGCACGCGGCGACAAAGTGGTCGGATCTCCGCTTTTTCGAAGCATCCGCCCTTGGATGGGCCGCCACGCCCGACGGTTCAAGCGGTCGTTGTGGAACCGCGAGAATCGGTGATGACTAGCGCAAGCTCATCATCCCCAAGGCTCTCCATCTGCTCCTCCTCGTCACGGACACCAAGGAAGACAAGGCGAAAGAAATGCGTGATGGGTTAGCAGAAGAACTTGGAACCACCCTTACCGAGAGATGAGTGCAACGTTCGGCGCGAGAAGGGTTCTTGAGCTTCTACCGATCCGGGCCTCAATCTCGGAAGACTTGAGCTTGTAGAGCTCGTCGGGTGTGAGGGTGTCGTAGTTGGCAGACTCCATGATCGCGGACACCTTCACATCCCACACCTTCCGATCCAGAGCGTACAAGAGCCGCATCGCCTTCTCGTGCTCGTCCAACCTCTCCGACGGCTTGTTCGCCCGAAGCTTGTTGCAGATCGCCGAAACCTAGCAAAGAGAGAATCGATGGACTCGCCATCAAGCTGGATGAGGTTGTTGTACTCTCTCTTGTAGGTCTCGTAAAGGCGGGCCTTGACTTGTGGGGTTCCCTCGTGGTAGCTCTCAAGTGTCTTCCACACCTCACGAGCGGTCTCACAAGTGGCAACTCTCTCAAACTCACTATCCTTGAGGCTAGAGAACAAGACGCTCCTCGCTCGGTTGTTGGCATTGTGTTGGGCTATTTGATCCTCACCCACTCGGCGGCTAGCACTTGGTAGTTCTCATCCTCGACAATCTCCCACACTCTCCAATCTATCCCCATGAGATGCGCTTGCATCTTGATCTTCCAATAGGGATAGTTGGTGCCATCGAACTCCGGAGGCTTGCCACCAAAGTGACCAAACCTCTCCATGTCGCCTTCTGTGGATCAAGAACCGATTAAGGTGGATATGATCCTTAACCTGCTCCGATACCAATTGAAGGACCGAAAACGGCGACCGGAGGGGGGTGAATGGGAGCCTCGATTTTCCTTTTTCAATTTCGGGTCATCGGCTCAACCTCCAACCTCAAAAGCAAACTCAAGCGGGAGACGAGTAACACACGAGCTAACTTGTAGCAAGGTGTCACGAGCAAAAGAGAGCACCGAGATGTCCAACGCCAAATGATTGGGTGGATGTTCCGTAGGAAACGGCGGGACACCTCAAACTGTCACACCAATCGACGCGAGCAAAGATCGACCGGAGGACTGAAAAAGAGTCACTCAACTTCTATAGAGAAGAAGTGAGTTCCCGAAACTAAAATACCAACGTCAACTCGTGACGAGTACTCAGATAAAATCTACAGATCGGTAACAAACACCGGTTCACGAACAAGCAAGTTCAACTAGCAAGCCGAGTAGTACTCCAACCAAAATAAATCACATCAAGGCTCAAGCACCGAGGAACATCCTGCTGTTGCTCACAATTGATTGCTAGACAAACCAGTTCAAGGAAACAAGAGAATGAAATTACGTGCTAAAACTCCACTTGCTTTTACCTTGCCGATCGATGAGTCCTGTTACCTGCAGCAAAGAAGCACAAACAGCAAAGCACAGCTCCTCGTGCATTGGAAACAATAATCTGCTGTATACCTCAAGAACGCTGCAGATAGGAAGAGGATGAGCTGCAATCTGACGAGTAGCAGCAGACTGCTTGAGGGACTCGGTGCTGACAGCTGCAGTCCTGATGTGACCGGATTCTCACGGACGCCTGCTCGATGCGTCGGGTGCTGCTCTGCGCTGCAACTTGTTCTCCGATTTGTGCTGGAGCACACACAAGCTGAAGATGCAGCTCTGCTCAAGCTCATGCAAAAACAAGATCGAAGCTTGCCTAGGACCTGCTGAACAGCGAGACAGAGAAAGAAAAACTAGCATTTGCACCCGGAAGCAAAGCACCAAATTGCTTGAGAAAGAATTGAAAAATCAAAGCCTCCTGTAGCTTGAAAATGACAACACAAGATTTGAGAAATCAAATCACCAACAGACTGAGCACTTCGTTGCTTGCTCACGGTCACAGCTTGAACCTGCTCTCCTGACGCAAATCAATCAGAAAGAAAGCACAGGAGCAGCACCGCTCTACCGAGCGCGCGTGATGCCTGAGCATCAGCGTTGGTGGCGCTGGCCGACCAGCTCCTTCCCTTGATCCGTAAAAGAAAAGCACCTGCAAGAAATCGACACAGACTGCTCTCCAATCGGTCCCAGTTCCCCAAGAGCAAGCACACAGGAACGACCAACTAGAACAGACGCCTGAACGCACGAACAGAAAAAGTGCGACCCAAAATCACTCGATCTCCATCGAGACAAAAGGAAAGGCTCTCAAATTTGACACAGATGAAATCGACCTAGGGACGAACCTATTCTCCAAAAATCACTGCCTGAAATCAATTAGAACTCCGGGAATCTCAGATCGAAAATAAGCACGAAAATAGGGAAAAACTGAGAACGACAATCACAACACAAAAGTGACGAAGCCCGGAGGGCACAGGCAGGATTGGGGCTGCCCTTCCCCTCAAAAATCTCCACAAATTTGTTCTTGGACCTCTAAACAAGAACCCTAGAAATTGGGGGAAAATAAAAACGAAAATAAGAGAGGCAAAGAGGGGAGGATGGCTGCCATCCTCAACTTATAGTCCTTATTTCTAATCCCTATTTTGCCCTCCGATACATATGAGCCAAACCACTAACCCTGGGGGCTATTTTGGTCGACTCCGGGTAATTTTTTAATCCGACGGCCACCGCGCCTCCTCATCGGTAGCCTTGCATCCACGCAACCTCCCCGATGCCGCCACGCGCCGCCCTTCCGTCCACCGGAACGTCCCGCCCGGGTTTTGAGGCCTAAACCCGCGAAACCCGCCGCCCGATGGTTTGAGGCCCAAACCACCAAACCAGCGCCCGATGGTTTTGAGGACAAACCACCAAACCTCCTCGACACGTGTCATCGCCCGTCTTGACCGCCCGAGTCGCCAAGTCATCCGAGCTCCCCCTCGCTCTGCCTGCACGACGCCGTCTTGACCCGATCGACACGCGGTCCGCCACGCCCCTCTTGCATCCGTCGATGTCCCGGATGTCGCCACCATGGCTAGCCACCCGGCGCTCCGGTCCCTCGGTCCAAGCCTCACGTCCGTCCTTCACCTCCGCGGTCCGTCGGCCCGCACGACGTCCTCCTTGGCCCCTTCACCTCGCCGTCGGCTACCATCTCCGAGCTCCACACCTGTACAACACGAACCAAGAGATCGTCTTCGACACACTCCACGTGTGCCGGTGAACATAGCCGAAGCATAAAAGATAAAAGAAAATAGAAGTAAAATGTTGATCGTTGACAATCACTCAATCACAAAACTAAACACATGTGACCTAAATCAACCATGTGTTCGCAGGTGTAATAAGAAACTACAAGGTGTTGTGATATTTTTCATCTTCATTTACATAAAGGATTGTATAAAACATATATATAGCAGTTTCTTCAATATACAAATGCAAAATATTTAGTAAATAATTACCAATCTGTTATATTGTTAAAGTCAAAATTTTAGATTGTTAATTGACAGAAAACAAACCACAAAAAAGGACCATATAAAATACATAAGTAAATATATAAAAATGTATTCCATTCATAGACAATCCTTGGTAACTAATAAAGTCCATTTCATTTAGTCCACTTTGACCTTAAAATTGGTCAAATTAATGGCCCATCAACAAGTCTTAAATTGGTCAACACCAAGAAAACAAAGCTTTTGAGGAAATCAGAACATGCACAATTATAAACATAAAATTTGGACAAAATACTTTAGAAGACAAAGCAACTATTTTCCAAGAGGACTTGTCATTTGTCGAAGATCAGACAAAACTCACAAAGATGTTAATTTCTACAAATTAAATAAATATAATAATATGTACCTCTTGTCGAATAAATATTCCCTGAGGATGTTAATGAGGTCTTGCACCCCGAAAGCTGGAGGAGGACGTTGTTTGAGTTGTAGTAGCATACTTGTGAGTATCCTTACCATGTCTGGTTTTGAGAAACAGATACAATTGCCTTGCAGTTGAACTGCCCTCCAACTTCACGGTACACCTGAGTAGCTAGGGTGGTCTTGCCTAAACCTCCAAATCCAACGATTGACATAACCTTTAAGTGATTCTCTCCATCCAATACCAACCCGGTAAGTTCTCTTTTTTGGGCTATCAATGCCCACAAGGCTGTCTGCCTCCTTGTAGAATGCCGATATGCGAGGATCAACAATCACCGAGGTAGTATTATTGCTGGAAACGGAATGTCCAACTTTGTACCTTTTACGGCGTTCGTCTATCTCCTGAAGACGAGTCTTGAGCCCCTTGATTTGCCTGGCAGCATCAAGATGGGCCCTGCAAGTCTTGAGAAAATGGGAAGCCTTGTCGAGGAAGCCAGCCTTAGCGTCTATGCTTGCGATGTTGTTACTGAAATCATCAATGCAGTCTTCAATATCATAAGCCATCTCCCTCACTTGGTGTCTCCAGTTTTTTGCCTCGGGATCAAGTTCTTGGGCATCATCCAGCTTCTGAAGGAGAGCGTTCATGGAGGACAGTTCATCCCTGAGAAACAAAATGTCCCCGCTGGAAATTCCTATGAGGTTGGCGCTCATATGCCCTGTTATAAGCTCATGAAGCTTGGCAACAACAGAGCCAATCACCCCCTTGTATCCGTTCACCACCATCGCCGACATGGCTTCAGCCTTGTGCTTTTAATTATATTTGTTTGATCCTGCAAATAACAAATTGTTGCTTATTATTTATTTGTTACAATAAAGGTGCTTATACGAAGTACAACATGAGTACTAGACTTATTAATTGTGCTAGATTAATTAAAAATAGCAAGTAGTAGAAGCAATGAAAGTATATATGGAAACAGAGAAACTGTATATACATATATAAGAAGCAATCTGGAAGAAAAAACTGGGCAGTAGACAGCAGGAAAGAGCCCCTTCACCTGCACAGGGGAAGGCAGTGTGCACCCAAAGCTAAAGCATCACGAATGCAGGCAACTAGAGACAGTGAGACATCCAATGCAATGCAAAGCTCTCGGTCATCAGGTGTGATATATATAGATGGGTGCTAGTTCTTTGTAAAAACCAAGTTGCAGAGTCGTGCTTACCTAGTCTCCTCGTACTGTTCGGTAGCCCGGCTCGTATGTGGAGGAGATTTAAGGCTCCCAACCCCGTATATACGCAACTTGTAGGAACGACGACTTACAGCCAGAAGAAGAATATGCAGCCACCATCTCAATCGTCTCTGACCAAGTTTTTAATTCAATTGCATGCAACTAGCCGCCTCTTGGTTAGACTTTGCCAAATACTCCATCCGTCAAAGTCGCTTTGGATAAAGTTTTGGTCAAACATTTGAAATATAAATCATCAGTAACTTTTAAGTTGTTGAGTTTGTAATATAGATAGATGGCCATCGGGTTGGCTCTGTCCGCACGGGCCCGTGCCAGGCACGTCTCGATGGGGATCGGGCCGACACGGCACGTCGTGCCACCCAGGCCATACCGTTCTAGGCTTCATGCCTAACAAACGGCTTAGGCGGGTCTATCGGGCTGCCTTTCGGACCAGGCCGGCCTAAGAACCACGGTCAATCTCGCATTCCGTGCTCGTCCGAGGCCCGCGAGGGATCGCCGTCATCGTGGAAGTCGAGGTTGCGTCCCACGCCGGCACGTGATGGAGTCGGAGAGGAACATCCGTGCGATGCCTCTAAGCACGGCTCCACACACTCTACAAGTCAGGAGGGGATCCGCCATCGGGCTTTGGTCCACATGCTCAATTCGGGGTCTTTAGGTCCGCATGGCCGGAGACACTCGATGCTGGATCTGCATGGTCGGTGGGGCGTGCTACGTGCCGACCACCCAAAATGTCGTAACCCGCCGACCAGCGCGCGGCGGCCCATTCTAGGCGTGGCCTATGTCGGCCCAAAGACGCGCTCGACCATCTTCTTCCTCCTTCATCTTCCTCCTTCATCTTTCACCGCCCGCCCGTCCGCCCCCCCCGCCGCCAAGCGCTAGGGGCCCTAGCTGGCCCGGAGCCCGGGAACCCTAGCGCTCGTGGCGGCCGCCCTTCTTCCACCTCCACCGCTCTTCAAGCGCTGCCGTCGCCGCCACCGTCAATCCCGACGCGTGGCCATGACGGAGCTCACCGTTGACCCGACGCCCGCCCGACCTGGCCCGACCGCGGTCAACCGCACACTAAGGCCGCTAGGCGACCATCCCCACCGCCGGGCCTGCACGCCTCGGCCGTTTAGCCGGACATTCTATACCTCGGGAGAGGCTGGGGTGGAGGCGGTGTCGTGGTGGGGTGGTGGGGGGGCACTGGAGGCGTCGCCGTCGTCGTCGTCTTCACCGCCCGGCGCCGCGGGTTAGGGTTCCGGTGAGCTCGGGCGCGAGGAAGAAGACGACGGCGTCACCGGCTCGTCGCCGCCGCCTCGTCCGTCCGTCGTCGGCTGCTCGTATTGGGCCTCGTGGGCCAGGCCGGGCTATGTCGGCCGAGAATTGTCTGATGGGAGGGGGTGGTCGGCGCAAGCATTTGGCGCCGCCCGGCGCTTTGATGATTCCGTGGTCGGTGCATCGATGGAGTGGGGAAGGGAGTCCACTCGAAGTGTAGATCTGCATGGCGTCATGCCCGCCTAGGTGGCCGGCGTAGCGGACGAGAAGAGGATGCGGGCGTGGTAACCGGTGAGTGTGTAGGGATGCGACACTTAGACTATGCAAGTGCAAGGGGAGGGGGGTGGCTGAGACAGGAGTTGGTGCGTGGAGTGATGGGGATTAGGTTTTGGAGGGCTTGAGTGTTGCGTTGTGCTAGGCTAAGTCGAAGAGGGCGTGGGTAATTTTAGCAGGCCGCGTCACTACACTAGACACTGGCCTCCTACCGAGACGACCCCTAAATGTCGGGCAATGTCGTGCAACCCGATGTGCCTTGGGGTCGGCCCAAACACGGCCTTGACAGCCGGGTCGGGCCAGCCCTAGCATGAACCTGATCGGGCCGAGCCAGGCTCGTGTCGGGCTAAAAAGTCGGGATATGATATTTGTACTTCCATCTCAACAAATTCTTTTTTCACAGGGGAGTCGTGATGTCTTTCTACGGAATCGCGGGTCTATTCATAAAAGTATATATATCACTTTTTTATAAATATATTTATAATAACAAGAGGTCAAAATTATGTTTTAGAGATCGTGTCGCTATTCTAAACAAGTTCCTTTTATGAGTATGGAGGGAGTACATATTAACATATCTCATTTCAATTGTGACCAATGCATAATTGGATAGCATGCATCGAGTCAATTTAGTCGGCCATCACTCAATTGTGATTATGATATCTTTTGAAAATAAGTCTAGTCATTTATCTTTCAGCGTGCACTGCAAGAGGCTGCTAAGTGATGTTGAGTTGGAAACAGGACTTGAAGAGTCATGTTGTACGTGTGGATATAAAGGAGTCTGCAAACTTTTTCTTCATCTACCATCCGTATGTATCTTTTTTTTCTCCTTTCAGAAAGGAAAAGTTGGATCAGCTACATACAATTTTGTTTGTCTTTATCTTGACTTTTACAATCAGTGTGTTCCTTCATTAGTGATCGGTATGCTTGTGCTGTGAATAATCTGATTGCTGAAATGGGTGAAACGTGTTTGATGTCTATAGGGCCATGGTAGAGATTCTTTTTTTGTAAGTCGACATCAGAAACACATATAGCTAAAACATGTCTCTGATGAGACCCTCTTCAAAGACGTGGCTTTTATATACGCGTCTCTGATATATAAACATCAGAGATGCATTTTGGCTACCACTCGTCTTGTGTCTGACATCAGTGACCTGTTTTGGCCATACCTTTTCTGATGAAAAATCGTTTGTGACGTGTGTTTACATTACATGTCAGTGATGTGGTTCACGTCAGTGACATGGTTTTACGTCCCTGGTGACTGTCTACCCACGTTACTAATGTGTGAATCTGAGATAGCGTTGAGAGGACATGAATGGTATGGTTACATCATGCCGAAGCACCCTAGCTTGGCAACTGCCTGCTGGTTAAGTGTTGGTAATTTTGGCTTGCCTTTTCTATGTGTGAAGGACCCACATCAACTTTATTTAATTTCTCCAGTGACGATTGTTGGCTATGGTTTTTTTTTTTTTTTTTTTTTTTTTTTTTGAAGTAGTCGGAAGCCCCCTACCTATTCTTTTCTATGGTTACATCATGTAGCCACTCTGAAGGACCTAAACGGCGACCCGGAGGGGGTGAATGGGAGCCTCAAACTTCCTTTTCAATTTTGGGTCATCGGCTCAACCCCAAACCTCAAAAGCAAATTCAAACGGGAGACAAGTAACACATGTAGATCAAGTCAGTACTGGAAACTACTGAACAATACTGAACCTTAGACAAGTCAGTATCTGAACTACTGAGAAATACTGAACAGAACCTAAGACCAACAGTAAACACTCAAGCTACAGACTTTCGATCTTCGGAAACTACCGACCAATCAAGAAGACTACACAAGTCGTAAGATCTGAACTGCGAGAGATACTGAACAGAACCTAAAACCAACGGCAAACACTAAAACTACAGGACTTTCAAGATCTTGGAAACTACCGACCAATACCGAAGACTACACAAGTCGATATCTAAACTGCTGAGAGATACTGAATGGAACCTAAAACCAACAGCAAACACTAAAGCTACAGACTTTCAGTATCTGGAACTACTAGACAATACTGAAGCCTAGACAGGTCAGTATCTGGACTACTGAGCGATACTGGATGGAACCTAAAAATAGCAGCAAACACTAAAGCTCGGACTCTCGATTATCGGAAATCTTTGGACAATCTTGACGCTTGAACCGAAAGCTGTTAGCACGAATAAAAAATCCGCCCCAAACAAAATTCCTTGAAACTTGATCAAATCAACTCCTTTTGCCACAAGATTTTAGACACTTGGTCACAAGGCATAGGAGAGGCTATCCCAAAGAAATCATCGCCCAATTTGATCGAAATCAAGAGAAAATTGCGGATCTCACGAAGAACACACCAAAAACCGACTTTGATCCAAAACTTGCCCGATCTACGTGCTCGTGAGGAATTAGCTCAAACCCTTCGGTGGAAATGATCCTCTCACGTCCCAAAGCACGAATCAAGGCAAGAAAAACGAAGTCAAACGGTGCCAAATCGAAGAAATCGCGAAGAGAATAGAGGGGGAGAGAAGGAACTCGGGAAGAACAAGTGAAGAACAAAAATCACCGCACAAGATCAAACATGAACACCGATCCAATCATCCCAAACGCCACCATGTGACGGGGCTACTCGAGCTAGCCCTTGCTCAAAGGATTCGATACAAGATCGGTGGACCTCTCACACCAATGTCTGGAAACCCTAGCTAGAAACTGTAAAATGAGAGGCAAGGGAGGATGAAGGGGTATGCCTCGCTAAATAGCCCCATATTCCCTCCGCCTAAACTACCCTTAAGATACATGAGTCGGTCTTGTAACCCTAAGGCTATTTCGGTCGACTACGGGTAATCTTCGATCCGACGGCCACGCGCCTCCTCATCGGTAGCCTTGCTTCCACGCAACCTCCCCGATGCCGCCACGTGCCCGTCCTTCCGTCCGCCGGAAAGCCTCGGGTTTTGTGGCCCAAACCCGCGAAACCCGCGCCCGTGGTTTTGAGGCCCAAACCACGAAACCAGCGCCCGTGGTTTTGAGGCCCAAACCACGAAACCCGCGCCAATGGTTTTGAGGACAAACCACCAAACCTCCTCGACACATGTCATCGCCGTCTTGACCGCCCGAGTCGCCAAGTCATCCGAGCTCCCGCCGCTCGCCGCATGCGCTCGCCGTCTTGACCCGATCGACACGGTCCTGCCCGTCCTCTTGCATCCGTCGATGTCCCGGATGTCACCCACCATGGCTAGCCACCCGGCGATCCGGTCCCTCGGTCCAAGCCTCACGTCCGTCCTTCACCTCCGCGGTCCGTCGGCCCAAGACGCGTCCTCCTTGGCCCCTTCACCTCGCCGTCGGCTACCATCTCCGAGCTCCACACACCTGCACAACACGAACCAAGAGATACGTCTTCGACACACTCCACGTATGCCGGTGAAACATAGCGAAGCATAAAAGATAAAAGAAAATAGAAGGAGAATGTTTGTTGACAATGACTCCATCACAAAACTAAACACATATGACCTATATCAACCATGTGTTCGCAATCTCCCCCTTGATGAGTGCATTGTCAACATTCAACACAAAGATAGAGAGGGTAGAAGATAGCACATCCAAGTGAACACAAACTAGACAAAAGCTAAGACAGTCACTGGATAGCAAACATGGAGCAAAAACTTGGTTCCCAAAGTCATGGGCAAAAGGGCTCGACACAACCAAGCTAAGACATGCTAGTCCTCAAGAAGAGGTAGGACAGGCTCAACACCACTAGCAAAGCTCCAAACCAATTTCTTTCACACACACAAGCAAAGCTAGACCCTCAAGATAGAGGCAAAGCAGGCTCAACACATCTAGCTCAAGGTGCTACTCCCCTAGACAAATGCGATCCTTTGTCTTTGTATCTTTCTCTCCCTTGTTGGCACATGCACTAATCAAGCTATGAAATGCAATATGTCACAATGCAAAGCTTCAAGATTATATTCAATCGAATGAGAGAGTGCTCAAAGTGGTACCATAGCAACAAATTACAAGTGCTAGCAAGAGCTCAAGCTAATCAAGTGATATGAAATATGGCACTTAGCATTTGAGCAAATTTTAGTATCTTGCAAAAGGAGGTTCACCATCAAACATAGCACCTAGCACAAGTGGATAGGAGATCAACTAAGTGCTCAAACATGTAAACTGGGTGAACTACCCCAAGCAGCGTTCAAACATCATGCTAGACATTATGGCACAAACTTGTGAGGTTCATTTTAGTTCAGAGTTGCAACGGTTCACAAGTTACCAAAGAGCATGCAGTGGTTATTCACATTTGCCTTGCCTTACTAATCAACCATGTCAAGCCTATGCATGAGCAATGATTAGCTTAAGACAATGGTCTGGGTCAAACACAATGAAGTCCAAGTTCATTCAAGGGTGCAAGTGAAAGCAGTCTCAAACTTCAAAGTGTGGCAAAATGGACCCACTCGATCTTTTCATCACTTTAGCTTTAGACTTCACGTTTTAGCATGGTATTATCATGAAGATCTAAGCAAGTGAATGAATCAAAGCATGAGACATAGCTACCTAGCATACACATAAAAGCTCAAAGGATCTCAACATTCTACTCATGATAGAAGCTAGCTCAAAGGTGAACCAAGATTTAATTTCATCTTATATTAATCAAGTTCACATGTGGAAAACATTGCTCAGCTCATAACATACATCACATGATTAACAAGAGCTAAAAGCTTGAAGCACTATCATACTCATACTACTAAGAGCACAACCTCATTCAAATCAATATAAAAATGAAGCTCATGATATGCAAGTATGATACAAAAACAAAAAACAAACCTAAAAACTACAACTGTACATCAACTACAAAGCTACCCCTCAAAAAGGGTAGCAAACTCCCAACTCCCCCACGGAGCTTAGCAAAGCGGACTTGGTCTAGTGGTTTTGTGAAAATGTCCGCAACTGTTGCTCCGTGTACACATGCTGAACATCTATGTCCCCTTTCTCCTGGTGATCTCTCAGGAAGTGGTACCTCACTTCTATGTGTTTGGTCTGGGAGTGAAGGACAGGGTTTTTGGCAACACTCACAGCTCCCATGCTATCACACAACAAAGGTACCCGTGAAAAGCTCAAGCCAAAGTCTCTCAAAGTGGCAACCATCCACAACAGCTGGGAACAACAAGCGGCAACTACATACTCCGCCTCAACCGTCGACCGAGCAACACCAGGGCGCTTACGAGGCGACCAAGACACTAGAGAAGTCTTGAGAAACCCGACAGGTACCAGAGGTAGACTTTCTATGCATACGATCACCAAAGATAATTAGAATCTGAATAACCAACGAGGGGGAGAGGGTGGAAGAAGCCGAAAGTACCATAGGCCAAACTTCGGGGGGTAAATTGCAAGTACCGAAGATCCTCTTCACGGCTGAAAGTGAGAGGTGCGCGGCGAAGACTGAAAGCGTGCGCAGAGGCACACTGCAAACTGGATGTCGGGGCGAGTCGCCGTCAGGTACAGCAGCGAACCGATCATGCTTCTGTACTCCCTTTGGTCCACAGCTTCTCCATCCTTGTCCTCGTCCAGGGCCGTCGTCGTCGACATGGGTGTCGAAAGAGGCTTGGCCTCACCCATGCGAAACTTGCGGATCATGTCCTTCGTGTACTTGCCCTGGTGTACGAAGATCTCGTCCTTGGTTTGCTTGATTTGAAGTCCAAGGAAGTAGGTCAACTCGCCCATCATGCTCATCTCAAACTCCCTGCTCATCATCTCTGCAAAACTCGATACCATACCATGTGAAGAGCCACCAAAGATGATGTCATCTACATAGATCTGGACTAGAAGGATATCATTGCCTTTCCTATGGAGGAACAAAGTCTTGTCTACGGTCCCCATCACAAAACCCTTAGCTAGGAGAAAAGTTTTCAATCTCTCGTACCACGCTCTAGGGGCTTGTTTTAGACCGTACAAAGCTTTGTACAACTTGTACACATAGTCTGGGTGCTTAGGATTCTCAAACCCCGGGGGTTGCCTCACATAAACCTCCTCCTCTATGAACCCGTTTAGGAAAGCACTCTTGACATCCATTTGGAAGAGCTTAAAACCCTTTGAGGCTGCAAAAGCAAGCAAGATCCTAATGGCTTCTATGCGGGCTACAGGAGCGAAGGTTTCCTCGTAGTCTATACCCTCTTTCTGACAAAACCCCTGGGCAACTAATCTGGCTTTGTTTCTAACCACCACCCCATCCTCACTCTGTTTGTTCTTGAACACCCACTTGGTTCCTATGGGATGGCACTCAGCTGGAGGTGGCACTAAAACCCAGACTTGGTTCCTCTCAAAGTTTTGCAGTTCCTCATGCATGGCATTTACCCAATCCGAGTCAGATAAAGCAGTGGCAACATCTTTGGGCTCAAGAGTGGAAACAAATGCAGAATGAGCAAAATGACACATGTCATAAGATTTGGAATGAGTTACCCTTTGGTTCAATCCTCCAATCATGGTCTCCTGGGGGTGGCGACGCTGAATGTGCTGAGGCGCCGTGCGCGAAGATGTCGCCTCCCCCTCGACTGGAGTGGGAACCTCCTCAGGTGCAGCCGTCTCGCCCTGAGGGAGCTGCTCCACTGGACCCCAGGAAG
This sequence comes from Hyparrhenia diplandra, assembly GCA_015847255.1. Classification (NCBI taxonomy): domain Eukaryota; kingdom Viridiplantae; phylum Streptophyta; class Magnoliopsida; order Poales; family Poaceae; genus Hyparrhenia; species Hyparrhenia diplandra. The sequence goes on from JADLZK010006897.1 coordinate 1,339,505, forward strand.
TAGTGGTAGTAGGGTCTGGTCCGTGGGCAGTCGTCGTCGTCACAGGGTCAACTGGGGCAAGCGGTGGAGTCGCTTCGGGATCACCCCAGCCAACATCTTCCTGCTCCTCCTCCACAAAGATGCTCTGCCCCATCTCCTCCTTTCACGCACACTCAAATCTGAGAAGAGGAACAAGGCGCAGTCTCATCGAAGGTAACCTCACATGTCTCTACAACGCGGTTAGTCTCAAGATTAAGAACTCTGTATGCATGTGAGTGTAAAGCATAGCCAAGAAAGATGCCATCAGTTGATTGAGACTCAAACTTGTCGAGATTACCTTGCTTGAGGATGAAGCACTTGCATCCAAACACACGGAAGTGGCTTACCTTGGGCAATCTCCCAAACCGCAGCTCATATGATGTCTTCTTGGTGAAAGCTCGAAGGAAAACGCGGTTGGAGACATGGCACGCCGTGTTGATTGCCTCAGCCCAGTACCTCCTCGGAGTCTTGTGTTCATCGAGCATGGTCCTCGCCATCTCCACAAGCGTCCTGTTCTTCCTCTCAACAATTCCATTCTGCTAAGGCACATAAGGACTAGAGAACTGGTGCTCGAGACCATGGTTAGTACAAAAGGTTTCGAACTGAGTGTTTTTGAATTCTGTGCCATTGTCACTACGTATACCTCGAATGGCGGTATCATCAACTCGATCCGCAACCTCAAAATCAAATCTCGTGCAAAACCAAATGCTTCATCCTTGCTTTCCATGAAAAAGACCCATGAATACCTCGAAAAGTCATCCACAATCACTAAACAAGTACCACTTCCCACCGAGAAGACCCGGACCCGAGATGGACCAACGGTGTCCATGTGTAAAATCTCTCGGGTCGTGAGGTCATGATCCAGTTAGCGGAGGGTGAGAAGCGGCTACCATTTTCCCGTGGCGGCGAGGGATGGCAAACCAAGTCTTTCTCAAACTTGAGCTTAGGCAATCCTCGGATGAGGTCCATTGAACTCAACCTTGCAAGAAGGTCAAAGCTCAAATGTCCCAATCTCCTATGCCACTTCCACAAGTCTGAAGAAGACCGAGCCACCAAGCACCGAGAGGTACCAAAAGATCGAGAAAAGTCAGCTCGAAAAACTTGACCAAAAGGCACAATCCAGCAAATAAGATTACCATGAGAATCCAAAACTCTGGAACGACCAACTTTGAATCGTACCTCAAAACCATCTCGCCATGAGCCGAGAGACGACAAACAAATTGAAGTGGAGGTTGGAGACGAGTGCTACGTCCTTGAGCACAAAATGCTCATTGATCCTGATTGATCCTCAAGACACAATCTTTCCTCTGTTGCTATCCCCGAAAGTGATGTACTCCTTACTCTTCATGGGGGTGAGGTTTGGAAAACCAACTCGAGTTGCTTTCGTCATGTGCCGTGAGAGCTTTGAGTCTATCGACCACATGGTCTCCAACCTCCCATCCCTGCATCAACAATAGTACATGGGATGAGCAAATGGCACAACACCGGGGGTTAGTAAACTTGGAGGAATACGGTGTTGACCATCTTGCCCAAGATAGGCGTTAGGCAAAACAAGCATCCCACGACCCATCTTACCGAAGTGCTCACCACGCGCAACAAAGCGCGGTGCACTCCTCCTGTCAAACCCAAAACTCCCAAAGCGAGGATCAACGTCAACTCGCAGAGCACGACCACCAAAGGGTCTCACAAACTGTGGCCTAGCCCTCTGAGGCCTCCTACCTTCGGCCTAGCAAAGCGCCTCTCGAACCGACCGCACACCCCTCTCATACATGCCAAGTGGTGGGTGATACATGTCACGGTTCTCAAACTCAACTTGACGCCTAGCATCCCTCTTCCTCCTAAAGCAAAACTCAACCAAGTGACCATTCTTCGACAATACTCACAAAGTGATACCTCACCTCTCTCTTGGGTGGTTCTTTGGCTCACTCTCTTGGGTGAATGGTTCACTCTTGTTGTGGCCTTGGCTCTAGGAAGGGTTTCCTCAGGGATCTTGGGCAAAGTGTCAAGTGGGTTCCTGAGGTGGTTTGGTTTGGGAAGCCACACTTGTTTTGGAGGTGGAGTCTTTGTGGGTTCTTGGAGAATGCCATTTTGCACAATGGGCTTGGTAGGCTCAGGTGGGGGTGATCTTGGTCGGCTTTGGGAGTGTTTGTTGGTTTCTCACTCGAGCTCAAACCACTACCCCGACCAACCTTACCATAGATAACTTCACCCTTCCCACCTATAGCAAAGCCTAATCCCGATGTGTCAGTCCCCCTCTTGAACTGACTCATCATCATGCCAAGCTGTGGCTCTCCACTAGACACCCAACTCAGAATAGAGCGAAGGTACTTGTTCTCCTCTTCGACTCTCCCCTTGTCATGCCTACAAGACATGACCTCCAACTCCAAAGCTTCACACTTAGCACATTTCAGCACGGTGCTATCTGAGTTGGCCTTCTCAAGCACAGCAAGCTTGGTAGCCTTCTCTGCCAACTTAGATCGCAAGTCAGGACAAGACTTGCACGCACTCAACAGCATCGGCCTAGACTTCAAATCAACGTGCTCATCTAGCAAAGCCGAATACTTGGACTGCAAAGACATGATGCTAGACATATGCACAGCACAAGCATCACACTCCGTCTCATCAGAGACATCGACAGGCTTCCTAAGCAACTCTATCTCAGTCACAGCCATCTCCCACTTCTCCTTGTACTCCTTTCTCTCCCTAGCGGCACGCTTAAGCAACTTCTCTTGACACACAAGCGCATCGCCCAAAGATTCAACTTCGTCGGAGAGAGACTCAATTGTAGGAGGTACCTCGGAGGGAGAAGAGTCGATTACCCGTGTGGCTTGGCGCTGTCGGTCACCGCTCCGTCGAGGGGCCATGGTGCGAAGCCCCGGGCTTGGAGTCGGTGAAGAAGCAAAGTCCATTGAGCTTGTCCTCGACCTTGCGCTCGGACTCCTCGTCGCTTGAGGAAGATTGTCCGTCCGAAGAGTCGTTGTCGAGGTCGCTGAGGGAGGCAAGGAAGGCGTGCTTGTGCTCCTTGGCACGCTTGAGGTACTTCTTCTTGATCGCCTCCTTGTCGAAGCCCTTCTTGGACTTGTGCTTGCCGGAGGTGTACTCGCGCTTGTCCTTGCGCTTGTCGGAGTCGTACTTGTTGGAGTAGTACTTCGCCCGAGTACTTGTCCTTGTTCTTCTTGGGCATGCGGCGGCACGAAGTGGTCCGGATCTCCGCACTCGAAGCATCCGCCCTTGGATGGGCCGCCACGCCCGGCGGTTCAAGCGGTTGTTGTGAAACCGCGAGAATCGGTGATGACTAGTGCAAGCTCATCATCCCTAAGGCTCTCCATCGCTCCCTCTCGTCCGCAGACACCATGGAAGACAAGTCGAAAGAAATGCGTGATGGGTTAGCGTAAGAACTGGAACCGCCCTTACCGAGACGAGTGCAACATTCGGGCGCGAGAAGGGTTCTTGAGCTTCGCCTGGATCCGGGCCTCGATCTCGAAGACTTGAGCTTCTTTGTAGAGCCTCGTCGGGTGTGAGGGTGTCGTAGTTTGCCGACTCCATGATCGCAGACACCTTCACATCCCACACCTTCCGATCCAGAGCGTACAAGAGCCGCATCGCCTTCTCGTGCTCGTCCAACCTCTCCGACGGCTTGTTCGCCCGAAGCTTGTTGCAGATCGCCCCGAAATCTAGCAAAGAGAGAATCGATGGAGTCGCCATCAAGCTGGATGAGGTTGTTGTACTCTCTCTTGTAGGTCTCGTAAAGGCGGGCCTTGACTTGTGGGGTTCCCTCGTGGTAGCTCTCAAGTGTCTTCCACACCTCACGAGCGGTCTCACAAGTGGCAACTCTCTCAAACTCACTATCCTTGAGGCTAGAGAACAAGACGCTCCTCGCTCGGTTGTTGGCATTGTGTTGGGCTATTTGATCCTCACCCACTCGAGCGGCTAGCACTTGGTAATTCTCATCCTCGACAATCTCCCACACTCTCCAATCTATCCCCATAAGATGTGCTTGCATCTTAATCTTCCAATAGGGATAGTTGGAGCCATCAAACTCCGGAGGCTTGCCACCAAAGTGACCAAACCTCTCCATGTCGCCTTCTGCGGATCAAGAACCGATTAAGATGGATATGACCCTTAACCTGCTTTGATACCAATTGAAGGACCGAAACGGCGACCAGAGGGGGGGTGAATGGGAGCCTCAAACTTCCTTTTCAATTTTGGGTCATCGGCTCAACCCCAAACCTCAAAAGCAAATTCAAACGGGAGACAAGTAACACATGTAGATCAAGTCAAGATTGGAAACTCTTGAACAATCTTGAACCTTAGACAAGTCGATATCTCGAACCATCGAGAAATACCGAACGTAACCTAAGACCAACAAGTAAACACTCAAGCTACGGACTTTCGAAGATCGAAACTAATGACCAATACCGAAGACTATACAAGTCGATATTCGAACTACCGAGAGATACCGAACGTAACCTAAAACCAACGGCAAACACTAAAGCTACTGGACTTTTCAAGATCTTGGAAACTCTTGACCAATACCGAAGACTACACAAGTCAAGATTCGAACTATTGAGAGATACTCGAACAGAACCTAAAACCAACAGCAAACACTAAAGCTACAGACTTTCAAGATTGGAAACTCTTGACCAATACTGAAGACTACACAAGTCAATATCTAAACTAACGAGAGATACCGAATGGAACCTAAAACCAACGGCAAACACTAAAGCTTACAGACTTTCAAGTATCCGGAACTACTAGACAATACCGAAGCCTAGGCGTGTCAGTATCACGGACTCTTGAGCGTCTTGGATGGAACCTAAAAATAGCAAGCAAACACTAAAGCTACGAGACTCTCGGTATCCGGAAATCTTGGACAATACCGACGCTGAACCGAAAGCTGTTAGCACGAATAAAAAATCCGCCCCAAACAAAATTCCATCGAAACTTGATCAAATCAACTCCTTTTGCCATAAGATTTTAGACACTTGGTCACAAGGCATAGGAGAGGCTATCCCAAAGAAATCATCGCCCAATTTGATCGAAATCAAGAGAAATTGCGGATCTCACGAAGAACACACCAAAAACCGACTTTTGATCCAAAACTTGCCCGATCTACGTGCTCGTGAGGAATTAGCTCAAACCCTTCGGTGGAAATGATCCTCTCACGCCCTAGCACGAATCAAGGCAAGAAAACGAAGTCAAACGGTGCCAAATCGAAGAAATCGCGAAGAGAATAGGGGGAGAGAAGGAACTCGGGAAGAACAAGTGAAGAACAAAAATCTTTGCACAAGATCAAACATGAACACCGATCCAATCATCCCAAACGCCACCATGTGACGGGCTACTCGAGCTAGCCCTTGCTCAAAGGATTCGATACAAGATCGGTGGACCTCTCACACCACCAATGTCGGAAACCCTAGCTAGAAAGCGTAAAATGAGAGGCAAGGGAGGATGAAGGGGTATGCCTCTTCTAAATAGCCCCATATTCCCTCTCGCCTAAACTACCCTTAAGATACATGAGTCGGTCTTGTAACCCTAAGGCTATTTCGGTCGACTACGGGTAATCTTCGATCCGACGGCCACAGCGCCTCCTCATCGGTAGCCTTGCTTCCACGCAACCTCCCCGATGCCGCCACGTGCCGTCCTTCCGTCCGCCGGAAAGCCTCGGGTTTTGTGGCCCAAACCCGCTGAAAACCCGCGCCCGTGGTTTTGAGGCCCAAACCACGAAACCCGCGCCCGTGGTTTTGAGGCCCAAACCACGAAACCCGCGCCAATGGTTTTGAGGACAAACCACCAAACCTCCTCGACACATGTCATCGCCGTCTTGACCGCCCGAAGTCGCCAAGTCATCCGAGCTCCCCGCTGCGCGGGTCGCACGCTCGCCCGTCTTGACCGATCGACACGGTCCCGCCACGTCCTCTTGCATCCGTCGATGTCCCGGATGTCACCACCATGGCTAGCCACCCGGCGATCCGTCCCTCGGTCCAAGCCTCACGTCCGTCCTTCACCTCCCGCGGTCCGTCGGCCTAAGACGTCCTCCTTGGCCCCTTCACCTGCGCCGTCAGCTACCATCTCCGAGCTCCACACCTGCACAACACGAACCAAGAGATACGTCTTCGACACACTCCACGTATGCGGTGAAACATAGCGAAGCATAAAAGATAAAAAGAAAATAGAAGGAGAATGTTATTTGTTGACAATGACTCCATCACAAAACTAAACACATATGACCTATATCAACCATGTGTTCGCACACTCCATTGTTGGGTATGTCTTGATCATGTAGCCCATTCAAAATGCTTACCACATTTGACTTAATTTGTAGGTTTTAAACGTATATCTTTGACCACTAATATCGTGTAGTTTGTATCGTTAAATTTTTAAAAATTATGAGATTTTGCACTATGAGTCTACAACATATGTCTTACATGTTATAAAATTAAATTAGAAGTTATTTATATTTATAGATTTAATGTTTAACCAAATCTTGTCCTGACAGACATGTTTTGTTGGCCAGAGATAATAATAACATTTTAGCAAAATATGGCAAAAACAGGAGAAAAAGGCTGAAAATGAAAAAGCGGTAGTGGTATCTGATCGTACAATGATATCCTTGCTATAGCGCTGAGATCATTAGCTAAATAACTGTCCCCAAAGCACTGCCATTTGAGTCTTGGTTTCCTTATTAGTGATACTATTTGACTTATGAACTTACTTTAGGCAACAGGATGTTTAGTTGTGATCAGAATTACTCCATTTCACTAGAGGTATTGCTACCTTAAAAGATCTGCTTCAGTAGTGCTAATAATATGTAAACTGTAATCACAAAGACTACTCCTCTAAAATGTCATGATTTAGAATGTGTGGAATGGTTCATTCAAACATTCCACATCTAGCTTAATTAATCTGCTCCAACAATTGTTGCATGCCACCAAAACTGCATTAATTGTAAGAGCATTACATGCATAATTGGTTTAGCAAAATTTGCTCAAAAAATTATAAGAAAGGGGAAAATTGTATAATTCAACTCTGTTCTCAAGGGTTAGTCCGTTACCAAATTTGGGGATAGTTCTATATGAAAGGATTTCCTTTAAGCGTATACTATGCACGCATGATGAATTTCTTAAAGAGAAATGCTATAAAACATATAGTTACACGTGTGCTGAATTCAGTATTCTGTATACACGAAATTAACCTAGGCCTCATCTCACCGCTGATGTCTGAACACGACATTCCCTGTTAAATCGGCATCCACAACAACTGAATCCCCATCCTTGATCTCCTCGGCGAGCATCTTGTCCGCGAGTGTGTCCTCCAGCAGCCTCATGATGGCCCTCTTCAGCGGCCTCACTCCATAGTTTGTGTCGAAGCCTTCCTCGACCACGAGATCTCTGAACCTCTCCGTCACTTGCAGCTTGATCCCCTTCTTCCTGGCCCGGGCAGCGACGTTTTCCAGCATGATGCTGGCGATTTCCTTGACCTCGACCTTGGTGAGCTGCCTGAACACGATCGTCTCGTCCAACCGGTTCAGGAACTCTGGCCGGAAGTGGCGCTTCATCTCCTCGGCCACCATGTCCTTGATCCTATCATAACCAACGCCCACGCCATTGCCGCTGTTGGCGACGACAATGCCGCCACCAATGTTGGACGTCATGATGATGAGCGTGTTCTTGAAGTCCACTGTCCTCCCCTTGCCATCCGTCAGCCGGCCATCGTCCAGGACCTGCAGCATGATGTTGAGCACGTCCGGGTGCGCCTTCTCGATCTCGTCCAACAGGATGAGCGTGTGCGGCTGCCGTCGCACTGCTTCTGTCAGCTGGCCACCCCTCCGAGTGGCCCAAGTAACCTGGGGGCGAGCCGATCAGCCTGGAAACCGTGTGCTTGTGCATGAACTCGCTCATGTCCAGGCGGACAATGGCGGTCTCCCGAGCCGTAGTAGAAGGCGGCAACAGCCTTGGCGAGCTCTGTCTTGCCGACGCCGGTTGGACCGGCGAACATGAAGCTCCCGATCGGCCGGTCTGGCTCATTGAGCCCAGCATGGGCACGCCGGATGGCACGGCTGATCGCCGTGACCGCCTCGTCTTGCCCGATGACGCGCTGGTGGAGGGTTTGTTCCATGCTCAGCAGCCTGTAGGTTTCAACGACGGTGAGTTTCTGGACTGGTACACCGGTCCAGCTGGATACGATGTGGCGGATGTCTTCTTCAGTGACCACTGGCCAGGTAGAAGACATGCCATGATCCTTTGCCTAATTATTGCAAAACATTCAAATAGACTTGTTACTTAGTGGTTACAGTTACTACATAGGAGAAGTCGAGAAGATGGATTCTCAAAAAAAAAAAAAAAAAAAAAAAAAAAGAAGAGAAGATGGCCAAATAAAGGTAATAAAACATAAGAAAATGGATTATGCTATTTTTGTGAGGGTCAACAAATTTGTACCTGGGCATGTCGTAGACTGGCAAGGGAACCTGATTGGTCAATTAGGTCAATAGCTTTGTCCGGGAGGAAACGATCACTGCAAATTAACAAGCAGCAGCTGCCAAATTAGAAAGGAATACATAACACACTTGATTCGATGCATCGCAAAGAAGAATGAAGAAACAAAAACCTGATGTACTTATGCGAGAGCTCAGCGGCTGCTCTCAATGCTTCGTCAGCATACTGGACCTTGTGATGTCTCTCATATCGCTCTCGAAGGCCTCTTAGAATCCCTACGGTTTCATCAACTGTTGGCTCTGGAACCTTTACAGATCCAAAACGTCTTTCCAGTGCCGCGTCTTTCTCAATATACTTCCTGTATTCATCAATCGTAGTGGCACCAATAATCTGAAATAAGCCACGGACTGATGATGTCAGAATGAGTTAGAAACACATATCGCAACACGAGTTGAGAAACATAAACACAGGCTTCTCATGCTGACCTGCATTTCACCTCTTGCTAGTGCTGGCTTGAAAACGTTGGCAATGTCCATGTAACTTACATTTTGCGTTCCAGTTGCTCCAACTAAAGTGTGCAGTTCATCTATGAAGAGTATTATTTTGCTAGACCGCTTGACCTCTCGCAAGAGATTCTTCACTTTTGCTTCAAACTGTCCATGGTACACTTGTCCAGCACGAAGGCCAGCCACATCGATGGAGATAATCTGCCAGGTCAAGAAAAACAGATGAAAAACTATAACAATGCAAACTGCGTGCAGAACAAACTGGTGTACAAACAGTTAGCTAATCTGGTTGTATGTTGCCCAAAAAAAAAAAAAAAAATCATCCCAGGCTATTTTTTTCAAATAAAACCTCATACATAGTGATAACACATATATAGTGCTTATTAGTCCATTGATGAAATGGAAACATTGCATGTCAAACTGGACATTGTAACCATGACAAAAAAAAAAAGAGCATCAATGCAGCAAAAAATACAACACAGAATTTATGAATTTCTCATAGTTAAAACACTTGCCTGTAAAAGAGTTGGTTAATACTGTAACATATTCTTTGCCACGACTGCGATAAAGGCCAAACTAGTAGAATCACATGAGGTATATATGCATCGCTGCCAATATTGATAAAAATTCAGAATTCAGTACACATACATTAGAGACAAACATACCCTTTTCCCTTTGATTGCTTCAGGAACGTCTCCGGAGGCAATGAGCTGAGCAAGGCCTTCCACTATCGCTGTTTTTCCGACACCGGGGTCACCAATCAGGCAGGGGCTATTCTTACTCCGTCTGCTCAAAATTTGCACAACTTGCTCAATCTGTTTTTGCCTTCCGATCACAGGATCGAACTTTCCCTCCTTTGCTAATTTTGTTAAATCAGTCCCACACTTGTTAAGTATCGATCCCCACATGCCGAAACTAATCATTGTGAAGCCCTGCATAATAATAAAACAAGAGACTAACTCATGAATACTAATTGTTGGAGATCAAAGCTATAATGTAGTACAAATGTGCAATTATAGCGCTTGAAAATTACTTAAAATCTCCAAATTTTGATGTATATTTTACCCCTCTGAATATGTGCTCCAAGAGATAAAAGGATGTGAGTTGTAGAAGTTGACAGAGTAGGATGTCTTTGTGTGTCGACATGAACCATCCTAAGCGCCATATTTGGTAATGTGCGACCGTGAGAAGGCCCATAACTCGCTGAACAAGGTTGTCGAAAATCGCTTTGCCGATGAGGCCAATGCTCTGTTCACCTCCAAATGATCCACGGAATGCAGTCGGTGCAAGCGCGACAGCGTTCTGGAACAAGTCCCTGCTGGTGAAGCAATCGACTGTTGTTGCTCCAGGGATGTAACCAGCATTGACCTTCTTCGCTCCTCTTGATGACCTGCTGAAGTTATTACCAAGAACAGGCGTAGGCACCGGAGTGTGCACTGCTCGTAGATCAGAAAAGGCTTGCTTGCTCGTCTCAGCCTGGTGATGACTTTGAGAAGACATGCAGATTATTGATGGAGGCCGCCTCCTTGTGCCATGACTACTGTTCCAGCTGGTTATGCAAACAAGGCCTCCGACGACTGCCAGCGGTAGAAGAGAATGTGGTGCTGGCGATCGAAGAGAAGGTGGTGCCAGCGGTTGAAAAGAAGGTGGTGCCAGCGGTCGAAGAGAAGGTGCTGCCGGTGGTCGAAGAGAAGGTGCTGCCGGCGGTCGAAGAGAAGGTGGTGGTCTCAGTAACGTTATTGCTGCCATGGCTCTAAGCACGCACAGCCTCTGTGAATGAATGATAATTGATAAGTAAGGTGTGTTAGGTCAAGACACCTAAAATTAACTTAGCATATATATATGATGGATCATTGGCTAGGAGAGTTCTGAAGCAATATAAAACCCTAGATAATTAAACAAGCAAGCAAAGCAACACAGAGGTTTTATCAAAACAAAAAAACAACACAGATGTTGAACGCTAGGTAAGGCAAGATACCAACAAGTAGTTACGCGGCGCCGATCGACTCGTGGAAGAAGACCTGTGCGCGGGGCGGCGCGTCGGCAAGCAGAGGACGGAGATGGGGAGGGCGGCCGACGGGATCACGGGACGGACGGCGATGGCAAGAGAAGAAATCGTACGTGCAGATAAGGTTGAAAAAGGTCAGGAAGAAATCGGACGCCAGCGTCGCGAGACGATGATCCCCTGCGCCTCTTCTCCTTCATTGCATTATCTTTTTGGGAGACTTCCAATTTGTTGGCCATAGCCCATAGAGCCCAAACGGACGGCATCGACGTAGCCCACAGTTGAAAATAAAAATTATATTAAGGACATTAGGCTTGCGCATTGTCATCGGTCCAAAGCTGTGGGAAACCTTTGCGGTCGGTTCCGAACATCACTCTCCGGGAGCCTCCGCCTCCGTGTACCGTTCTCCGAAGACCTTTTTTTTTTTTTATCCTGTTCTCCGAAGACTTCGCCATGCCGCTCGTGTATTCAAGGAGTTTGAGCACCACTGAAACCATATAAAGTCATTTAATCTTGGAATATTATTACTTTTTATTTATGATAGTCGAACTCAGGACCTTATGTCACTAATAGAGAATAGGGCTACAATACCGGTTCCCAACCCTACTTAATACCGGTTTTGGGAACCGGGGCTGCCACTCCGGGAGTAAAGGTCTCATCCTTTAGTACCGGGTTAAGCAACCGGGACTAAAGCCCATCCTCAAAACCAAAAAACATAAATGAAATCTTGAAGAACTGGCTTGTAGTGTGTGAGATTCAAACCCAAGACCCCTTTACATAGTACATAAATTCCTTACCAACTCAGCTGCACACCACATGTGACATAGTCTTGGATGCCCTCCTTTGAATTGACTCATATAGGGTCTTTAATCTCGGGTAAAAGACCTTTAGTCCGGGTTGGTAATACCAACCGGAACTGAAAGGCCACCCTTTAGTCCCGGTTGGTATTACCAACTGGGACTAAAGGTTGGAGGACTAGGGTGGCCTTTTAATCCCGGATGCTGCTACCAACCCGGACTAAAGCCCCTCCCATGCAAAAGTTATTGGTGTATCCGTTGGGAAGGGGACTTTAGTCCCAGTTAGAGCCATCAACCGGGACTACTATATTCTTTAGTCCTAGGCTCAAAATTGTTCGAGACTAAAGCTCTAGATGGAAAGTCTGTCCTCTACTAGTGTGTGCTAATGAGGCTCCTCTATAACACTTGGCTACAGGCCCGTTGGCACACACACGTACAGTGCAACACTGCAATGTAATGTTTTCTATCATATACTATTTATTACCCGTTCCCTCAAAAAAAACTATTTATTACCCTACCAAGTACCAACTGTGATTCTTGAATGGATCATGAAAATTATTTGATGCTTTTTGTAATTGTAATATATATAAATTACATACATAATATATATTTTCTACGGTATCGACCTCAAAGATATTCTGAGGACCGTACTTAAGCTGGCATGTCACCAAACCAAGATGGACCGGCGTGCTATGAGCCATGCTTACAAAGCAAAGACTTGTTTTTTAAAATGATCGAAGCAAAGAATTGTCATACTGCACCATGAAGATTGCACTAAAGTATGAGAAGGTCGGCCTGGGGCAGCATGGCACGACCACGTCTTACATATAGTAATGAATTTCTTTTTGTGTGACGGACGTTTTTGATTTTGCATGGCGGGCACAGCCGTCCTTCGCCTTGGTAAGCTCACGGTTAATCGTGGGCAGCGGCGGGCAACGTAACGCGCCCTCTAGTCTACTCAGGGGCCTTTTTTTGAAAACACGTACTGCATTAAGGGAAATCAGAATTGTCTTAATTATAGCCCATAGCTAACGATGGCGAGATGATAAAAAGTGTGTTAGAGGCAAACACTTACCAAATGGTGACGGCTTTAACGGCGGAGCGATGCTGTTGTACTAATAAAATCACAATTATGCTGCTGAGCAGCTCAGGAGCTCCTACTGAATTGTGGCGATCAGCGGAGCAAGGCGCCGGAAACCGGTGCACGCCACTCATCGGCTTGAGCCCGAACTTTCCACGGCCAGCTGCAGCCGGCCTTGGAGGTGGCATTTGGCAATGATAAGCATTAGGATAGTTGTTATGGACTTATATGATCCTCCCCTGACTGAAAACCGGATTGTACATTTGTGCTTGACTAGTTGTAATATTAAGAAAGAGGATGAGAGTGATGAGTACATGACACCTATGGATACACCCATGAAGGGTAAAAATATGGTGAGCGCGTTCCTACACTTGCATGATAACTTTTAGTACAATTCACTTGGTTCCACATGTACATGTTATTATTTGAATGTAGGTATAAATGTGTCTCAAAGTGCAAACTCATCAAAGTCCAACATTGGGTTCATCGACAGACCGACGGTGCTTCATGGGGAAGACCATAACTCATCTATCCAAAGTGCAATTGAGGTGAATAAGCACTTGTTGAAAAGATAGGTGCTGCAACATCATCTTGGGCTTATCATGCAACCTTGGGACCCTGGTCCAAGTAAAGGCACGCTCGAAGGAGATGGAGAACAAGTTAGATATGTCCAAGGACGCCCTCCTCCTGGGCCACCACCATGCAGTAGCTATAAATATGAAAGTATGTGGAAGCTAAATCTGGAACTTAGCACCTATGACATCCTCTCGCTACCTTAGGTGAGCTCGTTCTTGAGCGATTCCTTTCATACTTTTGAGAATAGGCTGCTATGTAATGATGTTTTATTGCTTAGGAACAATGAAGAGGATCGTGAAGAAAATAGCCATGAAGAATTTGGAGGAGAACTTCACCTATGTTTAGCAAACAACCATGCGTCCCTTTTAGCGTGAAGAACTTGGAACGAGGATGTCCACCACCTATTTTTATCCATTGGGCCATGAAGAACATGGAGGAGGACATCACCTATATTCAGCCATGCACGCAGTTGGCTTGGAGCCGTGAAAAAATTGGAGAAAGACAAGACCCATGTTTAGGCAATAAACATGCATTCCACACAATAACCGCGTCTTAGGGATCCACAATGGCAAACCTTTCATCATGCATCCTGGTTGCCACACAATAGTTATGTTGTACGAATCACCCAACACCTCGACATTTCTTTTCGTCGCCACGCATTACTTAAGGCTCCTAGAGCCAGCACTTTCTTTCCGGGTTTTGCTTAGATTATTCTCAAGAACAGTTCCGTCGTTTATCGGTTTGTAAAACCCTACTTGTGATCTTAATCATATATCTACAGTTTGTCCCAATTTTTGAGCCGTACTTTCGAGTTCTTGCTTGTGTTCTTCGATTCGTAGGCAGGGATTAGCCTTCGTAGCGAGGTCAACCGGTGGGTGACACGGTTGATAACCCGAGGAGATGTGGTGCTAAGATTGCAGGGTTCGGGGCCTTTGTGATCCGAAGCCGAATCGGTGTGTCACTCTCCACCAAATCGATAGTTATTTTGAACTTGACGGAAGATCGGGAACCCTGCCCCCATCAGAGAGGATGGTTCAACTGGTAATCTCATGCGGGCCAATCGTCAGGGACGCAGTGACCTCATATTACCAGGGCCCGGGACGGTCGTTACGTCGACTTGTAACAGTGACATGCACCGTGGACTCTTCTTGGGAATCCATGATGCAAGGAGTTGGAGTCGTAGCAGACGACGCGACGACCTTTGGTTCCACCACCTATTTGTATCTATCTATCTATAGATCGATCCTCTTATGCACTCACCAATTCGATCAATACGTACGGCCATCGCATCGACAACCATGGTAGCATCTGCGTCGTCATCGATCCCGCCGCCGCCGTCGCCCACATCTCCCTCATCTTGGTCCGAACTCCTACCCGAGCTACTCAGCCATGTCATCGCCCACCTACCATTCCCCGGTGACTACGCACGCTTCCGCGCCGTCTGCCGCTCATGGTGCTCCGCCGTGCATGATCACCACGTGCGCCAGCCTCCTTGGCTTGTCCTCCCGGACGGTTCCTTCTTGGTCATCACCAATGACAATGAGGACGAGAATGGCTGCGGTGGGGTCTTGTTCGACCGCCTCCCTGGACTGCTACCGGTTGGGGATGATGACGCTACTATGACCTGTGTCGTCGGATCCACCGACGACTGGCTGGTGCTGGACCGCACCTGTGATGAGGAACACCTCAGATACGTCATGGGCAACATCTACTACAAGTGCTCCTGTTGTCACCTCGACAAAGACGATGTCAAGCACAAGCCCAGCTACCTCATGTAGAACGCCTTCTCCGGAGCCACCATTCCGCTACCCGAGCTGGAAGCCGTCATCACCAGTGTCGCTAGAAGGTTCCAGATCCATAAGATGCTGATGCGCTCGTCGACTCCTGACGACGTCATCGCCGTCGTGACCAATAGCTGGGACTACAACATCGTCCTGTGCCGCCCCGGGAAGGGCACGCATGTGTTGTACTACTTCAACATCTTTCATGTCGCGTTCGTCGGACACTAGCTATATGGGATCACACCCAATGAAAACCTCATCGGCTTTCGCCTCGGCGAGGGAGGGCGACGATGATGGCAAGCCCGATGTTGTGAGGACAAGACATTTCATTACAAACCCATTGCCGGAGGGCGGAAGACTATTAGAGCTGGATTGATGATGAGGTTAGTGATGATGATGGTGATGGCGATGGTGGTGATGATAATGATGACGACGACGATGATGATGATGATGAAGGTAGTCATGGTGGCAATAATGATGATGACAATGACAATGAAGATGGTCATGTCGGTACTGACAATGATGAAGACGTTCAAGATGATCCAAAGGAGGAAACGGATGATCAACCACAAAATAAAGAAGAGGAGGATAGTGCGGGTAGTGAAGAAGAGGACAATAAAAGGAAGGTGAGGGTGAGGCGAGACGATGATGAAGCGGTGATGGGATGGTATCGAATGGTGTGGACGTTGTGCAAGATGAGGAGTTGCTCAACGAACCCAAGGACTACACCATCACCATCCGAAAACTAGTCAAGTCATGAGTCGGGAGCTGCTCATGGTGAGGCGGCAAATGCAAACACAGTCTTCTTGTTCCGGACCACCATACACTCACAAGGTCGAGATCTTCAAGGTGGACATCATTGCAGGCAAATGGCTCTCGGTAACTAGTAATAGTTGCTTAGCTGAAGACGAGGCCCTCTTCCTCAACAAATCCTTCAGCAAGTCGGTTCGTGTGCATGGAGACATCGAGCACGCCGGCGTTGCACAGGAGTCACGGTAGTGATCACCGGGGGAGCTGGACCTGTATCGGGAGCTCAAGGCCAATTCCCTAGGGCTATCCTCCATGGACCGCACGATGGCAGGGCAGCGGGCACGCATAAGATACTACGCGAGAATGATGCATGCACAAAATTTTTCCACCTACTTGTCATGCCCATGAAGAAATAAGAACTACCTACTCGCGATTACAAATGATGGCTAGACCTTCACCGAGGAAAAGGCCAAGGCCGGCTTGGTGTCCTCCTACTACAACAAACTGGCTGGGCACCCCATTCACCTACTTACAACGCATCGACTTGACAAGGCTCGACCTACCCCCTGTCTCAACCTTTTAGGGATGGTTGCCTCGTTCCCCGTGGATGAGCTCCGAAGGGTCATCGGTGAGGCACCACACGACCGCGCGCCAGGCCCGGACGGCTTCACCTCCGCCTTCTTTCGGGTGGCTTGTCCAGTCATTGGTGAGGACATTCTCGAGTCTTCCAAGCCCTGTGGTAGCTAGACTTCAGAAACTTCCACCTCCTCAACGAAGCTTCCATGGTGCTCCTCTCGAAGACGGATGAACCGGGGGCTAAAGGACTACCGACCCATCCGCCTTATCCACACCTGTGGGGAAGCTGTTTGCCAAGGGCCTAGCCATGCGTTTGGCGCTGCATTTTCTAGAGATTGTCAGGTTCACCAGTCGGCATTCATCCAGGGACGCTGAATACACGAGACCTTCCGCACGGTCCAGCTTGCTTGTCGGTGGCTCCACGTTAGGTAGGTGCCTATGGTGCTCCTCAAGGTAGACCCCGCCAAGTTCTTCGACACAGTGGTGTGGCCTTTTCTCCTCGAGGTCCTAACACACATCAGCTTCCCCCAGCAGTGGCGTGATTGGATCTCAGCCATGTTCTCCTCGGCTAGCACACGGGTCTTAGTCAACGGCCGGCCAGGACGTCGCATTGCCACGTGATATTGTAGATCCTAATCTAGCAATGACACAAAGGATATGAAAAAAGAAGAGATACACAAATCTGCCGTAGATAGCATCTAATGAGATAAGACAGATTGACAGCAATAACAGATTCATTTATTCATGTAACGCATACTTCAGATCCAAAACGTGACACAACTAAGACAGATAACAAATATGAACAGGGATTAGTTCATTGATAGGAAAAAAAAAACAGATAGATTTGACGAACGCCCTTCACTTGGATTGATATTGCTTGCCCTTGGCTCCTCCCTTCTTGGAGCTCCCCTTGCCGATCTTCTTTCCGGTCTTCCCATCGCCTATCTTCTTCTTAGATTTGCCCCTTGCTGCTTCTTCCTTCTTGCGGTCTACCACTTGTTTAGCCCTGTTCGCCAACGCCTTCTTTCTCTCAGTCTTATGAGCTTGCTTATGTAGGTTGATGAACCCCAGAGTAAAAAAAAACTTGCTTTCATGTTGCACTCGAGACAATCGAACCATTCTCTCTCCTCGTCGCCGGCCCCGGCACCCGCCCCCGCCCCAAAATGCCTCTCGCGACCGCAACACGCCCATCTCGCGAGTGCGACGGTTTGGATATTCCCTTTTTCCCCTAATCTGATTCCATCCTAGCTTTTTTTTTTTTTATGTCGTATATAGTTGTGTACATGTTCTTTGACCGGTGCACCCACCCCATAATGGATGTAGGTGTTCCCTAGTTCTCTACGCTATTGATTGATCAAAAACATACAAAATAAGTGTGCTCACTGGCAGAACTGTTTTTTTATCAAAATCTACAAATAGTGGATAGTAATTGGGGCCTCTGCTAGACACTAGACTCAGCTGAATGGCCCCATGCACAAAGGTCTATTCCACTACTTAGGGAGTAGTGATGAGGGGCCCAGCCCCCCGATCCCTCCATTTATAGGGGAAGTAGGAGACACAAGGATATTTTCATTAAGCCCCTAGCAAGGTCAATACTATATTTACATAAATTTCAATAAATGCTACAAATGTCCCCCATGAGGGCTTCTATTTACAAAAAAAAAAAAATGCCACTGAAGGATACAAAGGCCCCCTCTAATATTCTTTTTATGAGCATTGGGCTTCGTAATTGGGACCTGAATATGACAATGGGGGTTCCCAACATATTACGCACCCCAACAGTAGCCCCTCAACTATTTGAGTTTGATTGAATGTTCAAAGCCCAATAGCTGAATATGACATGGTGTGGCCTGAATTATATCTCATACTCGATACATGACTTTCAACTTTAGCTAGTCTTCGCCTTGTCTTTGAATGTGTCCTTTGCTCGTGCCTCCGGGGGCCTGATTTCTCATTGACTTGGTCCTCGCAATTCAGTCAAGACAGGCCAAGCAGGCGACATGGGCAAATAGTTATAGATAATGAGGTCACATCTTCAATCCTTTATTTACTAGTGCCAACTAAAGCTTTAGTCTTTGAGCAGATTGCTTATCCAATGCGCTCCTCGCCAATCCCCACTTGGTTGGCTCCTCATAGGCATGGTAGACCATGTTGCAAATGTTATGGATGGAGACCGCCCCAATCCAATTAGCAACAAGGAAAAGAAGTCGTGACACAAAAATTGGAGTCGAAACCTGCCCCTTGCCAAAAAATGGATTGTTATCGACATCAAAATTGTTGGCAAACACATTGTCAATGAGGTTGAAATTGATGATAAAACCTCTCGTCGACACATTGATGAAAGCAACCCCCTTCATTTTTCCATTGTTCGGTGAATGTGGAGGCCTAGTGATTCCCAGTCTCTCCAATGGAGTGGCATTGCAACAGAGAAAGTAGCTTCGCCTCAGCGAAGGACTGAAGGTAGCTTCGCCTACCTAATGAGGGTTTCATTACTATGAAAGTAGCTTCGCCGGTAGCTTCGGATAATTTTAGTTACCTATTGGAGATTTAATCAAAACAAAGGAATGATCACGATGGCGAAAGTGGCTTCGCCTGGGCAAAGGTGATTTCGGTCGCCCAATGGGGCTATTGTTGCATGAGCGAATTGATCGTCGCTCTAGCAAAGGTGTCTCCATCAATGCTATCGATCACGAAGTGTTTTGACGCAAGTGGAGGATGACTGACGTGATCGGTAGACCCACCATCAAGGGAGTCGTCATGATTGGTGGGACCAGAGTGGAGGGGGGTCCAGGAGTGCCGAGTTCTCGACATCCTGATCAAAAAACTCGGCCTTCTTGGATTTTGGTTTCCTCTTCTCCTCTCTTTCTCTTTTTTTCCGTAGCCTTAACATCGGCAAAAAAATCAGCACTATACATTTTTCATGCGGGTCTGCATTCTTAAGGTTCCTTTGATCCAAGTTGGTTTTCTTCGATTCTTTTTAGAAAACTCTTCCATTTCGCATCTACCCTATAAATTTCTTTGGCACCCATCTCCCCATCGTTCTAGGAGAAGTTCGGGAGTTTGAGAAACAAGCCCCTCCACGCTTATGAATTGTTTTGTGCCAATCCCCCTCCCACCACCCCACCACCACCACCTTTCGAGACGAAGTGGAGATGAGTTGCGATACTGAGCCCTCAACGTTACAAAGCTCTATCAAATCATTGAGCTTTTATCAGATCATTGTGTATATGGAGATTGAAAGAAAAGTGAAAGGTCATTGTGTCACTTTCAGATCATTTCTCCTCACGTAGTTTTTGGAGAGCTAAAGCATAGCCCTTAGGATTTTTTTTTCTTCTTCACGTTGCATATTTTTGGAGGGTCGAGTTTTTTGGACCTTAGGATTTAAATTTGAGTTGGCAGATTTGAGGAATTTAATGAAAATCATATGGTTCAACCTTTTGCCTCAATTGGTATCAATATCAAGGCCTTGTTAAAGTAAGGTTTGTTTCAATTTTTTAGTGTGAAACCACTTTTTATAGGGAGAGTACAAAGCATTGCCTTGTTACAGAATTTCACGCCCACACAAAAGTTTTCAACTTACAATTCTTAGCAACCGAAAATTACGGAAATTATGGAAAGAGGATGTGACCAACTAAGGATATAGATATAGAAAATTGTATGTGTTTCATGTGTACCTCTTCAAATCCATCACTTATGAAGCAAAATGCTCATCCACTACAAGAACATGTTCTTCTATGACAAAATTTCTAATGACGGGGCCAAAAATGTCATATAATGTACCATAATATGACGAAAAAATCGATGTCGTCACAAAATTACAAGCACCATGACTATTTATGATGACTATGTTTTTTAGAATGACACAGAGACAACGCAGACGCTCACAACACGCACGCACACAAACCCCTATGAACATACGTATGCAAACCCTACCCCTATGAGCACCTCAGAAAGGAGGACGAGCACCGGCAGATCCGGAGATTCTCGAAGTCACCATTAGGTCACATAAAAGTACCCTTATATGATGCTGCAGTTTGCTTTTTGTCGCAAAATGTGATTCTCGTGAGCAGCCAGGTGCTGGTAGTATTTTATGACATCGTGATGATTTTTTTTATGACTTTATTAGACTTTCACTGAAACTAAATGGCAAAATATATAGCAAAAATAATCACACGAGTGGTTTAAACTCAAGACCTCTAGCATAGAGGCCAATGCCTTAACCACTAGGACAAGCATCTATTTGTGTTCTAATGGGGTGCACTACATTTTTTATATATTAATTTAAAAGTAATAAATCGTGTAAAAAATGTGTGGCACATGGGGTGCACTACATTTTTTATATATTAATTTAAAAGTAATAAATCGTGTAAAAATGTGTGGCACATGGGAATCGAACCTATGACCTTTGGAACAAAATAAAGAGTACAAACCACTACGATTAGCAACCGTTTGTGTTATATTGGGTGTTATATTTTTTTATTAATTGAAGCACAATAAATCATGTAAAACAATCTTCAAAAAAAATATGTGGTCAATGGGAATCGAACCTAGGACCTCTCAAAGTAGAATGCTAAGTCACACCACCACACCATTCCTTCATTTGCAATAAGAATAGTTCTTCTCTCCTTTTCAGGTAGATCACGTACATATTCCAAGTATGGAAACCAAGAACTGAGCCACGTAGAGAAATCAAGAATATGAACACAACGTTTTTTATTTTTGATCTCTACTGAAATCTTGTAACTGGTTTTTCTCCCACATACTATCTTCAAATTTGATACTTTTTTTCTATTTTTCTGAAATCATGTTCTTTTAGTAAATGGTGCTCTCTTTGGTCATCTCACAAAGAGTTTATGAAACTATGTGAGAGAGTTGGGTGTTTAGAGCTACACTTTCCAAACACTTTCTCAGATGTAAAAATGACCTAAATAACAAATGTAGATCTTGAAGAGTTATGAATTTTTGGTATTCGTGATATTTCAATTCAAGACCGTCTAGGGCCTCGAAAACCCGTCCGAGACGTAAAAAATTCAAAATTCAAAATTTTAGGCATCAAAACTTCAAAAATGAAAAGTTGACTCTCATACCGAATGTAGATCTTGATGAGTTATGAATTTTTGGTATTCGTGACTTTTCAAGCAGAGACCGCCTAGGGCTTGAAAAACCCTTCGCTCGAGCCGTAAAAATTTTAAAATTTAAATTTCGAGACGTCAAAACTTTCAAAAATGAAAAGTTGACTCTAATAGCAAATGTAGATCTTGAAGAGTTCTACAAAACTCACATTCATGAATTTTTAGTTTGAAACCAGCTAGGGTCACGTAAAACCGGCTCGGAGATGCCATTTTTAAAATAATCAAAGTTTAACTTGGTTAAACCCCGGTCAAACAGAGCACTAAATGACGTACCTGAAAAAAACTTTTGAATACAAGGGTGTTAGAACTCATCAAGATCTACACTTTTTGTATGGGTCGTTTTTTCCATTTGAGAAAGTGTTAGAAAACACCCGCCGCAAAACCATATATCTCACATAGAGTCTATGGAACTCTATGAGAGAGTTGTCCATTTTGAACTACACTTTCCTAGCACTTTCTCAATTGCAAAAAATGACCTGAATAACAATTGTAAATCTTGATGAGTTATGAATTTTTGGTATTCGTGACTTTTCAAGCGAGACCGTCTAGGGCTAAAACCTGTTCCGAGATGTAAAAATTTTAAAATTCAAATTTTGAGGTGTCAAAACTTTGAAAAATAAAAAGTTGACTCTAATAGCAAATGTATATCTTGAAGAGTTCTACAAAACTCATATTCATTAATTTTCGATTTCAAACCAGCTAGGGTCTCGAAAACCGGCTCGGATGTGCCATTTTTAAAATAATCAAAGCTTGACTTGGTCAAACCCTAGTCAAACGGAGCACTAAATAACGTCAACTGAAAAACTTTTGAATACAAGGGTGTTAGAACTCATCAAGATCTACACTTTTTGTATGGGTCCTTTTTTCATTTGAGAAAGTGTTAGAAAAACACTAGTCGCAAAAACCATATATCTCACATGGAGTCTATGGAACTCTCGAGAGAGTTGTCCATTTTGAGCTACAATCGAGAAAGTGTTAGGAAAGTGTTTTTTTAAAGTCCAACAAAATTAGATTTTTCATTTTATGATTTTTTCTATGATATTATTGTTTTTTAAAGATTTGGAGGAAATAATTTTTTAAAAAAAAAAAGACAAAAACCCGTGGTCATAGTAGCAAACCTGCTATCATTATAGAAACTATGTTACTGTAGCAAAACGACCATTGAAAACCACCTAGAGAGTAAAATAGATAGTTTTAGAAGGTAAATTAAACGGTTTTATATATTGAGGGTTATGTAGACTTTTTCCTCCAAACAAATCTTAAAATAACTATACCAAGCAAAATATTTAAATAGGGAATCTAATAATACATATACTTAGACTATTGTGTTTTTTTTAAATGAACCCACGTAAGAGCTACCTGTTATATTAAAAAAAAGAAGGAGCAACCAAGATAGGCATTGTACAACTCGGCCAACAGGCCCAAGATGCAAAAAAAAAAAAAAAAAACCCGGTGATATACAAACGCTTATACAAAGAGAAAAAAACAGAAGCAAAAAAACAGACACTAAGAGGGCAAGGATTGGAGTAGAGCCGAAAGCTACCTTGCCATGTCCAAGAATCCACAGACTCGCCTCGTCTTTGATTCTCCGCAAAGATCGCAAAATTTGTTGACTCCGTGCGCTCAAAAACTCTTGCGATTCTTTCCTTCCAAACTTCCCAACATACTAGAATGCTCGGGGGAGTGAAGCCCTTTCTGCTTTTTTGGCCGGGCAAGATTGGACATAGCCGCCCACCACGTATGAAGTGTCTCACTTGGCGACCATGCGTTCGGTGCAAATTTTCGCTCAAGGCCCAGCGTTGGTTGGCAAGTTCTCTGTCAGGCCCCCACTTTAATGGGTCCTTAACCTTACGTATTAGTGCCGAGGATCACGCGCAGCTAATACGTTGATAAAAACAAGAGTGGACACAGATTTGTTTAAAAGGTGCCTGAGCTTTATTGATAGGATAAACAAAGGTCTTACATAAGTGGCCCAAAGGTCACAGCCTTAGCAAGACACAACATTGGGTAAGCTTAGTGTCTTCGCGTGGCACTTTATTTATCGAGTCTCGCATAGGGCGTCTAGTGGTCCTAGCCTACCACACCCACAAGCATACTTGAGCCGTAGGTCGAAACTCTAGTATCAATATCATAGTCCTAGCAAGGCCGAAAACTTCACGCCTAATCCTCCCCGCGGAAAATCCTCACGATCATCGTGAAATAAGTCCTCCTCTAAGCCGAAGTCCGAAAAATCAACGGGTGAGTACAAAGGTACTCAACAAGTCCAAACCTGGGGTTTGGTGGTTATTACGGGTTTGGGCCCCTAGCGGGGGTCTCTAAACGCCGCCCTTACTAGTTCCCAATCAGGTTATATGGTCGTTGCTTCACAAGGCACAAACAGTTAGCATCAACAGATTAAACTAATCATAGATGATCCGTCCTAGCGGTTGCCCATTTCAAGGACGTGGCTATTCGAATAGATTTAAATAACTCTGAGAGAGGTGTACAAATTTCCCCACACGATGGACATACTCTCCTCGTGATCAGCGGGCAAGAATAGTCCAAAAAGATCCCGTACCCGCTTGGTAGCCACCCTAGGTTTCAGTACAATCCTACCACGACTTCTCGGGGGTTGGAAATGGGAAGATCACATAGCATCCCATTAGCACATAGCATCGCGGAAGATCACTTAGCATCCGCCCACTCATAAGTTTATAAACGATATCAAAGCGCCAATTGTTTTACGTGGAGGATCACATAGCAACCACGCCAACCCGACCTCGGAAGATCACTTAGCATCCGAGTCAGCTCCCGATAGACCGTTGCCTACGCCGGCCTCCTAGGTTAGAAATTATACCTTGACCTAACGGGGTGTGAGATCAGGTCGCCCCATCCCGACGTGCGGCCGTATTTAATATTATACTAGGTGGATGGTCTATGAACCGGTCCTTAGGGAGGCGAGTATCTCTCCGCGGGATTCATCCCCGATTGTGACTAGTCTACCTCCATGTAGGCTATCACCACTCACCTTTTTGTTGGATGGTTCACATTATTAAATAGGTTTCATTGGTCTCACTTAGTCATATTATATCATTATGCATCATATCATTCATATAGCAATATAAACCATGATTATCATCGTATGAGAGCGGGTTGATTAATTAGGTCAACATTATTAAGGGGGTGGGGGGTAAGGACTTGCCTTGGTTACCGTTGTCGTCCGGCTCCGGAACGTAGTCGGGATCGTCTAGTTCTTGGTTGAGGTCTTCGCGGCTGGCTACTCTCGCAGACGGCGGTGATTACACAAAATTAATAGGGCAATTGAATAGCGACAAAATGAACCATGTGATAATATATAAAACCAGTAGCAATGGATAAAGCTCGAATTTAGAAAAATAATGAGAAGTGGTTTGATCCAATTTGGAGTTACGGTTCGGAAGTTATGATTTTCCGAAGTTTGATTCGATTAATAAACAAGGTGGGATTTTTATGTCATTATTTTATTAATTTAAAAATATAATAAAAATCATGACAATTATCTCCACATGATCTAGTTTATTTACATATTTTTTCCTGAAATTTTTCGAGGTCCGGAACATGTACTTATAGCATTAGGGGTACAGTTCTCGGGTAAACCCGGCATTTTCCTCTCTCTGCTTTCTCTACTGCCCTGCCTACGAGGGATCGACCAAAGCAGGCCCGAGCCCCGCCCAATGGCCGTAACGGAATAACGGGTTCCGGACGGGCTTTGCCACCGTCGGTCTCCGGTTGGCCCTCGGCGGGTGCCGCCACGGTGGGGTAACGGCGGCGTCCACGACACCGCCCCGTCCGTTGTGGTCGACGGCGCTTCGCCCCGGCGTCTTTTCCGCCCGAACGGCCTTGCCGAATCCATGAAGACTTCGCCGCGAGGGGTCCCCGAGGTACTCCGCGTCATCGAACCCGATGGTGGTGACCCGGGCGACGGAGCGAGGCTCCCTCCTCGGCGGCGGCGTGGCCGGGCGGTCGGTGGCGGGGCGGCTTTCGCCTCGGGGTTATCTTTGCATAACGAGGGCGATAGTAAGGAATCGACGTGAAGAGAGAGTGGGGGAACTTACTCGGCCTGTTTAATTTGACCGGCGATCACTACAATGACGGCGCTCGTCTCTTCTCGGTGGCGGCGGAAATCCCGATTGGGGAAAATCGCTGCCGAGGCGAGGAGGAGGGAGGGAGAGGGGATTGGCGCGAGCACTGCACGTTCCAGCTCTCGGTGGAGCTCCTCGAGGCTCGGTGAGGAGGTTGGAGCACGGCGGGGCTATTTATAGCCTCGCCGCGGGTGAGCTCGCCGGCGGATATTTTTCCGCGGCTTTGATCTTTTCCGACCGGCGAGGTGGGGTGCGTGGCTTACGTTGGGGCGTCGGTCGTCGAGTCTCGTCGGCGCCCAAGACAGCCGTTATTACGCTGCCCTCCACGACGGCCGGTGGTCGGCCGGCACGATCGCCGCCTCGCTGTTCCGCTTCGGCGTCCTTGGGCGGGCGAGCGGGCCGGTTGTCGTTTTTCCATCGGGTGGCGCGCGACGTCCCTATGCGCGTCCGTCGCGGCTCATCCACGGCCAGCGGGCTCGCCCGGCAAACTTAGTGGGTTTGCGCGGCGGCGGTTGTCGCCCGGCGCTGTAGGCGCTCGATGGCGGCGCCGAGCCGCCTGCCCATGGCGTCTAGGCGGCCGGGAGCTCGCGTGCCTAATCAGGTGCCACGTCGCCTTCTACCCGCGGCGGTACAGCGAGAGGGAGCCGGGGCCGGGGGGGGTTCCCGGTCGCCGCGCTCAGCGCTCGGAGAAGAAGGGGAGGGGCCCGCGTGCCGGTGGGTGGAAGAGGATGAAGAGCGAGGTGGGCCGAATGGCTTGCTTTGCTGGGCGGCCCACGCAAGAAGGGAAAAGAGAGGAGGGAAGGAGAGCACGGGTTGGGCCGGTTTCATTTCTCCTTTCTTCTTCTTTTCCTTCTCTCTTTTCCTTTTTCTTTCTTACTTTCTTATTTCTTTATTTCTCTATTCTTGTAACTCTACTTTAGGCCTTACCAAAATTTGTTAAGCAAATTTTGAGGGGTTAAAATATTTGGGGAGCATCAAAGTGTCGAACCAAAACACGATTAACTAAAAGTTTAAATTTTTAGCGAATTTTTTAAAAAAGGGTCAAAAATCGGGTGTTACATTCTCCCCAAAGCCGCCTGACGAATCCGCAGTCCTTGAAAACGTGCATTCATGTCTCCGCATGAAGCCTACATAAGGTGCAGTTTCTTTGATTTGGCCATCTTCGGGCTTCCAGTCTGTCGGGCGGTCCAAACTCTATTATGGATTGCAAGCCGGCTGAAGAATTTACATTTAGGTGTTGCCCAAGGTTTCCAGATGAGCTTTTCGAAGTTATTGTAAGTCGCACCAATGAACTGGGCATGGTAAGCGGAAGAAGTCATGTACTCGCCCTTTTCCTCGAATTTCCAAGCAAGAGTGTCTGACATGCCGGTTGTTAGAGTTATGCGTCTGGTTTCTCGCCACAACCACAAGTGCGTGTGCTCAGCTAGATGTTGGGCGGTGAAGCTGCTGTGGTGGAGGTTTATGTCGTGGATCCACTTATTGTCCAATAGAGCCTGGCACAGAGTTCTGTTTTTTCTTCTTGAGATGGAGAAAAGGAGTGGCGCTACATGGGCCGCTGCCCATTTAGCCATGCACTTGTCCAGAATGATGCTTTATTCCCATCCCCAACTGTCAGCAATGTGGACGCCGCGAAGAGAAGCTTGTCTGTTCTGACACATGGCGTTTCATCCTCGATCCTGCTATCAGTCCTTGGCGCCCATTGCCGCCATAGCCACCGCAATCTTAGAGCCCTTGCAAATTTTCATAGGTGGAGGATGCCCAGGTCTCCAGAGCGTTTTGGTCTAGCCGATCTCGGCCAATTAACTTTGCATTTTCCCCCTGTAAGAGCTTCAGCGCCAGCCCACATGAATTTCTTCCTCTGCGATCAATGTCCTTGAGCGTCGCTTTGGGTGCAAGAAGGGATGTGAGAAAATAGACTGCTTGTGAGGTGAGTACAGCCTTCACCAGCGTCAACCGGCCTGCCTGGTTAATTTGGCGCCCATTCCAGATTGTGATCTTGCTAACTGCTTTGTCGACCAACGGTTGGAAATCCACTCTCTTTAGGCGCGTTTGTCCGATAAGGGCGAGCCTAGGTATTTAGTTGGGAAGCATGAGATGTTCGCTGGTGATCCAACCAGGATTTGGTTTAAATTTAAACCCTCACAGTGGATGGGAATGATTGTGGATTTCTGGAAGTTTGTTCTCAATCCTGAAGCGCCACCAAACAGAGCTAGGAATTGAGTCAGAGCCCGGACGTCTTCCCTTGTTGGATTGATAAAAATTGTTGTGTCATCGGCATACATGGACACTCTAATCTAAGCCGTTCTCCCCCTTAGTCCGGACAAATGTCCTTTCTCTGTTGCTAGGTCGAGTAGCCTTTGCAGCGGATCCATAGCTATGATGAATAACAGTGGTGACAACGTATCACCCCGGACGAAGTCCTCTCCCATGTTTGATCGATGCGTTTGGGATGCCATTCAGTAGAACCCTTGTCGAGGAGGTGGAGAGGAGCGTCGCGATCCAGTCTTGCCATCGACTGGGAAACCCGAGCTTGTTCAGCAAGGTGAGTAGGTATTCCCATCTGACTGAGTCGAAAGCCTTGGTGATGTCCAATTTGAGGAATATGGCTGGCTGTTTTACCAGGACCTGGGGAACGATGTTCCCACCCGTAAGTGTGGTATAGCATTTTACTGCATTGCGGACGACCATGTAATTATCATGTATGCTTCGCCTTTTGATGAAAGCAGCTGAAGAGATAATTGAGTTCATGTGAGGTGCTAGTCGCAGAGCTAGAACTTCGGCAATTATTTTGGCAAAGGAATGAATCAGGCTGATTGGTCGTAAGTGCACAATAGCTTCAGCACCATCTTTCTTAGGGATTAAAACGATGTTCGCCGAATTAACAAGAGGTTGGCTGTTTATCCGCAGTGAGTGGAAAGCATTCGCTGCTCTGATGACATCAATCTTTATTATATCCCAACATGGCAACATGACCTGAAGAAAGCTCCAGTGAATCCATCTGGCCCCGGGGGCTTTATCAGCAGGCATTTGGTGGATGGCGAATTTTATCTCCTCGGTGAAGTTCGCATCTAGTCCACTGAGATCGTGGGAAGGCAATTGCAGCTCGTCCCAGTTTATGTCATGTTGCCGTGGTGGAGGGCGTCCCATGAAGTTGGAGAAATGGTCGTGCACTATTGCAGCTTTGTCATCATGATTTATTGCCCACCCATTCCCCTGTCGTAGCCTTTGGATGTGGTTTTTCCTCCTCCTCGGGTTAACTTTATGGTGGAAAAATTTTGTGTTGGCATCACCCAAATTGATGGACGACAGTCTAGAGGCTTGTTTACATCTTGCTCTTTCAATCACTGCTAACCCCAGAATCCGCTTCTTGAGCTTTGCCGGTAGGAGTATCTCCTCAGCCGCTAGGTCCCTATTTTCCTGGGCGATATCCAGCCTTAGGATGATCTCTTGTGCCATGAAGAAAAGCTTTTTGTTGTCCGAAATGATTTCCTTGCTCCAAGCTTTCAACTTTTGTGACGTAGAGCGTAGCTTATGGTACAGGACATGAAATGGCTCATGGTGGTTCACTGGAGTATCCCAAGCGTTCTTGACCACGTCTTTGAAGCCCGGGAGTTTGGTCCAATAATTTTCGAATTTGAATGAGCTTGGCCTTCTAGGCCCCGATTGGCTGTCTGTGCAGTTTACTCGGCTTTCATCCCACAGTATGATGATGCCCCCCGCGTTTGGGAAGGCCCTGATGCCGGCTTGTAAGCGAACTGACGCAGGCGAAAAATTGGTGAACTGTGTCTCTTCTAGCTTGTTGATTTAGGCCTCGAACATTCCAGGATAAAAGATCGATGCTCTGCATATTCATGGATGGTTGTATATTCATGGAGGGGTGGCCAGCGCATGAATGTGCTGCATTACAGCAGCCTGAAGTGACGATCCGCTAATTGGAGGGAGCATGCAGTCGGTTGATATATATCTCAAAGCATTCAGGAGCAGGAGACAAGTACTGGAAGCACAACCATAGGCTGAGAAGCAAATTTGAAGCTTGATGAAATTAGTCTCAGGCGTACACAAATCAAGATGTCCCAACACATCTGCATAAAGGCCTACAATTCGAACGACGACGACTGACGAAAATACGATGCAGTGATACAACTTCTGATGCAAGGTAGCTTGATACATTTGGGGGACAGATTGGACGCAAGCTGTGTTAGCTTCTTGACCATCAGGTTACCGCGATCTGCGTGGCTGCGTCGTGGAGTTCTCCCACTCCTTTGCCCACCATGCGGAGCTGAGCAGCATCAGCTTCCTCAGTCTCTTCTGTGCCCAGGTTGAACAGCTCCGTCAGCGCGGCGATGATGTCCGACGGCAGCAGGCCATTAAACATGGCAGTGTATCCTACAAGGCGGTTTCCACAGGTTGAAGATCATCATGCAGGAGGCGAAGCTTCCGCGAGAGATTTCTTTGCCCGCGCTGCATTGAGACATTGGGCGAGCAGGGCGGGCATTAGCTAGGCAGGCGCTGCGCCGTACCAAGACATTTCGCCTGTTCCTGCGACGGCGCCCAACTCCGCCCGAGGTCGGCGCAGGGGTAGCAGCAGCAGCCTGCTGAGGTTGCTGGAGCAGTGGCGACATCGGCTTGGCGAATAGAGCTGCAACACCGTCGTGCAGCTGCTGGTTGCCGCCTTGGTTCTCCTGCACAGTGAGGGTGGGCGATGGTTGGGCGTTAACATGATCAGGGGAGTTGCATCAATAGATTGTTTCCTCATTCACTTCGGTGTAAATCTTGTGAACAAAAAAAATGCAAAAATAAACATAAATTAGAAAATATTTTTACAAATAATAATTGTTATTACAAAAATGCAAAAATGTAGAGAAGAGGATGAGTGGTATGTGAATTTTAGAAGATCCCTATCCAGACAAGAATATGATAGATGGTTGTCTCTAAAAGCCAAACTTGATCTCTTCAATCTGGAAGAGGATTATACTGATGAGGTTAAGTGGGCCCTAGAAGCAAAAAGGAATTTCACCACTAGATCTATGTACAGATTCATTTTGAATGAGGGTTTTCCAAATAGAGTGGCAGGTCATTTGTGGAAATGCAGGGTTCCACTAAAAATTCGTTTTTTTCTTTGGCAAATTTTCAACAACAAACTACAAAGCTCTGTTAACTTGGCCAAAAGGGGTTGGCTGGGTAGTGAAGAGTGTTGTCTGGGAGATGGTAAAGAAACTACTAACCACATTATGTTTACATGTCATACAGCTAAAGTGGTCTAGGAGGCAATTAAGGACTGCTTTAGTCTAAATGACTTCCCTAACTCTATTAAAGAGTTCTCTGAAAATTGGCTGATGGGAAGGGGTCCCTTGCCAACAAAGTTAATTCTGTTCATTTTCGCTTGCTTTACATGGTCCATATGGACAAATAGAAACAAGATGGCAATTGAGCATGTTTTTCCCAAAGACCCTCTTGACATAATATACCCTGCACTTTCTTATATGCAGAAGTGGTCTATCTTACTAAAGGAGGAGGACTGTCAGCGCATTAGACAAGTGAAGGATGAAATCCTAAGATGGATGCAGACGTTCAAGCCTGGATCGATGTCGACAACAGATGTTTATGAAATTTAGCATCGATGATAGGACTGTTATCCTCTTTTTCTTTTGAT
The DNA here is from genome assembly GCA_015847255.1 of Hyparrhenia diplandra. NCBI lineage: Eukaryota > Viridiplantae > Streptophyta > Magnoliopsida > Poales > Poaceae > Hyparrhenia > Hyparrhenia diplandra. The sequence continues at coordinate 1,370,915 of JADLZK010006897.1, forward strand.
CTGTATTGAAAACTGGTATACCCAGCTTGTATCGGATGTTTTGCTTTCTTAAAAGCAAAAAAAAAAATTCGTTTAAAAAAAAATTGTTATTACAAGGCGGAGAAGGCTGGCCGCCCGAACCAGGGTCAAACGTTATCAAAAAAAAAAAAAACAGGGTCAAACAAGCCCAATGAATTCCACGGTGGAGTAAATCTTGCAAACATAAGAAGCACAAAAATTAAATTTTTCAAAAAATACAAAAATAATATCATATAAATGAAAAATTGAAAATATTTTTAGAATCAGAAAAACTTTTAATTTTTATTTACAATTTATTTTTATTTTTTAAGGAAAAAAGGTTTTGTTTTTCTTTAGGTGAAGAAAAAATAGTGCTACAGAGCTGAGAGGGCCAGGGGCTCAAATCAGGCTCAACCAAGAAGGGGAGCCCAGCTTGCCGCAATCAGCCCATGTAGCAGGTTGGAACCATGAAGTTAGTGAGGCAGCACGTTCAAACTTGGGCCCAGGTAGAACGCAAACATCATGACCGATGTAGATCGTGTGGGCTGGCCCATAATAACGTACGCGACCACTTGCCTTTTAAGATAAACCGATAAGAATTATCATTGTTACTGGAATAGGATAATACAACAAGTGTTTAGCATATACAAACGCGGGCAATTTTTTTAATTGGCAAAATTGTGGCCCCAAGAAAGTAAAGTTCTCTAAAAATACAAAACAAAGTATAATCCTGCCCTGTAAATAAACATCAAAGACACAGATCAGCAAATAATCAAACAAACACTTTCACACAATGTGCTATGGGTCCCCTATTAATTAATTACTATCATTACACCTGCTTTTAGCAATAAAGGCAAAGCCATTCAGATCTACAAAACACCTTTCATCTTGCCAGTTGAACTAAAAAGGGGGTCATCCCATATCCAACTGAGAAGATTAGCCAACTGGGGGGAAGAGATTTAAACACCTTTCGTCTTGCCATTGAGTCATAGTTCAAACTACACTGCATTGTTTAAAGTAAGCCAAAGACAACTAGTAGCCAAAAAGAAATTACCATAGTGATGTTAGTGGAGAGCTGGATTGAGTGTTCGGAACTGATAAAAGTGTGGTGCAGCTTCTGTAAGCCATGCTGGTTCAATGGCAATAACATTCTGCATATAGTGCTGGTCAGTTGAAACAAGAGACTGGTAGACAACCCACTTTGTATTGACCCTAAATGCAATGATGTCATTAAAGGTATACAACAACAACAACGTAGCATTTAGTCCCAAGTTACAGCCTGTTCGTTTGGCTGGCTTGGTCGTGGGCGGGCGATGATGTGGAGAGAAAGATCACGACCTGACGGTGGTGGCTGATCCCGTGAGAGAAAGATCGGCTTCTGGTGGCTGGCCGATAAGCCAAGTTTAACAGGCTCTTAGTTGGGGTAGGCTAGAGATGAAACCCGTATGAAACAAGTATAAAGGACCACACACACAAAGGTACAAGTATAAAAAAAAAAAAAAATGAATTCATTAAACATAAGAAATTACTGCTGAGCTCACCTAAAGAGAACTGAAGATGGATGAATATAAACTTCTTGTGATGTCCTAATCGTTTTATACATTCTGTTTTGGCTGTATTCCTATAGCAGAGAAAGTGGTTAAGGATCACTGAAAAATTAAATGTCAGCTACTTAGCTGCATCCTGATTGATAGCTTTCTCTTTAGGATAAACAGAGTGCAAATGTGCAACAGCATGGCAACAATAGAACTCAAGTCATGTTTTGAAATGAGCCAGAGGCACAGACAGCAGCTAACTAATCTTAGTGGCAGAGTAAAGAGTACATTATCTTCCAAAATCTCAACACTATATTCTTGTCCAGGCTATGATAAGAACTAAGCAACAAAAAGGTTCCCAATCAGTCTCCTTGCAAAATAAGCAAGAGCAAGGGCGCTAACAAGAAATGTGCTTCCTGAGATCCCACCTTATGTGTGAGGTTTCAGCATAGATGTGCCTCTTTTTTAGGTAAGCAACCAAGAAAGTGAAAGTGTATAACTGGAAAACGTGTTAACACATACATATACAGCATTATATATCAGCTAAGAGATCAACTTTTTTTGTACAAACACACAGCCACATTTATGAGGTAAACGGATCACAAATGTAAGGCAGCTATATGTTGTGGGCCAAGGAAAACTCAAGAAATGCATAGTTAAACATGACTACATCAGCCGAGTTAGCTATGTGGGCCAGTTCAAATAAGCTACAGCTCGCCCAGGGAAAGTGTTTGGACACCAGAAAACCCGCCTCGAGCGGCTTCTCACGTGGGAAAGAAATGCGGGCGTGCCAGTGTACTCACGTACACAAAACAAAAAGGAGAGGAACACGTAATTTATTAATCTCATGAGTAACAATTACAAGTTCCTAATAAACGCGCCATGACCAGCTGGCGGCACTCTAACTTTGGCGATTGTGTCTTCATGGTTCATAGGGCCTCGGAAGGCACCTACTTAATTACCCCCCGTGATTAAGATCACGGAGTACCTCCGATTAAGCTGCTGTGGTCGCCGCCGCCGATCTTCGCTTCACGTCTCCATGTAGTGTGCTGGTGTAGATGTGGATGGCGTCGGCGTATCCATGGCCTTGTCGGTCCATGAGCCGCTTTTTGAAGAACATGGCTGGAAAGGAGCCATGCCGCCGGTGTCGCCTTCCTCGTCGGTCGAACGTCACGTGTAGGTGTAGTGGAAGTAGCACGCGCATGGTGGGTGTAGATCGGATCGATGACTTGACTTCAACAACGTAGTCGAGATACGCCGCGGACTTGATCGTGAAGGGGTGTCGAAGTTGTTGATGAAGACCGGTGTAGTAGTTGAAGTCGTCGTGGACGTAGGTGTACACACGAACTGGATGTAGACATACACGGGCGTCGCTGGACGTGGACGTACGCCAGCATCAACATGACGTGCGTGCATGGCAGCACGTCACTTGGTCTTGGCTGCACCTTTGCCTTGCCTTGTTTCTTCACGGTTTGGAGTCACGTACACACACATGCATGGTGTATGTGACGTCCATGTCCTGGCCATTGGCTCCAGGTCCTTGCACGCACGCGCGCACGACTGATGGTCGCACTGCATTTGAACTCTAGGCCTCGTCGATCTCCATGCCCAGCGGCCACCTTCAAGAGCTCGGCGTCCGCGTGTGTGGCCATGTCCGACGCCGCCGTGTATCACTGGATGCAATCATGCGAAACTGACAATAAGAGATGGATTAGAACTAGATCGGATACTCACCCATGGTGGACACAACAGCCATCTCGATCTCCTCCTCGATCCCTTGCCGGTGAAGGACGAGGACGCCGGTCGATGAACGGCCTTGACGAGAGAAGGTTGCCTGCTTGTGCTTCTTCTCGGATGGATGCAGATGTCGTCGGCGGCGGCCGGATGTACGCGAGTACAAGACCTCAGGTGGGGTGTTGGCAGCCTGATGGCGTATGCGTGTATGTGTTGTCGTTGGCCATCTGGTGTGCCGAGGGGCTGTTTATATAGGCATAGGGCTAGGGTATAGGAGCCCCGATGGCAACACGCACGCGCCGCCAGGAGTTCGTTGTGGCCTCCCGAAATCTCCGGTCCTCCAGTGCTTATCGGTTCGAGTCGTATCTATCCATCCAACCGATGAAGATGTGTGCCGTCTCGGTTAAGGGGCTTATTACGGAAGAGATTAGCTTTCCTACCGCTGATCTGTGGGCCTGGCCTCATCGTATAAGTAGGCCTAGGCGCCGTATGCCTCCCAGAGCACACCGTCTCGTATTTGATCCTGAGGAGAGTGTGTGTATGTGTACGGACTCCCCTTTAGATTCATGGACGCCATGTTCATACTGGCTGCCAGCTAGATCACAGATCTTGAGGTATGAGGATACGCCATACATATACACGTCTTCAGGTTAACCAAGCCCAGTATGTGTATATATGTATATCAAAAGCCAATATATAATTCTTAGCTTGCTTCTCTTATAGCTCGTACAAATAGCACACGTGGATATATATATGCGCTTGTTTTCTTATCTTTTCTTCACCAAGTATAAAATATTTCTTGATAGCACATATTAATATATACGCCGCATGTAAGCAAATTTTGTACAAAATCTCGTCGAACAAATGCCCCCACCAAGTTGAGTTTAAATTGCGGAGCAAATTCGAGCTCGACTTGGTGAAGATACAATTATTTTTGACTGAGATGGCGCAATGGAAATGCGGCCTTGTAACTTGATGATTTTCCCTTATTTGAATTGAATTCATGAATTTTATATAGGGCACCGTCTGTGCTCCCATCTATTTGTTTACAAATACACATGCTTGAACTGATGAACATGCACACGTATTTTCTTTCTTTTGCACATATATGTGTCAATGTGTCATACAGGTTTATAATTAGCTGGCTTTTCTAGCTCATCGGACTGGTGCACATATGTAATGCCACCATGTGAACCATAGCCATGGGAGTACATGCGGATAGTTGCCAAGAGGTGCCGCACGGAACGTAGCCGGTACCTGCAACGGCAGGGTTATAGTAGTAAGTCGTGGCGCCGAGCTTGCCGAGCCTCCATATGATCGGCACAAGATGCAGGACGCATCGTAGATTGAGATTGCTGCCTGCTGCCTGCTGCTGCTTGACCTTTGCTTTCGTCGTGTCGAGGCTGTTGGTGGAAGCAACTTGTCAATCGACAACCACAATGAGTGGTTGATCCAACTCGCCGTCGATTAACACACGCCCGGGCACAATGCCGAGCTGCCAAAGTGGTTATGGAGTTGATGCAGCGCCTGTCGACGAGGGAGCTGCTGGATTGCTGCTGTCAGGGTATCGAGGGCGTCGATGCCTGACGTCATCTTGGTTGTGAACGGAGAAGTCCACACCAGCGCCGTGGTTGACGGAGGATTGACACCAGCCTCTGTTCCGGGCCTTCCGGCTCCCATGAGGTGATCGAGATTAAGCAGCCTCTGAAGGGATCATCAGTGCCGAAGTGTTCACGGCCACCTCGCTCATCCATCAAGGCAGCACACATGCTCAGGTGCTGAAAGCCTGAACCTCCTACAGTCAAGGTGTAAATGTAGTGGCCATCGGGGCTGCATGCTCGGTCGATGTCGCTGGAACAGCAACGCACTACACCCTGAATGCCATCTTGTGCCGGATTATAGTGCCATTGGGCCGCTGAGGCGCTGTGTGCATGTGTTAGCTGCCAATGCATATATGCATGCATGACTTGCATCTCAGGCCAGTCATGGTTGTTATTAGCTTTCTTTCTTTTAGCTCAACTTGTACTGGTGCATGCAAAACACATACTACCACTTGAACTAAATGGCGTTGGCCTTCCGGTGCTACCGGCCACGCTTGGATGTTGATCGACCGCCGGGGCAGCATGCGACAAGAGAAGCAGCGATGCCACCAAAGTGTTGCCGATGTTGATCGGCAGGTCGTTGTTCACATGTATGTGCCGGCTGAGCACCGATACGGCGTCACCTGTGCCTTAGTCGCTTGCCGTTGCCACCGTCGTCCTTGGTAGCGGCTCTCTCATCGAAGGGCACTCCCATGAGGATGCTCCCTCGGTCTTTAGCATGGACGAAGAGAGAGAAAAAAAAAAAAGGAAAAGAAAAACAAAACAAAAGAGAAGAAAAGGAAAGGCAAAGACAAAAGGAACAGAAGCAAAATAAATAAAAAATGAAAATTTACCTTGGATGGCGTTGTGTTGACTCCAAAGGCGCATTGAGACTTTCGTTGAGCCATGTATCGGCGCCAGCCAACGTAAAGTCGTGGAACTCCGTTGGAGCCGCGCGGACGGCATGAGCCAACGGACGATGATTGAACTCCGTTGGAGCCGCTGGGCGGCGTCGGTCAACGGACGGTGTTGAACTCCGCGTTGCCGCCGCGTGGCGGCGTCGATCAACGGGACGAGGTTGAACTCCGTTGGAGCCGCATGGCGGCGCCGCCAACGGACGGTGTTGAACTCCGTTGGAGCCGCTGCGGGCGGCGCCGCCAACGGACGAGGTTGAACTCCGTTGGAGCCGCATGGCGGCGTCGGCCAACGGACGGTGTTGAACTCCGTTGGAGCCGCGTGCGGGCGGCGCCGCCAACGGACGAAGTAGGGCTTCATTGGGGCCATGTTGCGGCATTGTCCAATGATGTATCCATCAGGTCCGAATGATGGCATTAGCCAATCGGACGCCCTTGAGTTGCTTTGGCCATACGGTATGAGGACCGTGGTACTTGACGAAAGCTTTTATCAACCAAGGAGCCACCTTGTGATCGTGGCATGAAACAGCCTAGTTGAAGGGTTTCACAGCTTGACACCGGCCGCTGACCGGGCGCATCGCACCGCTCCCAAAGTGTGGTTTTATCAACCCAAAGTGCCACTTTACATTGTGGCGTGACATGGCTGGATTGAAGGGTTTCATCGCTTGATACTAATCGCATCGGCGTATCGCACCGCCTCCCGATTGTAGTGCAATGATGGACCTGCAACACTACTATAAACAACTAGCTTGCCCGGTGATAGATGACATAGCTAGGAAGAGTTATTGATGAGGCAAAAGTCATCAAGTTGAGTATATTGTTTGGATTTTTTTTTTTTTTTGAAATATTTTTGAAAATGTTGGCTCTCCCATGGGCATAAGCTATATGTGCAGCTTGTGATAGGACAGCCGAGGGACATAACCATTGGGTGCCGTTGCGAAACCATAGCAACATGGCTCGCGATTTCGCCCCGTTGTGTGCTTGAATGTGTAGACTTCGCTTGGATGTCTCCACTGGGGTGAAGGGAATTCTTGGTCGAGACTCCTTTGCGTTGAGTTGAACCACAGCCCACTCGCTCTCTCGACATGGAGGCGTAGGTACGGCTGATTGGGTGTTTGGTTTTGGGTAACGGCTGAAGAATTTGCCACCACTTTTTGCCGAGGATGGTGAATGGCTACTTCCGCCTTCCATTTTGATATTTGAGCTGCCCGGCCACATCTTTGGTGACCATTTTTCTTTGCTCATTTTTTTTTTTTTTTTTTTTTGTTTTTTCAGCATCTGAGGAACTTGGAGTATAGCCATTCACCTTTGTATAGCTAGGTGAATCCTCGCTGGCATTATGTTTTTTTTTTGTTGGACCCTTGTTGTCACCTTCCAGGGTGGCAAGAGGCTGCACACTTAGCGAAACTTGTGTTGCACCAGGTAGCCCTTTCTTGCTCTTCTTCTATAGTCTTCCCCGGAGTGTGTGTCGCTTCATGCCTAGAAGCGCGAGCGGCATGGTCAGCTCGCTGCTTAGGAGCGGCTCGAGCCGTCTTCCCACTGCCCCCAGCGGAAACACGTTCGCGCCTGTCGTGGTTATCCGTGTGATGTGGTGGCTTGTCGCAAATTCCATCCGCGAGGTCGTTGCCTCGGCCCTTTCCGAGAGGTCCCAAGACAGTCGAATCTTCCGCTGCAGCTGTAGCCTGGTAGGGAGAGCCATTTTTTTATTCTCCATGGAGACAAACCCAACGTGCCATGTATGGTGCACGCTGAGTGTCTCAAGGAGAGTGGAAAACAAAAGAAAAAATTATTTTAAGCAAAATATTTTTTTAAGAACCTCCCGTTGATCGGCGGCATTGGTCGAATTCCATGTTGATCGACCAGCTGGTACGCGCCTCCGTCGTAGACTTGCTCGACGACGTACGGGCCTTCCCACTTGGGCTCGAATTTTCCCTTCGTCTTGTGCGTCACGACGATAGGACGCCGAAGCACGAGCACGAGCTCCCCTTTCCTGAAGACGCGACGCTTGACGAGCTTGTCGTAGGCCCTTGCCATGTTGTTGCGGTACAGCTCCAGTTCTTGCACGGCGTCGAGACGACCGTCCTCTAGGGCGTCCAGCTCTTGGAGTCGAAGCCGAACCTGCTCATCTTGGGTTAGTCCATCATGAACAGCTACACGTAATGATGGTAGCTGAATTTCCAAAGGCAAGACTGCCTCACACCCGTACACAAGTGAGTATGGGGTGGCTTGAGTTGGGGTACGTACTGTAACACGGTACGCCCATAGTGCTTCAAAAAGACGGTCATGCCAGTCTCTTCTATGCTTGTGCACTGTCTTCTTTAGTATCTTGCCGAGCGTTTTGTTGAACGCCTCTATCATCCCGTTAGCTTGGGGATAATAGCCAGTGGAGTAGTTCCACTTGATCTTGTACTTCTCCATGAACCTGTGCATTTTGCCCGACCTGAAAGCTTTAGCATTGTCGGATGTAATGCGATGTGGAATTCCGAAGCGATATATAATGTGTCGCTCTAGAAAATTAATGGCATTAGCACTCTTTACCTCGCGCAATGGTACTGCCTCTGCCCATTTGGAGAAGTAGTCTGTTGCTGCAAGGATGAAACGATGCCCTCCGGATGAAGGAGGGTCGATGGGACCAATGACGCCGATGCCCCATGCGTCGAACGGCCCACGAGGGGACCGTTGGATGGAGTGGAACCGGCGGTAGATGCTTGAAGGTGCCGTGGACTTGGCAGCCATGGCACCTCTTTGCCACTCCTAGGCAATCTGGTCATGATGCCCGGCCAGTAGTAGCCGGCCAACCGAATGCTATGGTACATTTTTGGCCCGCTCGGTGGCCGCCACAAATTCCATGATGCACCTCCTTCGGGACTTCGTCGGCCTCCCGTCGGCTAACACACCGCAGAGCACCTCTTGCCCATAGGCGCGCTTGTAAAGCATGTTTGCCTTGTAGACATAAGAAGGAAGTCGCCGTTGTAGTTGACGCCTCTTCACGGCATCGTCAGGAAGAACGCCGTGCTGAAAGTAGTCGAGGAAGGGTTTGCGCCAGTCGTCATCCTCGATGGCGCATGCAGTGACGGTGTTGACTTCATGCTCCTCCGGAAGAAGCTCCAAAGACAAAGAGAAGTAGCCACCTCTCCTCGATCAGTAACTTGCGCGGACTTACCCTCGGGAAGAGCAAGTGCCGCTGCGAAGTTTAGCCAACGCATCAGCTGGAGCGTTCTGCCGTGGAACATGAATAAGCTCAATATGCTTGAATTCATTCATGAGCTTACGGGCTGCCTCACAATAGGGCATAAGCTCCGGTTTATGGACTTCATATACACCATTGATCCGTCGAACAATGAGCTGAGAGTCACCATGAACCCGTAGGGAACATACCTCCATAGAACGTGCTAGGAGAAAGCCGAAGATGAGCGCCCGTACTCCGCTTCATTGTTAGAGCACTCCTCCTTGAGAAGGGAGAATGAATGGTACATCACTCCTCCTTGTGGGGTCTTGAACACCAAACCCGCTCCCCGCTCTCCGTCTTGGGGCGCCATTGGGGGTGACTTCCTCTCGTGAGGCACCGTCGTCAAGTAGAGCTCCCATGGGGCCTCCATCTCGGTGGTGAAGACCTCCTCATCAGGTAGCTCGGTGATGAGCGGAGAGTCGGCCGGTATGGGATGTGCAGCAAGGAAATCTGCAAGAGCTTGTCCCTTGACAGCCCTTTGCGGTACGAAGGTGATGTCGAACTCTGTCATGAGTAGCACCCACTTTGCGAAGTCGCCCGTGAGCGTTGGCGACTAAGGTGTACTTTATCGGATCCGCCCATGCCACTAGCTGGATTTCATGCGCCAAAGATGTAGTGCCTTAGCTTCTTCAAAGCAAAGATCAGCGCCAAGCACAACTTTTCAATGGGAGAGTAGTTGTGTTCGGCACCCACCATGGTGCGGCTCAAATAGTAGCACGCCACCTCCTTGCCTTCTTCATTGTGTTGGGCAAGCAAGGCGCCTAGCGAGGAAGGCTGTGCCGCAATATAAAGAATGAGAGGGCGCCCTTTCACAGGAGCTGCCAATACTGGAGGGTTAAGAAGGTACCTTTTAATGTTGTCGAAACAATTTTGGCACTCCTCGTCCCATACGAATGGCGCCCCTTTCTTCATTAGCTTGGAGAAGGGTTGTACACGCCCGGACAGGGTTGGAGATGAAGCGCCGGATGTAGGCTAGATGTCCTTGGAGCGTCCTCAACTCCTTCAAAGCTCTTGAGGAGGCGCCATGTTGAGGATGGCGGTGATCTTCTTCGGCTCTATCTCAATGCCACGATATCGAACAACAAAGCCAAGGAAGACGCCTGATCGAACCGCGAATGCACACTTGAGGGGGTTCATTTTGAGTTGGTGTCGACGCAGCCTCTCAAACACCGCCCGTAGGTCGCCTTGGTGATCTTTGCGACTTTTTTGTCTTCACCACCATGTCATCGACGTAGCACTCGACGAGTGGTGGATCATATCTCGAAGATGTGCGTCATGGCTCGGCGGGTAGGTGGCACCCGCATTCTTCAACCCGAAAGGCATCACGCGGTAATGGAAATTGCCTCTAGGAGTTCTAAAGGCGTGTCAAGTGCATCCACGGGATCCATCTTGATTTGGTTGTAGCCGGATGACCCATCCATGAAGGATAAGGCGTCGAACCCGGTTGTGGCGTTGACTACCATATCTGTGATAGTAGGGGGAAATCATCTTTGGGGCAAGCTCGGTTTAAGTCGCGGAAGTCAACGCAGACTCGAACTTTCCCATTCTTCTTCTCCACAGGGACGATGGTGGAGAGCCATCGCGGGTACTGTATCTCCTTGATGAACCCGGCGGTGATCATGTTGTCAACCTCCGCGATGACTTGGTCTTCAAACTCAGGTCGAAGTTGTCGAGGAGCTTGCTTCACGGGACGAAACCACGGGTCAATCGCCAACTTGTGTGTGGCGACATTAGGATCTAGTCCTGGCATCTCCTTGTAACTCCATGCGGCGTCCTTGTACTCCATCGGGAAGCTTCGATAATCTTCTCGCTCCTCCTCTCGTGAGGGGTAGCGCTCACGAAAGAAGGTGGGACGAGGGTCTTCTTCCGTGCCAAGGTTAACTTGCACGAGTTCATCGACTGTGGGTTGGCCTCCATCTTCAAGTTGTGGAGGGGCTGGTGTAACACGCAGCTCTTGACCCTCTTCCGATGCCTCCATCTCTGCGGGGTGTTGATGGCGCTGAGGACGATAAGAGCAGCCAGCTTCATCTCCCGTGGTGGTTGATGTGGTGAAGCAGTGAACAACGTTGGTGTTGTCCGAACCCTCAACTTCACCGGAGGTGTCGATGTGGTGGTAACCAAGCCCGAACCTAGGTTGGGTCTTGCACTTTCTCTTGATGAGCGCCTCTGCTTGGCTCCACCATTGCTCGCATATGGCTGGTGGTCGTGGCACTCTATTATTTGGGCCAACAACAATCCCAGCCTTCTCAAGCAAGCGAACCATCCTAGGCTCAGCCTTCATGGTATTTAGCGCCTCATCCGCATTAAGATCGGCGTTAATGGGTTCAAGTACAAAGTCACGGTGTTGTACTTGTGGTACTTTATAGAAAATGGTGCTAGGTGCAGAGGAATAACCAGGAATTGTCCATACTTCCAACTCAGTGGTTGTCGATATGTACAATGACGGGGTCTGCAGTGCTCGGCACTCCCCCGCTATTCCTTCTATCTCAAAGAACCCTCTTCTTTCACGACTCCTTCAGCGCCGGTGTGGATTGACTTGTCGATGCTTGAAGCTTGATCGTCGCGCTTTGCATACCAAATTGTTCTTCCGATGGTCAAGGCCCCGTGCTTCACGTCTTCCTTAATCGGTAGGGACCTCCTTAAGTTGGGAGCCCAACGTCAATAAGGATCTTCGTGTAGGCCTTAGAGTTATGGGCGTCGATGTTGATGCTCCCACTTTCATCGACGAAGGGGTGGATGTTGATGTTGAAGGGATGATACCCGCCCCGCCCGCCTTACGGGACCTCGGGACATCCTTCGCTTGAGGGAGAGCATGGCATGATGAGAGCTTTCACCTCGGATGTTGATGGAGCACCGGGCTTTAGCATGACGTCACCGCAGGAGGCGACTCGACCGAAGCCGGGCTTGTACTCCTCCACCGGAAGTAGTATTTTGGCATCCGCGTGGTACGCCTCTTGCGGTGTAGGGCAACATGTTGCCGATGATGCGTTGTTGCGTCTTGTTTCCGTCAAGGAACTTCAAACATTGATGCAACGTAGACGGCACCACCCCGTATTTTGTGAATCCATGGCCTCCCAAGAAGCGCGGAGTACGAGGTGTTAGCATCGATCACATAAAACCGCACCTTGAAGCTATACGTGGACATCCGGATCTTGACGGTGAGGGCTCCCAAAGTTGCCTTCCGGAATTGTCGGTCGCAGATGACGACATCCGTGAGCTCCAAGTCTTCCACCGTGTAGCCAGCCCGCATCAAGCTCCCGTAGGGGGAGGATGTTGACGGCGGACCCCCGGGTCAATAAGGATTCGCGAAGATGCGCCGTTCCTATATTTCCCTCGACGAGAGCGGACGATTATGGTCACACTCTTCTATCATCTCATCTTCTTCATCGAACGTGATCTCATTCACAAACAACGGGTTGTTGATGAGGCGGTGTTTAGCCATTACCACCTCATAGAGCTCTGGTTCCTGCAGCGCCCTTACTAGAGCTTCTCGCAGCTCGTGCACAAAGATGAGAGCGTCATACACACTCGATGGCGTGGGCACCCGCTTTAGATGGGAGACCACGTTGTAGTCGATGTCTTCGACTTGATTCTTATTTTTCTTTGCTTGCTCAGGCGCCTTTACTGGCGGGCAGCCTTCATTTGCGTGCCTGTCTCCCTTTGAATGCTTGACTGGGGGTAGCTCTTGTAAAGCTCTCCCGCTTCGCAGATTCATGTTGGCCTCCACCGGGCAGCCCGGCTCGACATCATTGTGGAGCATGTCTTGCTCCCTAATGGTGAGTAGCTCATTGGAGTTTAGGCTACCATCGTTGCTACTGGTGGAAGTAGCATTGCATGTTGCCACGTTTGAGGAAGAACTTGACTCTTCTCCCGTTTCTTTGGCCTCTTCATTCGAAGCCTGCCCCCATTCTTTGGGCGATGCACTACGCCAAGGTGGCTAGCACACGACTGCTCGCGGAAAAGGAGCATCTCCTTCCGTCCCGGGATGAACGGGGTGGTAGGCGCCTTCGACTTGTCCATGCCTCGGTGTTGGTGTCTTTGCTCGCGTAGGCACCGTGGTAAAGGATGCCGGGTGGACGCCCATTAAAGTGTCGTCGACGTTGTACCCGAGTCCATGCTCCACCTTGGGAAGCCTCGGGCTTTTTGTGTTGATGAAGTTTGGGGCCCTGTCCGGCGCCATGCGGGCTAGTCGCCCGACTTGCACTAAGGGCACCCATGAGCCTCTCAGTCTTCTTCTCGCTCCATGACCCGATGAAGAGCATGCTTCAACTGTCACGACGTTGGCGGTGTGGTAGTCGGGATTGATTGCTTCGGGATCTAGGTTCACCCTCTTCTCCATGACGGCTCTTTGAAGCCACTCCTTGAAGGCGATGCAGTCCTCGATCCGGTGGCCGAGGTACCTATGATATGGGCAATAAGAAGGATTGTTAGTTAAATTTACAGTCGGTCCGGACGACGTGGCTCCGGGAGGTTGAGCGCTTTGTGCTCCATTAGCCGCTCAAACATGTCCTTCACCGCCTCCCGCTTGAAGATATCTCGCTTCTTGAGGAAGTCCTCGAGGCGCATCTTCCTTGGGTTCTCGATCATTTCTAACACCTAATAAAGGCGCCTGGGCTTGTGGCAGGTTGGAAAAGACCCTTGCCGTGTTTACTTCCGCTTGGGCCTTCGCTTTGCCCCCAGTGTTGTTGGGCTTTGCTGTTGAGCCAAAGCGCTTAGCAGGGTCAAAAACGCTCGCATTCTTGTAGAGCTCCATGATCCGCGAGGCGACTTTCGAACTCAATCTTGGTGGCGGCCACCGCAGAGCTCAACTCGCTGAAAGTCTTGGGCTCCGTCAAGAGACTTCAAGCGACGGTGTTGTAGCATTCCATGAATGCACATTCGATCGGCGTCCTCGAGGTGCATGTCTCGCCCGGGACGCACAAAGCTATCTTAGTACCGGAGGACGTAGTCATCGATGGCCTCATCGCGTCGTTGCTTGACTTGCGATAGCTCGACGATGGAGAGATCCCTCTTCATGGCCACAAAGTGCTTCTTGAAGGCATTCTTCATGTCGGTCCAGGTGCCGATTTTCCCGATCGGTAGTCGGCTGTACGTACGATGGAACGCCGCTCCGTCGAGAACCCGAGAATTGGCGCAATAGCGATGACGAGTTGTTAGCTGTGTCACCACATGCTGCCTCGAAGTAGGAAAGGTGCTCTCTCGCATCGCCAGTCCCATCGAATTGACGGAACTTTGGTGGTCGCCATCCAGCAGGAAAGGGCACAAGGTCATGCCATGCTTCATATGGCTTTTCCAAGTCACCCTCAAGAGAGAGTGGTGCCTTCTCATTCGAGATTTGCTTCAGCTTCTTGTTCACCATCTCCTCGACTATGTCATGATAGTCTTTTAGCGCAGATGGTTGTAATCCAGACTTGCCGGCCGGGGATTCGCCGCGTGGTCGACGAGCACTCGCTATGCCTTCTACCTCCTCAACTGTGGGTCCTCCGGAGGTGGTTGAGAACCATCCGGCCGCGTGCATTTTGGGTCGAGTCGTCATTAGTCCGACTAGCTTGTCGAACTTTGTCGTCAACTCTTTGATCGTCTCGGCTTTGTTTGCGTACTTGTTCTTCGAGGCCTCCTTTTGGGGCATTATCCTCCCCGCCATGTGCGCTGGTGCAATGTTGGCATCGCCAAAGATGCTCTTCTCCTTCGAAGGAATGGAGCGAGCCGGATGACCATAGAATGGTACATTGGAGTGCACCTCCAATGACGAGGAGTCGAGTCGAGTCGAACTACAGGTGTAAGGTTCTGAAAATTCCTTCTCTTCATCAACTGTGCTTGCTCTCAACTTTTGTTCCGCAATGGACTTAAGTCGAGTACTAGCTCCAGCTCGCTCTGCCATGTGTTGCAGCTCTTCGGGATCTTGGGGAAGTCGTGAGGCTATATCATCATATCGCCTCGGGGATACGCCCGACGTCATGGCCGGGTCACCGTCGGAAAAGTGCCCTCCTTCCTTCAAGAATGGGAGACAAGTAGCCGAGGCCCTTGTCATCCCATCGCCCATGGGCGTTTGGCTTCTCCATCGCCTTGACGTCTTTGCGAGGTTTTGAGGTGCTCATGAAGTTGGCCCTCGGGTTCACCAAAATCTCTTCATCGAAGGATAGGTGAAGTCATGGGTCACCGTGGGAGGAACCCATTTCTCGTCGCGTTGACCCAAATGCGCCGTCAATGCGACACACATGGCTACGCTCTTTTTCGATGCTTCTGCTACTTGGGAAGCTTCTTCATCCATTGTGGCTGCACCACTAGCTTGTGCTGAAGCGATGGTTTCAGCGATGGCTTCACCGCCTCGCACGACGACGCCTGCTCAACCTCCATCGGAGTAGCTGAGGTTGAGGGTAACTCGTCGTCGCTGCTCCGATGAGGCAATGCTCGGGGTGGATTCACGCGATCCTCCTCTCTTCAAAATGGTGACGGGCGCTCTTGTGTAGTGGCAGCCTCCTTGCTTGGTCCTCGGCACCTCGCACCTTACGGGGCTTAGGAGTCAATCTTTTAACGAGGTAGTTGTACCTCTCATTGCTCTCCGGATCGGGGGACATGCGGAACGTGATCCTCCCGTCATCTTGTCGTACTTCACCATCAGCGCGAACGCGCACTTGAGTTTGTTGCAGCACCAACTCCTCCAGCTCATGATAGAGTGCATGTCGGTTCCTCCGACGCCTCTCACGCTTGCGTTGGTTGTCCGTAGGCACGTGCTGGGCTTGTGGTGGCGCTCGTGGTGCTTGGGGCGGCGCTGGCACCCCTTGTTGAGTACTTGCGATTGGCGCGTTCTGATTACGCGGCCGTAGCGTCGGAGCGTCCTGCCTTGGAGCATTTGGGGTTGGAGGCACCCTTCCGACTATTGGGGCACCCGTGGCGTGCCGTTGTTGATCTTCACGAGGAGGTGTAGCGTGGTCATAATGCCTCGCCCACGTGTTCCGTCGCGGAGGTGGAGGGACGTACCCTCGATGCATAGGTGGAGAGCGATGACGCGCCGCCAAGGTTTGGCGCTCGTGTTGGGGACGATAGCTTGGCGCGCGCCTCTCCGTCCCGCTCCTGAATCGAGCCGAGGAAGATTCTGGTGCAGCCTGAAGCCTTCTCCCAAGCTCAGTCACTTGGTCCAGAATCGGCGTAGCTCTTCCCGCATGTTCTGTCAAGAGGCACAGATTGCTCGGCTTGCAATGGAGCATACACCATTGGCGTTCGGAAGGTGCGCCGTTGGTTGCCGCCGTGTGAAGGCGGGACACCCATCCCGTTGGTTGGATCGGGATGCTGTTGTCGACGACCATTGTTGGACCAGCGAGGTAAGGCCGCTTGTTCGCGCGGCGCCTCTTCCAATACTCCCGCATAATCGTGCGCCTTACGAGATGCTTGATCTTGGCAGGTTCATATACCCACTCGCTAGGGAACAAGTCGTATGGCTGTTCCGATGTGCTGGAGTAGTTGAACACCTTATGACAGAGGTCTCCCGCATCTAGGGACCAATCCTGCTCTGGGACAGCGCTCTGCGCGATGCGAGCACTGACCTGCTGTTGGAGTTGCCGTATCTTGCGATACTTCCTCCTACAGTTGCGTAGTGGGTGTGGGCTAGACACACGGCGAGCGTGCGCCATTTGTAGACGTAAGCTGTGAGAAACAGCCTGTAAAGCTTCCAGCAGCTCCACCTCCGTGCACTCTACGGCTGGAGTTGGTGCTTCTTGGGTTGGAGTCGAGACGGGCGGTTGGAGAGCCGCAATGCTAGCGCGCCTGTAGTTCGCTTTGGCACGTAGCTGTTGCGCTGTGCGTACGTCTCCCTTGAGCTCCTTGACCACAGATTCCTTTAGGAGAGCGCGAGCCTCTAGGACAAGGCTGCGCCGCTCCTTCTTCGCCTTAGCGAAGGCTCTCTTCTGGGCCTTCTTGGACTCGACCTTCTGGAAGAACGCCGGGTCTTGGGTTTGATGGAAGTAGGTCTTCTCGCGATGCTCGAAGACCGCTACCGGAGGGTGCGTGCCGAAGGAGATTAGGAGTGGGGTCTCGATGTCGACGACGCCACAGGCCCCTCCAGCTTGTTCTCGACTCATCATAGGATGAGCCTTCTCAGTCTTTGCGGGGAACGCCGGCTTGGTCTCCACAAGTCGTGCTCCCGTCGCTCCGGAGATCGACACCATGAACTGCCCGAATTGAATCAGGCTGGCCTCTTGGGTGGTCGCATCGTCGGATGGTCCTCCTACAAGAAGGGGACCATTCATTAAGACAGCTCCACCATAAGAACCATCATGCAGCATGCTGTGTTGTTGGAGGATGAGCGAAGACGAATCCGACGACCACAAAGCAGCAAAGATGGGAGGAGAACCATGTCCCTCCGGGCGTGCCAATTTGTTTGGACACCAGAAAACCCGCCTCGAGCGGCTTCTCACGTGGGAAAGAAATGCGGGCGTGCCAGTGTACTCACGTACACAAAAAAAAAAGGAGAGGAACACGTAATTTATTAATCTCATGAGTAACAATTACAAGTTCTAATAAACGCGGCGCCATGACCAGCTGGCGGCACTCTAACTTTGGCGATTGTGTCTTCATGGTTCATAGGGCCTCGGAAGGCACCTACTTAATTACCCCCGTGATTAAGATCACGGAGTACCTCCGATTAAGCTGCTGTGGTCGTCGTCGTCGATCTTCGCTTCACGTCTCCATGTAGTGTGCTGGTGTAGATGTGGATGGCGTCGGCGTATCCATGGCCTTGTCGGTCCATGAGCCGCTTGAAGAACATGGCTGGAAAGGAGCCATGCCGCCGGGTGTCGTCTTCCTCGTCGGTCGAACGTCACGTGTAGGTGTAGTGGAAGTAGCACGCCGCATGGTGGGTGTAGATCGGATCGATGACTTGACTTCAACAACGTAGTCGAGATACGCCGCGGACTTGATCGTGAAGGGGTGTCGAAGTTGTTGATGAAGACCGGTGTAGTAGTTGAAGTCGTCGTGGACGTAGGTGTACACACGAACTGGATGTAGACATACACGGGCGTCGCTGGACGTGGACGTACGCCAGCATCAACATGACGTGCGTGCATGGCAGCACGTCACTTGGTCTTGGCTGCACCTTGCCTTGCCTTGCTTCTTCACGGTTTGGAGTCACGTACACACACATGCATGGTGTATGTGACGTCCATGTCCTGGCCATTGGCTCCAGGTCCTTGCACGCACGCGCGCACGACTGATGGTCGCACTGCATTTGAACTCTAGGCCTCGTCGATCTCCATGCCCAGCGGCCACCTCAAGAGCTCGGCGTCCGCGTGTGTGGCCATGTCCGACGCCGCCGTGTATCACTGGATGCAATCATGCGAAACTGACAATAAGAGATGGATTAGAACTAGATCGGATACTTACCCATGGTGGACACAACAGCCATCTCGATCTCCTCCTCGATCCCTTGCCAGTGAAGGACGAGGACGCCGGTCGATGAACGGCCTTGACGAGAGAAGGTTGCCTGCTTGTGCTTCTTCTCGGATGGATGCAGATGTCGTCGGCGGCGGCCGGATGTACGCGAGTACAAGACCTCAGGTGGGGTGTTGGCAGCCTGATGGCGTATGCGTGTATGTGTTGTCGTTGGCCATCTGGTGTGCCGAGGGGCTGTTTATATAGGCATAGGGCTAGGGTATAGGGAGCCCCGATGACAACACGCACGCGCCGCCAGGAGTTCGTTGTGGCCTCCCGAAATCTCCGGTCCTCCAGTGCTTATCGGTTCGAGTCGTATCTATCCATCCAACCGATGAAGATGTGTGCCGTCTCGGTTAAGGGGCTTATTACGGAAGAGATTAGCTTTCCTACCGCTGATCTGTGGGCCTGGCCTCATCGTATAAGTAGGCCTAGGCGCCGTATGCCTCCCAGAGCACACCGTCTCGTATTTGATCCTGAGGAGAGTGTGTGTATGTGTACGGACTCCCCTTTAGATTCATGGACGCCATGTTCATACTGGCTGCCAGCTAGATCACAGATCTTGAGGTATGAGGATACGCCATACATATACACGTCTTCAGGTTAACCAAGCCCAGTATGTGTATATATGTATATCAAAAGCCAATATATAATTCTTAGCTTGCTTCTCTTATAGCTCGTACAAATAGCACACGTGGATATATATATGCGCTTGTTTTCTTATCTTTTCTTCACCAAGTATAAAATATTTCTTGATAGCACATATTAATATATACGCGCATGTAAGCAAATTTTGTACAAAATCTCGTCGAACAGAAAGATCAATCCTAATCATTAGACCTGTCTAAAGTGACCTAATCTCCTTGGGAATGTTTTCCCAATCAGAGTGACAAGTTACCATTTGTTGGCTGCGCACCAATAAAGATTTACAGGCCCAAATCATATGAGACATCCTTGGGGAGAAACCAAATTTTTGCTCCAAAAGAGGCCATACAATCAGCTTGCTGATGTAGTAGAAAGATCACATTTAATCCCTTAATTAAATAGAGCAAATACCTCCAGATGGCATGCATTAGTAAATGAACCAGCAATAATGGCCTTTCTAACTGCCGGCAGAATATTAGGATAGCAATGCCATAAGCTCAAGCACATGGGTGTTTTAAACAACTCATGAAGAACCCATTAGGATACAATTTAAAGCACTTCAGAAAAGCATAACAGTGGAAGAGTATATGTACAAAGTTGATAAAAAAAATTAACCAGTTCTAAGACATAGAATGACAGCAGCATATGGGCTAGCATAAGAGTGGTTGCACTAGGCATGTCCCCAGATCAATATACATATATACGATACATCCTCTGAGTGTGTGGCTATTTGCATAGTGCTTCATTAATTTGAGCCTGGCCAACCAGGCATGTTGGATTGGATGCCACCTCGGTGACATAAAAAGATTCCTGATTGCTGGCCTATGGTGGGAGGATGACCCTGGCTGTCAAAGATTGGCCACAGGGGATCAAGCTGGGTGGGAGAAATCAGACCCTAGTACTCAAAAATTAATGGCGCCACAACTAGTTCAAATACCTTACCTGCATATCTGTGTCACATGATTTCAGTTGTATACCAAAACTCTTCACTATCCTGAGAAGCTGCCCCTAATGTCGACAACTTTCTTCTGTGGTAATGAGAAAAAAGGGTGTAATGAAAAAAATATGTGACCTCCCTTGGAACAACTCACAGATTTGAATATGTGCAGATTCCCAATTAAAGGATCACAACCTTGGGTAGTGAAGACATACCAGTGCTTGGTAATTCAAAAAGTTCTTGTAACACCATTGGCTAGATTTTCCAGACTGGTGAAATCCTTTGTAGATATTAAAAAATGTTACATGATCTCCCTGCGGTACATTATACATTTAAGGCATAAGAAAATATGATTGGCCAACCCAGTGCAAAAACAGACAAAGCACATACTTCGGGTGTCACGCATGTGGGGCAATGAAGCCAATCTTAAATACAAGCTCCACAATAAAAAAAAAAAAATAAAATAAAATAAAAAGGTGAACCACCAATCAGACTGCCAACAGTGTTGCTGATCCCATGCCATCATCGCAAATACCGTATCAGAAAACACACACACACACTTTAAGCAGTGTAAGACATTTAGGATTTTGCTCAAATACAAAAGCACCTCTTTAATTCAGGAATGCAACCAGGGACATGGTGAATTAATGGCGGGCATATTTTGCGATGCAATATTCTTCAATTCTTTTACTGTAACAAATGGGTGTCCCATGTTACTTGATCTCACAAAGCAGTGCACACCAATATAATAAGTCAATATTAACAGTTAAGTGGCATCAGGGTTCCTGAGTAAATAATATAAATGTGCCATGTTGATTCAACAAACCACAGCAGCAGCAAATCGAAGCTTTGCTTCATCAAATTCCTTCCTCACTCCCCTCAAAGAAGCCCAGACAGACTGTATAAACCATTTGGTATCAGAATAATTGGAAGATTAAATAGAATATAAGAAAAAGGAAAATAGTGTCTGAGATACAAATCCAACTTGAACAGATAGAAATGAAGCTATGTTCAATATCTCATCAGAGCATCCAAAATCGTTTGCTGACAAGATCATTTTTGAAATCATGGGGTCCTGTAGGAAATTAATGTTAGTGACGTTGACTTGGGAAGAGATCAAGAGAATGTTGTTCAGAACGATTGTAAGAATAGAAGAGCATATAGCGGGGGAAAACAACTGTCAAATAATATGAGAATGACCAACAAAGTTGCAGCCTTCCAACTCCAGAGCGTTGTCAGCTAGGTTCAGCAATGTAATAATGATAAAAGATGTATAACAGAGTGAAGGCTAAGTAAATAATTAAAACGTTGCAACTGTAATCTGAAGAAAATAGTATACACCATATACTGCCCCAAAACAAAACCTTAGCCACAAAGCTAAGCATGTAACTATTTGATTCATGCATGTATTACATATTCACACTACTACATAGCAGTCTCCTTAATTTAGTTTAACAGGCAGTCTGTCAGGCAAAAATATATAACCTTAAGTATCATATTGATAGGAAGCTCAGGTCCTACCGACGGTGGATCTGAGGAAACAAGGGTGAGTAGGAGTGGAGCGAGGAAGGGAGCGCTGGTGGCGTGCCCGCGGCGCCTTGACTGGTGCAGGAAAGGGAGCGCGAGCGAGAGAACAAGAGAGTGGCTAGGGTTGTCTGAAACTCACAGCTCCCTAAAGGAAGCTGAGCAACTGGTTTGCTCTTGCTTACCTAACACAAGTGTCTTATATGTCCTTATATCTCTCTCCCCTCTGCGCTATCCTAATGTTTAGAGAATAATAAACTACTTAAGGAACTTAGGATAGCATATATAGGATAATTGGGCAATTAGCCCACTAATGGGGCTCATTGCTTGCTGTGCCTAACATATATATGCCGAAATAGTAATTGCAAGACAATGCATGTCCCTGTTGTTTATTTATTTAAAGAAATGTTTGATTCAATACTTTATTTTGCAATCCAACAGATCAGAATGGCCTTAGGATAGACCCCCTTTTTTTCCCTTCGCAGAAGGTTTAGAACATTCTATTACACATGGAGTTATGAGTGGGAAAAGTATTAAGCACATACCAGAGGGATCTCAGCAACTTGGAAACCAGTGTGTACTGTTAATTTGGCATCTTCATCAAGGATTCCTAGGGAGAATAGAACTTCAAGAGCCCGAATCATTGCCTCTGGAGATGGAGAAGCTGGTCAATCAAAGCCCAGGATGTTGTCTATGCCTAGGGCTTTTAACTGCCATCATGGAAAGTATATCAACAAGGCCTTATATTGGTGAACTTCAAATAGAAAGAAATTATTTACAAAGTCATACACTTCATTCAATATTCAGCTAGGCACACATTAAAGTAGAGTTGGTCACATGGACATATACATATTGGACCAAGTTAGCTATATGCTCAATTATATGCTTAACAATATTAATAGTTATTATCTTCTGTGCAGAAACCAACGACAAGTTTTTGTGACTTTCAACATTTACTCAAATTACATGCTTCAATCCAAACTTCTGAAACAAATTCTAACTGGTTCTCCATGGTTTGTGTTACTTTTTTAAAAACTTTCCTGGTTAGATGAAGCAGATCCAAGAATAATCTTTGTGTAATAGCATTCACATCTAAACCAAAAAAAGCGGAACTATACTGTATGCAATAATGCAAATCCATATATCATTTTCAGATCCACATATAAGACCAGTAATGAAAGGTAGGGTGCACAAAAAATATCTGTTTACAGCATTTATATACAATGATATTACTAAAAGAATAAGGAAACAAACTAACCAAGGTACCTGTATTATGCAGGAGACCAAGTTGGGCCTTTGCATTTCTGGAATTCCTTCTGACTGCATTTCATTAAGATAATATTCCTCTCATCCTCTGTATATAGCCTGCAAGGGATATGACGTACAAAGACTGATAAATTCAACTCCAAGGAAAAAAAAAAATGTAACACACAACATAAGTTATTGTGGTAACAACATTTATTTTGACGTGTCATATTAATATTAAAATAAAAATGTGTCCAAATCATTTATGCTCAAATTACAGCAGCATATGACTGCCAAAAAATGGAGAATCATAAGTTAACAATCATAGGTTGTATTATCAACAACAATAAATATAATACTTCAATACCAAAACTTTTACTTACCTAAAGCACTTCCCAGGTCACACCCTTCCAGCTCTGCCTGATCGTTGTCTTGCAGATGCCTTAGATATTGGTGTGACAACTAAACTCTCTATATCAGAAATCTAAGCAAGAAAAAGAGATCCAGTGTTATGACCCAAGAAAAGACTAAAACCCAACAATATAAGAAGCAAGTACACCAACAAATCTTGTCTCAGCTTTGATTGTCTGGTCTAATCTATCTCAAAAAGAGGTGTAGGGGAATTCTGAAAATGAGTAACCCAAAGGAGCATGATAGATAGTTTTTTTCTGATCTGAGAACCATTTTACCCTTTGAGAGTCGGTTGATCCTAGATACTCTTACACGTTTGTGAGCTTAAGATGTATACAACTATTGAAAACTGAAGCATAGACGTATTTATTAACAATACCAGATTCTAGCAAACAAGAGGGGCCTGAAACTACTCATGATGAATGCCTTCACAGATATTGATTACAGGATTCAAAGTCCAAGAATTTTCATGCTTGCATACAAAGTAAATGCACACAGAGAAGTTGGAATCTGAAGGTGATTGCACCAGTTGGCACTACAATGGTCACTTCAAATATTCTAAGAAAAGGGAACATAAAGTAGAGCTATACCAATGACAGGAAGAATGCAGTGCTAAAGTCAAGTTGCAAAGAAATAGTGGACTATTTGTCATACAGACAGAAATGAGAAGTACCGAATTATAACATTTTTGCTTGGAAAATCCACTATCAAACAACATACACCACACCCTGCAAAACCCACAGAATCAATAACATGCTTACAATCAACATGGTATTCATTAGCCTAGCCATGCAATACCTCAGAGTCAGCGCTGTCTCAGCAATGTTAGTTGATAACACAACTTTCCTATTCCCTTTTGATGTAGGAGGAAATATGAGATCCTAGAAAGCCAAAAGAAACAGGCAGGGTCAACTTGTAGATGGAGTGGTGCCACGTGCAACATAATTTATTATTAATACTAATGTGGATTACTAACTTGATCTCCCCGCGGAAGGCCAGAGTATAAGGGCAAAATCAGCAAGTCTGAAAATCGAAGCAATCTGAATAAATTAGAAATAGAAACCAAAATTTACAACCGGAAGCAGAATGCAATTTAACAGGTAGACTTGTGCCAGAGTGATGTGGGGGCTCAAATACCAATGGTGGGCTCAGGCTGGGTGTGGAACAGGACATGCATGGCCTGATTGCCTGAATACGCTGCACAGGGGTTGTCAGGCATGAAAAGGTTAGCTGTTGCAACCTTATTTTGAATTGGTTTTCTGGCTTGCTTCACGGTCATATTAGCTGTCTTGTTAACCATCAGTTCCTAAAGATCCAGTTTGTTAACCACATTGTTTAGGGCCAGTCTATCAAGTCTGTCAGTCTACTTCTCTAATCAAGATGTAGCAAGTATGGTATCTAAGTAAATTCATTCTCTCTTTCAACCCCTTCCTGCGCGAGCCAAATTCTGGAATCACATCCAGATCACGCAGGAGGTAGCTGGCCAGATACAAGAATATTAAGAGAAAGCCAACTCTGATATTAGAGAAATATTAACTTTTTCAAAAGACCCAGCAACATGTCGGTTGAGATGGATCTTTCATGAGCTTCATCCACCATAATTACACTAATAGAATAGAAGAGCACGGATCCATGTGTGAGTTAAGGAAATTGGTATGGAACCCTCTAAGGCAGCACATTAGATGATTATTTAGGGACTTTCACCCCAAGATAAAAGGAGTTTACTCCATTATGATTTATGAATTAGCCAGTACCAATATATAATTATAAGGAATAAAAGGAAGTCACTTCTACTACTGGATCAGACATGGTTGAGTAATAATGACGAAGAAAGGTAAACTATTTGGGCTTCAATCTTATGGGCGTACCTATACTTGGTAAGAAGAGGATCTTCCATCATTTCTCTAATCAATACTCCACCTGTGAGAAATTTTATCATGGTCATACCCTGAGAAACCAGGCAGGCATAAGAAGATTAATAGGACAAGAAAAGTGACAAATTTGAGTACTTTGCTTTGGCACCCAAATTAGTTTAACATGTTTCATATTGCCGGATTGATATAAAGAAAAACTAGTATAAGGAGTAAAACTTGATTGTACCGGGTTTGTTTGATCTATGAATCGGATTGTATAACCAACTTCTTCTCCAAGCTTGACACCTGCTTCTTCAGCTACACTTGATGCAACCATCTGTTCAATACTAAGATGAGTTCAAAAGGCAATAATAAGAAGCAAAAGAGAAAGAGAAACATCAATATATCATAACAAGAATACTATATGACAAAATCACAACAATGTGTCATGCTAGTTAAATATGTAGTCACTAGTCATCATCCATTGAGTCAGTCAAGCATACTGTTCTACCCACCGATTGCTCTAGAACGGGATCTAAGAAAACTAGAATCACATGAATATGTGTTCAATACAGTACTTCGCAGTGCTGAATTGATACATAGGGTATTCTCTTGCATACATCCTTTTGCCAGGATATAATCAAACATTCAAACATTGAATTTCTGAAGTAAATAATGTTGGGAAATAATGACAAGTACAACTTTCAGAAATTCAATACTAAAATATTGATCCAGACCATGTATATTTGATGAGTAATTGCAGAATCAGAGCAAGCTAAAACAGGTCACAGTTTTTTCTTGGTCAGCAAAATATAGTTAATTAAGTGTGGTGAAATCCAAACAGAATACATTGAGAACTAATTAAGTGTACACATCGACCTCATCACCTTAAGGCAGTAAGCCAACCCCGAAAATCACATCTCTTGAATGCAGAATGTATGAATGCTTGGTATGGGAGGCGAACCACGCCAGAAGTCGTTCGACCAAATGCCACTCACGTAAGCGCAGCACGCAAAAAACGTAATAATCTCTTTAAACACCCCGATGTGATCGATGAAGCAGCGAAGGGCTTAAGGGACTTGAGGGAGTACCTGAGGGATCTGCGTGGACTTGCCGCTGCCAGTCTCGCCGGCGACGATGGTGGTGGCGCGCCGTTCCATCAGGTAGAGGATGGCCTTGCGGTACTTGTACACCGTCAGCCGCAGCCGTAGCCGCCGCTGTCTCTCTAGACTCGTGTAGTTACCAATGCAACAGCGAGAACACCCCCAGTCTCAGATTTCGAAACGCCGAGCAACGAGTTGGAGGACAAAGGCGGAACGGAGGGAGAAGGTTTAGAAGCGCACCCCGGAGGAGGAAGCGGAGATGGTGGAGGAGGGGGGAAGGCGACCCCCACCCTCCTCCTCGTCGACGAGCAGGGTGGTCGGCTTCTCCGACGCTAGCTTCCGGAACCTCGACATGGCGTGGCCGCCGAGGCTCCGATGGCAAGCGAGAGGCTGACGCCGGGGAGAAGTTGGCGACGGGCGCCAATAGCCGTGGTGGGGGCCGGGCGGGGTTGGGCGTAAACACATGGCCCATTAGTCCCACCGCGTGGGCTTGGGGCATGGCATAGCCCACTAGGAGTAAAGTGTTTGTTTTCTCCTGTGGGGGATCGATAGTTGGGACATCCCTAATCAATCGGCTAGAGCTCTCTGACACCATGTCACAGTGGCAGTCGCCGAGGAGCTCCTCCTCCGTCCCGAACGAGCTCTCCCGAGCCAAAGGGACTGTTGACACTTGTTATCATATAAAATTATTAATCAAATAAACATGAGAAAGGGGTATAAATAATAATAACAACCTAGAATAGGGGTCACTAACATATTTCCATCAGTTTTGGTAATGTTGTGAATTGCGGGGACTAAACGGAAAAGCGCCAGAGTTCGCGAGCCAAGACGACTACGCGACGTAACGCAATCCAACTCGAGAAAGACTCTAGAAGGCTCGGATTACTCCCGGCGTGGACCAAACTTGACACCGAAGAAAACATCATCTAGAAGACTCCGAAGCCACGACGCACCGCGGACCCAGGGTGGACCCACCTGGGGCGATCGGCAATAATGGGGCGATCGGCTGCCTTGGCCGCCACGCCAGCCCTGTCTCCGGAACCTTCCTCCACCGCCTCTAAGACGCAATCTAAACCGGTTGTTTAAGGTCGGTTTGATCCGAGGGTGTCGGTAGAAGCACGAGATGGATCAAGATCCAACACCTGGCACCTCCTCCGGACTATATAAAGAGACCCCTAGACCCCCTTTCGGATCATCAAGTTCTCAATTCGAAACAACGCTTCAAGATCCAAGTCATATCCCACTTTTGTAGAAACATCGCTTTAGGAAGAGTAGCAATCAAGATTAGAACTAGTAGGAAGGGAGAAATCCGCTCCGGATCGTCGGAGGCGGCTCAAGATCAGGGCCTCGTTCTTGTAAGTTCTTCATTGTAAGTAGTTTTTCAAGTTCCGGACACGTTCTTAATATGAATATCTTGATCATGTTTATATTCGAGATTATTTGTTCTAGTATTTACTTTGATTACACGTTTAGCATAGTTGAATTCTTGTTATGTTCATGCATGGATTCGTATAGCGCTCATCATCTAGATCGGAAGGTGAGTGGTAGAGATGATGTAATCGTGGTGATTAGATCTTATTTACCTGCGTTTGCACCCTATGTGCCGGGTCGTGTGTGGTAGATCGTGGTGGTGGCGACACCATTGAGTCCTTTGCAATCCATCCCCGTATGTAGGCCTAGCGGGATGATATTATTCGGGTTGTTCTAAGTTTCGCCTTAGTCTTCACGGATTCTATCCTCATGTGTGGATTTAATTAGTCTTTCTTCGATGATTGTTAGATGTATTGCACTAATTGAGTAGATCCTAACTTATAGTTTAGAGTTACATATTGGAGTTTCTAATGCTAGCTAGCCTATGAATTGCTATCGCCCACTTTATTTGACACTTTCTATTTTAGCCCACTTAGATATGACTTTGGTTGAATCTATTTATCGAGAACTTTATCATTATCTTTATTGTGAACTTTGATCCCTGTTTAAGTAATTGATAAATTTAACACTTAAGCTTTGCACACACGAGAGATGATTAAGATGTTTAGATACACATATGCATAGTTAATTCACGATAGTAGACTTCTTTCCCCTGTGGTAGAATATAAATTCAACACTGGTTCTTACTCTCGGTTAAAATGCTACAATGGTATATTCATATCGTAGGCGCTTGCGGATACCCGATTATCATTGTTTATTTACTTATTAAGAAGTTATCAAGGCATAGTACGAATATTTTATTCCTTGCATATTAGTAGTTTAACTATAGGGATGACAACCTTTTTCGGATATGCTATGAACTGCAATGAATTATTTTCTTTTAGTTTTATCCGAAGCAACATCGATATTCTTTCTAGACGCCATTACTAGTTAGTGACGTTAGAATTACCAACAAGCATTTTTGGCGCCGTTGTCGGGAAAGAAAGTCTATAGCCCAATAAAATATAAATATAGGAATAACTTGCATGCATCTCTCTCACGCATTGTAAAGTATTAAATTTATCACTAATTGCGTAAACAGGTTTACCCTTGTTCTTTCCACTTTTGTCTATTTGAAATACAGGGTAATATATGAATAGGAATCTTCCCGAAAACTTCCTTTCCGATCCGAAAAACTTTTTGAAGGAGGCAAGATCCAAGTTGAAGTCTCAACTCAAGATCATCGCCTCGGAAGAGACTCCTCCACGTGCGCGGCTTAGCACCCGTGTTCAAGTCATGGCAAACAAGACCCTCCGTGAGTACTCGCGCACCGACTCACGGCCAACATCCGCACTGGGCCGACAGTCGATGTAGGAGACAAAGCTTTTGAGCTCAAGCCTGCACTCATCAACATGGTACAAGCTAGCCAATTCTGTGGAAAAGCCCATGAAGATGCCAATGCTCACCTACAACACTTCCTAGAGATTTGTGGCACCTTCACCATCAAAGATGTCTCAAGTGATGCAATCCTACTTCGTCCTGTTCCCATTCTCACTCTTGGGACGAGCGAAGCGATGGTTCTACGCCAACAAAGACAAACTCACTACTTGGACACTTTGCTCTCCGCCTTCACGGCAAAGTTCTTCCCTATAGGCAAAACCAACGCCTTACGGGAAAAATCTCAAGTTTCCAGCCAAAGAACACGACGAATGCATTTCCCGAAGCGTGGGAACGCTTCAAGACTACATCATCGAATGCCCACACCATGGAATGGAGAATTGGCTACTCATGCGGACCTTCTACCACGGGTTTAACAACAACACCCGTGAGACCATGGACGCTAGCTGGCTGGAGGTGCTTTCTGTCCCTTACACCGAATCAAGCTACGACCTCGTGGAGAAGATGGCGTCAAACCAATCTTGGAATGAGGACCGTCAACCCCCGCAAGAAAGAGAGGGGAATGCACGGTGAAAGAGGTAGACATCTTTATCCGCCAAAATGGACTTAATTATGAAGAAGCTTGAAGACAAAGCTCGAGAAGAAGGAAGTCATGCAACTCTTCGATTCACGCATGACATGTGAAGAATGCGGCAACACTAGACACTCGGGCAGCCATTGTCCCGAGCTGGAAGAGGGCGTGAACTACAACAACAACAACTAGTATCGTCCCCGAATGGAATCAACAGAGACCCAACTACCAAGGTAACTACTCGGGTAATTATCAAGGTAATAACTCTTTCAATAATTTCCCACCTTTAAAGAGTTAGTACAAAACCAAGGTAGACTCATGGATAATCTGTCTAAGAAGTTAGCTTCCAATGATAAAATGTTAGAAACTATTAGTACTAAAATGGAAAGCTTTTCTTACGCAATAAAGAAACAAAGATAGCTTTAATAAAATGATAGAATCTCGGTTATCTCGGTGGCTTTATACGCTCCTATGCCTAACCCGGGTAAGATTCCGGGCCAACGGGAAGAATTAGAATCGCAAATCTTGTCGATATCTACTATGCGGTATTCGGACCAAGGGTGCACGAGAAGGACTAAGGTGCCTTGACGGGGTATGCCCGCCAAGAAAGGAGACCCGGGAGACCGGTCGTCACCATTGAAATCGGCGCCCGTACCTACGACGCGCTCTGCGACTTTGGCTCAAGTGTCAACATTATGCCTAAGGTAAACCTTGAGCCGGGTTCAGAATTATTATACACAACCATGTGCCTACAACTTGCAGATCAGTCGCTATGCTACCCCGAGGGCATCCTGGAAGACGTGTGTCTTTACATCGGTAAGCTCTATGTGGCCACCGACCGTGGTCCCGGATACGGGCAAAGGTAAGAACGCCCGATCATCTGGGACGCCCCTTTCCTTGCCACCACCAAGGCCATCATCTACGCCGACACCGCAAAGATCGTCTTCACCGTCAACAAACGGAGGGAGAGATTCAACCGCAAACACAAGACACTAGCTCCCCCTGTTTTTGTACCACTACCGTACCACTGAAATACACGTACCCGGTTTGTCGAGGAGAGGACAAAAGAAGAAGCAAGAACAAGAAGAACGTCAACCTCGACCACACGTGGAGCGAGTCTTGATGATCAATCAAGTTGCAGCTTAACGCCAAGACTCGGCGCATTCCACCACCACTAGAGAAGCTAGACGACCACGAGTTCCGTCAATCCACTGCTCCATTAATCAATGGAACTTCCAGCAAGTTGTCTGCGACACGGGATCGGGCATCAACTTAATGTCAAAGGTAACGTATCAATTGATATATGGTAATCTGCCTTTGTGTTCCACCTATGTAATGCTACAGATGGCGGACCAATCACACCGATTCGGAAGGTATTGCACTAAACGCCCCCGTGAAGATCAAAGACCGTTATGTCCTCACCGACTTTCTAGTCATGGACATGGGAGAAGAAGAACAAGATCCTCCCATAGTACTTGGAAGACCGTTCTCGAACACTACAAGAGCCATCATCTACATCAGGGCCGGGCGAGATCCACTTCCAGTTTCAAGGTAAAAAGATCATTTGTTTCTTCAATACTTACACTAACAATCAACGGCCCGAAGAAGGACCAAGAGCGAGAAGCGTCTCCGGAGACTACAGGAAAATTTGGACTCGAAGATGGAGCACATCGAGAGAATAGAAAAAAAGACATCAAGGAAAAATACACTCGGCTCCTACCCATCTTGAACGCCGCACCAAGGCCACACACGAGAGGTCTCCACCCATGAAGCAATCTTGGAAGAAGAAAGAAGCTGCGCCCACTAAGAAGAGCAACGAGAGTGCACCTTCGGAGACCCGACCAACGCCGGCATCAACAACTGAACAATCGACTTCCTCGGCTACCGTCTACGCCCTGACCTTTGAGATCATTGAAGGAACCTTACCGTGTACAACATTTATACGAGGGGCCCATAGACGACACCACGCCATGGGAGTAAGTGCTCTAAACTCGCCCGAGAGGTAACTCGGTATTTATCTACATATTTAATTTTTACGCAAAGCACATTTCAATTAGCATATTTCCTTTAGCATAATTACTTTTTCTAAACCCGCACTTAGAAAATCCTAAAAATATGTTTCTTTGCATTTGCATCAGTCTCCTAAAAGCCCCATGCAAGCACTCCTTGCTATGGTGGCATAAAAAAATAAAAATACAAAAATATTGCATTCATATGTTTTTGCATTAGCATCCCTATTGCATAGAAAAATTCTCAAAAATATGTGGGCACATGAAGGTCCACGCGTTTTTTAAAAAATCCAAAAGACGTGAGCACATGAAGGCTCACATTAACATCCTAGAATTTGTTCCTTCTGGGTATGTGCGAAATTAATCTTAACGGGGAGAACATTAAAAGGAGACCCCGAAAGAGGAGCAAGCTCCAAGGATGAACAAAGGACTACTTCAAGATCAAGCTTGGGGGGAGAGCACCCCGTTTACCACTATAAGTATCACTACCCTATGTCTTAAATATTAGCTAGTTATATTTGCTTAGAGTTAATAAGTCTTAGTTAATGAGTCTTAGTTAAAAGTCTTAGTGTTAAAGAGTCAAATAAATGCTAGATCTTTGCTAGATTGCTTTCTTCCTTTTAATTATGATCTTGATGATATATGCTAAGGAAATGATGAATAGTTGCTCCGCCTTAATTCCTCTTAAAAGTACTTACACTTTGGACTTAGATTCTCCCAAAGCTTTAAATACTTAATTTGCTCTAAACCCAACACTGTGGGAAGCACATGCTTAATCCGAGTCTTAGCATTGAAAGATAAAATACATGAAAAGTTGAGCTCTTTGTTTATCATATTCCTAGAGATACCGATTCCCGGTTTTTATCTTTGAAAATTATAAAACATTACATGATGAGTTCCTTAGCTATGACCCTTAAGAGTTTATCATCCGCATCAAGATCATCCCACTCCACTAATTACGTTGCTTCTAACCGGGAAGTACGCCTCCCCATACTCCATCAAGCCGCTAGCCATGATTATAAAAATAAACTCTTGCAATCTTTGGATATATCTCTCTCGGTGTTTTTATAGAGGTTGGGCTACATTCGAAAAAAAAAAAAGAAAAAAGAAAAATAATATATTTAGAGAGAAAAGTGAGACGAGAGAGGGAGAGTAACGGACAAAAAGTCATACTAGGCGAGAAGGGCCTACCTCCCTAATAATAGAAAAATATATTTAGAGATGAATAATGGACACGTGTCCGAGGGTGAGTAGGGCCCACATCTCTAAGGAGAGAGAAAAATGGACACAAGTCCGGGGCAAAGCCCACCTCTCCAAGAATGGACAGCCCAGGTCCTAGCAATTTTTAGAAAGAGAGATATAGTCCAAGATGCTTGAGAAGAAAAATACTAAAAGGCTAAGGGCTATTTACTACCTTTCATCCTCATCATCACTATCATTCCACTATGTATGTCTTACCACATGTGTAACTCCACTACATACCATCCACTTAAGAGGGTCATACATAGGATCTCCGAGTTTCTTTTGAAAAATATTGCAAAACCCCGGGATGATAGTTGATCAAAGAACTTGAGACATGGTACTTAACTTGATTGTTTTATCTTGCTTATGATTTGTGAAAAGGCTACGCCCCATGGTAAGTATGTATGAGAGAGCAATGCGGTTAAGAGGAGAATTTATTTCGAGTAACACAGTGCCGAGGTATGAAAGCGTAGTAGCAAATCGATCCTACTATAGCATATAGCTTTGCTAGGGACTAGCAAAGGGTAAGCTTGGGGAGTTTGTTGACACTTGTTATCATATAAAATTATTAATCAAATAAACATGAGAAAGGGGTATAAATAATAATAACAACCTAGAATAGGGGTCACTAACATATTTCCATCAGTTTTGGTAATGTTGTGAATTGCGGGGACTAAAGCGGAAAAAAAAAGCGAGTTCGCGAGCGATGCGACTTCTGCGACGTAACGCAATCCAACTCGAGAAAGACTCTAGAAGGCTCGGATTACTCCCGACGTGGACCAAACTTGACACCGAAGAAAACATCATCTAGAAGACTCGGAAGCCCCACGACGCGCATGGACCGGACGGTGGACCCCACCACGGGGCGATCGACAATAATGGGGCCGATCGGCTGCCTTAACCGCCACGCCCACCCCTGTCTCGGAACCTTCCTCCACCGCCTCTAAGGCGCAATCTAAACCGGTTGTTTAAGGTCGGTTTGATCCGAGGGTGTCGGTAGAAGCACGAGATGGATCAAGATCCAACACGGCACCTCCTCCGGGACTATATAAAGAGACCCCTAGACCCCCTTTCGGATCATCAAGTTCTCAATTCGAAACAACGCTTCAAGATCTAAGTCATATCCCACGTTGTAGAAACATCGCTTTAGGAAGAGTAGCAATCAAGATTAGAACTAGTAGGAAGGGAGAAATCCGCTCCGGATCTAAAGTGGAGGCCGGCTCAAGATCAGGCCTCGTTCTTGTAAGTTCTTCATTGTAAGTAGTTTTCAAGTTCGGACACGTTCTTAATATGAATATCTTGATCATGTTTATATTCGAGATTATTTGTTCTAGTATTTACTTTGATTACACGTTTAGCATAGTTGAATTCTCTTGTTATGTTCATGCATGGATTCGTATAGCGCTCATCATCTAGATCGGAAGGTGAGTGGTAGAGATGATGTAATCGTGGTGATTAGATCTTATTTACTGCGTTCGCACCCTATGTGCCGGGTCATGTGGTAGATCGTGGTGGTGGTGGCACCATTGAGTCCTTTGCAATCCATCCCCGTATGTAGGCCTAGCGGATGATATTATTCGGGTTGTTCTAAGTTTCGGCCTTAGTCTTCACGGATTACGTCCTCATGTGTGGATTTAATTAGTCTTTCTTCGATGATTGTTAGATGTATTGCACTAATTGAGTAGATCCTAACTTATAGTTTAGAGTTACATATTGGAGTTTCTAATGCTAGCTAGCCTATGAATTGCTATCGATCCTTTGTTTGACACTTTCTATTTTAAGCCCACTTAGATATGACTTTGGTTGAATCTATTTATCGAACTTTATCATTATCTTTATTGTGAACTTTGATCCCTGTTTAAGTAATTGATAAATTTAACACTTAAGCTTTGCACACGAGAGATGATTAAGATGTTTAGATACACATATGCATAGTTAATTCACGATAGTAGACTTCTTTCCCTGTGGTAGAATATAAATTCAACACCTGGTTCTTACTCGGTTAAAATGCTACAATGGTATATTCATATCTGTGCTTTGCGGATACCCGATTATCATTGTTTATTTACTTATTAAGAAGTTATCAAGGCATAGTACGAATATTTTATTCCTTGCATATTAGTAGTTTAACTATAGGGATGACAACCTTTTCGGATATGCTATGAACCCTGCAATGAATTATTTTCTTTTAGTTTTATCGAAGCAACATCGATATTCTTTCTAGCACGCCATTACAAGTTAGTGACGTTAGAATTACCACGAGGGGGACCACGCCGGGGCGACCATTACCGGTGACCACCCTCGCCACGACCAACCTCTCTCGAACACGAGCTCTCTCGGAGAGGAGACCTCGCTCCGTCCCGCTCGAGGTCCCTGGCGAGAAACCTCTACAGATCCAGCGTGAGAGAGCTCTC
This sequence comes from Hyparrhenia diplandra, assembly GCA_015847255.1. Taxonomy (NCBI): domain Eukaryota; kingdom Viridiplantae; phylum Streptophyta; class Magnoliopsida; order Poales; family Poaceae; genus Hyparrhenia; species Hyparrhenia diplandra. The sequence continues at coordinate 1,406,092 of JADLZK010006897.1, forward strand.
CAAAGCGAGGACCTCTTTCCGCCTCGCTCGAGCTCGAGCTCGGCGGAGCCGCACGACGGCGTCCGACAACGAGCTCGTCCCCTTGGCGTCATGCGGAAGGGAAGAAGTGCGGGAGTTGGCCAACCACCCCCTGACGGGCACTGTAGCCATGCGAGGGAACAGTGACAGTAGGGCATTCCATTAGTCACTTCTCCATACCCCATCGACTCCAACAGCGCCACCACAGTGCACTCCTGTACAGACGACGTATGCGCACCTCATCCGCGGTATGGCCACGCCCATGACGACGAGACCGGTTCCAACTATGATTAGGGAGGCCGACGCCGACCTCCGCCGCACCAGGATTGGCGGCAGACGGAGACGGCCGATTTCAGCATCCAAAGCCGCCGAGAGCTCGAAGAGAGCTCTGGCTAATCAACGAGCCTCGTTCGAGAGCTTCGTTCACCTACCCGCCGCCCATAACTCCTTACTCTATCCACTCTCGCCTCAACCCGAAGAGCTCGAGTGTCCTGCTCCCCTTGCAACTATAAAAGGAGGGGTAGGGTTCTAAGTTGAGGCGGAAAAAAAGAGAAAAGAAGGTGAACGAGAGGAGCAAGAAAAGCATTAGCCCTCACTAGTCTTCACCACTCTCTCATCCACCCATCCTCTCGATATTGGCACTTGCCTCAATTCTAGAGACTTGGGACCCCGATCCCTCTCGATTTGCTTGTACGCACCCCGATGAGCGTTGAGCTCGGATAGTGATCACACTTTGGACTAGGGAGCTTGATTTCGCCCGAACCAAGTATAAATCCGTGTCATTGTCTCTAGAACTAGGCCATTTGAACACGCATTAGCCGGATATCTTTGTGGCGGTGGTATTAGACCCACGGCGGTTGGCGGCGCCCGGGTAGGGGAAGCGCTAGTGCGACGATCTTCGCTTCGATGGCTTCTTCCTCGACACCGCCGGCCGGGAGCGCCCGTCTTGGCGGCCGGCACCTTTGACTTCACCGGCACCGACCGGAGAAGTCCCTCGCCGGACTGTCTTCACCCGCCCGTCGGCGGCGTGAGGACATCCCCCGTGCGCTCCGTGGCGCCACCGACTCCACCAAGCCTACCCGCGATCCCTATCAAGGCGGCGGACGCTTCTTCCCGATCGATCGGACCTCCTTCCCGACATCCGGGACGCGAGCCCACGCAGCTCTGTTCCGTGATGTCACCTTTTCCATCGCCAGCGTCCGTCCCTCCGGCTCGCGGTGAGGGCCACTGTCGTGGACAAAGTTCACGGCGGCATACGCCAAGATGTACCCGATGGCCAGCCGGTCTCCCCCTTTTACGGGGCGATGAGCCCCGGCGGACTCCTCGGCCCACGAGCTCAAGCTTCGCCCTCGCCGGGATGAGCCTGTGGACTGCGACCCCACACGCCCGTGTTACATGTGCCACACCCCGGGAGCGCCGGCCCATCCTTCCGGCGACTCGAGCACACGCCCTAGAACTCCGCCCCGGCCGCGCGCGACCCACTCCATCGACAGCGTCAAAGCCGGCGAAGGGGCTCGAAGAGCTCGGCGTGGCGCGGCTCGAAGGCGCGAAGCCCTCCTTGCCGGCGGGAGGAAGGGCGCGATCCGCGGCACGAGCTCGAGCTCGACGCCCGTCGTGACCGCATCAACCGCGACGGCGATGCCGAGGGCGGCTTCCGCCGGTGTTCGAAAGCTTCCCGGAACCCGGCGGCCGCCGCCTGTTCCTGCGAGTGTCCGGGTCCTCGAGGACCCCAAGGCACGCCCGGACCCATGAGCAAGTCAAAAAGCTCGTGGGCGGAGGCAGGGAGCAACAACAGCGGCAAGCTCCGCATCTCACCGACGACTCGAGGAGGAGCACGAGGCCTCCTCATCATCGGCGAGGTTCACGTGGCGTCGACGAATCGGCGAGAACCGCGACGTGACGCGACACCATCAACACCCGACGAAAGGCGGAGGCCCGCGGGACAAGAACGTCCCGGGGGCGGCGGCAGTACCACCGCAGCGACGACGAAAAGCGTCCCGCGCGACAAAGCGAGCCGGGACGGCGACACGATAGCGAGGAAGACAAGAGCCGCAGCGGGCGCCCGTCAACGTCGTCTTCGGTGGAGCTCGGGCTCACGAGTCCAAGCGCCAACAGAAGCTCACGCGCCGCGAGGTCCTCTTCACCGAGCACGCAACACCCACCTACCTCAAGTGGTCGAGTTCGGCGATCACCTTCAACAAGGCGAGATCATCCCCAACATATCCCGCACGGGGAAGGTACCCGCTTCGTCGTCGATCCCATCGCCGGCACCAAGCGCCTCGGCAAGGTGTTGATGGGCGGGCGCCGGCCTCAACCTCCTCTACGTCCACGCACTCCAAGCCCTTGGCATCACCAAAGGCGCGTCTCCTCCCCTCGCCGGACCCGATCCACGGCGTGGTGCCTGGGGGAAGCGGATGATCCCGCTCGGGCGAATCGACCTCCCGTCACCTTCGGCACCCGGACAACTTCCGCCGCAAAGAAGTCCCACGCTCGAGGTGCTTCCCTTCAGAGCGCCTACCACAGCGCTCTTGGGGCGGCCGTGCTATGAGAAGTTCATGGCCGTCCCCAACTACACCTACCTCAAGCTCAAGATCCCGGGCCCAAGGGGGTCATCACCGTCGACTCCACCTTCGAGCACGCTTTGGCCGCGAGGCCGCCGCCATCCGATGACGCCGGCCCGCGGTCGAGATTGAGCAAATGCTGCCAAAGATGGCGGCCCGGGCGATCGCGCAGGACGCCCCGAGCTCAAGAAGGCTGCGAGCACGAGCTCGCCACGATGAGCTCAAGCAGCTCGGGGATCAAGCTCATCCGATGAGCTCAAGCCCGCGGGCGCTTTCGAGCCCGAGAAGGACGCCAAGGAGGTCGAGGTCAACAAGGGACGGGCGCACCCTCCGCGTAGGGTCCGAGCTCACTCCTAAATAGGAAAGCGAGCTCGTCGACTTCCTCTGCGCGAACCTCGACGTGTTCGCGTGGAGAGCCTCGGACATGCCCGGCATACCGAGAGAAGTCGCCGAGCACTCTTGAACATCAAACCCGACTCGGCGGTGAAGCAAAAGGCTTAGACGTTTCGATGACGACGACGCCAAGCAATCGCCGAGGAGATAGATAAACTCTTAGCCGCTAGGTTTATCAAGGAGGTGTATCATCCCGAGTGGATAGACAACCCCGTACTAGTCAAGAAGAAGAATGGGAAATGGAGAATGTGTGTTGATTACACGGGTCTCAACAAGGCATGCCCAAAGGATCCGTTTCCTTTGCCGGCGCATCGACCAAATTGTTGACTCCACCTCCGGGTGTGAGACACTCGTTTTCTCGACGCTTACTCCGGCTACCACCGGATAGCGATGAACGAGCTCGATCAGCTCGCCACCTCCTTCATCACTGCTCTCGGTGCGTTGCGTTACGTAACGATGCCCTTCGGCTTGAAGAATGTCGGCGCCACCTTTCGAGGTGCATGCAGAAAGTCTTCAAAGAGCTCCCGGAAGCTCAGAGAAGCGCACGTCGACGACGTTATCGTTGTCAAGACAAAGCGCCGAAAGAGCTCATCCCCCGACCTCGAAAAGGTCTTTGCCAAGCTCGAGAATTCGGCGTTAAGCTCAACCCCCGAGAAGTGCGTTTTCGGGGTCCCGCGAGGAAGTCTCGCTTCGGCTTCATCGTCTCCGAGCGCGGCATTGAGGCCAACCGAGAAAATCGCCGCCATCACAAACATGGGGGCCGATTAAGAACGTCAAATGCGTGCGGCGGCTCACGGGCTGTCTCGCCGCTTAAGTCGTTTCATAGCCTCCCACTCTACAAGTTGCGAGAAGAAGACCGGCGCTTCTCCTGGACCGACGAGGCCCAAAGAAGCTCGACTCGCTGAAATAGCTCCTTGCCGGTCCTTTGTGCTCGTTGCTCCCGCATCAAACGAGCCCATCCTCCTTTACATCTCGGCCACCTCGAAAGTGGTGAGCACCGCGCTCGTCATCGAGAGAGAGGAGGAGGGGGCACACGCTAAGGTGCAACGCCCGGTGTACCGTCGGTGAGGTCCTCACCGACACCAAGACTCGCTACACACACTCCGAAAAACTCGTGTACGCTGGCTGGCCGATCACCCGGCGCAAGCTCAGACACTACTTCGACTCCCACCCGGTCACCGTCGTCTCCAAGTATCCTCTTGGAGAGGTCCTCCGCAGCCCCGAGGTCACGGGGCGCATGGCTAAGTGGGCACCGAGCTCATGGGGGCTGATATTACCTATGCCCCCCGTAGACGCCATCAAGTCTCAAGCCCCGGTGGACTTCGTTGCGGAATGGACCGAGGTCGGCGGCTGCCCGGACCCGACGATATCGAGTATCTTGGATCTCGCACGACCGACGGATCGGTGAAGAAGTACGGAGCCGGCGTCGGCCTCATCTTCACCTCTCCAAAGAAGGTGCGCATGAAGTATTCGATACGCCTACACTTCCCCGCCTCCAACAACGTGGCGAGCACGGCATTAGTGAATGGGCTGCGCGATCGCGCGTGAGTTTCGGCATCCGCACCTCGAGGTCCGGGGGACTCGAGCTCGTCAAGAACCAAGTCATGAAAGAGGTCGATCAGCGTCAACCCGAAGATGGTGGCGTACCATCGAAGTTCCGCGAGCTCGAGGAACACTTCCACGGGCTGGAGGTCAACCAAGTCAACCGCAACCTCAACAACGACGCCGACATCCTCGCCAAACTCACGTCGGACCGCCTGCCGGTTCCCCCGGGAGTCTTCATGCACGAGCAACGCAAACCCCGATACGGCTCGGGAGAGCTCTCTTCGGAGGCGCAAGTTCAAATTCCTGAAGCCAGACCCCATGGACATCGATGTCCACGAGAGGTCAAGCTCTCCCAACACAAAGGCTTGCCTAGCCGCGAGCTCTTCCGGGCGCGGGCTCGAGGGGGTGGCTTCGGGGGCTAGGTCGAACTCGACCACCCGGCCGGACCGGCAAATCCCGTTGCTACGATGGCTAAAGGAAGGCAAGCTCCCCCGGGGCGGGGGAGGAGTCGCGACGACTAGCCCGAAGAGCAAAGACCTTCGCCCACGTGGGAGAAGAGCTCTATCGGGCGCGAGGGCAAGCGGAGTCCTTTCGCCGCATCACCTTCGAACAAGGAGAAGAGCTCATCAAAGAAATCCACGCGGGCGAGTCGCGGCCACCACGCGGCGCCCACGAACTCTCATCGGGAAAGCCTTTCGCCAAGGTTTCTCGCCCGCCGTCGCCGACGCCACCCAAGTCGTCCGACGCTGCGAGGGCTGCCAGTTCTTCGCCAAGCGAACACACCTCCCGCCCGGTCCCCCCGAGGCGATCCCGCTCACTTGGTCATTCGCCGTCGGGGCCTCGACATGGTGGGGCCATTCCAGAGGACGACCGGGAGAGGATACACGCACCTCCTCGTCGCCATCGACAAGTTCTCCAAGTGGATCGAAGTCATGCCCATCGCGGTTTTGAGGAGACCGTCAAGTTCTTCTTAGGCATCATCCCGCCCGGGGTCCCCAACTCGATCATCACCGATAACGGCACCAACCGTGGGAGAAGTCTTCATCGATTGGTGCAGCGATCACGGCATCCGTGTCGACACGGCCTCTGTCGGCCACCCTCGGACCAACGGGCAGGTAGAACGAGCTAATGGCATGATCTGCGCAGGCGTGAAGTCCGCATCTTCGGGAGGCTTGAAAAGTACGCCCGTCGATGGCTCGCCCGAGCTCCCCATGATCGTGTGGAGTCGCCGTACCACACCCAGCAGGGGGCCCGCGGGGGGCGGACCCCGTTCTTCCTTGTCTTCGGTCCGGCGGTCCTCCCTACCGAGCTCGAGTACGGCTCACCCCGAGCTCGGGCCTTCGACGAGCACAACAACCAAGCGATGCTCGAAGACGCCGCCGATCAGCTCGACGAGGCCCGTGACATCGCGCTCATCCACTTCTGCAAGTACTTGCAATCCATGCGGCGCTACCACGAATGACGTCAAGGGGCGAGCCTTCGGCGTCGGCGATCACGTCCTCGGCGAGTTGAGCTCGAAGGACAAGCACAAGCTCTCGGCGCCATGGGAGGGTCCCTTCACCATCGACCAAGTGTTAAGGCTGGGCACGTACAAGCTCAAGGACCACCAGGGATGAGTCCTCACCAACGCATGGAACATCGAACGCCTACGTCGCTTTTACCCTTAAGATGTGTTTCAAAATCTTATAGTTGTAAGAGCTCGCTAAAGCACCAATTCGATGCAAAAACCCGTGCAAGCACCTCGATTTCACACCTTAAGCTCAATTAAAAACCGAGCAACGACAAGCCCTTGCCCCAACAAAGGCCCGCCCTTGCGGGGGCTACAAGGAGTGGGGCGCACACCCCATCGCTTTTTAACACACCAATTTTTCGCAAAAACGCAACAACGAGCTCGAGCTCGCAAGTTCGCGCTCCTTTCCTTACATGACATCCTCGAAGCGGCTAAATAACGAGTCCATCAAGTAAAATGACGCGATGGCCTAACGATCTCACACGCCTCCGAGGCTAACGAGAAACGGCCCGCCATTTCACTCTCGATTACGAACTCGTGAAAAGTTGAAGTAAAGGTGAACACACGATAAGAAAAGGAACGAGAACTTTCATTGAGCACGAGCTCTCTTAAAAGTTTTTACAATTGTGCCCCGACCACGAGGACTTAGAAACTTATGACAAAAGAGGCTTGGCCTCGGGCTCCTACTCCCTATGCACGGAGGGTCCTCATCCATCGCCTCCGGCGAGGCGCGTCGCCGCGACCACCGGCCAGCCGCCGACCCACGATGGGCTCCGGGACGCCGAGCTCTTCCGTGGCGAGCTTGAAGAGCTCAGCGGACAACTCCACGGAGGCGACCTCGGCGGCGGCACTCTTCTCCTCGGTATGGGCGTCTGCCGACGCCGGGCGCCCACCCCGCCTTCACCGCCTCGACGTCCATGCGCGGATAGTGGCTGAAAGATGACGACCTGATGGCCTTGTGGACCGCGCGGCCGGCGCCTCTCCGTCACCTTTGCGGCGGGACCGCCGACACCCGCTCAGCCCGGATCCGCCATCTCCTCCACCCCGAGGACGTCGCACACATCTCTACCGCGGTCGCGAGACCTTCGAACGCGCTTCGAACCCTCGGCCTCTTCGCAGCCTTGGCGACGCCCATGAGCTTGGAGACGCTCGAGCTCCTTCTTTGCGTCAACGAGCTCGGCGGTGCGCTGCTTCAAGTCCGCCTCTTTCCCCTGCAGCGTGAGCTGCGTGTGCTGCAAGGAGGCCTCGGCGGAAGCCAGCTCCCGGCCCTTGTCGTCGACATCCCGGGCCGCCTTCAGGGACTTCTCTTTCTCCCCTGCAAAACAAGAAAGCGGTTCAGTACAAGAGTCACCACGACTCGAAAGGCAAGTCGAGAAGCAGCCGCCCGCTTACTCCACAGCTCAGAGTAGAGTTCCTGCTCGTTGCGCCAGAAGTTCTCGTTCTCGGCGTTGAGCCGGTCCCTCTCCGCGATAGTCACGTGGCAAGAGCACCACATTTCGGCGGCCTCGCGGTCATACGCTGAGGCCCCGCCGACGACGACGGTCAGCCCCAACAAACAAAAAAGCAGAAAACAACGAAGTGCGGGATAGGATGCTCACCCTGAAGCTCGGCGTCGCGGTGCTATAGCCGCTTGGTGAGCTCGTCCTTGCTTTGGCGGAGCTGCTCAGCGCTGAACTCAAGCGCCGAGCCGAGCTCTTCGCTCCAAAGACCGCGAGGGCCGCGAGCTCCTCTTCCATCTTCGCGGCTGGCATGCGTAGGGAGAGCTCAGCTTCTCCACGCTGCGGCGACGCCCGCGAAAGGGCATCCACCCTCTTTCGCGCCGTGCGGCGGCGCTCCTCCGCTTCCTCCGGCAAGACGGTGACCTCCCGGGCTCGGCTTCCGACGGCTCTTTCTTTGGGCGGCCGCCTCCCCGAGCTCTGGCGTAACTTCGGCGCACAGGTCCGTCGGTCCTCGACGAGGTTGCCGGCTTTGAGGAAAGACGTCGACAAGCGATTGTACCCCCCGGCGCAGCATCTTGCATCTGGCCGAAAACACGCGTCGATGGGTTGCGGGGAAAGGAGAAGTCAAACCGGCGATGACGATGACTCCATACCTTGGACGGCCGACGGAGTTGCATGAAGGCGCCGTTTCTACTAGAGGTCCCGGATCTCCGCCGTCGCCGCCGCCGCCCCGGTCGCAGGGCTTGACCGCATCGCCACCGGGTCACCACGATCTCGGACTCCGAGGGGAACGCTCCTCGACCGGCCGAAGCGGGAGGCTGCGCCACCACCTCTCGCACGTCCCCCCGGCGATTCTCGAAGGCGCCGTCGTTGCCTCTCATGCGACGCCGGCGCGGTCTCGCAGACGCCCCCAGCGTCCCAGCATCGCCGGTCCGCTCTCCCGCTCCGCCTCCCTCGTGTCGCCGCCGAGATCTCGATGACGCCTCGTGCTCGCCCGCGCCCTCGAGCCTCGGGGCGGGCGTCGGGCGCTTTACATCACGCCGAGCCTCCTCCTCGACGGCCGCCGCGCCTCGGCGCGCCGCTCGCTTAATCGGTTCGCGCACGCCCTGCGGGACTGGCCCGAAAGGCGGAAAGTGACGCCGGCGGGGCTTGGGCGGACGGGGGCTCGGGCATCGCCACGCCGGTGATCCACCAATGACAAGCTCGGCGAGCAGCCTTGAACGGAACGGCGCCATCATCGGCGACTTCGCGCCATTCGTCGTTGTCGTTGTCGTCGCCGCCTTCCGTCGTCCGCGACCACGGTCTCCTCCGCCCGAGCTCGTCGTGGCAGCTCCCAGCCGCTAACGCCGCACTCAAGCTTCGCGCAGACGCCGAGCTTGTCGTCGAGGGCATCGCCGGATTCGCCATGGCAGCCCCCGAGCTCACCAACGCCGCGCCGGCGCGGAGGTCGAGCTCGTCGTCGAGGGCATCGACGAACTTGTCATCTCCGGACCAGCTCATGCCGGCCGAGCTCGCCCCCGCTTGACCGAGACGCTTCGGCACCCGGGGCCGCCCGCAACACCAATAAGGGATTCGAGCTCACACGAACAGACGGGGCCTCGCCGCGACCTCGACGGAAAAAGGAAACTCACCGCGCCGACACCTTCCTCTTCCCGCAGCCGCCCGGCCACCCCGATCCGCTGGTCGCCCGCCCGAGGCGCCGGTCCCGGCCGGCTCGACGCCGCGCAGCGCCACCCGAGGTTGAGAGACGGCGCCGCCTCCGCCAACGGCGCGCCGTGGGGCGCTGAGCTCGCGCGGCCTCGGACGACGTCCCCGACCTCTCAACCGCTGGTCTCAAGACGATGGAGGGGCCTCGCCGCCGACGACGGCGCCCACTCTTCTTCGCCGCACGCCCGCCACCACTCGGCGAGCCCGTCCCCTCGGGAGCCCGGCCGGCGCCGCCGGGCATCATCCATCCTCGGGCAAAGGAGGATGCGCACCGAAAGACCTCACCTCGACCGACCAAGGATTCGGTTCGCCCCTTCAGAACTCGAAACAAAGAAACGAAAAACCGAAAGCGGGGGCACGAGCCTACTGCGCTTGCGTCTCTACATTCGGGAGAACTTGGGGCTCCCCGACCCCGCGACGCCCGTCAGGCCAATCGACCACCCACCACTCCACCCGGTCGACGGTCTCTGGGGATGCGCTTGCCGTCCTTCGGAATGGCGCGAGCCCGCTCATCTCCGACGACAAGACGCCGCCGTTGGAGAGGCACCACCGCCTTCGCAAGCCGGTCTCGATGATGTGGTTCATCGCCGCCCCGGGCGCGGCGAGCGCCTTCACCTTCAACTTCCGCCTCCACCCGCCCTTGACGTGGCGTGCGGGCCTCGCGCCACAGGTCGCCGGCCGCTGTCGAATGTCCGCCCGTGAACTCCGGGCAAAGGGCGTGGGGGTCGTTCTGAGATAGAACCACCTCCTCCACCCAGATTCGCCGCTCGGGAAGTCGCCCTGGGGAAGAGTCGCGACCTTGCCCCGCAGAGCCGGAGCGTGACGCAGTAATTGGGGGTGGAGTCCGCCCTTCAGCCCCGGATCTTGGCGTAGATGAAGTGCCGAAGAGCTCCCGCTTGGGGAATCTCAACCAGCCGCCGCAGACAAAGATCACGAACGCCGGTAAAACAACAGATGCCGCTCGGCGCCGATGCCGGAGCTCGACACCCCAGCACCCGCCAGCCGCGAAGAAGTCGGGGCCGGGCAGCACGCGATCCCGCCGCCGTGGAAGGCCATGAACGACACTACGCATCCTCCGACGAGATCGGGGCCTCGCGCGACGACGGCGAATAATCCACTCCTCGGCCTCCGGGCCGATACGGCAGCCCGCCGACGAGGCAGCACCTCTCCAAGAATGCGGGGTCGCGGCCGATCGTCTCATACCCATTCCTCCGCGCCCCCTGGCGATCGCCGGCGGCAGGAGGAGGGAAGATTGGATTAAATAAAAGAGTACTCTCTCTCTCTCTCTCTTTTCTTTTTCTCTCTCGTGTTCTTTGGCTTTCGCAAGGTGAAGGAGAGGGAAGGTGGATCCGTCCCCCGATCCCCGCCTATTTATAAGGCACGGGCGCGATGGAAGCGCCGGAGGCGAAACCGCAGTATCGGGCGGCACCGCTGCCGCATCCGCCCGCAACCGCGGCCGCGACATCTACGCTGTCCGCCACTGGCGTGAGTCCGACGCCCGCGGAGTTAATGTGGCAACCCCACTCCAACGGAAAAAGCCTAACGGTAAGAATCCCAACGGCTATTTTACCACAAGGTAAATGCCCAAGAGCTCGACATAACGGTCAGATTTTCGAGCTCAACAAATAAAGCTCGACGCTCGAGCTCGGCCGCCCAAGGGTTCGAAGGCCGAGCTCGACACGAAGAGCTCGAGGCAGCCAGAACACCCCGAGTGAGGAGCGCCACGCTGAAGCGGCACCGACGGCCCACGCCCGAGCTCACGAAGAGACTCGGGGGCCTCGCTTTGGCGCGCCTCAGTCGCCGAAAGCCACAAGCGACTTCCCAGCTATCCTCGCCAACGAGGGCGTCTCGCCCCCGAGCCACGCTCGGGGCTCGAGGTCTACGGATGTCGGGCTTTCGAAATTGAGGTCGATCCACCAACCGATCGAGCGAACGAGCCGACGAGCTTCGGGCCTCACCCGACTGATCCGCTATTAACTCAACGAGCACCCGGCCTCGCCAACAAGGTAAAGGCCGGGTTCGAGCTCACCACCCTTTGCACGCTGACGCAAAGGGCATGGGTCCACGAGCCAACGAAATTCCAAAAGCCTCGCGAGAACTCTTCGTTCTCACGGAGCCCGGAAGCTACACCGGCAGGTGCGCGCACAGACCCCGAGCAAAAATCAAAACTCCCGCAAACGGACACCACGCGTATAAGTATCCGGGAAGACATCCTCTCCCCGAATACTCGGGGACTACCGTGGGGATCGATAGTTGGGACATCCCTAATCAATCGGCTAGAGCTCTCGACACCATGGTGGCGTCGCCGAGGAGCTCCTCCTCCGTCCCGAACGAGGCTCTCCCGAGCCAAAGGGACCCAACGGCGAGGACGACCATTCTCGGTGACCACCCCGCCACGACCAACCTCTCTCGAACACGAGCTCTCTCGGAGAGGAGACCTCGCTCCGTCCCGCTCGAGGTCCCTGGCGGAGAAACCTCTACAGATCCGCGTGAGAGAGCTCTCCAAGCAGACCTCTTTCCGCCTCGCCGAGCTCGAGCTCGAGCCGCACGACGGCGTCCGACAACGAGCTCGTCCCCCCTTGGCGTCACGCTGAAGACCGCAAGTACGAGTTGGCCAACCACCCCGACGGCATCAGCCATGCGAGGGAACAAGGATGAGGGCATTCCATCGATCCACTTCTCCATACCCCATCGACTCAACAGCGCCACCACGATTGCACTCCCCAGACAGACGACGTATGCGCACCTCATCCGCGGTATGGCCACGCCCCATGACGAGCAGACCGTTCCAACTATGATTAGGACGCCACGCACGCCGACCTCCGCCCGAACCGAGATTCGCGCGCACGGAGACAACTGATTTCAGCATCCAAAGCCGCCGAGAGCCTCGAAGAGCTCTGGCTAATCAACGAGCTTCGTTCGGAGAGCTCGTTCACCTACCCGCCGCTCCATAACTCCTTGCTCTATCCACTCGCCTCAACCCGAAGAGCTCGAGTGTCCCGCTCCCCTTGCAACTATAAAAGGAGGGGTAGGGTTCTAAGTTGAGGCAGGAAAAAGAGAAAAGAAGGTGAACGAGAGGAGCAAGAAAAGCATTAGCCCTCACTAGTCTTCACCACTCTCTCATCCACCCATCCCTCGATATTGGCACTTGCCTCAATCCTAGAGACTTGGGACCCCGATCCCTCTCTCGATTTGTTTGTACAAGACCCTCGCATACAGCGTTGAGCTCTGATAGTGATCACACCGGATTAGGGAGCTTGATTTCGCCCGAACCAAGATAAATCCCATGTCATTGTCTCTAGAGCTAGGCCATTCGAGACACGATTAGCCGATATATCGTGACGGTGGTATTAGACCACTTTACATCTCCATTCTCATCTCTTTTTTTTTTTTTCCTCAAAAATAATTTCTTTTCATTTTTGTTTCTAAAAAAATCCTTCTTGTAAGGTACATTTAATTTTCATCTATAAAAAACAAGTTAAAATATCTATACCAAGTAAAACTGTAAATAATCACAAAAATTGACTAGCTAGTAAGGGCGTCCAAGAATGGTAATAGCTAGTACTAGCTACGTAGTCGGCCGACGTGGAGGTGAGAGACAATAACAAAAGACTATTTTATATTGGTGGACCCACATGCTCCTCTCTCACACGTTTTCTTGAGGCTACGTGAAATAGGGCCAGCTATTTTCGCACGTTCTTAGTTACTATTCTCTCCTACTTTTCTACGCCACGTCACATCTAGATAAGCGAAATAAATTTAACCATTGGGACGGCCTAATGCCTTTTCTCGAGCGCGTATAAGTTGAGCCTACGTGTCGATATGATTGGGCAAATGATTCAATGAATGGATATGACGGAAGGGATGTTGATCCGCTTGAGACCAATGTACCTCATCTTGTGTTCAGCGAGGTTGATATGAGAAAGGCGACGGACGCAGCCTTCTGAACGACCGAGATGAGCCTGGCCGCAACGGGAACGCGTTCGCTTGGCCGGACGCCCCGCTGCCGGTGATTGACATATCAAGGCCGGACTGCATGCGCCGCGCTCATGGCGGACGGAGTGGGGTCTCTTCCATGTGGTCAACCATGGCTTTGACTGCAACAAATGCTTGAAACAGTCCAAGCTTGGGCGCTTGGCACCGTTGGACCGTTGCGTGCGTCGAAAGCAGAAGCCGGCCGCCCCGATCTAGTCCTGTCGTCTATCAGCACCGAGGCCTCCCTCCTGGTCCTGGTGCATCATCATCGAAGAAGAAGATGGCGAGACTAGCACGGAGATTGACCAACATCGGGTCGGGTCGTGTCGCGTCGCTCGCACGCACAGTGGAGCACCAAACACCGATCCTCAGCAAGTCTTGACGAAATCCACCACACGGTCACGGGTCCTAGCGGCAGACGCCACGGGCCACGGCAGCCAGCCAGGTCGGCTTGGCAGGGTGGTGGCACGGCAAGTTCGGCAGGACGTAACAACTCCAACAGGTGTGGCACGAGCTTGACTGCTCCTTTTTGACCGGGTCCGCCGACCCGAAGCCAGACGCTCGCGCTCTCGCTATTGCCTGGAGTATTTGCATTTGGCAAAGGTAGGCCAGGTTCTCATGGCTAGTAGTACGTAGTACTACTCATATTTATTTATTTTTTTGGTTTAATTTAAAAACATGATTAAACCTATCTAACTTTAACTACTAAGTTCATAGTAGAGCATATTAGAAAGTACTACCATTTCACAAATATTATATTATAATATTACTAGTGACTATATTTCCTAAACAAACTTATCAAAAAAAAAAATATTAACAAAATCATTTATAAATTTAGGAGAGAAAAGATTGACTCTATGCGTGAAGGGTTTTCTTTTTGTTACAACAGGAGTATATTCCATGGCGTATCTAACAAAACTTGATTAATTTGATAATCAAGCCAAAAAAGGTAATTTAAGAACAAAACTACAACAACTTATATTTCAAAATAAATGGATCGGATGTTAGCTACTTCTAATAACCACATTATAATAATAATAAAAATCGTTACTCCCATGTTTTCACATAAGTGCGCCGTTTAGAATATTTGGAGAGATTGATGTTACTAGAAAATAAAATACATTCCCTCAAAAGTAATTATGGCATGTGGTAATTGCACATTAAAAATAAGGAATTGCACTAGAGAAATCAACACATCTACTCTGGTTCGTAAACTAAATGTGCATTTATTGTGAGACGACTTTTAAATGGTGGAGGTATTCTTCTACTCATCAGTTATAATAATTTGACTAAAGATTACCACACCCTTCTCCTACCAACTACTACATCAGTTATAAATTGTAGGCCGTGTCAACTTATCTAGATTCATAGTTTTCTTCCATCTCTTAAACTAGAAAAAGGAAAGGGGCATCAGGTACTAAGCAAAACATCTTCGTCGCTCTTCGCTTTCTTTGTTTTTCAAGAAACTACGAGACCTCGGAAATGTACTTGTAAAAAAACTCGGAAAATGGCTTCAAAACCTTTGATTCGAATCTCGAAAAGCCAAATCCCCGGTGCGTTTTGATGGACAAGCCAGGAGAATTAATGCCTTGTACGGGATGACCGAAGCAGGGAGCGCAAAGTAGTATAGCACTGAGATTGGATTGGTGAGGTTAGCATTGCACACCAAAACATCGCCGACCGAATCATTCCATTCCGGACGTCTTTTTCGTCTCGAGTCACGAGTCCATCCAAGCGCCCCGGATCGTTCCGTGAAAAGCAGAAGAGGAAAGGCATGGAGGACGGGACGGGGGCAGCAGGCAGACGTGACAAGTCCCTGCTCACTTTGATTTCAGCTTCACCGGGCTTCGGGACCCGGGCCTTGTTTAGATGGCTAAAATTTCTAACTTTCTTCCTACTTTCTCTCCATCACATCACATTAAATACATCAAAAGATATATATTTGGAAAGTATAAAATGTAGGTAAAAAATAACTAATTACACAGATTCGGATGTACATCATGAGATTATTCTTTTTAAGCCTGGGCTTACTCTATGGTGGGATAATATTTACCACTAACAAACTAAACGTCTTCAAGCCAGTGTATGATGTGACATACGATTCAAAATTTTAGCCATCTAAACAAGGCCCCTGATCGACCCTCGCCAGTCGCCCTGCAAATGCAATTAGCCAAGGGTGTGTTTAGAGGCCCAATTTCACTCCAAAATTTCTGCATTCCTCGTCACATCCTATCACATCGAAACATTCAATGCAACTTAAAAACGCTTCCCGGCCGGTTTAAAATTTAGGTAAATAAAAAACTAATTACAGTTTAGATGTACATTACGAGACGATTCTTTTGAGCCTAGTTACGTCATGGTAGGATAATATTTACCACTAACAAACAAAACGTCTGATGATTACGATGCGACGCGCTATTAAAGGAATTTTCAGACCAAAAATTTTGGGATCTAAACACAACCCAATTCTCAATTTGTCAGAGCCTGCAGGAAATACTACTAGTTGGGTCAGAGAAGGAGCATGTGGACTGGGCTTGGGCCAAGAGGACCATATTTGGGCTCACTATCTGACCAACGAGGAAGCAAAGAGGATAAAGAGACCACCACCATCACCTGGACGGGGTTGTCGAAGAACAGACCAGAAATCGGCGGCAAGCTCACGCCTCGAGGCGCTCGAGGCTAGGGCTAGATTTTATCCTTTTAACCTTCTTCCTCCCCACATCTATTGTATCCAGAACCTTCCAGAAGCTACTAGATTCTCTGATTGATGCTCCGATTATTGCTGTAATTTCAATTTGTGAGAGAAATCCGAGTTGGGTTGCTGACATTTTGGTATTCGGAGCAATCGATCCTCGGCAGGATCTCGCTGATTCCGGCGCGCTGATGGCTATGGAGGACCAGATCGGCTCCCTCATGGAGCTGCTCAAGGGGTATGTTTATGAACTAACCTTTCTTCTTAGTAAAAGATCATATATATACAGGATCAGAACCTGCTATTAGTTGAATAAGAGAGCTGCAAACTGTCACAAAGCCCAGACAATTATTTGCTCAAGGATTAGATGGAGTCTGCCATCGCGTAGGGGATACAGCCATTGAATCTACGAAGTAGTGATATTTTGGATGACGTACGACAACAAGGTCGTTCTTATTACTGAACATCACCATCCCACACATCCTGACAAGTTTCAGAGGGCGAAGCATTGGAGCGGCAAACCAGACTTCGTAGCGAACCTTGGTCGGGGACGGTAGCCGCCAGCTTGAACGCGTGCCCACGGCGCCGGAGCCGGGCGGTGCGTTGTGGGTGAGATTTCGGTGGGACCCGCAGGCGAACCTCGAGGGAAAGGGCCGCCTGCCCCGACGAGGCGTCATTGGGCACTGCTGCTCAGAGCTCCGTCCCCTGGCGTCGAACTTCCATCGCTCGGTGGAGTGCCCCACCGCCACCGGTGGCCCCCCAACACCGCCGCCGTCCACTGCGCCCTGGTGATGCTGCGTCGTGCCGCGGCCTGACGATAACGCGCACATCCGGGAAAAGCCCACGGCCCAAACTTCTGTAAGGGTCGAACGCCGGATCACGAATTTCCGAGGCCTGCAGTCCAAACTCCCTTCCGCCAATCTGTTCTGAATGCCCACTCTGCTTCTGAAAAAGGATGCTGCAGATCGAGTTGCAATAGCATGGATCACAATGATTTCACTCTTATATACGTTACAGACTGATAACAGCATGTCAGACAATGAACTCAATACGTTCAAAAAAAAAAAAAAAAGACAATGAACTCAACAAAGCATATGTTCCACAAACAAAAGGGTCAATTGCTTGTTTCCGTTCATTTATTGATAACAATACACGGCAGCACGTCTGAATAAACAAACACGCACACGCGCTCCCAAACCAAACGACTCCGAATTAACACAGAAGCTATAATAACTAATAAGGCAAGTTCTCCCAAATCAAAGTTCACAAGGGGGGCTAACACAGGACCATGAAGAACCAAGGCCCACACTCCGATGGGCCTACACGGAACTGCTTGCAAATGCTGTCTAAAACTCCCGGCACCCATACAAACGTAACTTCTGTCTATGTGACTCAGCTTCTAAAAAATGGATGCTGCAGAGTTCCATTTCTGAAACCCGAACACAAGGGCAGCTATTGCATGGATCACAATAATTTCATCATTTTATAAATTACAGACTGATAACAGCATGTCAGACAACCAACTTGTGAGGAGAGGTTGCTTGGGGGAGGGGAAGAACTCAGGGAAGAGGAAGATAGTCTAGTAATGCTGTAAGATTAACTGAATTCAAATGTTTACAAATCGTTTCATAACTCTCTCTCTCTCTCTCTCATTTCCTCTCGCTGCTACTTATTTTTTTTTTTTTTTTTTTTTTTTTTGAAAAAAACTCGCTGCTACTTATTATACTCTCACACAATCCAGGTTGGGCCAACTACACTTGTATTGGGCCGCCGCGCCTGACGGGCCTCGGGTCAGCAACAGGCTTGGGCGAGCTTGGAGTCGAGCCCAATGCCGTAGGCGCTTCTTCTTGCTCTCGCTGCTTGTTGCCGACATCCCCTAGTCTTTGAACCGGCGTGTCCCCACGCGGGGTGCTCGTGGAAATCAAGCGCGGCGCCACCGGTGGCTCCCGTGTTGCGGTCCGGAGAGGAGTTGGACCGAGAGGATGAGACCTTGCTCAACAGAGTGTCGCCGGACGTCCAACGGCGTTGCGGCACTTTGAGGGAACTCGTAAGTGAGACAGTCTGTAGGGTAATTGTGCTGAAGCCTGATCGAGACCGGCGAGGCGGAGGCGGGAGACATGAAACACCGGGTGCACCGCAGACCCCTCAGAAAGAAGAGCTAGCTTCTTGAACGATCGAGGAGACTATCACAGTCGGCATACCATGGAGATAGTAAATCTGGTCCAGAACGCCTTGGCGGCGAGTATGCCATGAACGGATGGCGGAGCGCACGGTGAGCGTATTTTGGAGAAGGTATCCACAACCACCGGGATGGAGTTAGCGAGATCGACACCGGCAATCCTTCCACGAAATCCATCGTAATAGTCTCGTGCACCGGCCGGGAACGAGGGAAGGGGCTGCAAGAGGCTTTGGATAGCGGCTGCGCGGTCGGGTTTGGCCTCGGCAGACAAACCGAACAGCCCCGACGAAAGACCAAATCGCCTTCTTCATACCCGGCCAATAGAATAGTCGGGCGGATGCGTTGGTAAGTGACCGAGCAGCACGAGTGGCCGCCTCGTGGGTTGAGTGAAACGCATTCAAGACACGCTGTTGCAGAGCAGCATTAGTCCCCAGCCAAACACGACCTTTGTGCCTGATAACGCCTTGATGCAGGGAGAATGGAGTCGAATCGGGCGCGGCCACTGCTAAGCGAGTAAGCAAGTCCTGTGACTCAGGATCCGACTGATAAGATGCCACCACTTCATCCGACCATTGGTGCTTAATTGACGACCGCCATCAAGTCCTCTCGGATGCGTGACGCCAAACGCAGCATCGGGGCGGCGTTTTGAAACCCTTTTGCGGTATACAATCTTGTATTGCAATCCCAACAACCGAGTAAACACTTTCTGTTGCCAAGCTGTATGCAGCCGCTGCTCGTTTAAGTGGGTCAAGCTCTGGTGGTCTGTGTGGATGAAAAATTCAGCCTGAAGAAGGTAATGGCGCCTATGATCAACCGCCATGAGGATGGCAAGGTACTCCTTCTCATATACTGTAAGGCCTTGGTTCTTGGGACTGAGAGGGCGACTGATAAATGCTATTGGATGTCCCTTCTGATGCAGCACAACACCAATCCCTGAGCCAGACGCGTCGGTTTCAATATGAAACGGTAAGTTGAAGTCGAGCAGAGCCAATACTGGTGCTTCTCAAAGCCTGCTTCAACAGGGTGAATGCCGCGGTCGCGGAGCTGGAGTCCGGACAAACACTTGATCTTTCTTCAATAGCTCTGGTCGGAGGCTTGGCTGGGATGCCGAAGTTCTTCACAAATTTGCGGTAATAACCGGCTAAGCCCAAGAATCCCCCGAGATCCCCGACCGAAGAAGGCCGAGGCCACTCAACTATGGCTTTGAACTTTAGCAGGATCGGTAGAGACGACCGGCCTCACCGATGGCGTGACCCAAGTAGGGAGATCGTCTACAACCCAAAACGGCACTTAGAGAGTTTCGGCTTCCAATCGGTCATGCCGCGACCCACTCAAACACTTATGACAAAGTGCCGCACATGGTCTTCCGGCGTCGGGCTATAGACGAGGATGTCGTCGAAGAACACAATGACAAATTTCCGAAGCCCAGGTGCCAAGGTAAAGTTCATGGCACCTTGAAAAGTGCCAGGAGCTCCTGTAAGTCCAAACGCCATCACTCGGAACTCATATTGGCCGTCATGAGTCGGGAAGGCCGCTTTGTGCTCCTCACCGGTCGCAACGGGATCCGATGAAATCCGGCATGAAGATCCAAGATGGAAAACCATCGGCGCCCGCCAATTCATCCATGAGCTGATCGAAGACAGTATACGTGGTACTTGGACTTCTTAGTGATGGCATTGAGATGTCTGAAATCAACACAAAACCGGTATGTGTTATCCTTCTTCTTCACTAACAGTACCGGGGAAGCAAACGAGCTGGAGCTAGGCTGAATCAAGCCCGAGAGAGCATGTCCCGAACCCGAGTCTCTATTTCATCCTTGAGCCTTGGTGGATATCCATGACGGCCGCACAAAGACTGGCTGAGCACCGTCTATCAGAGGAATCTCGTGGTCACAGGCCCGAGAAGGAGGTAAACCAGCAGGGGGTTGGAATAAATCCTGGTATGAGTGGATTAGACTCTGAATAACCTCAGGGACCTCTATAGGCACAACAGGAGCCTCTTGTACCGAGTGAACTTGCGGCGAACACTGCGTGGGCGGGGTCGAGAGAAGACACCGCGCAAACTTGTATTACCGTGGTAGGGAACAATCCACGCCTTACGAACCCAATCAATCATCATTGGACTATGGGCCTCAAGCACGATAACCACATCAAAGCGACCCAGAGGAAGAACTCGCATGTCAGTCCTGAAAGAGCAATCACCAACTGACCAAGGGACTTGCTGCAGAATAGAGTCACACTGAGCTTGATTTGCCACCGCGACTGAAATTTGGCCGGAGCATGAACAACAGTTATATCATGCAAGCGAGATGCAACCAGATGACCGACAAACGAAGATGAACTGCCACTGTCAACAAGCATAGACACAAAGAACACCACGAATTTGGCCCTACAGCGGATGGTGCAGTAGCTAGAACACCCGAAACCGCGGACTTAGCGATAGTCAACATCCTTTGTTCCTATGGTGTCTCGAATCGGGGCGGCCAACAGTCATCGAAGAGAAGGATTCCCGGATGGCATCCACGGCATGCGTAACTTAGGGGCCGGCGGTGTTCACGTGTCCACTTGGCGTTGCATTTGAAGCATAGCCCGAGAGCTCTGCGGTAGGACATGAGAGCACGAAGAGCAGCATCTGGCGATTGGGAGCTTGCGGAAGAAGATGCCGAAGCCAATGCCGAGGCCGTAGGCACAGGCGCCTTGTTCTGCTTGAATCGCTTGCGGCGGATGCGGCCAAGAACGGAGGAGCCGGCAAAGCGGAGGAGTCCTCGCCACCGAAGGCGCCGGATGAAGAAGAATGCCAATCACTAGAACGAAATCCGCGCGTCGTAGCGCCAGCACCCGCCTCTTCCTGCAACATGGCAATGGAACAACCAGCATCGAGGTCCTGTGGAGCCATAACCAACACAATTGCTCGAATATCCGGGCGTAGGCCATCGATAAACCGCATGGTATAGAACATAGGATCTGTGGTTTGGGTGTATGCATTGGGGTGGTCAACTAGTTCACAGAACTGTGAGATGTACTCATCCACAGTGGATGTTTGGCGAGCATGAAAGAGCTGGTAATTCCTTCTGATTGCGGTCGAATCGATCGTGAAGTAACTTGCAAAACGTGGTCCAGTTTAGAGACGAAAGCTAGGGAGATATGGACTGGAACCACAATGCGGCCAGACGTCCCATATGCATTTCCGCTATAGATAACCACAAGTGGTCAGGGACTGTGTACATGGCAAAGTACTTCTCGATGCGAGAACGCCATAGGCGAGGATTATCACCAGCGAACCGAGGTAAATCTAGTTTAGGAAGACGGCCCACAGCGTTGTGATTAGCGGCAACATAGGATTGGGGGTAAGTGGAGGTAATGGGGCGTGGAGACGAACTGGTGTGTAGTTGGCGGAGGCTGTGGATTGATCTGCGAGGTGGACATGAACTGGTTCGGGATTGGTGGCGGGGGAGGGCGAGGAAAAGCGGATCGAGGAGGAGGCATAAACGGGGAATGCGGAAGAGGATCAGCGGGTGGTGGATCCCGAGGCTACGGATGCCGGATGTGAACCATGGTCGTGACCGACCGGTGGCCCACTATCCTGTGTAATCGATTCGACGCAGTGCCAGTTGGGCCCGTCGGCGTGTACTCCGGCAGATGGGCGCGCGGGCGGCCGACGAAGAGGAGCCGATGATGCCCGGTGCGAGTCTGCGGCAATCCGCGATGCCACCCGACATCCGCCTTCTTCACCTTGAGGTAGGAGGTCGCGTCGACGATGCCTTCCTCGGGACGCCACTCGCGGAGGTTAGCGGCGTTTCTCCTCTCCAACGTGGCGGACGCGGGCCTCACGGTCGGGGCCGAGTGGGTCGAGGCGGCGACTCAACTCTGCACCGGCGCTCCACTGGCTGGGTCGGTGGCGGCGGGCGTGTTCCTTAGCAGAGACGGCGATCCCATCGACGCATTTGATACGTCACAAGCGAGGTTGTCGAGGTCGGTGGAAGCGGCATTCCCACTTGTCGTCGAGCTCGGTGAAGAGGCGATTTGATCATCTCGTCCTTGGACGCGCGGATCTCGTCGAGGGCGAGCTTGGCGCCAGGTCCATGGCGCCCAGCGGATCGACTCAATCGCGTGTAGTGATGGTGGGTAGGTGGGCTAGAGGCCGTAATCGGTGACTCGTGATACCAATTGTGAGGAGAGGTTGCTTGGGGGAGGGGAAGAACTCGGGGAAGAGGAAGATAGTCTAGTAATGCTGTAAGATTAACTGAATTCAAATGTTTACAAATCGTTTCATAACTCTCTCTCTCATTTCCTCTCGCTGCTACTTATACTCTCTCACACAATCCAGGTTGGGCCAACTACACTTGTATTGGGCCGCCGCGCTCTGACAGGCCTCGGGTCAGCAACAGGCATGGGCGAGCTTGGAGTCGAGCCCAATGCCGTAGCTGCTTCTTCTTGCTCTGCTGCTTGGTTGCTGACACAACTCTACAAAGGGTTCAAACAGTGCCCACCCTAGTCTGGGTTGAAGAACAAGCTGAGACTTATATATGCAAACCGGATGCCCAGCCAAGTCTGCATATATAGTCCACATTCAAATTAAAGGTTCACTTGCTTGTTTCCTTTCATTTATTCATAACAATACACAGCAGCCAAACTAACACAGAAGCTATAATAAGGCAAGTTTTCCACGATCCAAACTTATGCAAAGAACCATATGTGCCGTTGACAAAACAACAGTCCGGCTTCGTCATCATAGCATGCTCTGCAGATAGACAATGGGACAATAATACTCCATGAGTGCCTCCAGTCCTGGAAGTTGGAACTGATTGCCTCCAGAACAACAACAGTTTCAGGATCTCATTAGACATTTCAGTACTAAGTCGATGATGCCGGACCACCCCATCTCAGCAACAAGGGATAGCTAGCATATTTTCAAGATTTTGGTTCCCATAGTTTAGTCCCTGCAAATGAAAAGTACAGGTTGCTAATTACTGTGCATCCCAAAAAAGAAATAAGTAACCGTACGAATCAACACTGTGCGTGGGTTTACATCAACAGAGTCAAAACGGACAGTCTAAAAACCAGACATCAATAATTAATGCAGCCGCAGGGTTTTGTACCAGATTAAGGTTTACGTAGTGTGGATCACAATGATCTCATCATTTAATAAATTACAGACTGATAACAGCATGTCAGACGACCAACTCAACAAAGGGTTCAAACTATTCAAACAATGCCTACCCTTGTCTGGGTTAAAGGACAAGATGAGACTTATATATGCAAACCGGGTGCCCAGCCAAGTCTGCATCTATAGTGCACAAACAGATTAAAGGTTCACTTGCTTCTTTCCTTTTCATTTATTCATAACAACACACAGCAGCCAAACTAACACATGTACAGAAGCTATAATAAGGCATGTTTTTCACGATCCAAACTTATGCAAAGAAACATATGTGCCGTTGACAAACACACAGTCCAGCTTTTGTCATAGCTTGGGCCTGGCAAATAGATAATGGGCGGGACAGCAACAATGCTCCATGAGTGCCTCCGGTACTGAAAGTTGGAACTGATTCCGTCCAGAACAACTTGAGCTCCTCAACAAGGGTTTCAGGATCTCATTAGTCATTTCAGTACTACTTCGATGATGCCGCACCACCCCCTCTCAACACCATGGGATAGCATATTTCTCCTTCCCATAGTTTAATCGCTATCGCTGAAAAAGAAAAATACATGTTACTAATTACAGTGCATCCAAGAATAGAAATCATCAGAGTTTCGTATGAACCAACAATGTTCATGGCTTTACATCATCAGAGTCAAAAACGGAGTCTAAAAACCAGACTGCAGACCATCACCCACATAAAACTAATGTACCAGACATCAATAATAAATGCAGCCGCAGGGTATCGTACCTGATTAAGGTTTATGTAGTGTGGATTTGCAGCGTATATAAAATTTAGGCAGAGGAATTTAAGGAAACAATGGGAAAAAATGAACAGTATACCTTTCAGCTGGGTTGCTTGAAAGAGCGTGTGGTATTTTTTTGTATTCCAGGCTGTCAAGCACATTTTTGTTAAACTGCTTCATATCCATAGCTGGGCAGTTCTCAATATGAAGTCCCCGAAGAGCAGAGAAAGTGCAAGGACCACCGCTGGATCCTAAGGATGCAAGGCATTGACAGCTGTAAAGAGACAGTGTTTCTAATGATGACGCGTCTCCCAAGGAATCGACCGGATCAGTAACTTATTGCACTTGTAAATAACTAGTTTCTCGAGTTGATCCAGCTGCCCCGACATGGAACAGAGCTCCCGCACATGTAGATTATCAAACTCTTGAGGGACGGTGGTAGATTTAGAAGTGTTACTAGGTTATCACAGCCTGTTATCTCTAAAGTTACTAGGCATAGACAACCAATCATTGGATACGGAGATTGCTCTGGAGAACCGGCAGGTGCGGTGTCTTGGCAGTATTCCAGTGACGCACAGGCTTCAGGGCGTTTCCCCTTTTCCAATATGAATTCAAGTCTAGGGAAATCCATAATACCAATACTTCTCAGCATGCGGCACCCACCGATTTTAATTGTTTTAAGAGCACGTGGCAGCGTCGGAAGATGTTCCATCTTTGTGCAAAGCACGTAATTTCCAATGTCGAAGTGACACTAGGCGCTCCATGTTTTCAGGCAAGCTGTCCCAGTTGCAACCGTCAATGCGAAGCTCACGCTTGAACCAATGAAGAGTACACTACCTTCGGGAATAGATGCCCGGTGGCTGCAATACCAGAGTTTAAGTGTGTGCGGTTGCTTTGGGGTGTCCGCGGTGCATTTGCAACTCAACATCCAGCTAGGATACTTTGAACCCTTGTAGGACAAGATACGGAGCTCTTGAATATCCGTTGGGGGCAAAGCCCGTCAAGCACCTCTCGCTTCCACGTCTGGACCAACTCTCTTGGCCGAGCCGAACACTAGGTGTAATATCCCGAGTCGCTTCTTGTGGGTTAGGTGGGCTCCAGCAGCTTCATCTTTGCTTCAAACAAACTCCAGCCCCATTATTAACAGAGTGTCTCGAAGACTGTTTAGGTGCATGAGCTGCTTCAATTCATGCCCTGGTTCCTTCTTCACTTTGAACTCTTGCGGTGTTTGTAGTGCCGTCGACCTTCCAATGTTGGGGAAAAACAGCGGAGCAGAGATGCGCCCGCGAGATAGATTAGATTAGCCATATCTTCAGGACAGGATGCTCGGGGAATAGGGAATATTTATGGTCCGGATGTGGTAAAAGCTTGCTAAATGTGCTTGGCAAAATCAGATTGGATTGGCCATGGATACCAAGATAACGTAGATGCTTCATCGATCAATAGATGTTGGAACCGACAACTCTTACGTCCGATTATTTAGTTCAATGATCAGCACTTGCGTTTTTCGTCGACCTCATGAACAAACGCTCCAAGAGTTTTTCTAAGTCATGATTTCTTTTCACGGTTTTTCGGGTTCCATGCATAAGGCTCCTTAATGATCAGGGTGCGCAAATTTCCCAAGTCCAGAATCTTCTCTGCGTTCTCTGCTGCATTGTTGGTCTCAATGTAGAGATGGTGAACTCCTCGTGGGATATCTTTTGGTAAGCCATTCAAATCAATTTTATAGAACTCGCTTCGAAACTCTCTCCGCCAACTCGTGTAGCAGGTCATGAATTCTGAATACCATAGTCTCCTTGCCAAAAATGTTTTTCGTTGTACTTGCGTAAATGAGAATGTCAAGAACTGATCAAGGTAGCTCGGCATATATCTTCCAATTCCTCTGTTGCATTATTCCCGGTGTTTACAAACCCTTGTGCTATCCGGAGGGGAACCAACTCATCTCGTTTTATTTCATATCCTTTGGGGAAAATCGTCTTTGTATGTAAAGCATCGCTTTGATGTCACCACCAAGGCTGCCGATAGCTCCACCACGGGGCTCCCATTGTTTCATTCAACACGTCAAGGTTTTGTTGTTTCCCGTAAATCAATCTTTGTTATTACTCACGGAAGCCGTCTTTGCCCAGCGTTCTTCTTTGCAATGGGTGACCCACGAAGCTTTTTGGCAATTTTTCTACCTATTGCTTCATATCTTCCATAATCGATCGCTTACTTGGTGACTCCAAGTGAATAATGCATGAACATTGAGAGGTACTGCTGCTCTGTTCTAAGTCGGGGAATTGGGATTTGCATTTCCTCCCGAGCACCTAAAAGCTGCGGTTTGCATCTTTCTTTTTGAGTTGTCACCGGATTCCGCATCCACTATGTCCAACACGGCGCATCAAGTAGAATCTCACGTTCTTTCTTATTGTCGATATTGACCCGGAGATCATCTAGTACCAACAAGAAGCGGCCGCCTTTCGGTTCTTTCTCCAACTCGCTTTTCGGACTTTCAAGATCTTTCAACTCGTTTTTTTGGCTTTTAGGATCTTCGGCACCGAGAGGCCTCTTTGTTGCTTGATCCGGTCCGGCATTTCACGAAATATATCACGGACGCATTTGAATGTCTTCCCCACAAGAACGAACATGATAAGTTTGAAATGTCTGCATCCTTCTCATAATCACAAACATATTGTGCCGGGGTAGTCTTTCGTAACCTGTAATGCCATATATGCCAATCACGAATAAGGTTTCTTTGGTGCTCGAGCTTGCTGCATTGGTAATCGGTCCCTCACGAAGCATATCACTTATATGCTTACCGTGCTTGTCTCGACCGAACACTTTACGTTCAATGCTTACGTACAACTTGTCAATTTCTTTTCGCTTGGCGGTCTTTATTCTATCGCTATCTTTGTTGCCCGCTTTCTTTGTGGTATCTTTGTCCTTTGTTCTTGGCGGGGCTATTCTTCGCTACTTTCCTTGTCATCATCCTTGGCGGTCTTTCTTTGCTATTCCGATTCAACAGATTTGACTTCTTCGAGGAAGTGAGAATATCTTCTATGCTCTTTATTTGTTTCCTTAATCTGATTCTTTCAGTAATAGGCACGTTGCCATCCTTACGCAAGAAGGAAGCTTCAAATCATTATCTTGGCCACATATTATTGCAATTTATATTTACTTTTAAAACACAAGTCATTCTATAAATGCAAAATAAAACTTTTAAAAGTGGATTTGAATTAATATTTAAATAAAAATATTCAGATTCATCTTATAAAAATGGAAAATTGTTATTTAATTGCACTATGCCATCAACGATGCATCATCTTTGGTTGCAAGGAACTGTCGAGTATATTGACTACTTTTGCATGCAACTATCACGATACATTAGTTGTGCTTGTCCCATGTGTATGTATATTTAAACAAAGATACACATCATTTTAGGTAGAGCTTTTGAGTAGCATCCGGCGGACACTGGGTTCACCTCCCCGTGGGAGCGAATTTAAACAGTCTCGCATTATTAAAAGATTTTTTTAAAAATAGGCTGGGGTTTCCCTTTTGCCGACTTCGGGTCAAAAAAGTTATATCCGGTGTCACTCTTGATTCATTACTAGTCTCGTCAACCCGCACGCTTGCACAAAGTAGATCGAAGATACACAAAATTAGCTACCAATAATGTATTGTATGTTTTTCCATCTATATCCATTATCTTTTTCTCTCCCTCTACATGGTACCTTAATGTTTCATCGGTATGCATTGGCCAGAAGAAAAAGGGATGGACCCGTTCCACCCACCCAGCAGCGAAGGCGCAGCCCATCACGCCCTCGCCGTCGAGCCCCCTCCCGACACCACCCCTCCCCTTCCCCTCCTAGATCCGCGCTCCCCTAGGCCTGATCTACCCATCCTTGGTGCTTGCGGTGAAGTTCAGGCATTCCTCGGTGAGCACGCCTCTCTCTCCCCAAGCCCCCGCCCCGCCCACCGGGAGGTCGGTTAGACGCCGGCCCGGAATCTCGAGCCCTCCCTAGGTGGTGCCGCCCTTGCCCCCTATGGCCATTTGCCTCGGGACCTCGAGGGAAGGCTCGGACACGCCGTCTCTCAGCGGTCGCCGCCACCACCCGATAGCCCGTCACCTATGGAACCCACGGTCAAGGCCGAGGTTGCCCGGGACCGATGTCTATCCAACTCTCCACCGTCGCCGCCGTCGCCGAAGGCCCTCGCTCCGATGCCCGCCTTTTCACGCGAGCCGGTGCTATCCGCGACTTCCTCGCCGCGGACCCGGTGCCAACTTCAAAGGCACAGCTGCGTGCGCCATGTCCGCACCTCGCCTCTCGCTGGCGGCCCGGCTTCCCCCTTCGATGGTCGCCTTCTTCGGCGTCGGCCGTCGCGAAGGTGGTGCTAGGCTCGCCCGCCGTTGGCGCCGCCACCGCCGCCTCGAGCTTCGCCACCTCCGAGTCGAGGAGTTGGGGCACCTCCGACACCGGTCCTCTCTACCGGGCGTTAACATTCGAGGCTGCCTTGTGCACGTCCTCTATCGCCATCGTGCCCGAGGCCGCCACGATTCGAAGGTTGGAGGATGAGTTCCGAGCGATCGTTGAGGGCGCCCCCCGAGGTTGGGCCGGGAGGTGAGGTTGTGGCATGTTTGATGAACTCCTTGTCGGCTCCTCTCCGCACCTTGCCCCTCCTTTCTTCCCCTCCCGCCAATCACCGCCGAAGCAAGTTTACGCGGCTGCGTGTGGACGACGGCCGGGCGCCTACGCCCGACGGCGACCTCGCATCTCCCGCTGTTGCCGGTGGTCGGCGGGGCTGGGGGAGGTCGCTCCCTTCCGACCACGTACTTGGACAACTCGCGCGGGGCTCTACGGCCCCACGGATGCGGATTCTCCAGCCAGTTGCATTGCCTGACCAATTGAAATTTTGTCGGGCAGTGGCAAGGGGGAGCGGCACCGCCGACGCAAAGGTCACCCGAAACCCATCGCGGGGCGTGCGATTCCCGCAACAACGCCTTTTGTGCACAAAAGAGCGCTCCCGCACATCGCCGCCTTGGGCCTCGGTCCTGGCCTTTAGTCGATGCCGATGGTCTCAGATGGAGCAGCGACGTCGCCGTCGCCGCCATCCGGAGTCGGTGGCCAAACGCCACCGCCCCCGCCCCGTCTGACAAGGACTTCTGCTTCAAGCGCCTCGGACATGGTCGCGTTGCGGCGCGGTGTCACTCCCCTTCGGTACCTCATTTGTCGGGGTGTCGGTCATCAGCAAGGGCATGCGAGGCAAGGTCGATCCCACCCGTTCTTGCTCCTCGAAGGTTCGGCCGCCGGTCTCACCACGGAGCACCTTGCGTACGTCGGGCGGCACATAGCATGCCCGGTGGAGCAGCGTGCTATGGGTGGTCGCCACCTCCATCGTCACCTCTCGCACCTAGCGGTCAACCCGCAGCTTGGTTGACCATCGTGGGCGCTACCGGTTGGCTCGTGCAGGGCGGCTCGGGGGGCTGTGGTGGGCACTCGCCATCGACGTCGGGCCACACGCCATCGGCGCTAGCGGCGTCGGGCATGAGACCTCACAACACCGCCCGCGCCCCATGGCTTCTCCACCGGCTCGACCGGTGTTAGAGCTGAGTGATGGTGTGGGGGCCTCAAGATTGGTTTGACCCGATGTTTGACGAGCTCGCCGCCTCCGTCGGCCAGCGCTCGTCTTCGCTAGAGACCCGGTCAATGTTGTCGAATCGGTGTCACCGCCCACGGATGACACGGCTCTGCCGTGGATGATGAAGTGTCGGGGAGGGTCGGCGATGTCATGGCAGCTTGCTCCCCACGGTCCGCCATCCCCGTTAGTGTGGTCTTTGGAGGCCAATGGTGGGGACGCGGTTTTTTGCCGCGATGGCCGGAGTCACCGACAACACCGCGCTATTGGCGGCGCGCCCGCTAGCGGGCTACAAAGATTCGCCGACGCCCGCCGCAGATGTTGTGGGCGAGGGGCGGACGCCGCCCGCAATGTTGCCCGACGAGACTTTCGGGGATGCCGCCGATTCACGCGGAAGAAATTGAGGTTGAGGTTTGCCTACCCCCTCCAAATCCGCTTCTTTTTGAGATGGACTGGCTTTGCGGCGCCAGCGTACGCCTGCGACCATTCTGCGTTGAGGAGGAGCGGCGCATTTGCGTAAGCGCGCGCGAGCACCCAACGCCGACGCCAAGCACAAAATGTGCTACTCAAAAACGGGAATGCAGTGCACGAGGACGCTCTTGATAAAGAGGTCGAGGCCCGGTTCGTCTGTGGCGTTCCATGGGGACATGTCCTTTAGGAAGCAAAATGTTCTCGGTGTCTGCTCAATGGGGAGTTTAACCCGGCGCCCTAAACCCGAACACGGCCGGCCGGGTGATGGGATGTTGTGAGCAAGCATGCTAGCTCATTTCTTGTTGCACATTGGTTTCATGTAATCACAACCTTTTTCTTTTCCTAGGTTCCGAGAGGTTCGGTAATCTTGCGACTACCGTTTCTCGTCTGCTTGTACCAAAACTCTATTCTCATTTTAATGAAAAAATACGCCTAGGCATTATCGCAAAAAATCAGTATGCATTCAATTAAAACCTTACTTTAAGTTATGGTCGGTCTAGTCGCAGCTTATAATGATGTTGGCTTTTGAATTTTGTTGTTTTTTTAGTCGTTACATCAAGCAAATTGAGACTCTTGTGTGATTATAACTTGTATTCGAATCTCTATCTTTTATAAAATTAATGGACCTATGGTGGATTTTTTTAGGCTATATAGACTGCACCTTTAATTACTAAAGTTAGTTTTTTAAGTAAAGTATTTAGAAAAAACCTACATAAATACGCACATATGCAATTTATGGTTATTTAAACATTTTCCATATTAGTAAGAATTGGTAATTTAGATGTATTTTTGATTGGGTCTTTTTTTAAGTTTATAATGTGGCAAAATTGTTAATTTAGATGCAAA
Organism: Hyparrhenia diplandra; assembly: GCA_015847255.1. Taxonomy (NCBI): domain Eukaryota; kingdom Viridiplantae; phylum Streptophyta; class Magnoliopsida; order Poales; family Poaceae; genus Hyparrhenia; species Hyparrhenia diplandra. The sequence goes on from JADLZK010006897.1 coordinate 1,436,926, forward strand.
TTGACAAGATTACTTAGAATATGTATCATAGTGTGGCATGTGGGTAATTTAGATGGTATAGTTATTGTATAGTATGCTTTGTTATGGCCTAGGTAGGTAATTTGGTTGTGGATTTAGGTGTGTATGTATGATAATCCAGGCTACATAACCTTTTCTAAGCCTGTGTTTGGTACTTCGGTCATGATCAATGTAATGTATGTAATAACTACACCCACTAATATTGTTAATATAGTGTATTATTGTAAGATGGACATGGAGCACACCCAAATAACAGTGACATATTTCACAGAACAAATATGAAGAATATATACAAGATAAATATCAAGAAACATCATACAGTGGTTGCTCTGGTGCTATAGAAATAAAAAATGGGCGTTGTTTGGTCGATTGATTTTTTAGTTTTCAGGCAACTCGCAAGTGACAATGAACAAGTTTTTCCTAAAGCCAATTAATGACAAAATTGTATGTTTAGGAGAGGTGAAAGAAAATAGAATGCTTGCAGTTCAGATGGAATCATGGACACAATGATCTGATCAGATGGTACCTGCTCATTAATATTGAAGCCAACTTGTTCATATGACCAGTTCCTGTAATACCGGACATCAGGAAATTGATCAGTACACCAGCTGAGTAGGGACCGAAAGCAGCTGGTGATGCTTGCGACGATCTTGCTGCACCAACCGCACAGCCTCTGGACCCCGACAGTGGACGTTACTTGGGAAACTGGTAGAAGCGCGCCGGAACTCCATAGGCTGATGACACCTCCGAATAACTGCCCCAGCTTCTGTTTCATGCTGTGGACGAACTGCAGCAGCGGAGCTGGGGTGATGTCTATGCATCGTTGGATCAAGATCCCCACCAGCTGGCGATCCAAATGCCAGCCGTTTGGAGGAGTCCCTGCGCCTTGATCCATCTGCAGCAGCGGGCGATGCACGCGACAGCAGTGGTGAAGAGCCGCTTCACCCAGCTACAGCCGTTCCCACCAGTCACTTTCTTCTCGATCTGGTAGTACTCGACAAGGTCCAGGATGTCTTCCGCTTGGTACAAGGCAGACTTGAGACGCATGTCCATCATGTCCAGTATCTCCAGATCAGATCGAGATGTCCAGCACCTTAGCATCCGCTGCTCCTCGACCTCTCTCAGCGTGAGCTTGAGAGATGGGATGGTGACCAACAACAGCTCAGGGAGCTCTTTGGAGGCGTCAAAAATGAGGTAGGCGAAGAGATTCTGCAGGAGCCAGTTGATGATGGGTGACAGCAGCCAACCCATTACGGCAACTGCCGGGCTCATCGTTGCGATGCCCCAGGGATTTGCCATGGATTGTGGTGCTCTGCTCTCTTGGATGGATCTAGGACAGGGGAGAAAGACACAAGGGAGAAGATGGACGAATGGATGATGAACGGGGGCACAACTTACAACTAGAAGCTACATTTCCAACAATGGCAGATCCCCGCACTCCAGTCACTTCCCTTGCGCCGCCGACGAGGGAACACCGGCGGAGAGGGGAGGTCGGAGATTGCGGGCGGTGAGCTAGGGGAAACACTAGTGTGAGCACGTACGAGAGCGAGAGGTGGGGTTGGGATTGGAAAAGATCGAGCTCGATACAGAGATTCCGCCCTGCGACTCCCATGTGATATGCTAGACGCGGAGCCCCTTTCGGCGGAGCAGTCCGGCCCACCACGACTCGCAACTCGCAACGGCTAAATGTGAGAACGAACGTTGACAAACATTACTGTGGCATTGTTCATAATCATAATATATCTTTGCACTGTCTTTGCAGCTATCGTTCTCACTAGTTCCTGAATATTCGTGCCAATGTGTGGTTGTTCGTGGATGCTGGAATGACAGTGCAAAGATTATGGAGTTACTGAGAGGGACGTGTCATGCACAAAACTCATCGCGCAACACCATTCCCTCCCAACAGCTCCATCACCTATGCTGTGAGACCGTGACTAAACCCAACCGCAGGCAGGACATTCTCCTTGACCGACTACGCCCTCGTCACCTATGCTGCCCCACCACGTACACCCGTGACCGACTCCATGGAAAGTTTCTGCGTGCTTGCTGCGTCCTTTTAGTGGAGGGGCCCGGACCCAGGCCCAGCCCGTCCTCTCAAGGCTGTTGCAGGTAGCACGTAGTACTAAAGGTGACTAAGGTGAAATGCTTGCTTTGGGTTCTTTCGCAGCATTTCAACCCGTGAGTGTACTGTACGAACGTGGCAGGGCTCAATAATTCATCTTTGCCAAGAACTAAAAGCAACCGCATTTCTGTGCCGACCAATATATATACTCCAATCAAGTATCTACATTTGTATATTTATATATTTGTTTTAGATTGTATGAACAAAAACTATAAATAATACTTTCTTCAACCGCATATAAAGAATATCTAAAATAAAATAAGTAAATTCAAATAACAGTCAATAATGCAAAACAAATGTATTTAAATATGATTCAAAATAGCAAATATATAAGATCCATACTAAATCAAAACAATATTAAATTGAACATAATATTTGTTTATGAATATGAAATTTATATTGTTAGTCATTAATCATTTATTCTAGAGATAACGTCTGAATATAGGTTCCTAGCTTGGGTACATCATTAATAGTAAAAGAAATATCACAGATCATCATGAAAATACCTTTTATTAGTTTCCTCGTGTATGCATTTCTCATAGATACGGAAAACAGTCGGATATTCCATGTTTTTCGATTATGTATCTAGATCAGATCGAGGAAACTTACTAGGCAGGTGGCCACTTACTAGCTAGTACGGTCATATTCATGTGTACGTGTATTTTTGCTTGCTCTGATCTTTCATATACGTACTCCACTCCAGTGCCAGTAGTAGTAGGAGACTCCACCCCGCGCTCCCAACCGGCGACTCAGGGCTTCTCCTCAGCGCCCGCCCAGCCCTCAAATCACCTCCTCTTCGACGCCCGTGCAGGTGGCGGCGGCGGCTGTGGCGACCCCGCACGCCGGAACGTGGCGCCCCTCTCCTCTCCTCCCCCCCCTTTCTCCGCCCGCGGTTCTCCAACACCTTCTCCTCCGGCATGTTCGTATGCCGGCGGCGAAAAATCCGGGGCCACCGCGGGCGGATCCGACCACCCACCCGACCGTTTCCGCTCTCGGCCGGCGTTGTTTGGCGGCAGTGCGCGGGCGGCGATCTTTGGTCGCCTGAAATCTCATGTTTGGTTTTGGAAATTGATGACACCTTGTTATGCTAATCCTTTTCTCTAAGTGTGCTTAAGAGATAGGATTGCATGGAGGACGTGGAGCCGACATGATCATGGACATGGACGTTGATGTGGGACATGGTGGATCATCGAGCTCACGTATCCGAATGGAAAGGACCCGGAGATCAAGGCAAAGGTATAACTTGATAGGGGTTTGCTTTGGTGATCAAGACACTATAGAGAGTGTGATCACATTTAGAATAGATAGCCGACTATCAAGAGGGAATGCCACGGCTAATCCGATGAGAAAGTGCCTCTAGGTTCATGGTGACTTGGATATGCATTTAGAATCTAGTATACTAACTCGCCTTTGAAATTGCTTGAGGAATTGCTAACACACAACGCACATGGAGATGTACACTTGGCGGTGTTGGCACATTTGCAAAGGCGGCGGTGGTTTGAGTGGTTGAGTTGGGTTTGGGAACCGCTCATCCTATTGCTTATTTGGATGCAATTTGTCGAGATTTCTTGCTAACCCTCGTGCTCAAGGTTGGTATACTTGGTGGCAAGCAAGTTGGAGCAAAGGTGACGGCTTAGCGGCGATGAAGTGGGGCTTCATCACCGCCCGGATCTTGGCCATGCAGCGCCTGATGCGTCCGGCGCAAGTATTTGAAATCGGCAGCGGTATTGAACGCGTCGCTGACGCGGCGGGCGCTGGCGCGTCCGACGCGCGCGACGCAGCCTAGAGAGGTCCGGCAGACCCCCTCGCGGACACGGCGCTGGCCAGCGTCCGGCGCCGTGGTTTACCGGCGCCGCGCGGCCGCTGGTGCGTCGGGCGCAGCGTTTCGAGGGCTTTTCGAAACCAACGGCTATATTTCGAGATGGGCTCTATATATATGTGTTTGGCCGGTTGGGGGCAGCCGTCTTGCACATTTTGAACACTCTAACACACTTGTGAGCCAAAAGACACTCCCTCCACTCATCTCTCTAGCCTAACCGATTCTTGGGTGAGATTGAGTGAGATTGAAGTGCATTTGCTTGATTGCTTGCATCTAGAGGCACTTCATCCTTGGAGGAGGCTGGGATTTCGTTTCTCTTGGGAATTTGCTTGGTTCCCTAGTGGCTTTGAGTTTGAGGTGGTGTTGAGCTCGATTGGAGCTTGTTCGAGGCCACACCGGGTGGACTTGTGAGGGGTCGATCCTACCCCGCGGGAGGTTCGCGAAAAGGAGTCACTAGTGGATTGCTCGTGGCTTGTGGATCCCCTCTTGTGAGTGTTTCATTGAGCTCCCACCGTGGGATTTGGCACCGCCATTATGCTTGTGGAACATCAAGTGGGTGTATCGCCACAACGAGGAGTAGCGCGTGTCAAGCAAACACGTGAACCTCGGTAAAAAAATCATCGTCTCAATTGTCTTGTGTTCGTTGGAGATTTCATTGACCGGTGATTGGCTACTACTTCCTCTACACTACACCGTCGTGTATATCGAACTACCTCTACCGTTGCTTCTACCTTGTTTATATTGATTAGCTTGAGTAGTTGTAGTTGAAATTGCTTATATCTTGCTCTAGATTGTGTAGTGTCACCACCTAGGATTGACATAGTTAGTTTGATTTTGTGACTAGAGATTATAGCCTTCTCATAGTGTTGATTGCATAGGGGGCTTGCATAGATATACTTGTAGCATGTTATTTACTAATCGGTTGCTCAAGTGTTTTTGAAGGAAATTTTAATAGGCTATTCACCCCCCCCCCCCCTCTAGCCATTAGGACCTTTCATCGCCCCTCGCGGCATGGCTGATGGGCGGAGGCCGGGCGGTGAGCCGGTGCCCGGTCTTCGGAGGCGGATTCGCCCTCCTTAAGGCTTGTCTGCGGTCTTGGCGCGTGGCTCGGGACCGGGCGGGGGGTGGGTGGTGCCGCTTTGCGGCTGCTCCCCAAGTTGGGCGTGTCTGGCGGCTCGCCCTTGCCTCCCGGGTGCCCTCTAGTGGGTCGGGGCACCACGGCGCAAGCGGCCTCAACCACACGGCTTGGTCGGGCTCTTCGATG